>CM070689.1:24210700-26610700 GCA_036346265.1 Melocanna baccifera
CTAATTTATATCATAATATATTTATAAATCTAATAAAATTATAATACTATGAAGTACTTTTCGAGACAAATATATATCTATGATTTTTATTTATCAAACCTAAATATTTTTAAGAAATGTATATAGTTAAAGTTTGATTGTATGTATTACAAAACAATATATATTTGTGGCCCGAGTAGTACATGTGCTCTCCTCTCCCCTCACAAGGGATGATTGGATGGCGGAGGGGGTGACGAGATGGAATGACATGTTTATGTAAACCATCAACATTAAAATGGAAAAAGAAAATCAGGAAGTGCAGTACAGTTCCAACCTGCTCCACATTATAGGACAAAGCAAAATTTCGAATGGTCGATGGTCCAACTGCATGCGTTATACAAGAGATAAGTGATTCTATACCACTGATTAGCATTCACTTCTATAAAATATTACTAAAAAATACTCTTTCTCTATTATATAGTATTGAATTACACAAAAATTCTATTATATGCCACTGCCGTCAGTGCACCATTAGTAGAGACTATTATCTTCTGAAAAAAAGACCAAAATGCCCCTCCAAAAGACTTAAGACCTGATTTATTTAAACTAATAAATAACTTTCAAAAATTATAAAAGTTCACCAAACTGTTGTTCAACATGTCAGTGAGCTAATAAAAATATTTCAAGTCATTTTTCAAAAGAAAATTTTCAGATTTTAAATTTAAATAGTAATATAGGCCACTATTTACAAACATATACTAAATGAGATCTAAAAATTCTATAACAATTCTCACATGCTCCTAAGATGTCATATATCTCAAAAAAAATATTATTTTGTATTTTTTATACAGTGAATATGTCCTGGTTTATAAAATAGCTCAAATAGGCTGATTTTGAATTTGAATTTTAAAAATAGACCAAATGGAAGGGTTAGTTCATGAAATTTTATATTGAGTTGTATACTACCACAAAGTTCCACAAAAAGTTTTTAATATTTTTGGCTAAGACAATTTGCCATATATTTAATTTTTATTATAAGGACATATTTTAAATTGAGGGCAAAATCATCTTTTTTAGGACCAAACGGAGTCGAACTAATGGCAATGGTATATAATCAAATTTTGGTGCAATACAATGGCATATAATGGAGTGAATGTTTCTAGTGGTATTTTGTAAAAACGGACGCTATTTAGTACATAGAATTAATTTTCTCGTTATATAACTAAAAGTAAAAAAAAGAATAGATGAAGTACAACATAGACAAGAAGAGCAGGGGGGATCTTTCCTTTCCCTAGAGAAAGCAGGGCGGCTTAGCTACAGGAGTTTCCTGTGGCTACGGCCCACTGACCTTCCTCTCAAATAACTTTGGACTTTTGGCTTTTAGAAATTAATTTTTAAATAAAGTGACTTTTTAAGATTGTTTATAGGAGCCCATACAGAATCTGTTTTAAACTAAATGACAACAGGACCGTGGTGTTGGAAGCTGCTGCGAACACTATTTATATTTATACGAAAATGTACATATCCGAAAGTTTTTACCTGGTTTCATTTTTAGCAGGAGCCACCGGCCGGCACCTCTCCGGGTTGATTTTGTACAACTTTACTCCCTCCATGGGCCACAATTACAGTTTCGGCCATTTGAATTCTGACCCCACCCTATTTAAAAAGCTAGCCCAACCCCTAATTCCTTATCGTTTTCTATTTTAGCCCATTTGGTATTGACCCATGGTCAACCCATTTAGAAGCCCAACCCTGGCCCTATCAGCCCTGTACCCATAGGAGAGGCGATCTTTTTGCTGTTATTTTCGTTTTTTTTTTATAGCAGTTAGCGGTTAGGCCCAACCGTGTTCACTTGTAGTGGCTAAAATCCGAGTGTCTCTTATAATCTTTTTTACAAATAGCCAGAATTAATAAGTCATAAGCCAAAAAGTAAAAGCTAAAGTCTAAAAAAAATCCACGCATACTCTGTCTTAGCTTAATTAGCTTAAAACAGGCCCCCCTTTTGCAGAGGTTAGGACATCTACAGTGGAAATCGGTGATGAAATGAGAGGGCGGCCAATCCAAAAGGCTAAGGTTAAGAGCACAATAAATCCATTTTGATATCATCCGACCCGTTGCTTCTGTTTCTTCTCCACAAAATATTAGCTGTGAGCTTTTTGCGCAGATTGATATAGTGGTTGTCTTTTGTATTCTTTTGTTAGTTTTGGTTAAATTTGGGCGCTGCGTTTCCTCGAAAAAAAATTGGGCTCTGCGTGAGGATGGAATGTGTTCTGGTGTGTTCAGTTACTGGCCGATGTAAACCTCTAGCATTTTTGTAACACATATTTGATTTATTCCATGCCATGCTTGGCTGGCTAATGCGCAGCCGTTGTTGCTAGTTTGGTAATGTTATTGAGCGATGCAGTTGTTGTTAGAACATATCTGTTGAACTGAAAGAATTGTTGGCATCGCCATGAGTTAGCAGCAAAATCAAGAGTCAAGAACACGTAGAATTGAATCAAATGACTCTTCATGCACTCGTACAGCTGCATACAGAGAGTAGCAGCTGCTGCGCCACTTGTGAATTGTGATCGCTCATGGGCTTTTCAATTATTTCATGCCTCCCAACAAACAGTTTTTGAAAGACATGATTTCTACACATCCAATATCCAGAAGCAAAACTGGGAACAGAGGTAACTTTTATCACGCCACGCTGAGAGTACAAAAAAGAAGGGCGAAAATCCTGCAGCAACAATTATGAGTTTGGTCCGGTTCCAGGCTTCCAGCATAATTTGATTCCAAAAAAGACCAAAAGACGCCACTGTCAGAAAGTCGCAAAACTGAGCTCTCATGAGGATAAAGCACGCACTTCACTCGTCCTCTTCCTCAATCAGTATCTTCTTGCAAGCCTCGTAGCACATGAACGAAATCCCAGCAGCAGGCACCAACTTCATGCAGCTTGGCCCCAATCCCCTGTAAAGGCCCCCAACCCCTTCATCCTCAATAATGCTCACGAGAGCGTGAAGCATGTTCTTGTAAACCTTCCTGCCACTGACCGCTCCAACTTGCATGTGCTTGCGGGCAACCTCGAGAGGGAAGGTAGCGCTGCTTGAGATAGCTCCTGCAGCAGACCCAATGAGCAGGGTTGGAATGTTGCTGATTTCATTCGTCTTGAACATCTTCTTGTACACCTTCTTAAGGGTATCATAAGCGTAGTAGTTGGTTGCGGCATATGGCACAACTCCAATTAGACTTGGGGTTAAGCCTCTGTACAGCTCAGTGGGGCCTTCTTCACGGACGATTTTGACAAACGCATGGAGGAAGTTATCATATGCACCTCTCTGCACAATTAGAGAGCAATCATCATACGCTCTTCGTGTGTTACATTTCAGAAGATCATAGAACTCTAATAGTTTCCGGGACCCAGCGAATTCTTGCAGGATAACACTAACAAACTAACCTGTATAGTTAATCGTGTCTTAATTAATTCCAGAGGGTATGTACACAGGGTTGAGCTGACACCAGCAAATGCCCCAGCCACTAGTGAAGGAGGGATTGGGATCTTCTGTTGTTCCCCAGATTTGGGGGCTAAGAACTTCTTAGCTGTATCAAAAGCAAAAAGCTGCAGAGAAGGAAAAAACATGTCAAAGCAAACATTACGATACTTTGATGTCTGTGAGTGCAACAATGTATTTGAGCACCATTCCACAACCTTCATTGATATCATATATCACCATTGTACCATGCCAACATTACCAGATCCAAAAGCATCTGATGATATCTTCATATATTAAGTCATTAGGCAACAAATACAAGTATGTAATGAAAACAGCTGCATAAGCCATGAGGGAAACGTTCTCAAGAAAATATCATTATGCATATGTAGATATTAGTAATTTGCATGTAGCTCCTAAGTTGCTCAGTCCTACAAAAGGACAAGGCTAAACTTCTAATATCCATTGGAGACGTTAAGGCTATAAAGAATTTAGCAGTGAGTTAAAAAAAGGTGCAGAGCTAATGCTAATGCTCTGTGGCCCAATAGAAAGGGTACAGAGCATTAGCATTAAAAGGAACAAATAATTTATATTGGATGATTAAGAAAAGATTGAAGATTAAAACCCTGGTCTCATCCGGTATAACAATTCTGGGTTGAAAATCTTAAAATGAAGAATATAATTATATGGGGCTATGGCAATTGCATGACAATAAAATGACAATACAAAGTTTCTTGTTATATGAGCTTTGAATAGGCAGTGATCTGTTATCTTGTCCGATCTACAAGGTCTAGTTCATTGGAGAACATGCAATTATCAAGCTTCTACCTCATGCAATGATAAATTTATGGAATCCAGAGTTTGTTCAAACTAATTATTTTCAGACCAGCTCGAGCAGGGAACATCATGACAACAGCCAAGACCCAAGAGCAATTGTTCCATATAGAGGTAAACTGCTAAGGACTCCTTGGTATATAAACCTCCACTGTCAAACGATTCATAAAAGGTCTTAAAGGTCAAATTGAAAATAGCACTATATTAAGAAGAATCAAACGGCAATGATTCATATAACATACAAAATAAAAGCTGGTTATTAACTTTCAATAAAAGCTGGGAACACCCTTTGATCGAAAATATTAGCATACAAAATGTGGTTTTATAATATGAAGTGCATCAATGCTTGAGGTCTCTTATGATGCAGGATTAGCCTAATGACCTGACCTAGCTCAGGAAAAGCCCAAAAAAGATGTTTGGGTAAACTCAGCTTATAAGCATGGGGAAGACAAGATATTTCACAGCATCAGGCTCTTATGATGCAGGATTAACCTAATGACCTGACCTAGCTCAGGAAAAGCCCAAAAAAGATGTTTGGGTAAACTCAGCTTATATGCATGGGGAAGACAAGATATTTCACAGCATCAGGCGGAAACACTGCACAGAAATGAACACTGGCTTACAACAAGGACTAACGCCTAATGTCTTGTAAGCAGGTGGATTATATGTTCTGCAAAGGAAGAATACTTAGGCAAGGATTTCCACATTATGGTTAACGATTGTTCCCATAGTACACACATCATAAAGAAAAGCACAGTACATAATCAGTATACAAAACAAACAAAGCACGTGCAGAATCATGAAAAGAATGATAGTGAATTTGGTAGCCATGGACCAGTTAGTTACCTCAATTGCTTTGCTCGGGGCTACTCGGATGACATTAACAAAGTTGCCGCGGAACAACCCAGTCCATCCTTCATGCTTCATAATAGACTGGAACACCTCCGTAGTCGAATTCCCATTACTCCCAACCATCAAATGCGTCCTAATCGTCTCCAAAGGCGCAACAGCCGTCCTCGACAGCGCTCCCGCAATCCCCCCGCTGATCAGCCTCTTGAGGTGGGGGTTCCCAACCTTAATCTTGACCTTCACCGCTTTCTTCTTACCATTCTCCCTCAACGCCACGCCTTCGCCTGGCAGGGGTGTCTCGACAACATGGTGCCCAACCTCCGGCGAGACGTACTTCACGTACGGGTCTCGGGGAGTGTCCGGCGACGGGGCGCTAGAGGAGGCAGGGAAGCCAACCCCCACCTGCTGTCCCACGCTGGCGAAGAGGCCGGCGGGCGGGTGGAAGGATTGGTGGAGTGTCCATGCCAGGTTGAATCCACCATCATCACCAACATCAGGAGGTGCCGAAGGTGGCAGGGAGAGGAAGCAGCAGCTCCAATCCGCCGCCTTCGCCTCCGCGCATTGCAACCGCACGCCGTCGCCGCCGCTCTTCTTGATCATCGGCCCGGCTCGGTTTCTTGAATCAACAGGGTGGTGTCGGTAGGGTTTCGATCCTCAACTCCAAGGACCAAAGCTACGCAAGAATTACTTTTGCCAGAGGAAAGGAAAGTCGACGGCGACGGATATCAGTCGGGATTCAATCGGCGTGGCGTGGAAAAGACGCAGAAAGGGGAGAAGAATCTTGGTGGCGCAAAAAGGTGCGATTTTTAGCGATTTCCCGACTCAACTCACCCCAGGAATGGCACTGACAGCAGTCAAAGAATCAATCTGGCATGGGAGAGGAAAAAAGAAATAAATATAAGCCCCTTTTTCTACGGCGTGATTTGGAATCCGGGGTTGCAATTGGAATCAGAATGGGAGCGATTACCTCGAAGCAAGCAAGTAGGCGAAAGCAAGCATTTAAGTCGTTTTACTACTCTCCCAACATCGCGTTTCTTGGCCGCCGCCGCCGCCGCGGGAGAGGAAGGTGGAGAGCGGCGGGTCAGGGAGGGAGTCTTACCGCTCGTTTCGTTTTTTTTTTCGGTTTCTACATCTAATTTCTATTTTTTTTTCACTATTCAGTATTTCATCTTTTTCTAAATTTATTTAGATATTTTAAGTTTTTGTGTATTTTCTTTTTTTGTGTTTCTTTGTATTGTCCCTAATGGGTTAATATTTTTTTCTTTTTTTATATTTTTTAAAAAATTAATTATACCTAAAAAGCCAAATCAGCTACAGTAAAAAAGCCAACTACAGTAAAATTTCAGCCAAAAGCCAAAAGTCATCGCTAAAACGAGCGCCCCCTTAACAGGCAGTACAACAGCAGCAGCCACCCACTACTCACTAGACCAGTACACACCCACTAAAATTGTATCACGATACATATTATTCTTAAGACCCCACTCGTTTCGGCTTCTACTTGTAGCTTCTGCTTTTTTTCACTATTCAGTATTTCGTCTATTTCTGAATTTTTAAAGATATTTTAGGCTTTTTTGTATTTTCTTTTTTTCTGTGTTCCTTTGTATTGTCCCTAATGGGTTAACATGTTTTTTCTATTTTTATATTTTTTTTAAAAAAAATAATTATACCCAAAAAGCTAAATCAGCTACAGTAAAAAAAAGCAGCTACAGTGAAATTTCAGCCAGAAGCCATCGCTAAAACGAGCGCCCCCCAGTCCTACTAAAACATAGATCACAATACAGATCAAAATAAGATAATACCATAGTAAGATTACGATCCAGCTCGTAGTATCATTAAAATCACGATGAGATCATAGTAAGATCATAATCCTAACAACGAACTATAAAGCATGTAAATTTTGATATTATCTGCTGTTAATTTAAGTTGTATTAGTTTAATTTGCTTTGTTTTATTGTTTACATGTTATTCTAAGGTAAGAAAAAGTATTATATTTAACATATTGTATTTTCAAATTATAAAATAAAATTCAAAAAAATCTACTATAGATTTAATTTTTTAAAAAATATAACTTAATTTATATATATATATATATGCTTTTAAAAAATTGATATTATCGTGATTCTACGATCTGATCCTATCAGACGAAAAACGATCCTACCTATTATCGCGATCCTGACATCCTTGCCACCCACTACTCACTAGACCAATGCGGCACTTACATTGCCAAATTGGCTAGCTAGTTTCTTTTCGGTAGACATATGATTTTTAGCTATAATTTATGATTTTTTTGTTCTAATATGAGTATTTATATGAATGAATCAAATACTGGTAAACCACTTCGAAACGATCATCTTGAAAAGTAATTTCAAAATGATGATAAAAAGTCTCACAAATCGACACTTTTGGACTTTGGGAATCTTCTTTTTTATTTCTTTTGGAACAGTGTGGAATCTATACTAGTACCCTATTTTTTTTTTACTTTTGGCTACTACTTTTAGCTCTTAGGCTTCTCTAAAAATCAAAAGGCCAAATATCAAAATAGGACTCTTAAAGTAGATTCTTCAAACAGCTTCTTGAATACAAAACCGTATGTATTATTTATGTTGATATCTTCATCGTCCACTATTGTATCAAAAAACACTAATACAAATCATCAGTTACAGTCTAAAAGAACACTCCTGTAAAAAAATAAGAACTTGTCTGCACAAAAACAAGTCAGTCCTTTGGCTGTTCTTGGCTCCTCAACACCAAAATATCTTCTTTTTTTTTATCCTCCTCCTTTTGTATGTGTGTTGGGGGTAGTTCGTTCATTCCGAGAGCTGTGCCAACATCACGCATCCTAGCTGCGACGTGTGTCCAAGTCTAATTTTCCCAGGTGAAAGAAATAAACGTGCTTTTGACAAGTGCAGTGTGCACCGTTGATCCTGCCGGGGTCGATGATGATGCAGTAGAGAGTGACGCGTGTTGATGTGGTAGGTAGGTTGCTTACGTGAGCACTATGGACTCGTGATGTTAAGAGCATTCTAATTTAACCCAAGGTGTTCCACCCAAATTTGATTATGGCCGGAACAAAAATGGTTCAGGGAAAACAGTATACCCTTGAATCAAACATTAGTGAAATATTTGGTTGCATAGAAAAATCATAGGAGTTGGTATCCGAATTTAGCGCATCAAGACTGGCCAAATTTGTTGCGGTTTGTAATCTTTGAAAAGAAATGGCCAAATTCTAACAGAATTGTGGAAACTAAAGAAACTTGAGCTGCTCCAAAATCTAACGAATATAGGGCATGTTCTTTTTAACTACGGTTTATAACTTTTGGTTGAAATTTTTAAATTTTAGCTATTTGCGACAGATATTACGGAGAGAGAGACTCGCTTGCGATTTTAGATGGTACAGATGTTGGGTTTTTAACGTGTACTATAATTAACTCGTAGACTTCATCTTAAAAAAATACTTCGTTTGAAAGTTAGATATTATAGCAAAAATCAAAAATCATTTTGAAAAACTGAAAAGAACATACCTATAGCCTTTCTTTTGACTCAAATGGATCTAACCATTCAAGGAGATTTAATTACACAAGTATTGCTTGAAAAAACACAACAATCTTTCTCCAAGCAGACGCACTGCTACATGAGATGTCTATCCCTTTATTGTCGCTATTTTAATATTTTATTTGTACAATTTCTAATATTAATAAAATTTGGTCGGGATTCTTTCGCTCCGCTGGGCCGGCAAAAAGTTTTGCATGCTTCTTATGAGTCATTTTTCTTCTTCTTTTTTAACCTAGCCTACTCAAAAACTACGCACATTTGCTAGAGTTTCCGCGAATCCCATGTTCTAAACGTGGCCTAATACTTCAACAAATCATTAACATTCAACCTCTCATAAAAGGAGATACTATAACAGCAAGAAAGGCCAGCCTAATTCGATTATAAGCCAAAAAAAACTTAAGCTAAATCCAAACAAGTTGTATTCATTCGAACAAGAACCAAAAAGACGAATATTTTATTTTTCTATTACAAGAATTAAAAAATCAAAAATAGAAACTGGCTTTAACCAGCGCAGCCTTTGTGTGGCGTGCATGTGACGCTGATCAGCCGCCCAAAGGCTTCGTTTTTTTCATCCCATGTTGGCTTGACTCGGCCCCCGTCACGTTCCTCCGGTCCAACACACATGCTGCGCATCGTCTTCATGGATCGGCGCACGAGTTGAACGGCCACTACAGCAAAATTACAGATTGCTACTCCCAAAAAAACAAAAATTACAGATTGGGTGTTCCCAACTGCCGCACGGGGAATCACTGTGCGTGCGGTTCAGGTCGTGTGGAAAAAAAAAAGGAAAAGATGGTGGACTATCATGTGCAGCATTCACAAAAAAAAAAATGCCCAACCAGAACGAAGCAAAGCGGATGCACCGTTTGTTTCCAGTGATAGATGGGACTGGGCCGGATGGGATGGAAGGTTCATGGGCTGGTTACCTGTATGGGAGATTCACCCGACGCTACCGACGAGCAGCGGCAAATCAAGGCAAAGCGCTGCCTGCCTACCAACTCGGCACCTCTGGACGCCGACGCTTCTTCCTCGGTGTCATCGGCAGCTGCTAACGTACAATCGGATCGGATTTAAACAGATGTTATTTATACCGTATCCCAATCTATATTTTCTTTTAAGAGTTAGATACGGTAAGATCAAATATGAATATAAATTCAAAGTATTAGGAGTTTTGGATATGGTACCGTCGGGAAGGATACATATCGGTTTTATATCGGGAACGGATAATATAAACAGATAACGCAAATATAGATCGGACTACCCCGATCGACTTGGCTTGGAGATCCTGGGATACCCTGGGGAGCTTGGCCCATGCACTCTCGGACCATCCTGATCGAAATCCCGGGATCCGCCGAGCGGGGTGGCTGCGGAGCTATGAGTGTTCAGTTACATGCACAGGGGAATGGGAAGCATGCTCGCCCTCTGCATGTTTTCTCACCACACCACACCGGGGCTCCACTGATGAGTTGATCGGAGTCCCAAGACGAGTTAGCTAGAACTTACCTTAAAAAAGAATGTTTGCTTCACATCCCCAGCTCGGGTCACCGTCTCCTCGTGTACCAAAGAAATCAAACGCCGCCACCACGGCCCACGAGCCTGGCTCGGCCAACCAAGGCGATCCACAGCACCAAGCCACAGGGGCTCAACAAGGAGACCACGGCACATGCGGCTGCCACATTCCCTTCCATTAAGGCCCCTTCCACCACATTCTCCTACATCAAAGCCCCCTCCGTCGCGTTGCTCCTCCACACCGACATCCGGATGGATGCCCACATCTAGGCCGCGCTCCCTGAGGACCTCCTCCTTAGGTGCTCGCCCGCGTCTCACCCTTCCTCCTCTTCCACCTCCGCCCTATGTCCTGCCGCTGGGACTCCATCCTCCATGTCCCCGCCTTCCTCGCCGCGCACGTCGGGGTCCCCTCCCACAGCCCCTACCTATCAAGATCCGAATATGCAAATTCAAACTCTCTGTGTATACTGTACTAAGAAGTCGTAATATCACTTACAACTAGACAGTCATAACAGAACTTACGACTAGGGAGTGGTCGTGGTAAGACTTATGACCACCCTACGAAATCTTTCTCTTATCGTTAAGGGATATATTTCGAGAATATGATGACATAACAAATAGATGATCATTATATCCTCGTCAAGATGATTTTTTCGAATCATAAGAATGAGTTGCAGCCCCTAAAAAAATAATGAATTGCTGGATTTGGTAACTATTCCCGTAGTTGACCAAATTCCACCGTGCATCAACGGAGCAATATTTCTGTTGGTAAAATTGGCTACAGGACATGTAAATTCGTGGTATTTTCCCATTACACTTTCATGGTTATTTGACATAAGACACTTCAGCTAATATAATATCATTTTCGGGTTGAATGGGGGAGAGAAGACTTTCAAAATAAGATTGGTGCGCACCCCCGTCCAAAGCTGTGTGAGTGAGAGAAGAGTGAAGGGGGTGAGCACGAGCAAGGCAAACATGGGTGTGGCTGTAATATTGTCCCACCAAGTCAACTATGAATGGTCCGACCGAAAAGGCAAATGGACTTTTCATTGTCCTTCTCTTTCCTCCTCATCCCAAAATGATATTATATTAACCGGAGTGTCTTCTGGCAAATAACCAAGAAAGTGTAGTGTCTTACCATAAAGGTACAAAATGAGAGTATATTAAGACAAATGCTATAAATTCTTGATGTCCTATAGCCAATTTTACTATACTGGTTATGCCCCTGTAACGAAAGCACTAACAATGGGCCATCCTTGCGAGCTTCTTTTTTTAGAGGTCCTTGCGAGGTGCTAGCTCGTGGTCACTTACCGGGAATCCGACAGGTTCAATGGTAAGGGTGGAAATTTGGCTTGAGGCTTGCGAGCCGGCTCGGCTCGTAACGAGCTCGAGCCGGTTCGGCTCGGGATCGTACTGATTCAAGTCGGGCCGAGCCCAGTGTCCAGCTCGTGACAGAAACGGGCCGAGCCCGAGCCCGCTCACAAGCCACTCGCGACCCAAATGATTCAGTGCTGGAGGTAGAGTACTAGATGACTATAGGAGTTCTTTACGTCCGGCTATGGTTCAATATTTGGTTTGTGCCTCCAGTTGGATCAGAGGTGCACATGATGACATGAGATCTCTTGTAGTTGTGGTAGGTTCATTTGTACTGCAATATTTGTCTATTTTGTTTTTTCTTATGTTAACTTGAATATTATGTATATTTTCAGGAAGAAGATGAAGAGGATTATGTTCAAACCATTCCATTTCCTAAAAGCGTCGTAGAGAGCAGCTAGTGTCTGGTAATGCTGTCTTGAATATTCTTGCAATATATATTTAGGTTGGACAAGGAACACATTAATTTGAGTAAATGCCTAATTGGAGTATGGTTTCTTGTTGCAGGTTTTGCATTCACTGCTATTGTAAACTTGTAAACTACTTGTAAACTTGTGACTTGTAAACTGATGTTGTGCTATCTGCTGCTTTATTAAGCCGCTTCTTTGTTAGTCGAAGCGAGCTACTTCTTCTTTGAGCTTGCTAGTTCTTTAATAGCTAGCGATGTTTGTAAACTTGTGACTTGTGAGTTGTGAGCTGAATTGTTGCTGCTGTTAAGCTTCTTTGAATTGTTGTGAATCGCTCTGCATTAAGCTTGTCGCTTTATGCGCTCTATTATCTATCTCTTTCTTCATTAGCTTAATTGCTATTATCTATTCTGTTTCTTTGTTATCTATTGTTATTAGCTATTCTTCTTTATTATCTATTGTTGTTAGTTATTCTTTCTTTGTTAAGTCTTTGCTATTGTGAATCGCTACTCTTCTTTGTCTTTGTCTGCTTCTTCTTTGTTATCGCGATTCTCTTTGAATCGCTCTGTTATCTGCGGCCGCTTGTTCGGCTCATGGCCGCTCGAGCGCATTTCAAGCCGAGCCGAGCCTGTCTCCCAGCTCGTTTCAGAAACGAGCCGAGCCGAGCCTACTGTTCACCCGAGCCGACACGAGCTTGGCTCGAGCCGGCTCGGCTCGGCTCGTTTCCACTCTTATTCAATGGGCTAGGCTTAGGCCGAGCCTGACTGATTACGAAGCAGTTGGGCTTCTCTTGGGTTAATATGGCACTGTTCATAGAAATGCTAACAATATTATTACTCACTGCAAAACATGTGCAAGAGGGACGTAAGGTGGTGCTGATTTGGGCTTTTAAATATGATCTTTTTAACTTTTTTATGGTACTAGCCGTGTGAGTGTGAGTGAGAGAAGAAGAGTGAAGGGGGTGAGCACGAGCAAGGCAAACATGGGTGTGGCTGTAATATTGTCCCAGCAAGTCAACTATGAATGGTCCGACCGGAAAGGCAAAATAGACTTTTCTTTGTCCTTCTCTCTCCTCCTCATCCCAAAATGATATTATATTAACCGGGGTGTCTTCTGGCAAATAACTAAGAAGGTGTAGTGTCTTACCATAAAGGTACAAAATGAGAGTATATTAAGACAAATGCTATAAATTCATGATGTCCTATAGCCAATTTTACTATACTGGTTATGCCCCTGTAACGAAAGCACTAACAATGGGCCATCCTTGCGAGCTTCTTTATCTAGAGGTCCTTGCGAGGTGCTAGCTCGTGGTCACTTACCGGGAATCCGACAGGTTCAATGGGCTAGGCTTAGGCCGAGCCTGACTGATTACGAAGCAGTTGGGCTTCTCTTGGGTTAATATGGCACTGTTCGTAGAAATGCTAACAATATTATTACTCACTGCAAAACATGTGCAAGAGGGACGTAAGGTGGTGCTGATTTAGGTTTTTAAATCTGATCTTTTTTAA
The DNA here is from genome assembly GCA_036346265.1 of Melocanna baccifera. Classification (NCBI taxonomy): domain Eukaryota; kingdom Viridiplantae; phylum Streptophyta; class Magnoliopsida; order Poales; family Poaceae; genus Melocanna; species Melocanna baccifera. The sequence goes on from CM070689.1 coordinate 24,224,186, forward strand.
TTTTTTTATGGTACTAAGTTGTTTTCTGTATTGTAACTGCTGTTAGCTTCTTCAGTGTAATGAAATTAAAAAAATATAAAAATTACATTATTGTGAACAATATAAAGAAATAAGAGAAAAATACAAAAAAGCTAAAAGGTCAAAAAAAAGAACGAAATTAAGAAGTTAGAAATCAGAAACCAAAAGTGAAAGCTCTAATGCGCAGGGCCTAGATGGGTTGGAAATGTGATGCCGCAAATCGCTCATTCCTGAATTCAGAATTTCAGATGCACAAGTGCTTTTATTGTTGATCGGTGCCAAATTGTCAATTACACTGTCGTCCTGCCGATATGGTAATCGCACATAGCGCTGTAGGCGAGTACAGCTACGCGCCGTAGAATGGCCTCGATGCGGTCCCCAAACGTCACGCTGACGCCGGTGACGCGCAGCTCGTCTTCACCTTCACCGTGTACGTGCACGCGCGCCTCCCGCTCCCGCCGGCCGCCGCCCACGACGCACACGAACCGCGCATACATACACACGTCAGGGGCGGATCCACCAGTACCCACTTGTGTCAGTCCGGTGACACCCATGGGTTTGCTCGATTACCTTACTGGGTGACCTCGAAACCAGGGTTCGACACGCAACGGTGGCTCCGGCTGGGTTTTCGTGTCACCTTGCTCGTTCGTGCATCGCGTGCTGTGCTGCGGACGGACAGACGTCCGGCCCTGGTACAACCGCGCAGAGCTAGCCTCCAACGTTGCAAAAAGCAGACAGCAAGTTGAGATCGCTCTTTCCAATAAAAACAAAACAAAACACAAAGCAAAGTTATGAACGTTGTTGTTGTGAATTGTGATGTCCTTGTACAGAATTGGGGAAAAAGAACGGACAAAAAAAGAGGAGCAAAATACGGGGCATTCCGAGAATTGAACTCGGGACCTCTCGCACCCTAAGCGAGAATCATACCACTAGACCAAATGCCCACCGATGCGCAACCCGTCGAAAAGAACTCCTAAATCTAGATCCTCATGCCATATTCAACAATCAGGAACCAGGACACGCCTATTTATTAGCATTCACATATTATTTACACTAAGGGGATGATCAGTTTAGCTTTTTTTCGGTTTCAGCTTCTAGTTTTAGCTTTTTTTTTTATTCACTACACTATCCACTAACTCATTTCTGATGTTTTTTCACCAATTACTGATGTTTTTTTAAAAGCCAAAGCCATCGCTATTCTGATCACCCCCTAAATCACTAGCCCATCGAAAGGCTAAATGAACTGAGATCACCCGCATTGAGAAAGTGTCAGATTTTGAGTTGCATTGAAAATAATCAATCTCTTTTTTTTTAAAAAAAAAGATAGCAGAAGAACCGATTTTTGGTCAAAAGCTCAGCTCCAGAGACGACAGAATACACAAACAACTTGAACTGCACTTTATCTAGCAACAGTTTTTTTTCTTAATCAGTCCATTGCCAGTGACTGTTTACAAAATTCATGAAAAAAGGCAAGGGTGTACTGAAACAGTGAGCTTCCTGATGGTTCGGTCTTCTCCCAATACACCGCTTCAGATTCCTCTAGTACATCAGAAAATGGTGGTCCAGGTAAGGTTCAAGGACTGCCTAAAAACGGGAAAGAGGACTGAGTAGTGCTGCCTCGGAGGAGGAAAACAAAGCTCTGCAGACTTCCTCGAGCTCCACCACACATTCACCATCACAGAAATTGGAATCAAAACAAGATAAAGAAATTATGGGCAGTCAGCTGGTGGAGTCAACAAATCCCACAGAACAACCGCCAAAGTCATCGTCGTCCCGGGTCAGTCCTCCTGTTCTACACAAACCTGTCCAGCAACAGCATTATTCTAGTTCCATTCAGCATGGCGAATAGTCTTCCTCAAATTAGTGTGCCTACGTCACCTGAGTTCTGGTCTCCCCGCTTGCAAGCTCCGCCAAGATTTGGAACTGCAACTCCTATAAATTCACCAGGTTCATTATACCAGCAGCGGCCTCCTTGGCTGGCCGCCCCTGTTACAGTCAGAGCTGCTGTCCCTGTGTGCTCAGCTAGGCCAAATGTGGTGAACTCTGCTGCTGGAGCAGCTCAAGCACGACCCGTTGTTACGATCCTCAAGGCCCCATCTAGGAAAGAACCTGAAGCTCACATGAATACCGGAGAAGAAGATCCGAGCAGCGCTGCAACAGCGAGTTCTGAACTCAGTAAGCTCCATACTTGAGCTGCAGTTTTGCTTCTGCTGTGCTTTAGTTAGGGCTGGGACTCGTCAGCATCTCGGTTTTGGTTGTTTGGTATTTAGTTAGATAGACTGAAGAAATCTCAAAGGAGGTGGAGAGGGGCCATGCCTGCGATTTTTCACGCAAGTTGGATTTTTAACACACCACTTTATTATTAAGAAAAACGAATGAGAACGATGTTATACAGAATGCAAAATTTCCCTGTGAGATTGAGATGCCAAGCTAAGCATCCTTATCTTTTTGTTTCGTTTTTTGTTGGTAAAATGCTACTGGAATTCTGCTGGGGATTCGGTGGTGCATTCTAATTCGGTCTGCTGCCACTTGGTGTTCCGACTTGAATGTCTGATGCTGTGAACACACGATGGACGGGCTAGCTCGCAACAGCCGTGCTAGATTGTTGTCGTTCCAGAGTTGAGCTGCAGGGATAGTAATTCCGTTGGCTGAAGCTGACTGCTCAGGAGAGAAGTATCCCTGAACTGTTCTCCCTGCTCGTGCGCTGTCGATCAAGTTGGATTTGTGCCTCGAATTGCTGTCTAAGACATGATTGCTTTTGCCAAAATGTATACGGTTGATTGATTGTACATCGGCGAGGGAATGAGGCAGCGCAGAGCGCGGAGGACAAGTTCCCTCAGAGCTCATGCTGCTGCTACCTGTGATCCTTGGCCGTGCAATGGCCTAATTACTGTGGTGCAGGTCCATGGCATGGCCAACAGGTCAAGTTCCAGACACAGGAACAAAAGGAAAACAACAGGTATGCATTATTAACTCCTTACAATTTAGCAACTGTTAGAATGATCTCAACCGTTTGGCCCAACGGCCAAACGGGCCCCCTTGTTCGCGCCCTGATCGGGGGCGCCCAGCCCAATAGGCTGGTGGGCCCCTGTCGCTAGCGTCATAATAAATAGAGGTGGGGGGTCGGGGTGGCACGAGGACAAGGTTCACCGTGCCGCCACAAACTCCACCTACAAACCCTAATCCGATCTGAGAGGGGGCGCTCCAGCGACGGGAAGCTCCATCACGCTGTCACCGTATCTCCGCCGCCTCACCGACGAACCAGCGATGGCCGGGTCTTCATCCAACACCACGGACGGTCGGTACTCCTAATCCCCTCTCCCTCTCCCCTTCTCTCTCGTATCATCAAGAACACAGAGATTACTACAATGGTATCAGAGCGGGCAAAGGAAAATCCAGAGAACTCAGATAGATCGGGGCCAAGAAACACAAAAAAAAAAGAAGAACCGCCGCTTTGGTGCGGCGTATTGCCGCCGCCTCCTCTGCTTCTTGCGCCGCGCCGAGGCGGCACCGCGCCGCTCGCCGCTGCGCTGGCGCGTCGCGCTGTCCCGCGCGCTCTCGCGGCTGGCTCGCACGGCAGGGGAGCCCGCACGCGCCTGCGTTGAGGCCGCCGCCCCCCAGCCCGCCGAGAAGGCCTCCACTCCCTGCGCCCACGCCCCATGCCTCCCCTCTGTCAGATCCGATTTTTGAGGAAGGCTTTTGACCAGGCAAACTTTGAATGAATGGTGGAGAGGCTTTTGTGGAAGATTTTTTTTTTGTGTGGTGGAGATAGCTTCTGGTGGAAGCTTTTGGGGAGGTGATTTGACCAAAAGGTGCCGGTAGTAAATATGTTTTGAGCATATATATTTCTGAATACCTAATATTTTAATTAATTGATGTCTCTCATGAAATATATATGTATATATATATTGGATAATGTTGCTAAGATGCTGAAAATTATTCATGTCCTTTTAAAGAAATAGTTTAATTTCATGTTTATCAGCATAACAGCATATATGTATATGCATGAATTATTGTTTAATGGTATGCGTACTTTTAGATATATTTAATATATCTAAAAGAAAAGATATAATTTTCATTATTAAATTCGAACCAACGGGAGAATTTAATTTTGGAAAAATAGATATAATTTTTAATTGATGTTTCCGCTGCAAAAGTTAAATGGTGATTAGTCTTTAAATTAAATTCGAACCAACGGGAGAATTTATTTTGTGAGCATTGTTGTGCATTATAATATTGTTATTTTCTGACCAACGTTGATAATAACAGTATTATAATTTAACTGATGTTTTTATGCATTATTTCTATTTCTGCCCAACGGTGATATAGATTTAATGTATAGATGAAATTGATTTAATTGTATGTCGTATTTTTGACCAACATTGAAAATAAGGCATATAATTTTCCTGTTATGTTCTCACTTTATTTGAAATATTTTTTCAGGTGGATACAACTTGATGAGTTGTATCAGAGAGATCCCCACTCTTAAAGGAGATAATTATGGAGAGTGGAAGAAAAAGATAGACTTAGCGTTTATCTTGGCTGAAGTGGTGGATCCTCACTACAAAGACGTCCCACCGAGCCTATGGCACCGGTGAGGATCAAAATGAGGATGATCTTGCTTGGCGAGAAAAGACAGAGGATCATGCTCCTACGGATGTCTTATGACCTTGAGCATAAGAAATGGACCGCGACCAACAAGAAATGTATGGTGTGATAAAGAACACGATTGAGCACGCTATTATGGGCTCAATCGCAGAGTGTGACTTGTCACGAGTACCTTGAGAGAATAAAGAGTCGGTTCTTGGCTCTTCAAAGACTTATGCTACACGGTGATTAAGCGACTTGTGTGAGAAAGGTACTACGGTGGTGGCGGTGGCATAAGAGAGCACATCGAGGATGAGTAACATGGCATCCAAGCTTAAACCAATGGATTTGGCTCTCAAGGATGAGTTCCTTATTCATTTAGTTTTTGCTTCCTTGCCGAAAGAGTTTGACACTTTTGTTGTCAACTACAATATGCAGCCCGAGAAATGGGACTTGGAAAAGTGCATAGCTATTTGTGTGCAAGAGGAGGAAAGAATTAAATCCTCACATGGTGGTGGTTCTATCAACTATGTGAAGGATAACAAGAAAAGGAACTTCAACAATCACTCCTTCTCAAAGAACAAGGGAAAAACCTCTGTCCATCAGTCTCAGCAGAATAAGTTTGCTGTAGACAAAGATCAGTGTCTTCACTGCAAGAAGACAGGACACTACAAGAAGAACTGTCCAGATTATTTAAAGATGATAATGGCAAAGAAAGGTGAGAACATTATTACCTATATAAATGAATCCCTGTATGTGCAATATTCGAAATCCACTTGGTGGATTGACTCAGGAACAACTGTTCATGTTGCTAATTCTTTCTGAGGATTCCGTTCGACGAGGACTACGCAAAGAAAAGAAAGATGCATTAAAGTCGCAAATGGAGTCAAGCTGAAGTTGAAGCCGTTGGCGATCTTTCATTAGAGCTAGTGATGGCTTCACTCTTTTACTTAGAGATGTTCTTTATGTTCCTCTTTCTGAGAGAAATTTGATTAGTGTTTCATGTTTGGACAATGATGGTTATGATTGTCATTTTGGAAATGGCAAGTGTGAAATAATGTTTAATAAAGCATGTGTTGGCCTTGCCATCTTGCAAAATGAGCTTTATTTATTATCATTATGTGATGATGTGAATGTCGTCTGCGATAATGGGAACGTCGCGTGCGAAAGTAAATGAATCTCGTCTCGAATGCAAGCGAAACGAAAGAGAACTCTAGATGCGTCGTCGAAATTATGGCACTGTCGTTTAGGCCATATTTCGAGGGGGAGAATAGAAAGACTAGTTAAGAATGATATTCTTCCTCCATTAGAGTTCTCAGACTTAGAACAATGCAGAGAATGCATTAAAGGAAAATATGTAAAGAAAATTAAGAAAGACGCCAAAAGAAGCACAGGAGTTCTACAAATTATTCACACAGATATTTGTGGTCCTTTTCCTGTGAAAAGTGTGGATGGATATGACTCGTTCATAACATTCACGGATGATTACTCCGTTATGGATATATTTATCCAATCAAAGAAAGAAATGAGGCCTTGGATAAATTCAAGATATTTAAGGCTGAAGTTGAAAACCAACATGATTTAAAGATTAAGATAGTCCGATCTGATCGTGGGGGGAGTACTACGGTCGACATACGACATACCCCATATGGATAAGTTCCTGGACCTTTTGCAAGGTTTTTACAGGAAAATGGCATAGTGGCGATATTCTACACAGGCGAACCTCGGCAAAATTGAGTAGTGAAAGACGCAACCGTGCCCTGATGGATATGGTGCGAAGCATGATGAGCTATTTCACACTGCCATTGAGTTTATGGATGGAGCGTTAAAACCGCCATTCATATTCTCAACAGAGTGCCTAGTAAATCGGTGCCCAAAACAAATGCGAGTTGTGGACAAGAAGAGTTCCTCACTACACCACTTACGTGTGTGGGGAGTCTGCTGAGGCTAAACTATTTAACCCAAATCTTGGGAAGCTTGATCCCAAAGCGATGAAGTCGCCATTTCATTGGCTACCTGAAAAGTCAAAAAGTTTCCGTTTCTCTTGTCGGACCGATATACAAAGTTTGTAGAAAGCGAGACACGCTGTCTTCTTAGAGGATGAAATGATGAGGAAGCATGGTAACTCGAGGATTGACCTTGAAGAGAAGCGGGCGTATCGCCCACTCCGATGATTCAAGAGCCATTCTTCGCGATTACTGCTGTGTCTGCACCGACGGTGCAAGACAACTGTGGTGCCGGCACTGTTATTGTTCCTCTGTGACAACAATAAATGAGAATGAGGAACTGTTCTTGAGATCCTCTGAGAATCCATTGCCACGGATGAGGGGAGCAACAATGACCCCAAGCAGAAGATGTACCAAATGTAGAGGCCACGAGGAGGTCTCAAAGAGTAAGAAGATCAGCTATTTCTGATGATTATCAGATTTATCATACAGAGGAATTTCAAATTGAGGATGATCCCACTTCATTTGAAGAAGCCATGAGAAGCGAAAATTCTTCAAAATGGCTTGAAGCCATGGAAGAGGAAATAAGGTCCATAAAGACTAATAAAGTCTGGGACTTGGAAATTATTCCTAAAGGAGCCAAAACAGTAGGCTGTAAATGTGTCTACAAGACAAAACTTGACTCCCAAGGGAATATAGAAAGATACAAAGCGCGACTTGTGGCAAAAGGCTTTACGCAAAGAGAAGGGATTGATTACAATGAGACCTTTTCTCCAGTCTCATGTAAAGATTCCTTCAGAATCATAATGGCATTAGTAGCACATTATGATTTAGAGTTACATCAGATGGATTTAAAGACGGCATTTCTTAATGGGGATTTGGAGGAAAATGTTTACATGGCACAACCGAAAGGTTTTGTCGTGGAAGGAAATGAAAGAATGGGATGCCGCCTAAAGAAATCAATTTATGGGTTAAAACAAGCTTCAAGACAATGGTACTTGAAGTTTGTGAGATAATAAGAAAATTTGGGTTTAAAGAGAATGTAGAGGACAACTGTGTTTATGCAAAGTTTAAAGATGGGAAGTTTATCTTCCTAATCCTGTATGTGGATGATATCCTACTAGCTAGTAGTGATATCAGTCTGCTACTGGAGACAAAGAAATTTTTGTCCTCAAACTTTGATATGAAAAATCTTGGTGAAGCTTCTTTCGTTCTAGGGATCGAAATTCACCGGGATAGAAACAAAGGGACATTGGGACTGTCACAAAAGGCATACATAGAGAAAGTCTTAAAGAAATTTGGTATGCATAAATGTAGTCCTTCACTGCACCTATAGTTAAGGGCGACGGATATGGGGATTTTCAATGCCCGGGAACGATCTGAGCTCGATCAAATGAAATCGGTTCCATATGCTTGGTGTCGGAAGCTTGCGGTATGCTCAAGTGTACGCGCATACGACTTAGCGTTTGTTCTGGGTTACTTGGCGATTCGAGCAATCACGGAATAGAGCATTGAAATTGGTAAAGAAAGTCTTGCGTTATTTGCAAGGAACAAAAGGCCTCATGATGACATCTGAGAAGATCGATTTACTCCATATAGTGGGGTATCTGATTACGATTATGCGGAGATGATAGAAAGTCAACATCCGGATATGTATTCACTCTCATTGGAGGAGCTATATCGTGGAAAAGCTCAAAGCAAACCGTCACTACATCGTCCACAATGTATGCCGAGTTTGTAGCATGTTATGAGGCTACGGGCGGTGGGCGGCTTAAGAAGTTCATACCGGTTTAAAAGTGGTTGGCGACATCAATAGACCACTTATGTTGTCTTTGCGACAATGAACCCGATAATGTATGCCCACAACAATAAGTCAAGTGGTCTTTGCCAAACACATTGACATAAAATATTATGTTGTGAAAGATAAAGTTCGGGATCAAATTATAAGTCTTGAGCATATAAGTACACGCAAAGATGTTAGCGGATCCGCTTACTAAAGGCTTACCACCCAACGTGTTGAGAGAACATGTAGCGGCATGGGTTTAAGGAAAGCCTATGATTCTGGACTAAAAGATGGCCCAAAAGATTAAAGTAACTATTTCAGAAAAGTGAGGTGTATTGTAGCTGTTGAATCTATCGGCGATTGACCGTGACGATGAGACATGTTCTATGCACTAATCTGTAATGGAATGAGTAAAGTCGAAAGTAATCAAAGTTAAAGCATAGATTGAGATCAAGAGGGAGAATGTTAGAATGATCTCAACCGTTTGGCCCAACGGCCAAACGGGCCCCCTTGTTCGCGCATACGATCGGGCGCCCATTAATAAGTGGTGGGCCCTGTCGCTAGCGCCACAATAAATAGAGGTGGGGGGTCGGGGTGGCACGAGGACAAGGTTCACCGTGCCGCCACAAACTCCACCTACAAACCCTAATCCGATCTGAGAGGGGGCGCTCCAGCGACGGGAAGCTCCATCACGCCGTCACCGTATCTCCGCCGCCTCACCGACGAACCAGCGATGGCCGGGTCTTCATCCAACACCACAGACGGTCGGTACTCCTAATCCCCTCTCCCCTTCTCTCTCGTATCATCAAGAACACAGAGATTACTACAGCAACCTCTTCTAATCTGCCCTTGTTGTACACAGCATTGGGACCAAGGATAGAAATCTCGGTACCAGAGAAATTCCCGCCCGGCGGTCGGTAACGGCAACCGATAACCGGTCTGGTTACCAGGAAAAAACCGTAAAACCCGATAACCGATAAATTTGCAGATTAGCAAGATTGCACGGTAATGATTCCTACAGAGGAAAAACATGCCTGTATTTCCTTTTCAAGGGAGTCACCAGAATGGAAACAATTTTGGAAGAACAGCAAAGGTGTAGGACATAGCTAACCAACCTCCTTATCTTTCCTGGCCTGTCTCTCACGCTCATCACACTCTTGACTCTCTTTCTCCACTAGACGAATGAGGGTGTCGCACCTCCTAGCTAGACAGCTCTTGGACAGTTCTAGACTTCACAAACCAACCAAAACGGAACAAGGGAGACATGCGAGAGGCCGCTTTCAGTTCGTCCCAGTTTCCATAGCCGAGTTTGTGCACCATGCATAACTGTACAGCAGTAAGGCAACAATAGCTTATTAATCATGCTAAATTGTTGAACTGTTCAGCAATAATTGTGGCACAGCATACCATAAAGCGGTCGCATTCTTCATTATACAGCTTCCCTTTATTCTGCCCACATTGAATTTTCAACTCTAACCATGCGTTTTTATAGCGGTCCAACTTTTGCCCAATGGCTTTCACAATCTCATCCTTTCGGGGGGCCTTGCTTCTCTTCTTCTCAATATTCTTGATAATTCGATCAAAATCTAATAGAATGAAGACATGCCATATTCGCAAAATGAGCAAATATTTCCCTGTGCCGAGCGTTGCCCGGCCCCGTGGCCGTGAGCGCGAGCGAGCCGAGACGTCTCCCTCACGGCGGAGGGCTCGATCCCCTGTAGCCGCGCGGCCACTGCGGTCGCTGCCTCCTCCCCCGGACGAGTCAGGCGAAGTGGGGGTAAGCCCCGAGGAGGCGATTGCGGCCATGGAGTCGGATTCCGCGGACTATGCGAATTCCGACCTTGAGACCGAGGCGGAGCGCTGCGGCGGCGACAACCACGACACCGCTACCCGTAGCCCCACGGAGGTCGCAGGTAGCGGGGCTATCAAGATGATCAGTCCGTTAGGAGGTGGCGTCGGCGAGGCCCGTGTTGTCTTGGAGGACATCACTCCGGTGTCTCCCGTTCGGCTGGCACCCGCGGAGCGAGAAGATGATCATATACTATCATCACCAGCTGACCTTGGTACACGTCCAAAGGCTGGGGTGACGAAGCGTGTACACTCGCCCTCTCCCCAAGCCGCAGGGGAAGGCGAAGCCCCCGAGTCCTCCCCAGACATGCAGGCGGCGAAGCGCGCACGAGCTTCTCGCCCGCTGGTGGCCTCGAGCACGGGCTTACGTGTAGCGCTGATGGCTCTTATGGAGGAGTCGGACTCGGATGTGGACGTCGCTGCCTGAAGTGGTGCTCGGAGCTGGTGATGTTGGCGTTCGGATGTGGACGTCGCCGCCTGAAGTGGTGCTCGGAGCTGGTGATGTTGGCGTGATTCCAGCGGAGTCCGCCGGTGCGGTAGGGTCCCGACCAACGTCGCCGAGTCGGGGTGCAGGTACGACTAAACTCATTCTCTTCCCGCTACTTCGCAGGCTTTCACCAATCTGTTCCCTGACACCGTCCTCGGCGTCAGCGGGTCCCCGATCCACGAGACACGCACAGGACTGTAGCGACGGAGCCGATCGCAACCTGTCTGGCATTGCCACCGCGGACATGTCCTCAGGTCTCCCCGCATCAGAGGCGGTTGGGTCTGAGTCTCGTCGACTTGTAGTGGCGGATTTCGTGCCTCAGCTTGAGGCACTAAGGGTTTTTGAAGGGGCAACAGACTTGGTGTTCATATAGCGTGCTCATAGTGACATATAGCGTGCCTCAGCTTGATGCACTAAGGGTTTTTGTAATGAAAGGAACGTGGTGTTCATATAGCGTGCTCATAGTGACATTTGGATGGCGAGTAGGTGCTCGAGGAAGACCGTCTGCTCATCCCGAACCGCCTTGTGTGCCATCAATTGTGGCATTGGGGATGGCCAGAAGAGTCGTTACAGTTCTGGGTGGTGCGGCCCAGCAGGAGTGATCTCCCCGTCCAAGAGAACATAAAAATAGAGCCCTCAAGCGAGTAGGGTGAGCGAGGTGGCCCTGCCCCACAACCACTGTCGCGAACTCAGTGTAACTAAAATTTAATAAAAACAATATTTTGTTGTTGCTAGAAATGTCGTGCACGCACAGTTAGGACGACCTAGGTGCGTGCATCGTCCCGTACTCTTCGGACAAGCGTCAATGAAGTCGGTGGTGGGATAAAGTTTCTGTGCGTACACTCCATCCAGCACCCTTCGGACAATCGGCGACGGGACAAAGTGAACACGCGCGCTTCGTCCCGCACCCTTCAGACAAGCATCGACGAAGTCGGCAGCGGTACGAAGTTTCCACGTGCACTCCGTCCCGCACCCTTCGGACACGCGTTGACAAAGTCAGCAGCGGGATGAAAGTTCCATGCGCGTGCTCCGTCCTACACCCTTCGAACAGTTGTCGATGAAGTCAGCGGCGGGACAAAGTGGATGCGCACGCGCTCCGTCCTGCATCCTTCGGACAGGCATCGACGAAGTCGGCGGTGGAACTCAGACAGGCATCGATGAAGTCAGTGGTGGGACGAATTTTCCACGCGCGCGACGAAGTAGACACGCGCACGCTCCATCCTGCACCCTTCAGATAGTCGTCGACGAAGTTGGTGACGGGACAAAGTGAACACGCGTGCACTCTGTCTCGCACCCTTTGGACAAACGTCAACGAAGTCAGCGGCGGGACGAAGTTTCCATGCGCACGCTCCATCCCGCACCCTTCGGACAGGCGTTGACGAAGTCAACGGCGGGACAAAGTTTTCGCGCGCACTCCGTCCCGCATCCTTCAGACAATCGTCAACGAAGTCAGCGATGGGACGAAGTGGACATGCACGTGCTCCGTCTAGCATCCTTCGGACAGGCGTCGACGAAGTCAGTGGTGGGATGAAATTTCCACATGCGCAACAAAGTGGATGCACGCGTGCTTCGTCCCGTACCCATTGGACAGGCGTCGACGAAGTCACCGGCGGGACAAAGTGGACACGCGTGCGCTCCGTCCTGCACCCTTCGGACAGGCATCGACGAAGTCGATGGCGGGACGAAGTGGATGCGCGCGTGCTCCATCCCGCACCCTTCGGACCGGCGTCGATAAAATCGACGGTGGGACGAAGGGTGCGCGCACGCTCTGTCCCGTACCCTTCGGACAGGCAATGAGATCGGCAGCGGGACGAAGGGTGCGGGATGGAGCGGACGAAGGGTGCGCGCGCGCTCCATCCCGCACCCTTCTGACAGGCGACGAACTCGGTGGTGGGACAAAGTGTGTGCGCGCGTGCTCCGTCCCACACCCTTCGGATAGGCATCGACGAAGTCGGCGGCAGGACGAAGTGTCCGCATGCACACTCCATCCCGCACCCTTCGAACAAACATCGACGAAGTCGACAGCGGGACGAAGTGTCCGCACGCGTGCTCCGTCCCGCACCCTTCGGATAGACGTCGACGAGTGCGCACGGACGCCTTTGTACTCACACGTCGTATTTATACTCCGAAGAGGTGCCCGGGACGGCTAAGTTCCCGACATTTTATACTCTGCGAAGTGCACACGGAGGCCTTGGGCTATGCACGTCTTATTTATACACCGTAGAGTTGCCCGGCATGGCTAAATTCCTGGCACTTTACACTTCACAGAGTGCGTGTGAAGGCCTTAGGCTCCGCACGTCTTATTTATACTCCGTAAAGTTGCCCAGGACGGCTAAGTTCCCAGCATTTTATCCTCCACGGAGTGCGCGCGGAGGCCTTAGGGTCCGCGTGTCTTATTTATACTACGTAGAGTTGCCCGGGACAGCTAAATTCCCGGCGATTTATACTCCGTAGAGTGCGCGTGGAGACTTTAGGCTCCGCGCGTCTTATTTATACTCCATAGAGTTGCCCAGTACGGCTAAGTTCCTGGCGCTTTATACTCCGTGGAGTGAGCGCGGAGGGCTTAGGCTCCACGCATCTTATTTATACTCCGTAGAGTTACCTGAGACATCTAAGTTTCCAGTACTTTATACTTCGCGGAGTGCGCGCGGAGGCCTTAGGCGCCGCGCGTCTTATTTATACTCCGTAGAGTTGCCCAGGACAACTAAGTTCACGACGCATATACTCCGTAGAGTGCCCGTGGAGGCCTTATGCTCCGTGCGTTTTATTTATATTCCGCAGAGTTAGCACAAGGGGCGATAGGTGATATACGGAACTGAATCTTTATTTATGTATGCCCGTTTGCGCGGGAGGAGCAAGTTACATGGGGGGCTGTGCCGCATCCACGATACATACGCAAGTGTCGCGCTCCACCTATGCGTAGTAACGACGCAAACGATCTGAGTTCCAGGCATGCTGGAGTATTCGTCCTTCGAGGGTTGCCAGATGATAAGCGCATGGCCAGAGGGCTGCTATTATGATGTTGGGGCCCTCCCATTTAGAATTGAGTTTCCCGACGATCGCCGCATGCAAGGCCTTCCGTAAAACAAGGTCGTCGACCTGGAAGTCACGCCGGTACACATGTTTATTATACAACCGCATCGTCGCTCGCATGTACTTGGAGATGTGCTCGGTTGCACTGACCCGCACGACGTAAGGAGGTCCAGCTAGATAGCATGCTCCTCTGTAGGAGCGGGAGTCTGGACTCTCCTAGACCCGACTTTGATTTCTTCTGGGGTGACCGCTTCATCGCAGAAGAGGAGATTAAATAGGGTGCAACCCGTAGGGCGTGTCTCGGTGATACGGATGGACCAGAGGAGCTGTTGTCCATCATGGCGCGAAAGACAATGGAGGAGTAGGGCGCAGACCCCACACTTGTATAATATACCACCAAGGACGACAAAGGACCTCGCCTGCTGCCGTAACCGACGCAAGTGGATAGGGTCGTTGGGCTCACGTACACCCTGCAGGAACACAAGAATGGGCTTGCGCCAGTTGGGATCCATTGTAATCTGATGGACCCTGGTGAGGCTGTCTTGGGGGTCCTCACAGACGGTAGCAGTGAGCAGGGTCTCATAAAATGCCCCCAGTGGTACCTGCGACCGCTAGCTCGCAGCCTTTGCTAGCACGTCGGCGTCCTTGTTATCTGCTCGTGGGATGGCCTTGACTGTGATGCCCAGGAAGTGGCGATCACGCACCTGGACCGCAGCTAAGCACTTGGCCATGTCCGTGTCTTTGGTTTGGTAGGACTTATCGACGTGGCCCGCAAGGAGGCGCAAGTCTGTATGCACTAGCAACCTCCGTGTGTCGAGGGCCTTCATCTTCCCAAGGCCAAACAAGAGAGCCTCATACTCGGCGGTGTTGTTGGTCACTGGGAATTTGAGGCATGTGGAGTAAAGCAGTCGGTGGCCATCGAGCGTGGTGACAACTGCACCTATGCCAGCTCTGGCGGCGCTGTAAGCTCCGTTGGTGTGGAGAGTCCAAACCGGGTCCAAAGGTTGCTGGGTTGGCAGGCAGATTGGCGGAGTCCACTCCGCCACAAAGTCCGCAAGAATCTGTGATTTGATCGTGGTGTGGGAAGCATAGGTGAGGGAGAAGGGTGCCAGCTCAGCTGCCCACTTGCCAATGCAACCTATCGCTTCCTTATTCTGCAGCATTTCCCCCACGGGGAATGAGGATGGCACCGTGATAGGGTGCGCCAGAAAGTAATGGCGTAGCTTGCGCGAAGCCATTAGTAACGCGTAGGCCAATTTCTCGAGTTCGGTGTAGCACGTCTTTTCCCCTGAAGGGCCTCCGATATGAAATATATTGGGTGTTGAATGGGGCCCTCCTCCAAGACGAGGACTGCGCTGACCGCCGCCGAAGTAGTAGCCAAGTATAGCAGCAATGGAGCTTCTGGTGCCAGGGGGACCAATGTTGGGAGGCCAGTGAGGTGCTTCTTTAGGTTGTTGAAGGCCACCGTACACTCGTCATTCCATTGAGAACCGTCGCAGCCCCGAAGCATCTTAAAGAAGGGGAGTCCCCGTTCGGCTGCTCTAGACAGGAATTGACTTAGGGCAGCCATGCGCCCCGCCAGCCGTTGGACCTCCCTTGTCGTTTTCGCCGGTTCCATGGCAAGGACGGCGTCGACCTTCTCGGGGTTGGCATGTATCCCTTGGCCCGATACCAAGAATTCGAGTAGTTTCCTCGCTCACACGCCAAACACGCACTTGTCCAGGTTGAGCTTGATACCCGCTTGTCGAAGGTTGTCGAAAGTTTCCTGGAGGTCTTTGCCGTGAGATTTGGCTTGCCTACTCTTAACGATTATGTCGTCGACATAGGCCTCAACATTTCTGCCGAGCTGAGCGGTGAGGGTGAGGGCGACAAGCCTGGTGAACGTGGCTCCCGCATTCTTGAGGCCAAACGGCATCCTGGTGAAACAATATGTCCCCTGGAGTTATAAAGCTCATCCTGGGTTCATCCTCCACAGCCATGTGGATCTAGTGATAGTTGAAGTAGGCATCTAGAAAACTCATCAACTCGCAACTCGTTGTGGCGTCGACGAGGCTGGTCAATTCGCGGGAAGGGGTAGTTGTCCTTCGGGCAACCTTATTAAGGTTTGTGCAGTCGACGCACATGCGCCATATGCCGTTGGCTTTCTTGACCAGCACCGGGTTGGCTAACCACTCTGAATGGTGTACCTCACGAATGACACCGACCTTCAACAACTTTGCCGCTTCTGTCTTGGTGGCTTGCTGGCGCTCGATGGACATGTGTCTGAGCTTATGCTTGACCGACTTGACGCCCAGGCGAACAGCGAGGCGGTGCTCGATGAGGGAGTGGTCCACGCCTGTAATATCAGCTGGAGACCACGCGAAGATATCCATGTTAGCGCGAAGGACCTATAGAAGGTCACGCTTGACCGCCTGGTCGAGGCCCACACTGACAGAGACCTGTCGGGAGTTGTCCATGGCATTCAGAGGGACCCTTTTCATGTCACTGTCTGGCTTTGGCTTGGGCGTCCACCCAGGCGCGGATGGCAATGATGGCGCTAGGGTGGCGAGTGTTTCGCTGACTGCGTGGACCTTGCGGAGGGGGCCGCGTGTACTAAGCTCTATATGACGAGTGAGGTCCTGGTCGTTGAGTACAGTGATAATCCCTATAGGGCCTGGCAACTTCATGCACAAGAAGTTATGATGTGGGACTGCTCCGAAAGCGTTAAGTGTCGCCCTCCCTATAATGGCATTATAGGGATGTGGTATGTCAACGATGTCGAATATGATGTCCTAGGTCCTGGCCCCCTCACCCTGCCTAAAGGACACTTGAAGGCGAAGTTAGCTTAAGGCACGTAGGGGCTGGCCCTCGAAGTCTTGGAGTGGCGCACCCGAGGGTTCAAGTCTACTCCAGGGGATGCCCATCTGGTCGAAGGCGCTGGCGAACAGAATATCTGCTGAGCTACCCTCGTCAACTAGGACACGCCTAATGTCGCACCCCACAATATTGGCCTGGACCACCAGAGGGTCCTGGTGGGGAAAGTCAACTCCCGTCGCATCTGTCGCCATGAAAGTGATATCGGCCTGCGCACAGCTTGGCAGCACCTAGGCGGGGTAAGCCACAACATGGTGCTGTCGATGAGCATAGGTCTTGCGCTGCCACTCAGACGGGAAATCCAAAGATGAACCTCCTGTGATGACGTTAATAACGCGACGGGACCCACCTTCCGGTGCTTGTATGCACAATGTGGTGGCGGACTGGACTAGCTGGCCCTCCGGGGGCTGTCGCACGTGGGCTACCACCGCCGACCTCCCTTCGAGAGCCTTTTCCTTGGCAACACTTCTCGGAGGGTCACGATGGTGGTGCAGTGCCATGTGAGATGATCACCTCGACCGTGCACCTCGCACCACAATCCGTGCTGCTGCTGCTGCTCCTGGATGCAGTCTCCATCCTCACGAGCACATCCCCTTCCGCGGCCACGGCCTTGCCAGCCGCGCCCACAGTTAGCCGAAGTATTGCAGTGCTCGCCTCTACCATCGATATTGAGGACGTACTTCGGTTGCTGGGCCTTCTGCTACTTGCGGTTAGAGCCTTCTTTGGAGGACTCTTGCCCTTGCTTTGGCTTGGGGGCATCGTCCCGGCGTCGCTGCTCATGTTCTTCGACCTTGGCATACTCTTCCATTTTGTCAAAAAGTTTGGTGACTGTTGTGATGGGCTTGCGCGCATTGTACTCAGCCAGCAGACCCGAGCGAAGTCCGTGAATTGCTGCATTGATGGTTGGTGTTTCATTGATGTCTTTTACTATAAAGCGAACTTCAGCAAAATGCTTGAAGTACTCGTGGAGTTTCTCTGACGACTTCTTCTTGATAGCGAAGAGTTGAGATGTGTCAACGCGCTCTACATAATTGCCTTGAAATTATTGTAGATATTGTCCCGAACTTGCTCCCAGGCGTATATGGAGTTCGGCGCGAGGGTAAAAAACCACGAGTGCAATACCCTGGAGGACCATCGGTAATCCTTTGGCTTTGGTGGAGTCATCTCCGCTGGTTGCTTCGATGGCCGTCTTGTATACGCGAATGAACTCCCGAGGGTCCAAATCGCCCTTATATGGGTCAATAGTAGGAAATTTGAAGTCCTCC
This sequence comes from Melocanna baccifera, assembly GCA_036346265.1. Lineage (NCBI taxonomy): Eukaryota > Viridiplantae > Streptophyta > Magnoliopsida > Poales > Poaceae > Melocanna > Melocanna baccifera. Next base: position 24,242,006 of record CM070689.1, read on the forward strand.
AGCCACGCGGACTGTTGCAGGCTAACGGAGAGTGGGGACTTCGGGTCAACACACTGGAGCGTCACACATGCATTAGCGGGGGTGTCGTGGCATCGCAGTCTCCCCTGTCGATGCCTGGTGGCTCCGAGCCTCTTGCATCTCTTGCAGGACCCTTTGAAGGTTTGCCAATTCACTCCAGAGTGTACCAAGGGCCGGCGACTCCGACTCCCCGTGTTGAGGTGTCGTGCGCATGAGGGTAGGAACCTCACGACTATCTGCCCGCTCGGCCACCATGACGACCTGCTGGCTCTGAGCCTCTTGTGCCTCCCACATAGCCCCTCGTAGGTCCGCCAGCTCCCGCTGCAACGTTCCGAGGGCTGCTACGAGAGTGCCCTCCTCTGTCCGAGCCGTGGGGTCTGCTGGCACGGGGGTGGGCGCCACCGCATCGCCGGCGGCGGTAAACTAGGCTTTAGAGTCGGTAGGGGTGCGCGTGCGGGGAGATGGACCACCAAACATGGGACTGATCGACGATCGGTGCGCCACGCCGCTGGCAATAGGGCTTGTGCGGGTACCGTGGTCGTCAATGGGAGTTACACCAGCTTGGGCGTCGCTGCCGAGGATCACACCGGTGTGGACACCGCCACTAGCCATTAGGTTTTTTTAAGTGCCAGGATCGTCGCCAATGGTCGCCCGTGTCGCTAGCGCCGGGGTCACCACCGGTGGTCGTTTCAACACCGCCCTCCGGACCATGGGCGACGATCATCTTGACATCGGCACTCGAGTCATGGTTACCTCTTCTCCCCGACGTTGACCACTGGCGGCTCCCTGCAAGCGAGTGTCGCTGCCACGAAGGGAGCTGTCCGGCTGCCACCAACTCCGGCGCACCCGCACCCCTGATCACTGGCAAGAGCATGCTCCTCTTTCGTTTTGTTGTCGCCGTTGCTTTCTTTGGCGCCATTCGGCTTGCTCGTTGGTCCACACGGACGGCGCCAACTGTTGTGGCTATAAGCCAAACAATAGATATGAGGCTATCAGAATGTAGGGGAAAATGAGCCCTCCCCCAAGAGGATACGGGGGATAAGTATATATACCACCTTCAAGCCCTATTACAATAATACCCTTTATGGTTATGCACTGTTCAAAGGGTATGAATGTCATTTACATGTCTTAGTGGGCCATTTGGCTCAGCAGGCCGAATGGTTACAGGTGGGGCCATCCCCACAACTTTCAGTTTGCTCCAAGAGGTACTTCAGTCGTCCCTTCCCCTTGTTGTTCTATTCATGAATTTAATTTTCAACAAGTTATCATAATATTCAAAGCCATAATGGAAATGCAATATTCATGGAAGCATCAAACAAGACAAGACTATATCCAAAAACTTGTGCCAATGAGACATTCATGTTCACAGGTTTATATCAGAGGGATAAGAGAATGTAACAAACCATGTCAGCATCAATGGCAGCATTTTGGGCGTCCAATATTTCCTGGATTTTCTACTTCTTCAGCTTCTGCATCTCCCTAAGCTTCGCTCGCTCCCGCTTCCCAACCTCTGCATTTCCGGTGGCATCTTGAGACCATGCTTGAAGATGACAACCAACTCAATGGCACTGAGAAACACTGAAATCAACCACTCCTTTGGCAACACTAAACTATCCTGATTTCCTTAAGAAACTAATTTGATAGCAAACATTTACTACAGGACTTAAACATTTTGCTGAAATGTATAGTGTGAACAGGGGAAACAACACGAGCATATATAATCCAGAGCCAATCCCAGCCCAACGAACTCCACCTATGACCAGAATCAAGAAGAAACCATCTCCAAGCATAAGCACCCAAAACCCTAGGAACACCTCCCCCAGCTTCTCACACAATCACCAACCCCCAAAAAATCCCCTGGGAAAACCACCAAAACCCCACCCACCTCGTCGCCATCTCCATCGCTGCCCTTCTCCCCGGCGATGGCCTCGTCATCCACGATGGACTGAGAGTGGTTCTCATCGCCGTCGTCATCCGCATCGGCGCCGTGGTGACAGCTTCGATCCCCTCCTTGTCTACCTCCTCCTCCTCCACTGCCACCTGCTCCCCCTACACCTCCGCATCCGGTTCATCTCCGTTTGACCCCGCCTCCTCCTCCCCATCTTCCTCCTCGCCAGGGGAGGTAGAGAGCTCCTCGTCGTCGTCGCCGTCATCGTACTTGTTCGGCCTCCCCATCGGGGCGCGAGGACGGGTTAGGGTTTGGAGTTGAGTTGGATCGGGTGGGGAATTGGAGCGAGTTGCCGAATTGGGGGATTTGCACTCCGCTTTGTGGCTGCGAGCGCGGGGGTATGTAATTTTGTGGTGGCCAAACGGCCAGCATAGCGCAACCTGTTAGGTATGGCCCACTTAGACGACCAATCTACATAAGCTGGGTTAGGTTAGACCATAGGCTGAGCCGTAGATTCAGGTATAGCCCAGCGAGCTGATGGGTCGTGCCGTGTTAGTCCGAACTGATTCAATCTGACAGGCCAAGGAACCATAGAGCCCATTTTAGCTTGTTTAGCTTGTTTCAGTTTGAAAAATAATAATTTCAAAAAATATATAGATTTCAAAAAATACAAAATAAATTATAAAAATATAATAATAAGCTTTATTAATATTTAAATGGCTGGCTCATTAAAATTTTTGCCAAGTAAAAGCACAACTTGAGAAAATGTTAGCACAGAAAAAAGAGTACAGCCTATAGCTCTACAGTACATATAAAAAAATGAGAAAAAGTACAACGTACATTGGTGCTCTAAATGTCATCGTCTAGATAGATGTTATTAAACATGTCCACCAACTCTGCATTCCCTACAAAGTATTGAGCTCACGAGTCAGCTTGTTCCCAGTCTTTCACTGCTAACAGTACTTCACCATCTCACTTGTGAGATTTATTCCTCTCATTCAATATTTTTTTCAAAAAGACTAAAAGCAGACTCGAAAGAAACCGTTGAGATAGAAAAAGTTAACACATCTCGTGTTAATATGGATAGCACTTAATATGTTACATTATGTCTGCGCCACCATCTCAAAATAGTGAAGTCCCCTGCCTGATGATCCACGAGATCGCTGTCTAGAAAGACAGATAGTTCCTCACTAGTACGGATTGTTCCAGTGCTTGACATTGTAGAACTTCATCTTTTGGAGGAACCTGGTGCACCAAAATTTTTGCCCTATATATTTGTCTTCTTACTTATGGTAGGTGCTGGTGGAGGTCGTTGCAAGCGAACTCCCTGAAACTTTTATTCGTTTTCTAATAAACATCGAACAATTTAGTTCGAATAACTAAAAAAAATTTAGAATAATCTAGCCCTACATCATCACTCAAAAGTGAAAAGAACATTAGTAAATCCTTGAATTTTAGCTTTTGGATCTAAAATAAATGCAAATGCGTATAAATACGGAATCTCTTCACAATATTTCAAATATTTAGTTTTCAAAGCACACACAGCCTCTCGTAACACTATACTATTTTTATTATCTTTTAAGTGACCCAAAATTGTAATAATATAAAGCACAATTAAAGTTGATGATGGATAATACACTCCAGATAAAGTAACAGTGGAATCGTAAAAAGTTAGAAAAATACTAGTAACTTTTCAGCAATATACCAATGCTATTCAATCAATAGTGTGTTGCCATAATGACTGTGATAGTGCATGTGGATAAAGATAGAAAACATGCTCTTATAAGGTAAAATATTTTGTACCATCATATAAGTTCCACCTAAAGAGCATATCCAAATTGAACTTTCTTGGATGTATACCTATCGCAATGCAAAAATTCTTCTATGCTACAATTCGTTGGTTAGAATGCTTTACAAAATATGTTGCAACATGAAAAACTTGAATATATGGATCCAACATCTTTAAACCACATTTAACTATAAGATTAATAATATGATAGGTGCATCACTAATGTAACAAGAAGGATTCGACTTATGTACTAAATAACGGAGTGAGAATATCCATTTCCTAGAGTTTGCTACAACATTGTCCAAAGTAATTGAAAAACTTTTATGCAATTATGGAGGCAATATTGTTGACAATATTTCTATTGTTCTCCCATATAGATATATTAATATTAACCGGATCTTTCATCATTTCCCAAACGATAAATCCTTAGTTGTTCCGTACTCCCAACACTTACAAAGTGTGCACACAAATATGTTGGGGGTATTCATCCTTATGATGAATCCTTTGGTGAAATCTTTAACCTGATACACAAATCCTATCATAGGAGCTTTAGGTAGTGATCTACCAAATCACTTATGTTAATAAAATCGTAGATCCACATATGTCTCCATAGATCCTAGACCTTAAATCCACAAGCATCCCTATATATTCTTTTAGCATTATAAGTCTCTTTGCATAAGTGGGTATATATGTATCCTGAAATATCTTCACTCTATGCAGACATGCAGTACTCCTTTATCTGGCAAACTCCCCGCTTATCCCACGTGGGAGCATCTGAACCTTCAGTTCAACTTGACTAGTGCATTATTATCTACTCATAGCCTTTGCTCGTGCAGCCAAGTTGAAGATGTTTTCATCTTATGAACAACATCGTGGCATTCCAAATGGGTTCAATTCTCCCCCTAATGCTAGGATGATATCTTCACAAATTAGCGTATCAAAATCCCCAATCATGACTTTGGATATTTCATATCCATCACATGCTCATGATATTACGTTATGGTGGTGATTTATGTGGGAAATGTTCCACACACACACTAGTTGTAGACAGTATATGCAGTGTATTAGACTCTTTCTTAATGCAACATTATGCAAAAAGATTCCAACCATTAGTTGGTTATCCCCAATATCTATTAGGCAATAATTTTTGCAAATTAAGGTCTCTTATAGAAACCATATGGATGATCTTCTCTCATACCCATAATCATACAATGAACATCAAACAATTTTATTGTAAGTTCTCAACTTTATCCATTTGGATGGATTGGATTTGGTGATCCAAAATTGGGCTTTTAACAAGTTATAGCATTTTATCTCCCTAGGAGTATAACGCTAATGGACAACATCCACTTAATTGAGAGCATCTCAAACCATGCGTCCACATAATGGAGGCATTAATCAGTACCGTAAAGTACATCTATGGCCCCAACATGGGCTCAATTAGTTCTCATGTGTCCCTCTGAGGCCTTTCTAGGAAATCAGGTGACCCATAATTCTCCCCCTCACCAAAACAAGTAGATGTCATTTATCATTACATGGATAGGGGAGATTCATCTTTATGGCCAACAGAAAATACTTAGTTCAATATTTTTCTCAATGCCCAAAGTGCATTGATCTCTCACACCAAATTTGTATGGAGTCTTTCAATTGCAACATGTTTACATTTGTTCAATAGAAATATGTTCTAATATAACACCATGCAAAGTATATGAACCACTGATATATATTACTGAAAATCAATAGTAGAACATCAAAGATTGACCCCTTAATGCCTTGAAGCATGGAAATAACAAATGTTACCTAGAACATTAACTTGAATCACCCAATTGTCATATTTGTTCTTCATGAGCACACATATTGACCAGAAGATGGTGATTCCTCCACATGCCTGTCTCCAATCTAAGAATATAATTCTTAGTATGATTTTGGGAAATCAAGATCACTCATGATCAATATAATCATCTAGGTCACTTATTTTATTTGGAGTTTAAGATTGCTCTAAGCAAAATCCTATATACTCATTCATCATATTGATGATCTCCCAAATGCCGTCTTAAGTGCATAAGTAGGATAGGCTAATTCAATGCTCCAAGCAATGTCAGCACCTAATAATTTGCTTAGGCTAGTTAGGCTTATCATTGCCCAGACAATATCTCCCATATCTTGACATGAGGTTTCCCAAAGTATTTGCCATCACTCATTATTGTATTCATTACTTTCTTTATGCAATTTCTAATTCTCCCCCTATTCATGCCAACCTTATAAATTCCGAGTGCATATGCTCTAGGCATACGTGGGAATCATCTCAGAACATACTATAGTGTGTACTCCAAGTACCACATTGTTGGTGTGAAGTATCAAGAGTGGAGATGGCATAATTTGCCTTTAAGGTGATCTCCTAGAGAGTGTGTCCATTAGTGGATGTAATTTTGAAGTGCTTTATCAGGAAATCCTAATTCCCTTTGCCTCCTTTAGCCACATAGCACTAAGAGTTCATTATAAATCCACCAGAAATAATTTAAGGTTAATTGGATATCAAGAGTGTATAAAATAATCATATAATATGGAAAATTTCATCTTCAATACCAAACATATCTTTCTATATTTTATTCGATGTAATTAATAGCAAAAAATGATATTGGTAGATTATTTAATTGTGCTACACGCATAAGAGCATCATTAATATATCTAAATAGTAAGGAAATATTTTTACTAGGCATTAGATAAATTTATATGAATTTTCAAGTTATTTTCATAATTTTATGCTATTTTCTAAGCCCAGATCGTACTCCTTGCAATTACAAACCTGCAGGAAATAGAATTACTAAAATAAAATAATACCTGAGGGTAAAATTGAGTTACCTTAAACTTATGGGGCTTATCGGCAATATTTTCAGCGGTGGGAGCCCTTGTGGATAATTCCTATGCATATAAGGTCTATATTGTAAATATACCTGCCTTACGGCCTTCCTGGTAATTTCCCAAAGTTCTTTTTGCAAATTTTCCGATTCTCCTCTTCTCTTTGGCGATGCGGGCGTCCGGTGGCGGAACGGACAGGGGCTACGGCCCCCGGCCCCCCTAAACTCCTTTGACGGTGGTGGATCCCAGCGAAGGGGCGAGGTATGGCGACGGCATCGCCACCCCAATTCCTCTATCGGGCGGCGGTTGTGGCCCATATCGCCTCGGTCCCTCCCTTCCCTCCTATTCTTCTCCGACGGCCCGAGGCGGCGATAGAGGGGTTTGTGATGGGAGGAAGCCCAAAATAAAGTTAGGCCCAAACTGTCCCTGTGATCCACTTGTTAATCGCCGCCCCAAACCAAAACCCCAGGACGGAAGGCACCGCACGCCCCGTCACTTGCCTTCCCCGCAGCGCACCCGCCGCACGCCCCCCCGTCACTTGCCACGCCGCCGCCCGGCAGCGCCCCTCGACCCGCCCCAGAAAACCCTAATCTCGAGTTCTCGACTGCCCAGTGCCCACTACCCCCACGCCGCCGCCGGCCGGGCGCCATGGTGAGGGCGTACCTCCGCTACGAGCCGGCGCTTTCCTTCGGCGTGGTCGCTTCCCCGGAGTCCAACGTCGCCTACGACCCCTCCGGCCGCCTCCTCCTCGCCGCCGCCCTCGACCGCTTCGCCGCTTGGGACCTCAAGCGCGGCCTCCCCTCCTTCTCCTTCACCCCCTCGTCCTCCTCCCCCTCCCTCGCCGTCTCCTGCCTTGCCTCCTCCCCCTCCACCGCCACCTCCTCGGTACCGACCCCTCCCAATTGCCTTAAGTTCCCTCCTCTTTTGCTGCTTCTCACGTTTTGAGTTGGCTTCATCTGTGTGTTGTGCTGGCTTGGTCTAGGTTGCGAGTGGGCACGCTGATGGGAGCATCAGGCTGTGGGACGCGGAGACTGGCGCATGCGAGGCGACGCTCCACGGCCACCGCTCCGCCGCCTCCGCCCTCCGCTTCGGCCCTTCCGGCGCCGTCCTCGCCTCCGGCAGCAAGGACTGCGATGTCATCCTCTGGGACGTCGTTGCACAGGCCGGCCTCTTCCGCCTCCGTGGCCACCGTGATCAGGTACGTGACGGTTACCTGCGACTCTGTCTCCAATTGGTTGCTTAGCTCGATGGTAACTTGGAGGAGGTTTCTTGGTGCAGGTCACGGATTTGGTTTTCCTGGATTCGGGTAAGAAGCTGGTGAGCTGCTCTAAGGACAAGTTCATCCGGGTTTGGGACCTCGACACACAGCACTGCCTCCAGATTGTTGGTGGCCACCACAGTGAGATTTGGTCAATGGATGTGGATCCTAGCGAGAAGTTTTTGCTGTCTGGGTCGGCAGATCCAGAGCTGCGGGTGTTTAGAATCCGGCAATCGGCTGAGGAGGGTGAGAATTGGAGCAAGTGGGATGTGCTGAAGCTGTTTGGTGAAATTCCGAGGCAGAGCAAGGAAAGGGTGGCAACTGTTAGGTTTAATAAGAACGGTAGTCTTGTGGCATGCCAGGTGGCTGGGAAGACTCTGGATATTTATAGGGTTCTTGATGAAACAGAGGCGACACGGAAGGCCAAGAGGCGGATGCACAGAAAGAAAGAGAAGGCTTTGGCGAAAGCTATGGCTGTGGAAGGGAATGGTTCTGTTATAGATCCTTTGCCAGCTCAAGATTTGCAATATCCCACTGTTGTGGTAACCGATGTATTTAAGCTTCTCCATGTTTTGCGGGCCAGCAAGAAAATTTGCTCTGTTGCATTTTCCCCAAGCAATCCACCAAAAGGCTGCATTGCCACCTTGTCTTTGCCTTTGAACAATAACATGCTTGAGACATACTCTGTGGATAATGATAAAGTCTCAAAGATGTACTCAATTGAGATGCACGGCCATCGTTCTGACATTAGGAGTCTTGCACTTAACTCAGAGGACAACCTCCTGATATCAACAAGTCACAATGCTGTTAAGATTTGGAATCCTAGTAGTGGGGACTGTCTTCGGACCATTGACTCTGGATATGGGTTGTGCAGTGCATTTGTTCCTGGGAATAGGTATGCCCTTGTCGGTACAAAGAGTGGTACTTTGGAGATTATTGATATTAACAGTGGGAGCTCTATCGAGGTGATAGAAGCTCATGCTGGTTCCATACGATCAATTGTACCCATTCCAGATGAGGATGGAACTATCAGTGCACGAGGTTTTGTCACCGGGAGTTCTGATCACGACGTCAAGTTCTGGGAATATCAAATGGTGCAGAAATCTGATACTGTGAGTGTTGTATATATTCCTTCTAGACTGTGTCTAAGTAATTTTGCACCTTTGTGTCTGCTTTCCTATTTACTTTCTCACAAGTTACCTTCAAAGAAGAACAACATTTTGATACTTGGTGATTTCCTCTTATATAATTATCCTTTTAGAACATTTTTTTATTTCACCTGCAAGTTTATGAAATCAGTTTTCCACATGAATACATGTCATTACTAAATTTCTAATTAACTTGCAAAAAAAATATATAGCGCACATGTTTCCTTTTCCCAACTTTCAAAAAATATATAGCGCACACTTTTCCTTTTCCCTCTATTTTTTTCATGCTGATAGGTCATTGAGCTTTTGAATTGAAGGGACCTCTATCATAAGTAACCTAGTAAAAACATGGAAGATAAGTTCCAGGTCAAAAGAATGTTTTTGTATTGCACTGTTATTGTTGTATTTCTTATGTGAAATTGACTGATTTTGCTCTTATTTGTACCAATTTCAAAGATCCAGTTGTAATTTACATATTTTGTTCTCAGACATTCTGAAAATATTTGAAAGATTTCAATAATTCCCCATAACTCTTCTAAATAGCTTAAAATTTATCTTCATAGATTTGTAATGTTTTCTGTTTTGTTCCAGGACCCTAAGCTGCTGAGTGTAACAAATGTGAGAACCTTGAAAATGAATGATGATGTCCTCGCGGTGTCCATTGGTCCAACTGGGAAGCACATTGCTGTTGCTCTTTTGGATTGCACAGTCAAGGTTCTACTCGTACACTATGGTCATGGTTTTGAACATAAAAAATATGTGACTGGGAATCCATGATTAATGTATTTCAAGCATCTAGATAGTTGGAGAGTATGACACGAAATCCATGTGCAGTGTACACACATGATTCACGAATTGTGATTTGCTTGTCTGTGTTGCCTAGGTATTTGCTTGTATCAGTTCTGTTGCATTAGCATTGATTCCAAAGCTATGGTCCTTTGAGTGCAGGTTCTTATGTAAAGCACTCTTTTAACTTTTCATGGTTTCCATGAGATGCCAGTTGGCATCCTGTGAACTTGTAGTGATAGAAAAACAATTTGGAAACAAGTTTCTGATTTCGTCGCTCGCATCTAATATTTCATATGTGTATGCAGGTCTTCTTTATGGACACACTGAAGTTCTTTCTTTCCCTTTACGGGCACAAGCTTCCAGTTCTTTGCATGGACATATCATCCGATGGAGCTCTAATAGTTACGGGCTCCGCAGACAAAAATATGAAGATTTGGGGTATGGACTTTGGTGACTGCCATAAGTCCATCTTTGCCCATACAGACAGGTCCTTTCTCACCTTTTGGTTCTATTTTATGCTTTGACTAGTGGCAGAACCCTTACACCCTTTTTGGATGTTTCTACTTTGCAGCGTAATGGATGTTAAATTTGTTTATAAAACTCATTATATGTTCAGTGTTGGCAAAGACCGCACTGTGAAGTACTGGGATGCTGATAAATTCGAGTTGTTGTTAACACTTGAAGGACACCATGCTGAAGTTTGGTGCCTTGCAATTAGCAGTCGTGGTGATTTTATTGTAACAGGTTCTCATGATCGCTCTATTCGGCGTTGGGATCGTACTGAAGAACAACTTTTCATCGAGGTATTCTATTATTTTGTAGGGTTGAGTGAAGTTTTGTTGTTCAATATTTGCTCCATATGCCAGTTATTTATTGTCTTCCCAGAGAATTGCCTTTGAACTCTCAAATCCCCATCAAAATGCAGGAAGAGAGGGAGAAAAGATTGGAGGAAACTTTTGAGGCTGATTTAGACAATACGGTTGAACATAGATATGGGCAGAAAGATGATGCTCCTGATGAGGGTTCTGTGGGTGTTCCTGGTAGGAAAACAAAAGAGACAGTAACTGCTGCTGATGCAATTATTGATGCGCTTGACACTGCTGAGGAAGAAGTAAAACGCCTAAAGGAGCACAAGGTAGTAGAAACACATATTGACATACCCCTTCTGCCATTTAGTAATGTGCTCTTAATGACGAGTCACCAAATGGAACATTTACTTCAGCTGTATGTTTTCCAATTGTCAGGAAGAACAAAAGAGTGGGAAGGGAGCTAAATTTCAACCTAATGTTATAATGCAAGGGCATTCACCATCAGATTATGTTCTGAATGTAGTTTCAAATGTCCGCCCAAATGATTTGGAACAAGCCCTACTGGTAAGTTTTTTCCTTCTTTTGGAATGGACTGTGTAATTTCTTTAGTTTATGATGCCTGAATTTTTCGTGGGTTACTTTTTTTAAAAAAAAATAATCCTTATCATCAGTTATTTAATGCACCAAAATAGTAGTTCATTGTGGCTAAGCCTTATCTATAATACTTCAATCCTTAGCATGACCTGTATGACTCAGAAAGCTTCTTCCATTCCTGTGTGTTTATAGTCTTGTTGAAATTCAAGTTGAATATGTCAAATGTACAAAACAGACAATCAGTTTGGACTTCAATTTCTCAATTCTCATTGCATATTTCATCGCCTTTCAGTTGGGAATTCAGTTTCTCATGATGTGTTTCCTGATGAAATATTGAAGTAACTTCAAATTTGAGACCTTAATCATACTGTCAATAGAGGATCTTGTTAATTAAGATCAATCATCAATTTCGTTAATTCTAAGGAAATAATATTTTTCACATATAATCGTTTGTCAGTTGACAACATATTTACGGTTTTTTAATCTTTGGAGCAGTCATTGCCATTCTCAGATGCACTAAAGCTCATGTCTTACTTAAAGGAGTGGTCTCTGGTTCCTTTGAAGGTAAATTTATATTTACTACTTTGTCTGTAATCCTGATGCTATATTATGTTATAAAATTCTGTTAGCTTTCCTCAATTTCCAATCCTCCCATTTGCGCATCAAATACTTTTCTTTCTAGTTCTGTTGATTGTAATTTTTCACATGATATTTCATATTCCTTAATTTTCTCCATCTTGATTCTCTGGAATTTCTCTACGAGTGTGGCAACATAATTTTCCTGGACTTGGCTAATGTTTAGTCTAGGCACCCCACTTTCCTCACATCCAGTCTGACGAACAAAGTTGGGTCATCTTGAAATGACCAGCCTAAGAAAGAAGCGGAAAAGCGGCACTACTTTCTTTTGATCCCTTATTCGGGATTATTAAAAATAAAAGAATTAAATAATAGCGGTCTGATCAAATAAGGGATCAGGCCGCTCTTAGAAAGATGAAAGAAAAGCTCTAACTTTGTCGAGAGGATAAGAATATGACTCTTGCTAGTATCATAACCTCTCGATGGGAGAATGAAACCATTAGATTAGTGGAAATAAGAAAGAATGGGAAGAAAGCAGCCATGGGCAAGCTTTAATTAACATAAATAAGTAGGAGTTGAACACACAGTAGATGCAGATTCCACACCTTGCTGTGGACTGGGGAGAGAGCAGCTCTGCGAAGCTGGGCGTTCTGTGTGATTATGGAGGAACTGTAGTACTCGCCCCAAAATGCAAGCCAGGATAGATACTTAAAGAAAGGGGGTTTCATATTTCTGCTGGTCCCCTCTTGAAGTTTTTGAGTTGTGATTCCTATGTTAGAATCCAGGGGACAGATGGCATGGTATGATTTTGTCTAGTGTACAATGGCTATGTTTAGACTAGTTTTATATGAAATCCGTTGTTACACTGCTTTATGTAGGTTGTGTAGCCTATTGTTGACATTCAACAAATATGAAGTTGTCTAGCTCATGTATTTTCATTTTTTATTTGTCTCGGAAAATATCTGTTGATCAATTGCTGTTCCACGACTCATTGCGTTGCAAATTGCAATATCCTATATTCTTCTATTTCGTTTTTATAACTTCATCTGCACAATTCCTAATCTCTGCCGTAACCTTTCTTCTATTTCGTTTTTGTAACTTCAGCTGCACAATTCCTAATCTATGCCATAACCTTGCAGGTTGAGCTTGTTTGTAGGGTTTGCCTAGTGCTGCTTCAAACACATCATAACCAATTAACTACTACGCCAGCTGCAAGATCCATGTTGACTGAACTGAAGGATATTCTTTACAGTAGAGTAAAGGTAAGTTGCGATCACTTCTAACAAACAAATAGCTTTCAGCAATCTGAGCATGTATTTAATGGATTTTCATCCTCCAGAACTTCAAGGATACTATAGGTTTCAACCTCGCCGGGATGGATCATATAAAAGTAAGATGGCGCTTTTTCTTTCAACATTTTGTGTAACTAGATCTTTGAACATTTTTTTTAAGTTTGTTGATATTTTTTGTATGCACATCTTTTAGGAATTGCTGGCCATGAGATCAGATGCGCCTTTCCGGGATGCAAAGGCAAGGCTCACTGAGATCAGACAGGAGCAATCGAAGCGGTCAGATAGGTCGGACGGCAGTGAGAAAAGGAAAAGGAAGAAGCGGAAAACGCCCGGTGAGAGCTGAGCCTTGGGCGAGTGCAAAGCAAGATTTTGTTATTTTTTTACTCATTGTTGTAGCATAAACGCTATATTAAGGTGCTCGCTTTCTGTCTTCATGGCCACGACAGAATTTTGACAGGGGTGTGAAATCAGAATGTGCCTTAGGTCCAAAACCATATGTGCATCAGATCGAACGTGAGTCCTAACGATGTTAATGCACTTTTGAGTATTTAGAGGTGATGCATCTGTCGGTATTTTCTGGTAGTAGTGACGGTGGAATTGGTAGTACCGGAGAAACAACAAGAACTGTTTACAGACTTGGCCTGCGGGAATGTTCTTTTTTTTCAATTTGGTTTTGTCTGCATTTGTGTTTTTCTGCGTTTTGTAGTGTGTTCAATCAAAATAGCTATGGTACAATGGGCCTATTTGTTTTAGCTTTTGATAGTTGCAGCTACTTCTAAAATCTACAGCTCCCTCAAATAGTTCAGATTTTTATCTAGATTCTAAGTAGTCAGAAGTTACAGAATCCAGAAAATAAACTAGTAGTCAGAAGTTAGGGTTATCTAGTTTCTCCAGATTCTGACTAGCTAGCTATTCACCAGCTGCTTCTCAGAATCTGCAGCTGAAACAAAAAGGCCTAATACTTCATTCTGCTAGTAAAACGCTAAAACGTATATGTTTTAGCACATACGTTCGTACAAAATAAGTGGTAATGTTCATCGCTTCATAAATTAGTACTTCGCTTTGAACAATTGAGCTCCGTGATGGCTACGTCTGCTGAAAGATATATGTTGCACTGCCGCTTCTATGCTAGTACATCCTTCACAAAGAAAACGGTAGTTCATAAAGGTTAAAAAATATGTAATTTTTTACATGAGAAAATTACACTATTGGAGAGAAAACAATACTTGTTACATGGAAACTTGAAGGAAAAGAACATCTGGATTTATTTTTCCCTTGGCCTTCAATGTACAACACTTGCATCACTGGGTCCAAAGTGAATCTGAACTTACAAACTTGGAACCTATGAATACTTCAAATCTTGCACAACTCTGGCTTTCTGGACCTTTGATACAAAAAGAATGGAGTCTATCTGTGGATCTATGTCCCAATAGTAAGTTACAGTGAGAAGATGCGGAGCATGCCCAGATACAATCATACTATCTGCTGTCTAGTTTGAAGGTAGATCTGCAATCTTGAAGGTAAAATCCTCCCATGAATCAGATCCTTTTACTGCTAGTAGATAGTAATGCTAAAGAAACCCAAAAATGTAACTGAAATGTTCATTACACTCTGGGTTGGCTTCCAACCCTACTATCAGCCTACTAAATTGAATCCTGTATAATGCCATCCATCGTCTAAAGGAATTAATTTTCATGCCCTTGAATACTTTGAGCTCCACATCGGTACCTTCAGAGGCTCATCGTCAACCACACCACCTCCGTTTTCAACTTTGCTCAAAGAATCTGAGATCAAAGGAGCTGACTCGTTTTCTTTCACCTGTGACGTAGAAAACACACTGGGGCTTATAAACAAGAAATAAAAATAATGAAGCTAAAAGGCAACAGGATCTGATAATATTTCAACAAGAGAAGGCAAGGTTAATTGGCCCACTTTCGCTAAGAGTAGCTTAGCTCACAAGATAGACGAGAAAAAATGGAAGCATAACCAAAACTTGCTAGGTCTTGATGCTTCAATTTAGCATATTCTTAATCATGGCATCAGACACATAAGTTCTAAGTTACAATAGGAAATATGGTATAATCAAAATCATTGCAAAAATAAGAACTACTTGCATGCGATGGAATTCAAATAGAATGGTACCTGCTGCGGGGAGACTTCGGCATTTTTTTGCTGGGCCTCCACTGTGCAAAAGTATGAATATAGGACCATTCCAACTACTGCAATAAGAATGCCAAGTATGTTTCTCCAGCTGAATGGATCATGAAGCAAAACGTAACCAAAGGTCAGAACTAGGCATGTTTTAAGATGGCCCAGGACTTGGTAAGTAACAGGAGATGTCTTTCCGATGACAAGAAAAGTGCTGAAGTTTACTGAGACGGATATCAAACACGACAACACAATGAAAAACTGCACATGAAATAAGAACAAAATCAGAATAAGATAAAACAATGTCAAAATGAGTCTGCCAAAGTTGCTTCACAACTTACCACAACTTGAGATGTGTAATCAAATGCGAAGACGTTTTGTTTAGTCAAAAATCCATCAAGGAACGGACCAACAAGAAACAGAGTCAGTGATTGGTATGGGCAAGACTGGTATAGCAGCTGGGTTGAAGAGACCTTGAACTTCTTCTGAATAGTGTTTGTCATCTGATAGCTGGTTAAGGACTATGGAACCACATGCCAAAACAAGAGTAATACACCAATACTCAAATGCATTAGAGTTCTGCCACTGGAGGAAAAGCACCAATGAATAGGATAAAATCTCAGTGACTCGTTATTGTGTTCAAATGGCAAACTAAAAAATAGTTACGATGGTAGCTTCTGTTTATTTAGAAGGGTGAAGCAACACTGTAAGTATGTCATGTAATGATTCAATATAAACAATTTTTGTTGCCTATTAGAATACTCAAATCAGCATCAAGTGTGACTATATGGATGATATTAAAAGAAATCTAACTATGTGGATGCAAATTATACTCTCTGACTGAAGATAATTATGCACAGAAATTTTATTTTGTGGGGAAAAACAAAGGCCGCTGTTGAAGGATACGATTTGAGCGATGCAGGTCGTGATAATTGCCAGCAAGGATAGTATGGATCCCACAGCATTGAGTTGCAGATCAGTGATAGTTGCAACGCCAACACCAAAAAGGAGCACAGAAAGGGACAGCTGGATAGTCCGGCTGTGGTGTCAAGGTAGGAAAATGTTAGCTTAAGATATTATCGAAAGGATGCACAAATGTATAGAACACAAACCTGAACTTCTTCCTGAAGAAAAGAGTCTCCAAAATAACAGTGCAAGGTATGATGGCCAGCTTCGTCATCTAGACATAAAGGACATTTCAGCATCAGTTAGGTGGATTGATTAGTGTGGAAGGAAGGGTGATATTAATTGCAATAAATGCATGCACAAAATCTAGCAACTCTAACCAAAAGACTTCTCTACAATGTTTCTTGCACAAACAGCGTAGATAGTACTGCACATCAATGAGAAGATAATGTACCTCTAAGTAACTATTGTTGTACCGCTTCGCAAAATAAGTATTACTGTTTTAACAGACAAGTAATAAGTGCAGGACTGCAGTGAATTAACTAGACATTTCTGACTAGTACAAGAATCGAAGTAAAGAAGATGGCATACTATGCACCTGGTAAAAACCAACAGAATTGAAACCAAGGCTCAAGTTGAGGAGCCCAATGGAGATGCCGTTAAGTACTCCAAATCCCATGACAGTTCTTGCATCAAAAGGCTTATGCTCAAAGAGCTTCATCCATAATGCTACATGAAGGGAGCAGAATGTAACCAGGAGATGCCAGCTCGTCAAGGTAGTGGCTGCAGAACACAGTTCCATGTTTTACAGACGTTAGAGGTGATTCAAAATTACCTACATCTCTATATATTAATCTAATAAAATTTCTCACTGAATTTCATATATGAAGTCTCAGAATTAATAAGAAAAAAAACAACAATCAAAAACATCAACATAAGTCAACTTACGTTCTGAGTAAAAACGTAAGTCAACTTTGACAAAAAGTCTCTCATACGATGCACGAGTACATGCACTCCAAACACAATTCAATTGTATCCCTAGAACAAACAAGGATACTACCTTGCCTCCATGTGTCAAGCAACCTAAGCAGTAAGAAAGGAGGACATGGTAATCCAGAACATCGGCAACCGTCAAAGCTTCATCAAAAGTTCAAAGAGACGACGCTTTTCTACCATTTACAGCCGTGTTCTCCTCATCTCTACAAACCGCAATATCAAATACTCCACCAATGACGGTTCCTCTAAAAACAGATATAAATTGGCACCCCTCGCTCAAAGTTATCACAGAAGCTAACCCCATCAACATCATCTGAACCCCTGCACATACACCTATTTGCACCAAACCTACAACCGGAATGGAGTCACATAGATCCACACAGAGAACACAAAGCACCAAACACGAGCATATATGTAACAAATCAAGAAACTACGAGGCAAGAAACGGTTAGATCTCACACCGAAGTTGAACCCGAGGGAGCTCATGAGGGCCTTGTTGCAGATGACAATGGAGACGGAGGACACCACCGAGAGGCTCAGCGCCCCCACCGTCCCCAGCTGGAACTTCTCCCCTCCGACGCCCATCTCCGCCACCCTCCAACAACACCAACAAACAAACGCCCGACCCCCAAAGATCAAAACTTCGCGATCAAACCGCCGGAATCACGCCGCGCGCAGCACCTGCAAGGCAAGAAAGATCCCATTTCGATCAGCAAAATCGCAACAGCGAGCGGGCGCCAAGAAACGGGCGCTTCTCCCGGTCAAAACCTACTGCTCCTGCCTCGGTTCCAGAAATCTGCGCGAGGAGGCGGATCTGGGCGAGGAGGAAGCGAATCTGGGCGGGATGTCGGCAATGGCGGGGAGATCTGCGCAGGGGCTGGCGGGATCGGTGGGGGGATTCGCGGTGGCGCTCGTCCCCTCTGGTCTTGCGACGTTTTTTATATGGCTCGTCGTCTCGTCGGTGAGATGGTGTGATTAGAGGCGATTAGATACTACTAGGAGGTAGCTATTGACTCCGCAGTAAATGCCTGCATATATTTTTTTTTCTAATTTTGCAAGGTTTTTCATATGGAGCTCGCCTTCTATTGTTTTCCAAAATTGCAGGTTCTTCATTCAATTTTGACCAAAGAGAGGACGAATTGTGAGCGGTTTTCGACACTAAAAGATAATTTTAGCGGGATCTCAAGGGTCATTTTAGCAAGAAGGTTTTCTTAGTTACTTTTAGTACAATCCGACTTTTGTAGCATCTTTTAACTATTAGTTTTTGGTTAAAATTGCATTATAACGATAATTAATTTTTTTGAATTATTCAATTAAAGAAAATAAAAAAAATATTATTATATCTTCACAGACAATAAAAAAAGTAAAAACAAAAAAGTAAAAAAAGAGAGCTAAAACCTGAAATTAAGAAGTCAATATGTTTATTTTGACTTCTGAATTCTGAAAGCCTGAAATCACAGTTGCAATGACAGGACCTTAGGTATGTCCATCTCGAACCAGTACTACAATAGTAGACTTTGTGTTTAAAATGTTTGTACTTTCTACGCAACTACAACTAATCACACGTCCCACATAGCTATTGATTTTTGCAGTAAATACCTACAATTTTTTGCAATTTTTGCAAGGTGAAAATATGGTGCCTACCTTCTTTTGCTTCCATCATTGCAATTTCTGTGTGTGTGGTGATGATTTCTTTAAAATATTGTAGCGTTTTCTGTCCAAATTTGCAAAAGAAGGGGAGAATTGTGAGGGGTTTTTGAAACTGAAAAAATTAGCAGGTTTTCAGGGGTCTCAGAAACTGGAAATAATTTTAGTAGGTCTTTATGGGAACTCCAAAACTTTTTTCTCGAAAACACAGAAGAATTACGTTTCATTCATTATTAAGAAGAAGAACAGTACATCGAAGACTGAAAGACCAAATAAAGGCCCAAAAAAGAATCGGTTACAAAGAACATGACTCCGACCAGTTTAACAAGACCTCGATAACGAACGAACTGCCATCATCGATGAACTAACACTAGTCAACGCCCGCGCGGAAAGATGAAGAGGGTGGGGTTAGGTGGCCCAAGGCAACGCCTCTAAGGAGGAAACGGTGCTGAAGATGTCACCGTTGCCTAATCCGACTAAAACCGGATTTGAACGCCTCCAAGGAGGAAACGGTGCTGAAGATGTCGCCGTTGCCCAATCCGACTAAAACCGGATTGAGGTTTTCACCTAGGTGAACCAGCGCCTGCTACAACGAAATTCAGCCGGTTGCTCCCAGCAAACTCTGACGCTCGCCTTCTTCCGCGTGCACGCCCGCACCAGCGGCCCCTACACCCGACCAGGGGCCTCCAAAACTGAAAAATAGTTTTAGCAAGGAGACACTCTTTTGTTAGTACCTTAAACAGTACTTTGTTTTCAAAAGTTAGCCCACCATAAATACACATGACTTACCCCACCATGACACCTCGAACTTGGATTGGTGGGTTAGAATACATCTTTTGCATACCAGTTCATAGAATGGCTTTGTAGTTTTTTCTTTTCTTTATATCGCCCAACGGCACTTATAATCCTATCTCTTGTATAGCAAACCATGTTCTCTTCATCCCTTAATCACTTGATAAGATCATCGTCTTGACCTGGCTAAACAAAAATGGAGCCTTATTGGACTATGAATATATGGAAAGATCATCGGACTCTTTGGTCCAGACTAATGTTTATGCTGCTGCCTGTTGAGCTGGAACCTTGAATTGCCGACGCCAAAATATGGGTGCTGTCTCAATCTCCACCGAAACATGTACTCAACTCAGGATATTACTAGTATTTTTCTTTCAAAAATGGATCCAATTCAAAATCGTTTTGGCACCGGTTATTCAACCGTGCAAATAATATTCAGAATTGTTTTGGCACCAAATGTTCAGATGTAACCATAGATTATCATGGGAGTTTGACCAAAAGTTGTTGCCTGAAAGTTGGGTCTAATTACAGAGGAACACAAGCCAACAAAAAGGTTGGCGGGGTAGCCCCATTGGTTAGTTCCCTGCCCCTTAGTTTTCTTCTCTTCCATGAGAGGGAGACAGGGAACAGCCAACGTAGAAGAAATCAAAAGATCATGTGGATCAGTTGACCCTGCCCAGCTGTGAGCAAAGTAAAAGTTAGAGAGAAAAAAACTTACACAGAAACTGCCCTCACGTGAAGACCTGCTCCTCAACCGTTAGATCAGTATAATCCATATCATCGAACGGTAAAACACTGGCTTTCTGTCGCGAGGACGCTCCTCTTAGAGAGTTATGGGGCTTTGGGCAATGGATCCAATGCTACTCTTTGTTTTAGGCTTCTTTGGTTATACTACCGGAGCAGAACATGTGCCTCACGGCATATGATAGTGAAGTAAACTCAATTTTCCTGCTTGGAGAGCACAGCAGAGAGCACTAATCAATGAGCAAGTACTGTCATTATTAGCGTCGCCACCAGAATGTGATGACAAGATATATAGATGCAAAGGGTCCATTATTTTGCTGATTCGATTCCTTTGCTTTGCTACTTGTGTGTTGTTTGGTGGTCTTTTTTATTCAAGAAATAAATAGGTTTGGTAGTGTGAATCGCTGTGTTCTTATAAGGCCCAACTTTTTTGTCCTTCCACATGTGGGCAATTCCCTTTGTGTTTGGACTTGATACTCTGTCCAACTAAGAAAAAGCCACCTTCCATGTGCTGCAAGCAACAACAACAACAACAAAGTATTTTATCCTAAATAAGTTGAGGTAGGCAAAATAGGAGATGCAACACTAGGACTTTCCAAAAGGTTACCCATACTAGTACTACTCTCGCTCAAGTACGCTTAACTTCGGAGTTCTGATGGAATATGATGCTTTAGTGCTGATATGATCACATCCAATTCTCTTTCCTTTTCTTTTTCAAACAACAAGAAACTTTATTTCTTTGAGAATCCTTTAGTTACACAGCTGTTGTCAGCCTTTAGGTAAAGGAGGTTTCCAAATCCAATTTGCTCCATTATGAGTCGATATAAAATTTTGATATCATCTATAACAAGCATTTCAACAGATGAGTGTTGTGAAATGTTTCGTTAGATATCAGATGATTCATCCAAATAACTCTAAACATAGATCTAAAATGTTGAGCCAATTCTCTTCTTTTTTATCAAGGGACAGTTGTGCATGAATGCATAACTATCTAGACGAATTGTCCTGGCCAGCACCCATGCAATGGTCCACATCAAGGACCAGTTTCTTGTGTGTCTTGGCATAAGTTGGCACCAAACAGAAGTATTACACTTAAAAAGCTACTACTAGTGTTCTTAGCACTTCAACATTAGAAGAGGACACAGGCACCTAACTGTTCAATTCCTAACATAGTCCTGCATTGTTGAGTTTAACTTCTAGCCTGCAAACAAGTTTCATGTAATCAATAAACATATCTCCATTGGCAGCAACAGTAAAGAGATGCAACTTTGATGTACTCCTGAGAAACTATGCAAATGTGTTTTTTTTTCAGGGTGGAAAGTAAAGCAAAGATGCTTGTTCACACGACATCAACCTTGTTTTTGTTCATTCTTCCTTTCTTTGATTGGTACTTGGTACTCCTAGGCTCTTTCTAGCTGGGCTATCAGGTTCTTGATGATTTCTTCTTTTTCCAGTGAAACCTTTTCTAATTCTGCTTGTGTGTTCTTTACTACCTCTTGCAGCTTCACGATCTTGGAAGCTGAAAAATCTAAGCTGCAAGCTCCCTGTTCTAGCTCTTCAATCCGAGACTCGAGCTGCAACTTCTCCTGTGACATTTTTGCTAGGTCACCTTCAGAATTCGTGATGACGCCCTGGAGCATTCCAATTTCAGCCTCAAGAGCATATTTATGCAGATACTTCTCTGAAAGTACTCCATGCTCCTGTTTGCACTTATCAATATGAAGATCACGATGCGCCAATTCAATTTCAAACTGCTTAGCTGCTGAGGCCATTGATCCCTTCAGTTCATCAATCTCATTTTTGTTTGCCAACAGCAAAGCTCCCAATGCATCCTTCTTACTGTTGACTTCTTCAAGATCCTTCTCAAGGTTATTGGTTTCCACATCTGAAACCTGAAGTTTTTCCTCATGTCAGACATTTCTGAGTAAGCACCAAAATTACAGTGGCAATGCATGTTCTTTTCTTCTAAAGCGTCAAGATTTCTCCTTGCTTCATGAAGCTCATCCTCCAGCTCAATAATTCTTTGGCTCAGGGCATTAAAAATGTTGTTGCCATTTTCCTCTTTGGCTCCATCAAGCTCTGAATCAAATTCTGAAGATGATGACGACCCATCACTCCCCTTCTTGGATACGTCAGAGCTCACACCAGAGCCAGTGGAAACATCAAAGCAATCTGATCGGTTTTTGCTTTTGTTGTGTCATCTTATCTTGCATGTCAGGCTTTGTAGATGGAGAAGGTGTTTGTGTTAGCCCAGAAAAAAATTCACACGATCATCTTTGGCTTCTCCTTTGCCGTGATGATGAAGGTAGCTAGGCACTAGCACTCAAACAATATGAACACAGGTAATATTTTGGTGCTGCACACCCTCAACAGCAGCTTTTCTTCTTTATTTATAATGCAAACATAAGAGACATAAACAACTCACTAACTCTATGCATGAAAACTGAAACTGCTACTAACTCTATGCATGAAAACTGAAATTGCTACTAACTCCATGCATGAAAAACTGAAAAACCGATGAGTATTGAAACTAATTAAAACTGATGATGAAAACAATAATTATCCAACAATCTCCCCCTAATTCTTGTTCAGTTCATTTGATCTTGATGAGGCCTTGTCAACACTTCTCCCTCTAATCCTGACGCGCTCACAACAATATTGGTTCGTCATCAGCATCCGCTTCGATGAGATATGCCTGCGCTTTCTCTCTCTTGTTTGGCTTCTGGCATTCTGAAGCAAAGTGTTTATAATCGTTACAATTAAAACACCTTACTTTTGTCTTGTCAATCCGTCGGTATCGATGTCCACTGCCGCCACCAAAACCACCTGAGGAGCCTTCATACTTTGTCGATCGGGCCTCCCACTCTGCGCGCGTCAAGAGCAAGTGCTCTTCGTCTCTATCGTTGTTGCTGTAGCGACGTTCTCCCTCTTTCTGCGTCTTCAAGCGCCCGATTAGCTCTTCGATCGACATATTCTTTATGTCTCCGAATTACTCAATTGTGGTGACGACGAGAGATAACTTCTTAGGCATTGCACGAAGAAACTTCCGTACGATGTAGGCCTCTTCTATCTTTTCGCCTAGACCTCGTATCTTGTTGACGATTGTCGTCAACCTCATCGCGAAGTCATCAATCTGTTCGGTGTCTTTCATGCGCAAGTTTTCAAACTCGCTTATGAGGTTTTGTACACGCGCCTCTTTGACGCGATCGGCACTGAGATGTATCACCTTCAGAGTGTTCCAGGCCTCCTTTGCGGTCTCCTTCTCAGCTAGGACCAATAGCATGTCTTTCGGCACCGCGAGGAAGATTGCCGCGAGCGCCATTTGATCTTGCCGCTCATTCACTTCTTCATCCACGACTGCGTTCCACACGTCCTGAGCGCACATGAATACCTTCATCTTCACGGCCCACGTCGTGTAGTTGCTCCTCGTGAGCATGGGATACGGGAGGGAGATACTGCCCTCGCGTGTCGACGCCTTCGGCACACTTCTATCGCTGATCTTCAGAACGCCCCCATGGGTGGTGACGTTTTTCGACGAGCTCGAAGACGACATGGATGAAGATGTAAACGAACACAAGCTCTGATACCAATTGTTAGCCCAGAAAAAATTCACGCGATCACCTTTGGCTTCTTCTTTGCTGTGATGATGAAGGTAGCTAGGCACTAGCACTCAAACAATATAAACACAGGTAATATTTTGGTGCTGCACACCCTCAACAGCAGCTTTTCTTCTTTATTTATAATGCAAACACAAGAGACATAAACAACTCACTAACTCTATGCATGAAAACTGAAACTTCTACTAACTCTATGCATGAAAACTGAAATTGCTACTAACTTCATGCATGAAAAACTGAAAAACTGATGAGTATTGAAACTAATTAAAACTAATGATGAAAACAATAATTATCCAACAGTTTGTGTCTCAGAATCTGAATCAAAGACACCAAATGAGCCATGTGATTGCAGTGATGATGGGATTTTTTTGCACAATTCTCTAGTTACATTGTCGTATTGCTCAGCAAGAGCACGATACATGCGGTAGATATTGTTGACATGGGCAATAAGCATAGGTCGTTCTTGGTAATACACCTCAGCCTTTTCTGCAGATGATTCACCTCCCCCCCCCCAAAGAGCCCCAGCATCTCTTTTACTTGCTTCTCCATCTTTGTTCACTAAAAAATAGTTATGTTCAGAAAACAATCTGACATGCCCAGTTAGACTGGAGACCAAAATTGAAATCATAAATGCTTGAGGTCCTACAAATCACCATGTCTAGCAAACAACAATACTATCAAATTCCAGTGTGTAAGACAAGAACAAATATCAGGAGTAGCATAGCCATTAGTTCATTACCTTCTAAGTTCTCAGAGAACCACTTAGAGTTTTGTGGACTAATGTGGCTATCCCACCACCATGAGTGAGATTTCCTTAATTGTGTCCTTTGCATTCGCTTCATCTTCACCAAAATATAAGAAAATCCTCTCTAGGATGCGGGCCTAATTGTGATTTAAAAACAAAAACAAGTGAGAAGGGAGAACAAGATACATACAACAAGAGTAGCCTTGTGAAGAAGATGGCAACTGCAGGTCTAAAAAATACCTCTAATACAAAGATATAACAGAGTTAACTATAGAAAACCACAAATTATTTGTTTCACAATTCATGGCAATGTAATCAAGTATTAAAAGGGGAAATAAAATGCCAAAAATGCAGTAATGTAAAATTGCTTATAAACAAGCTCTGGACTGGATCTCAACTGTAACTGAGTGACTTGCCTGTATAGAAGAAAGATTAAAAATATGCAACGATCTGGTAAACAGAGTAGGTCTTGCACGCTCTACAAAAAAGACCATGGAAACAACTAAATTCCTCTCAAAGAAGCCCAGCTTCTATCCTACTGATGAGTATGACAAGTAGAAAGACCAGAACAATGCCAACTACCAAGAAGAGGTGAAGTATCATATTGTAGGATCAAGATGGCAAGAAGGGGGGTGAATGATGTCTTCAATTTTAACCTTCCTAAATCATATTTCAAAACTTTCACCCCACTAGCTATTAAAAACTAAGAAGATCAGTTTAGCATCTCAACAAAAAATTCACCAAAGTGCGAAAGCAAAACTGAGTTCAAACTCATGGGCGGCCGAGCGGTATGACCACAGATAAAGGCCGATAATACTACAGGCCAAGGGTGGTATGACCGCACCCTTGTTCACAGAATACAAAATCAGCCTGAGCCAAAAATAAAAAGAGTGCAATCCTCAAAATACAAATACAAATCATTTGAGACTTTGCACACACCTTACCTAGAATATTAGAAATCTAATCCATTTAAGAATCGCATAGATCTTGGCCAAAGTTCCAATATATCCTTAAAACAAGCAAGATTGTACCAAAATGGGCAAAACTCAAAAACTTGAGTTTCAACTTGCTCGTGGATTAGGGATAACTAAAATAGCTCTAGATAGATTTCTACATATCACAGCAAGCTAGAGCACCCAAAAAATTAAGGCCAAAACCCTAACATCATGATTTCACAAGAAGTGCTCCAAATCAAACCAAACCAAGCAAACTCCAAAATCTTAGTACATCTAGTCCCTAGATGGATGTCATATAATCCTTATGAGACATCTCGATCTCTTACACGTCCTTTAAATTAGCAAGATCAAGAAGGAAGAAGAGAAGGCAAAAACTCCAACCAAAACAAGTGCAAAATCAACAAGATCAAAAACACACCATGTAGAATGAAAAGATTTATCTATTGCAATTTCTAGATAAATATTTTACACTCACTCTACCATGGAGAACAGAGCTCTCTCTCACGAGTACTCACCCAAAAACCTCCCTTCCCAAGGAAGCTTCTCTCACAAACTCTAGAGAATGGATAGGTTAGTTGGTTAACCACATGCCTCCAACCCCTTCCACTTCAAATAGATGGAGCAACTAATTCTCATCTAATTCTAATGGATACTATCCATTAGCATATCTGGAGAAACCCGTTAACACTACACACTGGATTTCACACTCAACATATGATTTATACACACTTCTCAAAGCGCATAAACCCAAACCCGCTAAGAAGCAAGCTTCCATCCACTTGGCCTCCTTAGTGTTTCCTTGATCTAAACTATTCCCAAATGACCTCCAAGCGTCGCCTTTTTGGTCTCTTTGTTGCTTTCGGTATTTTGGCTTCCCTGCCAAAACTCTTTCACCTTGATCGTGGACCTTACATCTTCCCTGAGTTTAATCCATGGTCATCTTTTCCTTTGCAAGTTGTTTCTAGATATTAGTTTTTCACAACTTAACCTACATTAGTCTAAATATACTTCGTGCACTATGAATCCAATGACTTAAGACTCTACAACTCAACCTATGATCAAATCCCACAACTATCTAAACCCCTCTGATATTCTCAAACGGAGCCAGTATGACCGTCATTGATAGACTAGTCGAATCGCTCCAGTCAATCTGGTCAAACCTCGGTAACAGGGGAGCCGGTATGATTAGCTATCTAAAGAATAGTAATATGGAGTGAAAGATAGTGACATTGTTTTTCTGGAAAAGGAAAACATCCCTCCTTCAATAAGTGATTTGAAAATGAAAGAATAAATGTATGCTATCACAAAGAAACTTTACCAATAGTATACTTAATAAATAATTAGTATACATGTACAAAAACTTGTGCAAATAATCATTTAAGATGAGGAATGTTAACATGGGAAGTGCTAAGGAGCACTTAAGTGTTTTTTGGGTTGGAAGAACTTAGATTTTTTGAACGTTGGATCTCCATCCAATGGATCTCCTATACTCTCCTATAAAAAAACAAATTTGGAGCGTTGGATCTCCATCCAACAGATCCCCCCATACCCCCCTTAAAAAAATACTAGTGCTATGAATTTAGGGCATTGGATGGAGATCCAACGTCCAAAAAATCTAAGTACTCCTAAACCCTAAAAAACACTCGAGTGCTCCCTAGACACCACCTATTAACATAGGTAGCACAGTGGCAAATAAATAGTCTGCTCTCATAATCCCAGTTTTGTCAGACAAAATAGGTACATAAAGCATGTATTTGGCATATTTCAGAAATAGGTGACAGTGAGGTTGATCAAATCTTGTAGCCAGCAATTAGTTGAAAAAACTTATTTACACAATAAAATGGCTGGGACTTGACTATCGCATGTCCAACTGCAAAAGACACAACAACTACAACTTTGTCTCTGTGCCTGTTAGGTAGGTCGGGTCACTGGATTCAGTGAACTGAGAACACACTCAATGACTCAAACTCAGACAAGAAGAATGGACAGCACAAATTCTGCCCCACATTGATCAAAACTTCGGGATTCAGGCAAGAAGCTGCAAACTTGCAACCTAAATTGTTCTTGTCAACATCTATTCACCTAATAAGTGATCACTAAGACTAGTCAATTCGATATTATTGAAGATTTGGGATCCACAAAACATGGCAGGGCTTACACCTAGATAGACACATGAAGGTATGGTGTCTAGAGCAGTATCACCATGTGATCAGTTTCAATCAGAAAACAATCGATAAAGTGATTGTCCAACATAACTGAATGTAATGCAAAACTGAACTAATATCTTTTTTCTCAACACAAGCATAAAAATATTTCACTCAAATTTCTACAGCAAAAAATAGGAAAGAGCTCAAAAATGCTTGATAAAACTGTTATCGGATTGACCATCGAGGCCGTTACATCATACACTGTATAAGCACATGGGGTAATCACCCTCTATAAGACTTAACAATCTGACACTTCCACAATCCCTGTAGCACAAGACAACAACCGTATGGCATGGATTGATCATCCAGCAAGAACACAAGAATCGACCCGAAGAACAGCACGACAGAATTTGTGGAGGGCGAAAAGAAGCACAAAGATCAATTGCAAACTTTTTCCACCAACTAAAAGTGAAAGCGCAAGCAGATTAGACACAGTGAAATAAACAGTACCATTTCTCGCCAAGAACCAAGAAAGAACAACACAAGAAACGAGTACGAACATGAAACGCCACCAAACAAAAACAAACGAAGATCGTCCAAAAAAAATCCCACCCCTCGTTGCCACTCCGCGCGCGCGCGCGAGAGAGAGAGAGAGAGAGATCAAAAACCAAGAAAAGAGCAAGACAGCATCACGAAAAAGAACGAAGCACTAATACAAGAGATTGAAATTGAAGGAGCCGCAGTGATTACCAAGGTTCACCAGAGGCCAGAACACCTCGGCCGGCTTGCCGGAGCCGCAGCAAACCGGGAGAGGAAGGGGGAGCCGATCGGGGAAGAGGGCAGTGCAGAGCAGAGCACACAGGAATGGAGGAGGCTCCGCTGGAGACACCCCACCACGGGAAGGAACAGCAGCAGCCACCAGTTACGCAAAAGGGGGGAGCGCTAAAGCCCAAAACCCATCAAAGCGTGCGTTTCCGAGGGCAGTTTCGACTTTTCGGGTTCGAACTCTTGAATTTTTTGATGAGCTGGAGCCGTTTACGCCGCGGGAGGGAGGTAAATTGCCCGGTGGGATTAGGGGAAAAAACAAATTCTTTGGGAAAGGGCCTTGAACCCGTTGAGGTCTTTTCTTGATTTTTGTCACGTGTTAGTCATGGATATTAAAACGACTATCTTCAATCTCTCTTCTCCAACACACTCTAATCTCTCTCTTCTGAGAGCCAGCCTGCCGAAGCCTCACCACTGCGCGCCTCGTCTCGCGCGCATGGAGTACCTGTCCTCGCACATGTCCTAGACATCCACACGTAGTGCGGGGGCTCGAGGCCACCACAGCCGCGCTGGTGGTGGGGCTCGACGAGGCCGTCAACATCGACGCGGGTGCAGAGGGCGCACGACGGCGCCAGGCCGAAGAAGCCGGTGAACCTTGATATGAAGGAGAAGGCGCCATTAACGAGGAGGAGAGCTATGAGGATCCACTCCAAGAGCGCGTAGGCGAGCACCCGCGCGACCCAGTTGCTCTTCTTGCACAACGCCGCAGTGAGGTTTGTAAGGAACCCCTCCGATCGCTCACACGTACTCAACAACGTTGAGGCAAGAACAGATATGAAGACGCAATGTATTTGTTGTGCTGCGCTTGCTATTAGCCGCACCTTTGATCCTTTATTTATAGCAGAAAAATTGAGACCGAACTGGTAGCAAACAACGCTCCAAGACAAACTTTGAAGCGGACTCCGACTCCTAAACAGACTCAAAAGAAAAGAAAACAGCAACGCGGATGCAACACGGATTATACTAACAGACTCCCCCTAATCCTGTTGCCTTCACTTGATCCCGAGTACGCCAATACTGTCGCGTAGCTCCAGGAACCGAATGCGGCCGAGTGGCTTCGTCAGGATATCTGCGAGCTGCCGTCTGGTTTCAGTGAACTCGAGAACAATTTTTCCTCCATCGACCGCCTCACGGATGAAGTGAAATCGAGTGTCGATGTGTTTGCTTCTGTCATGGAGTACTGGATTCTTGCTAAGGGCGATGGCGGACTTGTTGTCCACCCTGAGTCCCGGCGCTGGAAGCTTCTGTTCCAAGAGCTCCTGCAGAAGCCGGTGGAGCCAAATGCCCTGACAAGCTGCTGTTGTAGCAGCGATGTACTCCACCTCGCACGAGGAGAGAGCCACAACCCGCTGCTTTTGTGACTGCCAGGAGACTGGGCTTGTGCCGAGGAAGAAGAGGATGCCAGTGGTGCTCTTTTGCCCGTCAAGATCGCCGGCCATGTCGCTATCGCTGTAGCCCGACAAAGCCAGCCTACCTCCTTCTTCTCTCGGGTAGGTGACGCCGAAACTCCGTGTCCCGACGATGTACCGGAGGATGTGCTTCACTGCGGCGAGGTGATCTTCCCACGGATCCTCCATGAACTGACTCACGTACCCCACGGCGAACGTGATGTCCGGTCGGGTATGAGTCAGATAGCGCAGGCTCCCCACAATGCTCCGGTAGCGACTTGCGTCCACAGGTGGTGCCGTCGAAGCCTTGGATAGCTTGAGCCTCTCTTCCATCGGCGTGTGGCAAGGATTGCATTCTGCCATGCCACTCTGCTCCAGGAGCTTCTTGGCGTATGCGCTCTGACAAAGCGTGATCCCGCTGATGCCTTGGCTCACCTCAATGCCGAGGTAGTAGGTGAGCAGTCCTAGGTCGCTCATGTGAAACATGGACATCATTTCGCGCTTGAATTCGTCGATGCCTGCTTGAGTTGTCCCGGTGATGATCAAGTCGTCGACATAGATGCCGACGATCAGCGTTCCTCCGGATGCCCGCCGCGTGTACAACGCGTGCTCGTCCTTGCACCGGTTGAAACCCAACTCCTGGAGGCTAGCGTCCAGCTTGGCGTTCCAAGCGCGCGGGGCTTGACGCAGCCCATACAACGCCTTGCGCAGCTTAAGCACCTTATGCTCCTGCTTGTCGACGATGAAACCTGGCGGCTGCTCCACGTAGACTTCCTCCGCAAGGTCCCCATTCAGGAATGCGGACTTTACGTCCATGTGGTGCACGGACCACCCTTGGTGCGCCGCCAGAGCTAGCAGTAGTCGCACCGACTCCATTCACGCGACAGGGGCAAAGACCTCCTCGAAGTCGATCCCCTCGCGCTGCACATACCCTTTTGCCACGAGACGCGCCTTATGTTTAGTGATGGCGCCATGCTCATCTCGTTTCACCTTGAAGACCCACTTGAGTCCGATCGCGCGATGTCCGGCAGGAAGCTCAACGAGGTCCCAAGTGTTGTTCTCCTCGATAGATTTCATCTCCTCCAGCATCGCCCGGCGCCAAGACGGGTCACGTTCCGCCGCGCCAAACGTGGCCGGCTCTTCTGCACTCACCATGTGCAGCTCAGCAGGGGCGACCGGTTCTGGTTCCAGGAACCGTGTCGGGGCACCAGCAGGTGCGGGACCGATGATGTCCCGTAGCGTCCTGAACCGATGTTGTGCACCGCTGTCGTCGTCGTGGTCGAGCTCAGCGAGCGCCTCAGCCGTTGGCGACACGAATTGCACACCCGGTGCATGATCCGGAGCGCCAGGTGGTGTGTGCGGCTGCTCCCCCGGAGCAGGGACCTCCACTGGTTCAGCGATGATCTCGTGCTCGATGACGAACGTGCCCGCGCTAGACGTCTTCTCCACCTCGCCGGGATTCGCCCAATCCCAGCTGGCCTTCTCGTCGAACACCACGTCGCGGGAGACGTGGACGCGGTGCGCAACCGGGTTGAACAACCGGTACGCTTTCGACCCTGGCTCGAACCCGAGGAGCACCATCTTTACGCTGCGATCATCGAGCTTCTTCAGATTGGGGTGAGTTACTATGGCATGCGCGATGCACCCGAATGTGCGCAGGAAGGAGACGTCAGGCTTCCCCCCGTGCCAGGCCTCAAATGGTGTCATGCCGTCCAAACTCTTGGTGGGCGCACGGTTCAGGAGAAAGACAGCGGTGGTCACCGCCTCCCCCCAAAACTCAGACGGCATCCCCTTCGCCTTGAGCAAACTGCGCGCCATGCCGACGATCGTCTGGTTGCGCCGCTCAACGACACCATTCTGTTGCGGCGAGTATGGTGCCGTGAGCTGCCGCGCAACTCCCTGATCCGCGCAATACTGCCCGAACTCGATTGAGATGAACTCCCCCCCTCGATCAGTTCGCAGAATGCGCAGATGTCGTCCGGTCTCCACCTCGACGCTGGCCTTGAATTGCTTGATGACTCCAGGCGCTTGATCCTTGTTTGTTAGGAGATACAACCACATGTAGCGACTGTAATCATCCACGAGAAGGAGAAAGTAGCGCCGGCCACCATGAGTCGCCGATGAGATGGGTCCGCACAAATCGCCGTGCACGAGGTCGAGTAATCCCTTAGCATGGTAGTGTGCACCGCCGGGAAAGGGGCGCGCCTTTGCTTGCCGACTAGACAGCTGTCGCAAACCTCACCGAGATGATTGATCATCGGAAGTCCGCGCACCATGCCTTCTCGAGCCATCCTCTTTAGGGCGTCGAAGTTTAGGTGACCGTAGCGAGCATGCTACAGCCAAGCCTCATCGTCTTGCCGCGCCAACAAGCATACCGGCCTCGCAATGTTCAAATTGAGCATGTACAGGCGGTTTTTGGCGCGCTTCACCCTGGCAAGTAGTTGGCGATGTCGATCGTGGATCCGCAGACATTCCGCCAATCAATCGGACTGGCGACCACGCTCATCGAGTTGGCGATCGCGATGATGTTGCTCTTGAGCACGGGATATAGTAGGCGTCGCCGATCGCGGTGTTCACCATTACGCGGTGAACAACACCGTGCCTCGCCCGCGGATGTCGACCACCGAGCCGTCACCGAACTTCACCGAGCCGATGATGCCCGTGTCTAGCTCCGCGAAAAGACTGTCACGCCGGTCATGTGGTTGCTGGCCCCCGTGTCCAGATACCACACGTCACTGCGCCGCTCTCCCTCGAGCCCGAGGTTCACTTGGGCGCACGTCTCGTCGAGCTCGATGAAGTTTGGTAGCGGCTTCTTGACGTCGTCGGTGAGGGCGCATGCCTGCGCCATGAGCAGCGTATGGTCCTCATCATCCTCCTGGGTGAGGTGTACCTGCTCGCGCCGTGGCTGTTGGCAAACCTTGGCCCAGTGACCAATTTTGCCACAATTACGGCACTTGTCCCGATTGACGTTGCGCTCACGCCCTGCTTCATGCCCATCGTGCCCGGCGTCGCGGCCACCCTCGCCTCTAGGTCGCTGGTTGCCCCTGCCGCGGCGACGACCGTGGCCACCAGACCTGCTCGACGATCCCTCGCCGCTTTGCTTCTCCTTGAGGCACGCCATCCATTCCTCCTCGGTTAGCAAGAGCTTTCCTTCAGAGGTGAGTGTTGGTGGCGCCGGTTGTGAAAGACAACGATCATCGGCGCCTTTCAGACGCCCGGTGACCTCCTCAATGGACAGCTTAGAGAGATCAAGCATGGTTTCCATGGTGTAGACAACATGACCGAACCTGGGTGGGACGACGCGAAGGTACTTCTCGATGACCTTCTGCTCATCGACGGGTTCGCCATACTCCGAGAGTTGGCCGACTAGGCAACTCAAGCGAAGCGCGAAATCCTCAAGATCTTCGCCTTCCTTGAACGCGAGTGTCTCGAACTCGGTGCGCAACCTCTGGAGCTTCGACTTGCGGACGTGATCGGAGCCAATACGGATGGACTTGACGTAGTCCCATGCTTCCTTGGCCGATCGCTTGATGGTGAGCGCGCGAATCATCTCCTGCGGGACCGCCTTGAGGAGCGCCTCGAGCGTCGCACAATCCTCCTGTATATCGGCGTCGCCGTACTCGACGGCGTCCCATAGGCCCCTCGCTTGGAGCATCACCTTCATCACGAGCGACCAATCCGTGTAGTTGTCGCATGTGAGCATCGGGTAGGACGCGCCTCCAACCTCCCGCACCATCTTCTGGATCACCACGTCACGGCCACGCGTGCGGCCACGACGAGGGACGATCGGCGAGGTTGAGCGCCGTCCTTGGCCTCGGCTTCCATGGCATGGCGACGAACTCCAATCACCATCGCCCACCGGAGCCGACATTGCCAAGAATCGAGCAGCCTTGGCTCTGATACCAAATGTAAGGAACACCTCCGATCGCTCACACGTACTCAACAACGTTGAGGCAAGAACAGATACGAAGACGCAATGTATTTGTTGTGCTGCGCTTGCTATTAGCCGCACATTTGATCCTTTATTTATAGCAGAAAAACTGAGACCGAACTGGTAGCAAACAACGCTCCAAGACAAACTTTGAAGCGGACTCCGACTCCTAAACAGACTCAAAAGAAAAGAAAACAGCAACGCGGATGCAACACGGATTATACTAACAAGGTTAGCACCCAACGCCATGGGCGCCTCTTGAGACCATATCCCTAGATCGGCTCACGGCTCACGGCAAGAGATGGCTAGGCAGCACGCGGCGCAAGAGGGGATGGAGGAAGAAGATGATTGCTTTGAGATTGGTGGTGGAGGTTAGATACTTAGATGGCAAAATCTGGGATGGAGCCTCGAAAGTGGGTGCTTGGGTTTCTCCTAGAGAATTTTCTTCCATAATTAATGTCCCTCCTTTTCATCTTATAATTTATGTTTTTATGATTTTTTAAATAAATAAATAGGATAGTTTTTTATTATATTCTCAAAACGACTTATCAATATTTGATTTATTCATATAAATAATTGTATCTTATGAGAGGTTAACATTAGCTGATCACAGGAGAGGGAGGGTGATTAGTTCGCATGACCCCGAAAAAGCCTTTGATCGCGGCAAACGGCGCCACGGCCGGCAGCGGCGTAGGATACTTGACCTCTCTCCTCTCCTACTGGAGTAACAATCATAGGTCATGGCACAGGATGGAGCGCGTATTTTTGATCCGTTGGATCAAGTCTCGGACAGCCGTGATGAAATTGATCATGGCTAATATTTACAACACATCATAAGTTTTGGGGATGCCTGGTAGGAAATTGTCGCGTGTGTTTTCTCCGAGCAGATTGATTCGTCACCCCGTGGAGTCTCTCGCGTGTCGATCGGTTGCTTTTCAAGCAGGCTGAATCAATCCGGTGTTTCTAGTACATTTCACTCAGCACAATTTTTTTAGTACATACCACACTAAATCCGGTATAATTAAGCTGAGCATAACCCTGGTCAAACAAGAGTTGGCCTAGCACAACTTGTTCATGGACCTAAAATGAAATTCTTGGCTTATGTTTGGAACGCACAGGTCAGTACAAATTTCTCACCAAACTCATTCGCTCCGAACAGGGACTAACCATTGAACCGAGTGACCAGGCAGGACAACCAGAAGACAGGCCATCTTAACCAGGTGAGGCTGATTCTCTTGGATTTCATAATTATAGCATTTGCTTTATGATTTTTGATATAGTAACAGCTTTTAAACAGTACATTTAAAAAAAGTTTATAAATCAATTATAATATACATTATACCAATTTCAGCTATAATGTCCAAAATCGTATACGAACATCTCTCTCTTGTGAACAGCTAAACTTCAAAAGCTGTAAGCAACAGCCCAAAGCTTGGCCTATTAGGCTTCTCAACACAAAACCCACTCATTTATTTGCACGGGACAGAACTCAAAATACTCCAGCACATGACCATCTTTCCAAAACTATGTACAGCTCTGAATCCAGCACACGTTCATGTTATTATAGTTCACAACATGCATATATGTGAGGCCAGATATGGGGGCGAAATTGTAAAACATCGTCTCGACAAAAACACGGGAACTATACATTGGAAAAACTGGCATGCAGCAGAGACACACAGGAATGACAGTACAGACAGATAAGCCATGTCAAACTCGTTACAGTCCTAGTTCTGTCACATGCTTCAACTTCCATCAGCAAGAGCTTGCACTTTCTTTTCGAGCTCAGGTTTGTTAGCACCGACGAGCTTGTCAATTTGCTGCCCGTTTTTTAGGAAGAAGAACGTCGGTGTCGCACGGATATCCCATGATGAGCTGAAATCCTGCAGAGCATCAGAATTCAGAACGAGAATTACTGAGGTATGTCAATATTGGAAGCATCAGGGCTACATGCAGCCCCTCACAAGGTTTATCTACAAAACATGTTAAGTGCGGAGCTACCAGGATGACAATACACTTCAGCTAAGTCGAGCACAATTGGCATGTAACGCATATCTATCTGTTAACTTATTTCTTCAAAATAAGAAATGTTAACACGCTACGATTACAATGATGAATAGCTCAGAAGTTTGGCCGAAAAAGTGTGACTTCGATCAGTGGCGAATTCAGGATAAAAATAGAGGGAGAGCTCTACTGTTAAGGCTATAGCACAACATAAGTATATCAAAGCTACATGCCGAATCTTTTTTGCTTCAGTTTTGCTTTATATGGTTGGAGGGTTACTGCTAGTTACATTATTTAAGAAATATTTGTGCAAAGTTCGCTTCTCCATAGTTAAACAACAACCAGTCAAGCACTGATTAAATAAATTAGCTAATGGCTACTGTCGATTAAACATCAATTTGCATCAGCACAACAATCATAAAATGGGGATCCACTCATTCACAATCATAAATTGGGGATTCACTCATTCACAGATGGCAAATCATAGATTCGCTCCCTCACACACCCACTGCCTCACCCTCACCCGCACGGCTACACAACAAAATAATGGGAATATTCACATTTCACTGCCTCACCTCGTCCTCTCTGATGTGCCGATGCGCTGAAGTGGCCGAACGGCCGATGCCGCCGCGCGCCCGCCAGCGCCGAGCCCGCTTCGGCCTCGCTCGCGCGCCACGCCACGCCGCCGCCGTCGAGTGGCCGACCGCCTCCCCCTCTGCTCCGCGCCGGGCCGCCAACCGCCTCCGGCCTCCCCGTCCGCGCCAAATCGCCGACCGCCTCCCCCTCCACCGCGCCAGGCTGCCGACTCGACGGTGATGGTGAGTCTCTCTCCAACTCAGCCTCCCCATGTGACCGTGTCCCGTGACTCTGTCTTTCCCAGAGACCTTATCTACCGTTCGGACATTTTGCTGTTCATCTTCCTCGTGTTCTCTAATCTCTTAAGTCTGAATCTCTTATTGTATTTGGGATTTTGGGCTAGGATTCGCCATTGATTTGGGCTAGCTGGGGCACTGAGCCTTAAGACACCGACTGGGCCTCATGCTTTCTTCAATCTTCAACCTCCGACTCTGCAACTCTAGCTCTTCTTCAACCTCTGGGCCGGTCGGGTCTTCTTCAACCTACGGTGGGAGGAGGGGGTACTCGAGCACCCACAAGCATCTACGGTAGATTCACCCCTGACTTCGATAGACTTCTGGTCAGCATTCAGGGTTTTCGTGGTAATGCTGATGGCAATTGAGTAGGATGTCAAAAGGAATATTTATAGTGTACAATCATCCAGTGATTAATTCAATACAGTTGAAACCTATGACAATTTGCCAATACTGCCTATAGGTATACGATCTTGTCATGTTATTAACCCTTAGCCAATGAAATTTATTGATAGGATCAACTGGTAAATGGCATTTTTTACAAAATTACCAGCATCAGAAACATAGTGGTGTTCAACTGGTAAGGGAGCATATTAGATCTTCGAAGGCTGTTTGGTAATTTCTCAATTGAGAAAAGAATAAAGAGAAAAAAGGAAAATAAAAGAAGTGGGACCCACCTATCGATGGGTAGAGGTGAAGAGACCTTATCTTCTTCAGCGGTTTGGTGGATGGGAGCTGGTCTCCTGACCTTGTGCGCATGGCGACCGGGGAGGCGCCGCCGGAGGCACGGGTAGGCCCAGGCTCCGTGAAGCCGGCCGTTCGCTACCACTGTGTCGCCGGTCCAGGCCTCCTCTATTTAAGCCATCCTCCTCCTCTTCCTTCGGCAGATCTAGATTCAGTGAGTCTTTCCCCTTTTGCTTTCTTCTCTAATTGATCTCAACTTCTGGTTTGGAGAGATCTGGAGCTCTTGCACCGCCGGTTTCAAATCGTCAGTGTCGAGCTCTTGACCCTCTGGTGTGCACCTCCTGTTGGTTTCTCGTGATTCCTATTCTTGTGATTTGCGGTGGGGAAACTTGCGCCATATGGAGAAGGTGTCAATGGTTAGCTGAGGTTTGATCTGAAGAAGGGAGAGGGTTTCGGCTTCCTGAGTGCACTCGGCCAGTGCGCTGTCGGTCTTGTGCAACATCCTCCCCGACTCTCGACTTCGTTCTTCTGTGTGCGGGAGTTCGAAGGCTGGCATTGTGTCTCCGTCAACCTCATCTCCTTGTGCGGCATTGCGAGTCGTTTGGTTTTCTGGGACAGTGCCTTGAGGCGTGCCTTGCCCAGACTACTTCTCGGTGGTTTTAAGTACCACTGATGTTATGAGTATTTCGGCATTCATATCACTTTGCTTCTGTTCTTGTCATATTACCATTCTGAAGATATTGCAAAGTGATTTTGTGGGCTAAGAATAATTGCTCAATGATGATATGACATGAAAAATCTGAAATTGTATATGAAATTGAGTATAGATTAGTCTTGAGCATTCGGCTAACTTGCTTTTGTTATACTCTGATCATTGAAGTTATTTGGCAATACTTGCTGCTCATTGAAGTTTCGGTTCAGGTCTCTGTGATTTATTCCAGTCACTGTAGTTGATATCTAAATACTATCATACTGCTACAATCAATGTTGTTCATGTTAATTGAATGGTAGATTGATTATTGTGATCTTCTAATGATATCCAGCATGGTATATTTGATGATCTGGTAGTTTCATCTAATAGCAAGGATTGATTTA
Source organism: Melocanna baccifera (assembly GCA_036346265.1). NCBI lineage: Eukaryota > Viridiplantae > Streptophyta > Magnoliopsida > Poales > Poaceae > Melocanna > Melocanna baccifera. The sequence continues at coordinate 24,280,520 of CM070689.1, forward strand.
TGCTCAAGATCTAATCTATAGGCTTTCATATATAATTACGATTACATTTAGTCATTGTGTAGCAGGAAGGCCAAGATTAAGTCTTGAATAACCCTACATCTGAGAGCAATACTTACATATCAGTTAAAATTGAGCTTTAGGCTGTTATAATTGATTTTCTAGTCATGAAACTGAGTTGTATGCTCCCTTTAGTAACTATCATATTTCATGCTTTGAGTATATGCTCTTGTATAAATGACATTGTAGGATTATATGTTTATATGCAATTTTTGTCATTTATATACTACTGGAAATGTGCTTTAATTATTCTTAATTATGCTGGAATTAAATCTGAATATTTGTTTATATTGCAATATTTACAACAATCTTGTCATGTTATTAACCCTTAGCCAATGAAATTTATTGATAGGATCAACTGGTAAATGACATTTTTTACAAAATTACCAGCATCAGAAACATAGTGGTGTTCTTGGTGCAGAAAAAAGGTTAAGTGATGTGTATTTTCAGGAGCTGATTCGAGAGAAAAAAACTAAGATGGAATTACCATTAGGTCATCAACGTCTATTGTTAAGAACATGAACTGAGGATAGGTCTTTGACATCTCAGCATAAACAGGTGCAATAACACGACATGGCCCACACCAGGAAGCGCTGAAATTTGCCACAACCTACAAAAGAAATGAATGAGTACGGCAGAGGCACTTCGAGAGAATGCATTGACAATTGTTAGTTGTTGCATCACATATCTTGCCGCTGTGGATTGTTCAGCCCAAAAACGAAACAGTTGGCATAAAGATGGGGCTTAAAGCATATGCATGCCAAGTCCTATCATGATAAATTGCAAATACTCTAGTATATTTTTGGGTTTCAACCTCAGTGACAGAACCAGGAAAATTCCCATGAGGGGGCAAGCGCCCCTCTCCTTCAGCCACTGATTCCAACTACAGATTCCCTAAACAAAGCTGCTTTGGTGGAAAAAGTACTTTTAGTAATCAACCTATCCATGATTTCAAGTCCACAAATAAGAAAACAAACAAGCTATAGGAACCTATGTCTCGTCAACTACCTTAAATCGTGGAGCCACTGGTCTTATGTAAATAGACACACTATCTTATGTGCATCTAACAGCTAATCACCTCTTGTGCACAATTTGTGCTTGACAAGTGGTTATACACCTATACTATCTGCTTCGGTGTCTCATCAAGATTCCAATCTGATTTTTGCGGTCTCACCACAAAAGTGTTTTTTCAAAGAAAGGGGCATGGTGGTAAGCAGGGTATGATATATAACCTTTCTTAAACCTGTTAGCTGCTTAGCATTGCATGTACAATGTAAACCCATAGACCTAAGCACCACGTACTGCATAGCAAACATCATACTAAGCAAAGGATATCTGTAACCCCTTGAGCAAATTGTCGGTTTGCTTACAATTTTCCCATCCTTGTTTGCTTCTGCAATCTTCTGATCCCAATACTCTTTGCTTGTTATGACATGGACGTTTCCACCTTTGAAATCAAGCTTTTCTTCCTCGTCGGTGCGTTCCTGGCCAAAAGAGAAAGATAAAAGAAAAGTCACAAATTTTTTGCATGTTAAAGATAACATCTGTTTAACAACAGACATGAAACTAAGGATTGAATATGATTTCAGAAGGCTCACTTTGCCCACACAGCATCCCATTGTGAACTCCAATCAACAAAGCTAGCACACACCACTGAACAAAAGGCCCTCTAAACAACGGCAAAACCTGTCACTGTCTATCCCAAAAAAAGCTGTGTTTCTATAACTCGAAAAATATGAAGACATTGCAATACTCCAATAAGGAAAAGAATAAAAATTGACCCCAACAAGCTATCAAGAATCTCAATTTCGACTCCATGGAATTCGAGCAAGAATTCACCACCAAACACGGCAAGAACCGCGCAAGCAGTTCGCTCACAAGAATCGCATCGGACCAATCGAAACGGATCGGATTAGCGAGGGATCCTTACCTGGGGATGGAGAGGGGATTTTGGCGCAAAGGGAACCTGAAGCCGTGGGAGGGGGAAGAGGATCGGATTAGCAAGGTATCTTCCTTATCTGGGAGATTGGAGCGGGGATTTTGGCGCAAAGGGAATCTGCGTGGGAGGGGGGAAGAGGAAGAAGTTCTTGGGGAAGGAGGAGGATGAAAGGGGGGTCGCAGCAGGTCGCGAGCTTTGGATCGCCGCCGCCTTGCTTGATTTCTTCTTGGATTATTGGAGGACAGAATGGATGCTTTTTTAATACTGTGACGAGGATGGGGCCTAGTCTAAAACGTATTCGGCTTTTGATTTGTTTTTGTTTTTGGTTTATTTAAACTATAAGCCATTTCTAATATATCGATTTCTAATTTAGCTTTTTAGCTTTTATTATTTTTTCTCTTTTGTATTACCTGTGATAATATAATTATTTCCTTTTCTTTTCTATTTTTTTAAAAAAGTTTAGTGGTAAGTCAAAAACCATCGCTACCGAAAAAGTTGAGAAGGAATGTGGAATATTCTACATCCCTACTATGCTCAATCAGCTCGTGTTTCTCGAGACACGTGATGACGTCACGGTCACTTCCATAGATGTTCTGGCTAGCTACGTGACCTACATCGCATCACTAGCCCCGGTTGGTTTGCACCTATAGAAACTGCTAGAATTATGGTTATTTCTTTTTTTCTTTTCGAGAATTGATTTAGGATAAATCTGCGGACGTGGATTTTGTGTGTGTCTCCTATACTCTGGCGGAATTTTTTTGGGTGAGTCTCGCGTAAGGCGTAACCCACTCATACCATATGTATATATGTCATCTACACACATCAAAAAATTAATCAGAGGCTTTATAAGCTTCGGTAAATATGTACGCACTAGCCACATAGGCGTGGCGCCACGCCACGCCACGCCAGCCACCATGTGGACCGAAGTAAAAGAAGTGAAAATTCGCAGTAAAAGAAAAGCGGAGGGGTTTTTCCACAAAAATCGAGAGCCTTTTTGCAATAAAAGAAGAGCGGAGGTTTTTTCGTAAAAAATCATAGACCTTTGCGGACCCCCTCTTACTTATAACAAGTGGATAGCTGCCATATAGCTCTCAAATCAATTACACAGGCAATTTGTGATATTGTAGGATCAAGAATAACCGACTAGAGGGGGGTGAATAGGAGGTTTTAAAATTCTTTACTAAATTAAGCAATTAAGAGCTAGATGACACTAAGCAATCAATTAACCTATGAGCAATTCTACACAATAATCAAGATTCTAGGCAATTGACAATAAGCAAGATAAACTACTATAAAGAACAAGAGACAATCACGAAGACACTTGATGTTTTTTATCGTGGTATCGGAAACTTGCCGGTTTCCACTAATCCACGTTGAGGTTAGCCCGAACTAATCGGACCGGCTCCACGAATTAAGCCGAAACACCTCGATCACTATTGGTAGCTCTTCCTCCGCTCCGGAGATGGCGAGCTCCACACCACTCACAAACTTGCTCAGGCTTCTTCACAAGCTTCTTTGAAGAAGTCACCGGCAATCGATCTTCCCGCCGTCTAGGTGCCGGCAAGTACCAAGAGAATAGACCTTGATTTCGCTTGACGGCTCACAAGTGCACAAAGGATCAACTAGAATTGAATGCACTCGAAAAATCTCTCCACTAGCTCAAAATGAATGCTCAAGTGTGCAAAGAGAGTGGAGTGAATGCTCTAGGGCTCAAATGAGTTCAATGAACATCGAACCTTTGCCCAAGTGCAGGTGGAGGTGTATTTATAGCCTCACCAATCAAAACTAGCCGTTGGATAAAATTAATCCTGAAAAATCAGGGAAATCGGTACTACCGCCGTTGAAAGTGCGGTACTACCGATTTTTTACTGTAGCAAACAATAACGGCTATGTCAGGCGGTCAGAACTAGCCGTTGAATTTTAGTGCGGTATTACCGCCGTTGAAAGTGCGGTACTACGCAAAGGGTGCTTGGTACTACCGCGATCGCGGATGTATCAGCCATGCATAAATCGGTACTCACCGATTTCTTTTCGATTAAGTTCTTCTTGGGAGCTTTCTGGAAAAAGGTTCCGACAATCGGTACTACCGCTGTACCATGCGGTACTACTGCACTGCGGTACTACCGCCGTTCATATTCCGGTACTACCGATTTATTTTAGGTGAAGTCCCCAAGGAGATGCTTTCTGGAAAAAAGGTACCGCAGATAAATCGGTACTACCGTGGTGCGATAATACCGCTGTTTATACGCCGGTACTATCGCACTACGGTAGTACCGCTGGAGGGTGCGGTGCTACCGATTTTCCTGAGAGAGCACAGTTAGTTTTCAAACACATTTTCAAATGCATGTATGATCCTAGATTGATCTAATGTGCACCCAAATATGCTATCAAGCTACTTTCAATGATCCCTCTTAATAGTACGACATCTAACCTATAATCCGGTCTTCCACCTTTTCTCCTAAGACCGGTAAACCGAAAAAGAGATCCTAAAATTTATGTACCTCAATCTTGATGCCTCTTGTGCTTCAAATTTCATTTGTAGCTTGTTCTTCACTTTTGCACATGTGTGACCTTAGCTATACATTCTTAACACACATGTTAGTTCTATATTCATAATTTGTCATTAATTACCAAAACACTAAATTAGGGGCCTAGATGCTTTCAAATATTCAGATTTTTATCATAAAATAGAAGTTTGCAATTACTATCATTACCAAAGTTACAGCAGCCAACATAAGTTCCAAGATAGTATTCACAATTAATCATGTTGTCAGCATTTATGTCATAGTTCAATATGTTATCTGACATTGGTGAGATTCTTCAATCCGTGATGTAAGAATAAAGTTACACAGTACATTCAAGATGTACCTAAAGATTACGAAAGATATTCATTTCTCAACAGCTTAGTGCTAAGCGAGAATCCGTAAGAATGCGAAGCAATCGCAGAGAAACGAAGATACAAACAATAATCAGTAAGTAAGAATATTCTAACAGGTGAAATATGTGCCTAAGCCTTTAAGTAGAAATGCAGTTCCTAAAAACAAGAGCTAGAAGTAATTTCAAACTCAAACACTAATATTATATAGGGATATCAGAATTCCTTGATCTGGACCATCCAATCAGCAGTGTAGCACAATCATAACATGACATTATAGACAGCAAGCATCAAGGAGCGATAAATCTATAACCAACCAGGGAAAAAACAATAACCATTGCAAGATATTAGTGAATGGTCCTTAATCAGATGGTACACATCATCATTACCTCCATAGTCCTTAATTTTCACATCCAAGTACGAATCAGGAAGAACCCATCGGACCTTGGGCAAATCTGCAAATAATTTAATGGCACAAGGTTAAAGCAAGAACTTCTGAAGTCACCTTCATAAAAGATCACCTCCAAGACTTTCATCCAGCCATGAATACCTTTGATTTTGTAGGAGAATTCCTTAGATACAAGGGCTCCAAAAGCAAAGTAATGCCGAGTTGACACTAAGTAGATCTTCTGCCTTGCTTCCTGTTCACTGGAACAATAGAACAGATTTGATAAACAAAATATGCACAACATATATAATGACTAATACCTGTTACATGTTAAGAGCTCACATCTGTAGCCTTGCTTGCTTCTTGGCCTGGGTTCTCTGTGGCCACCCCTATGGGTATATATAGTCCACCTAGTTCTCTTCTAAAAAGTAGGAATCTTACTCTGAATAGAAGTAGGAATCATAATCTTATTAGGATTCATCTATGAATTCATGCAAAACATCTCTCCATGTCCTAAAGGATTAGGATATAAGTCACCTTGCCTCAACAAAAACAAATCCATCTCAAATCCTCTTGCACTCACTGATGTATATGGTTTGGCAGCAATCAATTACTTTTAGCATTAGGACACTTAAACAGAAAGCGGGTCATATCATTTCAGCAAAACAAGTTAATAGCATAATACTGATATCATGAAGTAGATCTGTTCAACTCACACTGAACAACACTGTTGCATCTTGTAGCATGCTAACATCTTTCACAACCATGATTACATGGCGCACAAGCAAAAGGAACATCAACTGTAGTAAAATCAACGTTAGTCTCCACCCTCCAGCACTAACAAAAATAGGTTTAGTAAGAAAAGGTTTCTATAACATACAATTAAAGCAATAGTTCGGCAGTATGTGACACCACTCGAACTTGAAGATACACAATCCTCAAATTCAGCTTGCAGCAGCTGCTGCTCTGCGATGGCAATGGCTAGAAAATGGGAATCATGGGAATCAATTCGGCCAACCCAGCTTTGCCTGGTTATAAACAAGGGAAAATTTGTTCTGTAGCACTAAAAGTTCACTGCTTCCGGAAAATACCATCGAAAGAACCGAGCTCCGGAAATTACCACCGAAAGATTCACCTCGCTTCGGGATTTAGCAGTCTGTTAGTTTTTCCTGTTGACGGTGTTAACTGAGACAAAAATGCCCTTTTAGTTGGCACTGAGAGCAACTCAGCTTGCACAGCAAACATAACACACAGAAGTCAGGCATTGTCCAAAGAAAAGCTCCAAGGATACCAAGCTAACCAACTTGTAACAATTTTAAGCAAAGAATCTAGCTTAACAGTTACATCATTTTGAAATATTCGAACTGCTCGACAAAGATAGCCCTTCAAAGGACCCTTTCGAATACGCAGCATCTGCCCAATTGAGAAAAGTTGTTCGCTAGTGCTCCTGTAAGGCCTTTCAGCTGTATGATCAAGGAAATGAACCAAGTCTTGTTGCTCATTTTGCTGTCTTCAATTGCTTACTGTCTTCAATTGCTTCATGAACCAAGTCCAGTTACTGAAAGGCTTCAATTGAGCTTCAATCTGCTCAATTTCCTTGATATGAGCCTTTCAGCAAGGCTTCAATCTTCAATTGAGCAATTGAACCAAGTCCAAGTACAGCACCAAGGTTCACCAAGCCTTTCAGCCCAATTGAAGCAATTGAAGATAGCAGAAAAAAAAATCAAGAAGCACTTACTGTCTTGTTGCTCATTTTGCTGATATGATACAACAGGTGAGTCCCAAAACATGGGAATTGGATTGTTCTCCTGATACATAAGAAAACAAAGTGACAAAAAGAACAGCTCCAATTCATTGAAAAGTAAAATATTGTATCTAGTATCTACATACTGAATTTTCAGGAGTGGAGCTTGCCAGATCCTTCCGGTTCTTAATATTTTCACATGACCCGCATTGAGCACAGAAAAAGGGAAATAGTGTCAAAGCCTGGTCAGAAACAAATGATAATAGAATGAAAATAGACATAGGTCATCCAAGTCAAGATTACACAGCAGCTAGTTTTTGACAACACAAGCAGCTAGCCCAACATACAAAAGCATACTACTAGCTAATGATAATTCTTCTGGCAATGCCCCCTGGGGATATGTTTGCCCTTCCTCTAGTTACAGGCCCTTGACTAGTTGGAGTAGAAGGAGAAGCCGCCATGCTTCTTGTTATTGTGCCTGGACTGATTTGTGTTGGAGCAGATGTAGTTGCTGCAGGCTCTCCTTTTCTATTCTTGAAGCTCGAAGTGGTAGGCTCTCCTTTTCTCTTCCTACAGAGCAGAGATATAATCATAGAATGTAGCAATGGAAAAAAGTAAGAAAAATGAAAAACCAAGTAATAAAGCTTGAAAATATACCGTGTCTTGGGAGGTGGTGGTAATTCATCACCCAGTTCAGCAGGGGGCTCACGGCAAGTCTTTTCAATATGGCCAAACTGGAAGCATCTCTTGCATTGGTAAGGGCCTCTTTTCCCAGCCTCGCCACTACTCTTGATCCGGCGTACTCGCGGCCTACATGCAGGCCTTTCTAGCTTTGGAGGCACCATCACGAATCCGAGATCAACCACATGCCATTGTGTCTTATCAACCATCGGGTTAACCTCAAACTGATAAGTAGCCTTGAAACGTTCAACTGAGTAGTAATCATGCACATAGTCCTCAATGCTAACTTGTCTCAGTGAACTTATGAAAGCTATAACATGGGTGCAAGGTTTGCCAGAAATCTGCCATTGACCACATGAGCATGTTTTCTTGTCAAGGTCCACTCCATGCCTCCAAGGAGTATTGTCCCTAGTTAATCCAGATACCTCGGCCTTAAGGCCACCACTACCCCTGATTGTATATTTCAACGATCTACTCTTTATGTTCAGCTCATTGATAACACTAGGAAGTATTCGTCCTGTAAGCCTTCCAGCAATTAGCTGCCTTGTTACTATCTTTTCCATGATCCTACCCCTTATGGTGCAGACGGAGTGGAGGCGAGCGCGCGCGCACGCGTCAGGCGCACGGGGAGCGAGGGTGACGTGGACACGGGCGCTGCTCGTGAAACCCCCGGGTTTACTATACGTATGATGTGTAACCATTTTATTCGGTGAGACACTAGGGTCGAACATATGGTTCGAACGCTGGCGATGAGAGCAATCCACCTCGATCTCGCCAATTGATCTACGCTCAGGTCTCAACACTATTGTGATTTTGCCACTGTGTATACTGTCCCCCGAACGACAGAGATTTGAGTTTGGAGTAGTCTTGTTCCATTTTCTCTGTTTACGAAGGTGAACCTAGTTCATCGAAAATTGGAAAACCACGATCCATGTGAAAACTCCAACTTTTATAAGCTACTTTTATCAATCACTACTATTCATCAACCACTACTTTTCGCTTTTCACATATTATAACGTACTTTGTATTTTTATTATATCACAATTCTATAAGTCGTATGGCGGTTCGAATATTATGATGCCTTTCATTGCACCGTCTTTCTCACATAATGCACCGCTATTCATCAGCCGATTCTATCAGCCACTATTGTTTATCAGTCGCAACGAAAAAGTCATTAGTAAAAACCAATATGAATAGACTCTAAATCATTGTCGTCACCTCATGGTTTGTACGTGTGATAATAACTAGAATAAATATGGGAGAGTTTTAAAATGAATATGTAACTATGCAACTTATTTTCTTTAGGAAAAAGTCCGTATAACCACTAAACCATTGTAAAAGTCTAGATTTCAATCCAGAATTACAAAGCCAGAAAATCAACCCCTTTAACTATCAATACCGTTCACTTTGTTTTTAATGGAAAAAACCATCACTATTTTACTGATGTAGCATCTATGTTGACAAATTTCACTGACATGTTATACATCCACTTTCATCTCAATGGAGAAACTGAAATTCAAATATTACAAAATAGTTAGTTAGGTCCATCCTATACTGGACATGTGGTTGCACCGTAAGGCTCAGATCAATGACACATAAAGTTAAGTTCTTAGACATTATCAAGGTGAGACATCCACATCCTAAAAGTGCTTACCACACTTCCTCCTTTACTGCACAATTACTCGCCTAAGTGAAAAAAACACTTTATATAACCAACACCAATGACATTGCCCATGTCATGGCACTCAAATTTTAAAACTGGGCTAACCACCATGATTTAACATATCATTAAGCCAAAATTAACTAATTAATATATGATGACGAGTCTAACGTACTATAAGTATGGCTAAGTATATTAAACGTACAACCCAAGTGGATACTAGTATTATATCACTAGATAATTACCCATCTTATGGTAACAATAGAATCATGACATTCAAACTATCAATTGAGAAATTAATTAAATTGGTTGATAACTACCAGTTACAAAGGTTTGTAACGAAGTAGCAATGCATAATAATTTAAAATAAAATAATAGATTTGAAATAATAGGTTCAACCTAATCAAAGGTCATAACTAGTCTTAGCTTTGCTTAGTTATCAATTCTTGATCTTCAATTCTTGCTCCTCCTTCGAAGATATTATCTAACGAGAGACAAAACGAATAAAAAATAATTAAAATTAAAAAAATCCAAAAATAAAAAAATTAGAATAAAAATAGAGATCAATTTTAGATGAATTTAAGAAGAAAAATCAGGTCAATTGAAGTTTTGATGGAGAAGAACATGCTCTCGGAATATTTGTTGGGAAATAAATTCTTGAAAATTAAGAGAGAAAGGAGAATATTCGCTGGAATATTCCCTTCTGAATTAATTTAATAAAAGGCTAGAGGCTAACAAGTAGGCCCTCTGGATTTTTGGGATTTTTGGAATAAAGGAAAAATTGGGAAAATAGGAGTGGATGCTGACATGTGGGTCATGGGTCCATGGAACAAGTTCATGGCAAGATCTACTAGCCCATGGTGCATCGGGTCTATGAAATAGCGCTTTGACATGTGGGACTCACATGTCATAGACATGGTCCACGGTGAACCAGGTTCGCAGAAGACATGGCTTATGGTTTGGGTTGCACTGATGTGGCACTAGGGTTGATGTGGCAGTTAGGTGGCAAACACGTGTGCGTGGGTAATGACGTGGCGATGATTTGGCTGACACATGGAAGGTGATGAGGCTAGTGATAGGGCAAGTGATGTGGTGCTAACATGGCAAACACGTGGCCGATGATATGGCAAGGAGTTGTGGTGAGATGAGGTGGCAGGCCTTGGGCTGATGTGGCGAACACATCAGCTCAGTTATGTTGATGTGGCAGGCACGTTGACGTTGATGGCCACATAGACCAGATCGACGGGCAAGGTATTCTGGTGACTGTGAATGATGGTGAACAGTGAGTCGGCGAGGGCAGCAGAAGCTTCCTCGTAGCATGGTGGTTCCATTCAATGGCTTGGACTGGGCAGTGGAGGTCGACGAGCTGACTGGCAGCGATGGGGGTGGCGGAGCTAGCTCGACGGCGAGCAAACCAACGAGGCAAGGCACGGTGAGGCTAGGTGTTGTGTACATTGTCTTCTCGGGCTCATGGCGATGCTATGCGATTTTTGCATGACAACCAATGGTCAACGAAGACATCAGCGGTGAGCAACAAGCAGCGGTGCGGAGGGGCTTTACAACACTGGTGACTTTTGGTGGGATCTAGACCACGACAAGGGGCGGAAGGAGTAGAGGAAGATACAGTGAACCTAGAGGAGAGGTTGGCGGAGGCTTGCTGATGGTGACAAAATTTCTTGTCAAAGTTGACGGCAGCGCAACCTCGAGCTTTTCAAATTCTGCGCGAAGATAACGAGGGCGAAGGCAATGTGGCTCAAGGTGGAGTCTAGGGTGCCTGGGTGCGCTATTGATAGCATAGGGAGGCGATGTCCTCAATATGTGTGCCAACTTAGAGAGAGAGTCCATGATGCCCACGACACGGATGAGATGAGTCCGGGAGGAAGATGATGGCTCTGACATGCGGACCCCTGTGGCAGTGACGCAGAGAGAAGGAAACGATGGACAATGTAGATGCAACGTGAACGAGCAGGCGAGCACGGATGCTTGACGTGTGGTTGTGGGCGCGAGCTGGCTGGCTAATGGATGGGGTTCACTTGGTAGTGGGAGGGAGGAAGGAAGAGGTGGGTTGGGTCGAGCGGCAAGTTAGGTTGCGCACGTACTGAGACTAGGGTGAAGCGCAGGGAAGGAAAAAGGCTAGGCCAACAAGAGAGAAATGGATTGGGCTAGCGGAAAAGATTAGGCCCAAAGGAATTTCTAGATTTTTCAGGGATTTCTCAATTTTAGAAAATAGGATTAAAGCAAATTAAGCTCTAAAAAAATAGCAGATAAATAAAAAATTCAAGAAAATGCAAAACAAAATCCTTGAAATACAAGAAACCCAACAAAACTATTTTCATTTAATTGATGTTCAATTTAGTCATATTAAATCTTTTAAATTTCTAAAAATTATAACTAAGCTTTGATTAATGCAAAAAAAATCTAAATTGTTATTTTTATTTTAAAAACTTTAAAAATACTTTAAAAATCAGGATGGTACACCCACCACATTCTCCCTTCTCGTCAGTCACAATGTGCCACTGCAAACATGTCTTCAAGCTTGTTGATAAGTAAAGAGATGAAGCTAAGTGGTATCTACGTGGCATCCAAGATAGCAAAAATTGACACATGTTGGAGCCACATCACTCAAAAACATAGGGAGGGCTTATTTTGACTTAGCTTTGGCCTTTTCCCCCATTTGCTATCGTAACTAATTTTTAAACGATGCGTTTTTTCAAGGTGAGACCTATAGGTATATTGCAGTACAAACTGTACCAGTCAAAATCGCATGTGATTATTTTTTTCTACGTACTGTCTCGTAAATAGTCTAAAATTCAAAAATTTTAGTTAAAAGTCATAAACCATATCATAGAAGAATCCACCTACAGTGGTTTAGGGCTAGAGGGTGTTTTGCACTGTTTTGATAATTGAGGAAAGTCAAATGCCCGATTTGGCAGTTCAGGATTGCTTTCTAGAAAGAGTTCGAAGGGTCATACGGACCTTTTCATTTTCTTTAACCGTTGCTAAAAGAATGGCCTCATTTTAGGTATCCACCTTTTTATATGTCGAGTCTCAAGGTAGTTAGACCGAATGAAAAGAAAAACAATATCATAGACACATATGGATGGATTTCAAACAACAAGAAAAAGAAAAAAACACAGAAGTATGCGTCCGGCCCATATGTTAAATCTCCTTCTCTCTCTATAAAAAAAGATGGGCCAAACTCATGGGTGAGTGGGCGACCTTGGGCTTGGCCCAACATCCCACCTGTCAGTCACGCGTGACGCAAACCCCTCGGCTCTCATTCGCAACCCTCCCTCTATATAAGCCGCCTCGTCGCGCTCCGCCAAACCCTAACCGCAGCTCCCTCGCCTCGTCTCTTCTCGCCGCCGCCCACCTCTCGTCGCTGCCGCCATGGGGAGAAGTACGCTCACGATTTCCCTGTAACATCAAACATGCTATTCTAGATTTCTATTGTTGGTTTGGTCGTTGCGATGCTTGATGCAACCGTTTGAACGGCGGTGTCTGCGTGCAAATCTGGCTTAGATCCGTCGTAGCCGTGCGGAATCTGATGAATTCTGTTCCTCATATTGCTCTATTTTGTGTTCGGATGATTTGCGGAGCCGATTTGATGTGCGTAGCTGTTTTCTTGCGGTGATTCGTGGAAACTTGGGAGGATATCTCTTTTGTGACTAGGAAAGTTGCGCCTATCTGCTGTCTTTGGTTCCAAGGAAGTGAAAAATTTATGTGTTCTTTCATGTATGTTAGTACTCTGTTAGGAAATGAAGATCTATATTGTATTGCTTGTAAGTTATACCGGTCTTTCATGGTTGCGGCTAATGGTTGGATAATACAATAAGTGGTTGTGAATCGTATTGAATTGTCTTGTGATGGATGCGGCTGGTGCGTGTAGTGTATTCCCTGCTAAAAATAGGCCTGTTGGTGAGTTGGTTTTGCGAATCAACTCATTTACTTTCATGAGCATGTTTTGCAGTGTTCTCTTCTTTGCTTTGTGTCAATGGTGTAGCATAATCTGTGTAGAAGGCATTGCTGATTCTGCATGTTTCTTTCTAACTAGTATTGTATGCCCTGTGTAAATTAAAATGGTTGAATTTTTAGTGCTCTATGATGTGAATCAGCGCATGAACTGATTTCCATACTTGGGCTTGTTTCACTGCATTTTTTTCTTGTTCTGAGTTGTTAGTAAAAACTTTTCTATCTCAACTTTGGTCAGGACCTGCGAGGTGCTATCGCCAAATCAAGAACAAGCCATACCCCAAGTCAAGGTACTGCCGTGGTGTTCCTGACCCCAAGATCAGGATCTATGATGTTGGAATGAAGAAGAAGGGTGTGGATGAGTTCTCCCACTGTGTGCACCTTGTCTCTTGGGAGAAGGAGAATGTGTCTAGTGAGGCTCTTGAGGCTGCCCGTATCGCGTGCAACAAGTACATGACCAAGTCTGCTGGAAAGGATGCCTTCCACCTCAGGGTCCGGGTTCACCCGTTTCATGTGCTCCGTATCAACAAGATGCTTTCGTGTGCCGGGGCTGATAGGCTCCAGACTGGAATGAGGGGTGCTTTTGGGAAGCCACAGGGAACCTGTGCTAGGGTGGATATTGGCCAGGTCCTCCTTTCTGTGCGGTGCAAGCCCAACAACGCTGTCCATGCCAGCGAAGCCCTCCGCCGTGCCAAGTTCAAGTTCCCTGGTCGCCAAAAGATCATTGAAAGCAGAAAGTGGTAAGTACCATAGGGGGCCATATATGCAATTGAACTTAATCTGTCTCTATTCCTGAGATGTCCTGGTTTTGTTGAGTTCTACGTGTCAATTCTTTAATTTACATTGTTTTTTCAGGGGCTTCACCAAGTTCAGCCGTGATGATTACATCAAGTACAAGAGTGAGGGTAGAATTGTGCCTGATGGTGTCAATGCTAAGGTAAATTTAATTAGCCAATGTTTATCTCTTGATGTGTATCTTGTTAATTTTAGCCTTACTGTTTGCATGTTCAGCTACTATTTGGTCACCCCAAGATCAATGCATTTCTTCTTTCTGTAATGTATTGTTTCGTGATTTTGTCTGTACTTCTCTTTGAAAGTAAGATAGCAATGTTTTTCGTATGCATCAGTACGCGTAATCTAACTAAAGTTATGTCTTTCGCTGTGCAGCTGCTTGGTTGCCATGGCCGACTTTCTGCCCGCGCCCCTGGGAAAGCTTTCCTGGCAGAGGACATTGCCGCTTAAGACTTGTTATCTGTGGGAACGGCACTTCGTTTTACCCAACCGTATTTTGCTTTCTGGGACTTGAATTCCAAGAGGTCTGTGGTGCTATATCGCCTTGTCTGAACCTATCCTGTGTTGAACATTATTATCCAAGAAATTAGATCAGTTTTGTGTCGCTACGACACTAATACTAGTAATACTACTTTGAATGGGCTGTTGGATCATTGTCGTCGATTTCATTATCTGTCTTGTTAATCACGGTTGTTTTACCACTATATCGTTCTGCGCCTATCATGAGTTTTGTGGATTGCTTACCACGAATCTTTTCCTTTTTGCCGTTAGTGTGTGTGATTATGAAGCTATATGTTGGCTTGTTCAGAAACCGTCTTGCAGCCCGTTGGGTTATTTTGTCAGTGTTTCTTTTGAAAATAAATGTTTTTGACAATATCTTATTCATTAAGACAAAACCAAAAGATTTGAAAATATCCCAAAAAGGTTACACCAAAAAGCTTTTCAAAAACTTATTTTGAATTATTGCAAACACTACTTTTAAATGCTTTTTGCAATGATTTTTAGAACTACAACATGAGTTGAAAATATGTATTTTGTAACTACTTCAAACCTTCTATCCTCATCTCATGCTATCATGATAAAAAAATCCCACTGTTTCTAGCCACTCACCTTCAAAATTTTAGTTAAAAGTAGCAATACGATCTGAATATGGACCATGCGAACTAGCATGTATTTTGGAAGAGTTAAAGACAACGCTCTGCTACATCCGACGCTGCTAAGCCCAACAATGGGGCTTGGATCCAGACTATTAGACTAGATCGGTAAAGCTTGCCTTGGGGAGTTCATGAGTCACCTTTTGGGTGATAGAGACGCTAAGACGCCAATGTATCGCATAGAATACCTTCATAGACCCCACCAGTAGACGTTGCATTGTTGCAAATTTTAGTTAGACCCTGTACGCTGCCATTTTGCCCTCGGGTGTTGTATTTCGCAGCCACAAAAAAAGCTTACTTTCAAAATTCTGTGTGGTTTGTGTTTCGCCTCAGCTTCTTGGGTGTGCTATTTAAAAGCCTAGGATGGGTTTAGATTAACTTATCTCTGTGATTCTTCTCATATCTCATGCTTTTTTCCCTCACCCTATTTGCTGAAAACCCGTCAGGCCTACAACCATGAAGTGAGGAATAACCAAGTTCAAAACAAGACCCTTTAACATCCCGGAGGAAACGCCATTGTCAAAAAAGAAAACAACTTGGAAGCTTCAAACCACACAAGGACCAAGTCTCGAGTCCTCTCTTTGCTTTTGATCTCTTCTCATCCCGCAATAACCCCACTGATCAAGTCTACGTCAAGCAAATACAATGACTAGAAACAAGACAACTATCCCTAGGAGAAGTAAGAAAACAAGACCGATAGTTTTTGCTCGACATAGCCCTTACCATCCATACATGCTGTCGCCTAACCCTACTCTGCAAGGATTGTTGAGAAAAAGTTGTTACAATGGAACAATAATAACACTGCATCAGGCAGGTCCCTAGAGGATGTCGCCTGTTTCTGCTACGAAAATATCAGACACTATGCTAGCAAGTGCCTTCAAAAGAAGTCTCAGAAGAAGCCTAAGAAGAAGCAAAATAAGGGGTTCACCTGTTTCCATTGTGGCAATAAGGGACATTACGCGAATGGATGCTCCCAATGGAAATAAGAAAAAAAATGTATCATGAGCCTTAGCTCTGGCAAAGAGGAACATAAGTACCTCAAGGAAGAACAAGCATCCTTCGACAAAGGTAAAGACAACTAGGACCTACCGGAAGAATAAGGTTGCTCCCTGGTCCCTACCTTCTTCCTTCTCTACGTGTTAACCCACTTTTGAGTAGTTTTCCTCCTTGCTCCAAGGAAGGAATGAAATGTTCAACAAAACCCAGAAACCTACTGCTAGCCAGTTAACCCCACCTCTCTCTACCCATTAACACTGTCCGAATCTCGGGGACGAGATTCTATTTATGGAGGGTAGAGCTATAACATCCCAAACTTTAGGGCATGCAAAAAATGAGGAAAATTTTGAACATTTTAAATGCATTTGGTTTCCTTGGCTCTTTTGGAGTTTCTTTGAAAAGTTTGAGTTTCAAAAACAAAGGTGCTTAGAATGCAATTCAATTTGAAACTCACAAATCATGATAAAAAGAGGATCAAAAGTTGATATGAGAAAATTTATGGTAGAAACTATCTTAAAAGCTCATGAGTATAATCTGGGTGCTAAAAAAAATAATATCAGAGCAAGTTTTAAAATTATCAAAATCAAGAAAGTATATTTAAAATTCAACCAGAAGCCTTCTCAGATTTTTTTAGAAAAATTAAGAGAAGGTAAAACTCTAAAAACTTTACACAATCATCCGCTCTATGTCAAATGCTTCCACAAAAAGTTCCATGATCTTTCGAGCTCATCGAATGTGTCTAACAAATACCATGTTGAAGAATACCTGCTCTCAGAATCAAGTCATCGTGGTCTCTGTACGACCAGGCTGACGGTTATGACCACGTTGAGGGTTATGACCATTCAGCCAGTTACGACCACGTTCACTCAGCTGGCTATGACTACTTAGCTGGTATGACCACGCAGGTGGTTACGACCACTCAGCTGGTTACGATCACACTAATGGTTATGACCAGGCTGATGGTTACGACCACTCAGCTGGTTACGACCACGATGATGGTTACGACCATGCTGATGGTTACAACCACTCAGCTGGTTACGACTACGCTGATGGTTATGACCACTCAGCTAGTTACGACCATGCTGATGGTTACGACCACTCAGCTAGTTACGACCAGGCTGATGGTTACAACCACTTAGCTGATTACGACCAGGTTGACGATTACGACCACTCAGCTGGTTATGACCACACTGATGGTTATAACTACTCAGCTGGTTACGACCACGCTGATGGTTACGACCACTCGATTAGTTACGACAAGTTTGACGGTTACGGCCACTTAGTTGGTTACGATCAGGTTGATGGTTACGACCACTCAGTTGGTTATGACCACGCTGATGGTTACGACCACTCAGCTGGTTACGACTACGCTGATGGTTACGACCACTCGGCTGGTTGCGACCACACTGATGGTTACAACCACTCATCTAGTTGCGACTAGGCTGATGGTTACGACCATGACCACTTAGTTGGTTGCGAGTACTCGAAGCTTTAACTGTAGATCCCTGTGCAGCTCCTTTGCTTCGTGTGCATGCCTTCTTTGTTGAAAATCTCTCAAGACTTATCACTCCTTAAACTTTTGACCGTCACGGCCTCTATTTTGATCACAGCAACCTCCTTTTCGACCACCTATGCCTTGGATCTCTGGCCGCTCCCTGCTTCAGATCTCCGACCACTCTTGCACTTGAATCCTTCGCAATACTACTTGAACGTCGTCCGATGCTCTTTAACTTCCAGAACCACTCGAACACCATTTGATCTCCTTTGCTACTCGAACACCATTCGATCGTACTCTGCTACTCGATCACTGACCGATACTCTTCGACTTCTCACTCATAGTCAAACTTCGACAATTCCGTCAGACCATCTCTCGTAGCTCACTGATGCACCAAGCCCACTGACAGCAATCGTCTTCGACCTTGCATGCATGCGCCAGCTCCACTGAGGTTGTTGCTCAAGATGTCCCTAGTTTTAGACGCCGTGCCCGCGGTTTCTTCTCCGCTACTGCCAGCTCCATCTACTCATCACCTCATACGCAACACGTGTCTTCCCTCTTCTGTGTCTCGTGCTCCACGACGAGCTTCGATCGGTCCACCTTGCCTTTCCATGCCTATAAAACCCCCTCGACTGTACCATCTCCTCCTCAGCTTGCCCTCTTGGTCTCTTGAGCATGGTCCTTGAGAACTCCGCTCTTTGGAATGTCAAGAAACCGTAGTCGTACGTGACGCCGACGAGCATACCACCATGTGCTAGCTTCTTTGGTGAGCTTATCTCCCACCTCCATCTCAATGCACTTGCCTCTTCAAGCACCCTACTCATTCGATTGACCTTCCATGCAGTGGATCACTTGGTAGATCACTCAAACTAGGCCTTCTTCACCTCCGACAGGACGCCGCCGTAAGACCTTCCTCTCTCCGGTGAGCCGTACCTCGACTCCTTCCACTCGTACCTCCGCATGCATGCAAGCAAGCTCATGCACACCCTATTTTTGTAACTGCACTGCTACTAGAACATCATTTTTACCGTGGATCCCTTCACCATTGATGAGGTCTCCGACGTTAGGTCCTTCCGCTCCTTCTAGTGAGCCATCATCGTCTTTGGTGAGCTCCTCCTCCCTCTTAGAGTATGTAAGTTGAAAAGAGTAATCGTAGTTGAAAAGAGAACTAAAGTAATTGAAGTCAAAAGAGGACTGAAGCAACCAAACTTGAAAGAGAACTAAAAGTAATCAATAGAACTAAAGTAGGCGAGCTCATAAAGAGAACCGTAGCAGTCGAAGTCGAGAACTTTGACTGCAGCCATTGTTGAAACCTTCGACCGGTTGTCATAATCTTTGACCATTTGCGTAATCATAACCTTCAACAGCAATAGTCGTAGAAATCGTTGTAGCTCCCGAATAGTGACAATAGTCATAGAAAAGTACCGTAGCTTCTGAATATATGAAAATATTTGAGTTTTATCTCTATTTGAATTTATTTGGATCTTATTTGCTATTGTTGGATTTTATCGTTTAGACGATGCGATGCTAGACAACTCCAACAATGCACCTGAAACATTCTTTGAGCAACAAGAGTAAGGCAAGCACCACCTTTGACTATGTTGATCCTAGTATTTCAATTATTGTATATTGTTTGCAAAATCTATTATGCATGCGTGCATGTTCCATTAAAACTGTTAAATTGTGGGTAATAGTAGTTATGACCACTTATATGCATTGAACTTTCTTGAAAAATTTGATATCCTCACTGTTATAACTTCTAGGACATGGATTAGACAACATATACTGTCAAATTGGGAATACAACATTGATATAAGGTCTAGATGCTTAGCCCAGCACTAGTTTTGCTAAGTTTGAACTTTCGAACAAGTTTACGTGTGGGCATGATGGTTTTAAAATGTTGGACCAGAGGGGGAATCTCTATTACTTTAGTATTAAATAAAATAAAAAACCTACTTTTTGGATGCGAACGAGTTACATGATACACTGATAAATGTGAAGGGAATCTCGCACGAGAGGGAATCTCGCATGTATATAGGGGGAGATTCTCGCCCAAGTTAATTAAAGACCGAACGTTATTACTGCTCATTTAAGTCACACCGTACAACCACATATGCTATATGGGCTCTGGCATTTAGCTAATTAAAGTTTTCTAGGTCTGGCCTTGCATTGTGGTAGGCGCAGAAGTAGTAAGGGTATTTCGAGTGAAGGTCTGGCTCGTATGAGCTCCCACACCACGATGATGGGATCAAAGCTTACTAATACAATGGTGAATGCTTACTTGGGGGAAGGACACACTTAAGTGAGGGATTGTCCATTCACCAGACTAGTGCAAGGTTAGGACTAGATGACCTAAAGGCTACAAGAAAATCAACTTTTGTCACATGACAAAGGAAACATGCCGACAGTGAAATTGATTATCTCATGTGAGTAAAGCTATACAACCTCTGCAGAGTGTTAAAAACTATTTAAATAGCTGTGCTCACGGTCATAAGCAAGTTTCGATGGAGCCACAAAGGGTATAGTTTTTATTTTCAAAATTGTTTCCCTGAACATATGGGATGATATGTACGTGTCTTCTGTGTGCCATGCCCATGGGCGGGATTTGTGCGATGTTCACAGCCATAGAGGGCTGCGAATGGTTATAGCCGAGGATGGTTGTGAATGGTTTTGATCTATTATTATTATACAAGTGTTATTTCATTACATATCAAATACTCTTTACAATTTCATTTGCAAAATATTACTTGTTGCTAAGTGAAATATGCTTCCTGCTAAAAATAACTTAGTATAGAGCCTCATCTTTTGACAGCCTTGCATATACGTAAAAATTTACGATATACTACAAGTCTTACTGAGTACACAATGTACTCAACCTTACTTAAATTGTTGTTGATTAGAGAATAAAGACTACGTACCAGATGATGCATACATCGCCCCCGGCTTTGGGCAGTTTGACTATAGGTTTTTCTAGGGCCTAATCACTAGTCGGTTGCCTGTGGCTATGGTGACAAAATTTAACTAAAATTTAGATAAAAGTTAAAGAGGACAAATTCGGCTAGAATTTGACAGTATTGTTTTTCTTTCAGGGTAACAAAAGGAACCAAATTTCATCGAAATTGTTAAATCTTCCTGAGATAAGGAGACGGAAAGTATGGCGCTACAGTGAGAGTTCCGTTCCACGCGTGGCATCGCTTCCGCGGCTACTAGCCAGTAGCCACCGGAGCGTCGTTGTCTTGTCGGACGAAACGACGTCGCGTGCTGCTGTACGATTGTTACAGGCTTGAAATGAAACCGAATTTTCAAAAAATCACAAATCCTTGATTTCTCGGTTTCTTGGATCTTTGCCAACCCTTGGCCCTTCTCAGCCCAAATCCGCACCCGGCCCAACCCTCTCCAGCCCCAAAGCCCCGCCAGCCTGCTCCCTGCTACTGTTTTCGCAGCCGTTACTATAGCTCGTCCAAAAACCACTCGTCGCTGGATATTTCTGCCGCCCGCTCCTTCCCGTGCCTTCCAGCTGTTGCCACCTCATCACACCCGAGTCAAATAGCAGTACACCCCTCTCTGACACCCCCTGGAGACCTCCCTGCTATGCGTCGCACCACCCGACCGAAACCGCCACCGCTGCTTGAATTTTTGCTCGGCCGACCCTACTCCCTCTCACGACCTATCTGAACTACCCTGACACATTTGAATGCCACCAATCTGATCTCTGAACATCCAATTCACCTCCGCGCCGCACGTCTTGTCACTTAATTGAAATCCCGCCACCGCCGCCTATTTCCTCCTCTCGGCCGACACCCTCTCTCTCAGCCGTCATAGCCAGTCGCTAGGCTTTTTGACCGCCATGGATTGCACTACAAGACTGCCCGATGCTCACCCCTTGCCCGCTGAGCTGTGCCCTCCTGACCTATCTCGACGCCGCCTTATCCTCCCCACTGCCAGGACCAGGACAAGCTCGAACCACCACAGTGCCACTATTTAAAGCCCACGACCTCTTCCAATCGGAAACGCACGCCATCAGCAAGCCGCAACCACACCCAATTGCCCCAAGACCCTTTCCATAGCCGAGGAATCCAGAAGAACCTGAGGTAAGTATAAAAATTCAATCCGAGGCTCTGGTCAATTAAAGTCCGATTGCATCCACATGTAGCCTCTTTGAGCCTGTAGAAACCTCTCAGAAGCAACCCCCTGAGCTCCCTTTGCCCCCTCCGTGCTAGCCACATGCGCCGTTGCCCGACCATGGGAGTCCGCCATGGGCAGCTCAACCTCGATCACCTTCGGCCAATCCATCGCCACTACCAACTTCCCTGACCCTATTGTCCCGTTAAATGCTAACTCTATTGTCCCGATCGCCCCTACCTCTCCCTGGTGTCATTAAAAGCCTATGCAGTTTGCGAGGGTCGTCGTCGGCGATTGCCGGAGCTGCCGGCGGTGAGAGTGCCAAAAATGGGTTCCCCTCGACACCATCTACTCATTTTTGGCCTCAGATGGTGTCGCAAAAATCGGGAGCCCTGCCGATCGCCACCCCTCCCTTCCCTCTGTTTTCCCGCGTGTGCGACCGATCGGGTGAGAACGATGAACAATAACGGGTCCCGTTACTGTAGCACCCGGGTCCGATGAACAGTAAACCCTAGGATCCGCTACTGTTCATCCGAAACCTGATAAGCATGTTTATATCCATTTCGACTGTCTCGAGCCCACGAATCCATTTCCGAGGCCCGTTTCACCATGCCAAGCCCCTGTTAGCCTAAAACCTTTAAATTTAAATTTTTGTTTGAGTTTGATTTTGCTTTTTCGGTCCAATTTCAGCTCTTCGAAAGTGGACCTAATTTCTTTTATGTTTGGTAGGCACCGACGTTGCTGATCAGCTCGTGCAAGACGAAGGAACTCAAGCCCAGGTCCCAAAATCTGGAGAATTTGAATTAGTCGAAATCCCCGAATCGCAAGGCAAGTCGCATTATTTTGATCATGTTGATCCTGCAACTCTTTAATTATTTAATATTTGGTACTTTCATTGTACTATTTTTTATGCTATTATTTTATGTACAAATAATGTTTAGAATGGCATGTTATTAGCTATGTCCCACAACTCGACAAAAGCCCGTATCAATTTGACAGCCATATTCATTTTGATGAGCCCTAATACATAAAATATAGAACTATTAACACCTCATAGTAGCATAGAAATCATGTTTTATACTGTTAAGCGACTCGACTCTTGTCGGTAGAATTTTAAGAAAAGTAAAGGTAGAGGGTAAAGGAGTTTTCACAGGAAGCCACAAGTTGGTTGGGTCCCCTGACCTTTACTCTGGGAAGGAGGCTCAAGATCGGAGACAGTACAATCTGTGCTGACCTAGTATCTGAGGATGCTAGTTTATGCGAATGGTGTCACCTCAGCAAGAACATAAGGACAAGACCCTTATGCCGAATAAAGAACATAGTGAACGCTCAACCACAAGCATTGACACGTCAAACCTGGATTAGTAGCTACTCAGTTCGATTGAACCCCTACGAGTGAAAAGAAAAGAAATAATAAAGATAGTACGACCCTTCAGTGTGGTCTTACTATAGTGGTAGGTCCTCACACGTCGGGTCCATCTTTCTGATAATGGCCAGTTAGATCCTTAAGGTTGTGTTGGTTCATCATCTACCAGGTAGGGACTATACAAAGACTGGATAAGCAAAAATCCTTGTTTTCTTAATTCCGTCATGAGAATTAAGAAATCTTGTGGGTAAAGCTAAGCAGCTTTACAGAGTGAGATAAACAGTATTCGGATACGCCGTGCTTCCGGTTAACGAAGCTGTGTTTATTTGGGTAATGCCATAAACGAAGCATAAGTAGATTTGGAACCGTTTTGATAAAGCGGAAAGGTTGTTAATCAAGTTTGAAAACCTCAATTATTAAGAAATTCTTAATTCTCTTGGTTTAAACTTAAAACGTTTACGAAAGCAAAACTATATCCACATAAAATAGTAGAACCGTTATTCCATGTTCATTGAAATTCCCTTGCACGTAGTTATTCATTATCTTCCCATGCGACTTGTTGAGTACGGTAATTGTACTCATACTTGCTAAACAACATAAACAGAAATCTTGCCGCAAAAAATTGAAGTTTTCGAAGAAGCGGGAGAAGACGGTGATGCAGTCGAGGAAATAGACGTTTGGTTTTAAGGGTTGTTCTCCGCTCAAGCCTGTCTGTGGCACCTTTTGGTTTCGTGTACTGTAAGGGCTCCCGCCCGCTGTAAGACTCGACTGTTAAAGCCTCTGTATTGTAATAAAACTGGTTTGTATCTTTTGAAGTATGTGTTTGCAATGATATACACTCGATTACTGCAACTCACCACTGAACAGTCCTAAGCAGCTACAAGATAAACAGTAAAATACCACCCTTGAAAATAGGGATGTTACAAGGCTTCCACTACAGGATAGAGCTTGTGAGCTCTGGGTGTTGTCCACGGTTCATGCCTGGAGCTCTCAGAGCCTCAGACCGTATCCAAATGTTGAGGTAACAACTTGTCAGAAATCTAATCACAAGTCTACACGACAGCCGCGTGATTGTGATGGGACTGAAGTTGTCGTCTTGGGCAGACGACAGCGCATACTCGTAACAGCGACAACCACAAAGTACGCGAGCACGGTACAGAACACGTAAACGGCGAGCACCAACGGAGAAAAAGAACAGGGCAGTCCGTGCACCTGTAGATTTAGTCACGTTGATGATGGATACCAGGTTACCAACCAATTAACAGGTGAAAAAAAGGCCTATACAACACTAACTGTACAACCTCCAACAGCAGATTAACCATATTTTTATCCTCCTGCCCTGCCCAGTTCCTCAAACACCATGACAAATTGACAATATGAATTCCGAGGCACGCGAGAATGGACAAAATGGTTCCACGGTGGTTCAACAATATACATAGGCTACCCGCGGAACAACCCACAGGCAGAGCTAGGCGCTGGACTTACTGCCCGAACCAGCCCCTCGGGGGCTGCACGTCGGTGTCGTTCATCAGCTTGTCGAGCACCACGTTCAGGTCAACGTTCTGGCCATTCTCGGTCAGCTTGCGTACGGCCGCCCTCACTTGCTCCCGTGAGAACCCCATCGTGGCAACCTTCTCGACCACATCGTCGATCGGCACTCTGTTGCCAGAGGAGGCACTTGGAGTGGAGCTGACCGGCGCTGCTTGGGGCAGTACTTGAGCTGTAGGGAGCCTGCCAAAGTTGCCGCTTCCCCCAGAAGGGGCTCCTGTGGGGGTAAAGGGTGAGGGCGACTTCATTCCGGCATTGCCGCGGTGAGATGGAGACCCACTGTAACCATATGGTTCAGAGAAACCGCCTCCACCCTGTGGTTTGTATCCAGTATTGTAGGACGGTGGTGGCCCGGAGTTAGGCCTGACTGCAGGAGGCTCATACATGGCAGGGTTGGGGCCATAGAAAGGAGGAGCAGGTCCGCTAGGCAGTGGCATGTAAGGGGGCGGTGGGCGTACATTTGGCGGATAGCTCTGAGCAGGAGACCCATACGGTGCTGCTTCTTCTGGCTGCTGCGGCAGTGAAGGTGGAACTGCAGTTGAGGGGTTAACACCTGCAGGCGGGGGAGGTTGGGAATATTGAGCATACTGAGGCGGTGCTTGATAATGCTGTGGTGGTCCTGGAGCTGTCTGTGGCTGCGGGGCTGGTGGGGCTTGATATTGCTGGTGTGTGGTGTCAGTTGGCTGTGCGGGTGGGGCATAGTAGGACTCCTGTGGTATGGTTCGCACTGATGGAGCCGGTGGGACTGATTGCACCTGGGATTGTGGTAAATGACCTGGGAATTGTGGTGGAGGTTGGTTTTGAAGCAGAGGCGGAGGAGGTGTGTTTGGAGCAGGAAGGGCAGGCAGCGCCAATGGTTGGGAAGGTGGAGGAGGGCCTTGATGTTGTGGTTGAATGGTTGGCTGGGGCGGAGTTGGCTGCTGTCGTGAGTCTGCCTGCCCAGCACCAGCATTTTCTGATCGAGCATCTTCTGCTTTAGACACTTGAAGCTTTGCAAGTTGGATCTGGGTCTCAACAGTTTCCTGCTTGTCACGCAAAATCTGCACACCTGCTTGAACCTGCAAGTAGTGCATACAAAGTCATGGAACTAACCCTCATGATGGTACAAAACAAATTAATACAAATGAGCACCAAATAAGCAGTTGGCCGTAATGTTTCACACAATTAAATTACAATCCAAGGACAAAAACAAAAATGCCCCAAGAGTGGTTACTGCACACCAGGTGAATGCATGTAAACCATCAGATGCAGAAGAGAAAAGGAAAACATAAAGTG
Source organism: Melocanna baccifera (assembly GCA_036346265.1). Lineage (NCBI taxonomy): Eukaryota > Viridiplantae > Streptophyta > Magnoliopsida > Poales > Poaceae > Melocanna > Melocanna baccifera. Next base: position 24,306,584 of record CM070689.1, read on the forward strand.
GGCTAGTATGTAAAACAGCAACAAATATGTCAAACAAAATATACTCGTACTTCATGTGTCATGCCATCGTGCCCTTGAATGGGCCGAAGGAAACTTGAATTGAAAGTTAAACTAATGCAGAAACTCAGATGAGGTACGTATTGAGTTTTACCGTATATAGTGGCCAATTGTGACATACACCTTAAATAGACAAACAAACTACAACTGTAAACAATGATGTGACCCATATGGGACCTATGAACCACTACCAATGAAATAATCCATGATGGGATGAAATAGAAGCAATCAATTTTAGAGATGAGTATTTCCTATCTGTATATGCACATACAAAAAAAACATTAGACCACATGCTTCAGTTACAAAAATAGGATGAGGATTAAATAACATCAGCAGCATACATGAAGGTAAAGAACCAAAAAAATACATTATTCAATAATAAACCAACTCGTTTCCCTTCTTGATTATCAGAACCACAAAATAAGTTATTCCAATAGGATAGCATGGGCCTTTCTCTACCAATAAAAGAGACAACAAGGAGAAGAGGGAGTGGAGGGAAGCTATTTTCTCGCAGAGAGGAATTGATGAAATCTTACCTCCCGCAGTGTGTTCTCAAATTGCCTCAGTTTTCCATCGGTGCTTCCATTGTAGTTACCAATTGTTAACTTCAACTCGCCAATAGAGTTCTCAAGATGGTGTGTTCTGCCCTCCAGCTGTGAAAGCCTTGAGCTTACACCTTCCAGCGCATGTAGCAGGTTATCAGCATATTTCTTCATGGTGCGATCAATATCTGCTATAGTGACTGCATTGAAGTTGCCCCTTTCTTCTTCGTGACTAACTTTCTTTAGCACATGAGGATTCAATATACCAGCACTCTTTGCATGGTAAAAAAAAGTTAAACATATTAAGTACATATATCACAAGGAAAGAGAAAAGCAGGAAGGTGATAAGCATTGATAGATAATCATGCATCACACGGACAAAAGAATTTGATGCATTGGTTATTATTAAGTACAGCTACAGAAGCACATGATGAATGGATATATGAGATCTCTGGGTTGCCCATGTTAATAATTGATCAGTTGCCAACAAATTGCATGCCATATTACTATCAGAAAAGCATAACGAAAAAATGCTAACTTTGTGCGCACACATATAACATGGATATGCTGGATTGACCACACAAGATGGGTGGGATTATCGAACCCATCCTACACATTGTTTCCGGATACCATTTTGATGCCGCCAAACTATCTTTTGTAGCCCTTTAACAAAACTATCAAACACATCCTACACAGCTTTTGACCTAACCAAATTACATAACATGGCATTCACATGCATGTTTCAGGCATGATATAAGGCCTACGAGACTATGAAAAGGAGCAATCACAGGGAGCATAAAAACGATCAGCCACAAGTTGCGAATGTATATCTATTGCGAGAAGAGTGACTGAAACCATCATAAAAGGAACTACAGAAAATAAAGCCATATACATCTCGCAAATGCTGTCAGGGGTCAGGGGCCTCAGGGCCATGTCTATGGTAATAGTATTATCAAATGACAACCGATCGCATCAATCATATTAATCAAACAGAAACCGCATGACATCCATAGGCGTGTGCAGTGGAATATCCTTTTACGATCAGAAAAGGCATCAGCCTTCTGAAACACTGGAACCAAAATGTCTACAGTAATAGTATTATCCCTTTCTGAATCAAGTAGTAGCAAGCGAGCAGCCACATCAATTTCATTTACCCGTAATCGACGCTAGCACAGCACCAACTATTGACTACCAATCCCATGGCTAGGAAGCATGCAACCTAAACAAGATTAACAAAAAATTGTTTGTTCGATTCGCGGGCGAAGTGGCACGAGGAACAGATCTATCAGCAGAGCCATCCGCGGGGGAGGTAGCTAGGCATATTACCTTGACGTTGGAGGATGCGGCCTTGGAGTCGAGCGACCCCCAAAGGTTCGCAGCGGCCGCTGGGGGGGCGGCGGTGGCGCGAATGGGCTGGAAGTCGTAGCTGGGCATCACCTCGTCCGCGCCGCCTCCGCCGTGGTGGGTGCGGTGCCCGTGGCGGTCGTGGCTCTCCGCCTCCTCCTGCGGGTTGGGGCTCATCAGATCGAACAGCTCCCCTCCTCCGACTCCGGAGGGAGGGGACGAGGAGGCGGCGGCGAGGCCGAGGATCTGCTTATCCATGAACTGCGACGCGTTCATGGCGATCGGGATTCGGCCCGAGCTGGGGACGGAACGGAAGGAGGCTTCCTCCTTGTGCTTGCGGGAGGAGGTAAGGTTGAGTAATTAGGAGGCAATTAGGGTTGCGAAGTGCGCGTGGTTTGATTTGGTGGGCTTAATCCCAAATTAAATATAAATAAATAAATTTATGGTTGTTCCCGGAAGGAGACGACTCCGACTTCGAGTAGACGACGGCGAGTCATTCTGGCGCTCGTTGAGCCGGACAGTGGGGCCCATTTACTGGTGGGCTTCCACATCACTAGACCCAAGATGAATTTGCCCGTTCCGTGGGCCGAGAGCCCGAGATGGTGGAGAGGAAGCCACGCGCCTGGCCTAACCCGATGGTGGGCTTAAGAGCAGGTACAACAAAGAAACAGCTGTCTTTATCATGCTAACACAGCAAAATCATTCGACGTAGACGTAATTAAGGAAGGGAGAGACACAAGCCGTCCTCTCGCGAAGAGACGACTCGCGCTCGTGCTCCTAGGCGAAGAAACGGTGTTGCGAGTATTGTATAAGTCGTTTTTTTTACAAGCTGACTTTTTTGTTATCTTTTTTGATGAGATTGTAGACAATTAAATAGATAACCCATTGTACAACCTGTCTTTTTTATTGTCTATATATGATGTGTATGTATATACAGATAACAGCCGTCTTAACTGTTGTACATGCCCTAAGTGCTTGCCGGCTGTCACCGGCGCAGGGTCCCTCCCTGCGTTGCTCCACCCACGCTGGTGCTCTCTTTGTATTCTTTATCCTGCCACTTGGCTTTGCTCGTCGCGCCTGCCGTCGCTCGGAAACGACTCGTAATTCCACGTTAGATTAGTAGTTTGGTTGCTTTGACATAGCGGTAGTGATTTAGCGAAAGAATACTTAGGCAGTGTTTATATTAGTTTTTATTGATATTTTTTTACTATGATTTATAACTTTTATCTGAAAAATAAATAGTAATGCATAGAAAAAGTGTCATTTAGAAGGAGCAGCCGATCGGTGGAAAAATTGAAGGAAAGATACGTGTATATAACAAGAGCGAGAGGAGTAAGATGCATGGTACACTATGACCCTAGTAGCGGGACGGCCAAGATCAAATCTTGTGTAACCCTATATCTGAGAGCACTAAATATTAATAAATTACAACTTATGCTTTTAGCTAGTTTTAAATTCCATGCTCTTCACATTGGTATATATGTCTAGATTAGGAGTACTCTTGCTCCTTTGTTGCATATGTGCTTTATTACAAATGATATGATTGAATTACATGGTCACATGCAATTTATATCGTTTGTATATCTATTGCAATTTTTTATAAGATTGTCTAATTATGCTGGAATTATATCTGTTGTGGTTACAGACCAAACAGAGAGAGAGAGTGTGTGTGGTAGTGGAGAGTTAGGTGAGCAATGTCCTCTTTTTCTTTGACTTGTATCACACATAAATCTCCTTGCGAGGAGCAACGTTACAAGAATACCCTTAGAGAGCATTCACGTCATTACACATGGCTCGCTCGATGCTTACGTCTTTCTAGCAGGCCGGCTGGGTTTAGGTGGGGGGCACCCCTACAACAGGATCCTCTCATGGTGAAGAGCTTCACAGGTCGAAGCCATGTTGCCGAGTCCTTTGGCCCCCTCCGTCCCTACAGCCTGTGACCTGCTGTAGAGAAGTGCAGGCGCTGCGTGCAGGCGTGTTTCACGGCGACGAGTCGGAGTCAGGTGTGGTGTTGAAGTCGTTCCTGGTCTTGGAGCCATCCCTTGCGGTGCGACAGCTGTCGTCGGGGTCGCCCGGCGGAGCCGAGAGCGTCATACATGCGGGGCGTGGCGCCGAGACTCCGCCTAGCGCGGGGTGGCCCAGGCCTTGGTGCGCAACGCTGAGTTGATCAGGTGAGTCTTCGCCTTGGCTGGAGACGTCACGCCCCGACAGCTATGCGGTTCGAAGTTGGCGGCTTAATTGTTGGCGTGAGCCACGCGAGGCCGAAAAAGACGAGGCGGCCGGTGCGCCGCACGCACCGTCCCGAGGGAGAGTTACACGTGGTGTGGCACGGTTGGCGCATCGTGGGATGTCAGCGGTCGCACAACCGCGAGTCCACGTCCCTTCCTGAGAGAGGTGGGGCACGTGGCGGGACGTTACTAGCGTGTCGTGTGCTGCCCAGCAGTGTTGGACGCGCGCCTCGGTCTGTCCGCGGTTGCCCTCCCCGACCGTGGGGAGCCGAATCGACGGGCTCCCACCGGTTGCGCTCCCGATCGTGGGGATATGGAAGGTCTTTATAAGGCGTCCTTGCCGCGTGTGACGCACCTCCCGCCTGCACCATTGCTCGCTATTCCTCACAGGCGAAGCCGCGTGTTCCTGTTCCTTCAGCCCTCCGCTTGGGAAGTAGGATGGAAAGCCGTGGAGATCCTTGCCGCGACTTAGCGGCGGCGCCGCGAGCAGTAGCATGGTTGACGCCGCCGGTGGAATTCCTCTTGGTGGCTCGTACGCCGCCGCGGGTGGAGAAGCGGTCGTACGCCACGAAGAGCCAGAGAGGTCAGTGCTCTCGGTTCCTAGGGCGGAGCCGGGTTACGGAGAGGACAATCGAGACTCTTGTCGAGGAGAGGAAGATAGTGGAGAAAGTAGGGCTCGCCTGCCTGCCCACAATGAGGTGGAGCCGTACCCCCAGGAGTCGGAGGTGATTGTCCTTATCGCGTTCTTTGAAGCTGGGCTCCGAATGCCCTCGACGCTCTTCGTCGGCGAGGTCCTGCCGGCTTATGAGCCGAGTCGGGCGCACCGACTCCAAACGCGATAGTGCGCTTGGCTGTTTTTGCTTGGGCGGCCCGCACCGAAGGTGCCCGCCCCAGCGCGAACCTGTTTGCCCTGCTGCATGACGCGCGTTGCCAGCCGAAGAAGGTCGAAGGAGGGGCGGTGTCGAACTTCGGCAATGTCAACTTCATTCTGAGGTCGAGCTGCGCGAAGCTTTTCCCCGCGCTGGCGACGCGAGGGAAGTGGGGCTTTGGGTGGATGCGACGGTGGTTCTACTACCGCGTGACGAGTAGCAGTGGCCTCCAGTGCCGAGGTCAGCCAATATGCTTCAACAGCCGCCTGAGGGTGACACCGCAGGGCCACGACGAGGAACAAGCCCAGAGGCTTGCCGGAGTTGCCTTTCGGTTCAACATGCGCGACCTTGCTGAATAGTTTACCATGTGCGGGGTATCCCCTCTGTCCGCGCGGTGGAAGTACGAGCGAGGTGGCGCCCGGGAAGACGGCATCCATCCTGCAATATCCTGCGTGCCGAGACCCACCGGTCCTGGTATGTATGTCGGCCGTATGTTACCTAGATATATGTAACTGATTTGTTGAGCGAAGTCTCATTTCGCTTGCAGTGTGCCGTGGTTGCGTTCCTTGGGCCATACACGGCGAAGGAGCACTCGCTGCGTGAAACCGTGACCGGTCCTGCGAAGCTGGGGCAGATAAATCGGGTGTGCGAGGCCCTAGGCCTCCCCGTACCAGCACGCGAGGTGCCGTGTCGCCGCGATGACGATGGCGAGGTGCGTGCACGTCCCAAGCAGCGGAGAGATCGCCTAGCGCCATCAGATCCGCCGCGGCCGCATTCTTGCAGCGGCGCAGACGGAGGGCATGTTGGCGCTGGTCCGCACGCCGGTTCAGGGGAGCGCATTGCTCCGAGCGAGGAGGGATTAAGCGGTGGCGAGGTGGGCCTCGGTAGCGATTCCATCGGGGACGAGGCCTTGTCACCTATACCGGTGCATTCGCCTGTCGGTTGGGAGGGACACTGCCTCCAGCGAGGATGTCTTAGGCAGTGGTGGGGCTGGTGTTGGTAGTGACGCCCTTGAGGACGAGGCCTCGTCGCCGGTGCCGGCAATCGAAGACCTGCCGCCTGCATCGTCCTCCGCCGTAGCAGCCGGTGAGGACCTACGGCCGCCCTCGCTCAGACGCCATCGGGCGACCGAGACGCCCGCCACGCCGCCGAGGGCGGCGCCCCGATCCACTGCCCCCACCCGCGAGGGGGCGGTTCAGTGTAGCAGGCATGGTCGGCGGGGACCTAGGGTCCGATGGGGACGCCGCTCCGGCCGGGGGAGTCAGCGCGCTCCCAGCCGATGATACCCCGGTGTTGCAAGTGGAGACTGTGCGGACGCTTCCCAGCGCCCCGGTGGAGGGTGCGGAAGGTAGGCGTACTTCTTTTTCCTCCCGCGACTTTGCGAAACTCTCTCCGCTTTGCTCGCTCATTCCGTCGTCGACCTCAGGAGAGACGAGGTCTCCCGGACGCGGCCAAGGATCGAGCAGCGGAGGTGTCCGCGGCGGCGGCCCGGTGGCGGGCGACGTGGGCGGCGGGCCCGCTTGAGGCTCGGGGCTCGACATGTCCGATTTTATTGCTCGACCGGAGACACTTCATGTCCTTAACGGGATCGTGGAGCGTGTCGACGGCAGCCTGGATCGATGTGCCTTGTCGTCGTGACGAGGGGATCTCCTGGCGCTCGCTCTGGGTGCCTCAGAGATGAGGGTAAGTGCTCCAGAGTTCGTAGTTGACACCGCCTGTCGACCATGCTGCTAATATTGGCCCCCTCCCTCCCTTTGTTAGACGCTTGCCATTAGCCGGGCCCTGGAGGAGGCTCGCACCCGCGAGCGGAGAATGCTGGAGGATGAGCTGCGTGGTGCCGACGAGGCCCACGCCATCAAAGACGAGCGCATCCGGGTGTTGGAGGTGGAACTCAACAGGGCAACCTCCGACGCGAAGAGACTCGCTGAAAATACGGAGAGCGCGGTGGCGGAGGAGCAACGTGCCACGGAGGAGCATACCGGCTTTCTTGAGCAAATCGCCGTGCTGGAGGAGGAGAAGGCCCGGCTTGCCATGGCCCTGGAGGAGAGGAATTGGACCTTGGGTGACGCGTCAGTGGCGGTGTGGAGGGCAATGGAGTCCTTGGAGGGGGCCCTCTGGGGCCTATCTGTTGGCGTGCCGGAGCTTACGCATGGCCCCGTGGACGTGACGCAGACCCTGGGACAGGTCGAAGAAGGCTCGAGCCTGGCACTCGACGGTGCCAAAGCGTTCGGCGATCACTGCGGCTTTGCCGGCGCGTGTCTTGCTTTTGCCATGCTCCGCGCGCGGGGATATGAGCATGCCGACAAGTTGATTGCCCCCCAGCTGGATCTGCCAGCCACCGCCGGGGTGTTGTCTGTTGCCACCCGCGCCATTCAACCCGCCCTCAAGATTTTTTATGACCGTATTTGGCACTATATCAGGGAGGATATGGCCAAGGTCATGCTGTGGCGGACGTTACACCTGGAAGGGGATTTCCTCCAGTGGCTCGAGGAGGCCCCTCGGTGCAACGGGGACGACGCGGAGCCATAGGTGTGACGCCGGGCCCCGGTGTCCTATACTGTTTGCCTTGTACCCGCACCCTGGGACCTTTTGTCATGAACGAAAACAATTGTCCAGGGTGGTATGTTGTTGCGTATTATTTGTTGTGTAATCGTGTCCTGGCAAAACGAAGGCTGGCCTCTTGTATCCAACTCCACTGTTTGTGGGGGCCACATGGTTTTGCAAGTGAGATAGGCACAGGAGCACTCCATCGAGGTAGATGCGAAGTCGAAGTGGTCGCGCGCTCCGTCCCCTACCCTCAAGAGGTGGCGCGAGCCGGCGCTAGCCGGGTAGGCAGCGCGCTCCGCCCCTACCCCCGAAGAGGTGGCAGCGAGCCGGGCGCTAGCCGGCGCAGACGCGCGCGCCCGCCCCTACCCCTCGAAGTGGTGGCAGCGGATCTGGCGCCTAGCCGAAGTAGATGCGCGCGCTCCGTCCCCTACCCCTCGAAGTGGTGGCAGCGGATCTGGCGCCTAACCGAAGTAGATGCGCGCGCACTCCGTCCCCTACCCCTCGAAAAGGTGGCAGCGGAGCTGGTACCTAGCCAAAGTAGACGCGCGCGCGCTCCGTCCCATACCCCTCGAAGAGGTGGCAGCGAGCCGGGCGCTAGCCGGCGCAGACGCGCGCGCTCCGCCCCTACCCTCAAGAGGTGGCAGCGAGCCGGGCGCCTAGCCGGCAGACGCGCGCGCGCCCGCCCCTACCCTCGAGTGGTGGCATGAGCTGGTGCTCAGCCGGCAGAAGCGCGCGCTCCGTCCCCTACCCCTCGAAGAGGTGGCAGCGGAGCTGGCGCCTAGCCGAAGTAGACGTGCGTGCGGGACATCCGTGTCTTGTTTATACTCAGTAGAGTGCGCAGGGACAACATCCGCGTCTTGTTTGTACTCCGGAGAATACGTGGGACCATCAACCACGACTTAGCTTATGCTCCGGAGGGTACGCCAACGCGCGCGGGGGACATCCGCGTCTTGTTTATACTCGGTAGAGTGCGTAGGGACAACATCCGCGTCTTGTTTGTACTCCGAAGAATACGTGGGACTATCAACCACGACTTAGCTTATGCTCCGGAGGGTACGCCAACGCGTGCGCAGGACATCCGCGTCTTGTTTATACTCGGTAGAGTGCGTAGGGACAACATTCGTGTCTTGTTTGTACTTCGAAGAATGCGTAGGACTATCAACCATGACTTAGCTTATGCTCCGGAGGGTACGCTAACGTGCGCGCGGGACATCCGCGTCTTGTTTATACTCGGTAGAGTGCGCAGGGACAACATCCGTGTCTTATTTATACTTTGTAAAGTGCGTGCGGAGGCGGACCTTGACGCTACGTCTTATTTATACTCCGTAGAGTGTGCGCGGAGGCGTCCCCCCCGCTGCGTCTTATTTATACTCCGTAGAGTGCGTGCGGAGGCGGACCTCGACGCTACGTCTTATTTATAGTCCGTAGAGTGCGTGCGGAGGCGGACCTCGGCGCTACGTCTTATTTATACTCCGGAGAGTGCGTGCGGAGGCGGACCTCGATGCTACATCTTATTTATATTCCGGAGAGTACGCGCAACGATAGCACAAACGCGTGCGCGGGACTTCCGCGTCTTGTTTATACTCGGTAGAGTGCGCAGAAAAAACATCCGCGTCTTATTTAGACTCCAGAGAGTGCGTGGGAACATTGACCACGTCTTATTTATACTCCGGAGAGTACACGCAGTGATATCACAGACGCGTGCGCGGGACTTTCGCGTCTTATTTATACTCAGTAGAGTGTACAGGGAAAACATCCGCGTCTTATTTAGACTCCGGAGAGTGCGTGCGGAAGCGATCCTCCGCACGTTGTTGTGGGAAACATGAGTGGCCTCGCAAACGGTAAATTTTACTGAATTCCCGTTTGCGCGGGTGAGCGAGTACAAAAGGCCGAAGACTAACCGCTCGGCTGTCGTTGTCATGGCGGCGAGATAAGGGCCTCTGCTGCTTCCTTGTGTCCTAGACATAATATCGCCGCAACCTATCTGCATTCCATGTGTGGCGGAGCGTCTGTCCTTCCAGCGTGGCGAGGCGATAGGCCCCCCACTGCAGGGTTGCCGCGACGATGTACGGGCCCTCCCACTTGGACTCAAGTTTGCCGACCGTTTCCGCGCGGAGTGCCATCTTGAGAACGAGATCCCCCGGCTGGAATCTGCGCGGGTACATGGAGCGGTCGCGCATGCGCACCATTTGCCGTGCATACTTTGCGACATGCTGGGTCGCGCTTACTCGATCTCCATCGAGGAGGTCCAGGGACAGTTGGTGCTCTTCTTCTGGCGCTTGGGCGAGGATCCTTCTAGAGCCGGCCTGGATTTCTTCGGGCGTCATGACCTCATTGCCGAAGAGAAGCTTGAACGACATAAATCCTGTCGGACATGTAGCTGTTGTGCGGAGGGACCAGAGAACGCTATGAAGCTCGCTTGGCCACCTGCCCTTAGGCAGCCCGAAAAGACGCTTCTTGACTCCGGCGGAGATGTCACCGTTCGTCCGCTCCGTTAGATTGCGGGTGCCCCACCGAAGCGAATCGAAGCGTGATGCCCATACTGTCCCAGAACTCCTTAAACGGGGCGGAGTCAAACTGCAAACCGTTGTCGGCGGTGATCTCCCTGGGCACCCCGAAGCGACATATGATGTTCTGCCAGAGAAAGCGCTGCATGGCCGCCGAGGTTATCTTAGCTAGAGCCATAGCCTTTGGCCACCTGGAAAAGTATTCCAGGATGACCACTATGAATCGCAGGTCTCCTGAGGCTCGGGGAAGCGGCCCCACGACGTCGATGCCCCACCGTGCTAGCGGCCATACTGGGGGAATGGGGTTGAAGTTTGTCGGAGGTCTGTGAATGAGCCGCCCCATCCATTGGCAGCCTTGACACCGGCGCACGAGGTCCTGAGCGTCAGCAACGGCGGTCGGCCAGTAGAAGCCTTGCCTGAACGCCTTGCCAACGAGTGATCTCGGCGCCATATGCGACCGCAGAGGCCCGCGTGAATGTCCGCGAGGAGGTGCTGCCCCTCCTCGCATGAGAGGCATCGTAGAAACGGTGCACAAACTGCTTTTTTATAGAGCACTCCGTCGAGTACTTGGAAGGACCTGGCACGGCACTGTAGGCGCCGAAGCTCGATAGGGTCGTCAGGCTTCCCAATGTCCTGCAAGAAACCATGGATGGGCTCTCGCCAGTCGCCCTGCTGGGTGATCCGGTGGATGAGGGCCGCATCACGGTTGTCCTGCGCGATGGCTGCCGCGGGCAGGACCTCATGGAACGCTCCCTCGGGAGTGGGGAGCTGTTGACTGGCGGCTTTTGCGAGCACGTCGGCTTGCTCATTTTCTGCCCAAGGGATTGCCTTGACGGTAATACCGAGGAAGTGGCGCTCCTTTGATCTTACAGCTGCCAGGTACTTGGCCAGGTCAGAGTCCTTGGCTTGGTATGACTTGTCGGCGTGGCCTGCCACCAGCCGTGAGTTGGTGCAAACGAGAACTCGCCGCGTGCCCAGGGCTTTGAGCTTCGCGAGGCCGAAGAGTAACACCTCGTATTCGGCTGTGTTGTTGGTGGCGGGGAATGCAAGCCGTGCCGAGTACGAGAGGCAGTGCCCCTGTGGCGTGGTGACTACGACGCCCACACCAACGCCGGAAACACTGTAGGCTCCATCGGTGTTGAGCAGCCACACCGGGTCGTCAGGCAGCTGGGCGGGCTGGACCGAGGGGGTTCATTCCGCGAGGACTTGGGATTTGATCACCACTCTCGAGGCATACATCAAGGAGAACGGCGCGAGCTCAGCTGCCCACTTGCCGAGGTGCCCTGTGGACTCATTATTGTGCAGCATCTCCGCCAGGGGGAACGAAGACGGCACGGTGATTGGGTGAGCCAAAAAATAGTGTCGGAGCTTCCTCGAGGCCATGACCAGCATGTAAGACAACTTCTCGAGCTCCGTGTAGTGCATCTTGTCACCCTGCAAGGCTTCAGATACAAAGTACATAGGGCGTTGAAGAGCACCCGCCTCGAGGACGAGGACGGCGCTGACCGCTGTCGCTGAGGCAGCGAGGTGGAGCAGGAGGGGGGCCTCTAGTGCCGGGGCGACCAGAGTGGGGAGGCTTGCGAGGTGCCTCTTAAGCTCGTCGAAGGCCTGTGCGCAATCGTCGCCCCAGTGGAACCCATCACAGCGCGGAGGGTCTTGAAAAATGGCAAGCCTCGCTCCGCTGCCCTAGACAGGAAACGGCTCAGTGCGGCCATGTGGCCAGCGAGTCTTTGAACTTCCCTTGTGGTCTTGGGTGGCTCCATGGCGAGGATCGCATGGACTTTGTCGGGGTTGGTCTGGATGCCACGTCCGGACACCAGGAAGCCCAAGAGTTTGCCTGCCTGCACACCGAATACACACTTGTCCGGGTTGAGCTTGATGCCTACCTTCTTGAGGTTGCTGAAGGTCTCTTGGAGGTCTTGGCTGTGGGAGGCTAGTTGCCTAGTTTTGACGACTACGTCATCGACGTAAGCCTCCACATTCCTCCCGAGTTGGGAAGCCAGCGCTAGCGCAATGAGGTGGGTGAAGGTTGCCCCCGCATTCTTCAGACCGAAGGGCATCCTTGGCCATATGGATCTGGTGGTAGCCAGAGTAGGCATCCAAGAAGGTCATGAGTTTACAGCTCACAGTGGCATCAACTAGCTGATCTATGCGGGGTAAGGGGTAGTCATCCTTCAGGCATGCCTTGTTGAGGGCGGTGAAGTCGATGTACATACGCCAAGTGCCATTGGCTTTTTTGACCAGGATCGGGTTGGCCAACCAGTCCGGATGTTGGACTTCGCGAATGACGCCGGCCTGGAGAAGCTTCGCTACTTCCACCTTGGCCGCTTGCTGTCGGTCGATAGACATACGGCGAAGCCTTTGCCTGACCGGCTTAGTATCACGGCGGACCGCTAGGTTTTGCTCGATAAGCAGGCGATCCACACCCTTGATGTCCTCCGGGGACCATACAAAGACATTCGCATTGCTCCGGAGGACACGGAGCAAGTCTTGCTCCGCCTCCGGGGGAAGGCCTTCACCAATGGACACGAATTGGCCTTCGAGTTGGAAAAGGACCCTTTTAACCCCACCCTCCGGTTAGGGCTTGGGCGTCCATCCTGGAGCGGAGGGGACAGCCGCCCTGAGTGGATCGGTGAGAGCGTGCACCTTGCAGTACGGGCGTCCGACACAAGCTTCGATGCGTCGAGCGTGGTCCTGGTCGACGAAGATGGTGATGACACCCCGTGGGCCTGGGAGCTTCATACACAGGAAGCCATGATGCGGGACCGCCCCGAACGAGTTGAGGGTAGGGCGACCCAGTATTGTGTTGTATGGGCTCGGAATGTCAATGACGTCGAAGACTGCGTCCTCGCTCCTAGCATTATTGCCCTGACGAAAGGAGAGTCGGAGACCTGCCTGGCCCAATGCCGTCAGCCGTTGGCCCCCAAGGCCTTGGAGCGGGGTCGTGGACGGCCTCAAGCGACATCGAGGGATCCCTATGCGGACGGCCCGCGAATAGAACGTTTGCGGAACTGCCTCTGTCGGTGTGGACGCGCCTGACCTCACAGCCGACAATGTCAGCCTGGATGACCAAAGGGTCCTGGTGGGGAAACTCCACGCCTCGGGCATCAGCCTGCGTGAAGGTGACCTCGCCGTGCGCACCTCCTGGAAGTAGTTGCACCAAAGTCTCCAGCGCGGTGTGATGACGCTAACAGTGTGATGCTGGGTCTTGTCTTTGGCATCGGCGCGGCTGCCTTGACACCGCGGCGCTTTTCCTTCCGGTCCGGCGTAGTTCTTCCTGGCGCGGCAACTATCCGCCCGCTCTGGCATGGGTCTCGGTGTGACCATCGATGAGGTGTGCTGACTCCGAGCCTCTTGCATGCTCCGCACAGCTCCGCGGAGATCCGCTAACTCCTGCTGGAGCTCGCCGAGGGCCGCTAGCATGGCATCTTCTACTGCCCGCGTGTCTACGATGACTAGCGCGCCTGGTCGCGCTGCCGGGACAGCAATGGCCGCGGCTTACGCTCCCGAGTTGCCCGCCGCATCAGCGTGATGAATTCTAGCCTCGACGCCGGGGCCTGTGTTGCTGCTGAGGCCGCTCGGCGCTCCCGCCCGGGGTGCGGGGACAGCGGTCGCGCCGCCCCGAGCGTCGATGGTGCCACTCCCTGCCACCCGGCCGGCATCGTCGGAGCGGACTATTGCGCTGACGGTGGGTTCGGCATCACGAGCAAGGCGGGGGCAGCCGTTGCGTCGGTGGTAGTGTTGACCGTCACATCGGCGGTTGCGGGGTCGACCGTCGCGTCGTGAGCGTCGCCGCTCGCACCTGCGACCGCCGGTGTCGAAAACCTGGTGTTGACGCGGGACTTTGCCGCGATCCCTTCCTTTTTCTTCGTTGCCGGTGATGAAGCTTTCTTCGGTGCCATCCCTCCTGAGATCTTGAGGCTTGTTCTTGTCGTCCCCACGGACGGCGGCAACTGTTGTGGGTACAGACCAAACATAGAGAGAGAGAGGGTGTGTGGTAGTGGAGAGTTAGGTGAGCAATGTCCTCTTTTTCTTTGACTTGTATCACACATATATCTCGTTGCGAGGAGTATCGTTACAAGAATACCCTTAGAGGGCATTCACGTCATTACACATGGCTCGCTCGATGCTTGCGCCTTTCTAGCAGGCCGGCTGGGTTTAGGTGGGGGCCACCCCTACAACAATATTTATATTTATGCTTATATCGCATATATTACAACACAGTTTTCATTGTGCCAAGGTTGATGAAGAGTGATGATGCTGCTGCTTTCCTGACACTTCAGAAGAATTACCATAATCATCACCTTCACTTTGAAATGGAAGGTTTGACAAGATAAATCTTCACAAATGATTTCAACTATCGTTGTCTTGGGATGGCAATTGCCATCCATTAGTCTTTATTTTGTGGCATTTCATTTATAAGGTGTGCACACATAAACTAGGAATTAAAGAGAAATAATCTATGCAACACAAGAAAGGAGAAATTCATGTACCAAATCAACAAGCATATCGATAATAAGACCATTATCAAATTCATGGGCCTTCAGTGTGGGAACATCCGTGAGAGGGATTCCACCACAGCAAGATGATTATCCACATCATTTTCCTCATACTGTGATGAATCAAATGTGCTACCAGCAGCTTCTCATTTTGAGGAAGAGTCGACAGAAATGTTGAGCTTTGCTAGGCTCTTCACATAGTCATCCAAAGAAAGGGAGTCTAGGAGCTCATACCCAAAAGACTTGCCAGCAGTCTCATTCAGCAATTACATGCAGCATCTTCACAAAACAGAACACAAAAATAAACTTGCGTGTCTTGGAAACGTATATTCAGAATTAAACCTGAAGTATATATCTTTTGGGCAATCTGTTGGTATTTACACATGGAAACCAACAGCCACTAGTAGGCAATCTCAAAACAAAAAGAGTACTAACATCAGAACAATTCTCAGACTACCACTAGACCATTGAGGATCTACAATTTGTCAAATTCTAAGTTCCTCCACTGTTGTCAGATGAATCAAAAGCTTCTTCAGCATCTTCTCTCCGCCATACTGACAAAAAGTTACACGAACCAGACAGAACCAGATTTAAGATCGTGGACTACATCTAAGCTATCAATGCAAGGAGGAATACCTCTCTCATGTGTAAGACAATGATTTTGTGGTAAATATTATGTGCATTCTCAAGGGCATCAGAACCTTCTTGTTCCACATCGCCAACAGAGCTTCGGGCATAAAGAGCAGAAAGAGATAGTGTAGCAGATTTTGCATAGCCTCGAAGGTGTAGTCTCTTTTAGGACTCTTGCTTTTGTGCTCCATAGTGTGACAAGTGGGGTGACGATGCATGTCCATAAGTAATTCTCCATTCCTGGAATAAAGCCGCCCGCCACGGAAATAGTACCAGTGCTTCATCATTCCATCACGTTTTACCATATCAACCCAATCATCACCAGGTGTCATATACGGCCATGCTGCTTCTCCAAGAATATATGATGCGACTTGAGAATTTGTTTTTGGCAAATCTTCCCTCAAGAGGAAGTACAACTTCAACACTGCAATAGCTCTGGTTGATACCGGTAAAAGAGAAGGGTGGTTCACAAGTAGATAGTTCCTTGGATAACTCGGACTCTTCATGGCATCCAGGAGATGTTCAATGTCTTTCGGGAGTTGACCTATGATTTTACTTCCATACACTGAGGTGAAAAGATCTACCAGATAGTTGTTAGCATCCAGGAAATTTTGGTTAATGCCAGCTTCTGAAGCTGGACAAGTTTCTTCTTCAAGGAATTTCAGCATTCCCATGCTTGATGCAAATATGTTATCTTTGTGAATTGGGGAGGCCAAACATTGACCACTGAGGTGAAGCCTATCCAGTTTGTCAAACATTGACTTCATCAGCCTTTTAGTATCTTCCGTCACCATGTATGGCTGTTTAGGGTCAACTTTAATAAGATGATAATCGCTAGATGGATTTGCATCAGGAACTTTGATGAAGGTAGGATTTTGTTGCAAATAATCTTCAGCATTGTCAAATATCTTCTCATCAGTTTCAGTTAGCCTAAACCAGCAAAGAAGATACAGTCAACCTTACTTCGACACATGCAAAACTTCCATTTAAAACAATATACTTCATGGTTTCAAACAAAAACAATATACTTCAACATCGGACTATCCTTGAATACAAATGACTGAAAAAAACATGAATATAGCAAGCAGCATTTCAAATGAATCTAGCAACCAATGTCTATAGAACTAACAAACAGGTAACCCGCTGGTCTAATTTACTTGCCGTTTTAGCCAGAAAAGTTAAATATTCAAATAATGAGCCACGGCAGCAACATAGTCAGAATCACCTAACAGCTAATACTTGTGGCCTCACCTGGACGGTGTAGTGCTGCTCAGCGCCACAGCCGTAGTCTGGGTGCTGTGCGGCGCTGCGGCCGTGTTGGAGAAGGACGATGATGGCGAATATCGCCAAGAGTCATGAGCGGCATCCTGACTCGGAACAATGGCGAGCGCCTCGACATCCACCTTTGTTCTACTGGTGGCGAGCGCAATCCAGGCACACCCAGAGACGGAGATGGGCCAAATGGTGGAGCTGTATCAGTACGCTGGAGCTCTGAAACACTAACACGTGCCAAAACCGGCGTATCCGTGTCCGACACGGATACGACACGGACACGGCTCGGACACGTGTCGGTGACGTATCGACTGATTTTTGAATAAATTTTAATTTTTAAAATTATCGATACGTGTCCGACACGCTAAATACACGAATCGGACACGGCCCAAGCTGAGGAGGACACGGCCCAAGCCAATATCCCTGTTCCCGGCCTAGGCTATGCCCTCCACTTTTCTCGTGCTTCCTCCCTCAATCCATTCCCGTGCGCCACCTTCTTCCCCAAAGCTCTCCACCTCTCCCGTCACCGCCCGCCTCTCGCCGTCTCCCCGCCTCTCCCGTCGCTGCCTCGGCGCCTCCCCGCCTCTCCTCCCTCCTCGGCATCTCCTCCCCCAGATCTCGCCGCCTCCCATCGCCGCTCGCATCTCACCGCCTCGCCGTCTCTCCCGTCGCCGCCTCCTCCCCGCATCTCCTCCATCCTGTCGCCGCCTCCCCGCCTCTCCTCCCTCCCCGTCTCTCCTTCCTCCAGCCTCCTCCCCGCAACTCGGCGCCTCCCCCAGATCTGGCCCCCTCCCGTCGCCGCCTCCCCGCCTCTCCTCCCTCCCCGCCTCTCTTCCCTCCAGCCTCCTCCCCGCAACTCGACGCCTCCCCCAGATCTGGCCCCCTCCCGTCGCTGCCTCCTCCCCACATCTGCTCCCGTCGCCGCCTCCCCGCCTCTCCTCCATCCCCGCCTCTCTTCCCTCCAGCTTCCTCCCCGCAACTCGGCGCCTCCCCCAGATATGGCCGCCTCTCGTCGCTGCCCGCATCTCCTCCCTCCCCGACTTCCCGTGCGCCACGCCGCCTCTGACTTCCTCCCGCTGCTGCCGTGCTGACTGCTGAGGTATGCAACCATCAACTGATATTGAACTATTCAAACTTGTAAAATATATGATCTTGTCCATGATCCAGCAACACTTGTATCACAAAAACAGCAAGCTATTGTTAGTTTTGACTTGTGAAAAGGTGTGTGATGATATGTGTGTGATGAATATTGGAGTGTTAATGAACAATGGAAACCTGTTGATGATATATTGATATATTGATATGTGTGTGATGATTATTTATTGCTCTATTAGTCTATTGCTTTGATTGTTCAAGAATCAAATATACATGTTATCTTTGTAGTCTTGCTGATCTGATCATGTTACTTTTTTCCTAGGTCAATGGAATTCTTATTTCTACAAATGGTATTCACATCAACAATTATCGTCATGATTAATAAAACAACTGATGACTGATGAGGTACATATTCTCCTAGTATACACATTACAAATTACAAGTTTATATAATTTCAGTTTGATAAGCACAAGGAAACATAGAAAATAATACATATATATGTAATTTATTTATTATTTTAATATATATAGCCGTGTCGTCGTGTCGGTATTTTTGGGAAAACGGCGAATTCCCGTGTCGGTGTCGTGTCGTGTCGACGTATCCGTGTAGTTGGCGATAGGAGCTCCACGAGCCCGGCGCTAAGCGGTGTCGATGTTGGTGTTGCCGCGTACATGAGGCTGGACATCCGTCGGTGAGGAAGACGATGCGATGCCGGAGCAGGCACATCGGGGAGGAAGCGAAGAGGAGGCAGAGTCACAGAGGGTGGTGGCGTAATTGGCGACGGAGTCGGCACAGGGAGGTCGACCCACTTCAGGTACGTGTGGAGGCGGAGAAAAGGTGCACTGGGAAAAGGAGGCGACGCGGCGAGGCTGATCGACCACGGGCCTAGTTGGAGGCTTGGTGCTGTCGGAGAAGGCGAGGGCGTTGGCGACGGAGGTGGCGCGGTGAGGGGACGCGGTGGTATCAACCATGATACCCTCTGTGTCGCCTGCATTTTTGCTGCCGCTGCGTGCTCTCGCAAACTTGTGAGGCTTAATAGGGCGTTCGGAATAGCGAGGTTTCTGGGTTCTAACTAAAATTTTATTATAGCTAATTTATTTGTTACTGTAGCTGAGTTGGTTTATTAGACATAATTAAATTTTTTAAAAAAATATAAAAATAGAAAAAACATATTAACCCATCACGGACAATGCAAATGAATATAAAAAAAAGAAAATACAAAAAACTCAAAATATTTTTAAAAAGTTAAAAAAAGATAAAATTACTGAATAGTGAAAAAAAACAGAAGTTAGAAGCTGAAACTGAAAAAAAACACATTTGAGCGGGGCCTTAAGTATGCTTAATGGAGGCTGCCGCTGCGTGCTCTCACAAACCCGAGAGGTTAAATGCTTAATGGAGGCGGAAGAGAGAGCGCAGCGTAGTGGCCAGGGCCTTATGGACCCACCTCAACTAGGAGAAAACCTATTCAAAAAAATCCCTAGACCCTAGTTGAGTACTTGAGTATGTAATTCCTATTCCTTTACTATTTACTCTAGGAGAGAACCTATTTAAAAAATCGAAGTTCCTTTACAGTTGTGTATTTCTATTTATGAAAAGATGCATTGATAATATTTTGGCCATTGTGGTATGATCTAACAGTTGAACTAGATTAAGTTGGTGAACTTAAAGCGCTCATGCAGAAATAGAGTTTCATGTTACTTGTTACATCTGAATTCCCCTTATTCTTGCTACTTATTTTCTTGTAGTTAACATTGCTGTAGCACTTGCCAGGGAGCCTCAGCTTAAGGATGGTTTGCTAGATGCTGACATATATGGACCATCCATTCCCACAACGATGAATCTTCATGCGAAGCCTGAAGTAAGTGAAGGTATTTGCTATTATATCTCTTTCGACACAAACAACAGAGTACAAGCTATATGTTGTAGGGGTGGCCCCCACCTAAACCCAGCTAGCTTGTTGAGAAGGTTATAAATATGTAAGCGATGTAGCTTGTCCTGGAAGGAAAGCTTGGTGTAAGGTTACGATGGGTTAGGCGCTCCTCCTCAGGGAACGCATATATGCCATGATCGGTCCAGAGGAAAGACCGAAGAGGTCATTTGCTCATCTAACTCTCTACTACCATACCCCTCTCTCTCTCTGTTTGGTCTGTAGCCACAACAGCTGGCGCCGTCCGTGGGGGCGACGGGAGCAAGCCTTAGAGATCGCAGGAAGGATGGCACCAAAGAAAGCATTATCGGCGGCGAAAAAGAAGGAGGCGGTCGTGGTGAGGCCCCGCGTCAACACCAGGGTTTCGGCGTCGGTGGTCGGGGACGAAAATGACGACGACCATCGCGCGACCATCGACCCCGTCATCACCAACGCCACCGACCCCGCCACCACCGACGTGACGGCCGACCCCACCCCGCGCGTCAACCGACCCCACCGGTGATCGCGTCGGAGCCCACGCCCGAGCGCACGGACAGCCGGGACGCCCCCACATCTAGTCGCGCTTTGCTGCGGTGTGTGGACCCGGAGTCCCCGCTATCGGCGGGCCTACAGCAGGCAGCGTGGCTGGAGGATTTTAAATTCCCCAGCTCCGTCACGTCGTACAAAGGTGACACGGATCCCCGAGAGTTTGTGCGCATGTACGAGACCGCTATCGAGGCGGCAGGCGGAGACGACACCACCAAGGCGAAGGGGCTCCCGCTCGCGTTGCACAGAGTGGCGCTCTCATGGTTCTTCACCATAGAGCCGAACTCCATATACGCGTGGGAGTAGATTCGTGATCGCCTCTACAACAATTTCCAAGGGGACTACGTCGAGCGTGTCGACGCGGATCAGCTCTTCGCGGTCAAGCAAAAACCAGCGGAAAGGCTCCGTGAATACTTCAAACGCTTCGTGCAGGTCCGCTGCCAGGTTAAAGATGTCAATGAGACAACAATCATCAACGCGGTGGTACAGGGCCTCCGCCCAGAGCCGCTAGCCGCGTACAATGCGCGGAAGCCAATCAAGATAGTCGCGAAGCTCTTCGACAAGATGGAGGAATACGCGCGGGCGGAAGAAGACGCGAGGTGGCGCCAGGACAACGAGGCCGACGCCAACCCAGCAGAAGGTGCCGCGAGGAGCGTCGACCCGTTGAAAGCAAGTTCCTCGCGGAGCAAGCGTAGGCATGAGCCGTCGAGGGACGCCTCCCAGTGCAAGGACGCGCCGGCTGACAAGCCTCAGCGCGGCCGTCAGACGTCTCGGCGACCCCGCTACATCTTTGACGTTGAGGGCGGCCCAGAAGACAATGCCCCAACCAACCGCGGGGCCAGGGCTCGATGAGGTCGGGGATGAGGCCGAGGCTGAGGCCGCGACGGCTGGGCCCGCGTGGAGTATGGCGACCAACACCGCCCACAGTGGTGCGAGGTGCACGGACAAGGAAATCATGACACCCGCTCCTGCACCACCATCGCGGCGCTTCGCCAAATCGTCGCCGAAGACAGGGACCTCGAGGCGCGCCCGCCCATTGTGGCATACGTTCAGCAGCCCCTACATGGTCCCCTAAGGATTCGGGATCAGGAGCCGCAGCCTCAGGAGGGTCTCCGGCGAGCACGAGCCCACGTTCCACAGGCCCCGGAGAGCCCCCTGCGGATCTATGCCCTTGAGGGCGCTCCGCGTAGAGTCATCAACGTAATTTCCGGAGGCTCCTCCTTGGAGTTCGCCTCGGAGCGACAACGCAAGGCCTACGTGCGGAGACTACACCACGTGGCGGCGTACCCGGCTCATGCGCTGCCCGATTGGGCAAAGCATGCGATCACCTTCACGCCCGCTGATGCCTAAGGCGTGGAGTCCCCCAACAGGACCCCCTAGTCATCCAGGTCGCGGTTGCCAGGTGCGACGTCCGGCGTGTCATGGTCGATGGGGGCAGCTCCGCGAACGTTTTGTTCGCACAGGCCTTCGACCAGATGGCGATCCCTCGAAGTCGCCTAGGCCCCTCAAGAGCTCCGCTGCAGGGCTTCGGAGGTCAGCCGCTACTGGCGCTGGGCCAAGTATGTTTGCAGATCTCCTTCGGCCAGGATGACAATATGGCGAGCAGGGACGCCACCTTCGATGTCGTCGATATGCAGTACCCCTACAACGCCATTTTAGGGAGACCGACCCTCAATTCCTTTGGGGCGGTACCACATCATGGCTTCCTATGTGTGAAGCTACCGGGCCCGCGAGGCATCATCACCGTCCTTGGCGACCAGCACATGGCCCGACACCTGGAGCATGGAACCCGAGGCCCATCCCTGGGAGCTCAGTGAGGCCCGTAGGTCAGGCGCACCCATACAGGCCCTACGACAGCCTAGCACCAGAGGCTCCGCTTTTCACCACCACGACAACGAGTGCAGTGGTTAGTTCAGAACCTTTTGTACTCGCTCACCCGCGCAAACGGGAATTTAATAAAGTTCGCCGTTTACAAAGCTATTCATGCTGCCCACCAAAAATGTGCGGAGGCTTCCCTCCGCACTCACTCCCCGGAGTATAACTAAGACGCGGACGTTTTCCCTGCGCACTCTACTGAGTATAAACAAGACGCGAGGTTCCGCGCACGCGTCGGTGTTACTACCACGCGTACTCTCCGGAGTATAAAGACGTGGTCGATGTTCCCACGCACTGCACGGAGACTCACCTCCGCACAAGCACTGCACGGAGACTCACCTCCGCACAAGCACTGCACGGAGACTCACCTCCGCATAAGCACTTCACGGAGACTCACCTCCACACAAGCACCGCACGGAGGTCCGCCTCGGCACACACTCTACGGAGTATAAATAAGACGTAGCATCGAGGTCCGCCTCCGCACGCACTCTACGGAGTATAAATAAGACATAGCGTCGAGGTCCGCCTCCGCATGCACTCTACGGAGTATAAATAAGACGTAGCGTCGAGGTCCACCTCCGCATGTATTCTACGGAGTATAAATAAGACGCAGCGGGGGGACGCCTCCGTGCGCACTCTGCGGAGTATAAATAAGACGTGGATGTTTTCCCTGCGCACTCTACTGAGTATAAACAAGACACGGATGTCCCGCGCGCGCGTTGGTGTACCCTTCGGAGTTTAAGTAAGTCGTGGTTGATAGTCCTACGCATTCTCTGAAATACAAACAAAGACGCGGATGTTTTCCCTGCGCACTCTACTGAGTATAAACAACACTCCAGAGGCTTCGCGCGATCCCGGTAAACCGCGCGCATCGCATGGACGGGCGGCCACGAGTCCAGGAGCGAGGCGCAGGAGCTCAACGTGGGGCTTACGCTTAATACTTCTGCATGCCGATCAAGCGGCGCGCGAGAGCTCAATGGCGGCGCCTCTGCGAGCGCGAAACCGCGCTCCGGCGGCGCCACGCGACGCGATCCCTCCGCGCAGAAGCGCCCGCCAACGTCCATTGACGTTTGAGCTCGAGATGTAGCGTCACCACAGTAAGGCGCCACAAGACGGACAGCGCCCAAGGCCCCTAGAGTGCCGCCCGGTGGAGGAGTCGGCGCCGTCTTGGCGCGGCACTGGCCTGTGGTGCCGCAAGCGCCAAGCCCCCCTACTCCCCTCATCCTAAGGGAGGAAACTGGGGAGAGAACAGACGCCTGTACGAGACAGCACGACGGGGCGTGGCCTCGCCGGCATGCCATAGCAGTCTACCCCTGAAGCTAGGAGCGGCCTTAATGAAGTAAAAGTGAATTGCCCACTACCCCACACCAATCGCGGCTCTTCGACGCACGGGCGAGGCGAAAATACATCACGGTGTCGCATCCCCCCACAGGGGCGGGATGCCCCACCCCGCGATCGCCCAGGTGGCATCAGCCACGTTTTGGAGCCCTCCACACTACTGGCCGAAGTTGGAACACACCAAGGACCGTAGTTTTACCAGAAGTTGTGGGGGTGCGATGTCCGGGAAGGTGAGTGCCGCTCCACTCGGCCACCCGCCCCCTTTTTAAAGAGCCCCGGAAGCAGGGCCGCGGACATTACGCTTCAAGAGTCCCATCGCCCACCCCAGGAGCACGTGGTGCGATAGCGTTGCCCCACACTAGGGCTACGCCGCTGCCTGCAACGCGTCCCCTTATCGCGGGCCCAGCGCACGGACGATGGCCAGGGGACACCTCCCTCGTAGTCGTATGGCGCCACGTGCGGACCTCCGTTGATCCCGCCTCAGCTATCCCATCGGCGTCCGGGATTGCAGCGAAACAGAGGCGCCCGTGACACCCCCATCGGCAGCCAGGGACAGGACCTACGAGGCTAGGTCCCTGCCCCTTCCCAAACTTATCTTATCCTGCCCAGCAGCAGGGGACGGAGCGCTCGCGCGTCTACTCCAACTAGCGCCCGGCTCGCGCGCACCGCCGAGTAGGGGCGGGCGCTCGCGCGCTCACTCCAACTGGCGCCGGCTCTGCTGCCACCACTTGAGGGTAGGGGCGGGCGCTCGCGCGTCTACTCCAACTAGGCGCCGGCTCGCGCCACCACCGGAGGGTAGGGGACGGGCGCCACGCGTCTACTCCAACTGGCGCGGCTCGGCCATCACCGCCTGAGGGTAGGGGACGGAGCGCTCTCGCGCGTCTACTTCAACTAGGCACCAGCTCCGCTGCCACCACTTCAGAGGGTAGGGGACGGAGCCCTCGCATGTGTACTTCGACTACGCCCCAGCTCCACCCCTGCCCCAACCTCCTGCCCCGACTAACCCTCAAGCCCCATAAAAAAACAAGGCACAAAGCGCATGCATCCAAAAAAAGACGGCAGTGACGAATGTCCTGGCTTGTCTACCACGCTGCCACAACGTTCTTACAAAACCCGGCGGGTTGGCACTACTTATCTAGCTTCGCTGGGATGACCTTTCGCGCCGAAGTCTCGCCTGCCGAGGGTCGGTTCACCTAGAAGTCGAGTGAGTCTTCGGCCCACCACCAGCGACGTAAGCGGCGCCGGGTTACGACGTCAGAAACCAGCAGCAGGTCCCCATCGGCCAGCTGCTCGGAGCAAAGTGGCAAAGTCGATCAAAGAAGCGAAGCAACCGTGACTTCATTCGTGGTATGGAGTACACAAGCTTACAACACACACCAGTGTACAAGAACTCGGGGTCACACCTGCTTTGAACCGTCGGCCCCGTCATCGTCGCGACGGGCAACCTCATCAAGCCACTTGCCAAGGTTCCCCTCACCGTACATGTTCCGCCGCAGCTCCACCTTCGCCGCGGCCTCCCCGATGTACTCCCAGATACACTTGTGAAAAAACCGAACGGCGGGCCGAATGGCGCGTACGGCACCGGACATCACCCCGGAGACACCGGGCATCTCCAGCTGCGGGTCGCCCAATTCGTCGACGTGACGATAGCCCCGGTGATGGAGAAGAGCATACGCTAGACAAGCAGTCATGTAGGAGCAGTGATTGCCAAAGGAAGTCGCCGTCGCCTGAGTAAGATCGGCAGCTTCCACAATCCGTCGAAGTGTCCGTGGAAGCTCTTCGGGTCCGAAGGAGCGGGGCAGTACCTTGGCAACGAGATTTTCAAGGGTACCTTCCAGGGCCAGCATAGCCTCCCACGCCGTTGCCAAGGCGGCACCCAGCGCCTCATCCCGCTCCCTTAGGGACGCAGTGAGACGGCCGTTCTCTTCCTCCAGTACGGCAACCTGCTGGAGCAACCCGTCACGCTCCACCACCGCTGCCTGCTGAGTCGATGCCACACGCTCCGTGGCATAGTAGACGGCCGCCGCGCGTTTCACTTCCAGGAGCCGCATGCGGTCATCCTTAACGGAGTGCGTCTCCTCCGACGTGCGAAGGGCCCCTTCGACGGCCCCCCAAGGCCTCCCGTTCCCGGACATGGGCCGCCTACAGCGCCCGGCTGAGGGCGAAAGTCTACACAATGAAGCAATCAGTACACCTCCCAGTGGCTACGTGCGCTCGGGTCGATTTACCTCGGTTGAGAGACCTCGGCACCCCTCAAGCGATTCGGGCGCGGATCTCCAAGGCACCACGATCTAAGCTTGCGACCGCATTATCCGCGGCCCCCCGCCACGCCGCCAATGCCTCTGCTCGAGGGACGAAGTCCGCCAGACGACGGGCGGCATCCGCAGCAATAGTCTCGGTGGCGCCAGATGCCCCACCCAGCGGTATCTTGAGCGTCGAGGGCGCCGCGTTGGTTAACCATGTTCTTTGTAAGGGCACACGGCGGTCACCCTACGAATACCTAGCGGTCACAATCAAGAAAGGTCTACCTTGGCCCGCCGAATCCACAAGGACCTCGCATCCCCACCCACCTCACCGGTAGGAACCCGGTGTCGGAGCTTAGCTCCACCAAGCCCTCGCCACCGCACCGCGAGACTGTCGGGCCGTGGGGGCACCGAAGCACTCGGTGTCTGAGTCGGAGTCCCATAGGG
Organism: Melocanna baccifera; assembly: GCA_036346265.1. Classification (NCBI taxonomy): domain Eukaryota; kingdom Viridiplantae; phylum Streptophyta; class Magnoliopsida; order Poales; family Poaceae; genus Melocanna; species Melocanna baccifera. Next base: position 24,332,529 of record CM070689.1, read on the forward strand.
CTCCGACCTGGCTCGCTATAACAAACCCCCCACACGAGCGAAGGGGCGACCATATGCGGGGTCGCTTCGCCTTTGGGGAGTAAGAAGGCGGCCCCGCCTCATAAATCGCCGCAGAAGGAGGTCCCACGGCCGCGGGCAACGGCTCCGCCCCAGCATCCTCTGCGAGCGATGGCCCCGCCCCAACATCCTCCAGGGGTGATGGCTCCGTCCCAACACCGGCTGGTGGCGACGCAGCACTCACCCTCGCTTCCAAGTCTGCATGCTCCGACGAGCCGGAACCCACGTCCGCTAGTACCCCCTCCCCCGTGGAGTCGCGGCGAGGCGGGCTGGGGACCAGAACAACGCGTTCTGGCACCCTAATACCCAAGGCTTCGCACAAGCGGTTCAACCGCCCTAGACCTGCCTCCGCGATCACAGACACACGCAGCGTGTGCTCCCTGGCTGTGTACGGTCCGAGGAATGCACCCACCACACGCTCCGCGTCCCCCAGGGAAGTACCTGCGAAGGGCACGGGGGCACGTTGCAAAAACAAGAGCCTCGACGAATACCACACGAAAGCAAACAAGACAACTTACGTGGACCGGAGGGCCTCGGCAGCGAAGACACGGAAGGACGGACGTTGTCGCGCCGAAGTCTCCCAGGAGCGACACGCCACTCCGCGGCAAGTGGCGCCACGCCGTACATGACGAACTCCTCAGCGAGGTCGCGCATATTGAAGCGGGCGGTGATCCCCACAAGCCTCCGTGCTATCCACTCGTCATCATCATTTAGGGCCGTGCCAGGCATGGCGTTAACCGCCATCGGCCGCCCCAAGCACTCAAGGCCGCTACCGCTTGCCACGCGGTGGTAAAACCACCGCCTCGTCCAGTCCGACCCCCACTCTACCCGACTCGACTCCGCGGGAAATATCTTCTCGCACTGCGGGCGCAGCACGAGATCGACGCAGCCAAAGGCGGGTGGCGCCCCGTCCCCCCGCTCCTCCGTCGCACACTGGACATCATGGAGGAACGCGAACAATGACGCGGTCGGCCAGCACGCCTCCGTGCGCACCGCCCAACTGTACACGGCAAGGCGGGCTATCACATTCGGCGTTACCTGCGACAGCTCAAGCCCAAAGGCCCGCAAGACGTCCCTGACAAGTCTGGCGGTCGGAATGCGTAGCCCAGCCTCGAGGTAGGCGATGAACACGATCAGCTCTGATGTTTCAGGGTGCGGTTCGGTCTCGTCGCCCATGGGCAATCGCACCTCCCGGCGGTCCGATAGCTTCCCCTCATGCAGAAGGCCACTGATCGTCTCCTCCGTCACTAGCGTCGAGCCCAGGATGCGGGAGCACGGTCCCCTTACTCTCCCCGCTGCCGTCCACCACTTATCCATAGGTGCGGAGCCGCGCCCCTCGAGGGTGTACTTCACCTCGAGCGGCGACGCCCGCCGGAAGACGGCGCCGTCATCGGCCACTAGCGCGTGCGCCCCGTCGTACGCCATCGTTCTCCTACAACTCCGAGGCGCGGGAGGAAGAAGGAAGACAAAAGAGACTGGGGCGCGTGAATGGGAGCTAGAAGGTAAGGCGATGAAGATCCACGGGGCATAAGGAAGGGGTATTCAATACCCCTATGTCTCTTACGCCATAGATGAACATAACTGCTGGAAGGTGAACCGCCCACCTTCCCACGATCGTCACGGTAGTGGCACACCCATCCGTGCGCGCCACGCCCGGTCAAGCGGCGGTCCAACCAAGGGGCCTACAAGAGCACGGCGCGCAAATAGCGCCTCGGCATGTGTCCACTCGGGAATTTATGCAAAACAATCTGGCTCCACTTTTGGCGACATCTTCGCCTTCGCAAGACAGTCCCGGGCCCCCCCGGCGACGACACGCAACCGTGCGTCGGCAGGGCGCGCCAAGAGACGCCCCCTCGCCTCCAGGAGCACTTGTGGAGCAGTCTCTTCAGCAGACTCTGCACCCGTCGCTGCAGGGCCGGCCAACGCCGCGCACCCAAGACGTACCGGGAGGCCAACGGTTTGCAGCGCAGCGGCCTCCACTGCAAAGCGCGCGGTGGCCGGCTGTTGTCGGAACATTGCGCTCGAGAATAGGCCTCCATCAGTTCATCAACATGGCAGTATCCCTCCGCATGTTCATGAACTGAAGAAGGCATATTATTGAAATCAAGGACCACCTCACCACGCTGCGGCGCCCGACCGCCGGGTCAATATATATCTGATTGTCCCCGCGTGAAGAAGCGCAATCGACAGAAGCCGGAGCATCATCCACGCACGAAGAAGCGCAATCAACGGAAGCCGAAGCATCATCCACGCGCGAAGAAGCGCAATCGGTGGAAGCTGACGCATCGTCCACACGTCAAGAAGCGCAATCGACGGAAACTAAAGCGGCGTGGTCGCTCATGCGCGGGCAACGTTCTACCTTGGCCGCACTTGCGCACCTGGCCGCGTCGACGAGGCCTTCGCCCCCGCAGGCCGCATACAACTCCGTTCCCTCGAGACAGCCCCGGCGCTTCCTGCACATAATACCCATTCACTCTTGCCACAACCATTTTCGTACACTAATATGTCCCATTCCTTTCCATGCATTCTAGGTTGCAGAGGGCGCTGGCGCAGCGGGCCAGTCGGCGGGAGTCCGCTCCGACCGGCGCACGTACCCACGGTTGTCCGACCACACGCCCCAATCTCTGACGCTTGCTCGCTCCTCCCGCATCAGCGATGCCTTCGCCTCCGCAGCACAGATGCGACTCCGCCCGCGACCGCCCTCCGCGGCGGGCCCGTGCCGACTCACGCCGCCACAGCCACACAGCGTCCACAGCCGCGAGGACGGAGGGGCCAAAGGGCTCGGCAACATGGCTTCGGCCTGTGAAGCCCGTCACCATGAGAGGCTCCTGTTGTAGGGGTGGCCTCCACCTAACCCAGCTAGCCTGTTGAGAAGGTTATAAACATGTAAGCGATGTAGCTTGTTCTGGAAGGAAAGCTTGGTGTAAAGTTACGATGGGTTAGGCGCTCCTCCTCAGGGAACGCATATATGCCATGATCGGTCCAGAGGAAAGACCGAAGAGGTCATTTGTTCACCTAACTCTCCACTACCATACCCCTCTCTCTCTGTTTGGTCTGTAGGCACAACACTATATTTTTTTTGCTTAAAAGTAATATGCTACAATGAATAACGAGGAAACTGAGTAAAGCTAGATAGCCTTTGCACGTTCCAAATATGGAGATTTATTATTCAAACTCAGTTTCCTTGTTCATCAGGAGAATAATACCAAGGCATGTCAGTGTTTCTTTGCTAAATGGCACTTGGGTTTGCTACTAATTCCGTGTAACAAGCTAAACTCCAGGCAGTCTAAAATTGCCATGAAAGCATTTTGCTTTGATCGCATCTCAAACCATGCAGTACCGTCTGTGTGTCTATCGTCCTATTGTCGATGTTACTATATATTCCTCCCTATTTCTACCTCTTTGTTCTATCCATTTATGTGCAGCTTACTCCTGCTTATTTGCTTGCTGTTCGTGCTGGCTTCAGGCCCCGGCCCTCTGGTTGCCAAGTCTCTCGGAGAAGTCCGGTACACAGTCACCAAAGTAGTACGTTGTTTTGACATATATGCAGTTAAACTTTTAAAATCTTTAACCGGTTCTGGTGTTATATATGTTCTGTACCTATAACTTGGCTCGTATTGTTGCATTGGTGGTTGAACTGTGAGTGGATACTACTTTTCTGTGCTTTGGCCTGTTCTATTTGAACAGTCATAAACTCTCTAGTTTGCCTAAGTGTTCTTTGACGAAGAGGCGATGCGATCCACATTCATGTGACGCGCATCCACCCGATCCAGATCCAACGGCAGAGCAAGCACAAACAGGTGTCAGAACTCAGAAAACAAAGGCAAACCAAAACAAAAGGAAGAAAGACCACAGGCCCAACAGCAGCAGCACACTATACTGACCCGAAACCAATCCCTAGACCCCCTGACCGAAAACAATGTCGGCCCAAGGGCAAGCCTAGACGTCGTGGCCGAGGCACAGCGGTAAGGGTGGACATTTGGCTTGAGGCTTGCGAGCCGGCTCGGCTCGTAACGAGCTCGAGCCGGCTCGGCTCGGGCTCACAAAAAATCAAGCCGAGCCGAGCCCAGTATTTAGCTCGTGAAAAAAACGAGCCAGGCTCGAGCCGGCTCGCGAGCCGCTCGCGAGCCGGACTCGATCTCCAATTGCCTCAGGCGGTCAGGCCCTCACTCGCGTCCGCGTCCGGCTCACTCGCCCCCCACCTCGCATTCTCCGCTCACTCCGTCACTCGCCCTCGCATTCTCGCCCTCGCATTCTCGCTCGCTCGCCGGTCGCTTCACCTCGCGCCGGCTGGTCGCCCCTCCCACGCCGCTGGTCCCCACGGCCCCACCCCGCGCGCGGTCCCCCCACCGCGCGCTCCCTCCCCCGGTCCCCGCCCCACCCCGCGCCGCCGTCTCCCTCCCGGTCCCCCCACCCCGCGCTGTCGCCCCTCCCCGCGCCGCTGGTCCCCACCCCGCGCCGCCGGTCCCCCACCCCGCGCCGCCTCCTCCCGGTCCCCGCCCCACCCGCGCGCCGTCTCCTCCCGGTCCCCACCCCGCGCGCCGTCTCCTCCCGGCCCCCACCCGCCGCCGCCTCTCCCCGGTCCCCCCCCGCGCCGCCGTCTCCCTCCCGGTCCCCCACCCGCGCGCCGCCTCCCTCCCGGTCCCCGCCCCACCCGCGCGCCGTCTCCCTCCGGTCCCCACCCCGCGCCACCACCTCCCTCCCGCGCCCCTCGGTCCCCTTCCCCACGCGCTCGGTCGCTGCCCGCCGTCCTTCCCCGATCCCCATCCTTCCCGATCCACAATGCGGCCTCCTCCAAGGCTCCAACCGACGCGCATGGAATCTTGTGCTCGAGGGAAGAAGGCGGCCGACGTCGGTGAGTAAATCTGTTGAGCATCTTTTGCTTTCGGTGGATGTGGATGTGGATTGGGATGTGTATCAGGACTCAGGAGGATGTGGATTTATGCTTCATGCTTTATTCTTTATTCTTCTTCTTTGGATATTTAAGGTGCTCTGCTTTTGTGTTGAATTCTTTCTTCTTGAAGTCTTGAATTGATCTTTATTCTTTGTTGAATTGGTCCACTCTTCTGTTGTTGAATCGCTTCTTCTTGGCTTCTTGAAATCAATCGATCTTTGAACTCATCTGTCGTTAGCTCTTCGCTGTCTGCTTTGTGCGGACTACGAGCTCGTTCTGGCTCGCGAGCCGGCTCGAGCCTCATTTCGAGCCGAGCCGAGCCTGTCTCCCAGCTCGTTTCGGAAACGAGCCGAGCCGAGCCGAACCTACTGTTCACCCGAGCCGACCCGAGCTTGGCTCGAGCCAGCTCGGCTCGGCTCGTTTCCACCCTTACACAGCGGCATGCACTTCGATTTGGTGTGAACATACTTTATATACACACACATAAATATACATATATATATATATATATATATCTGTATATATACCCTAATAAATATATCATTTTATTTGCTATTATCTATATAATGTATTGAACATAGTGCTTAGAGATAATAAATATATCATTTTATACCCTAATAAATATCACTTTATTTGCTAATTGCTATTATATATATATATATGTATTGAACATAGTGCTTAGAGATAATAATTGTATGTAATCTAACTGTTTTCACTTTTTTTCTTGGCTTATGTGACAAGAGATGTAAACTTGGATGGAGGAAGTACTCTAGAAATTCCGACTTTGTTGATTTTTTTTGTTGCGAGGAGATGAGAGCTTTATCGATTACTCAACAAGATCCAGGGGCGGAATTGGGCCCCTAGTAAGATGGGCTCTAGCCTGGGGCGTGAAAAAATATACAGTGTATATGCTAGGTATTTTTAGCTCAGTCTGAGGTAGTATTGTTAGCATTCAGTCCAAATAACCCAATAACTCATAACTTATTTCACATCCCGTTAGGCCGTCAGCCCAATAGCCCGTCTCCGCGCGGCCCATCACTTCACGTAGACTCCCCCTCTGCAGATCCGTCCCCTGCGCCACTCTCCTCCCCCTTGCTCTCCCCCGCCGCCCCCTTCCCCTCCCCCTCCCAGACGTGGCGCAATGTCGGCGGCTTGAGCTCGGAGGCGGTGGCAAGGTCCGACGCACACAACAGGTTGTCTCTAGATGACAGGCCGAACCAGAGGTTGTGCTCGGGGACGTACTCGGCGCCGCCGTGGAACGGCAAGGCCCAGTCGCCAGCCTTGCTCCACCCCCTGCTCGCGGTGTCAAAGGAGTAGGTGCCTATGCCCTCTGCGGATATGCAGATGTTGGAGCCGCCGACCACCGTGTAGGATCTGATGCAGCCGTCGGGTTTAAGGAACCCATAGGGCGGCTGTGGGAGAGAGTGCCAGTACCAGTCCTTCCAACCGAACTGCCCATCGGAGGGTCGACCGTAGACAAGGGCCTCGAAGCAACTAATCTCAGTTGGATGCGGGTACTTTTCCATGACGTAGAGGTTGTCGCCGACGGTGAGGGAGATACACATGTTCTTTGGCTTGTTTAGGCTGGGCAAGACTCGCAGGGCGTGCGAGTCCGCGGTGTACATGAGGACGCGGCCCCTCTGGTCTGCGCCGACGATCTTATCCTTGCCGTGGTCTCTCAAGAGCATGAACTGCATGGACGAGATCTCCAAATCTATATAGGGAGGGCGGAAGGTGACGATGGGGCGAGGCAGCGGAGTGTCCTCTATATTATTCGCTGAATCGGCGTAGTGTGCAGCATCTCTTGATCCGTTTGGTGGTCTTGTCGGGTAGAAGAGGCGAGACATGTTGATGCGGCGCATCGCGTAGGTGCCGAGCCTGAAGTTGTCCACCAGCAGATACACAAACTTCCGGCTCATCGTCGATGCCAATCCAAGCGAGCCTCTCCAAGCCACTCCGTATACGTATGCCATACATGCAATATAAGCTATGTATATATGACTAGATAACACATGCCCCAACTAAATTTCGTACTTCCAAAAATTACTACGTATCGAAGCCTCCGGACCGCATCTCCATAGCTTCTTCACGCATCATCCACATTTGATCTTCATGTGCCCAAGTATAAGCTCGACCATCTCGTGTTTTCCTCGACCGCTTGATCTCGGATTTCCCTATCCTAGTCCCGGTCCTCCCTGTCATCGACCACGATCGCCTCCATGCTTCAACCTGCACATTCAAAGATCAAAGAATATTTTTTCAGCACAAGGTCGTCCGAACTTGACCAATGTCAATCCGCACACGTACAACACACCATAAGTAATATCATAATCAACGTTATCAATTATTCTTCATCTAATATAACTTAGATCTGGTCACATGATCTAACACTTCCCTCCCCTCTTGACTGACGCCTGCTGCGCTCGAGTGGAAAGCCGGTGGCTACAGGGAGAGAGTAAGATAGGGTTAAGTAGATCCGGCAGCGTGAGTTGGGCAGGGTTAAGGGAGGCTGGCAGAGGAGCGTGCAGGAGGCTAGGAGCAGGTAAGGTGAGCTGCATCCCCTGCTCCTCTCTTTTGTGGGGTTGGTTGGTGTGGGCCGGGCGCGCCTGGCTTTGGGCCTGGCCGGCTACCCCCGATTCTCTGTCTGGGTATTACACTAAGATTCATGGCAGATGGTTAGTGAACAAGTTGTGAGCTATAGAAAAGGACTTGCCTATCAAATAGCTAGTGTTAGATTAAAAAAAGGGTAACATGACATCGGTTCTATCTGCTTTTTTGGGCCATGACACACTACCCAGTTTTGTCTTTTAGAGTTGCAAAAAGCTAACTCGACTTCATTTTTGTCTGGTTTTTTGGATCATAGCATACTGCCATAGTTCTGTCCTTTGACACTGTCCAAGTGCAAGCGCCTCCATGCTTTTGAGCCTTTCTTGCTTCTTTTTTTTTGTTGTTATACAATTACTACAATGCGGCAACTCCCTTAAATTGAGGAAGGAATAACTATGAGATGACGCAATCCTTCCCATAAAGTTTTACATTTTGTACACACGATTAACATCACATTTGGTCAGTGCAATGCTTCGCATAAAGTGAATGTTTGCAAATGTTCTTGATTAGATCAGCTGGAGTTATATCTCCTTGCTATTCTGTTTGTAATGCATCTATCCTTTTCAGGACCCTATTTTGTTACCCCCTCTTTTTTTTTCTGAATGATAAAATGAGAATTCACTTGCAGTTTCCTTTACTGTCTTTAGTTTACTCTCTCTCTTTCTCTCTACTTGTATTTATGTGTCCTGTGATGCACGGGGATTCTCTCCTACTGATTGGTCCTTAATCATGAGTTCTTATGTATATTTTACTGTAGATGAAATCCTTTTTAATGTTAGATGCAAGGATGCCGGCATCTGTTAATTTGGAAGTACTATACCTTGGATTTTAGCTTCACTTATATCTTGATGTCATTTGACCTGACCATGGAACCTCACCATTATGTCAAGGAAACTAACATTAGTGTTACTAAAACTGTATGGAAGAGCAATGACATCTTGGACTTGACACAACTAACTGTACGAGATTTTGAGAACCATCACGGTTAGCCATTCTGGGTTGTTCAAAGTTGTGTTTTCCATATAATCTTATGTCTAATTAGCACCTTTCACAAGTAACCTCTTTGCAATGGAACAGAAGTGCAGTGAAAAGTAAAGCTGGTCTTTCTTGGGAACCATTAACAACATAAAATTTTCAGGAGAAGGTTGGAGCTGATGGTGAACAAGAAACGAATATACCGCAGAATTGGGTGCACATGATGAAAGGTGATGAGGTCACAAAGCAGAGGAAGATGGTTACAGCTATAGTGCTTATATGGATACTTTTGGCTTAATTGCTGCTTAGAGCGGAAAGAGATCAAAGGGCTCAAGTCCACCACCCTCAGAACCCGGGCACTGCTCCTGAGATGTTTTTTTTATAAAGAACAATCATCTTGATTAATTAAATAGTAGCTAAAGGTGTATAGTTTGAGTGTGAATGGACCCCCCACCAATTCTATATTTGGATCTCGAATCATTCCACAGTGTGCCCTGAAGAACTGATTGATTTGTGTGGTCTACAGCTCCATCCGTTGGGTGCTTTGTATTGCTTGGTTCACCAGGTTTACCAGTGAAAAAAATGGAAAGGAAACTACAAAAATATACAGCTTCCCTTTTGCAAACTAGTTCTTGGAAAGCAAGAGAGTGCAGTTAAATCTTTAAAAAATGAATAGAGGTTCTTTAAAAAATAACAAAAAGAGAAGATACTTGGCATTTCTTCAGGAGTTATCTTGAATCTCAGCTGCTCCTCTGAAGTCTGATTTATTTTCTGCATCTTTTTCTGTTAAGAAATGAGAAAGATTAAACTGGTTGAACTTCCTTGACTATGCAGTCTTAATATCTGATCCTTTTGCTTGTCAAGTCTAAAGACTTGGAAAATAAAATTATATACCAATCCTTTTACTTTTCTCTCTAGTAGCAGGTACATCTTTTCCTTCATGAGCCGTGCACAATTTCATGAATGATACCATATCCTTGGAGAGGTTCAGCTGCTAGTGACATATGCATCTTTGTTCCACAACACCGCAAGGCAGAATGTGAAATATTTCAGCAGGTAACCATTTGGAAATGAGCCAGAAATTATATGCTGTGTAGCAAAACCGTGTTTGAACTTTCAGCATTTTATGAAATATATTGGTCATCAAACATAGCAACTAATTTCGTCCGCTCCGATCCTATCTCAATATCCCTTTGAAACGTGGACTTGTACAGTTGAGCAGGTGGGTCTGTTTGTCTGCGTTGGCCTATGCCTCACCAATCGACAAAATTCTGCAGTTCTCTTTTGAAAAGACAAAAAAATAGCACATCAGCAGCCGCCCCACTCCTTGGCTCTTTTTTGCTCATTGCTCATCACCATTGACAAAAAAAATCATTGCATTAACTTCACTTGTTTATTGCTAATACATGTCTATCATGCTCTTAATTGCTCTGGCTTAAACAAATGGCCACCTCCCCCCATGATACCTATGCATATCTGTTCCACCATCTCCTTCTCACATGATGCCTATCCTTGTCCTTGTGTTACTGGATTCTTCATGTCTTTTACCCCCTCCATGTGCCCTACAACCTCCCCACCCCTCATGCCTAGATTCTCCCCTTCTCAATGTCTCACTAACACCATTTCAATTCCTAAACAAAGCAATCTTTGCTCCTATTGATGTTACTTTCAAGTTAGCTTTTAAATATTTCTGTTTTTTTTATTCCCTTTCTGTTTGAAGTTTGTCCACCTTTGCTTCTCCTGTCCTTAAAACTCACCTTTTGTTTTAGTCTGTATGGTTAATTACATATAACTGACTAATTGCCCCTTTTAACAAAAGATGAAGCACATGAGTGCCAATAGCCACACCATGTCTACGAGGGCCTACAAACAAATGGAATATCGTTGGGTGGATACAGTCACGCGACAAGTATCTCAAGAGTCCACTGCCTCACGTGACCGATTAGTTAATCACTTTTGCTTAATAAAATTAAAGGTTTATACGACACATTGAGATGCCTTTCAACTATAGATAGATTTATTTACCATTTATGAATAGCTGCATTCAGGAATTTGTCAACAAAACTGACAATACCATATGCATCAAGACACCAAATGGAATGATTAAACCAGTTTAGGTTGGTAGATCTAGATGGTGATGTGGTGAAAAATTGAAAACTGTGCCTTGTGCAAATGATTGTACTTTTCTTTTACTCATTCTTCTATCAGTATTTAGCAAGTATAACTGTTATGAATATTATGTGTATGTATTGAAGAGACCCAATAGACAATATATATAGAGAGTACAAGAGGGTATTACAGATAAGAAAGACATATTAGGAATAGAATACAAATTCTATATCTTAATACCTCAAATGTAAGACGTATGCAATAGCATTACATTTGAAAGAGTTGACATTAAAATAGGAAAATAAAATTCAAAATTCAAGTCTTGTAAACGTCGTTGTAGCATACGGCTTTTGAAAATTATGTTAAAATAGAATATCTTCATCCGAGGTCGTGCAGTAGCTTATAAAGTATGGTGGTAGCCCATAAAACAAATCGAAACCTGAGACAGTGGCAGCGCAATGCACAAAAAACACAATAGAAGTGCAGTGCAGAAAAAATACGGCGACCTGAAAAGCTCGGGGCGGCGGCTCAAAAAGAAGCGACGGCATCATAACGACTTCTATGACCTGCACGCGGCTCAGAGAGAAAATCAACATTTGCTATCATGCGAAAGACCACACTAAATTCTAGAGGATGGACTAAGACTAGCAAAGCAATCAACTAACTAACACAAAAATTTGTAGACTTGTACAGCTTAGACGAACTGAAAGAATAAAAAATTACAGATTTGAATGGATGCAACGAAAAACTCAAAATTCTAAAAGACTCAAAATCCTAAATACTGATACGGAGGAGTCCGAATCCAGCACAAATGGGGCTGGATTTGAGTGGGGCAAGGCCAGATTCGGGAGAGGCGAGGCCGGCGGCGTCTGGATCTGACGAAGAGCGGCGGCTACCCAAAGAGGCCGTCGACGGTGGTGGTTGGTGATGACGCAACGATGTCCAGAGAGACGACCTGCCTGGCGACGACCAGAGAGGTAGCCGCCCCCGGGAGTGGAGATATTCTCCCGGGGGCAACAGACATTGAAAATGAGCAGAGGCTAGGAAAGGTAAACCCTAACTCTACCTTGGCTCTGATATCATGTTATGAATATTATGTGTATATATTGAAGAGGCCTAATGGACAATATATATAGAGAGTACAAAAGGGTATTACAGATAAGGAAGACATATCAGGAATAGAATACAAACACTATATCCTAATACAACTTTATATCCTTAAAAGTAACTTCCCTCCGTATAAAACAATGGTTAACCTTTGCAGTTGTGCCAACTTTTAGCGTCCATGCTTATTCACAAGTCACACAAAATTCATGAACACTGATCTTAGATGGAATCATGAGCATTGTTTTGGTTTGAGCAGAATTTTTCTTATGAGATTTTGTGATTGCTAACTATCACCAGTAGACTGTGCTTGTCAAGTTCACCTATCAATCAGTAAGTGTTGATAAGAATTTTAAAAAATGTTTTGTATGCCTAGCCGATCTCTAACGCATGCATGGTCTACTTCTACATCTACATGTATGTTTTTTCCCCGAATACTACATGCAAGTAATCAGAGCACTGGTCATTTGTCTCTGTAATTCTGTTGTTCACTGTGAAAATAGAAGTATGTACCCTACCTTTTCAGCTAGAACAATTGAAGAACCATGTTAAGAATATCATTGGTTTACATGTGTTAAACAATTGGCAATCATACCGAGTTGAGATTTGAGTTTGCGAAAGTTTGTATGTTTTCATTTTTTATGTTAGTTTTCAAGTGGTATATTGGTCTAGGGTTGGCAGTAGTACCAACCTAATGCTGGCGGTAGTACTTGTATGGTGGCCGCGATACTACCATAAGTGCGGTACGACCGAATGATAGTTGACGGTATCTATTTTTTAGTAAGGATCGTTTTGAGTGTTTCTAGGTCCAGTAGTACCGGACGGGATCCACGGTACTGTTGGAGAGAATGGTGTGACCATGTTTAGAACAGTGGTAGTATCGTCATGGTACGTGTGGTCATACGGGCTCCCTTATTACTGGGGTTTGCCCGAGTTGACTAGAGCGGTCCAACTGGCCTATCAATGGCGGTCAGACCGGATTTGTCTGAAGTTATTTGAGGGGTTTGGATAATTATGGGAATTGGTCATGGTTTGAGTTGTGGAGTCTAAGTCATTGCATTTATGGTGCATGAAATATGTTTAGACTAACGTGGGTTAAGTTGTGACAAACTTATACCTAGAAATAGTTTCTTAGTCTTTTATGTGTAGGGTGCTTGGAGGCAGCCATGGTTGATGACATGGACTAGGACTAGGCTCGGGGGTGAGCTGAGGTGCAGTCAAGGAAGTCAGGCGATATGGTTGGGCTCAAGCGGAGAACAGGAGAAGACAAGTGATGTCGAAGAGAATATTCAAGCGATGGTTCATCGAATGGTGTGCTCGGTACAAGTGAGGTGTGGTCAGGAGGAACTGACAAGGAGAGACTTGCTGATGTGTGATCCATTGGTGAATCTACATATTGTAAGTATGAGGATTGCTTACAAAAGAGGAGATGGCTATAGATTAGGCTTAGGGAAGATGTGAGATCCATGGTCAAGACAAAAGCGTTTTGACGGGGAAGTCAAAATGTCGGAAGTGGCAAAGGGATCAAAATTGCGGTGCTTGGAGGGCATTTGGAGAGTGCTTTAGGTCAAGGAGGCACTGGGAAGGCCAAGTGGATGGAAACTTGCTCTTTAGCGGGTTTGGGCTTATACGCTTTGAGAAACGCACGTAAGTCATGTGTTGTGTGTAAAACCTGGCGTGTGTGTGTGAGGGATTAACAGGTTTTTTGGTTGTACTAATGGATAGTATCTATTAAGATTAGATGTGGGCTGGTTGCCCCATCTATTTTCTGGGAGAGTTAAGTGCCTATAGTTTCTAAGCAAGCATCATGACAAGGAAAGGGAAAGTAACCACCTCTCTCTTCTAGGGTTTGGATGAGTGCTCTTAGGTGACAGTGCTCTGTCCTCCATGATGGAGTAACTGTAAGATATTCATCTACAAGTTAAAATAGATCAACCCTCTTCATCCTATATGGTGTGTTTTTTGATCTTGTTAGTTTTGCACTTGTTTGGTTGGAGTTTTTGCTATCTCCTCTTCCCTCTTGATATTACTGGTTCCAAGGACATGTAAGATATGGAGATGTCTTATGAGGGTTATATGTCATCCATCTAGGGACTAGCTGTAACAAGATCTTAGAGTTTGCTCGGTTTGGCTTGATTTATAGCACTTCTTGTGAAATTATGATCCTAGAGTTTTGATCTTGAATATTTGGGTTCTCTAGTTTGCTATGACATGTAAAAATATATCTAGAGTCATCTTGGCCATCCCTAACCCATGAGCAAGTAATAACTTAAGCTGTGAGTTTTGCTTGCTTTTAGTACAATCTTGCTTCTCTCAATGAAAGATTGAAACTTTGGCCAAGATCCATATGATCATTGGATGGATTAGGTTCCTAGTATCCTTGTAAGGGTATTTGTAAAGTCTCAAGTCATTTGGACTTGTATTTTGAGAGTTGCACCCTTTTTAGTTTAGGCTCAGACTGATTTTCTGTTATGTGAATAGGGATGCGGTCATACCACCCTTGGCCCACAGTACTACTGACCATCGGCCGTACTAGCCTCCTCCAGCAGTTAGACCGCTCGGCTGTGGTACTACTGGCTGCTTGCCTATAGTAGTATCGGCCCTGGAGGTTGAACTTGGTTTTACTTCTGCTGTTGTGTGAGTTCTTTGGTGGTGGCCTAAACTGATCTTCCTAGCTTCCAATAGCTAGTGGAGTGAAAGTTTTAGAATACAATCTGGGGAGGTTGAAATTTAAGGCATCATTCGTCTCCCCTCTAATTGCCTTATCAGGTTCCACAAGTGGTATCAAAGCCCAGTTAGCTCTTCTTGATAGATCTTAATTAGTCTAGGAGCAATGACATTGGATCAGTATTTCACCAAGCCATCGATCTTCGAGGGCATATATTTTCCTTATTAGAAGGCTCATATGACAACCTACATTCAGGCCCAAGGGCAACCTATTTGGTAGAAAATCAAGAGATCTTGTGTTGTGCCTACTGATACCAAACCACTCCGGCAAATACTGCAGATGTGAAGGCAAACAAGGCATGCAACTTCTTAATTCAAGAGCTTAGTATATCTGAATTTGATCGAGTAGCTCACTTAACTTCTGCTCACGAGATCTGGAGGACCTAGCTGATTACTATGAGGGCTCCAAAGTGATCACGGAAGTGAGACATAATTAATTAAGAAAGAGTACTCTAAGTTTGGGCAAAAGCCCAATAAATCTTTGGATAAGTCGTTTGCTAGGTTTACCAAGATTCTCAGCAACCTTCGTGCGGTTGGCTTGACTTATTTTGAGTCTGAAAATGCATACCAAGTGTTTGGTGCCCTAGATATGAGAGTTTGGGGGGGGGGGGAGGTTACATCAATAATGACAACATCTGTTTTGAGTGAGCTTACCTTAGATAAGCTCTACTTGAGGTTGAGAATGCATGAGATTGACTTTCTCTTACGTCTCCTCAACACAGAGTTGATGGTTCGTGTGATTGACGCCATGAAGAATGGTTCTTCTCAATTTTTTGGATTTTGGCTCTTCTTGATTTTTTTGTCCGCTTTGTATGAGTTGAGTGGTGAGCAACTTGAGAAGCTACCCGAGAAAGACTTAGCCCTTCTATCTACCAAATTCACAAAAACATTTCACATTTTGAGGAATATGAAGAGATGAGGTCCCTTCTTCCACTATGAGTGTGGTGAGTCAAACCACATTCGAGCAAAATACCTCAAACTGAAGGACAATGATGTGAAGGAGTACCACAAGTCTTACTCATGCTCATGATGATAAGAAGAAGCCCAACTACCGATCGTTCATCTACCGTGTCCTTACCACTCTTGAGACCATCAACATACGATGTAGACTCAGAGACTGATGACGATAATGATGATCGGAGAGGCAACAAGAAGATGGAGATTATGGACTTCATTGGCATGTGCTTCATGGCATTTGAGGACACTGCCAGGGGCAACTCCAAGGACGCATGTGACGACGACTCCATCTTTAGTGATCCAAATGAGGTTTGCCCTTCTACCAAGGATATAAAACATATGATCATTCACTATGGTATAGAACTTGAGAAGAAATGCAAGAAAATTGAGAATTATGATTGTGTGATTGATATCTTGTAGAAAGAACATTCTAGGCTTAAAGCTTTAATTCCTAATGATGAAACTTATGATTCTTGCCTTGTTTTGTATTTTGAGTTGGATAAGCTTAGGTCTACATATTATTCTATTGTGAGCTAACTTATTGATGCTAAGGATAAATTAGTGACACTAAAATCTAGCAATGATCATGTTGGTATAGGCGCTGATACTTTGAATGCTATTGTCTTGTTCTAATTGTGCCTTGCTTGAACTAAAATTTGATAGTGCCACTAAAAATTTATTTCGATTTAGTCCTAAATATTCATTTTCTCATTGTGAGTTTAAGGAGCAAAAATTGAAAGAATTAATTGATTTGCTTCATCTTGATAAAACTGAATCATGTGAAAATTGCCTCAAGGTCACTAATAAAATTGAAGCACTTAACAAGACATTTGAGGATAAAAATAATAAACTCTTATCCATGCTTGCATCTAAGAATTTCATTGTTTCTATTTCTTGTGCATTTTGTGCTGAGATTGGAAATGATTTGATGAAATGCATGAAGCCTTTAGAGTCAAGTTTGAGAGGCAGTTGGGTAGGATTTAGGATTCTTTATGTGTATCTTGTGAGAACCTTGAATGTGCTTCATGTGCCAAACTAGCCAAAGAGAATGACTACCTTAAGAAAACCTTAGAGAGATTTTCTAGTGGTAAGAAAATTTTGAACATGATCTTAGACTAATCCACGGTGAGTGTCAAACATAGAGACCTAGGGTTTAACCATATTGAGAATTCCAAGAATCATCCTCTTTAAATAGTCAGAGCATTGGATAGTGGCAAGATGGAGGTAAGACCACCTGAGCCAATCAAGATAATTTTCAAGTCAGTAGGATTTACGCAAAACCCTTCTAGCATTATTGGTACTTCTCATTCATCAGGTAAGACTTTATCAAAAGGTCAAATATCAATGGACCTTTTTGCAAGAAGGATGGCCATATAGTTGTCAATGATCAAGTCACTAATCTTATAAAATAAAATAAAATAAAATAAGAAAGATGGCTAAAAATCCTTAGGAGAGAATATGGATGCTCTTTATTACTACAAACTGGTTATAGGTGCTTTTAACAAAGTATGAGACTATCCCTAATTACACTAAATTGAATGAGAATGTGATTGAGTTTGTAATCAAATCATCTGGGATTGCTTTAGGCCTCTCCTTCTGTCTTCTCTCATCCATCTTTAAATACCAATGAAGAGACGCCAATTATCCACTAAGTAAGATTCCTCATGGAACCAGTACATCAGTTGTTGTCAGTAGGAGATCAACATGGAAAACAACCGCATGGTAGTTGTTGTCAGAAACTCAGGGCAAAATATCATGCTGTTTGGAGTGGATAAGGTGCGTGTTCTATTCATCGCATGGAAGGAATATCCTAGAATCTAATCTAGATATCAGTTCACAAAATCTCTGAGCAGTCATTCGGTCGGGCAACACACGTAGTGTTTCTCCGACTAAGGTACTCGGGGAGCAACCCTTGGAGGTTTATGACCAAGGGGTCCCTTGGTCATAATTAAATATTGAAGCCATAGTTAGGGATTTATTCAATCCTCATCAACTAGCCCTCGAACCCTTGGAACTTTTGATATGAATTTATGAGTAAAAAAATTCTTTAAAATAGCAAATAAGTACCAACAATTCTAGAAATATTCTCAAAAATACTATAAATCTAAGAGAACTTAGGAAAAATAAAAATAAGTTATTTTTGGGTTTTAAAAATAGATAAATTAAGTTTTATTCCTCTAGACTTTGAAATAAAATCCAAATAAATTCTAATAAAGCCAATAAAATGCATGTAAAGTTTTGGGATGTTACAAACCTACCCGCCTTTAGAGAAATATCACCCTCAAGATTTGACCTAGCTAGCAAAGAGATGAGGATGCTTGGTGTTCAGATCTTCTTCTCACTCTCAGATGACTTCATCTTTTGTGTGATTGCTCCACTGAACTCTACAAAATCTGATGGTCCTTCTCCTAGGCTGACGCTTTACTGTCTCAAGAATCTTGATTGGTTGCTCTTAGTAGGTGAGATCTTCCTAAAGATCCAAGGTTTCTAGTGCTGCTTGCTCTGTGAGTACTCGAAGTCATTTCTTCAACTGAGAGACATGAAAGACATTGTGCACTTCTGACATGCTTGGTGGCAATTCCAACTGATATGCAACTTCTCCTCTATGACTCAAAATCTTGAATGGTCCCACAAATCTCGACGCAAGCTTTCCTCCTGCCTGAAACCTTTTAACTCCTTTGAGTGGAGATACTCTGACATAAACATAGTCTACGACCTCGAAGGTTAAGTCCCGACAATAATTATCAGCATAACTTTTCTATCGAGATTGAGCTATTTTCAATCTGTCCTTGAACTTTCTTACTTTTTCTTCGACAACCCTATGTAGGTTAGATGTAGTATCTTGGAACTCTCCTAGCTATTCCGAGAGTAAAGGTGTTCTGCACTTCCAGCAATGCACACTTCAAAAGGTGCCATCTGTAGGCTGGCCTGGTAACTATTGTTTTATGAGAACTCAACATTGGGTAATGAGTGATCACAACTATTTCCAAAATCTAAAGCACAAGCTCTTAACATATCATCTAGTACTTGATTAACTCGCTCTGTCTGACCATCTGTCTAGGAATGATAAATTGTACTGAAATTAAGCTTACTCCCTAACTCTTCATGAACTTTCTTGCTTTAGGCTTTGAAATAAAATCCAAAAAATTCAATAAATCCTATAAAATACAAATAAATTTTGGGATGTTACAATCTCTTAGTCACACACCATTAGAAGTGTGTCAGACGGACATTATAACTTGATTATCTCTTATGGATAAAATTTTGCAACCTTTGGAGAGTGTAAAACTATTCATAGCCGTTCCTTTGTTATGAACAATATTTGATGATTTCACATGAGGGATAGAATTTCATAAAAACCTGGTTGGATTAAGTTTAGAAAGTGAATGATTAGTTCACTAGTTGTTCATTACATGAATGGTCAGTTCACGAACGGTTTATTGGGTGAATGGTTAGTTCACTTGTGATTTATTTAATTTCTTTGACTTAATTACTTATTACTTATTTTCAAAGTTTGCTTTCAATCTATTTATTGTATTTATTCTAAATTGTTACTTTCTGCAAAATAACCACTCAGTCATCATTTGGTAAGTCTTGCATCATTATATATTACATCTTATTATTAACAACTTGCTGAGTACTCTATGTACTCACAACTATATCCATATTTGCTTAGTTGCTGAAGAAGTGCCATATCAATCTGAGGAACTTGAAGGATGATTCTTCCATGACTTCTTGGAGTATGACTTCGCTCCCTAGTCGATTGCCTATGGGCATGTCGAATGGCTATTACGCTTATTGTTATTTTTCGTTGCTAGATTTTGCTAAGCCATTCAGGCTATTATTTGCAAGCTTGGCCATAAGGTCACAACTTTGATAATTAATAATATTTATGTTTTTATTAGTTAATCATGATTATGGTCGATATGTCATCTACGTTTCCACTATGTGCTCTAGTGTGATCCTAGACTAGTATAGAATACACATGACAGTCTGAATTTGCATATTCGGGTCTTGACAAAGAAATCATATCATGCAAAACTAATGAATGATTTCAACTAGTGTTAGATCTTTATTTCTATAATCGAGAATTAGATCAGAGAAAGTAATGACATAAACATACGAAGAACAAGAAAATCTTATGCAAGTGTGTATATAAGAATGATAGATGCTTTTATTTGTAAACTTTATCTAAACTGGTCATCAGAAGCTGAGAACTGAAGGCATGAACAATACTTCTCAAACATATTCATACTCAAGTTTTGAATGGTTGCAAAGATTGTAGGAAAAATATCGTCAATAGGAAACTCCTTCCAGTGGGCAATGTCAGACCCCAGAGCAACAACTCTCGGATCCTCTGTGTAAATCATACTAGTCCAGAATCAACTAGTGCACATGGTGGGTAAGAAAGATACATATCATGTACAATGACATTTATTAAATATAGGTTTGATAGCCAAAATTTATATCAATGACTCATAAATCAAAATTAAATATAAGCAGTAGAAGAGGAACAATAAAGTAGCAGCTCATTCGAGCCTGCCCATAGACGAATGACTGTAAGACATGACCTACTCGTCGTTATCCTCATCGAAGTTGAATGTAAACCAGAATTGAAGTAAATACTGTAAATAGATTCAAAAACCGAATTTGATATAATAGATAGAAACAACATTTCAATAAAATAATATCGTTACTGTAGGCTCTAACCAAACACTAACCTATCCACAGGTATCCCACCTGGTCTATCTTTCTCCAAAAAGATCTCATATGAATTCCATCCATTAATAAGCATTTTGTAAACCGTTTTTGAAAACAAAGTCTAATCTATGAAAAATTTTACTCATCTTACTAATGACTGTGGGCACGACTATCTAGGATAGTTTATACATTCTGTAGAGATTGTACAACTTTACCTACAAGATATGATTAACTCATTATGTCGGCCACTACACGCTTTCGTAGGCATGTGACTGAGTGAAGCTAAAAGTGGTTTTTGAAAAATTGGAGCTTTTCTTTATCTTATTGATCTCTTCTTATCACGATCAAGCTCAAACATGACCAAAGTCAAATAAAATAATTTTTTCTTTCATATGGACCTAGAGTCGATTTTTCACTTCTTGGTGAAGTTGAAGCTTTTTGTAGAAAAGTTGCTATATCTAATTGCTTTACTTCAATTCATGCTCACTTGGTCATTTACAGTCTTGTGAGCATCATACGGACCAAATAGAGCTCGCTTTCATAAATTGCTCTTGCTTTTCAAATATTAACTCGATTGTGTTCTCATTTGCATTTTTGAGGTATTGCTAATGCGTTCATCAAGGAGGAGATTGAAGAACAATATTGTGAATATCATTGGTTCATATGTGTTGAATAATTGGTAATTATGTCAAGTTGAGATTTGAGTTTGCGAAAGTTTATAAGTTTTCATTCTTTCTGTCAGTTTTTAGGCAATAGTACCGGCCTGGGGTTGGCAGTAGTAACGGCCTAGTGTTGGTGGTAGTACTGGCATGATCGCTGCAGTACTACCACAAGTGCAGTGCGACCGGATGATAGTTGGAGGTAGCTATTTTACAATACGGATCATTTTGGGTGTGTCTAGTTTTGGTAGTACCAAATGGGATCCGCAATACTACCAGAGAGAGTGGTATGATCCGGTTTAGAACGACGATAGTACCGGTATAGTGCAAGTGGTCATACCTACTCCCCTGTTACTGGGGTTTGCCTAGGTTAACTGGGAATTGGTCATGGGTTAAGTTGTAGAGTCTAAGTCACTGCATTCATGGTGCGTGAAACATGTTTGGACTAACATGGGTCAAGTTGTAAAGAACTTGTGTCTGAAAATAATTTCTTGGTCTTTCATGTGCAGGGTGCTTAGAGGTAGCCATTGTCGGTGCTGTGGATTGAGACTAGGCTCTAGGATGAGCTAAGGTGCGGTCAAGGAAGCCTGGCGGGATAGTTGGGCTCAAGCGGATCACGGGAGAAGACAAGGGATGGTGAATGGAAGGTTTGAGGAACGGTTCATCGCATGGTGTGATTGGTGCAAGTGAGACGTGGTTAGGTGAACCGACACGATAACTTACCGATGCATGACATTGGTAAACCTACACATTGGAAGCATAGGGATTAATTGCAAAATAAGATATGACTATGGACTACACACAGAGAATAGGTGAGGTCCATGGTCAAGGCAAAGGTGTTTTGTCGGAGAAGCCAAAATACCGAAAGCGGCAAAGGGACCAAAACTGCAGTGCTTGGAGGGCATTTGGAGAGCGGTTTAGGTCAAGAAGGTGCTGAGGATGCCAAGTGGATGGAAGCTTACTCTTTAGTGAGTTTGGGTTTATGTGCTTTAAGAAGCATGCATAAATCATGTGTTGAGTGTAAAACCTAGTGTGTAGGGGGTTAGCGAATTTCTCTGATTGTGCTAATGGATAATATCCATTAAAGTTAGATGTGGGCTGGTTGCCCCATATGTTTGAGTGGGAAAGTTAAGTGGCTAAGGTTTCTAAGCAATCATCATGGCAAGGAAAGGGATGTAACCACATCTCTCTTCTAGGGTTTGGGTGAGTACTATTGGGTGAGAGAGCTCTATCCTTTACAGTGGAGTGGCTGAAAAATATTTATCTATAAGTTACAATAAATCAATCTTCTTCATCCTACACGATTTGTTCTTAATCTTGTTGATTTTGCACTTGTTTTGGTTGAAGTTTTTGCTCTCTCCTCTTCCCTCTTGATTTTGCTGGTTCCAAGAATGTGTAAGAAATAGAAATGCTTCATGAGGATCATATGCCATCCATCTATAGACTAACTGTAGCAAGATCTTGGAGTTTACCTGGTTTGGCTTGATTTGGATAACTTCTTGTGAAGTCGTTATCTCAGGGTTTTGGCTTTGAATCTTTGGATGTTCTAGTTTGTTGTGATATATGAGAATCTATCTAGAGCTATATTAGCCATCCCTAACCCACGGGCAAGTCGTAACTCAAGTTTGTGAGTTTTGCCCGGTTTTGATGCAACCTTGCTTATCTCAAAGAAATGTGGAACCTTTGACTTAGGTTTATAATATTCTTGACAAAGTATGTGCAAAGTCTCAAGTCATTTGGACTTGTATTTTGAGAGTTGTAGGCTTGCGCTGATTTTTTGTCCTGTGAACAGCGATGCGGTCATACCGTTCTTGGCTTGTGGTACTACCGGTCAAGGTTCCAAAAACCAGAACTGGGAGAAATACCGTCGAACGGCCGATAACGGTTATCGACCGGTAACCAAAAAAACTGGCCGGTAATCGGGACAAACCGGTTAAATTTCACGAACCAAAATTTGAATTTGAAGCTGGTAACTGAAAAAACCGACCGGTTACCGTCCAAAAAATCAGAGAAAAACCGCTAAAAACCAGAAAAATTGCTAAAAACCGGATTTTTAAATTTGAAATTAAAAATTTCTAACACATTCATGGCAAAAAAAAATGAAGTCAAGCTCGAGAGGTGCATGCATCTTCCTAATACATTACATTAGTGCTACATAAGGCAAACATCATTAGAAAAACTAATTTTTATATTCAAAAATTAGAAATTTCTAATACATTCACGGCAAAAAGCATGAAGTCAAACACAGAAGGTGCATGCATCTTCCTAATACATTTTATTAGTATTAAACAATGTAAACATCATTAGAAAAACTAACTTTTACATTAAAAAATTAGAAATTCCTAACACAATCATAACAAAAAGTATGAAGTCGAGCACGGGAGGTGTATGCATCTTTGTAATACATTTCATTAATGTTAAAAAAAATATAAACATCATTAGGGAAACTAACTTTTATATTCAAAATTTTAAATTTAAATTAAATAAAAAAACCGATGGTTTTTTCTCCCAGTCGGCACCGGTAAAACTGGTTACCGACAGCAACCGGCCAGTTACCGTCAGGATTTGGAATCCTGCTACCAGTCACCGGTCGTACCGGTCTCCTCTAGCGTTCAGACCGCTTGGTCCTGTAGGTTGAACTCATTTTGCTTCCACTCTTATGTGAGTTCTTTAATAGTGGTTTAAACTAATCTTTCTAGTTTTCAATAGCTAGTGGATTAAAGTTGTAATATAATACAAGGAGGTTGAAATTAAAAGTATCATTTAGCTCCTCTTATTACCATCCCGAGTCCTACAACAACCAACACTGCAAATAGAAGTTCTAATTCCAATGTAAATACTCTGCAAGTTCCATCATCTTTTATGGGATTTGTACTGCATCATTGGTTAATCCGAACTGCTCATTTACCAATGGGAATTTGGAGTGGAAGGTAGATCTAGATCTGTGTGCCTGCAAAATTTCCTGTACTTTTTTCTAGTATAATTCAGCTGCTAGATGGCGGCTTCCTCGCCATTAACACAAAGTACAAGGGACAGTAATTAACTAAGTACTTGGCAGTGGAAAGGCAAGATTAGATCTTAACCAAGAGCATGTGACAGCCTCTCCATTGAGGCTTTCAGATCCAATCCTTTCTGTTTAATCTGCCAAGAATCAGCCTCTGCCATGAGGTTATATAATCGTTACTGCATGGAATGAACTGTTTCTTCTCTCTGTGTCATGTGTTACCACTGGGTGACCAGCTGGTGACATCTCCTTTTATTCTTCTTTTTGGGTGCATTTTTTCGGCTACGGCCGATGGATTTTGACCTTAATGTAAGCGTTTGTGTAAACGAATAGAATATCGATAAGTCAATAAGTTGCTTTGAAAAAATTGTTCCGATAAACCGCTTCGAAATAACGACGGAGAAATCATCTCGTTTATTTGTTTAGGGAAACCATAAACTGAAAAGAACGGTAAAACTTTTAACTCTGGATACTTACAACCTCAGTAGTTCAATTGTCACCCTGCAATGCCCATAATTACAATGCAGGGCTTACTGGCTGTTTACGAGATCACATTAAGAAATGACTTTATCTAACCTAACAAAAAATTATCTACATTAAGGATACACCTATCTTTTTATTTCATCATCATCATTCTATTTGTTCTGACATCTAGTTTGTGAGTTCCTGAGTTGTGACTTTGTTCAATATGTATATGCCGCACAGAAATCAGTATTCAGAATATTTCTACATTACCGTGCAGTGATGTCCTTCCTCGAGAATTATATAGAGAAGGGATTTCATTTCCATTTTTTAGAGGAAGAGTTCCCCTTCCATTTTCAAGTTTCAACTCTTGGTGGTATTACTTCAATTGTCACCCTGCCATTTCCAAAATTACACCCCAAGTCCATAATTACAGGCTGTTAAGTGTTAAAGTATTGCTCTAACTTACTGGCTGTGAAGTGTTGCTCTAACTGCGTGTTATTTAATCTTATCCCCGTGACACACACAGCCTTTCCATGAAGTTGCTTAGCCTGATGCCACTGCTGTGGCTTTGAGGTACCATCTTTTCACTCTGAGCAGCAAAGCTGTTGCTGCTCTTAAAAAATTTCCTCTCTCTCTCTCTCCCTCTTCCCCTCAAACTCCAATTGGGCATTGCAAAGCAATTAGTCGTTGGTGATGCCTGTCCCAAATTTTAAAAGCTAACCTCCAATCATAACAATAAACATAGCAATAGCAATTATGAACACTGCACTAGAGGCCACAAGAGAGAACAAGTCCTAGGAGAGGGACAGAGGCACAGACTCAAGTGTAGTACTGTGTACTGTCATACTGAGCACTGTTGCCTTGGATCCAGAGATTCTGCAGGTACAGAGGCAGCCTCCATTGTTTCGTGATCTCGTCAAACTCAAAACTCTTTGGTCTTTAACCTCCCTCTCCTATCCTACCTATGTAGGCATTCCTTTCTTTCCTACAAGCATATAAAAACTGCACCATTTGATCACCATGGCCTCTCTTTCTCTCTCTCTTCCTTCCCTTCCTTATACTAAACCTCACGACCACTCCATTGATTAGTTACATGTACTAGTCTTGCAACATAAGCAAGACCAAGATTTGGGAGCAATTAACACTAGTACATATCACAATCCTACAGAATTAGCTAGTAATCTTGCACTTTATTAGTACTTAGTACAAGAGTATTGCTGTTGTTGTATATGCGCAATGCCTCTTGTTGGTGTTATGAGTAGAAGAAGCAAATGGAGGGCGGCGTCCATGGCGCCCAAGTCGCCGGCGGCGGCGATGCCCATGGCGTGCGCGCTTGTGATGCTGTGCGTGGGCGGCGCCCTCGCCGTGGACGAGCAGGGCGCGGCGCTGCTCGCATGGAAGGCGACTCTGCGTGGCACCAACGCGCTGGCTGACTGGAAGGAGGGGGACGCGTCGCCGTGCCGGTGGACCGGCGTTGCGTGCAATGCCGACGGCGGCGTCACCGAGCTGAGCCTGCAGTTCGTGGACCTCTTAGGTGGCGTGCCTGCCAACCTGACCGCCGTGGGTGGCACACTGGAGCGGCTTGTACTCACCGGCACGAACCTGACTGGGCCGATCCCGCCAGAGCTCGGCGAGCTGCCAGCGCTGGCGCACCTTGACCTTAGCAACAATGCGCTCACGGGGTCGATACCGGCGGCGCTCTGCCGGCCGGGGAGCAAGCTCGAGACGCTGTACCTCAACTCCAACCGCCTGGAGGGCGCCATCCCGGACACCATCGGCAACCTCACGTCGCTCCAGGAGCTCATTGTCTACGACAACCAGCTCGCCGGCAGGATTCCGGCGGCCATCGGCCGGATGGCCAGCCTCGAGGTGCTCCGCGGCGGCGGCAACAAGAACCTCCAGGGTGCGCTCCCCACGGAGATCGGCAACTGCTCCAGGCTCACCATGATCGGCCTCGCCGAGACCAGCATCACCGGCCCGCTCCCGGCGAGCCTCGGCCGGCTCAAGAACCTCACCACGCTGGCCATCTACACGGCGCTGCTCTCCGGCCCGATTCCGCCGGAGCTCGGCAGGTGCACCACCCTCGAGAACATCTACTTGTACGAGAACGCGCTCTCGGGTTCCATCCCTGCGCAGCTCGGCGGGCTCAAGAAGCTCAAGAACCTGCTGCTGTGGCAGAACCAGCTCGTCGGCATCATTCCGCTGGAGCTCGGGTCGTGTGGCGAGCTCGCCGCGGTTGACCTGTCGCTCAACGGGCTCACCGGACACATCCCGGCGTCGCTCGGGAACCTGTCGTTGCTGCAGGAGCTGCAGCTCAGCGTGAACAAGCTCTCCGGCACGGTCCCGCCGGAGCTCGCCCGGTGCAGCAACCTCACCGACCTCGAGATGGACAACAACCAGATCACCGGCGGCATCCCAGCCGAGCTCGGCGGCCTCCCGGCGCTGCGCATGCTTTACATGTGGGCCAACCAGCTGACGGGCACCATCCCGCCGGAGCTCGGCCGGTGCACGAGTCTCGAGGCTCTCGACTTGTCGAACAATGCTCTGACCGGGCCGATCCCACGGTCGCTCTTCCGGCTGCAGCGGCTGTCCAAGCTGCTGCTCATCAACAACGACCTGTCCGGCGAGTTGCCGCCGGAGATCGGCAACTGCACGTCCCTCGTTCGGTTCCGGGCAAGCGGCAACCACATAGCCGGGACGATCCCGTCCGAGATTGGCATGCTCGGAAACCTCAGCTTCCTTGATCTCGGCTCAAACCGGCTGTCCAGCGCCCTCCCCGCAGAGATATCCGGGTGCCGGAACCTCACGTTCGTCGACCTCCACGACAATGCCATCACCGGTGTGCTGCCACCAGGGCTGTTCGAGGACTTGCTCTCGCTCCAGTACCTCGACCTCTCCTACAATGCCATCGGCGGCGCCATCCCTTCAGACATCGGCATGCTCACCTCGCTGACAAAGCTCGTTCTTAGCGGCAACCGGCTGTCTGGGCCGATACCGCGGGAGATCGGCTCGTGCTCCCGCCTCCAGCTCCTTGACGTCGGCGGCAACTCGCTGTCCGGCCACATACCGGGGAGCATCGGCAAGATTCCGGGTTTGGAGATTGCTCTTAACCTCAGCTGCAACAGCTTCTCCGGCACGATCCCAGCGGAATTCGCTGGGCTTGTAAAGCTGGGAGTGCTCGACGTGTCGCACAACCAGCTCTCCGGCGATCTCCAGCCGCTCTCCGCGCTCCAGAACCTCGTGGCCCTCAACATCTCCTTCAACAGCTTCTCCGGCCGGCTGCCGGAGACGGCGTTCTTCGCGAAGCTGCCGACGAGCGACGTCGAGGGCAACCGGGAGCTGTGCCTCTCGCGGTGCTCCGGCGACGCCGGTGACCGCGAGCTCGAGGCTCGCCACGCTGCTCGTGTCGCGATGGCCGTGCTGCTCTCCGCGCTCGTCGTCCTCCTCGTGGCCGCGGCGCTTGTTCTCTTCGGGTGGCGTCGGCACGGGGGATGCGCCGGTGAGGACAAGGACGCCGAGATTTCGCCGCCGTGGGATGTCACGCTGTACCAGAAGCTGGAGATCAGCGTCGCCGACGTGGCTCGCAACCTTACTCCGGCGAACGTCATCGGCTACGGGTGGTCCGGCGCGGTATACCGTGCGAGCATGCCGTCTACCGGCGTCACTATCGCCGTCAAGAAGTTCCAGTCATGCGACGAGGCGTCCGTCGAGGCGTTCGCCTGTGAGGTCAGCGTGCTCCCCCGGGTGCGCCACCGCAACATTGTCCGGCTCCTGGGGTGGGCGGCCAACCGCCGGACGCGCCTCCTCTTCTACGACTACCTCCCGAACGGCACCCTCGGCGGGCTGCTACACGCCGGTGCGACCAGCGCCGCCGTGGTGGAATGGGAGGTGCGTCTCGCGATCGCCGTCGGTGTGGCCGAGGGCCTCGCCTACCTCCACCATGACTGCGTGCCGGGGATAATCCACCGTGACGTCAAGGCCGATAACATCCTCCTCGGCGAACGCTACGAGGCGTGCCTAGCCGACTTTGGCCTGGCCCGAGTCGCCGACGAGGGCGCCAACTCGACGCCTCCGCCGTTCGCCGGATCCTACGGCTACATTGCTCCCGGTAAGCGTTAATTTTGCTTCAAGCCTTACATGATTGACGGCTGAGATTTAATCATGATTGATGCAGAGTATGGATGCATGACCAAGATCACGACCAAGAGTGACGTGTACAGCTTTGGAGTGGTACTACTAGAGATGATTACGGGCCGACGGCCATTGGACCCAACGTTCGATGAGGGGCAAAGCGTGGTGCAGTGGGTGCGCGACCACCTCTGCCGGAAGCGCGATCCGGTGGAGATCGTTGATGCAAGGCTACAGGGCCAGCCAAACACACTAGTCCAAGAGATACTACAGGCGCTCGGCATTGCATTGTTGTGCACCAGCCCACGCCCCGAGGACCGGCCGATAATGAAGGACGTGGCGGCGCTGCTACGTGGCATCCAACATGACGATGGTGTGAAAGCGCGAAAGGTTGGACATGGGGCCAGAACTGAAATGGCCTAGGCCTAGCCCAACCTAGGCCCAAGCCCGGGTACCTTGGGCCTACTCAACAACCGAGAGTGATAATCTAAACTAATTGGGCCCACTAGCAGTGTGATGTTGATCGTGCAACCAAGGGTGTACCTCGGGGGACCCATAAAAAAGATGGATCGCTGTTCACTATTGAGAGGTGAGTTAGCAGAGAATGTAGCGGGTGGGTCATTTTGCCAGGTGCACCCTCTTTTGGTACAAATGTCATCTTATAGTAGGGCTTTAGTGATCATAGGATATCCCTAGAAGGGTCAAGAGTCATGACAGTTAAATAATTTTTTGTACCATAAAATGGGGTATAATGCAATGGAAGCTAGTGTAAATTATCAAAATAATAATAATTGCCTATGTGATCAATGAAGATGTTTGTCAAAGGGAGCACATGCCCCTCTTATTCCTATTGTCTCATTTCTTTTGTTCTTGTCTGTGGTCCAAACTTGATTAGTGTTACATGAGCCAGACGCCCTTTTAGTAGTTGTGGATTAGTTTGTACAAATGGGACCTACCTTTTTGAATTGAACCATCTACTGGTTTGGGCCCTTCTAGCTAGCAATACGGGACATTCATAAGGAAGCAAATGCATCAATGATTAAACCAAAGGCATGATCATGTAAAATTTAGCAATCAATCATACATGATTTTTTTTCTATGGCGCTACAATCAATCAATATTTGCATTTCCAAAATGTCAATCTTGTTGTACACAAATTCAACAAAGGGCGTGTTAGAAAATGCTAGAGAAAAACTAAGCATCAGAAACATGTAGCAATGGTAATACCTAGTGTTTCTTGTTGACATGGTTCTGTTTTTTTTTTTTAGATCAGAAGGTTGACACATATTTCGGCACACCATAGAGTGCGTGCACATATGTGGGTGCGCCCTCTAGCACACACCTACAATAAAGGCACGTGCTTTTCCACCGAGGCATACCCGCATATTCTTCTGAGATTTGAATTCTAGGGAGTGGAGATGTAGGTCTGTTCTTTTTGGCTACGATTGATGGTTTTTAGCTGCGCTGTGGCCTTTTAGCTGTTTGCGATAGAGATTGCGGAAAGAGAGATACTCGCTTACGATTTTTGATGGTACAGATATTAGTTTTTTAACGTGTACTACAATTAACTTGTAGACCCTATCTTAAAAAAATACTCCGTTTAAAAGTTAGTTACTATAGTAAAAACCAAAAGCGATTTTTAGAAACCGTAAAGAACAGACCCGTACTCTTACGACTCCACCACCCCACCCACCAAAAGGTTGCTCCTTGTTTAGTTTTTTAAGTTATTATTTTTATTATCATCATCATTATTATTATTATTTTGCATATGAGCATTTGCTGTAGTAGCGTCGTCAAATGTTTAACAAATTTGTTTTCTGAAGTCTTGAAAGGGCCAATGGGCTCTCTTTCTCAAAAAAAAAAAAAATAGAGGGTTAATGGGCTTTGTATCATTTGAGAGTTGGGGTTGGGCCAGAGTGTCCAGTGTGGCTGAACAGGAACGACGGCCATTAACCCACCAGCGCGCCCGACCACAGCTGCAGCCACCAGTGCGGGCAGTGCCCCTGCTTCGGGTCCTGCGCATGCATGGACGACAATTTGATTAATTTAATCCATCCATTAATTAATTTACTAAGAGTTAACAAAATTGCTAATTTGCGAATATTTGCTAGTTTAGGAAGTGGCGGACATGTAAAAGTTGATCGGGTGTTTCAAAAATATATTTTTTTTCAAGCGTAATTCCCGCTATGTAACATCGTTTTGTGTCATTTCAAACTCTGGGAGACCAGGTCCCGGCTCAAACAAGGCCTTAAAGATTTCTCAAGAGCTTGTTTTCATAGTATTACAACAAGTTTTTCAAAATGCTTCTTACAAGCATACAGCAACTTTCAACTGAAATGTTTATCAGCTTCCACATGTCACCTACTCTTTAAAAGAACAAGTACATTTGACTCCCCTCAACTATTGTCAAACTCTAAAGATCAACTATCGGCTACGAAACTGAGTAACCGACCTTCTCAATTGTAAATAAGATCTATTTTTTTAATTCCAAAGTATATAAGATTTAGTATCATATTGCTAAACCAAGATGTGGAAGATCAATTTATAAGGTGGACTTTATACAACTCCTTGAATTATAGATGTAGATAGCATGAGGATGATTTTGGTTAATCATATACGCGCGTGCATGCACGCGTATTCACATATTTTCGCGTAAAAATTACGTAACTTGTGATTTGCAACCGCGCTATGACATGGCGCGTTGCTTGGCAGACCAAGTCCATCTTATTTTTGCTAAATCATGCATCATATCTCTTTTTTAACTGGTCATAAGACTGCTTAATTTCCACTATTTAGTTTTGAATATTATCAGTTACTAGTAAATAATTGAGCAGTGACCAATGAATAATTGAGCAGTTACCAGTGATTTATTTCAGTTCAATAGAGGTAGTTACTAGAGAGTAGTTTGCATGTCTATAAAAGATCTAGAGATGTTCAGGCTTGACAGATCAAACTTTTTCATTTTTCTTCCCCTATTGTCTTCTTCCTCTCTGGTGATATTATGCTGTGGTACTGTGCCGTTCGAACTTCGCCGGCCTTTCTTCCCGGCGTGCACCTGGAAGGAGGGTGAGCGGTATCTCCGAGCCGTTACTGCCGTAAAGACCTGCACAAGGACGACAATAAGGTTTCTAGGCAGCGCACATCTGTATAACCGCTTCTGCTCTGTTTTATCTACGTTCTGCACTATATCAAACCTGCGCTGCTTCCCACTCTTCATCAAGCCTAATAGTAAGTCATTTGCGTATTCGATCGACTTTGATACTGTATTTTCTTTCTGTTTTCTTTTCTGAAGTACAATAAGTAGTCTGCTGTTAGTTCTGTGTTATGCGTCACTAGTTTATTGTATTTATCTTCTAATAAAATTTGAAATTAAAATATTGCCTATATTTCCATCAAGTTGAGAGGGTCAAATAGATTTATTTCTTTTTTTAATTTCGGGAGCATCCAAAAATTCACATTATGCAACAAGTTCATTATTTGACTATCTAATTATGCACACAAGACCAATATGCTCCAAATAATGCTGAAGTATCTAAAAAGTTAGCAAGTCTAGTTAGTTGAAAGGGTAATTTTTCCTTCCATATTAGGAGCGTGATGTCAAACTGTCGGCCATTGTAGGCCGAGATCACCGAGATGGCAGCTCCGATCGCGATCCGATTATTCGTCTGCACGAAGCCCGAGCAATGCAGGTTGTAACAGCCTATCTCCTGGTACGCGTCATTCTGCGTCACATTTGCAGTGGAGCTAACGTTTCCTGTCCCCATCTCTCTCTTTTTTTTTTACTCGTTTTTGCTTTCATGGATGGATGAAGGGGGTGATCGTTTCGGTTTTTTTCAGCTTCAGCTTCTAGCTTCAGCTTTTTTTTCACTATTCACTACACTATCCACTAACTCAGCTACAGTATTTTTTCAGCCAGTTACAGTGTTTTTTCAGCCAGAAGCCAAAAGCCATCGCTATTCCGATCACCCCCGAACACTTCGTGATGATGCTAGTGTGTTTCTTTCTGAGGGTTTGTGAACTTACGGTCCAGTAAGTGAAGAACCTTGGGCTGTTGTCCCCGTACAGCTGAGGGCTTACCTGAAGATGAATGAGAGAGAGAGAGAGAGAGAGAGAGAGATTTTATTGATCATGCTCATTCGAGATTACAGTGACATGATAACTTGGTGATAGTCAAACTATACTCCTATGACAAAAATAAAGATCAATAGTTCAGAAAAAAGGGCCTTGTTCGCATTGCTACGAGATTAGTTACATAGATATGATCATTCGAGAATCGAGGGTAATCGTCATCTGAACTAATCATCTGAAACTAGGCCTGAACTTCGCAGTAGCATTGCTCGTTGCACTAGTTTCAAAAATGCAAAATCGCAGAGTTCAGTGAGCATGCAGAATGCACCTGCCATCCGGCTTCGATGGTGTTGAGGTCGTTGCCTAAGGAGCGGGAGATGACCCAGACCTGCGACAGGCAGAACTCGGCCGGCGACGCCACCTGGGCTGGCCACACGTTCAGGCTCGCCTTGGCGCCATAGAACTGCCCTCCAGTCACGTACCCAACCGCGTGCTGCACCAACAGGACAAACAATGTCACAATGACTATCCAACATGATGTGTTTTATGATCCGAATCTGATTGGATCCAATCACTGCTGGTCTTTCAGCCATTTGACAAGTACGATCAAAAAGTAATGCGAACTGCTTAGATGTTATGATTAATCATCTTCGTGGCCGTGTGTAATACCCCATATATTAATATGAAATACCGTTATGGAACGTCATCGCCAAAGTAAATAATAAGTAAAAGTAACAATAGAAATCACAAAGGAATTAAAACTTAGAATCAGTTGAAACTGTACGTAAATATTTTAAACATGGGACCGGTCCATTTCTAAAGAAAAAGCAAAATGGTGGTAAGCCATGATGCTGAAAACTCGAGTGCTCCCACCTATACATGTTGCAATCACTCCACTGGTGTTTTACCTAAGAATGGAAAGAGTAAATGTGATATTTGAGAATCTCACCTAGTATCCAACAATGGTCACAAGAAAAGTGAGTAAAGATGAAGTAATTATATTAGGTAGCTGACATGGTTAAGTGCAGTGTAATATTGTTACAAGGAAACTGGTACAAGTCGGAGACAGTGGTAACAAGAATGGTGAATTAAAAATAATTTTTATTAAGCGAATTATAGTAATGGCACCGACGATTACTTTTCTCATACCTGATTATATGAGAATAGTCAGGCACACCACTGACCTCGACTATATAACCACTGACAATGTGTAATATCTTGAGTAACGAGAGTGTACGGCCTCCCGTACATTACCTGGTGGGTAGAAATCTCCTCTATATGTGGATAACTCCAGGCTAGATAACTGTTATATTGTTAACAAATTATATGGTATGAATTTGAAGGAACTATGGAGAGGTTAAGATATGGATATGTTAAGTGAAAGGATTCGCTAAGGTTTGAATGGAGAAGCGTTAAATCCCTATACAAGTGGTGGTGTGAAAAGATAACCTACCGATAGTGGTCTAGAAATTATTCTAAAAGAGGTATTATAACATAGCTCACACAAGGTTGGTAACAATCCAAGTTTTATTATGTGATAAGTGATTATTAGTCAAATTAGCCGCGCCGCCTGGCCACACTGCCGCCTACCCACCGCGCCGGCCAAAGGCAAGAGAGAGACACGAGGAGGGAAACAAGAGGGATGGACCTTCAGTGGAGAGGATGGAAGAATGCGCATGGAAGGAGAGGTGGAAAAAGGGGAAGGCCTTTACTTAGCCCCTCAACCTGATTTACAAGGTAATCAATCCCAGCATTGCTTTTACCATCCCCTAACAAATGGGTAGATCGAGCGAGTCAACCAAATGCTATAGGACATGTTGAGAGCTTGTGCTTTAGACTTTGGAGATAGTTGGGATCGTGCCCTATCCTATGCTGAGTTATCATATAACAACAGCTATTAAGCCAGTCTCCATATAGCACCCTTTGAAGCCCTTTATGGAAGAAAGTGTAGAACACTGTTGTTGTGGGACTGACCAAAAGAATCCCAAGATCCCAGGCCCAATCTGCTCTAAGACGCTGAAAAGAAGGCCAGGAAGATCAAGGACAGACTAAAGATAGCCCAGTTTCAACAGAAGAGCTATGCTGACAATTGTCGTTGAGACCTTAATTTCAAAGTGGGTGATTTTGTTTACTTAGAGTATCCCCACTTAGAGGAGTCAAGAGGTTCCAAACCAAGGAAAAGCTTACACTGAAGTTCATGGGACCATTTAAGATGTTGAGATGCAAAGGTGAAGTCATGTACTAATTGGAGTTGCCCCCAACCATGATTAGAGTACACGACGTCTTTCATGTATCCCAGTTGAAAAGGTGCCTTCGAGTAACTATAGAGCAAGCAACACTCGAGACTCTTAATCTTCAAGAGGACCTTAACTACAGAGAGTAGCCAATCAAAATTCTTGAGATGGTGGAACATCAGACCAGCAGGAAGGCCATTCATTTATGCAAAGTGCAATAAAGCAACCATTCAGATGATGAAACCACATGGGAAAGAGAGGACGTTCTAAAAGTCAACCATCCCCATCTGTTTTGCTAGCCCGTCCAAATCTTTAGATCAAGATTTTCTTAAGGGGGGTAAATTTGCGACATCCCAAAAATTTATTTTAATTTATCTAGTATTTACTGGATTTTCTAGAATTTATTTCCCCTCTTTTTAATTTGGCCTAGAGTGTATAAATACTGGCCAGGCTCCTCCCCTCTATCGTGTATAAATACCCCCTGGCATAGCCTTTACTCCCACTACCTCGCCCTCCACTCCTCTCCCACTCTCGAGTTCCAAGCCGCCCCCACACCATGCCCCTTTCTCCTCCATGCGCGGCGATCAATCGCCATCACCTCGGCCGCCCAAAGGCTCACTGTCCCTGTCTTTGGCTTCACCACATTGAGATGAACCCAGGCCACCCCATCCCTGGCCTCGAGCAATGTTGAAGCGCCACCTCCGTCATCGGCCGAGTCCCTACCACCGTCCTCTTCGTCATCGGTCACGCTAATTTAAGTGGTGCAAGAGGTATAGATGGACTCCCCTTCTCCCCCTCTTTCTATTGCACTACTCCCCGGCTGGTGCTGTGCGCCGGAGCGCCAGTGGGTCGTTGAGTTCCGTGCGCCACTATCGTCGGCCGCCACATAATCACTCTAGTGGGTGTGGTAGCCAACGTGGCCACCGCTAGGGCTGGACAAAAAGCTCGAGGCTCGCGAGCTACTCGAGCTCGTTATAGACTCGGCTCGGCTCGGCTCGGGCTCGGAGCTGCACTCAACGAGCCAAGCCCGTGTTTCAGCTCGGCTCAAAAATGAGCCGAGCCCGAGCTGCTCGCGAGCCGCTCGCGAGCCAATTCGAGCCGGACTCGAAAACATCCGTCTCCAATCGCGCGCATCACCACTCGCGTCCGGTCTCCAATCGCTTATCGCTCGCATCGCTCGCTCGAACTCGCACTCGGTAGTGTCGGCACCCCGTATTCCACTCGGCACTCGCTCCGTCGCTTGCTCTCCCCCCCACCCCGTATTCTCCGCCCGCCGCCGCCGGTCGCCCCCACACCCCGCGCCGTCGGTCGCCCCCCACCCCGCATTCTCCGCCCACCGGTTGCCCCCCACGCCGCCGGTCGCCCCCCACCCCGCGCAGTCGGTAGTCCCCCACCCCACGCCTCCTCCCTCCTGCCCCCTCCGCCTTCTCCTCCTCCTCCCGCCCCGCCTCCTCCCTCCCTCCCGCCGCCGCGCCTCCTCCCGCCCCGCCTCCTCCCGCTTCCCCGCCCCGCCGCCTTCTCCCGCTCCCCCGCCTCCTCACCGCTCCCCCGCGGCCCCGCCGCCGCCACTCCCCACTCCCACCCCGGAAGGAGGCCGAGCTCGGCGAGCACGTGAAGGATTCGCCGCTGATCCCCCCGGTGCCGCCGTCGATCCCCTTCTCCCCCTTCGCCCCGCGCCGATCCCCGGTGCCGCCGCCTCTCCCGGCTCCCGCCGCCGATCCCAGTGCGCCGCGCTGCCCCGGTGAGTAGATCCTCCGTCTCTTGATTGATTGGATTCGTGTTGTGTGTTGGGGCCGAGAAGCCTGGCGGGATCTAGCGGACAGAAGGCTGTCGGCTGTCGCCAAAACAATGTAGCCGAGCCAAAAGCTTGGCTCGCGAGCCGGCTCGAGCTATCTGACAAGCCGAGCCAAGCCTACACTCTAACTCGATATCTAAACGAGCCGAGCCGAGCCATGGCTCGACTCGGTGCGAGCTCGGCCGAGCCTGGCTCGAGCCGGCTCGGCTCGGCTCGTTTCCACCCCTAGCCACCGCATCAGCACCTGCGAGCCATGCCAGCGCCACCCCACACCTTGAGCCACCTCAGCCGGAAGATTGGTCCATGAACCCAGTCCACAAAAGCTAGGCCCACTTGTCAGCCTCAAGTAAAAAATTCAAACCCTAAGGATGACGTCAGCTTGACATCATAAATCCAATTTTTCATTAGAAAATTAATTTGACCAAAAATTAAATTCCTTGATGACATCATAATTCCTATTTTTCTTTAGAAACATAATTCCAAACATTCTTTTCTATTCAATTTCTTTAGCATTTAAACTTCCATAAGCTTATTATCCTTCATCCTAGTTCCGATTGAGTCCATTCAAATTTCTAAATTTATCT
Source organism: Melocanna baccifera (assembly GCA_036346265.1). NCBI lineage: Eukaryota > Viridiplantae > Streptophyta > Magnoliopsida > Poales > Poaceae > Melocanna > Melocanna baccifera. Next base: position 24,369,597 of record CM070689.1, read on the forward strand.
AAAATCATGATCTATCTAATTATGAAATGTTTTTAAATTTTTTTGTATTTTATCTAAATTTACTATATTATTTTCGCATGTAGACTACGATGATTTAAAGGAATTCTTCTACGACGATTCACACCAATCCATGGAGCATGGTAAGTTACACACCTTAATCATGATCTATCTAAATAGTTTTAACTCTGAATGCCTGATGGCAAAGCTCAGAACAAAGGCTCCCAAAATAAACACGGAAAGCCACAAACCAGAGTCACGATAGAAATCTCGGAACCGTTTTAAAACCCAGCCAACGGACGGTAACAATTGTTGAATAAGTCTTGTGCACGTCAGTTTCTTGTGAGTTAGTGCTTAGTGCTTGCAGTTTGCAGTTTCTTGTGCATTAGTGTTTACAGTTTTTTCTTGGTAATTAGTAGTTCAGTTTCTCAGGTAATTAGTAGGTCAGTTTCTCTTGTTTAATTGCTATATAAAGGGAGGAAGTAAATCTGAAAAACTGCCAAGTTCTGCAGTGCCAAATACTGTGTGAGTTCGTCGTGTTCTTGCGTTGTGTTCTTGTTTTCCATTCGATAACGGTGAGTACTTAGGTGTTAGCGAGAGTTTGGCCATCAATTGGTATCAGAGTCTGGTGAATGCCCAAAATAATGTCGAGAAGAATAGAGATCGTCGACCCGACGGCGTCATCAGCAAGCGCATCGACGAAGGAGAGTTCCGCGGTGGCGCTTCACTATCCTGTGCTCACAAGGAGCAACTACGCGACGTGGGCGATAAAGATGAAGGTGTTCATGAAGGCTCAAGGCGTATGGGACGCCATTGAGCTTGGCGATACTAACACACACAAGGATCAGATGGCGTTGGCGGCCATCTACCAAGGTATTCCTGAAGACATGCTCTTCCTGTTGGTTGAAAAAGAGAAAGTCAAAGCCGCGTGGGAGGCGTTGAAGACCATGCACATGGGAGCTGAGCGCATGAGGGAAGCTAAGGTACAGACCCTCAAATCTGAGTTTGAAGTGTTGCGTATGACGGAGTGGGAATCGATCGATGACTTCGCCATCCGGTTAACAACAATTGTTAACAAAATCAGAGGGCTCGGTGACAAGATGGAGGAGAGCTACGCAGCAAGAAAATTTCTTCATGCAGTTCCCGCCAAGTTCCTACCGGTAGTCTCCCTAATCAAACAGTTTAGTGACCTCAAGACAATGACAATCGAAGAGTTGATCAGCTGCTTAAAGGCACATGAAAAACGGTGGGCATCTCATGCTATAGGTGTAGGGGATTAGCACCTAGGGGTGGCAATTCCCCCCGCGGGGGCGGGGCCCCGCAGGGAATATCCCCGTGGGGGGCGGGGCCGGGGGTAATATCCCCCCCGCAGGGGGAACGGGTCGGGGCCCCACGAAGCTAGCGAGGCGGGGACGGGGGTCATCCTCGCTGCAAGTCCCACTGGGACCGATAAAAATAAAAATAAATATATTTAATAATAGATTATTATTTTTAATATAAGAGATTGTATTCTTTTCTTGTATATTTAGACTAAAACTTGAATTTATATGTTAGAATATATATTTTGAAACTATATTTTTAAAAATAATATGCTTAAGTAATTATAAATTAATAAATAAAATCAAAATTTTATTTTTAAATAATAAATTTAATTTTTAATCTCGCGGGACCCGTGAAGTCAGTCCCGCGGGATCGGGACGGGGCAATCTCCCCCCACGAGGCTAAACGGGGCGGGGTGGGGCGGGGGGTGGGCTCGCGGGGGGCGGGGCGGGGCTGCAGAGGCTTCCCCGCCCCAACCCGCCCGTTTACATCCCTATCAACACCTGCTATTGACAAGGAGCGAGTGGGAGGCCCGATCCAAAAAGAGTTATGGCTTCGGTAAGAAGAAGAGCGCCTTTGACAAGGAGAAGGTACGTTGCTACAACTGCTAGGACTACGAACATTTTGCAAGGGAGTGCCACGAGCCAAAGAAGGAGATGGCTCTTCTTGCTCCAGTGGGTGCAGAGGACGAGCCAGCATTGCTTTAAATCCAACAAGAAGTCTTTATTTTTTTTGTGCAATTTAGTTGAGTTTGTGTACGAGTATTAGTGCACGATTGCATTTTGAGTCATTTGGCACAGTAGATGTGTTGCATGTGTCATTCATTTGGCACGTAAGAGGTGTGTTACATACGTGCAAGTAGTCGTATCGTGCACGTAGATGTGTCAGTGTATGATGTAATGTGTGTGTGAGTCCTTGTAGTTGTGTCCAAGTTCTCATATGTGTATGCTCTGATGAGAGTCTCCATCGCCGTCAAGTTGCGTCATCGGCGAAAGACAAATTGGAGCTAAGGAAAAATTCAAGGAGCTGTGGGAAACAATCGGAATAATCGAAGTTTAGTAGAGTGCACAAGCCTTAGGGAGTGAATTGTTGAATAAGTCTTGTGCACGTCAGTTTTTTATGAGTTAGTGCTTAGTACTTGTAGTTTGCAGTTTCTTGTGCATTAGTGTTTACAGTTTTTTCTTGATAATTAGTAGTTCAGTTTCTCAGGTAATTAGTAGGTTAGTTTCTCTTGTTTAATTGCTATATAAAGGAGGAAGTAAACTTGAAAAGCTGCCAAGTTCTGCAGCGCCAAATCCTGTGTAAGTTCGTCGTGTTCTTGCGTTGTGTTCCTGTTTTCCATTCGATAACAGTGAGTACTTAGGCGTTAGCGAGAGTTTGGCCATCAATTGGTATCAGAGTCTGGTGAATGCCCAAAATAATACCGAGAAGAATGGAGATTATCGACCCGACGACGTCATCAGCAAGCGCACCGATGAAGGAGAGTTCCGCGGTAGGGGCTCCCTCACACTTATAAGTTGTGCTTTTTTTTGGGGCAAAATATAGGGACTCTTACCCTGCTTTACGATGCAGTTAAAATTTGACAAGGGTAAATAGAAGATTTATGTCTATTGCACACTAGATTGCCTGCTAAAATGTCTCACGATCATACTGCATCTATTGAAGAGCAACGATTTTTTTCCCTTCAGAAAACAGAACTCTTCTGTTCAAATGAAGGGACTATAATTAAAAACAGAATATACTAGCATAATCATTTGACAGCAGCGGCAGCCTTGTTTGGGCATTCCGATGAAAGATGACCGGCGATGCCGCATTCATAACATGTCCGTCTTTTCTTTTTCTTTGGGGGAACCGAGTTTGTGTCATCACTAGCCTTCTTTCCATCAGAGATAGATGAAGGTTTATTGCTTGAGCCATCAGGTTTCTCTTCCTCAGAATTGGTCTGAGTAGCCTTTTTGTTGGGGCAAGCTGACGATAGATGACCGGAAATGCCACATTCATAGCATTTCCTCCTCTTCTTCGAAGGTGCTGAATTTGATTGATCACCTATTTTATTTTCCTCAGAAACGATGGAAGGTGCAGACCTTGGTTCATCATCAGGCTCCTTGTTGTTAGAAACAACCTCAGCAGCCTTTTTGTTTGGGCAAGCTGACGAGAGATGGCCAGGAACACCACATTCATAGCATGTCCGCCTCTTCTTCGACAATGCTGTGGTTGAGTCAATACCAGCCTTATTTCCGTCAGATATGACTTCAGAAGCCTTCTTATTAGGGCACGAAGAAGAGAGATGGCCAGGGGTGCCACATTCATAACATGTAGGAATCTTATTCTTTGATGAATCGGAGTTTGCATTGTCATTGAGTTTCTGGTTGTCCTTCTTGGGAACAGCGCATCTGATTCTGACTGGCCGCCCCTTAATCACTTTCTGATCAAGCTTCATAGCAACAGCAAGAGATGTGCCATCAGAAAAACCAACATGAGCATAGCCTTTAAAATCACCTGTTTCCTTGTCGTCTCCAAATCGGATAGATGAGATCTTGCAATCAGAAAAGAACTTCTTCAGGTCATCCTCTGTTATGTCCCATGTTAGGTTTCCGCTCCGTTGCTCCATGGATTTAGTTGTATTTAACTCATTTGGACCTGTGACCCGAAGAGTAAACCCGGTTGGACCTAGGCATAAGACTACGGTCTGATCTAATAACAATAACCGGCCAGTTACTGGAAAACCTAAAAAAAGGGATAAAATTTACATTTCAAATTTTGAATTTAGGCGGCTTAAAACCGGTAACGGCTACCGAAAAACCACTAAAAATCAGGAAAAGCCAGACAGAGCACAAAATATTGGGACAAACATGTTTATACATATTTAGTTCATATAATACGTAATCTAACATAAAAAAAGACCTAAATCAATATAAGAAGTGCATTTGTAACCACCGAAATTTTGACCGGTTTTTCTCCCAGTACCCACCAGGATTTCCGGTAACCACTGATTTTTCGTTCCCTGGTCACACCATCCTCACTCCAGGGTCTCCAGATGTCACCTGTTTCCTCCTTGCCAAACACCTTACACACCAAAACAATTTGAGCAATCTGCACATTGTGAAATGAATGGGAGTGATAACACAATAATTTAATTTTGTTTAAAGCAATATAACATTGCAGTTGCAGACATCCTGGACAATGGAGAACGATGACAGTGACAATGCAACGCTTGAAAGAGACACCAGGCTAACAGCAAGCAACTAACATGCATGCATCATACTCCTTCCTTTTCTTCTTTGGTACCACATCATCATAACATAAATCTTGCACTAGATGCATCCAGAAAAGAACTGGACAAAAATGCTTCAGGATGTAATGTGGGACTGGGAATCAAACATGAGAGGGAAAATAGCAAACAGATGATGCTGATGCAGTACAGAGACAAATATGACTGAACATGTAATATAATCAATTACTAGCAAGGTCATGGTTAATTGGTTATGGAAGGTTTGATGCTCTTCAGGTCCAAAGCAGCACGCATCTGGAGTTCATGACGGTGCCGTGCCGGTTTGACAAGTCAGATGCCATGTCAACAACTCCCTTGATAATGTTGGATGACTGTAATGCCCAGCAGACACACTAACAATCTGCACAGTCAAGAGTACAGCTCTGGTTCTGTCAGACATGTATCTGAATAAGTACCCAAATGCATACATCCTCTGACGGAACAGCATGATGAGCTCTGCTGAAGCATTAAATGGGCTACACCATTGCTGCATCTCCAGCCAGCACAATCACTATAAACTGAGACCGCCAAAGTCCAAGGGTGTAAACCATTCACTGTACTAGGTATCATATTTCTGATGAAAGTCATGAAACAGAATGCTGACCATGTAAGTTCATTGACAGATTTGCTATGAATCAATGTAAACCACGCAGTTCAATATGTTTGATTTGCATCCAGATCACCAAATCACACTGCATTGTGTACAACACAATGAATACACAGCCTATAAGATAGAACAGTTCTCTATATATTTGCAGGAAGATTTTTTCTCAAGAAAAGAACTCACGTGATTCTTCCATATTCAACCGTGAATCGTTGCTTACAGTTACAGTTACAATGCTGAGCCGTGAATATTATGTGTACTAGCCTAGGTGCTAAAAGAAGCAAAGTTTATTTCTTTACAACACCTAATTGCACTTTTCAGGGTGCAACAAATTGTAATTAAGATACACAAAAAAAAACGCTGTTATCTTATGTCCTCTCCACCCCTTTCCTTTGCGTATACGCAAACTGACAGTATTCTGCTTGTAAGAGAGAAACCTTTGCACGGCAAATGCCCCGTGGACTATATATTCATCATTTTGCTGCTATCAAGGACTGCACAAAAGAGATTTGAAAAAGGAGTTACCATAACAAAAGCACAATGTGATTTCTTAGGCCAATACACCAGGTTCTAAGTTTGCCTATGTGTGTGCATGCTCATGCACAATAAAAGCTAAAGGTCCTGATCTTACCGAGTTAAGAAGCTTTAGACCAGCTGCACGTGTAAACTTCCTTGCAAAAAGGAAGCAAGGTGCTGGTTTTTCATTACTTGTACACCACTCCTTTCTATATTCAGTCTCATAATATATATTATCAATATCCTACAAATTACAAAAATAGATCCTCAGTGACAGTTAGAAATTGTCCTATGCACTTCTTACAGGCAGCTTATTTTGACAGAAAGGCAGCTTAATTTGGCAGAACTACAACATGAAAATCAAAGCTAAAAATTCTGTTACAAAAAGCAATAGCTTTCCAAGCTGATATCTATTGAAGAAATGAATTGATAATGTGTTTGCCATCACTGATTTTATTAGTTAGAGGCTTTAAACATTCACCTTTCTTGTAGCTTTCTATGTCAATTTTCTTATTAAATGATATGATTCAAATAAAAGCAAAACAAATTAAAATGGTAACAGCAGAGATGAACTGATAATGTGTTTGCCATCACTGAATTTATTAGTTGGAGGCTTAGAACATTCACCTTTCTTGTTGCTTTAGATGTCAATTTTTTTATTAAATGATATGAGACTTCAAACAAAAGCAACAAAAAGTTAAAATAGTAACAGCACCCCTAGTTTCCTTTTTAAACATAATTACCATATTGTCATTTTTTTAGGGAACATAATGTTAAGATGTGAAGGAAAAATATACCTTTATGGACTTTATAAGTGCAGGAGTAGCATCAGAGACTTTGTATGATACAGGATGCCATCCACGCCTTTCACGGTCTTTAGAAGATGACAGATCCCATGCACTGTGTGTAACTGATCTCCGTGTAAGTTCTTCTTCAAGACCATTTTGCTGCAATGGAGAAGAGTAGTTGAAAGATTAGGGCTTTTTTGTGCAGAGGAACAGCTGCAAGGGATGTTGTAATGATTATTGACTTACTGCAAGCAATGTTTGAACATAGTGCTCATCTGGTATGCAGTTGTGTGCCTTCCATGCCTCCACAGGCTGGGTAAAAAAAGTGACATTTAAACACATAAATTACCGACTAAACTTTTTTCTGTAACATGACCACAAACAGATGTAGATATTGTGTTCATTGGTAAATCTTGAAGGCTTAATTATTCTGTTAAGAAGCTTTGTAGGAAATATAAGAAATAATATATGAGTAGTGCTTCTATGCCCTCTTAAAAGGTGAATATATATATGATGTGCTTGAAGTTTTGGTTGCATTGGCATACATATAATGGACTAATGGTGAAAGAAAAGTTGTTATAGACATAACACAGATTAATGTAACTTTGTTTCACTTCTGTATATTTTGATGCTTGTGAGCTTACAAAATGTCCCATGTAATTTTATCTATTTCAGGTATCATTTTGACTTGTCCAGGATTTCAGAATACAATGTCTCCTTTACTACCACAAACTGCTAATAAATACAAACAAAAATCAATTCACTTTGATAGTTATTGGTTAACATTGAAGCAAAGACAGCTTAGACAGGGCAAGGATTAAGTCCAGTCTTGAAATTCATGTCACAAGAATCATGGTTGTCACGGTGTACTTGGCGACCACAGCGCCGAAAGAGGCACCAAAGACGCCATGGTGTCGCCTAGGCGAGAAAAGACGAAGCAGCAGCAGCAGTGTCTGATCTCTCCAGGAACCCCAAAAAATTATTCTTTACAATCGGGTCCTGACTCCTGTCTATTCACTCCCGACTCCCGTCCAAATATCTCCCTCACTCCTGACTCCCGTCCAAATATCTCCCTCCCTCTCTCTCCTGTCCCGAGCTCACTGCCTCCTCTCTCTCCCCTGTCCCCAACTGCCGTCGCGTCGTGCCTCCTCCCCCGCGGCGCCGCTCCCCGTGGCACAGCCACCTCCTCTCCTTCCTCCCCTCCTGGTGTGTTCTCCTCTCCCCGCTGCCTCCTATCCCCAGCGTGGCTTCTCCGCGCCGCCGCCTCCCGCCCTGTCTCCGCTGCCCATCTCCCCACCGAATCCAACCGCCCCCGGCCAGCCATAATCGAACCAGATCCAGCTGTTCCCGCTGGCCGGAGCCAAGGAAGACTTTGGGGAGGGGGCATGGGATGGGAGTGGGAGAGGAGGATGAGAGAAAAGGGAGTTCGGGATGGCCATTATGGGCGTGGCCAAGTCAAGGCGAACCTCCATGGCGTCCCCCTGGACCGGCACGGCGCCAAGGTGATGACTTGGTGACGCCGTGACAAGCATGACAAGAATCAAACCAAACATTAACTTCAATGCCTGTTAATGCACACACACTACAGCCTCCTTACTGACTATGAATACCTTCTTGTTATGTTTTCATGTTATTAACAGACAGGAAGAAAATAACACGCATGAACACAACTGCCTAATGTGCAATATATATCCTAATTCCTAAACATACTCAAGGTACCAGCTGCAGTAAAAAACAACACATAGAACCACAAGTTCAAGATACTTCAAAATACCAATAATGGTTTGGTATTTTATTGGCGACTTTTCACTTACAATAGGACGATCCCAGTCCCGCCAGAACTCAGGTAAGGGCCTTCTCTGTAATACATAAAAGATATAGTATTATAATTGTTGAGTAAGAACAGGCATAGAAAAAGTAAAGCCAATTGGCAGAAATAGATATGGGTTCAATAATTGGAGTCTATGATATAACTAAATTGGAATATTGGATGAATCTTCAATCCATGATTATCATGCAGTCCCAAATATGACAGTTGCCATGTTAAATTTACTAGTTTCTCCAGGTCCAGTGGCATTTATCTTAAAAGCCCGTTCCCTATACAGCATCCTATGCATGTTTACATACAAATGCAAAACATGTCATAATAATGTTAAATAACGATAAACATTCAACTATTTAACTTCCATTCTCTTTATTTCAGTTTGATCAAAAGTATAAAAAGAGTTCCTTGGCAAGTCAAGAAGCATCTGTAAACTATGTTACAATTCTAAAACTTAACTGCATAGGGTGCTTACAAATATTGAGACATACCCTGCAATGCTTCTGGAATTCTGGCAACACCACATCATCATCAACCACAGCTTCAGCATGCTTTTTAATTAACACAGCCCACTGCATGGAAGAGAGTTACGGTGGTAAAGGTACCAGAATGAATTGGTTAGACACAGGAACATTTGAGTCAAATTATTCTCTTCATCTTTCATCAGTGAAAACGGAAAGGTACCTGCGAGCCTTTTCTCCAATTCTCCACCGGTATAATGGGGTGCATTCTTGGATTGTACCTACCCTGTTTTGTATCGGCAAAACTGCCTCCAGCATTATAGAATTGGATGCTATTAGTACCCTGATAATGATATAAGCTAAAAGAAAAGCTGACGGCCTGAATCTTTAAGCTGAACAATTCTGGAATTTGCTATAAATACATTTTGGTGGTCAAGGTACATGAAAACACTTAGACAATGCAAAATGGAAAAGGTTAAGATGAATTTTCATTAATATTCATAAAACTGGCATATGCATGTCTACAACTCATTTAACCAAGAGTAGGAAACATAACAAAATATTGAGATGTTCATACCTGTCTACGAAGCTGGTTGACGAAGACATTATGTAGTTGTAAGTGTAGCTGAAATTGTACAATGGTACACAGCTGGTAGAGAGAGAAGATCCTAGTAAGCATGGATTCAATATTAAGATCCAAAGTGGGTCATTAATGATGAATGGAGTACACAACAGCTTTGCCAAAAATAGGTTAGTAAAATAATAAAAAGATGTGTGGAATTGTGGAGTATGAGTAACTTATGAGTCAAATACCAGAGCTGTCAGCCAGTCAACCTTGTAAAACATACCAAATTTGCTCCAAGGCACCACAATTTGGTAAAATGGGTACAGCTACATGTGGATTCCTATTATACCTAATTTAGTAACAGACTTATAAGATGCATAACCAATAGAGCATTAGGACATTGGCCCTGTTCTTTTGGGCTAGAGCTGATAGCTTTTGGCTCTAACGCGAGCGCTTGTGCGAACGAACTGAATGCCGATAAGTTGTTTCGAAAAGACTGTCCCAATAAACTGCTTCGAAAAGACGGCGAAAAAGCTATCTTATTTGTTTATTCGAAGAAGTCATAAGCTATAGGCTGAAAAGAACAGGGCCAATATATCAATGTAACACAAAATTCATTTCCACCAAATTAAAAATTCTGAAAGATCGAGTGGCTCGAACTATTTGTTTGTGTTATTACACCACATTTTTCAATATGAGCTTAGAACTCATTGAATAAGCACATAAACCACTTACCATGCGAGCATGAGGAACTACCCATGCATTCCATCTAGGAAAATTTTAGGTTTATGGACATAACCCCTATAGCACGGACACTTGCCTTTTATGTCGTATCCGAGTCTGACACGGACACGCCGCGAATGTGTCGACTGTTTTTAAAACAAATTTTAATTTTAAAAAATCCCGACACGTATCGGACACGATGTGACCATGTGTCCGACATGGCCCGATCCCTAACTCGGTGGCTAACCTTAAATCCCGATCTCCCGCATCAGCCCACACCTCAGTATCACCCTTGCCTCCTCTCGCGTGCGTCAGCTCCAACCGCCAGATCCTCCAGTCATGCGTCGGATCCTCAGCTGCGCCGTGGGATCCTCCCTCGTGTCGGCGGGCGGTGACTCCTTCCTCGCATCTCTAGTACCAATCCTTGCTCTCCTCTCGCGGGCGTGGGCTCCAGTCGCCGGATCCTCGGCTGCGCCGGTGGCTCCTACAGCTTCGCGTCGGTGGCTCATGCAGCTCCGCGCCGGCGGCTCCTTCCATGCTAAGCCCGAGCAATCGGCCTCTATTAATCATCAGTTCATCACTTGGAAAGCAATGAACTGCAAGCATTTGTACATTGAGGGGAAGATGCATTTCCAGCAATATGTAATATGAATTTCTGTCTACCTTACACTTTGTTGATTTGTTCGAAATATGAATGAGAGCACATAATGACACATTTTACTCAAGGTCACCTTCAGTTGCAGTTCCATTTCATGTGCCTTGGCAGTATTGAATTTTAGTGTTATATTAGACTATTACTCTATGGCTATTCATCCGGTATTATGTCCTTATTAGTTATCACTTATCACTGCTGATGTGGTAACAGAAATTCCCAATGGCAACTAGTCTGGATGAAAATGGCTATGTGTTTGCATTATTATTTAATTAATTGAATCGATCCAGCTCTATGATTGCAAGGCTACTAGTTGATGGGGTTGAAGTTTTGAACTTTTGATGACTGTTAATTGTTAAGTTGTGTAATCCCCTCATATCCTGTAAATTATGAAACCATTTCATTTGTTTAAATTGTTGTGTTTCTCCTTTCTACTATGCTATGCAATGCATTAAGTGAGCATGTTTTCATTATTGTAGAAAAATGGAAACTGGCTACTTGTTAATTTTTATCGCTTATCATTATCAATTGTTGTTGCTCTATTAGTCTATTGCTTTGATTGTTTAAAAATCAAATATACATGTTACCTTTGTAGTCTTGTTAATCTGACCATGTTACTTTTTTTCCTAAGTTAACGGAATTCTTATTTCTGGAAATGGTATTCACATCAACAATTGTTGCTATAATTAACAAAACAATTGATGAGGTACATATCCCGAGTTTACTTTATACTTTACAAGTTTACATTATTTCAATTTGTCAAGTATGAGGAAACATAAAACATAATACATATATGTAAGTTATTTATTATTTAAATATATATAGCCGTGTCGTCATATCGGTATTTTTGGGAAAATTGCAAATTCCAGTGTCAGTGTCGTGTCAATTATCCTTGTCCGTGCATCATAGGACATAACTAAACAATTTTCATGGGACGCAACATTCCACATTTATACAATCTATGGACACATACTACAGGTCCTTTTATTTTAAACTAGCCTTACATTTTACAATGCTGATAGATCTTGGATTTTAGAACATTATTTAATTCATAAGGTTATGTTCATCATCTAGAATACAGCACATCGCACAAGACTGAGAAAGTTGATTAAGCCAACACAGATTGCAGTTAGTTGACAGATAGTACTGTTGAATAACTTACTAGTTAGCACCACTTTCTTTCAAAAAATGAACTTACTAGTTAGTAGTAAAGCAAGAACTCAAGCAAACATTATTGATGTGTAAAAGTAAAAACAGTACAAGTTCTTCCACATGAATTCTATGGTGGAACTGAGAAGCACCATTCTTGGCAATGCATCGAGCTGTACCTGTCGGAGAGGAAGACGAAGCGCTCATTGAAGGGATCCTTGAGCGCATGGCCGATCAGGATGCGCTCGGCCTCGATCATGCTCGCCTCCCCCCAATCCACCTGAACGGCAAATCAGACAGAATCATCTCAGCAGGAACACAATGTGGAATGTGGATGCTGCTACTAATTATGAACACAACAGCGCAGATCACATGCTACGGATTGTCAGCGCCGACCTGGATGCTGTTGTTGACCTGCTTGTTGTAGAAGAAGCGGGACCTGGTGGTGACACGGGTGAGCACGAAGCCCGGCCGCGAGTGCACGAAGATGGAGAACCTCCCCTCCTTGTCATCCTAATCACACACAAAGGAGACGCAATTAGGATTCACACAGACACCGGCATTGGTAAATTTGAGCGAGCGGTAAGCAAGAAGCAAGAAGGAGGTGGGGGGATTCGGCGTACACGGAAGAATGCGTCCCAGACGAGGTCGAGGGGGAGGCGGTTGCGGGCGATGAAGAGGAAGGCGACCCTGGCGTTCCCCGGCGGCAGCGGCGCCTCCTCCACCTCTGCCTGGGCCACCACCTCTTGTTGCCCTTCTCCTCCTACGGCCACCACAGCGGCCTTGTCCCCCTCCGCCTCCAGGGGCGGGGAGGAGCCGTGCAGCAGGAGGAGGAAGAGGGTGGTGAGGCAGAGGCACAGCAGCAACAGCAGCGCCGCCGCGTTCCTGCCCCGGCCGTACAAGAACCTCCGCGGCTTCATCTCCAAGGAGTCCGAAGGAGGCTACCGGCTCGCCGCCCCTCCTCCCGCTCGCCGCGGCCTCGCCGGCAGCATGGAATAGAGTGGAGTAGGCTACTAGGCAGGCTCAACTCAGCTCGACGCGGCTCAGATCTCGAGCTCCCAGCTCGATGGGAGAGTGAGGGAGCGCGGTGCGGTCTCGTGATCTCTGGGGAGGTGGTGGTGGGTGGTGGTTGGGCAGCGGAGACGCCGTGACGGCCGAGGAGGAGGCGGGGAACCGAATCGAATCTCGCGTGCTTTGCCTCGCTTGCCGAGAAAGCGCGGCAGGCGCAGGCCGCTCGCAGTGGCAAGTAATAAATCCTCGAAACCTCCCGACGTGCTAACTACCGGACCGGAGCGGGCCGGGATCCGCTGCAGCTGGACCAACCGGCAACGGCTGCGGCCCTACTTGGCGCCGTCCCGTCCGCCGGATCGATGGACGGACGGTCGTGATCTATACAGTGGCGAAAACCCACAAACTGTACTAGCCTGTTCGGGCGGGAGGGGATGCGTTAGGATTTTTTATTTAGCAAATTAGTTTGGTAATATCGCATTGCAGAGATGTATGATTGGAAAATACAATCACACGTGAGAATTTAGGGGGTAAAAAAAGGCTCGTTAGTATATTTTATTGGTTCAATTTAAAATTATTTTAATTATACTTGTTAATTAGTTAAATATTAAAATAAATTGATTTTAGATAAATCTAAATTTTACTCTATCTCGCTTGTTAATCTGTTTCTAAAAATACTTTTAAATTATACTAAAATAATATTATATTATATTAATTATGAAAAAAGATTAATAATACAAATATTTGGCTCGACATGCACACCTAGGTGAGACTGCTAAATAGACTATCGAGACACATGCAACTGCCAAATCGCAATGGTACTTCCTAGCTCGAGCCATCTTTGCGATGCTACGCAGCAAAGCAATCCGGTCCGGATGCAGATCCCCTAGAGTTGACTAGTCGCTACACCGAGTGGATTTCAGCTACTCTGGACCGTTACCTCTTCTTCTCAATGGATAAGATTAAGCCACGTCGCTGTCTTCTTCCTCACCTGCACGCCTCCACGGCACACACAGCAACCGCACTCTTCTTCTTCCCTTGGTCCCGCCACTCGGCTGCATTCCACCACCGCGCCACCATGGAATTCCCTTTTGGTCTTCCACAAGTATTTGCTTAAGAGGGTGCTCATTTTGACTTCTAAAAGCTTCAGCTTCTAGGTTCAGTTTTTTTTTCACTATTCACTACACTATCCACTAACTCAGCTACAGTAAAAGAAAGTCAGCTACAGTGAAAAAAACTAAAAGCCAAAAACTATTGTTAAAACGATCACCCTCTAAGAAGAAAGAGAGAGAGATCTGGAGCTTAGGTCCCCGTCAACACATCAATTGGGAGCGGAATAAGATGAATAATTCACCCTTGCAGAGCGTAATCTAATCCATTTCTCTTTTTTTTTAGTCATCGCAGCATCTGATTGAATTCATATCAGCGAATAGACCATTTCATTACAGATCAAGAGGGGAAAAGAAGGGATCAAGAAGGAAAAGATCTGAATCGGTAGAGAAGGAAAAGAAGGCGAAGAAGACGACGATGTGGCTGGATCTCGTCCATGGAAAAGGAGCCGAGATCCACTCGGTGGAGTGCTGGGCAACTCTAGGGGATCCGCACCCATCCGGTCCTTGTTTAAAAGAGGTGAAGACTTGATTCGCAATCGGAATGATCACTGTTATGTTTTGATTAGGAGAGGAGAGAAAGGGCCGATTTGCTGTATTCTGTCTTTGTTTTAGGGGGCGTTTGTTTTAACGATGACTTCTGATTTTTGACTGAAATTTCACTGTAGTTAGTTTTTTTACTGTAATTGATTTGACTTTTTAGATATAATTAATTTTAAAAAATGTAAAAATAGAAAAAATATGTTAACCCATTAGGAACAATACAAAGGAATACGGGAAAAAATACAAAATATCTAAAAAAATTAAGAAAAAAAATGAAATACTGAATAATGAAAAAAACAAAAATAAAAACAAAAAAAAGTCGAAACGGGCCTAACCAGAGAGTAAATAAAGCCTGTGCATGTGCACGATTCCAAAATGAGCAGGGAACAGCAAAGGTGTGGCCACGTTGTTTGCTGGCAGTGGCACGTGAAGTTACCATGATTTACATTTGACTAGCCTAAAAAATGTTCCCAAGGGCCCTGATCGACCAACTGGCCCAGTGACAGCTCCGTTCGATTATGGTTGTACTCTGCGGCGGCCGTTAGTTTTTCCTCTAAATGATTAAATTTAAAAAAATAAAAAACTCTACCATCATAGATAAAATAAAGAAATAAGAGAAAAAAAAAGCAAACAAGCCTTTAAATTTTTAGTAGTTTATATATACTATTTGTTTAAATTTTTAGGTATAGCAAATGAGCTCAAAAATTATGAAATCTTATGTACGGTTTTCCGACAGAACATACTTGATTGTGTAATTTTTCTATAATTTTATCTATCCTAAATTTTGCTCAAAAATTTATACGATTATGGCATTTGTAATCATAATTAGTGATATACCATACTCTAAATCATACATTGCACGGCCACCATGCGGTGGCTATCTTTTGCATTGTGTGACATCCCTCCTTCGCACATTTCTCGCTCCCTTGCTGCTATCCCCTTTGCCCACTTCCTCCTTCGGACATATGTTAGCTCGTCCATGCCGTCCCTCCTTGCCAACTCCCTTGTCTACACAAATATCAGTCTATCAATGTTGTCTCCCCTTGCCTGTGGTGGTACGCATCAACAACGAGTCCGTAATTTTTGGTGGTGATGTACTGGGTTCTCTTTTCACTCAGCCATAAATATGGAGCCCTCATAGTCTCTCATCGCTCATCTCAACTGTGTTTCGCTTCTCGTTCTCGTGCTCATCGCTAAGAATTAAGAGCGCATAGCATAATTAAGATTTTATGGATAGCACATATTAAAGCAGTCATCACGATCGTAACAGTGTTGATTGCTTCCCACGAAGGGCAGATAATTTATTATTGTTGCTAATCAATAACTTGCATGCTGCTTGTCATCATTATTTGTTGTGACACTATTGATCGGTTTGTTGTGGTTTCAGGTAGTCGCAAATATGCAAGACTTAATAGTGTTTCTATAGCAATGGTGTTGTATGGGTTGGACCTATCAAAATGCCAATAAAAGGTGGTCTGGGCAGAGGGGCTTGGTGACATGAATATTCGTGAACTTCGAAGTTTTATTCGAAGGGAGTTCACCACGGAGGCAATGACAATGAAACTTACGATCGAGGGGATCACCTGCACGAATGGCATGTACGAGCTCGTGAAGGTGAATGGAATTGTAGCATGGAGCCAATACATGCTGATTGCCTCCCAATCTGAGACGGCCATTTACAGAATACCGATGGTGTACCTTAGTTTCGTGCACAGGGTGCTAAAAAACGTTGATGAGCCCGACACCTCCACACCCAGGCAACCACAGGCCAAGCTTGAAGACGATAGCACAAAATGTGTTGTCTCAAAGGCAAGGAGGCTATGCAACAAGCTATAGCACGATACGCTTTGTCCATTAGCCACATGTGCCGAGTGCATCAGTCCAACCTAGGCAATTACGTAGTGAAGTGCGTAGTGGAAGGCTATCTTCCAAAGGTCAGCGCTCAACCACACTTACGAGCTTAGCAAGTTTCTGCACTAGCATTAGAACGTGACTTCCGCATATATGGTAAGCCTCATCATCCATCTAGTTGTGGTGGACATCTCTATCTCCCCCAAGATGCTCATGTTAGAAGTCGCCAATCTAGTTGGCTATCCAATCAACTACAGCAAGGTCCGATGAGCCAAGCAGAAGGTCATCGAGTCCATGTACGGAATAAACAAAGAGGTATACAACCTTGTATCGAGATTGCTTCATCATATAGTCGAATGAAACCTTGACACATACATAAACAAGCTTCAGCTTGTTGATGCTGACAAAGGGTCCAATTGCTTCATACTGGAACAGTTGTTTTGGGCTTTCGCCCAGGCCATTAAGGGCTTCAAGTTCTATCATCCTATTCTCACGATGGATAGCACCTTCCTCATGAGGAGGTATAAGGGCATCATTCTCACCGCGGTAGCGACCAACATGAATGACTAGCTTCTCCCATTGGCATTTGCCAATGTGAAGAGTGAGAACATGTCCAATTGGCTCTAGTTCTTGGTGAACGTAAAGTGAGTGGTGGTTGGCAATTGACCCAACGTACGTGTAACATCCTGATTTTTAGAGCATTTTTGAAGATTTTAAAATAAAATTCATCATTTAGATTTTTTGAATTAATTAAAGCTTAAATTGAATTGTTATAAATTAAAAGGATTTAATATGACTAAAATAAACCTTAACATTTTCTAGTAGTATTTTATTTAGGTTCCCTTTGCCTCAAGGAATTTTCTGGAATTTTTCTGGAGTTATTTGCTATTTTCTAAAGCTCATTTAATTTTATTTGAATTTTTAAAAATAGAAAAATACCCAAAAATCCATAAACAGTAATGGTGCGACCCGTTACTGTTCATCCTAGCCCATTCAGCCTCAGCTGTCTGATCTCCTGTTGACACATATCAGCAATCCAGGGAATCGAGCATTGTTCATCTGTGCCTCTCATCTCAACGGTCTGTCCATCTCCCAAGCCACATGTTACCAACCCGAGTGGTCGTGCACTGTTCATCTTCATCCCGTTGTAGCCGCTGTTCGAGTTCGACTCCTTCTCAGCGTTCGACCATCTCTGAGTTGGACTCTCAGCATCTGTGCTTAAATAGCCGTGCTGCCCCATCATCAAAATGAGTGCCCTACAATTGAGCTCGAGCCGCCAGAGTCGCCGACTTTGTTTTTGGCAGTCGGTGTCGCCCTCCTGTTGGAAAGCCATCATCGTCCAGTCGCAATCGCCGTCGACTACTCTACCAAGCGTCGCTCATCATCCACTGCCGATGAGTCCCAGATCTATCGCTGCTATACCTCTCTGACTGCAGTCCTCGACAATCCAAAGCCATCCAACCACCCGGTGCCATCTGACCACCGAAGCCATCCGACCATGACCATCAACCTTCCGATCTCGATCGTCTTCGACCACAGAGCAGCCTTCGACAACATAGTTTTTGACCACAGCCATGCTAGCCATCTGAGCACTGTTCACTGAGTCCACGACACATTAGAATTTGACTTAATAAAATATTGAATCATTGTTGGTGCCACAGTTATAAAATTTGTGTGCCATGACATTGAAGTGTCATCGGTGCTGGTTATGCAAAAATTAGTTTTCACTTGGGCGAGTGATCATGCAGTAAAGGGGAAGTGTGGATTCACTTTGAGGGATGTGGATGTCTCGTTTGGGTAACAACTACGAACTTATCTTTGTGCGTGATTGATGTGAGCTTTACAGTGTAAACCACATGTCTAGTATGGGTTATACCTAGCTAAATAATTTGTGATATTTTAATTTCAATATCGTCATTGTGATAAACATGGTTGCTGATTTCCATGAGGCGCAAGGGGGTTGTGATGCGAAACTCTAGCGAGCGGGATTGAGTTGAGATTGAGCATTGTAAATGCTTTGTTGTGATTTTCTTGTTCGACATGCCAAAGGATGCATGTTATATCGGTGACATTACAAGATAATCACATTGTGTGGGTACAGTTGTGCAACCTCTACAGAGTGTAAAACTATTGAAATAGTTATGTCCCAAGTTGTAGATAATGCTCGGTAATTTCACACAAGGGGTAGAGTTTACATAAAAACTTGGTTGGGAGAATTTTGGGAAGTGAATGGTTAATTCACTGGTGGTACAATTCGCGAATGGTTAATTCACGAGCGGTTCATTGGAGTGAATGATCAATTCACTTGTGGTTACTCAATTCTTTTGATTATTTATTTACTATCATTTTATTCAAAATTCGCTTTTATTCTATTTATTCTATTTACTTTTAAATTGTTGCTTTCTATAAAATAATATTTCAGCCATCCATTGGTATGCCTTGCATATTATATTGCATCATTTGTTACAAACGACTTGCTATGTTCCAATGTACTCACGGCTTTATGTCTACTGTTGCTCAGTTGAGGAGTAGCCATATCAACAGGAGGTACCAGAAGGAGGATTCTTCAATGACTTTACCGATTATGACTTCGCTCCCTAGTCGATTGCCTGTGGGCATGTCGAATGGCTTCTACGCTTATTTCTGTTTTTCGCTCCTAGAGTTTATGCCCTTCAGGCAATTATTTGTAATCTTGGCCATAAGATCGTACTCTGATAATTAATAATATTTGAGTCTTTTCTTTTGTTTAATCACACATATGGTCGATATTTCACCTATGTTATACTGTGTGCACTAGCGTGATTATGGACTAGTACGGTATACACAAAGAGTCCAGATTTGTATATTCGGGTTTCGATAGTATGCCTTATCATGGACTACAATGCTAGGTTGTTGGCCGCGCTGAACACCATGCAGCTTGGGACTAAACCCCCTCATCAGTGGAACGATGTGCAAACCCGGTGGTGTATGAGGCATTTTGCATCTAACTTGTCCACACAGTTCCGTAGTCAAGAAGTTATGAAGACGTTAAAGGCATTGTGTCTACAGAACTAGAGATAGAAGTTTGAGTCTATCTAGAGAGATATGGATGTCAGCCAATGTACTAGCATTAGCTGCACAGTGAAGTGTAGAATATGCTAGACCTCCGGGCACTCTATGAAGGATTGCTCCAACAGACCAAGCTCATCTGGTCGCCATTTGATGTTGTGATTTCATGTATCTTTTATTGTATCAAATTAATTCATATCTGTAACAATTCAAGATGTACTATTTTATGTGGTGGTAATTGTTAATTAATCAATTGATTACTTAAATGATTAACTTAATAATCTATTATCACATGTGATGTCTGTAATACTATTGTGTTCTTATTTGTACTCCTTGTATGATGTGCGTTTGCTCAATGCATATCGACCTCTCTAACTTAATGCATGCGATGTAGCGTTGGAACAATCAACTCAATAAATAACAACCACAATAATGCGTACACCATTCAGTTATATGCTTTAGAAGATTAAATATAACCGCAGCTACTTCTACCTCTCAGAAGATGAAGTAT
Organism: Melocanna baccifera; assembly: GCA_036346265.1. NCBI lineage: Eukaryota > Viridiplantae > Streptophyta > Magnoliopsida > Poales > Poaceae > Melocanna > Melocanna baccifera. The sequence continues at coordinate 24,389,535 of CM070689.1, forward strand.
CACTGCACCTTCTGTCAGAAGGATGGACACACAGTCGATCGATGCTTCAGGCGCGCCAAGATTGCGCGTAGAGACCGTGCAGAAGCACTTAGGTGTATTCGTGGTCACCCTGCACTCGAGTTCACCTAGACCAAAGACGAGGTCTAGGGTTACTGCTGTTGATGGGTTCGGGCATCATCGAGGACTTGGTTTTTCTGAGTTTTCTGTTTTTCGTCCTCATGCTGTTCCTGGTTATGACTTTCGCCGTCCTGAGGGTAGATCTCGTTTCCCCCGTCGAGATAGCTACCCGCGGCATGATCAGCGTGTTACCGATGTTCTGACTCGCTCTTCCGTAGCAGTCGGATCCCGCAACAGCTTCAGATCTTCTGCCTCTTTGAGTCACAGAGAGCGTAGGGTAGATAGAGGTCAGTCGTGCTTGACTACTTCATCTGCTCGACGTGTTGTTCAGTATTGGGTGCCAAAATCACTTTTGATTTACCCTAGTACTGAGACTTTACTCTCTTGTTGACTCAGGTTCGCCGGGCAGGGAAGGGAAAGGTTTGGCTTGTAGACTCCGGTTGTTCTCGTCATATGACCGGAGACTCCCGTTGGTTTTCTTCCCTAGCCCGAGCTCCAGGTGATGAGACGATCACCTTCGGAGATGCTTCATCTGGGCGTGTCATCGCCAAAGGTACCGTGCGCATTAATGATTCCTTCATTTTGAAAGATGTGACCTTGGTTAGTAAGCTGAAGTATAATTTGCTTTCCGTTTCTCAGCTTACCGATGACGACTTTGAGGTGAGCTTTAAGAAAAACAATTGCAAAATTCTTGATTCTTCGGGTAGTCTGGTTTATGGATTTCGCTTTGGGAGGATCTTTCGTGCTGATTTTTCTGAGTCTTCTGGTGATTCTCTCAGGTGTTTAGTTGCTTCTGATTCCCGCGACCTTTCTTTCTGGCATAGAAGACTTGGTCATATTGGATTTGACCATTTGACCCGAGTTAGCGGCCATGATCTCATTCGTGGTCTACCGAAGCTCAAGATGGTCAAAGATCTTGTTTGCGCTCCTTGCCGGCACGGCAAGATGGTCGCCGCTTCCCATCCTCCGGTCACAGTCACCATGACCGATGCACCAGGACAGCTGCTCCACATGGACACAGTTGGACCAGCTAGAGTGCAGTCAGCAGGAGAGAAGTGGTATGTTCTTGTCGTGGTTGATGACTTCTCGAGGTATTCTTGGGTGTTTTTCTTAGCCTCGAAGGATGAGACGTTTACACTTTTTCGAGGTCTTTTTAGTAGGCTTTCTGTTGAGCTCCCGGGTGCCTTACGAGCGATCCGTAGTGACAATGGCACGGAGTTCAAGAATTCCTACTTTGAGAGGTTTTGCGATGAGTCAGGTGTAGAGCACCAGTTCTCTTCTCCATACGTCCCCCAGCAAAACGGCGTTGTGGAGAGGAAGAACCGTACCTTGGTCGAGATGGCCAGGACGATGCTGAATGAGTATTCTACACCTAGGAAGTTTTGGGCTGAGGCGATAGCCACTGCGTGCCATGTTTCAAACAGAGTTTTTCTGAGGGCTCACTTGCATCGCACTTCTTATGAGTTGAGATATGGGCGAAAGCCTAGCGTCTCGCATTTTCGCGTGTTTGGTTGCAAGTGTTTTATTCTGAAGTCTGGAAACCTAGATAAGTTCGAGTCACGTTCATGTGATGGGATCTTTCTAGGTTACTCGACTTCTTCGCGGGCGTATAGAGTCTGGAACTGCGAGTCTAGCAAAATGATAGAGACCTGCGAGGTGACCTTCGATGAGGCCAGTCCGGGGACTAGGCCCGATATCTCAGGTTCAGTAGAGCAGTCCAAGCCTATCTTTGTGGATGATGAGGAGGATGACGATGAGAGTTGTCTACCCGATCCAGTTTCTCCTCCCCTTGAGATGCCTGCTTCTACCACTGCACCTCAAGGAGATCAGTCCGTTCCTTCTGCATCTTCAGGAGCTAGTGGCTCTGTTCCTACCTCGTCCGCTCATGAGGTAGAGGCCACTTCTTCTTCTCATTCAGGACCTCCCCAACACATTCAGCGTCGACATCCTTCTGAGCAGATGATAGGAGATCTTCATGAGCGGGTCACACGCTCAAGATCTGGCTTATCTCTTTTCTGCTTACACTCTGCATTTGTTGCTACTTTCGAACCCAAGGATGTTAGTCATGCTCTATCTGATGAGTCTTGGGTCAATGCCATGCATGAGGAGCTAGAAAATTTCGAGAGAAACAAGGTATGGTCGCTTGTCGAGCCTCCGCGAGGTCACAATATCATTGGGACTAAGTGGGTGTTCAAGAACAAGCAGAGCGAAGAGGGAGTGGTTATTCGAAACAAAGCTAGACTGGTAGCTCAGGGCTTCTCCCAGGTTGAGGGTCTGGATTTCGAGGAGACCTTTGCCCCTGTAGCTAGACTTGAGGCCATTAGAATTCTGCTTGCCTTTGCAGCTTCTAAGGGGTTCAAGCTGTACCAGATGGATGTCAAGAGTGCCTTTCTTAATGGTTTCATTGAGGAAGAAGTCTATGTGAGCCAGCCTCCAGGTTTCGAAAACCTCAAATACCCTAACCATGTCTACAAGCTTTCCAAAGCGTTGTATGGACTTAAGCAGGCCCCTAGAGCTTGGTATGAAAGGCTTAAGTCCTACTTGTTAAGTCATGGTTTTGATATGGGTAAAGTAGACAAGACTTTGTTCATCCGCCGGCATGGCTCTGACCTTCTGCTCGTCCAGATTTATGTGGATGACATCATCTTTGGCGGGTCTTCTCATACTCTAGTTTCTCAGTTCTCGGATGTCATGAGCACTGAGTTTGAGATGAGTATGATGGGTGAGTTGACCTTCTTCCTTGGCTTCCAGATCAAGCAGACTCGGGAAGGTACCTTTCTTCATCAAGGAAAGTACACTCGTGATCTCCTGAGACGCTTCGACATGAGTGATGGTAAGCCTGTGTCAACTCCCATGGCTTCTACAGCCTCTCTTGACCCAGATGAGGATGGCGAGCCAGTTGATCAGAAGGAGTTTCGCAGCATGATTGGCTCCCTCTTATACCTCACTGCCTCGAGACCGGACATACATTTTTCTGTGTGTCTGTGCGCTGCTTTCGATCTTCTCTCTCGCTTTCACCGCCAGGCCGTGAAGCGCATCTTTCGGTACCTGCGAGCTACCATTGACTATGGTATCTGGTATTCTTCCTCATCCTGTCTTTCCTTGAGAGCCTTTTCGGATGCAGATTTCGCTGGCTGTAGGATAGATAGGAAGAGCACTTCTGGCACTTGCCAATTTATTGGCACTTCTCTTGTTTCCTGGTCTTCGAGGAAGCAGTCCGGTGTTGCACAGTCCACCGCAGAGGCCGAGTACGTAGCTGCCGCCAGTTGCTGCAGCCAGGTGCTTTGGATGGCTTCGACCCTGCGGGACTTTGGGTTAGTTATCGACAGTGTTCCACTCTTTTGTGATAACACTTCTGCGATTAACATTGCCAAGAACCCGGCAAGACACCCGGACCAAGCACATCGATATCCGTTATCACTTCCTTAGAGACCATGTAGAGAAGGGCGATATAGTGCTCCAGTTTGTGGAGAGTGACCACCAGTTGGCTGACATCTTCACCAAGCCATTGGATAGTTCGAGGTTTTCAGCTCTGCGGGGAGAGCTTGGGGTGATTTGTCCTTATGGACTGTAGTGAGGGGGAGTTTTGGGCTTTACTGCTTTACCATATTAAGTATGCTCCTACTCCTTCCTGTTGCATTACATTTTGGGTGTACTTGGGATTAGTTCTTCTAGCATAGATTAGAGTGCTTCTCTTGTCTAGTTGCTTAGACTTCTGCTCTTATCTTGTGATTCAAGGATACTGCTTATTAGCTATTTCTTATCTCACTAGGTTGAGCTCACTCACTTCTTATAGGTTCTAGCGAGGGTCGGGCCACCCTCGGGTAGACAGGGTACGTGTTTGCTCTCTAGTGTGTGTTTTACGGTCAGCTACTAGTCTTGGAGTCATATGGGGTAGATGAGAGTCTGCCTGAGCCATAGTTGTCTCCATATCTTATCTATGCTTTACGGACTGCCCGTTGGATTTTCTTTCCCAGCTTCTCGATTTTATTGCTTTAGTTCAGGGGGAGTTCATTTGGGAGCTTCTGGAGCTTAATGTTGACTTAACTCAACTTGAACTAAAAGTTACTTCTCATGTTGAGGGGGAGCTGAATTTTCTTGCATTTCGGCATTCTTCATTGTAATATAACTACATTGAGCCTTGATTATTATCCTGTTATGACATGTTTACAATGCTTTACACCTTGCCATGACTTGTGCTTGTTTGATAGCTTTATCATGACTTCATATGTGTAGACTAGCTTTTGCCATGATAAGTTCATTAAAATTGCTCAACTGAAATTAAAACTTGTCATGCTAGCAATTGAGTTTAGTCTATCTTTAGCTATCCTTGTATGATTCATGCCATGTCAAATAGGCTGAGTTGAGTCTTGAATCTTAGATTGAGCTATTTTAGTATCTTGATACATCATGAATTAGCACAATCTGTTAAAAAGAAAAAGGATCTCTTTTTATGTGCGAAAGAACTGATTTCACCAATTCTTTCTCATGAGACGGCTTGCCATTACACTAGGCATGAACTCAGGGGGAGTTTTGGATGACCTAGACTATCTTCTTAAGCTTCTCGCTTGGAGTAGTCGCATAAGGCTTGAGATCTAGCACATGACAAAATTTTTGGTTGGAAACAACCATAAGCTTTAAAAGAAAATATGTCAAGTGTGTAAGATTTGCTTAATCACCTAAAGATGAAAAGTGCCTAACCAAATGATAAACTCTTGAGCTTGTAGCACTCTAATTGACTCAACGCTAGTTTCTTGTTTCCGCTTAGCTTATTGACATGGCCTGCATCATCTTTGGATATCTCTAGCTAGACTTTGCTTATTGATGACTTGACATGCTCACTAAATGCACTTCATTTTCAGATTGTCATCTATGTGTTCTAGCTAGTTTATACATATCTTGTCATGATCTAGATAGCTTTTTATTGAGTTATGGCTTGGTGTACTTCTTATGGTCATTATGGATAATTCTCATAGCTCTAAATGATTAGAATAAACAAACTTCAGCCATTTTCCTCCATATGCATACATATTCTCTCTTTTGTATCCTTGATGTGTTTATTGCCAAAAGGGGGAGAATAGAGGAGAAAAAGTCATTTGGGAACATTTTAGAGCTTTGGAGAACAACTTGCTCTTTCTTTGTTGCTCTAGTGTTCCTTTTGTCGACGTGGTCATTAGCTTCATATCTTCTTCTTTTGGACCATGTTGGACTCTTCAAATCAAACTCATTTTCATGCTTTTTTGAGTTTGTCAATATACTCATCAAGGTGGAGATTGAGAGACCATGTGGTCGTGACCCCATGAGAGTGATGAGTAATTGACAAGGGTTTAGAATAGTCGAGTTTGGTTTGGGTGGTTTGGATCATGTTGTTGTGTGGTACAACGGACTCAGTCGGTTTGGTCAGTCTTGGTCGTATGGGCTTAGGATGCATATTCTTTTGTTTCGACAGGTTTGGACTTTGACATACGTGAGTATGATGTGTTTACACTATTTACGCTTTCATGTATCGAGCGGTGCTATTTGACATGTTTCTTGTCTGTGTGACTGCAGGACGTCGAGTGGAGTCGTGGCGAGACACGGAGGACTGGACTAGGCGCAGTGGCGCCGAGGTCGTAACGATCGAGGATGTGTCAAGACGACGTGGACTCGAAGTAGTTGCGAGGCGTGCGAGGCAAGGAGCGCGGAAGCTTCCCAGAAGGTGCAGGAAGGGCGAATTGGTCATTTCGCGAGGCTGCACAAGCGGGAGCGGGTTCCGTTGGATTTAGCTGGCGCAACGGGGTGGAGATCCGTTAGCCGAGGGCTATAAATAGGAGGAATGGCTGCATGCCCTCATGGCTTTGGGAGAGAATTAGGGTTTGCTAGAGTCAAAAGAGGCTTTAGAGGGTTGTTTTTGGCTTTAGTCTTTAGTTGGTGGAGAGACAGAAGGCGGTTGGTCGTGTCCCCACGATGTCTTCTATGTGAGAGCTGCTCGGGAAGGATGGAGAGTTCTTGATCATTCTAAGCATGTATGGGGTTGTAGGGATTATATGAGCTGATACTTCTTGTAATCATGTATCTCTCTTGCTCATTATCAATCCAAGATGGTTTTATTTGAGTTTATGTGATCTCTAGTTCTCTATTGCTTATTTCCTTCGTTGCTCTCTGTGTTAGATTTCTTGGATTTCTGTTTTTGAGTGGTTTCTTGTTGGGAAGGCCCAAAATGGGTTGCTCTTTGGTGGGATGGTGTCTCACGACCATTTAATCAAGTTTCCTAAGAGCAATCTTCGTTTAATTTCAGAACTTGGTTCTTGGGCTACCCCTGTTCTTCATTTTCTGTGAGCACTATCTATTGATCCAGGGAATAGTGCAGTGGCATCACAGAGGATTCTGGATTGAAAATTCGGGTCCGACAATAGCCCACGAGCTTAATAAAACGAGATTAAAAACAGTTCGATGTCCAAATTTCTTTCCAAATCTCGCTCCATTCACTACTACATTACTCCCCACAATCTCTCACTTCCCCTTCTGCGCGAGCCCAGCCTAAAATCGCCGTTCCCCATCGGCACCTTGTATTACAGACCGCCACCAGGTATCCTTGCCGCCTCCCGCCTCTTCGGCTCCACTCTCCTATGCGTTGTCTGCCTCGGCACCCTGATTCGAGCTCCCGCTCCTGCCCTCGCCGCCCAAGCTTCCGTTGCTATTGTGGGAGATGGGGAGGGGGAAGCAGAGGGAGAGATGGCGGGGAGAGGAAGCAGGAGGGGTGCCACGCGCGTAGGAGGTGAGGATCGGTGGCCCAAGAAGAAGAAGAAGAAGAAGAAGAAGAAGAAGAAGAAGAAGAAGAAGCTGGCGACGGGTGCGAATAAGCAGGCGGTGGCGGGCAAGGAGCAAAGGCCGAAGGTGGTCGTCGCCGTCCGGCCGAACATCCCAGTGAGTGGTTGGGTACTCTGCCTTCTTGCCTTAGGGGAATTCGGATTGGTTCAACTCGAGATCTAATCATTTTGTTGCATGATTTATTTCTCGGTGTTGCATTTTTGTTATAATATTCTGATTTTATATGTGCAACAATAAGCAATAACTGATATAACATCAAGATTTTTTCAAAAAGTTTTGTTGCATATATGACCAAAAATTATTGTATATATGAGTGATAAAAATTGCATCCAATTGTACAGCGCTAGTATTCGGATCAAATGTCCAGACGCTAGCAACATCCTTAAAATTTGACGTCCAATTTTTGAAAATTAGAGTCCAAACCAAAGAAGTCATCTGACTCGTGAACACTACCGACAAACATCCGAACTAGTGTTCGACCCGAACACAAATCGGGATTTATACACGCCTACGGAAGACTCCCGTCTTCTTCCGGCTAATGCGGTATTCATCGAAACCGTCAGATCAGGTCGAGATCTTTTTTGGACGAGCATATCAGATCGATCGAGTGTTCGAGCCTCGCCGAGGGAGAAAGGAAAGGTCTGAACTGTCGTGGCATGGCGCCGCCGCCGCCGCCGAATCACCCGTACAGTACAGATCGAGTGATTTTCGTTTTCCTCGACGATGAAGACGGAGGCTACGGCCCCGTGCAGGTGGAAGGCTACGACGACGAGATCCCTTCGTGGTCGCCGCAGCTCGTCGCCGAGGACTTCTCCAAGAGGTGCGTCGGGGACCGCACGTGCGGCACCTGCGGCGGTCGCGCCTTCTGCGGGCACTGCTGCAGGGAGCACCACCAGTGCCACGAGACCGCCGCCGTGAAGGAGGCGTCGGAGGAGGAGAAGCACCGGATGGACTCGTTCTGCATCGGCTGCCGCGCCGCGTTCTGCTCCGAGCTGTGCGCGCACCACGGCGGCGGCGAGGGCCACGAGGTCGTCCGCGTCGACGAGTACGGCGACCAGCATTTCGTGCGCTGCACCGGCTCGGAGCCGTGGTTCTACGCCGCCTTCGACGGCATCGAGGTCGGTAGCTCGATCGATCGACGCCCCTCTGGTTCTTGGTTGATTCTTGGTTGATTGGGTTGCGTTGGTTGCAGACTTTCGAGGACGAGGACGGCAACCTGATGGTGCCCCTGGGTCGGAAGCGGACGGACAGCTTGGATCCGGCGCCGGGCCTGAAGCACACCACTCGCCATCTCCTGTAGACGGAACCAGCGCCGGCGGCCGGCGGCGAGCCTCTTATACAAGATGGATTTTTCTAGCTATAGGCGTCTAGTCCCCTTTTGATCTGCCAAACTAATGGTTGATTGATTACTTCATTAGGATATAAACAAACGATGTGATAATCTCGTTCCAGCAAGACTTGGAGAATTTTGTAAACAACGAAGGCCCTGGTGGTGCGGATGGACTTGTCGATGGACGACGCCAAGGCCCTGCAAAGCTCCCTCGCAGCGGCTGAGTCCTGGTCCATGTGTGCTTCCAGCTCCCCTTGCCATGGAGAGAACTTTGGCCAGCTCCGAGTTCAGCTTCGTTTTAGTGTTACGTTAACATTTAAAGCTAAGAGGAAGCTTTCCTCCGGAGATGTTAGACCATATGATTAGGTTTAGTATTTTTAATAATAAATAATTGATAATATAGATAATAAATAATTGATAATGTTGTTCATAGTGGTGTATCGCGTGTGTGTGAATTGATGTCGGTTAAGTTGGGAAGAACTTGTGTCGGAAAAACGTTCTTTGATCTTTACATATGCAAGTTAAATATGGAGATGATCGTGGTCGATGACGAGATGGATTAAGACTAGGATAGAGAGATCTTAGGTTCAGGTGGTCGAGGATGTTACGAGATCAAAAGTGGATGATACGTGGAGAAGATATAGGAGGTGCGGTCTTGAAGACTTCAACACGTGACAAGTTGAAAGGTTGGAATTTTGAAAAACTTGTGTTAGGAAGGGTTTTAGGTTCCTTATTTGTTTGAATTGAATTAGAACTCGTGGGCTTAGGATAAGCCCAGATTTTGGACTTTAGACTATAAATAAAGATGAGGTTAGAGACTAATCCGTGGCTTTTGGGGATACAAATTTCGTGGTAGGATTTTGGGGTGCCACGAGGGTACTTTGTAGCTACAATGATCCAAAAATAAAGTTTAGATCTATTTCGAGAAAAAGTGTCGGACGCAGCTTTTGCTTCGCTTCATTCAACGGCGGCGCGTGCTAGAGAGCAGCGCGCAGTGCTCCAAGAGCGAACGTGGAGCACATTGTCTTCTCCTCGATTCACGTGTGAAATTTTTGTGCATATCTCATGCGAGGCGATGTTCCTCGTTTGGCATCACACATTGTTTCTCGCTGAGTAGAGCATCGCTAAACTCATCAGACGCATGGTGAACCTTTGGTCCAAGCGAAGCACAACGATTTTGGGGTGCCTTAGTCCGCATGCATCAAGCTTTAATTCATATTTGGTTTCTTGTTGTTGCTTGGGTAGGATAGTACCAACACAAATCAAAAGCCAGACTTGTTTTTGGTTGCACACGGCAAGCCATCAGCACATGTAGTAGCACTTTTGCCTTGCCAAGAGATGCCAAGTCACGAGTGATCTGCTTCTTGACTAAGACGAATAGTGCATACAAAATAAAAGAATAAGACTAGTATCAGGAGAGATAAAAAAATTAATATTTTTTCTTTTCTTTTTGTCTTTGTGTGCTTGTTGTTATTAGCAGAGTAAAAAAATCCTGCTATAGACTGTAATCATTCACTCCTCTCCTCTGATTGTTATCGATATCGTACAAGAGAATTTTTAACGGTGACTCTTCCATGCTACTAGTCACGTGTAAGACGGACGTGTGCGACCGCTAGTATCTCCATCTGATCCGTCCAACAAGCGACAACACTAGTTAGATTTTTATACTTATACCATTCGTAAGGCTTGTGTTGTGCTGACATCATAGGATGGCATCAGCTTGGAATTCATACTTCTTCATGTCCGTTGTTTTACCTTTAAACGACTATATCTCTTCAACGTAATGTCTGTTTTTGCATTCCGTTTAAACCGTTGTGACCTATATGAGAAGTTTAACAAAGTAATACCTATATTGAATATGTTTTATGGACATAATAATAAAAGTGTTTATCCGCTAGCAACTCTACGTAAAACTCATTTGGCATCTCTACATTAGTTTGTTAAACAAATCTAGATAACTTTAGATATATGCTACTAGCAACTCTAGGCAGAGCTCTTTTTGATAGCTCTACAATAGCTCCTAACAAATCTAGATAGCACTCTTTGGTGTCCACTACTAGCAAGTAACTTACAAAGCTACTAACAACTAATGTGGGAGTAATATATAGAACTAGCAACTTATGTATCAAATAACATATATGGCTATCAATTCAGTAACTAATGTAGTGCCACTACTTATAGTTGATTGCATAAAATTATTGATAATTATCACTAAGAAATAGAGAGATGTTAATAAGTAACATATAAAGTTAGCAACTATGTAGCAAGTAATATGTAGAGTTGCTATCTAGCCAATGTAGAAAGTAATATATAGAGCTAGCAATTAATACAATAAGTAATATATAGAGTTGCTAGTAACTAATATAGAGACACCGTCAATAGTTGATCGCACAAATTGATAAAATATTGTCAAGTAATAGAAAATGCTAGCAAGTGAAAAGTAGAGAGTTGTTAGTAATATAAAGAGATGCATTCAAATAGTATGCAAAGTTGCTTGCTAAGTACATGGTAGTTGCAAGCTTATAAGCAACACTATTATTATGTCTTCAAACATATCTAATATGGGCCTTATTTTGTTAATCTCATCATGCAGAACATAATGGTTCAAATAAAAAAACAAAACAGACACTCTGTGAAGAATATACAATCAATCGAATCTTGTAAAGAGAAAAAAGAAAAAAATGCATTCAATGCACTGCCACTCATTTGTATTCTTTGTCTTTATTCCTAATCTGGTTCAAAAGAGAGTTTTTTTTTTGCACTTTTGGCGTGTTTTGGTATCGTATTTACAATAATGGCCGTAGAAGCATGGCAATTATGAAATTGTCATTTTTTCCACATGGTGATCAGACGGCAGCATCATGGGCCGACATATAGAGAGGGGTGCCTGCTGGTTGTGCGGCCAAGGGCATGTCGCCTGGCCACCGTACACCCAAGGGCCTGTCTCCTAGCCACTGTGCGCCCAAGGGACTACCATTAGCCGGCTTAATTACCTGCTTTAATTACTAGTTTATATGTAATATTTGTTTAAATGTTTAAATATGGCAAATGAGCTCAAAAAATTATGAAATTTATGTGTGGCCTCCTGACATAACATACTTGATTGTATATTTTTTTCATAATTTTATCCACTCTAAATATAGTTCAAAAATTCATATGATTATGATATTTGTAAGAGTTGTTACATATAACAAACATGCTCTAAAAATTATGAAATTTTATGTACAACCTCCCAACACAGTTGTCCTAATTTTCTATTTTTTTAGAAATTTTATGTATTTTGAATTCACCGTGTTAATTTAATTATAATAAGCGATATACAATGCTCATTTAAATTGCAGTTTAAATCATACGTCGCATAGCCACCATGCGGCGGCCATCTTTGGCAGTGTGTGACATGCCTTCTTCACACATTTATCACCTCTTTATTGTTGTCCCCCCTTGCCCGCTCCCTCATTTAGACATATGTTGACTCGTCCATGCTATCCCCCCTTGCCAGCTCTCTCCCCCGCACAAATGTTAGTCTATCTATGTCACCCCCTCGCCCGCTTCCTCGCCCGCACAAATGTCAGTCTGTCCACGCTGTTCCCCCTCACTAGCTCCCTCGTCTATAAAAATGTCAGTCTGTCCATGCCGTCCACCCTCGCCTGCTCCCTCGTCCACACATATGTCACTCTTATCATGTCGTTCCCCCTCGCTCGTAGTGGTGCGCATGAACATATAAGTACTACCCCTTCTACATTGTGTTTCCTGCATCATGGCTAGAATACTACATCGCTATCACGGAGAAGCAATGGGAGGAGATCACCTGACTTGCAAGGGCTGCAGCAGCCCGGGATGAAGAAGGGGGGTGTGCGAGGAGGTCACCTCCCCAAAACTAAGCCCCTTGTACCTTCAACCCCAACCCACACCTGAACGTTCCTACTGAGCATTCACCATAGGACTAATCCGTGGGGGAGATGCCCCCTGTGCTAGTGCAGAGACGTATGCAGGTTCTTCAAGTCAAAGAAGAGATTGAGCTCGGGCATACATTACTGGGGTTGCGGTAACTATGTCTAGGACTATCCTGACCGGCGTTACGACACGGTCCACTACCAGCAGCAAGTAATAATATGTTACAATACAACACTAACAAACTCTCCCCCTTTCCCGTAGTCACCGGATTCGCTATGCACCTACTGCAAATGGATTGACTAGGAGATCCACTCGTATGACTAGTGGCAGCTGGACTGCGAGGAGTGGGACACATAGACGACACACAAAATGATGGAGGATGTAACCCCCTTATCGAATCAACTGTTGTGTTGTTTTCGTGGGCTAGCATGAAGATTCCACCCAATCTCATTAAGTGGGAATCCTGCTTCCTTGGCTACATGCATGAAATAACGAGCATGGGCATGAAATGACTTGACTTCTTAGTTCTACTCCTTTGTATGATATATATTTATTCAATGCATATGGACGCCTGCCTCTAGCTTAATGCACACGACGCAGCGTTGGAACAGTCAACATGCAACCATCTAATACAGTATAAGAATGGATATGTATTACACATACATAAATCATACAAAGCACCATAGGTAACAACGCGAGTGAAAACAACACTCGCAACACTACACTTTCGAGATAACAACAAACACAAAAAAGAAAATATCACACAATATTAAGTTAATCTTTCACTCTAGTCTATAAAAATGATGCCACATCTCCACCATTTCGCTACCCCTATATCAACTTTCTCATGGGGAACAATGCTGGGCCTAGTGGTCATATCATCCTCCCACACCTAGAATCGGCAACCGCCAGGGCCTTCCTGCAATTCAATCAGAAAAAGATTTTGTAACATCTAGTGAATGGTTGGAACTAACCTGAAACAAGATGACTCACCAAGTGACAGGGGCACTAATAGTAGTTCCGTCCAGAATTCGCGGGCGTCTGTGAGGTCTTACGTCTAACAAGTATGTTGCACTTTGGGCAAATCACTGTGGGTGCCGACGAAAAGGTGTTCACTTGGCTCATCTCGATGTCTGGGGAAGGGAGAAGAAAACCATGTTAGAGAGAATGGGGAGGAATACTTCAAGACGTGAAGGAGAACAATGCAGGACGACTGCAAGAGCTCCATATTTGAGGCCGAGTGAAAAGAAGACTTGGTGCATTGCCACCAGAAATTACAGACTCGTTGTCAACACTTAGCACCGTGGGTGACGGGGGATGGCATGGTAAGGGTGACATATGTACGGACAAGGGGGTGACATGGATAGACTGATATTTGTGTGGGCAAGGGAGTAAACAAAGGGGATGATATTGAGAGATTATATTTGTGTGGACAAGAGAGCAAGCGAGGGTGAATGGCATGAATAGAGTGACATTTGTATGGGTAAGGGAGCTAGCAAGGGGAGATGGCATGGACAGGCTAACATATGTCCGAAGGAGGGATCGGGCAAGGGGGGATGCAGCAAGAGGGCAACAAATGTGCGAAGGAAGGATGTCATGCATTGGAAAGGATGGCCACCACATGGTAGCCATGTGACCTATGATTTCAACCGCGATTTAAATAAACATCACATATCGCTAATTATGATTAAATTAACATGACTTAACATGGCAAATTTTGAGTACATGAAATTCCTAAAAAAAAAAGAAAATTGGAATGACTATGTCATGAAGCTGCACATAAAATATTATAATTTTTGAAACTCGTTTGCTATATGTAACAACTTTTACAAACACTATAATCGTATGATGTTTGTAGTAGTTATTACATATAGCAAACAAGCTTCAAAAATTATAAAATTTTATATGCATCCTCTCAACATAGTCTTCCTAATTATCTAATTTTTTGAGGAATTTTATATGCTCCAAATTTACCATGTTAAATCGTAGGCCGCATGGCCACCATGCGGTGGCCATCTTTTGAAGTGCATGACATCCCTCCTTCGCATATTTGTCACCTCCTTGGTGCAATCCCTTTCCCTTCCCTCATTCGGACATATGTTGGCTCATCCATACCGTGCCCCCTTGTCCGCATCCTTGCCCATACAAATGTCACTCTGTCCATACCACCCCCTCACTCACTCCCTCATCCGCACAAATATCAATCTATCTATGTTGTCTCCCCTCACCCACTCCCTCATCCGCACATATGTTACTCTTACCATGTCGTTCCCTATCGTCCATAGTGTTGTATGTTGACAATGAGTCTGCAATTTTTGGTGACAACACATCGGGTTCCTTTTTCATTCGGTCTCAAATACGGAGCTCTCGTAGTCACTCATCTCAATTGCATTTCGCTTCTAGTACAAAGAAGAACCTTCTCCGTCCTACAGTAACATACCATGGCAAACACTAAGAGGCCAATCCAACTGGGCTCACTAAAGCAAGACCTTCCCCTGGAAAGGAGGGAGGACTTCGGCCCTAATTACCACTTGATGCCAAATAGGCGTGCTTAACCGGTATGGCCGAAATGCAAACATAGGGAGGAAGCAGTCGTGCAGGTCATGGAAGGCCATTTTGATGGTGGGTGATGTTTCTTCTGATGCCCACACTCTGGGGGTACAATTAGCCAATAGTTTATGTTCTCTTATTGCTAATAGAGTTTTTATGTTAACCCTCCTTTCCAGTAAATAACAAAATATGACTTCGTTCGTTGGATCGATACTCCCTATGAACGTTGTGTTATGAGGTATGTGGGTACATTATGGGAGCAAATCTTAGAGTTGGAGGCATGTATAACAGTTTCAACGAAGAGAACGATGACATCCACCAATAGATGCAATGCAAGAGGGGCAACGAGGAGGTCATCAACATAGGAAGTTCATATGATTCCACATGCTGCTGCATGAACTCTAGCTGCATATGTGTATGCCATTACAACGATGACCAGCCATGTCTGAGGTGCCTCTCTCTGTAACACTCCATGTGGGTAGCACGAGGTACCTTCTACCAGTAGGCACGCACAGAGAAGCTTGTAGAATGGTACTCGGTTGGCTCACGTTGCTAGGCGCCTCTACCTTACCATTGGGCTTCTCCCCAATACCAGCACACACATTACAACATGATTGTGGCTTCTCTAGTAAATCCTTAGTTAGTTTCACACATTTTTCTTCCAAAACAATCAAGTCAGATTTTAGTTTATCACAATTTTTGCATGGTGAGCTAACAGGGTCCTTAGAAGCATATTTAGCCATTTTCTTGTTGTAATCAATTATTTCTTGGAATTGTTTAGAAACAGATTCAAGTTCAGCAGTTAATTTAGGACAGTTCAAGCATGAATCAATCGGCTCAAGAAGAGAAGCTTGCAGTTCAGTAATTTTATGATCTGCCTTTTTTAAGTTCATTTTCAAGTTATTGCAATTTTCACAAGACTCGGGCAGATCAAGAAGTATGGCATAAGGTCCTTTAGCAGCAATGTCCTTAACCTCACATGAGGTGGAAGAAGCAGTCTCATCAGTAATCAGTAGGGTAACAGCCATCCTACTCAGTTCTAACTCGGCAAGCAGACTAACATTCTCCGCCTTAACAATATCAAGCTTGGAAGATAAACTATCATGCGAGGTCCTTAATTTCTCCATATCGCCCAACAGAGCACAGCATGTATCACAATCATCACGGGAGGGAGCAGATGTAAGTGAAGTAAGCTCCCGTGATAGTCTATCTACTTTCTTCTCTAACTCAGTACACCTAGCCTTAGCTCTAGCATGAAAACCACCTAGCTTAAGAAAAGCATGATTGAGCTGGGCGTAGGTAGGGCATACCTCGTCCGAGTCGAGATACACCATTGTCGCTCACTTCGCCCTCGAGGGCCATGAAGCACATGCCGGAGAAGTCATCGCCGCTCTTGGGGTCTTGGTCACCCGTTCCGTCGTCGTCGCTCCATCCCTCCACCTCACTGAGGTCGAGGTCGTCGAACGCGGCGAGGACGCGGTGGAAGAGCTTCTTGGCCTTCCCGAAGTCGCGGAACTTTTTCTTGCCTTGTGGATGCGCTGGAGGCTTCTTGTTGCGGTTCTTATCGGTGTAGTCGTTCTTGCTCGAACCACCGAAGTCAGCTTTGCCCTTCTCCAGCTTGGGGCAATTTGCCCGAATGTGGTTGGGGCCACCACACCCGAAGCAAATGACAGGTCCTCCCCTCTTTCTGTCCCTCCTCCTCTTGTAAGTATGGGAAAACTTTCGAGCTAGGAGGGCCAGTTGCTCATCCTCGAGCTGCTCTAACTGATCATCAGTTACATCACAGAGAGCAGCAAGGGAGAAACCACACAACGAATCAGACGAAAAACCAGAAGCCGAACTGGGATCGGTGACTAGGGCCATCGACTGTGACTTCGACTTGCGAGAGACAATGTCAATCTCGTGAGTCTTGAGACGCGAGTACAGCGCATCAAGAGTCAAAGTTGAGAGGTCCGTGGTGTCCTTGATGGTAGTTACTTTCATCTCCCAAACACGCAGATCGAGTGCGGTGAGCATCTGTCGAGCGTTATCCGAGTCGGAGTATGTGAGACCGACCGCTCGGAGATTGCTCAGAATCTTGTGAAAACGCGCAAAACACTCATCAAGAGACTCGCCAGCGAGCATTTCAAACTTGTTATACTCTCGCTTGAACTGGTCCTGTCGTACCGTCTTTATTTGGGTGGTGCCCTCATGGTAAGCGTCGAGGGTCTCCCAAATATCGAAGGCGGACGAAAGATGAGATATGCGATCAAACTCACTACGACTCAGGCCCTGGATGATGATGTTCCTTGCCTTAGCATTCGCCTCAACATCAGCCATATTCCCGACATTGATGTTCTCATCAGTAGGAACAACAAACGGAACCTTGACCTTGCGCCAGATGGCATACCCCTGGGCCTGGATGTATGTCTCCATTCGGCTCTTCCAGAAGGGGTAATCGATGCCATCGAAAATAGGTGGCTTGGTCGAGTACTTGTCCATCGCCATGGCTCTTGAGACCGGTTAAGATCTATTGAAAAGAGCTAACCGGCTCTGATACCAATTGAAGGATCGAAAATGGCGACAGAGGGGGGGTGAATGTCGACTATTTAAAAACTTGCTTCCGAAAGTACCCACAAACGAGTCTCTTCTCCTATAGCTAAGAGAAGCTAAAAACACAAAACTAAACTCTGAAAGCTAAGAACAAGAAAACAGTGAAACAGCCACAAAGAAAGAACTCTTTGAAAAGACTTGCCACGGCAGAGAATACTCTCGAAAATTGCTGCCACGGCAGATAAAAGACTTGGTTTGCTGCCAGCCAAAAAACAGACCAAGCAGAGAGACTGTTGTCCCTAGAGAATGCAGATTGAGCAAGAAGATTGAACCGAAACGGAGAAAACTCAAGAGCTGTACTAGCCAGACCAAATAATAGAGCCAAGAGACAAAAAAAGTAAGCCAATACTGCTGCCAAACAGCAGTAAACTGCTACAAACCGAAATCTGCCCTGAACTGAAAAAACAGCTAGAAACAGTAAATATTTCTACAACTTGAAAACTGAGAATTTGAGAAGATCTTGCTGTTCTCTTCAGGGCTAAAGACCAAGATTACATACTCAATAGCTTGAAGACCTCTGGGAACAAAAGAGCTTAACAAAAGATCAAGAAATCAACCATTTGAGCCATAACCTGAAAATGACAGAGAGATATCTAAATTTCAGATTGCTTGAGATTTCTCCATCCTTTGCTCATGAAAGTTTGCAGATAAGATAGCAATAGCAAAAGGACTCTCCAGACCAGAACTCAAGCCATCTCCTTGAGGGGATCAAAAATTACCTCAAAACCTAGAAAAGAAAATGAAGAACAGGGGCAGCCCAAGAACCAAGTTCTGAAATTAAACGAAGATTACTCTTAGGAAACTTGATTAAATGGTCGTGAGACACCATCCCACCAAAGAGCAACCCATTTTGGGCCTTCCCAACAAGAAACCACTCAAAAACAGAAATCCAAGAAATCTAACACAGAGAGCAACGAAGGAAATAAGCAATAGAGAACTAGAGATCACATAAACTCAAATAAAACCATCTTGGATTGATAATGAGCAAGAGAGATACATGATTACAAGAAGTATCAGCTCATATAATCCCTACAACCCCATACATGCTTAGAATGATCAAGAACTCTCCATCCTTCCCAGAACAGAGCTCTCACATAGAAGACATCGTAGGGGACACAGCCAACTGCCTTCCTGTCTCTCCCACCAACTAAAGACTAAAGCCAAAAACAACCCTCTAAAGCCTCTTTTGACTCTAGCAAACCCTAATTCTCTCCCAAAGCCATGAGGGGGCATGCAGCCATTCCCTCCTATTTATAGCCCTCGGCTAACGGATCTCCACCCCGTTGCGCCAGCTAAATCCAACGGAACCCACTCCCGCTTGTGCAGCCTCGCGAAATGACCAATTCGCCCTTCCTGCACCTTCTGGGAAGCTTCCGCGCTCCTTGCCTCGCACGCCGCGCAACTACTTCGAGTCCACGTCGTCTTCGACACATCCTGACTGTTCTAACCTCAGCGCCACCTGCGCCTAGTCCAGTCCTCCGTGTCTCGCTACGACTCCACTCGACGTCCTGCAGTCACACAGACAAGAAACATGTCAAATAGCACCGCTCGATACATGAAAGCGTAAATAGTGTAAACACATCGTACTCACGTATGTCAAAGTCCAAACCTGTCGAAACAAAAGAATATGCATCCTAAGCCCATACGACCAAGATTGACCAAACCGACTGAGTCCGTTGTACCACACAACAACATGATCCAAACCACCTAAACCAAACTCGACTATCCTAAACCCTTGTCAATTACTCATCACTCTCATGGGGTCACGACCACATGGTCTCTCATATAAGAAATTCCTAGACTTAGCTTTTGGACCAAAATTCCTAATACCTTTGAATAAAAGGATTTTATAGAATAAGTACAGATCGCATCCACCAATCCATGACTCTTATACCACAACTAGTTTTCAGTGTCATAGCCACTTAACTTACCACTGGGATGACACCCAGGACAACTCAAATCAGGGCCTTTCTCTGCCCTCAACTTTACCCATTCCACTTAACTTACCTCTGGGACGACATCCAGGACAACACAAATCAGGGCCTTTCTCTGCCCTCAACTTTACCCATCCCACCAGGTTTTTGAAATAGAACTATATCTTGTCAAGTTCCCATGTCCGCCCTTGACCGTGGGCACGGCTATTCGAATAGTTTTGTACTCTGCAGAGTTTGTACACTTTACCCACAAGAGATAGATCTGCCCGTTGCCCCACATGATTCCTTGGCCATGTGGTTGAGTAGATTATCACAGGACTGTTACAATGCATAATCCTACTTGTGGTTACGCCCGCTAAGGTCTATCTTCTCAGCAGGATCGTTCATCCTCGAGAAGGGTCCTCGTGAGCCATCACGGGCAAAGCGGGATGCGACCATCCTTCCTTTGCACGTGTTCACACCTTCACGTAACCACACTAGAGCTATGCAGATTAGTTAGCCCCGCCTACATTTTGCAGATTGTGGTTGTACTGTTGTACCTTGGGAGGTCATCACGAGATTCGGTACTTAGGGTTACCTGGGCGGTTCTACCACTAACCCCTCTCTCGTGCACCACTGCACCACACCCCCGGACCATCCGCCCAGATATTTAAGCAAGTTGGGGTTTTTGGGAACATAAAAATATCCTTACCAAATACACCAACCATTTTCACACTGACTTCCCAAATCCAATTCTCATAGTATAAAGTGACGAGGCGACCTTTTGGTGCCCCCGAGTATCTAAGCACAATTAAGCATGGTATATAATTACGGACTTATTTTCAAAAGAATATCATTATAGTTTTACTAGGGTGACAAAGCTCACATATCCAATTATTCTAAAAGAAGGTATTACTAACAAACTCATTAAATGGGTAAGTAACTAGGGTATGGAAAATCAGGCATATACTTAGCACATAAAATAAGAGCATGCAGTTGATAATTTAAATAAAAATAAATTACAGAAAATGTAGGTCCAATATGATCAAAGTATTGACTCGCCTGGCGCGGTTTACCGCGGTCTTGAGCTTACTCACAGCTTTCTTGCTTGCTGATCTCGAGCTTCTGGTCTTTACTGACTTCTGGATCCTGGTCTCGCTGGATCTACTGATCTTTCAGGATTCCAATCTCTAATTACGCGCTAAGCAATAAAATGCAATTAACTCAAAAAGATCCAAGCAAAAGCAAATAAACTCGACTTAACTTTATTAGAGTTAGAGGGTGACATTTTGGTAGAATTGATTGGATGCAGAGAATTGGCGGAGTCAACAGAGTTAGAGTGGGGCGATGAATGGCGAAAAGGAAAGTGAGGTATTGTGGCGGAAAGGGTATTTGCCGAAATATTCTGCTTCGTGTGTAGAGATGGCTAGGCACAGCCGATTGCATAATATCATGGCTGGATCTATTTTATTTAATAATCTTTTTTTATATAATTTTATATTTATCAAGGAAGTTCCATGAGATAGGGTATACCTATTGACAAGGGTATGAAATTAGCGGGATAGTGCTTTGTCGTGTTTAACAGTTACAATTTAAGGTATGTCATATGCACAATGCATACGATTGTTGATTGATCAAGTTGGTCTTTACAGTCTATACTTCTATCATATGAGAGACGTATTATTTTATGTGGCCTAATATTAACTTGTTTACTAAGGTGTAGGTTTGTGAGATTATTATTTTTTTAGCGATTAACGACCCATGGGTTTCTTTTATTAGATGTACGAAGTGGCACTTTGGTATGGTATTACGTTACGATGCTCAGAGAACGGAGGGTCATTGATGCTTCATATATACATATTTGTATTTACTATCTTTCACGATTTTAACTTCAATTAGGATCTATTCTTGCGGACCCAACTATATAATTCAATTATCATTTCTATCCGCAAAACTTCATGTAACACTATTTTCTTTTATACTTAAATGCAGCACCCTGCTAACTATTTGTACTAACTACTATTTAAAAGTGCTTTCATGGTATTTTAATTATATACGATTTACACAATGTATGAATAAGATATACCTTTTTAGGTTTGGATCTCACATAACTATATGCAAGATGATCTCTTATTGTAAATTTATCTTGCGTTAATACCCAAGTTGATTCATTATACTCGAAAAAGAATTTTCATAAAGTCTTATGTCTAAAAACAATAGTTATGATTTACACTTATATTAATCATCTACAACCTTTGCTAATATGAAAAGAGATGTGATTTATTCCTTATAAAGCAATCAATTTGTTAATCATGATAATCATGTGACTTTAGCCAACATCACACCTCTAATCTCTTCACCTTACATAATACAATTATTTCAGCCCACTCTATTCTTATGGTTACTCATGAGCTACAATTTTATCAAACTCCTTTTGAACTTTTCCTTAGACAATGCATTCAGGTTTTTATTACACGCGAACTAATACAAATAGTATGCTATTATCATATTAGTCCACTCTATAGTCCTTTTATTCATGTGCAGGACCTACGATGTATTCCTTATACAACCTTCAATTTCTTGTACTCAAGAGTAGTTACATAAGCACAATTTCTCAGAATATAGCAATGTATGTAGGAATGTGGTGTTAGTCATTCAGTGTGTTAGGGCCACGGAACTAGTCCAAAGCAACCGGAGTTCATTAGGCGAGCAGTAGCATTTTTTTACATTTTCCAGGTCAAGTTGATGACCAAGTCGGGAGGATGTTTAGATGAAGATCTAGCATTTCCTCACGATCGTATTTTGCATGTAATGACATTAAATTACGTAACTAATAGTATTAAAGAGACCTCGATTAATTGAGACACGCGCATTGCATCACCCCTCCTCTCCTCGCCATATTCTGTTGTCGGATTTTCTTTAAGTTTATTTACATCCGAAAAGAAAACCAATTGTATCCGAATGTGTGAGTTCGGATGAGTTGGAGAGTCTTGAGCGTGAAGTTGCGGTGTGCTTGCTAACACGGCGCTCGGTGGGTGGCCTTGCGATTCATGGCGGTGGCCGGAGAAGGGCAATGCGTGGTGACATGAGTTGTCGGGCGGATGGGGAGACCAGAGGAGGTGATCGTAGAGGCGGGGTGGAGCATGGCGGCTCGGGTGGCAGCTTGAACAGGTGACGGCAAGGTGGAGAAAGGGCGCCGACGGCCGGGAAAAGAAGGAGCATGAGCTGGATATGGGTTGGGAAAGCTTACTGTGGTTGGCCGAGCCGAGAGGTTGCGAGGAGGCCGGCGACGGAGCCTGTGGCGCGGCGGGAGGCTTGTGCGGAGGAAGGAGCTCGAGCGGCGAGGGGTCCAAGCGACGGTTGGGGAAGCTTGAGGGCGTCGGGGTGGAGCTCCAACCGCAAGGAATCGGAGCGGGGAAGGCCGAGGAGGGATCGGCGGCAGAGATGGTGGTGGCCGGCCGGAATTGGGGAAAGAGCAATTGAGGTGTCCTCCAGCGACGGTTCTTCAATTAACGGTGTGGGGAGGTGTAGGGTGGTCGGTGGCTCGCCGTGGTGTGGTTGGATTGCGGGGGTCGTCGCCGGAGTGGCCGGGAGCAGCGGCGACGGCGGGGGAAGCGCGCACGGCGAGACGAGCGGGGGAAGAAGAGGGGAGCAAAGGGGGCAACGGTGGCTTGGGCTTCTTATAGCCGAGGAAAGATGAGAGAGGGGCCTTGCGCGCACGCTGTGGCCGACGTCATCGGAACGGAGGCGGTATGGGCGGCGGCATGGAGCAGGGCATGGGTGCGCACAGGGCATGGGCGAGGGAGCGCAGCAGGGCATGGGCGAGGCACGGGGAGGTGACAGGGAGCCAATGGCGTGCTTCGGTGAGGTACGGGAGCGGCATGGGGGCGATGCACCCGACGTCTGCCGGTCCGAAGAGGGAGGCGCGGTGGAGAACCGCTGGTCCGAAGATGTGCTCGGATCTGGGACCGGCATAGGGCAGTGATGGGACGAGGGAGTAGGAGGTGCGAACCGGGGAAGAAGAGACCAGGGGCGGCTTGCGCTGGGGAAAGTAGAGACCAGGGGCGGCTTGCGCTGGGGAAAGAAGAGTAGAGGGAGGGAGGGGAAAAGAAAGAGAACCAGAGGGGGACTGCCCGGTGGGCCTGCTACTTGCGCAGGGAAAAAGGTGGGGCACAGGGTAGTGTCCGCCGGGCAAAGAAGGGAAGGGAGGAGAGAGAAGGGAGAAAGGGAGGGGGAGATTGCCAGTGGGAAGGATTGCATAGATTGAAATTTTTATTTGTATTTCTAGGGCTTGTGTGTGGATAATTTATGCACAAAATTTTAAGACACCTAGCTTTAGCTTCTCATATAGTTGCATCTCTTTTTACCTTGCATCTGCTATGATTTATTTATTATATGATTTTACTAGTACTATTATTTTATCTTTAGGGAGTTATGTCCTGATATTAATTTGGCATAACTCAAATTTTGGAGAACTCAATTGAAATTGCAAGAGAATTTTGAATACCAGCAAGGATGCAAATAAAAATCTTAAATTCTTTGAAATTTTACTTACTCCAAATTTCAGGATGTTACAGCTATGCACTGCTTTTGAGCCAGCGTCCGATACATCGGACGTCTGGTTGATATCAATTCCCAAATTTGAATACCCATGGATACGACGTCGGAGTTCCATTTTCTGGGCAAAGTATATAGTATATTTTTGTTTTGGCGTAGGTAGCCAACTCTGAATTGACTACCATTTCTTCATGATTTTGTGCTGAGGCACGAGGGTAACAGTCCTTAATAATAGTCTAACTAGTAAGGTGTCCGTGCGTTGCAACGAAAAACCAAATAAAAGTGATGCATACATCTAATGTTTACCCGTGTATGCACAATTCAATCCAGCATACATCTACAGACCAAAAAAAAGAATATAAGCTTGATTACCTCGTCAATGACATTGTTTACTGATGTCTGAACAGTTACGCCTCTCGCTGCTGCAACACGTTGTAAATCCTCTTCTGTTACCCAACCAGCACAGAAAATGTCCCGATCTCGCAAAATATCGCATAAAAGAAGATTCATAGAGCCAGGATACATTGCTACGCAAAAGCAAATCTGGAAAACAGAATGACAATGCATACCTGTGTTGCAAGATCACCAATTGCCAACCGAGAAAGGACTATTTTTGCCCCACTTTTTACACATTTATCCAACTTGTCATAAATAATATTCCATTCAGCTTCAACAATTGACTGGTATTGCAGAGGGTCCGACAATCTAGAGAAATGAGAGTACCGTGAGAAAAAGGGAAATAATGGAGAGTGCATAGAAACATGAGTACATATCAAGGTGACACATGAATGATTGTTCGAATTGGGTTAAAATACCGATCTCTGCATTTTCTTTCTCAGATTTCAATTCTAGCTCAATGTTTAGCAAAAGAATTTTTGGATTCAAGAACTTATTTGGCTGTTGCTCAAATCCAGCATATGAAAATGTCTTCTTGAAGGCAACACCATTAACAAGGAAAGAATCTCTTATGGTACCTCCAGGAACCTAATAGCAGCTCAAAATTCAAAGCATCCTTATTCAGTGTGAAATTTAGGTGCTAAACATCTAACAAATAAGAGCTGATTTTGGATCAGAACAGCAGACATCATGTAACATGGAGCTTGAACATGAAGCTAATGGTACAAATCTCTCATAATTACCTTTTTATTCCAATAAGGTTAAGTCTGTCATCATTGCCAATGGCAAGAACAGCATCCACAACCATAGAAGCAAAGAATTCTTTCTCGCCACCTATTAAGTTTGATGAGAGCGTCATTGCAGCGCACTTGGCTAACAATGATTTCTTGTCTTCAAGGCTTTTCCCTTCGATGCTAACCGCCAGATCTTTGACCTTTCAATTGCCTCATGAGAATTCATGGGATTAAAAAGCTAGGTTTGACAGTTTGTAGGGCACCAAATGCCCAAGTGTTCAAGGAGGATGATGAAGGTAAGCATACTAACCTTCCTTTTATGAACAAACACTCAAGTTTTGTTAGGTACAAAAAGAAGGAAAAAAACTATCAATCCTTTCCTGTAATTTGGAGCAGACAGTAAATCAACAACCATTTGGGACAATGGGCCTTATGCCCTTATACCACAAAGTACATTTGTACCTCATGGGTACACCATCAAGTAATGGAAACATCCAAAAGCAATAAGAAGTTACTCTTCAACACAATTTGCACAGCATGGCACTACGTGCAGGTGTCTCCGAAACGCCATAAGAAGTTACTCTTTCCAACTTCACTTCATAACACATCTAGCTCTTCAAGATATTAATATTGACTTGCCAATATGAGAATGGTCAAAATTGTCACAGAAATAAAAAACAAATACAGAACTGAATATCATATGTAAGTTAATACAATCACAAGTGAGCACATCGAAACAAAACTAAGTGTAAGCAAACAAAGATAAGCTAATGGTAGAATAAATATAAATAAAATATCTTTATTGCCCCCTTTTTCCTCTTACAGAGAATGACCAGCTTGTGTGACCAGAATGACCAGCTTGTGTGACCATGGGTTGAATGACCCATTTTACAAACATAATTTGACACATAGATCATAAGAAGATAAAACATAAAAGATTTGTAAACAGTTATTCCTCAACAAATGCATAGCATTGTTCACAAATACAAATGAAAAGGAAGAGTAAATAAAGTCAAGAGTTAGGTGAATTTCATCATGCCATGGAAGGGGAAAACTTCTCCTTCGCTGGTACAAGCCACTTCAGATTTATGGCAGTTGGTTGTCTCGGAACTAAAAATGTGACAGCTACTTGGTTAATCAAATTTGTTGAAAGTTCCTGAAGCACTTAATTTGCAATAATCAGTACATGCACACCATAGTGGGAAAAAACTATCAGCCTATAATGATGTCAAAAGTAAACATTCAAGGAACATTCTGCCCTAAATAAAGGCATGCGTCAAGACAAACTCATGAGGTCATAGCTAAACACTATCCATTAACTACTACATTAACTTATTAGTAAAGTATTAAAGTATGTTCTACATTTTCAAAAAAAGTTGATAATGGTGGATTTATAGAACATCTGCAACAACTAACAACAAGGGGCCTATCATCAGAAGAACATGTGGAGTAGTGCCTCCATGCTTTCCAACAATTAAATTGAACAAAATCTTGAAGCAATACGATTAGTAGTAGAATAGTGGGTAGTTGTCATTTGCTCTAAAATTCTTGTTATTAGATTTTTGTGGAGAAGGCATGAAGTACTCCGTGCACATGTGCACACATGAGACCAAAAAAAAGCAAGTGACCCAAAAAACATGTAAGAGTGGTAGTTACCATATAGAAACTGCTGATAATATCCACTGGCTAGGGGAGGCAGAGCAACCAATTAACAGCCAAGTCTAGTAAATCAACATTCTTCCTCAAAATCTTTCTTTTCAAAAATTAAGACTTAACAGATAACTCCAAAATGAACAAAGGTAAACTGCTATGAAACTAAAAAACTCAAATCATATTAAAATGGTCTTACGCCAATTGTACAACATAGCTGCAGAACTGCACATTGTCAGCAACTAACAAAAGGATACAGTTGCATAGCTAGGCTTTCCAAGCCTCTCATTTCCTCATTTAACCTTCAACATATCACAAAGTCATCAGAAAACATTTGCAAGAGGCACAAAATGAAGTGACCATTGCAAATATATAAACATCACATGATTTTGAGGAAAAAATACATAAGTTACATACAAAACCTTTTCTTCTCTAGAGAACTGAGAGAAGCACAGAATAAAGGAATTCCCAAAGCCAACTGGATTTATAGCCAATATTAGTATCTGCAGTATACAATTTCTCCGAAATTGTAATTTTAGGAAACAAACGATCTCTACAATAAGCTATAAAATCACTACAATATAGATCGTGTACATTCACACCGCATTACCACACGTAAGACAAATGAACGAAAGATAAAGAACATTAGTTCAAACAGATCACCTCAAGCATGAATTGATGTACTTATTTCCTTTTGAAGATGCTTGAGTGCTGCAAAAACATAGTTATCGTGGATCTTGATCGGTGGCAAAGGTGACACGTCATTTGTCAAACATGAATATAACAATATTGAAAGAAAGGATACATATTGTATCCGTAATCTTACAACAATATACATGCATAACATAATTTATAGTTATCGGTGGAATAACATGGTGCATAATCCAACAATGTCCAACAATGTAAACTAAATCGTGGAATGCTAATTTCTCGATACTAATATAAACTACAACAATGTCCAACAAGTTGAATGCATCAACAATCAAAAGTCGACATTAAAAATAAATCAGATTCAAGACCTACACATTTATGATGGCATCAACAATAATTTGGATGGGGTTTGCATCATCAATAGGTGAATAATCTCCATAGCGTGTTTCACAATGCGAACGACCATGAGCTTCTTGCCATTGTTGCGCCCATGCATCATCAAAGAGTTGGTCACCTCTCAACAATTGGGCATTGAGCCTTGCGGAACCTCTTCACGAATACCTTCCAAAGGTGTGGGGAAGATATGTGCCATGCTTTGTAGGATTGACAGCAAGGTAATCATTCAGAGAGATGTCATTGACCTGCACAAAGAAATTGAAAAAAAGGCTAAGAGATAAAACTGACAGTACCGCACTTAGAACAGTACCAAGGGCAATTCTTAAACAGAGGTTGGAACAAAATAACAATATAGAAACAGAATGTGGTGTTTCTGACATTGCTGACATTTTCAGTAAAGAAGAATTGAATATTCAAACAGTATTTGAGATTTCTGCACAAACTTTAGTAATTTACAGAGAATATTTTTGAATAATAACAAACCAAACAAAATATATCAAGAATAAAGAACTACGCCATTCAAACAGACAAACACCAAATTGAGCAATGGTAAACGATCACTTAATCCCATGATCTACTTTTGGTATATTTCATGAAAAAATCAAGGCTATAATGAAAAAAGTAGTTTAAACATGTCCAAACCTACATCTTCAACCCATAAAATCCCAAAAACCTACATCTTCAAACCATAGAATCCTAAAATATTCCATCTATAGCTACCTAAGAAAACATACACACATACCATAAAGAATATATACGCAAACAGTACACAAACCCTGCCAGTGATCGAAACATGAAGCATTAACTTGCCGTCTCCTTCTCAAAAAAAAGTTGGATGTGTAAAGATCAAGTCTAGATACGGTGGCCAAACAATGAAATATAATCATTCCACCCACTCATCAGTCAACATATTCTCAAGCAAAAACTCTAAAAACATGGGCAAACTCACAACATTCCAGCACCGGAACCCTCAAATCTTGCTTCCTGGGACACGGATAGATGATGGAACTCCCAACATATCCACCAACTGAAGCATTAATCCATCGTTTCAACTAAGGCCATTAGTAAAGGCCAAATCCTAAGCCTAACCATCAGATCTAGCAGATCAACTCACCGCTAAGAAGGGGAGACACCAAGAACAAGCGTCGCTATAGCACCATGCGTACAGAGTATCGGCTCAAATATCGCATCCAACAAAGCAAGCAAGCCACACCGATGGGATGGGGGTTGGGGTGGGAGAGAGGGGACAAGGGGAAGGGGAGGACAGGAGACCTGGACGTCTTCGAAGGACCAGCGGTTGAAGAGCTTGATCTCCTGCGTCTGCGCCTCCACCACCGCCATCTCCACAGCAGGCGACGTCAAAAGTGGAGGGGGGAAGGGGGGAAGCTCGCGAGGAGAGCAAAGGAGGAGAGGCGAGTGACGGCGGCGGGGAGGGGACAACCCTAGCAAGAGGCACGGGGTTTTATCGAGGGGGCTCGGGGGGGGGGAGGAGGCGGCGGCGACACGAGGTGGGGGGAGGAGGCGGCGGCGACGCGGGGTGGTGGGAGGAGGCGGCGACGGAGCGAAGGGGTGGGGGAGGAGGCGGCGGGGGGAGAACAAGGGGGAGGCAGGGGCGGCGGGGGGAGTGCGAGGGAAGGCGGATCGGGGCGGCGGGGGAGTGCGAGGGGAGGCGGGTCGGGCGTTGGGGGCGTTGGGGTGGGGGACGGTTCGGATTGTATTTTATAATTAGATCGAATGGTTAAAAGGAAGTGAGGGAGGACTCATCAACCACCAACTCCTTCTTTTAAAGTAGTAAAGATTCAAGTAGTTCAGATTACGTATCTCGACGTTCTATATTCACAAATTCTAGCTAGGTCTGTTTCTAGCTTCGTGATAATGCAAATGTAACGTACTAAGTTGGATGTTACGTTGAATCGCCAATGTATTAGCGGTGGTAAGTTGGTTTAAAAATTTTTGGGTTCAAATGCTCCCCATGAACCACACACATAGTGACATAGAGGTGCAATAAAAGCAGATATCACTTATCCTATATCATATTTTATATATTTTTTTAATCAAAAATAGATATGGATAATAATATATACATATTTCTCTATTCTATATTTGTTACAAAAACTTTCAAACGGTCGGTCGAAGGAAATTACGGTGGCTAAGAATAATCAACTCTATCTCTATTTATAATTCTATATAAGAGTAGTTTTAATTTTTATTTAACTTTTCTTATCTTCTATTTGAACCCATAGTTTAAACTATAAACTTTTTGTCTTCGCCGCTACCCCACAACTAGCACGTGAATACTCCACCGGCTGAGAGATATTAGTGGGGTTAGCTCCACCACAACGGTGGAAACCAAGGCATCAACCGATCGAAAATGGAATAGTGTATTTTTATCATACTTATATTTTATAAATAAATATGAATATAAATTTGAATATTCTTGAATATGAATATTGTAATAAATACGAATTCAATAGAATACTTACTTGATTTGGTTGAATCCGGATATTCTCATAACTTATATAGTATGAAGATATTAATGACATTTTATCCCCATACAATCATGCTTAATTATTCTAATTCATTTATTTCACTTAAAGAAAGATAAATTAACAACAAATTAAAAAAATTATCCAACTAATTATTTGTATTGTAAAATATGTGTATATATATATGACAAGTGTTTCATGCACCTAGATGCCTATATCAATACCCATTGATGTGCTTTGAGATTCAGACGTTTGATGTGTGTATCTTCATATACCCATAAAAAAGTATATTTGAGATACCAAATTCTAAAACAAAAATTAAATTCAACTTTAGTTTAATTAGTTTGAGGTACTTTCTTGGTATATACTTACTATAGTCGCGTGAAACTCAATAGTAGTTCAAACTAGTTTGAACTAAGTTCAAAACTTACTTACCATAAATATATCAAGGGTATAAAATGTTTTCATACCTAAACTCCAAAACAATTATCAATCACACACGAGTATCGGACGGTTTTTGATATGGGTGCGTGGACACCTAGGTGTATCAAGTAATATATATATATATATATATATATATATATATATATATATATATATATATATATATATATATATATATATAATACGAATGTGCTATCCAGTGTGTGCGTGACCTGGCTAACATCAGTAGTTCATGCCATTTTCAAGTTACTTATCGTGAAACATAAAGTTATTGTCTTCAATTATAGTCTACCATTTTTTTACGGTGTGTCGGAAAGTTACTAACATTTTTCTAAATGAAGTTACCATTGGTTATGAATGAAGTTATTGCCAAAACTTCACAGTGCTAAAAAGTTACTGATGTTTCTGAATTAAATTATCATTGGTAACAAGTGAAGTTAAGTTACCATCAATGCCCTAGAGGTGGCGATCGGACTAGTCCGATCAATTGAGGCGGAACGATCAGACCAGTCCAAATAGCAGAGGAGACGATCGGATGCAATGATCAGACCAGTTCAATCAGCTGAAGCGGAATGATCGAATCAGTCCAAACAACAGAGACGATCGGACAGATCTGATCGCTAACTAGAAGCAGTTTGGACTGGTCCGAACAGCAGCCGGTGCGGTCAATGTCGTTTGAGAGAAAAGTTACTAGCCTCCGTGCATCAAGTTACCATCTGTACAATATGATGTTACAACCATCTTTAGTCAATGCAATCAATATTATGTAGGAAAAAAGATATTAGCCCCACGCATCAAGTTTCTATCTATACAACATGAAAGTACCACCATTTGTAACCAGTGCAGTCAACATCATTCGGGAGAAAAGTTATTAGCATATGCGCATAAAGTTATCACCTATACAACATGAAGTTACCACTATTTATAGTCGGTACGCTCATTCTGTAACCGCCCATAATTAATGCCCTAGATTAGCAGACGTAATATGCAGATGGCGGTTATGGCAACAACGATACCATGTGCATAAGAACTGTAAATAACTTTATACATTACAGACAATAGCTTGATGTGCGTATAATAGTAACTTTTCATAAAATTAACAAACACTATCGCTCCACTAGTAGGGGTCTAACACGCACAGAATTGTAAGTAACTTCTTGCAATTTGGATGATAACTTTATGTGCAAGTGATAGTAACTTTGCTATATTTAACAATCATTGCAACTTCACTAGTAACTGTTCACGGGGTGGGTTGGTGAGGCGACTTGCTGATTGATTCGAGGGGGCGCGTAGGCGCGGATTAGTGTTGATATATATATATATATATATATATATATATATATATATATATATATATATTGCTTCATCAAATACGAATAGTTCAGATAAAATAACATTTTGGATAGTAAACATTTATACTATATTTGTATTCATATTTTTTATGTGAATTTGAATACAAATATGAATAGGAGAGAAATTGTTAATCGAATAAAAAATCTATATCGTATTTGTATTCTATCGAATACGATAACAGGATAATATGGATAATTTTTATATATTTCCTACCCCTCTTGATATGGCTCCAATGAAGGATTACTATAGGCAAAGGCTATATTCTTTTTGGCTTTTTAGCAAATTACCGCTAATTAGTTTCTCTCAGCAATCACTATTCATTGGACTAATAAATCGTAGCCCAAAAGAACAGACTTAAAGGCAAGTATAATGGTAAAATGTTAACTATCTATAAGCTTTACCATATAGTATTTTTACTAACATGGAAGGAGAAGGATAGAATTGTTACCGCTAGGTGAAAAGCCGATCTAGAGGCTGCTTGGTTGGGTTGAAATTTGGTGATTTATGGGCCTGTTCTTTTCAGTTTTTTAAAACGGCTTTTGGCTTTTGCTATAGTACGTAACTTTCAAACGAGGTATTTTTTTAAGATGAAGTTTACAAGTTAATTATAGTACACGTTAAAAGCCCAACATCTGTCCCATCTAAAATTGCAAGCGAGTATCTCTCTCTCCATAATCTTTATCGTAAACAGCTAAAATTCAAAAATTTCAGCCAAAAGCCATAAGACACAGCAAAAAACAACAGGCCCTATAACTAAAATTAAATTATAACTAGCTGAAATTACACTATAGCTGACGATGGCTTATTTGACATAACTAATTTTAAAAAATTTAAAAATAAAAAGGTAGCACATCACGTATAATACAAACGAATACAAAAAAGAATTGGTAAAAAAGCTAAAAAATATTAAAAAGTAAAAAAACAAAAATAATAAATAATAAAAAATAAACTAAAATCTAAAGCTCAATTCCAAATGAACAGAGCTCATATCATAAAGTATGGACACATAGATAGCACAAAATACTGTTATATAGGTTGATGTCTCTACGGAACATCTTTTTATGCAAAAATTAATGGATTGTGTCGTCCTATAGAGGCAGGTCTTGTCACATCTCTATCATAGACAACAGTCATCTCGTACTAATTTACATTCCTTGAAGAGGTACTCGAGCCCATTTTCTAAGGTGTCAATAGAGCTATTAATTTTTGAAGTACTAACAGTAAAAAAACTCCGTTCTGATCGCTGCCTTAAACCATAGTGAATAGAGTTGTATATGCACCAGTAGAGCCACCTCCCGGTGACCCAGGATGGCTGAATCGGAAGAAGCATCAAATGGTGCCATTGATTGGCTTCTTGCCATTGAGACAGAGACACCAACCAGGCGACAGGATGGCCAAGGGCTATGGGGCGTGCAGCAAGGGTGTTTAAGCTCGTTTTCAGGCGCGAGGCAAGGTGGTTGGGCTAGGGGCAATAGGTGAACGGGGCGCGCCACTGAGGGCATTAGGCGGTCAGTACGCGAGGCAGCCTATGCGGGGTGAGCTGATGACCATGGTGGCCCTCACCGCATGTATGTTAGACCATGTGGTAGTTGTGTATTTAAGTAATGATGAATAATTGACATTTGGGTTTCATTGGAATTTGCATTTTGGTAGTTTTGGTCGATGCGCTTTGTTAAACCGAATTAGATTAACGATCGCGACTTTGTATTAGGCGACCGATCGTTGGCTTCGACCACGCTTGGGAGTCGATGCTCCGAACTGCTTTGTCCGATCAGCAGTTTTCGACCACATCAGGCTTCAACTACAGCTTCTCGACCATAGCTTTACGATCATAGTACTTCAATCACGGCTAGGGATGGCAACGGGTACCCGAAACCCGAATACCCGATGGGTTTTACCCGATAAGGAGACGGGTATGGAAAGATATCTTCACCCGCGGGTATGCTAATGAGTAAGAAACTCTACCCATCAGGTATGCGGGTACGGGTGCGGGTATATACTACCCGTACCCGTATACCTACGGGTAAAATATACCCGACCGGGTGTATACTAGAGATAGCAACGGATACATATACATGTGGCTCGTATATATATATTCGAAATGAAACCGATGGAAATACCTGCGCCCGTATATACCTGTGCCTCGTATATACTCTTATCAATTCGGGTATGAGTTACCCGTCGGGTATAAATACCCGCGCGGGTGCGGGTACGGGTACGTTTTTATACCCGGGTGCGGGTATGGGTATTGTAGCGGGTGCGGGTGCGGGTATCGGGTACGGGTATGGGTTGGCAATACCCAACGGGTATTTACCCGTTGCCATCTAGAACGGCATCAATAGGTAATCATTCCGCTCTGAGTGGTATTGGTCTGCTTTGAGTGGTTTTGATCTAGTCTGAATGGTTTTGATCTGCTCTGAGTGGTATTGGTCCAGTTCGAGTGGTTTTGATCGACTTCGAATGGTTTTGGATTGCTTTGAGTGGTTTTGACTGGATCGGAGTGGTTTTCATTGAGTCTGAGTGATACGGACGATGTTCGAGTGCCATCGGAGGATCGAATGACATTTGACTACTATTGGAGTATCGAATAGGCTTCGAGTAGTACGGAGTATCGGACAGTGTTCGAGTGCCATCGGAGGATCAAATGGCATTCAATTGCTATTTGAGTATCGAACTGGTTTCGAGTGCCATCGGAGTATCGGATGGTGTACGAGTGCGATAGAGATATCAGACAGTGTGTGAGTGGCATTGGAGGATCGACCGACGTTTGAATGGTATCAAAGCCCTGTGTGGTTTCAACTAGGACTCAAGTGGTGCGGTTGAAGTTTTTGAGCACTGAGCAGTCAAAGTCCTCGAGTTGAAGACCCTAGAGTCAGAGAGTGTGTGGCCATAGCTATAGTGTTTTGCTACAAGGAACCGGTCGTATGCAGTAGTGAATTGGTCAGAGGTTTTAAACTCTTTTTTTTGTAGTAACTAGTTTGTGCTCATAGTTACAGTGCTTTTCGATGGTCGTAGCTACATTACTTTTCCATGTTTTTAGCTACAATGCATTGTCGAAGTCGTTGACTTTGTTGTCTGTTGTCGAAGTCATAGACTTTGCTATCTGCCGTCATAGTCATAGACTTCATGGACTGTTGCCATTGGCTTCACGGTCGGTACTTGTAGACTTCATGGTTGGTACGAGTGCTTTAATTCTTGCTATCTTCGAGTATTCATGTTAGGCCATTGGTAGGACTGGTTGGCGCATGGTGGTCGGTGATTGATGAACAGTGCTTGGAATATGAAAGGACTTGTTACTTGGAAGTCGGAAGCTCTCAGTAATCACAAGGACTCAGTACTCATAGTCGGAAGGACTCGGTACTTGGTAGTCATAGACTTTGCTACTTGGAAGTTGAAGGCTTGTAGTCATGGGTTTCACAGCTATGGTTGATGATCGGTTGTCGGAGTCTTGTGGTATATGATCGGTACTCATAGACTTCGAGTATGCATAAGGTCAGCGGTCTGATTGGCTGTGCTTGGTAGTCAGACTGGTCATTCTGAGTGATCTAAAACTGATTTCTGGATAGTGATGAGATTTGTAGTCGTGGATGATTTGGTTGGCATTGATGGTTTGTTGAGGTTGTGGTTACACATGTATGTGCTGTTGATGGTCAAATTGGGAAGAACTTATACTGGAAAAATATTTCTTTAATGTTTGCATTGCAGATGGTTGTGGAGATGATCATGGTCGGTAACGAGGAGGACCGAGACTAGAATGTGGAGGTCTTAGGTCTAAACGGTTGAGGATGTCACGTAAGGTGATCAGGCTAATGCTAGAGCATATGGAGATCAAATGTGGTGATGCGTGGAGAAGCTAGGGGCGGTGCGGTCCTAGAGGCTTTGACACAGAAGTTGATGGTGCATGATGAAGATACGAGAGGTGCTATCCTGGAGGCTTCGTCATGTGATGATATTAGAAACGTTATGGAAGGAGTCCGTAACGGGAAAGTTTAGAGATATTGGAAAACTTGTGTATGGAAGGGTTTCGGGTCCCTTGATTTTCAGAAGAGATAGGATTTTGTGTTCGTATTGGATTTGGACATGGTTTGGGGCTCTAGCATATAAAAGCAGGTAGAGACTAAGGGTTTTCGTAGAGATTTTGAGGAAGCTTTTAGTGCAAGAGTTTTTAGAGGTACTTGTGAGGGCGCTTTGTAAATCAATGAAAATCCAGCAATAAAGAACATTTTGAATCAATTTGGTTTATGATGTATTGAAGATTTCTAGTGATTGCTGTTGCAACGGAAGTGTACGACTACGTGCAAAGCTAGCATTGAGTAATCGATCAAGTTGTCGAATCCTTCATCGATTACTAGAAGATATCAAAAAGTAGAAATAATCGTTCACCCTATCTCTGATTGTGCCATACGATCTTACAATATCTGTCCAGAAGTTGTGCCGATTTCGTGGTTGTTTTCTCGGTGGCCGAGGACATGGATGGGAGGATTTCTTCGCAACCTGACGGTGTTTCCTGAACAAACTCTCGCCAAGCTAGGCTTGCCCAACCTCTAAAAAAATTTCTGGCTCTGCCACCGTGTACACCCACAGCTTAGTCACCGTCCCAAGCGGTGGTTCTCGTGTAAACTTATTTCTTGAAGGCAGTTACGAAACAAGAATCTTTTCTGTTCTTTTTCTTTTTTTCATATGACGGCCATTTTGTTTGCTGTGAGCCGCTGATGGTATTGCTCCTTTCGGTAGATTCATCGAATAGCAGCAATCTGTGGTGGATTTTGGCAAAAGCAGAGCTAGTAATTAGAGTAGTAAATTAGGACCCGATTCCTCCTCCTGCTAACGTTGCAAGCCTCTTGCATCCAGGGTTCATAAAATCGAACAAAAATAAGAAATATCAGATTTACCAGGCTACTCTGGTAAAAGGCCATGTCGGATAAAAATATTCGGCCCAATTCGAACGCAAAGCTGGCCCAAACTAGCACATCGGCTTCCTTTATCTTTGCCCTAGGCCAAAAAATTGATCTGAAATAAAACCGAGATTTCAAAATTTTGAAATCTTCTTGATTTCTCGTTGGATCTCAATCCCAGCCCAACCTTGGCCCAAAATCGCTCATGATCCAGCCCAAACCAACCCATATCACCCACTGAACCGCCTCCAACCGATCTTTTTTGCGCCGGTACTGTAGCACGTCCAAAAGTATCCCCGCCGCCGCTGTTTGCCGCCGCCCGTGCCTAGTCTTCTCTCCCGCTGCTGCCTTGTTGTGCCAGCAGCCATATGCTTCAACTAATATGCCTCAGCAAGCTTTGATCGTCCTCCGTCCATGTGTCACACTGCTCGGCCAATCCCAACCGTTGCCGCCTGATTTCCCACCCAACCGACCACCGTATTCCTTCGGCCGACCTGACAACTCCCGACAATCTTTGACCGCCACAAAACAATCCTCAAGGCCCTAGTTCTTCTCCCCTGCCAGCTGAGCTGCGCTCTCCCGGGTTCTCCCGAAACCGTTTGCCCCCTTCCCACCAGTACTAGGGCACCCCGAAACCTCCACCCCTGACTATATTTAAACCCAGGAGCCCCTCCGTTGTGAAGCGCACACACACACAACAACCCCCATTCACGCCCAATTGTCCCGAGCCCCACTTTGTCACCTGAGATCGCCGGAAAGCCTGAGGTACGTTCAAATTTCCACACCAGTGAATTACTCGATTAAACTTCAATTGCATTAGCATGGAGCATCCTTAGGACCCCGCAAACCCATCCCGAGCTTTCCCCTAAACCCCCATGGCCCCTACTGAGCTGCCCATGAGCGCCGCCGCCCAGCCTCGGGTGACCACCATGGACGGCTTGAGCCAAGCGTTCCCCAGCCAAACTAGTGCCTCCCCGAGCTTCCTCTGATTCCTAAGATGCTTAAAACCATATGCAACCCTCTCGCTAATCCTCGAATCACTCCTATGCCATTAGAAATCCGTATGAAGCAACGACCCCGTCGCTGGTGATCTTTGGACTTCTGGCCGCCGCCGAACACAAAAATGGGTTCCCAGACCTCCAGCAACCCATTCCTACCCTTGGAATTCGTCACAAGTAACCACAACTGCGACAATTGCCATCACTTCCCCTGTTTCTCTGATCGCGGCGCCAATCAGTTGAGGAAGATGAACAGTAAACGGGTCCGAATACTGTAGCAGCCGAACATGGTGAACAGTAAACCCTAGTCCTGACACTGTTCACCCAACCTATTAACACACACACAAACATATATATATATATATATATATATATATATATATATATATATATATATATTTTGACTATTTCGAGCCTGTGAACCCATTTTCGAGGTCCGTTCCCCTATACCAAGCCCCTAAAAATCCAAAACCTATTCATTTGAATTTTTGTTCGAGTTTATTTTATTTTCTTTTGGTCCAAATTCAATCCTTGGAATGCGGACTTAAATTTTTTAATTGTTTTTCGCGTTAGCATTCGACGCCACAGATCGACCGACTCAGGAAAGAGAAGCTTTAGCTCAGGTTTGAGACTCCAAAGAATACAAATTAATTGAAGTCGTTAATCCGCAAGGCAAGTTGCATGTTTTGATCATATTGAACCTACCTTCCGTTAATTATTTAATTACCAGTATTTTCTTTATGCTATTTGTGCATTGATATTTTATGTACAAACAAATGTTGAATGACATGATATTAGTTATATCCTACCACCCGTCAAAAGCTCAGTTTACATTGATGACCACATTCACCTTGACAAGACTTAGTAATAATAATTGTACAATTTAATTAATCATGGTAGTGCAGAAAACACTACTGCTAAGCAAGAGCATTCTGCTAGTAACTTTTTGTAAATCTGGAAAAGAGAAATAATGAGAAATTATGAGATGGTTGGATAACACTGCCGTCGAGCAGTGGGAAATGGTTTTAAAAAGAAAAGGATAGTTTGGAGTAGAATGGGCCCAAAGATTGGATAATAAGGACTATCTTATGCTCAGCAAATGACATAGTGATCGCTCAACCATAAGTTTGACTTGTCAAGCCTGGTCTAGTATATGCTCAATTCGATTAAACCTCTATGGAATTTCATAATAAAGAGTTTGGTATGGGAGGGGGTATAAGCACACCAGACAACAGTAGATTCCACTCAGGATAAGAGGATAAATATCTGACCTAGCTAGTGGATACCCAGGTCTGAGATGGAGGACTACCGGGTGGAAGCTAAATAAAGAAATGAGTGGTGAAACAACCTTGTTTTCTTAACTTAGTCATGAGAGTTATGAAATCTTGTGGGTAAAGCTGGGTAACTCCTCGGAGTAATCACAATTGTATCTTGAATACACCGTACTTCCGGTAAACGAAGCTATGTTCCATAGGTGATTACATAAATGAAGCATAAATAGAGTTGAAAAGCTTTTAATGGTTTTGGTAGTATTGAGTTATGGAAAATCAAGTTTGAAACCCCCCCATTTATTAAGAAGTTTATGAATTTCTTGTTTTAAACTCAAAACAATTGCAAAATAAAATTGCATCTACATAAAATAATAGAACCATTATACCCAGTTCTTTGATATCGCTTGTATGTAATTACTTAGCGTTTACCCATGTGACTTGTTGAGTACGGTGGTTTGTATTCATACTTGCAAATAACATAAACAGAAAGCACGCCTCAAGAATATGAAAAAGTATACGAAGTTGAAGATGAAGGCACATACGATGAGTATAACGTGTGGTTTTAGGATTGTTCTGCACTCAGATTTGTCTGTGATGCCCCTTTTATTTTATGTAATGTAAGGGCCATTGCCCCGTTGTAAATCTTGGCCGTCAAGCCGCTATATTATAATAAAGTTGAATTTTCTTGAGCATGTGTTGGCTATGATATACACTCGACTGCAGTGCCTCACAGCTGAACTGTCCTGGGCAGTTGTGAGATGAACAGTAATACCACCCCTAGAAATGGGGGCATTACATGATTCACCCTGTTCCCAATCTCCTCTCTATTCTCTACCCTTCACTCAAATCAGCGGCGCATGGAGGTGCCTGGGCGACGACCCATCCCGAGCTTCTCCTCCGACTCCTCCCTAAGGCCCAAGCTATCAAGCTCCTCCTTAGCTTCTCGCTACGTCCTCGCTGGCGGCCGTGTTCACCTCTGCTTGCCCCCTGTCCGGCTCTCGAGCAGCCTACGGATGCTATTGCTGCGGCCTCACCGGAGGCATGTTAGGAAATAATCTAGACTTAGCTTTTGCTTTAGTATATTTGCATGTGTGTATGGTGCAACAGGTGGTTTACCTGAAATTGTACTAGTGCAGTATTGCACGGAGTTATTCTAGGTGCAGGAGAACCGGAGAGTCCGGAGTAGCGGGGAGCCACTTGAACCTGCGGATTGATCCTAGATAACAGGTGCAGGAAATACCGATGGCGAGTAGCCGGGATGGTC
Organism: Melocanna baccifera; assembly: GCA_036346265.1. Taxonomy (NCBI): domain Eukaryota; kingdom Viridiplantae; phylum Streptophyta; class Magnoliopsida; order Poales; family Poaceae; genus Melocanna; species Melocanna baccifera. The sequence goes on from CM070689.1 coordinate 24,429,836, forward strand.
GGGTCATTAGTTATGTGTTACATGTATTTAGAAGTTATGCATGGGAGTTATGCATAAGAGTTATGTCATGAGAGTTATACATGGGAGTTATGCATGGAAGTTATGTCATGGGAGTTATGCATGAGAGTTATGTCATGGGAGTTATGTTTTGGGTATATGCATGGACTACTAGTTAGCCTATATAATCATGTACTTAGCATTTTGAGAATAGAGAGCGAGAGTGAAAAAAAAACTGCGGTTGTGCAGCACCAAAATAATACTTTGTATCTTTCTCTCTCTCCCGTGCATGTGTGTTCACCACCAGGAGTGTGTGCGTTGCTCCTCTGATTTCCAACAATTGGTATCAGAGCCGAGGTTGAGTTCTTGAGCGGTGTATACCCAAGTACCTGCGGCTTGAGAAGATGTCGATCGTTGAGGCGGCGCCGGCGGCAAGCAAGGAGGGAGGGATGTCTCTCCAGTACCCGATGCTGAACAAGACGAAATTCTTCATGAAGGCACAAGGCGTGTGGGAAGCAATTGAGCCCACGAGAAATGCTGCTGTTGATGAGAAGAAAGAAGAGAAGGCCAAGGCTATCATCTCCCAGGCGTTGAGCGATGTGACGCTCATGCAAGTTGCAGCCAAGAACACTGCCTTGGAGGTGTGGACAGCTCTCCGCACCATGCACATGGGGGCTGATCAAGTCAAGGAAGCAAAGATCCAAACGCTACGCTGGGAGTTTGAAAATCTCAACATGGGCAATGCGGAATCGGTGGATGATTTCGCAACGAAGGTAACATTGTTTGTTGGTCAGATGCAGGCACTTGGAGAGAAGATAGAAGAAAAGAACGTCGTCAAAAGGTTGCTACGAGCCGTCTCCGACAAGTTCATCCATATTGCGACGACGATCGAGTATTTTGGCGACGTCAACAACATAGCTTTTGAGGAGGTCGTTGGCTCCCTCAAGGCGTATGAGGAGCGCACCCAGCACCGTCATTGCAGCAATGGGGATGAGGAGCATCTCCTTCTCACAAAAGCCCAGTGGAAAGCTCGATCATCAGGAGAAGGCGGTGGTCGTGATTCCAAGGCGAAGCGCGACAAGACCCACATCAAGTGCTTCAACTGCAACGATTACGGGCACTATGCATCCGAGTGCCGCAAGCCAAAGCGTGACCGTGGGGATCAGGTGAATCTCATGTGTGCACAGGAGGATGAACCAACTTTACTTTAGTTGAGTCTAGATTAGGGGGAGAATGTTAGGAAATAATCTAGACTTAGTCTTTTACTTTAGTATATTTGCATGTGTGTATGGCGCAACAGGTGGTTTGCCTGAAATTGTACCAGTGCAGTATTGCACGGAGTTATTCTGGATGCAGGAGAATCGGAGAGTCCGGAGTAGCGGGGAGCCACTTGAACCTGCGGATTGATCCTAAATAACAGGTGCAGGAAATACCGATGGCGAGTAGCTGGGATGGTCGGGTCATCAGTTATGTGTTACATGTATTTAGAAGTAATGTATGGGAGTTATGCATGGGAGTTATGTCATGAGAGTTATGCATGGGAGTTATGTTATGAGAGTTATGTTTTGGGTATATGCATGGGCTACTAGTTGGCATATATAATCATGTACTTAGCATTTTGAGAATAGAGAGTGAGAGTGAAAAAAAAAGAAAAGCTGCGGTTGTGCAGTATCAAAATAATACTTTGCATCTTTCTCTCTCTCCCGTGCGTATGTGTTCACCACCAGGAGTGTGTGCGTTGCTCCTCTGATTTCCAACAAGGCAAAAGCCGTGATGTCCCTCGACACATAGGACAGGAAGGAGCTAGAGGACCAGGTAGAGAAGGCTAGGGATTGGGCCATGGCATTTGCGGCCACGGTGGTGATGATGGCCAGGAGGTTTTTCGACAGGTTGGTATTTGGGGATTGGATGAGCTGGTGGTCGTTCTGGCATCCCGAGTCCCAACCGACGCCTGTAGCGATTGATCGAGGAAGCCGACACCAACCCCAACGATGTCACCAATCAAAGTGCGCTACTCCACAAGCTCAACAAGTTCAGGTGCGTTCAGGAAGAATAATTGCTGGTTATGCTCTCTGATTAGTGATTAGTAACTCAGATGGGTGTTACTTTGCTGGAACTGGGCAAATGTGATTCGATTTTTAGCTAAAATTAGTTCGAAATTTAAATTATGTTTGAAAATTTTGGCCCAAAATTCTTCAAAAATTTCTGAATATCGCTCATATCACTCATATCGGTCCCCCGGTAAAATTTTAGAACCGGTTTTGAAAACCCTGCTTGCATGCGCCTTTTCGCTTTGCCCCACGCATTGCTCGTCGATCTCTACTGCGCTTTGCATGGGCATGTTCCAGCTCTAGCTTGCACCTGTCTGCATGATTCGCGAACTGCCGGTATGCCGCGTTGTCGCGGAACTAGAAGCGCCGACAAAGGAAGGAATCCGGTGAAGATATGTAGAAGCGTGTTCAACTAGGGAAAGGAATCATGAAAAGAAGACGATGAACAGAAGAAGACGCTATCCTTCACCCACCTATATAATAATCTGATCGATGGATGCAACCTGCAGCATCTATCGAGACCTGAAGGCTCGCTCAATCAAGCTAGCTAGATAGCTGCATCAGGCACCAGCTTGCTTTAATTAATTGGGGCGTGTTGCTTTCTTCTTATTCTGGAGATTAGTTCTATACCGTATACTCTCTTGGTGTTGCTTGCATGGATCGAGCTGAATGGATTAGCATGGCCGTCGGGAGGAGCATCGGCTTGGCCGTGGACTTCTCGGCGTGCAGTAAGAACGCGCTGCGGTGGACGGCGGTGAGCCTCGCCTTCTCTGGCGATCGGCTCGTGCTGATGCACGTCTAGAGCTCGTACCAGCACGAGCAGGGCGTGGCGCACCTCTGGGAGCAGAACGGCTTGCGTAAGCTATAGTTACTTCTACAGAAAATGTTATCATAAACAGTTAAAAAACATCATCACAGATGATTTCATAAGCCGTCTGAACTGATAGGCCAGTAATGCTACGAGGTCATCACAGATAACTTTTGAACCGTCTATGATGTAAATATCATAGAGTTCTTGTTGTAATAATTACGGTATAAGCATATATAGTAATATAATTCTAATATAATTATATAAACATAGACATGATATCAATCCAAATACAAATGATATAACATGTATGTAATCATATGATTTAAGCATGTCATTTGAAATATAACACATGTTCATTAACGGAAGCAATAAACTTCTAAATGTGAATATGTATGTTAATGTATAAAACATGTATCAATTAAGACTAGCAAAAAACACAAGTTTTAATTTATAATTTGTGCTCTCAGATGTAGGGTTACACAAGATCAAATCTTGGCCGTCCCTCTACTAAGTCTTATACTCTTCATTATTTGGTTATGCCAAATAAGTTTTCAATCTTTGAGCTCTAAAACTCTACAATCTCAAGTCTTAAAATATATCCAGCATATGTGTGCATTCAGCCAACAGTCAAGAGATGATTCTATTAGAGCAAATTCAAACACATACAAGATGATCCTTTACACAAGTAAATCAAACTTAACTTGCCAAGTATAATCTTTAACAGATTTGCAACATGTATATGTAATTGCTATAAACTAAAGATAGCATAAACCGAATCACACATAAACAATATATCTTTGTCTAGAGATTAACTTGCAAAGATCACAATTAACAACAATAACATATCAGTAATTAGAGCTCAAAGATTCAACCAATTTCAGTATAAGATTTGTTTCATCATCGAGCAACACATCCCACTTGTTCTTTGCAATCTTTGATATATGAACAATCCATAAATGCAACACATCCACTTGTTCTTTGCAATCTTTGATATATCACGAAGCTAGGCACACTGAACAGCGCTGTCCCAGAAAACCTATTGCCTCCCTACACTACAGCGAGAGAGGACAGTAGGCAACGGAGATACAAAGCCCTTCTTTGCCGAGTATACCGACAAAGCCGAGGTACAGGGACGCCACACAAGTTCACAGCAGGGTGCGGCCAACACCACACCGTCAAACATCAAAGGGGGACTGAAGTTGACATCGAGATGCCAAGCAGCCACCACAACTGAGCACACCAAGAGCACCACATAGGTATCAAAGAGAAGAGGAGTAGAGAGAGCTCACTCGGTTCTGAGATACAAAACCAAAAAGGGTCCGGCTTCCTCTTATAGGCAAAAGGAGGGGGTAGAGCACTCGACGGCGCCACCAACGGCCGGGACCGGGTCTCCCGCGCCGCCACTGCAGCTCCTCCTCTCCCCACAAATCGGATCTGACGAGCGAGTCTCACGGAGAAGAAGAGGCGCGGGTCATACGGGCGCACGGGGAAAGGAGGCAGGCCGCACGGGGGAACCGGTCGCCGGCTCGGGCCCACCTCCCGCCGAGTGCGCTGCCGCCAAGAGCGCCGTCGCCGGCCTTTCCTCCTGCGCCGCTGCTCCTCCTAACCCCCTCCTGTTCGCACGGGTTAAGATAGAGGAGGAGCTAGCTCCTCCTGTTGTTTCTCGCCTAGACCACCGACAAGTGGGCCCCATCTCCTCCCCTTTATTTTTTTCTTTTACATCAAATGAGAAATTGTCTTTTTGCCCTCAGGTATATACAACAGTTTTTAACTACAAACCGTCTGTGATAGTAGATTATCACATACGATTTTTAAGAAAAGCCATCTGCGATAGTTAAATATTACAGATGGTTTTAACTACGTCTGTGATAGTTAAATATCACAGATGGTTTTAACTACGAATCATTTGTGATAATCAAATATCACAGACGATTTATAGTTAAAACCGTCTGTGTAATCACTATCACAGATGGTTTGTAGTTAAAAGTTATCTATGATGTTTTTTCTTTTCCTAAATCTATTTCTATTTATTGCCCAGTCTCAGGAATTGCTATCCATGCGCTCTGAAACAAGCAGATCAACACATGTATACATCCAATTCACATCTCAATTCATTTCAGAAACAAAAACATCCATTTCGCAAATCAATTAATTGAAATAAAATAAAATATCTATAAACAAATACACATGTACAATTAAGGTCAATTTTATTCCAAACAAAATCATTCTACATTGTGGAACTTTTCATCTGATTTTATGACTTTAGACACCAAAAAGAACGCACACTCTCATCGAATTTGTGCAAGGACGATCTGTTATAATGCAGTTGTAGGGATAGACGCACCCTGTTGATAGGAATATCAATGCCGTACGTACATATATAATTTGATAAGTATGAAATAATTATTGTAAGATTGACAAATCTTAGAATAGATCTTCGAGGAATCGAGTACTAGTTGCATATAGCGGCAAACATAGAATCCACAAGTATTGCCCGACGGCTGCTAGTGGCACTGCAAAAATAGAATTTGTTAATTCAAGAGGCATTATTACCAAGTGTTATATAGGATTAATGTGTACTAGCGAATACTGAAAATTTTCAAACGAACAACCTCTGCAACGTACGTGACGAACAACCTATGTGATTCCAAAAGGTTAGCCTTAGTCATTTAGAAGGAAAGAAATAGTACAATACAATTATGTATGGAGAAAATGTATTTACCTATCAATTAATCAGCCCATAACTATGAAATCGATTTTGTTCTTCCTTAGGGAATCAAAGTATATTACAATTAAAATCCAGTGGAACCTACATAGGTATGTCGGCTACTGTCATTAAACCTAATCTCGTGTTGCTTATAAAGTAGAAATCAACAAGTATAACTATTAGTGCAGCACTTACCCCTAGTTGTAGGGCATAAGTACAAATTCCTTATTGCTGTGAGCCACCAATGCTGTTATAATGTAACTCTCAACGACGGATACATCCTTTTTGATAGTATCTATGACGACCAAGCGTGGGTCCAGGAAACCAATTGGTGATTTGGTTAATCTGACTTCAGTCATCATGTATGTATATACACACACACACAAAAGCAACAAATTATATATAAAATTTATCAGTATTACATGAACAGAGATTGTGAAAGCAGACATTAATATATTCTTCACCCACACAGTTTACGACATACATCCAGCTTCGATCCTATGTTATGCATATATATAACAATTTAGTATCAAAACTTAAATTAATTAATTAGTATACTACATATATACCACATGTATTGAGGCTTTGCTAGCTTAATATTAACACAACAGTTATTTTTTCAGCGAGGAACCGATTATAACCAATAATTTTGACAAATTTAGCTTTCCACATGACGGAAACTGATCATGTATGGCCAAGTAGATGCAAACCATATTCAATAACAGTCACCAAAAGTTAGATCTAAATTTTCATGCAACGAAAAATAAATTTTATTACCAACCATATCTAAGATAACCAAGGACTTGATGAATCTTCAATCTCTTTTGCCAAATAGCTAGCCCCCTTCCACCAAATTAAATGGCTTGAAAGTCTTACCTCCAGGTGCAGCACCAGCCTAAATCTGGAGTTCAAGACAGAGGCCACGATTCTAAGCGGCACAATTAATATAGGCGGGTTATCACAAATGGTTTTTAATACAAACTGCCTGTGATAAATTGATTATCACAGACGGTTTTTAATAAAAATTGTCTGTGATAATTCACAGATTATCGCAGACGGTTCAAACTAAAAACCATTTGTGATATTTGTTCATAGATGGTTTTTGCCATGAACTGTCTGTGATATTAAATCTTCACAGACGGTTTTTACTAACAACAACAACACAGACAGTCTCTAAATTAAAACCGTCTGTGATAGTACTCATCACAGAAGGTTTCACAAAACCATCTGTGATGTTGCGTCTAGTAATAGTATTGTTGTAGTAGTGAGCATCTATTAGAGTGTAATCTTGTTTTCAGAGTCCGTATATAAGTCAAGTCACGCTGAAGTAGATGCCGAGTCAGTTTGCTAGTCCATATCTTAGTTAGATGTATACGAATATGTATAGTGTTTGAGAACGTGTCTGTATAAGTAGGAAACCGAGTAGGTTTTCGAGTCTATGTACTAGTAATGGAAAAGGCCTTTATAAGGCAAAGCTGTGTCCTATAAGAGTAGATAAGCCAACAAGAAAGAAGTTATTGGGAAAAAAGTTAGCAGCAAGAGAAACAAAGAGAAGAAAGAAAGAGCAAGTTTGTGTGTTCGATATTTCCAGCAAGATACGTATCATGTTCGGCAGCAAAGCATGCAAGATGTAATGCTCCTTCACGTGTAGAAGACTGGTGGGTCCCACAGTAAGTAAGAGGGAGTGCAGAGGTGCTGCATCCTTGTTGCATCCATCACGTTCGGTGGGAGGACCAGGCGGGTCACATCGGAGGGAGCAGCGAGTTTCACACAAAGGAGGAGAGCAAGTCTCCGGAGGAGCAGCATCAAGGATCGAAAAAAATTGCAACAAGTGATATCAAAGCATGTTGATCTTAGTGGTACCTGAAGAACATGGGTGAGAAGGTGAAGGCCTAGGGTGAGCTAATCTCCCTCCAGTACCCTCTCCTAACGACCAACAATTACCTAGTATGGGCAATGAAGATGAATGCGAACATACGTGCCCAGCGAGTGAAAGCATCTAGGCCCTCAAAGTAGGGTTTTGGTAATTAATGACGAACTATGAACATGAGACTAATGTGTGTGCTAAGATTGTATATATAAAGTCTCATGTGTGCAAAAGTGAAGAACAAACTACATGGAAGATTGTCGTCAAAAATTCGAAGATGTGTACACTTGTTCAGAATATCTTTTTCGATTTTACCGGTCTTAGAAGTTACGGTGAAAGACCGGATTATAGATTAGATGCCGTACTATTAAGAGGGATATTTGAAAGTAGCTTGATAGCATATTTTGGTGCACATTGGATCAATCTAGGAACATGTATGCATTTGAAAATAAGTTTAAAAAACTCACTGTGCTCTCTCAGAAAAATCGGTAGTACCGCACCCACCAACGGTATTACCGTAGTGCAGTAATACCAGCACATAAATGGCGGAATTACCGTAGGGCGGTAATACCGGACTATATGCGGTATGTAAATTCCAGAGAGCACCCTTCCGGGGACTTCAATTCACAGAAATCGGTAATACCAAAATTTTAACGGCGGAACTACCGCAGTGCGGTAGTACTGCATGGTACTGCGGTATTACCGTTTTTCGGAATATTTTTTCCAGAAAGCCCCCGAGTCAAGACTTAACTGGCCAGAAATCGGTAATACCGGTGTTAGCACGGCGGAACTACCGTAGTGCGGTAATACTGCACTGACCTGCGGTATTAGTGCTGAGCGGTAATACCGCACTTACAACGGTGGTAATACCGCATAAAATTCCCACGGCTAGTTCTGTTCGTTCTGACATAGCCGTTACTGTGTGCTATAGTAAAGTGCGGTAGTACCGTACTTTGTACAGCGGTAATTCTGATTTTTCTTAATTTTCAGAATAATTTTTAGCAACGGCTAGTTTTGGTTGGTGAGGGTATAAATACCCCTCCTCCTGCTCTTGGGCAGGCTGCTGAAGTTGCATTGAACACATTTGAGCCTTAGAGCATTCACTCCACTCACTCCTCTCATTTGCGCATTCATTTTGAGTTTGTGGAGAGTTTTTCGAGTGCATTCAATTCTAGTTGATCCAATTGCACTTGAGTGTCATCAAGCGAAATCAAAGATCTACTCTCTTGGTGCTTGCCGGCACCTAAATGGCGAGAAGGTTGTTTGCCCGGTGATTTCTTCAAGAATGTTGTGAAGAAGCCTGGAGCCAATTTGTGAGTGGTTTGGAGCTCACCATCTCCGGAGAGGAGGAAGAGCTACCAATAGTGATCGAGGTGCTTCGGCTTAATTCGTGGAGCCGGTCCGATTCGTTCGAGCTAACCTCAACGTGGACTAGTGGAAACCGGCAAGTTTCCGATACTATGGTAAAAACATCGTGTGTCAAATTGTGTTTATTTCTTGTCTATTATAGCAATCGCTATTATAGCAATCGCTTGTGATCACTTATTGCTTTTTGTCAGTTGCTTAAAATTGCTTGAATTGTATAGGATTGTTTTTCACTTAGTTCTCTTACTTAGTGATCATCTTGTCATTAATTTTTTAAATTAGCCAAGAATTTTAAAACCTCCTATTCACCTCAACTCTAGTCGGTTATCCTTGATCCTACAACTAGTCTGGGGTGTAGTCAATTTGAAGGGGAAGGACAAGGAGGTGGACGACAAAGTGGATTGGGCTGCTTTGGCTATTATCTATCAAGCGGTGCCAGACTCGATGATACTTCAGCTCATCAGCAAGAAGAAGACATGAGAGGTGTGGGAAACACTTCAGAAGATACACGAGAGAGTTGATCGTATGAAGGAGGTACGGCTCTAGAATTTATAGAGCGACTTCGAGAATATCTAGATGGAACAAATCCAGTCAATGGACGAGTTCGCCGGCAAGCTGACTTCACTATATAATCAGATGATCCCTCTTGGTGACAAGATGGAGGAATCTATGGTGGTGAAGAAATACCTGCATGTGCTACCAGAAAAGTACGTACCTGTTGTCACCACGCTGATGTACTCCCTAACTTGGAGAAAAAAGAAGATTGAGGAGATCACTGACTCTCTCAAGGCGCATGAGGTGCTACTGAAGGGGTTTCAGTCCCGTACTAAGTAGGGGTTTCAGTCTCATATCCAGCAGGCATTGCTAGAGTGGTAGAGTATTCGAGATACGGCCGTGGCTCATAAAGCAGTCATGGGTGATGGCGCGGGCGAGGCGACCAGAGTGGTCGAGACGATAAAGGTGGCCGTGGAGATAAGGCTGGACAAGGCAGTGGTAACAGATCCCGTAATAAGTCATATATCAAGTGCTTTGATTGTGGCGAATACGGGCACTATGTGTTGGAGTGCCGCAACTACATAAAGTGTTTCAACTACGACGAGTATGGGCACTATGCTTCGGATTGCTAAAGCAAGAAGAAGAATGGGGAGGCGAAACTCATCCAAGATGAAGAAAAAGATGACAAACCGGTACTATTTTTCTTACCATATGTTGAAAAGACACCAGTCATGGTGATGCTAAACGAGAAAAACGTAGTTCCAAAACTACGCACGAAGGAAGGCAACCACGATCGTCAGATCAATGGTACTTGGACAATGGAGCTAGCAATCACATGACAGGAGATCGCTCTATGTTTTATGAGTTTGATGAGAAGATTTGGGGCAGATCAAGTTTGGCGACGGTTCTACAGTAGAGATAAGAGGCAAATAGATGATGATACTACAATGCAGGAACGGAGATAAGAAATTGTTGACAGGGATTTACTATATACCAAGTCTGTACAACAACATACTCAGTCTTGGGTAGATGATAGAAAGAGGGTGTAGGGTGGTGCTATAGAATGAGTTCTTACGTGTTTATACCAAGAACAATAAATTATTGATGAAAGTGAAGACATCTCTGAATCTGTTGTATAAAATTTTTTTAAAAAACTTGTAGATCAGATTGTGTGAAGAGTGGTCCAGGTGGACGAGGTGCAGCACTAGCTACAAGAGACGTCCATGCGCATGTAGGCGCACATGCAGGGGGTGCACATGCATCACCAAATAGAGGGCCCCACGACGCAGGTGCGTGCATTGCGGGTGATGGCACAGGGCGCAGTAGCTCCGCAGGTCGCAAAGGGTCATTTGACTTCCTCTGCCATGCGCGTCAGCCTCGTGCGCACCAAGCTGCTGCCGAATGCCCCTCTCAACCGCGTCATCTTCGTGTGCTGCATGGGGTCTGCCTGATCAGTTGCAACGTCCCACACCTGATGCATGCGCCGTGTTGCTGCCGCCCTTCGTACCAGCTGCATGTGTGTGGGAACTGGTGCCTGCAGCATGCCCTAGACGTCCCGAAGCGCTCCCTTGATGTCTAGAGCCGGTGCGTCCCGTGCGCGCGTCTGTGCCAGCATGGGTCACTTGACCTCCCTCTGCGCGTAGCACATGCAGGTGCAAGGCCACGCACACGCAGCTAGAGGCAGTGGCTCACACCAGGGGTTGGCCCCACGGAGAAAAAGGAAGCCAATCCTCTTATCTGTACAGAGCAGCTTCAGAGCAAGGGATTAGAAAATCCAACAATGCGTGCATTGTGAGCACAGACGAGCATCTCGAGCATGAGATGCAGAAGCACAGCAGAAAGCGAAGGCGTTAAATCGAGTTGTGATGTAGGGTGCAAAAATAAAAGAGAAGATTGGCATAATCAAGATAAAGAAATAAGATTAAGGAGATGACACTACTACAGAAAGCCTAATACTAGACGTCAAATCACAGACGGTTTGACAAAACCGTCTGTGAACGACATTAACACAGACGGTTTTAATTTGGACACCGTCTGTGTTGATGGCGTCGGAGAAAACGAGTATCACAGACCGTTCTTACCAATAAACCGTCTGTGATATTTCCATATCACAGACGGTTTTATTACAAACCGTCTGTGATAATCTGGCATTATCACAGACGGTTTTTTATTTAAAACCATCTGTGATAAGCTGCTTATCACAGACAGTTTGTATTACAAACAAACCGTCTGTGATAATCTTAGAATTATCACAGACGGTTTGTAATGCAAACCCGTATGTGATGTTGTCTGTCTGATGTTAATATATCACTACAGAACGGTTTGTATTACATGTTGCTTCTAATAACTTATAACCTACATAACTACTGAGACAAGAAATCATAAATTAAAGAGAAATTTATTACAAAAGTCGCACATAAAGAGATTCCCAGATTCTACTCTTCAGGGCTTCGTACGCTTCTTCTTCGACTTTGTCCGTTGGATCAGCCGCTGAGTTCTCGAACGCCGTTAAGATTGTCCTTGCCCTCGGCACTTCCTCCTCCAGTCTGGGCAAATGATCAGTAGCATAGTCTATAATCTCGTAGAGGATTGCATTGTAAGCTTCCTCAGACTCTGCCGTTTCTGCTTGATCGGCAATGCTATCCATTAGTCTGTGCAATACCACAAGAGCTTCTTCCGCTCTGTGCACATTGTTGAGAAGAACTAGGGTGAGGGCGAATTCCCTTTCTTGAGCGGTAGCGAGATGCCTCCGTCGACGGCGGATGATCAGGTCGAGCTGACGGATGCAAGAAAGTTGGGGAAGGAGAGCAGGGCGTGTGCGGAGAAGCTGCTCCAGATGTAAATTGCTGGCCGCCTGTGTAAGGTTCCGGTCGAACAACTCTTGATGAACAAATGAGAGGAAGGAGATGATCACTGAAGCCATATTGCATGTACTGCGTTGAGAATTAGGCCGGTTCGTATACCAAATTAATGATCGAGACGGTTCGCATGCCGAGACGCTTCGTATAACGATAGTGCTACCGAGTCCCGATGGAGCTATCACAGACAGCTTTATTTTGGAGACTATCTGTGATGAGTATCACAGACGGTTTTTACTAACAAACCATCTATGATATCATAGACGGTTTTTAACTACAAACCGTTTGTGATAGTCAAGTATCACAGACGGGTTATTTTTAAAAACCGTCTGTGATAATGCTGCTATGTATTTATTGCGCCGCTCAGACCGCATCTGTCTTCATTTCGATCCAGATCTAGCCGATCGCACCGAGGGAGGCGAAAGCTTTCGAGCCATTTTTTGATGGAAGGGGGCTTATTTGGTAGGAGATTCATTGAGTTCTTGGTTGCCCTAAATATAGTTAGTAATGAAATTTGTTTTTGGTTGCAATATCAAAATAAGTTTGATCTAGCTAATTAATTTTCAGTGAACTGTTATATATATACTTTGAAGATCTAGCTAATTTAGATGTAGCTAGTCTCAATGCATGTGGTATATATATATGTAGTAATAATTAATTAAATTAATTTTAATACTAAGTTGTTATATATGTTCATAATATAGGACCGAAGCTGGATGTATACCGCAAACCGTGTGAGTGAAGAGTACATTAATGGCGTGTCTGCTTTTACAAGAGCTGCCGAGGAGGATATGTTGAATAAGAGGGTGGAATATATATATATTGTCCATGCACTGACTGTGAAAATTTAAAGATGTTTAAGAATCGAGAGCAGATTTAAGCGCACTTGATTCGGAAGGGTTTCATAAAGGGGTATACGTGTTGGATCAGTCATGGCGAAGTCAATGATATGCTGCCGGATGACATCGCTGGTGATGTCAATGATATTCCGCCGGATGACATCGCCGGTGAAGTCAATGATATGTTGCCGGATGATGATTGTGGTTCGGATTCGGATAGGCTGCACGATGACAATCTGGATCAGATGCTTCGTGATGTAGAAGAGAACTATGATGAGAGAGAGTATATTAAATTCTGAGGCTTGATGGAGAACTCAGAGAAACCTTTGTTCACGTGTTGCAGGTCAAAATACACAAAGTTGTCAGCTGTGCTTGAACTGTTGAAATTGAAGGCAAGCAACGGTTGGTCCGACAAGAGTTTCACGGCGCTGCTAGGTCTTTTAGTGGACATGCTTCCGGAGGGCAATGCATTGCCTAAAACCACGTATAAAGCTAAGAAGGATCTTTGTCCATTGGGAATAGAAGTAGAAAGAATACATGCATGTCTGAACGACTGTATTCTCTACCGTAAAGAGTATGCAAACATGCATGTCTGTCCGGCGTGCAACGCATCCCGATACAAATGTAACCATCAATCAGATAATGATGGCGAGGGAACAGAGGTGAAGAGGCAAATCTGCTGCGATGGCACTCAGAGAAGCGCAAGAAGGATGGAATGCTGAGACACCTTGCTGATTCCATCCAGTGGAAAAACATCGATAGGTGCTTTGCGGATTTCAGTGCAGAACCGAGGAATATAAGGTTTGGATTGAGTACAGATGGAATGAATACTTTCTGTAGCATGAGCAGCCGACATAGCACTTGTCCTGTGACTCTTTGCATCTATAACCTTCCTCCTTGGTTGTGTATGAAGCGAAAGTATATTTTACTGTCGATACTTATCCAAGGTCCAAAGCAATCTGGGAATGATATTGATGTGTATCTAGCGCCGTTGGTGGAAGATCTAAAAGTACTGTGGGACGAAGGGGTACAGGTGTGGGATGCATACAAATGAGAGAACTTCACTTTGCGTTCTTTATTGTTCTGCACCATAAATGATTATCCTACGCTTGCTAACCTGTCGGGCCAGAGTACAAAAGGTGCCAAAACTTGTACTCACTGCTTAGATGGTACCGAGAGTGTGTGGCTGAAACACTCACGCAAAACCGTGTACATGCGTCACCGCCGATTCCTTCGGAGGGCTCACCCATACCGCAAGATGAAGAAACAATTTGACGGAGAGAAGGAGGACGATTCAGTTCCAAGGCATTTAAGCGGAAAAGAGGCTTATAATATGGTTAAGGATTTAGATGTTGTCCTCAGAAAGGGATGTAAATTGAGGGGTCGTGAGAAGAACATCTGGAAATAGAGATCAATATTTTGGGACTTACCTTATTGGGAGTACCTAGATGTTCGACACTGCGTCGACATCATGCACGTAGAAAAGAATATATGTGACAGCTTGATTGGTCTCTTACTGAACATTCGTGATAAAACAAAAGACGGCGTCAACGCACGACTTGACTTGGCCAATATGGACATCAGGCGTGAGTTAGCACCGAGAACAACAGATAATGGACGAACGTACCTTCCCCCTACGTGTTACACTCTGTCCAAGGCTGAGAAAACAGAACTGTGCCTGTGCTTGCATGGTGTCAAAGTTCCGTCTGGTTACTCCGGCAATGTGAAGAAACTTGTTTCGATGCAAGATTTGAAATTACATGGAATGAAGTCTCATGATTGTCATGTGCTGATGACACAGATGCTCCCTATTGCAATTCAGAATATTTTGCCGATCAAAGTCCGAGAGACAATCATGAGGCTATGTTATTTCTTTAACACAATTGCTCAGAAGGTCATCGATCCCGAAGGACTAGATACTCTGCAGGACGAGGTGGTGATGACTCTATGTCATCTTGAGATGTATTTTCCTCCTTCATTTTTTGATATCATGGTCCATCTCATTGTTCACGTTGTGTGGGAGATAAAAATGTGCAGGCCCGTATTCCTACGTAGCATGTACCCGTTTGAGAGGTTCATGGGAATTCTCAAGTTATATGTACGGAATCGATCTCGGCCGGAGGGCAGTATCGTCGAAGGTTATGCAAGCGAAGAGGTCATTGAGTTTTGTGTCGATTATATGGTTCAGATTCAACCGATAGGTGTGTCTCAATCTCGTCATGAGGGGAGGCTCAAGGGTATCGAAACTATAGGAAGGAAAGCAATCACTCCAGATATGGACGCGTATGCGCAAGCCCATTTCACGGTCTTGCAACACATGACTGAAGTGGCCCCTTATGTCGACCAACACAAGGATGTGCTTCGGCAACAGAATCCGGAGCGGCCGGATGTTTGGATCACGAGAGAACACAACAGTTGGTTCAACCAATAGTTGAAGGAGCAAATCGCTAGGAGCTCGTCAAGTGAGATGCTGACATGGTTGGCAAAAGAGCCAACATTTACAGTTGTGACATAGCAAGGATATGACATAGCAAGGATACACATTCTACACACAGGCTCAGAATGTAAAGAGCACTAACCAGAACAGCGGTGTCCGCATAGATGCGTTCAGTACTAATGGGGTGAGAAACTCGTACTATGGGTTCATAGAAGAGATTTGGGAGCTCGATTACGTGGTTTTCAAGAACCCCTTATTTCGCTGTCGTTGGGTGCATCTCCCACAGGTGAAGGTTGACAAGTACGGTGTTACTACCGTGGACCTCTAACGTGTCGGGTACAAAACGAACCATTCGTACTTACCAACCAAGTTGTTCAAATTTTCTATGTAACCGACCCGGCAAATAAGAAGCGCCATGTAGTTCTTCATGGAAAAAGGAGAATTGTCGGAGTAGAGAATGTAGTGGACGAGAAATAATACAATCAATTTGACGAGTTAGCTCCTTTTGAAAATGGCATAAGGGTCAACAATGAATAATGTGACGAAACTAGTTACGTACGTATTGATCATCATGAAGGGTTAATTTTTAAAGAAAATAAGTAAGTGAAATGAGAATGGCGACATATATGTGGGCATTTGCATTAATGTATATAACAATGCATACATGGGATGTATATGTGAATTGGCATTTATGTATATAACAATGCATGCATGTGTGTGATATATTTGTGAATTTGCATTTATGTATAAGTGAAAATGTATGATATATAGGTGAATTTTGAGAATGAGTCATACAAATGTATCTCTTTGTTCATTGGACTATTGTAAAAAAATATACTGGGTTATTGTAAATAAATAACTATAGCTGGGCAAAGGCTTATTGAATGTTGGTTGGTGTAGTTATATTAACTACAGCCGGGTAAAGGCTTATTACAGACGGTTCTAAGATCAGAACCATCTGTGATATCTGTGATATCACAGACGGTTCTGAGATAAGAACCATCTGTAATAAACCTTTATATAAAACCCAAAGCTAGGGTTTTGCACGTACAGTGCCAGTTATTAGCAATACCAACCTAGACTTAGTCGTTCTCTCAATCCCCCGAGCCCGTCGCCGCCGCTGTCCCCCGAGCCCGTCGTCGGCCTCCTCCGATCTCTGAGCCCGTCACCGTCCGCCTCCATCCCCCCGAGGCCGTCGCCGTCCTCGAGCCCGTCGCCAGCCGCCTCCGTCGAGCCCCCGAGCCCGTCGCCGTCCCCAAGCCCGTCGCCGTCCACGTTCGAGCTCCTCTCACATCGCCAGAATCCCCTCGGTGAGTCCATCTTCAACTCTACGTATTGATCTTTTCTGTTATAATCAATATTGTTCATATCAAATGAATGTTAGATTGATTATGGTGATCTTTTCTGTTGTCCAGTAAGTTATATTCACGATCTGTTAGTTTCTTTTAATAGAAAATGTTGATTTAAGCTTAAGATCTAATATATAGTTGTCATATAACTGTTGCATAGCATTATGCTGATTTTAGATACATGATATTTATGTTGGGCATGAATTTCTACTTGAATAACTTAAAATGTTTATATGTGTATATGTTGATTAAGTTATTTTTATGCCTCTGGTATCATGCATGTTGTATATCTAGGAAAGAATAGGCACTTGAACATATATTCTTGTAATTTCATAAATCTTATTGTTGTTAAATCTTACTGTTATGCATATGCATATGTATATGTATATATATGTTGCTAATGAACTTAGATATGTATACGTATACTAGAATATATGTATATATATTGGAATTAAATTTAAGTATGTGCTCATACCGCACTATTTACGTATATATGAGAAGGCCAACATGTCATTCGCACATTCTTCAACATCATCGCCGGAAACGTCCGCTCCAAAATCAACACGCAAAGCAAGAGGACTATCGAAAAAGCCTGAGGGCCGATTTACTATCATAGAGGTCGATAAATCTGGGACCACTCTCCTTCCTCACAAAGCAGCAAGGGCATTTCGAAGAATGATCGGAATAGTTGCACGAGAACGAATTGAGATCACACTCGATTTGTGGAAGAGCGTGAGTGAGACTCGGAAACGTGAGCTGCTGACAGAGATTTTTGCATCGTTCGAGATCTCAGAAGAACACCACAACTCCGTGCAACGACATGCGTTGGCAGCGGTGTGCAAAGTATGGAAGAACTTCAAGAGCGTGCTTATCAAGAACTATGTGCAGAAGGCTCTAACGCCCTTTGACAGGTATCTATTTCTAAAACCACAATGGGACGAGTTTAAGGCGATGAAGACGACTGAAGCTTTCAGAAGTGCAAGCGCAGCGCATAAGGCCCTCCAGGCAAAAAACACACATCCCCACAGACTCGGCACAGCTGGGTATGCGGGTAAAATCCGCAGATGGAGGCGGGGAGGGCGAGCAGAGCAGTGCGAACACCGCCCCACCATTTGCCACGATCCCGGATGAGCGCGCTCGAAATTGGATTAGAGCGAGGTCATCTACCACGTCGTCGGGGGACATCTCCTTCCGGAACCCTGCAGACCAGGAAGTGTCCCACCGCCTGGTAACATATCGAACTACGTAGCTTGTAATTATTCCACTACTTCCCTGATAACTAAATGACATGTCGGGCTCTTGCAAGATGCACTGAGTGTCGAATCTTCCCAGGGATCATTCCAGTCAATTAGGGAGAAAAATATACTCTCCGCAGCACTGGGAAACAAGAAGCACCCGGGTCGTACGAGTGGCCTTGGCTTTTATATTCCTTGGAATCAAGGTTTCTCAGATAACCCCGAATTGTATCGGAGTAGGAAGAGAAACAAAGCCGAGCGTGACGCACGGCTACGAGAGGAGATCAAGGCATCTCTTAGAGAGGAGCTTGCTGATTACGTCAGAGATGAGGTGCGAAGACAAACAGAAGAACATCAGCAGACCGCCGCCGCTCCTGTGCTAGCCAGCCCCCCAACCGTCGGAGTAGCTACGCGTCCAATCCTACGACGGAATGCGAGGGCAGATTTCCTGTGGACGACATCTTGCAAGCTACGAAGTGCAAGCTCCAAGTGAGATATACCTCCGTTGCCTTGTGCGCTGCTTGGGGCCTGGCATATCCGTCCAGTGAAGGGGCCATGGTGCACCGTGCACCTTTAGCTCCAGGCTTCGGAAAAGTGTCGGTGGATAGTGTGCATGCCAATTTCGATGTCGTCCCGCTATCGAAGCCCCCCAACGATGAGATCATGACTCTAGGGCAAGCCATTGGAACCTTCGTCCAGTGGCCCAAAAGAGACATCTGCCTGGAGGCTTCTTCACCGGTGGCAGGTTCACAAGGGCAATACGAACCAGAGCGACTTGCACTGGTGCCATCTTCACAAGGTATATCTCCACCATCGCTACTTGCACTGGTGACGAGTCCACGGGAGCTATTCTCAGTGCAACAACTTCCACCGGTGCTACCTTTACCCTCCACCTACATCCGAGGTAGCAAGGACAGCCAAGGCAGCAAGGGCAAAGCAAAGAAGACCGATGATGATATCCCGTACCTGCCATTGGCCCGCAAATTCGTGCTTGGAGAGCCGATGGTCGACCCGGTGAGGCGCCTCCCATTACTATCAGTTAGTTGCAATAAATTACACATGTGGTATATGGAACAATCCAATAAGCCAGAGCCAGAACGGTGCTCAGGTATCACTGTCAAATTCAGGATGTGTCATTTCCAGCACGAATTTCAAGATGGTGTCTTCGTGGTGACCTTCGATGATTTATTTAATCTTTTCACGCTCAACGCTCTCGACGCCTCACTCGTTCGATGCTGGACGCTGTAAGTGTATACAATCACAGTCTCTGTTCATGTCATACCGATAAATGTCATATATAATTTGTTGCTTTCACGTGTGTGTATATATGTAGACACATGGTGACTATAGCTAGATCAACCAACTCATCGGTTGGTTTCTTGGACCCACACATGGTCGCCAGTTCTACCATCAAAGAGAATACTGCCTTCGTCGAGAGATACCTTGCAGCAGCACTGCTAGCTTACAGCAATAAGGAATATGTACTTATGCCATACAATCAGGATTTTCATTGAATTTTAATAGTAATTGTACCAAAATGGAACAAGGTAATATACCTTGATTCCCTAAGTAAGAATAAAACCGACTACACAGTTGTCCGCAAAGTAATCGATACGTAAGTATATTTTCTCTATACATACCTATATTATACTCTTTCTTTCCTTCCGAATGACTAAGGTCAACTTTTTCGAATCACGTAGGGCATTCACGATATACACTGAAAAGGCACAGCCCTCGACGCAAGGGGTCAAAGCCCTAACACATGATCTAAAATTTAAGGTATTCGCTAGTACATATTAATTAATCCTATGCAACAATTGGTAGTAATGCCTCTTGAATTAACACATTCTATTTTTTAAAGTGCCACCAGCAGCAGCCGGGCAACACGTGTGGATTCTACGTTTACCACCATATGAAACTACTCCTCGATTCCGCGAGGATCACCAATCCCACTTCTAAGGTTTGTCAATATTCCCACAATTACTTCATACTTATCAAGCTATATATATACGCACATTGATATTTCTATCGACAGGCTGCGTCCATCCCGAAAACTACATTGAAACAGCCCAACCTTGAAGGAATTCTAGGAGAGAGCACCTACTTTTTAGTGGCTAAAGTCCTAAATCCAAAGGGAGAGTTTCACAACGTACAATGATTTTTTTATTGCTCTTATCACTCCGAAATCGAGGTCTCGCGAAAGAAATAGATCAATAATCAACGACTTGTCAGGCTGCACAAGCAATACTTAGATGACAATCATGCACCATCCAAGTAATGCTTATGCAGCCTAACAAGTTCGTTGATTATGGATCTGTTTTTTTCGCGAGACCTCGATTCTAGAGTGATAAAGCAATAAAAAATACAATGTTACCATCTAAGTGCAAATGCAATGTAGATCTTTTACAATTGTGTATTGTTAATGGATATTTTACTTCATTTCAATTAATTGATTTGCGAAATGGATGTTTTATGTTTGTGAAATGAATTGAGATATGAATTGGATGTTATATGTTTCTGAAATGAATTGAGATGTGAATTGTCTGTATGTGTACATGTTGATCTGCTTGTTTAAGTGGCCATGGCTAGCATTTCCTGAGGCTAGCCAATAAACAGAAATAGATCTAGGGGTAGGAAAGAATATCACAGACGATTTGTGGTTACAAACCGTCTGTGATATTGATATATCACAGACGGTTTTTTGTTAAAAACCGTCTGTGATATGCCTATATCACAGACGGGTTTTTCTTACAAACCGTCTGTGATGCTAGCTATCACAGATGGTTTGTAGTTACAATCCGTCTGTGATATATACTCCACAAACGGTTTGAAAACCGTCTGTGATAACCTTCGAATATCACTGACCCATAAAGTCAGACGGTTCAGAAAACCGTTTGTGATGACGTTTTTGAACCGTCTGTGATAATGGTTTATGTAGTAGTATGATTGTTAGAGTGTAATCTTATTTTCAAAGTCTATATATGAGTCAAGTCGCGCTGAAATAGATGCCAAGTCAGTTTGCTAGTCTGTATCTTAGTTAGACGTACGCATATATGTGTAGTGTTTGAGTCCGTGTCTGTATATGTATAAGTAGGAAACCAAGTAGGTTTTCGAGTCTGTGTACTTGTTATGGAAAAGGCCTTTACAAGGCAGAGCTACATCCTGTAAGAGTAGATAAGCCAACAAGGAAGAAGTCATTGGGAAAAAAAGTTAGCAGCAAGAGAGACAAAGAGAAGAAAGAAAGAGCAAGTTCACGTGTTCGGTGTTTCCAGCAAGATACGTATCATGTTCAGCAGCAAAGCATGCAAGAAGTAATGCTCATTCATGGAGGGAGTGCAGAGGTGCTGCATCCATCACATCCGGTGGGAGGACCAGGCGGGTCACATTGTAAGGAGCATATGATGCTTCTTGCTTATTTGATTCAGATCAACGCCATTTCTTAAGCTCTTTCGGGTTTGATTTCAGCGCTGATCCCTCTGGTGTAGTTCTCGGATCCCTGCGTGAGCAAGATCGATCTATGGCGTGGCACCAGACAGGGAGACGGTCGAGATCCTCATGTGAGCCGCCAACCAGAAAGGGGTGAGTGCTATACTATGCTACTTCTGTGTCATGAGCTGATCGTTCGATGGCTGCAACTGACCAAAAAAAACCTGCCAGCTGCAGGTCAAGGAGTTTGCCTATTGGATTTTCACATGATCAAACACAATTTGCCGTGGTCGAACATGACTTGCTATGGTCGAAAGCTTACAACCACGTTAACACAATTTACCGTGTTCGTGAGCTTTGAGTACGCTTATGACCACTTAATGCAAAATACAGCTACTAATGCTTCCATTACATGCATGCATCAACTAACTCCACCACTAACTCTATGCCTAAATGCTTCTAGTCGAGATTATAGCTAACAGTTTCCCTCCTAATCTTGACATGCCGCTCTTGCTATGCGCAGAAGACTAACTCATGCCATGCATTATCTCTATTAGAATGTAGCTACATGCACCAACCACTAACACATGACTGATCCAATAACACATGCATGTGCACACACAACTGCTGGCTTCACTTGACTGCCGATCCACTCACTTCTTCGCTGCCAATTTGTCCACTATGCCATGATAAAATAAGTAGTATAAAATAATATATACTTAAGACTAAAATAAACACTGCAAATGCGTACTAGTCCAAATAAATGGTGCATACGAACACATACTCATAATCTGGTCAAGAAAAACATTTGGGTCAATTAGCTTTTGTACTTGATGCTACTTGTCATAATTGTTTGTCAGTATAGTTGTTTTACTATATATCTGGTCTTTTACTTTTCTCTACCTCAGTTATCTTTTGATTAGAAGCAAGCAAAGTAAGTGCTTAAGTTAATGAGCAATAGTATGACTTAAGATATGATATATACATATATATAGGCTTCTGTCATATTGTTCTACTACTTTTATGGACTAAATATCATGATATGTTATCATAAAAGAGTAGTACAAGAGTAGTTACGATTTTAATATCTAATGCAGTCAACATAAAAGTATATAAAAAATATATAATTAAACAACATATACTTGCTAACAGAAAATTAATTAATATAAAAATTAATTAATTCCTTAATAATTACAGCTAAATTAATTACACCTAAATAGCTGAAACTAATTACATACATATTTAACAAAGACAATTAATACGACAAAAAATACCTGTTAATATGACTGCTAAAAATGATACTAAATAATATTTAATCGGCTGTGAAGAAAGCGGATGAAGAGCGCAAGTGAGGAGTGCGAGCAAAAAGACCGCGAGGCGAGAAGTATCAGCGAAGAGACTACAAGAGTGTGAGTATGTGCAGCTCAAAATTTATAGCGAGAACGATAGCCAGGCGTGCGCTAACGACACGGTGATAATGGCGGGAGTGAATTGCGCACGGGAAGACAAATACAATGCAAGTGATATTTTCAATGCTTTATTTCCTACACGAGTCCTCTATTTTCATATAAGCCAAATATGTATGGCCCACTGCGTTTGCTCACATGTCGATTAAACAAAGCAAATCATATGAATTTTTTAGCAATATTCACAATGGATAAAATTGCCAAACAATTACATAGTCAAGTAGGTTTTTGTGAGAGGTTGTACGTAAAATTTTATAATTTTTCAAGCTCATTTACTATATTTAAAAAATTTAAACATTACCTGGTAATTTTATGAATTTTTGAGCAATATTCACTGTGGATAAAATTTTGAAAAAATTGCATAGTTAAGTATATTGTGTCAAGAGACTGTACATAATTTTTTGTAATTTTTTGAGCTTATTTTCCATATTTAAATTTTTAAATAAATAATATATAAAAAATAAGGCAGGTAATTAAGCCGGCATCCGGTGGTAGGGTGGCAGGCAGCCTGCCATCTGGTTATGGGGCGGCAAGTAGCTTGTTGTCTAGTGATGGGGTAGCAGATAGCCTACCATCTGCTGATGAAGTGGCAGGGGCTACGCGTCAATCCACCGGCCTCACCGCCCGGCCACTGGACGGCAAAAATACCATTTTTGTCAATGCCACGTGTATATTGCTATTTTCATAAATACGGGTGTAAACAGTACCATATATGCCATTGTCTCCTATTAGCACAGCCTTAGAATAAAACTCACACATACGAGTAAATAGAGAAGAATACAGGAGAATTTTTTTGGCCACAACTGCGTAGCTCTTTTTTTATCTCAACCTTGATATCAATATTTATAGCACATGTACAGACCTATTTATGGAATAATTTAAATAAGGAAAGTATAACAAAGAAAATAAACTAATCAATTTTGATTCGATGCCGATTGCATCAGAATCTGAACACGCTATTACTTGGTAAGCCAAGATTATTTTCAACGGCTGCTAGCAGCCAGCCGAACATGCGTGCGTGCAGTTGATGCTGCAAGAACTGCCCGTGTAGGTTAACCAGAAACCGCTAGTTAAAAAGGTGCCATGCGCGTTAACTAGTGTGTGTCTGTGCTGTATGTATGTGAAGCAGAAGGAAGAAAACTTCGTTAAGAAAAATAGAAAGCATATCCTGGCAGTTGTTGTGCTAATGGTGATGGATTATGGAGATACTGTGTGTATAAACGTACCATTTTCCTTCTATCCTCTTTTAGAAAAAAAAAACCCCTGAAGAGCTAGGCATGGCTGTTGCAGCATGTGCAGTGCAGACATGAAACAACCATGCATCGAAGAGAAAGAGAGAGAGAGAGTTCAGGGTCACCGAGGACACCTTGTTGTTCAAGAGAGGCTGGGCCCTGGGTTGCTACTTGCTAGTTAGGACGTTCGTGTTCGCCTAGTGCTCACTGCTGCGTCGGTGATTTGATGAGTCCAGGGTCAACGAGTTGCTGGCATCTGGGATGGATGGATAACTCAGACAGGGAGTTGCTCCTGATCAGGAGACACACCGGACGCTGATGGATGAACCAACGCATGGTGAAGTAGAAGATTTCAGACGCAAGAACTGTGTCCGCTGTCAAGGTTTACCAATGAGAAGAACGCAGCGCACAAGGATCAGTCGATCCAATTCCAGGTTCTACCGAGTCTTTTCTCTCTCTTTTTGTCAGGGGAGTTTAATCAACCAGTGTTATACGCGACACAAACGTAGCAACTTTGGTTGCACCATCTGGACTTGAAAATTCAACAAAAGTAAGTTTTGCTTTGGACGTTTGGGCAGCAAATCCATTGACCCCAGTTAACTTTCGGCTTTGGCTTCATCACGACTTGTACTGACTAGGCAGCTGCTACCGTGCACAGCTTGGCAATGCAAGGCAAGGCACAGGTTTTTCAGATGCCATTTGACCACACAAGAAGTCATAGCAGAGAGATGGGAGGACAAGCGATCAGGAGTGACATGGAAGCCGTACAAAGAAACCGGGCCGGTGAATGCTTTTTCTGTGTGAAATCGGCATGGCTTGACGAAACGTCGCATGCCTACGCAACTCTGCCGAGCTCGATTGCTTCCTTGACGCTCCGCTGATAAGCCGTCCGACGAGCGCGTACGGCTTCTCACATGGCACAGGTTAGTGATCGCGTATCTTTGCTTTTCCCTCTCTGGCTCTGCACATTGTCAGCTCGCCATGCAGTCGTGGCATATCCTCGTGTTCTTTAACTGAAATAAGTAATAATAATCGAAAGAAGTGATTTTTAGAAGAAGAAAGTAGATAATAAAAAAAAGGTAAAGAAGAGATATGTGTGCGTGACGGAAGTGAGAGAAGTAGAATGCATGATGCATCTATAACCCTCTACTTCATCTCTAGAGCGAGACAGTAGCCTAATGAGTGAAGAAGCTGCTTTGAGACGTTATTGCCTTTTGGTTAGTAGTGTTGAAATATAAATAAATTGCTCATTTTTCCTTATTAGTTTAAGTTTTTATGTGAATTGGCTGGTGCATACAACTCAATATGGTATTAGAGCCAAGAGGTCTTGAGTAGGGTTGTAAAAGAGCCGAGCTCGAGTGAGTTTGGCCTTCTAGACTTGAGCTCGGTAGAAGCTCGATCTGACCTTGAGCCGAACTCGAGTTGGGGTCCGAGCTTAAACCTGAGCTCGAGCTCGGCTCGGTCTAAACTTGAGTAGGCTCAAGCTCGGCTCGGTGAAGCTCGACAACAATTAAAATAATTTATTATGCACTAATTTTCAAAAATAAGAAAGATTCAAGCTCGAACTCGGCTCGAGTAAACTCGATAACAGTCGAAATAATTCAAGTATACACTAATTTTCAACAATAAGAAAAGCTCGAGCAGCCAGCCTGCTAAAAATACCTGTTAATATGACTGCTAAAAATGATACTAAATAATATTTAATCGGCTGTGAAGAAAAGCGGGTGAAGAGCGCAAGCGAGGAGTGTGAGCAAAAAGACTGCGAGGCGAGAAGTATCAGCGAAGAGACTGCAAGAGTGTGAGTATGTGCAGCTCAAAATTTATAGCGAGAACGATAGCCAGGTGTGCGCTAACGACACGGTGATAATGGCGGGAGTGAATTGCGCACGGGAAGACAAATACAACGCAAGTGATATTTTCAATGCTTTATTTCCTACACAAGTCCTCAATTTTCATATGAGCCAAATATGTATGGCCCACTGCGTTTGCTCACATGTCAATTAAACAAAGCAAACAAAACTAAAATATTGATTAAACAAAGCAAATAAAACAAAATGACCCACGTCCTAAACGGGTTTTAATCATCTGCCAATCATATGAATTTTTTAGCAATATTTACAATGGATAAAATTGCCAAACAATTACATAGTCAAGTAGGTTTTTGTGAGAGGTTGTACATAAAATTTTATAATTTTTCAAACTCATTTACTATATTTAAAAAATTTAAACATTATCTGGTAATTTTATGAATTTTTGAGCAATATTCACTGTGGATAAAATTTTGAAAAAATTACATAGTTAAGTATATTGTGTCGAGAGACTGTACATAATTTTTTGTAATTTTTTGAGCTTATTTTCTATATTTAAATTTTGAAATAAATAATGTATAAAAAATAAGGCAGGTAATTAAGCCGGCATCCGGTGGTAGGGTGGCAGGCAGCCTGCCATCTGGTTATGGGGCGGCAAGTAGCTTGTTGTCTAGTGATGGGGTAGCAGATAGCCTACCTTCTGCTGATGGAGTGGCAGGGGCTATGCGTTAATCCACCGGCCTCACCGCCAGGCCACTGGACGGCAAACATACCATTTTTGTCAATGCCATGTGTATATTGCTATTTTCATAAATACGGGTGTAAATAGTACCATATATGCCATTGTCTCCTATTAGCACAGCCTCAGAATAAAACTCACACATACAAGTAAATAGAGAAGAATACAGGAGAATTGTTTTGGCCGCAACTGCGTAGCTCTTTTTTTATCTCAACCTTGATATCAGTATTTATAGCACATGTATGGACCTATTTATGGAATAATTTAAATAAGGAAAGTATAACAAAGAAAATAAACTAACCAATTTTAATTCGATGCCGATTGCATCAGAATCTGAACACGCTATTACTTGGTAAGCCAAGATTATTTTCAACGGCTGCTAGCAGCCAGCCTAACATGCGTGCGTGCAGTTGATGCTGCAAGAACTGCCCGTGTAGGTTAACCAGAAACCGCTAGTTAAAAAGGTGCCATGCGCGTTAACTAGTGTGTGTCTGTGCTGTATGTATGTGAAGCAGAAGGAAGAAAACTTCGTTAAGAAAAATAGAAAGCATATCCTGGCAGTTGCTGTGCTAATGGTGATGGATTATGGAGATACTGTGTGTATAAACGTACCATTTTCCTTCTATCCTCTTTTAGAAAAAAAAACCCCTGAAGAGCTAGGCATGGCTGTCGCAGCATGTGCAGTGCAGACATGAAACAACCATGCATCGAAGAGAGAGAGAGAGAGAGAGAGAGTTCAGGGTCACCGAGGACACCTTGTTGTTCAAGAGAGGCTGGGCCCTGGGTTGCTACTTGCTAGTTAGGACGTTCGTGTTCGCCTAGTGCTCACTGCTGCGTCGGTGATTTGATGAGTCCAGGGTCAACGAGTTGCTGGCATCTGGGATGGATGTATAACTCAGACAGGGAGTTGCTCCTGATCAGGAGACACACCGGACGCTGATGGATGAACCAACGCATGGTGAAGTAGAAGATTTCAGACGCACGAACTGTGTCCGCTGTCAAGGTTTACCAATGAGAAGAACGCAGCGCACAAGGATCAGTCGATCCAATTCCAGGTTCTTCCGAGTCTTTTCTCTCTCTTTTGTCAGGGGAGTTTAATCAACCAGTGTTATACGCGACACAAACGTAGCAACTTTGGTTGCACCATCTGGACATGAAAATTCAACAAAAGTAAGTTTTGCTTTGGACGTTTGGGCAGCAAATCCATTGACCCCAGTTAACTTTCGGCTTTGGCTTCATCACGACTTGTACTGACTAGGCAGCTGCTACCGTGCACAGCTTGGCAATGCAAGGCAAGGCACAGGTTTTTCAGATGCCATTTGACCACACAAGAAGTCATAGCAGAGAGATGGGAGGACAAGCAATCAGGAGTGACATGGAAGCCGTACAAAGAAACCGGGCCGGTGAATGCTTTTTCTGTGTGAAAATCGGCATGGCTTGACGAAACGTCGCATGCCTACGCAACTCTGCCGAGCTCGATTGCTTCCTTGACGCTCCGCTGATAAGCCGTCCGACGAGCGCGTACGGCCTCTCACATGGCACAGGTTGGTGCTCGCGTATCTTTGCTTTTCCCTCTCTGGCTCTGCACATTGTCAGCTCGCCATGCAGTCGTGGCATATCCTCGTGTTCTTACTAGCTAGCATGCTTGGGTCACTCGCGGTGTTCATTAGTTGCTTTTAACTGAAATAAGTAATAATAATGAGAAGAAGTGATTTTTAGAAGAAGGAAGTAAATAATAAAAAAAGTGAAGGAGAGATGTGTGCGTGTGACGGGAGTAAGAGAAGTAGACTGCATGATGCAACCATAACCCTCTACTTCATCCCTAGAGCGAGATGGTAGCCTAATGAGTGAAGAAGCTGCTTTGAGACGTTATTGCCTTTTGGTTAGTAGTGTTAAAATATAAATAAATTGCTCATTTTTCCTTATCAGTTTAAGTTTTTAGGTGAACTGGCTGGTGTATATAACTCAATATGGTATTAGAGCCAAGAGGTCTTGAGTAGAGCTGTAAACGAGCCGAACTCGAACGAGCTTGACCTTCTAGGCTTGAGCTCGGTAGAAGCTCGATCCGACCTTGAGCCGAACTCGAGTTGGGGTCCAAGCTTAAACCTAGGCTCGAGCTCGGCTCGATCTAAGCTTGAGTAGATTCGAGCTCGACTCGTTGAAACTCGATAACAATTAAAATAATTTATTATACACTAATTTTCAAAAATAAGAAAGATTCAAACTCGAACTCAGCTCGAGTAAACTCGATAACAGTCAAAATAATTCAAGTATACACTAATTTTCAACAATAAGAAAAGCTCGAGCTCGAGTTCGGTTCAGGTAAACTCGGTAAGAATTAATATGTATCACTATTTAAGTTAGAATCGAGATTCGTGAACTATTCGAGCTCGGCTCGATGAAGCTCGCGAGCTCAAAATTAAGTTCGACTTTGGCTCGTTTAAAGCTCAAGTCGAGCTCGAATCGAACCTAGAATGAGCCGAGTTTAAGTAGTTCGTTAGTCTCGAGCTTTTTTTACAGCCTTAGTCTTGAGTTCAAGATCTGGTTGGCGTAATTAAAAAAATAATTGAAGCTCATTTATATTCTATATCTTAGACCTGAGCGAGGTTACATGTGAGGGGGAGTGTTGAAGTATAAGTGAATTGTCTATCTTTTCTTATCAGGTTAAACTTTTGGGTGAACTAGTTAGTGTATGCAACTCAATATGATATCAGAGCCAAGAGATCTTGAGTTTAAAATCCGATTGACGCAATTAAAAATAATAATTATAGCTAACGTCTATTTTATGTTTCAGGCTTGTGGAAACCCATATGCGAGGAGAAGTATTGAAGTATAAGTGAATTATCTGTCTTTTCTTATCACTAAATGATGTGAAAAATAATATTGCAATACCTACGTCTTTTGGTCGATACTATACTCATCGATTTGTGCAAAATAATGAGAATGCCACAACAATTGACTCTTACATATACCATGCATATGTGATGTTCTTTTCGTTTACTACACCTTTAGAAGTTAATGATGAGATAAGCCAAAGATGTATTGTTGACAAATATATAGACTACCTTTGAGAATAATCAATCTACTAAAGTTTGTTTGAGTTTATCATTGCTGCCGAAATTCCGTAAGGGATAGGAGTGTTCTTCAATCAAGATTGTTCAACCTTTCCGCTGGGAATTGGGTGCACGATAGATTTTCGCTTGGTGGTCGGCGAAATCGACGCGAGTGTGTTTTGGCGGATTAAAGAGTGTTCGTCCCTTGCATTGGCATTGGAGGATAGCTACGATTCATCAAGACTCCCGCGAGTATCCATCCTACGTCGAGAAAATCGGGCGACCCCGTATCACTAAAAAACTTAAACTAATAAGAAAATTTAAATAATTTATTTATACTTTAACAAGTAGAGCCATTAGAAACAGGGCCATTGACTGATCATGCGAGCGAGACGCTTTACCGGCAGATTCCTCTGAAAGGAGATCGGCTTTTAGATCCCCCTAACTGAAAAAGGTGGTCTCGGCTGATTGGGTGCCCTCGCCTGCAAAAGATATGTGCATGGGGAAAAGGTGTAGCTGATGCACATGGTTAACGTCCACTGATTTGCCTTGCAAATTACCCTATTGTTTGCCAGGTCGGCCGGTGTTCACTCAGTCAGTTCATCATTGCGTATGGCTTGTCTAGGCATTTTCGAGTTCACCGAAAATAAAACAATGGAACACAACAAAACCTGGGGAAAATGGTTGGGTCTAGAGTAGTCCTGGAAAGGTTTGAAATGGCTAAAAACGGACTGCTAGCTTCGACGAATTCATAGGAATGTCGAAACGCTTCAGGTATTTCTTAAATATATTATAATGTTGGGAAAATACATTCTACTATAATATTATAGCATGTTGCGATGTAGGTAAGTTTTTTTTGTAGTATCTTATAACCTCAAAATTTCTTAAATATCCTCATTTTTTTTTTTTGTTGTTTCTAAAGGTTATCCTCGGTTCCGTTTTCCTATGTTAAAAAAGGTCCTTAGTAATTCCACTCTTTGTGCAAAATTCTCTTGAACAGCAAAGGGATAGGTAAAGGTCGAGTTCAATTGTAATGTCGCTAACTTTGCTTATTAATGATCCAAATACTGCCCTAATACTACGAACGCCTGTTGAATATAGTCATATTAGGGCATGTACAATAGTATATCTTTTAAAAATCTTTAAGGTTTCTACCTTACTTAAAGACAGTACTACAGACAATCTCTCCAACAGTAAATCATTCCTCTAACTATTTTATACTATTTTTATCGTAACTTCCTGTCTTATACTCTCTCACTATTTATGTTAGTTTACACGTTCAAGTCATCTCTTGAATAAGAGATAGTACATTATCTCTTCTCACCTCCTCTCTTCTCCACATGATTTTACTTATTTAATAAGCTAACAGACAGGTAAGATGGCACTATTAAATATGCCCTTAGTGTTTCTTTAGTTGAGATTATGAGGGTAGGGTTCCTGCATCCATATCTCTAATACTCCCTCCATCCAAATTTATAAGGCGTATTTTCTATTGGCACATAGATAAAAAATATAGTGAAAATGGCTAGATTACTCATAATTATTATCTCTAAGCAGTATATTCAATGCACATATGTAAAGAATAGCAAATAAAGCTGTATATTTATTATAGGTATAAAGAAAATATCATATTAATTTTTGCATTGGAACATAAAATACGTTATATATTTTTGGACATAATTATTAAAAATATATCCTATAAACTTAGACAAAGTGAATAAGTAGCAAATGATGTAGAATAGCAGTGCCACCGGCATAGTTTAATAGTATGCTTAATGGACTAGTCCATTTGTCCAGGAATGTTTGCTCTGTCATCCGTGATTTAGCCTGCTCTGTTGGGCTGAAAAAATGGCTTATGGCTGAAATTTACATTGTAGTTGGCGAAATCGTGCTGTAGATGATGGTGGTTTATTTAGCATAATTATTTTTAAAAAAATTAAAAATAAAAAATAGGTTAACCATCATAGACAATGTAAACGAATATAAGAAAAAATTAGCAAAAAAGTTAAAAAAAAGCTAAAAAATTAGAAAAAGATAAAATTTATAAATAGTAAAAAATAAATTAGAAATTAGAAACTCAAACTAAAGTGAACAGGCTAGCTTAAACCAGCTCGTTTTTCAATATCTTCTGTTAAAATATAGCTCTTCGTTTTACGATAAGCAACAAGAAAGGACACGCTATTCTACAGTCTACACCCACGTCTGTCCTTTGATCCATGTCCCATCCGAATCCCAGATCCCGTGGGTAAGCAAACGAGAAACACACAAGCAAGAGGCACGGTGTCCTACGGAAGCACAAGTCAAACCCGGCTCAATCGGGGCCCAGTACCAAATTGTTTGCATGTCAAACAAAGTCAATCTTGGACCACTGATGCAACCATCGCAGCAGCAGCACATCATTGCCTTCATGTCACCGAACCGAGTGGTTGGAGGCTTGGAGTAATCCAATCATCTCCTGCCCTTTCAATTCTTTCTCAACATTTCATCCATGCACAGAAGTAGCTATCCTTCACCATTGTGGTTGAACAGCTGAATGAGATAATAACCGAATGGAAAATGGCTGCAAAAAGCTGGCACACCACAAGGAAGTCTGGAGTCTGAACCCAGAAAAGAGAATCGAGAATTTTTTAGAAAATTTTTTGACCTACCCAGAAAAGTTGTGCATTCATCATGAGAATCGAGAAGCCATAGCAGATAGCCACAAAACCGTATGTCCCTTTCTGATTGGACTTGACCTAGCCATGGAATCTCTGCTACGTGCAGTTGAGCTGAAGGAAGCAGAGAAAAGTGTGAGCTGGTGCGTCCCACGCGTGCTGCTGCGTTGCTGCCTGGCATGGCCCTGGATGCAGAGCTGCTTCGGTGACGTACTGAGTCGTTTTGTTTTTTTTCTTCACCTTTGCTCCTTGCGTCAGTTGATTCACAGTTCTGTCACTGTCCCTCCCCTGCAAAAGTCGCTTTCCCTCGACCTGATAATTGGAGTGCCACTAGCGCGTCTGGCTCGCCTGGTGATTGGCCCTTTCTGTTGACGTAGTATGGTATCGTTGTTTTCGGCTTTTCAGTTCAGCTGGGCTCGTTTTCTACAGGCAAGTACTATTTATTAGATTTACTTAGCCAAAATGTCATTGATTGTATCTATATTCGGATGCATAGATCATAGCTTTCGTGTATTTCTTGCTAGATATATTCTTGATTCGTAGTATGAAAGTATGCACAGTTGCACACTGAGCTTGCTGAATTTTCTTTGCTTCAGTGAGACTGCCTGTTTAGTATCTCCCATAGTGGACGGGTGCCAAAATTGGCTACCAAGGGGAAATTTCCATAGTGTCTGTGTGTTTGCAGAGTCAGAAAATTTGAGTTCGGAATAGGCGAACAGGGGAAGTATGCTCTGCTAATTTTCTGTCACTAAACCCGAGCAAGAACACTCTTTGTAAGACTATATGGTGGCAGTCTTAAAAAAGTGATGAGTATTTAATATTGCTTATGGTTTGCTCTTGTCAATTGAGTTTAATTTTTGTGAGAATTTGCAGTATAATATGTGCTCTCTATAGCACCGGTCAGATTGCCCTGGAATGACGGTCTGGCCATTGAGAGGTTGCGGTCAGAACAGCATTACCTAGTGGTCTGATTGGCCTAGTGGCCGTGGTCAAACCGGCCCTCTACTCTAGTTTTGAATTGGTTCTGACTTTAGGTGTTAATCACGGCGAGATTCCGTGAAGTATTAGTCCTGGTGTGTTGATGTAAGTGTTAGTTATGAGTTTTTCATGTATATGTGAGTTATAACGTAGATCCATGCATATGTTTTTCTAATTGAGAGTCAAGTATATGTCATTTGCACTCAGATCAATTGCTTTGTCTGTGGTGTGCAGGTGCTTTAACAATGGATTACGACCAACGACAAGACCAAGGCTTAGTAGCCATGGAGTATCATGTAAATCCGGGTGGAGCATCATCTCAAGTCGATAGCACAGGAGAAAGACAGAGATCGTGACGAGGCAATGCATGCATACGGTGTGCCAATTGGTATTATGTGTTTCAAGTAGTGACGTTTTTCGGAGCAGATATACAATCTTGGTGGTAAGCATTAGACATCACGACTATGGTGTGATGTTGGTATGCCATAGAACTTAGGCATTTAAAGTGGTGATGACCTTGGCATAAGTGTACGATCTTGGCGACAAGTTATAGGCACCGTATCATTTGTGAAGACCACATGTGGCAATTTGGAAAATTGTTTAAAATTGGGTGGAGTATCGGTTTGCTAAACTAGGTGGCAATTTGGAAGATATCTCCAAGAGATAAGATCCTATCTACTTAGACATGATCTATAGGAAAATCTTGAATTTGCTCGGTTTTTTTCAAGAGAGGTGATTTTTGGGTTTTACTCTTGTTGGTGTTTTGGATTGAATTTGTGCTATGATCTAGTTTACTATGATATGTGAGAACCTATCTAAAATCACCTAGAGCATCTAAGACTCATGAGCAAAAACAGATATGATTTCCTATTTTGTCCGGTTTTAATGCATCCTTCCTTTAAATAGAAAAAAGATCACAACTTTGGGAACGATTCTTTGGATCGTTGATTGGAATATGTTCATTACATCTTAGAGAATGTGCATGCTAAGTTTTAAATTTTTTGGATCTACGAACCAAAAGTTAAATAGATTCTTAGTTTTGAAATCATGCTGATTTCACTATTCATCAAGCTGATTTTACTGTTCATCCGGTCTGACCGCCCCCCGCTGAGGGGTCTGGCCGATGGGATTTTGCTTTTCTGAAGTTTTGCTATTTTTTCTCAGTGTTTTGATAAGTTTATGAATTTGTATTTCCGCTGGATGTTATTGCCGATACTTAAGGATAAATTTTAATAAAATCGTCTACCCTATCTAACTCACCATACCCGATGGTACACTCTTTTAATCAAGGATGGAAGCATCATGTAATTGTCGTCATGCCACCAAATCAAGGGGGGTGGTTGAACTGTTTAAGCGCGTATACTCTGTAAAGGGCAACAGTTTACTAATTCAAGTGCCCTTTTTCATCTTTGTCACTAGAGATCGTGCAGAAGAAGCTGAAGTAACAAGTCAAATCAACAAGATTAGCCTTTAAAATACCTGTTACTTAGCTCTGCGTTATTGAAAGCTATGCTGATTATTCTAACCCCATATCCGTAAGAGTTATTCTGCTGTGCTCTACCTTCTCCTTTGGCTTGTGTTGCATTTTCAGTACTACGAGTCCATCACATTCCCTAACTGTCATACACAGAGCAGGTAGTGTTTGACAACTCTTTTTTTTCCTTTTGCACCTCAGGCTCCTACTTTGTGCACATGAGCTACCACACCACAGCAATGGAGTTTATACACATCTTCTCATATCCGGAGTAGCATCCTGTAAGTTCAGTTCCTCTTAGCAATGGCTAGCATGCCGAGCAGCTCCATTCTTCTTGTTCTTGTATCGCTGTTCTTTTGCATCCTACTTGTACCAGCATGTGTAGCCACACCAGCCATAGCTCCTATCACTCTCCTGCAAGTGAAGTCCGGTATCACTGACCCTGAAGGCGTCCTCTCCGGCTGGTCGCCGGAGGCCGACGTGTGCTCCTGGCACTGCGTTACATGCCTGTCAGGGGAAGGCATTGTGACAGGCCTCAACTTGTCGGGATACGGCCTGTCCGGCACGATATCGCCGGCGATAGCCGGCCTTATGTCCGTCGAGTTCATTGACCTTTCCTCCAATTCCCTCACCGGGCCGATCCCACCGGAGCTCGGCATGCTGCCGAACCTGAAGACGCTGCTCCTCTACTCCAACTTCCTCACCGGCACCATCCCGCCGGAGCTCGGTCTCCTCAAGAACCTGAAAGTACTCAGGGTCGGTGACAACAGGCTGCACGGCGAGATACCGCCGCACCTCGGCAACTGCATGGAGCTGGAGACGATAGGCCTGGCCTACTGCCAGCTGAATGGCACCATTCCCTATCAGATTGGCAACCTGAAGAACCTGCAGCAGCTGGTCTTGGACAACAACACCCTCACAGGCAGCATCCCGGAGCAGCTTGGCGGTTGCGCAAACTTGCGTGTTCTGTCAGTGGCTGATAACAAGCTGGGGGGCAGCATTCCCTCGTTCCTTGGCAGCCTGAATGCTCTCCAGTCTCTCAGCCTAGCAAACAATCAGTTCTCCGGTGCGATTCCGGCGGAGATCGGGAACCTTTCCAGCTTGACATACTTCAACCTCCTCGGCAACAGCCTGACCGGCGCCATCCCGGAAGAACTGAACCAGCTGAGCCAGCTGCAGGTCCTGGACTTGTCCAAGAACAATCTTTCTGGAGAGATCAGCATCTCCACATCGCAACTGAAGAACCTGAAGTACATTGTGCTGTCTGACAATCTCCTTGAGGGCACCATCCCTGAAGGCCTCTGCCCCGGGAGCTCGAGCTTGGAGAACCTGTTCCTTGCCGGGAACAGCCTTGAAGGAGGCATTGAGGGGCTGCTCAACTGCACTTCTCTGCAATCCATCGACCTGTCGAACAACAGCTTCACCGGAGTGATACCGTCAGACATCGACCGGTTGTCGAGCCTCGCAAACCTTGCGCTGCACAACAACAGTTTTACCGGCGTTCTGCCACCACAGATAGGAAACCTGAGCAACCTGGAGATGCTGTCCCTCTACCACAATGGCCTCACCGGCGCAATCCCGCCGGAAATCGGCAGGCTGCAGAGGCTCACGGTCTTGTTCCTCTACGAGAATCAGATGTCTGGGACCATTCCTGATGAGATTACCAGCTGCACGAGCTTGGAAGAGGTGGACTTCTTCGGCAACCATATCCATGGGCCTATCCCTGACAGGATTGGGAACCTCAAGAACCTGACGGTGCTTCAGCTCCGGCAGAATGATCTGTCCGGCTCGATTCCGGCGAGCCTCGGCGAGTGCAGGCGGCTGCAGGCGCTGGCATTGGCGGACAACCGGCTCTCCGGCGCATTGCCGGACACATTCAGGCATCTCACCCAGCTCAGCGTCGTCACCCTGTACAACAACTCGCTCGAGGGCCCCCTGCCGCAGTCGCTGCTCGAGCTCAAAAACCTGACGGTGATCAACATCTCGCACAACCGGTTCAGCGGCAGCGTCGTGCCTCTCCTGGGTTCCAGCTCCCTCGCCGTGCTGGCGCTGACCAACAACAGCTTCTCCGGGGTCATCCCGGCGGCGGTTGCGCGGTCGAGGAACATGGCCCGGCTCCAGCTGGCAGGCAACCGGCTCGCCGGTGCAATCCCGGCCGAGCTGGGCAACCTGACGCGGCTAAAAATACTTGACCTCTCGTTCAACAACCTCTCCGGCGACATCCCGTCGGAGCTCTCCAACTGCTCGCAGCTCACCCATCTGAATCTTGAAGGGAACAGCCTTACGGGCTCCGTTCCGTCTTGGCTCGGCGGCCTGCGGTCGCTCGGAGAGCTCGACCTCTCGTCGAATGGGTTAACCGGCGACATACCGGTGGAGCTCGGCGACTGCTCGAGCCTGCTCAAGCTGTCCCTCAGCGACAACCATCTGTCCGGCAACATCCCGCAGGAGATCGGAAGGCTCACATCTCTCAACGTTCTTAACCTGCAGAAGAACAGCCTCACCGGCGTCATACCGCCGGCGCTCCGGCGATGCAACAAGCTGTACGAGCTGAGGCTGTCGGAGAATTCGCTGGAGGGGCCGATCCCGCCGGAGCTGGGGCAGCTGTCGGAGCTGCAGGTGATATTGGACCTGTGCCGGAACAGACTATCCGGCCAGATTCCGACGTCCCTCGGCAACCTCGTGAAGCTCGAGCGGCTGAACCTCTCCTCCAACCAGCTCCACGGGCAGATACCCTCCTCGCTGCTGCAGCTCACGAGCCTGCACCTCCTGAACCTGTCAGACAACGACCTCTCCGGCGCGGTCCCGGCCGCGCTGTCGAGCTTCCCGGCCGCGTCCTTCGACGGCAACGGCGAGCTCTGCGGCGCGCCACTGCCGTCGTGCGGGGCGAAGGCGAGGCGGCTGCCGAGCGCGGAGGTGTCGGGCATTATAGCGGCCATTGCCATCGTCTCGGCCGCGGTGTGCGTGGCACTGCTTTACATAATGCTCAGGTTGTGGAGCAACTGGAGGGAGGTCTCGGTGTCGAGCTCCGACGACGAGGAGCCGGCGGCGGCGCACGGCAAGGGGGGGAAGTGGGGCGCCGGGGACGGGAAGTACTGGAAGTTCGGCTCGGTCGCGTCGACGGAGGAGAAGTACATCTCGGCATCGGAGACCAGCGTCCTCCATGGGAAGTCGACGGAGGCCAGAACCATGAGCTTGAAGAGCTAGTAGTGAACGTTGTTGCATGCTGTGATCGATGCCTTGTCAAATGTTTGTGTATTATTAGTGGTTGTTTCTTCCATCGATCTCTTTAAATTCTTCTTCTTGTTGTTGTTACTTTTGCTTGTATTGTTCATGTGTTCTTGCTCTGAAGCTGGAGTGAAGCAGCAAAGCCGGGAAGAGTTGGTACAACTATTATTGTTTGGTTACGAGTTTGTAATGGCTATGGGCTGACTCTGGAGGCCGAAATATTTGGTTTAGACCAGCTCAATGGACACAAGTTAGCAGCTCAGGGTGACAATGATACCATCTTCTAAGGCAAAATTAAGTACTAAGAAACTAATTAGGATCACAAGGAACCAATTGTCAGTCTGATCAAATCATCCATAACCAAGCTTGTTAGGACCAGCATCCTAAGGGGTGATCGTTTTAGCGATGATTTTTGACTTTTGGCTGAAATTTCACTGTAGCTGACTTTTTTTACTGTAGCTGATTTGGCTTTTTGGACATAATTAAATTTAAAAAAAATGTAAAAATAGAAAAAATATGTTAGCCCATCACAGACAAATGCAAAGGAACACAGGAAAAAAATAAAAATACAAAAAAGCCTAAAAAATCTAAAAAAATTCAGAAAGAGACGAATTACTGAATAGTGAAAAAAAACTGAATCTAGAAAAAAGCTGAAACGAGCAGGATCTAAGTATTTCGGAATTTTTTATTGTCACAGTTGGAATTGTACGATCACGGTAGGGCTCGCTCACAAATGTTATAAAATCATAGCTCTAAATATTAACTAGCGTACTAGGTCCTGGCAATCTACGTGGTTGCATACTACAATATATATTTGTATATTTAAAAGATAAGTCGAATGTGTTATACCCTCTCCGTCCATAAATACAGAACCTATTCTTTTTGGCTAAATTTTTTAATTTTAGCTATTTACGATAGAAATTACGGAGAGAGACATACTCGCTTGCAATTTTGGATGATACAGATGTTGGGCTTTTAACATGTACTATAATTAACTTGTAGGTTTCATTTTAAAAAATACTCCGTTTAAAAGTTAGGTACTATAGCAAAAATCAAAAGTCGTTTTTAAAAGCTGAAAAAAACAGACCCATAGGTGTTTTTGATGATCTTCAATACAATACTTTCACTATAATTTATTATTATAATATATTAGCAAGAAAGATACAAAAATATATATTATGAAAAAAAATTTACAAGATAAATTCAATAGTATTATTTTCATACAGTTAATACATATATTTTAACATGTATTAATGATTAAAACTTAAAAAGTTTGACTGTACAGAACCCACGACGATCTACATTTGTAAACAGAGGAAGTTTAATTTTATTAGATATAACTGAAAACATTGTTATATTTATTGTACAACTCTAATAACTAAATATGACAAATCTACACTGGTATAATTTGTACCGTATAATTGATAGTGTAGAATTTTATTTTCCTCTCATTAACGTTTTAACTTCCAGCTCCTTGGAGCAAATGTGATGACTTCTTCTACATATTTACGCTATTATGGTTACAGGCCAAATAGTAAATAAATAGACTACGGGGAGACTACAAAGGGACTACACAAAGCCTTACAAAATCGTGGAGATAAGGATAGAAGCGCTACCTAGCTTTGTATGAAAAAGAGAGCTCTATCTCCCCATAGCACCCTAAGGCATATATTTATAGTCATGAGAAGGCATGTTGTAACATCCCAAACTTTAGAGCATGCAAGAAATAAGGAAAATTGTAAGCTTTCTTTAAGTGCATTTGGTTTCCCTAGCTCTTTAGAAATTTCTTTGAAAAGTTTGAGTTTTAAAAACAAAAGTGCTTAGAATGCAATTCAAATTGAAACTTAGAAATCATGCTAAAAAGAAGATCAAAAGTTGGCATGAGAAAACCTATGGTAGAAACCATCTTAAAAGCCCAAGAGTATAATCTGGGTGCTAAAAATAAAGTATCAGAGCAAATTCTGAAGTTATCTAAAGGAAGAGAGTATATTTAAAATTTGACCAGTAGTCTTCTTAGATTCTTTCTAGAAAGATCAAGAGGAGATAAAACTCCAAAAAGTTTACACAATCATCTGCTCTTTGACAGATGCTTCCACAAAAATTTCTGTACTCGTTCGAGCTCATCTGAAGTGTCTAGACTACCCTGTTGAAGAATGGCTGCAATCGGGTCAAGTCATCATCTTCATACGACCACGTTGAGGGCTTCGACCACTCAGTTGGTTACTTGTCTGATGGTAACAACAATGCTGATGGTTACGACCACACTGACGATATGTCCAATCAGCTGGTTACGACCAGGATGACGGTTACGACCACTCAGTTGGCTACAACCACGTTCACTCAGCTAGTTACGACCACATTTACTCAGCTGGCTATGACCACTCAGTTGGTTATGACCACGCTAATGGTTATAACTACTCAGCTGGTTACGACCACACTGATGGTTACAACCACGCTGATGAATATGAGCACTCGGCTGGCTATGACCACGCTGATGGTTATGACCATTCAGCTGGTTACGACTGCGACCACTCAGCTGGTTGTGAGTACTTGAAACTTCAACTGTAGTCCCCTGCGCCACTCCTTTGCTCTGTGCACATGCTCTTCCCTGTTGAAAATCTCTAAAGATTTCTCACTCCTTAAGTTTCGACCACCATGGCCTCCATTTCGACCACCACAGCCTCTCACCGTTTTGGCCTAGGAATCTCCGACCGCTCCTCGCTCTAATCCTTCGTAGTACTACTCATATGCCATCCAATTCCTTTTCTGTTACTCGTGAGATGTCCAATCTCTATTGCTACTTGAATACGGTCAAATTCTCCTGAGCCACTCAAACACCGTTCGATACTCTTTAACTTCCCTGAGCTACTCGAACACCGTTCGATACTCTTTAACTTCCCGAGTTACTCGAACACCGACCGATACTCTTTGACTCCTTGCCATAGTCGAACTTTGACTATCTCTTGTCGTTCGCTGACATGCCAGGCCCACTTGCAGCATCCATCTTCCACCTTTCGCGCATACGCTAGCTCCGTCGCGGTCGTCAGTCGAGCTGCCCCCAGAATTAGACACCACACCCACAGTTTTCTCTCCACTGCTTCCAGCTCCACCTGCCCGTCACCTCATACGCGATGTGTGTCATCCTTCTATGCCTCGTGCTCCACAACGAGCCGTCGACCGCTCGACCCGGATTGCTTTCTCGTGCCTATAAATTCCCCTCTATGTGCC
Organism: Melocanna baccifera; assembly: GCA_036346265.1. Taxonomy (NCBI): domain Eukaryota; kingdom Viridiplantae; phylum Streptophyta; class Magnoliopsida; order Poales; family Poaceae; genus Melocanna; species Melocanna baccifera. The sequence continues at coordinate 24,471,130 of CM070689.1, forward strand.
TTCTCCTCAGCTCGCCTCTCGGTCCCTTGCATGTCCTTGAGCACTTCGCTCTCTGAAACAACAAGAAAACTGAAATCATACGTAACTTCGGCGAGCACGCCGCCGTGCGACATCTTCTCGGGTGAGCTTATCTTCCTCCCCTCAATCCCTCCATCTCAATGTGCTTACCTCTTCGAGCACCCTACTCATTTGATCGACTTTCCCTGCAGTGGATTGCTCGAGTTGAGTCTTCTTCCTCGACTAAGACCGAGACGCCACTGCAAGATTCTCCCTCCGGTGAGTCAAACCTCAATAACTCTCACTCACACCTCCGTATGCATGCAAGCAAGCTCATGCACTCCTTTTCTTGTAGCTTCACCGACGCCGGACTTCATAGTCGTTGCGGACCCACTTTACCCCCAATGAGATGTCTAACGCTAGCTTCTTCCACACCTTCTTATGAGCTATCATCATCTTTGGTAAGCTCCTTCTCTCTCCTAAAGCAATCAAAGTCAAACAAAGAATAAAAGTAACCATAGTAAAAAAGAGAACTAAAGTGGTCGAACTCTAAAAGTAAGCAGTCGAACAAAGAAAACTAAAAGTAATCAACAAAACTAGAGTTGTTGAACTCCTAAAAGGGATCGTAGTAGTCAAACACAAAAATGGAACCATAGCGATATAGTTGAGTCAAACCCTTTGACTGCAGCTGGTGTCGAGCTCTTCGACCGCTAATGTGGTCATGATCTTTGACCCACCAGCGTAACCTTCGACCGGTTGTCAAAACCTTGGACCGCTAACATTGTCAAAATCATCGACTGTTGCCTCGTCGAATAGTCAGAGAAAAAACCTTCGACTGCAGTCATAGTCAAAATCTTCGACCACTGGCATCGACAAGATCTTCGACTACAGCCGTAGTCGACATCTTCGATCGCTGCTGCATTAGGATTTTTAGACCGCTGTTGTGTCAAGACTTTTGACCGCTGTTGTAGTCGAGATTTTCAACTACAAGCATTGCCAAAATCTTCGACCATTGCATTGTGGAAAAGATACAGGATATGCGGTCCCGGAGGCTTCGACACGTGAGGATGATGCGCAGAGATGCTACAGGAGGTGATATCATGAAGGCTTCGATACGTGAGGTGATGGTGTGTAATGAAGATATAGGAGGTGCAGTCCTGGAGGCTTTGTTACGTGGTAAGTTAGGAGTTGTGGATGGAGTCCATAACTTAGAAGATTTAGAGAGATTGGTTCAAACCTGTGTTCGGAAAGGTTTCAAGTCCCTTGGTTTTCGGAAGGAATAAGGTTTTGAGTCCGTGTTTGAAGTAGACAGGCTTTGTGATCTTAACTTATAAAAGCCAGGTGTGGCTATTGGTTAAGGTGGGGGGTTTTGGTGGCTTTTAGGGAAGTTTAGGTGTGAGTTTTAGGAGGGCTTTTGTCGAGAAGGCTTTTAGGGGTGCTTGTGAGCGCACTTTGTACAACCACCAAAATCCAGCAATAAAGAACATCTTGAATCAATTTGGTTGTTCAATCTGGTTCATGTTTTGTTGAAGATTGCTGGTGATTGTGATTGAATTGAAGCATACGACCATGTGCAACAGCCATAGATTTGCTGCTAGGAAAACAGAGGAATAGATCGAGCGGTCAAGAGGCAGAAAGTTTTGACAACGTACAAACTAGTCACAGAGAAATGCTGAGTGGTCGTAATCTTCATCGAGCCTGTGCACAAGCGAGCAGTCCAGCAGAGCATCTTGTAGTCGAATTCTACCTCTGTAAGTTAGATTGTTTTTCTGTTGGTTTGAGATTTGTTTTCGGGCACCAAGAAGTAGGTGATAATCATTCACCCCCCTCTGATTGTTGTTTTCGATCCTACAGTCTATGTGGTCACCTTTTTAGGTGCCATTGCATTCGAATCCTCGGCTCATCGCTTCTATGCCGATCCCCATAAACAATGCCAATTATTATAGTTATAGACCAAACAGTACCAAGGAGGCTATAGAGAGGCTACAAAGGGACTGCTCAGAGTCTTACATACCGTGGAGATAGGGATATAAGTCTGTGCTACTTAGCTTTGTTTGAAAAAAGAGCTCAGTCTCTCCATGGCTTCTTAAGGCATATATTTATAGCCATGAGGAGGTTTGTTATATAAATACCCCTATTTGAGTTTACAATTATAAGGGTAATACTATCTTTTCCCTTGCTATGGTCCTCTTGGACCATTCATGTGGCCTTATGACTATTGGGCCTCCCAAAGCAATAGGCCACCAGTGCCAAGTGTGGGTCACTCCTCCAACATACATATATTATTTTATATGTACTATCTAACATATACCCTCATCACTAGAATCAGTTCTGCCATAGTGCATCTCAATATAACAAAAGAGCTTTTACCCTTTTATGTCCTGTTTGGATCAAAGGTATAATGGATGAAAAGTAGAGGAATCGCAATTCAAAAGGATTTTTGCCCTTGGGGGTGTTTGCAATGGAGGACTGATCCATTCCATACTTTTAGGAATTTCTCCCTATTCCAATGCTTTTAGAGGAAAATGAAAATTCCCCTTTGAAAGTTCCGATGCTATCTCCCTCTTTCGCTCTCTCTCACACAGATACTCCCTCCAATCACAAAAGACTGTCTTTTGAAGATGACACGATCCTTAAAACGCAATTTTGACTAGTAATTTGTAGTGTAATATATTTATAAAACTCAATAAAATTCTAATATTACAAAAGTACTTTTTGAGAGAAATCTATCCATACGATTGGAGGGAGTCAACAATTTTCGAGCTTTTTCTGTTCTTCTGCAGTTGACTCAGTATCACTAAGTTCTGCACTTGCATTCCTATGACATCCCTGTGCTTTATATCGCCGTGTTTTTCCTCACTGTTCCAAACAGGCCCTTACCTCTCAAATCTCTACACGAAGCCACCTACCATCTTATGCCAGATTCGCCAAATACAAAGGCCCGTCCACCCATCCCCTCCAGCTACATGTCAGGAATCTCTCCAGTAGATCGGAATTTATGTGATCCAACCGTCCAAATTCCTGAGATGAGAGATCCCTAAAGACAGAGCAACCAAACCCAACCAAAACCAGGGAGGGCGGGCCAGCCGCCGATGCATGCCTGGTCTCGCCCGCCATCGATTGTGCTCGGCGCTGCGGACCTGTCCATCCCCTGGCCTGACCAGATCGTCATCATCATCATGCCTGTACTCAACTCGTGTCCCTGACAGAGATCGTCGTCATCATCACCCCTCTTGACGCCCTAACAGCACTGTGCACCCGGTCATTCATGGCCATTTCTATGCCCATAGGCCACAGCACGTACATCCCAGTCAAAGCTGGTGCAGGTGGCGTAGTAATTCCGGTTGTCCTGGGGGCAATTGCTGGTCCTCGCTCCACTGCTTGTGGTGACTGCAGCTGTGCCCGGACTGTCGGACCGGGCGGTGGGGAGAGTCCGGCGAGGCACTCCGGTTTTCGCCTGTTGCCGAAGCTGTCTGCTCAGATATCGACGCCCGTGGGAAATCACCGGGTTTTTTGAGCTAGAGAGTGCCCATGGGAGCATGTGTCAGCATTCATTTTCAGATCGGACGGCTCACCAATGGAGAGGGAAAATAAAACACGCACTGTGTTGCAGCAGCAGTAGACATAACCAGCAGCACGCCAAGGCATCTAAGTGCATTCATTCCCCTGTCTGCATAATCACTTTCTTTCACCCGATCCCTTTCGTCGATCGATTCATTCATTCTGACAGGAGGCTACAGTTCTTCAGTCCATTAACCGTGATTTGAGGATTACAAAGGGCACCGATTTTTGCTCCCTGAATTCCAAGCCGTTGAGGAGCTGAGTTATTCTTCGTTGCTGCTGCTGCTGCTGCTGCTGCACGTCGTCTTGTTCCAATGATTAGCTTTCCGGCAGTCGTTTTCAGTGTATGCAATGCATTGACTGCATAATTCGACGACAGAATCATTGCCCGAAGAAGGGAGGCTTTCAGGATCTCAGGTGAGGAGGATGAGTGGGCATGCCTCCGCTAATTTCGTTTTCTTTCTCCTTTCTCCTTTTCGCGTATATCGTGCGTTTCCATGTCCCGTACCAAAAGGATGGTCATGCAAAATGGAACAGATAGCTTTTCAGAAAATAGCATTTGTGCAAGGCAAGCTGGGTTCCGGTTTCCGGCTTATGAATTAGCTCGTTTAGCTACAAAAGGATGCCAAAATTCAGTCGCCATCTAACGACGTCTGCTCTGCTCGTGATCTTAATGGTCTTGTTTATAATGTGAGACGTCTGTTCTACTCGTAATTTCAGTGGTATGTTTGGAACGTAAGAATTTCAGTAAACATCTCCCCGATTAAAAAAAGGCCCGTGTGTTCTGCCATCTGCGTGGCAGTATAATGTGACGTCCACATGGCATCAGGCAGAGGCAGCAACCAGGTGCTACCACCCCTAGCAGCGTAGCACATGAGTTCATGCTCTATCCATCAGTCATTCCATGGCTACTTTATAATGGAGCTTGCAGGCATCAGTTCATGGCCACCTCTTCCCATTTGATCTTCCCAGCTTTTCTCCTGCCTACCTGCAGACACCACCTTTCTGGCTTTCTGCCTCTGCCTCTTGTCACCTGAGTGCATCGAGCCAATGGGTCAGATGTCCTTTGGATCCCACACTATGAACACCTGCTGCTACTGTCTAGCTCCTTGTCGCCTCCTAGATATTGGGTGAATTACTACATAAATCATTCCCATAAATTGGTGAATTTCTCAAGTTTAGCACCATATAAGTCGGTTGCATAAATTGGCCAGTTTCCCAAGTTGGCAAAAGTAAAAAGGAATGGAAAATGTGATTGATGGACTTTGTCGTTTTGCCTTATTTCAAATGCAGGAATTTGGCATAATTTCTGTTGGAATTGTACTGTTTCCTATGAAATTCTCAAGTTCCAAGGGACATTCAACACTCTCTGTGCCCCTTTTTTTTTCATGGTCTGTTCTCAGAATTTTGTCATCACTTCGCTATGTGGTAAAAAATGATCGATAATATATAGTATCTCAAACTCCGCTTTGAAATTCATCAGTTATCTAAAACTAAACTGGGTTCTACACAACCTTACAAACTACATTATTAGAAATGAACAAATTAACATAGAAACACCAAGAAGAAACGCAAATAACCACCAAATTAAACTAAGATCCTTTCCAATTTATCAAACAGAATCAATAGCTAATTTGGTGAACCGTATGTACACGAAAGAAAGCTCATCTCAAGCTAGCACATCTGTACTGCAACACACGAAGAAAAGTACAGTGATAAATTCCATGGGCATCGCTTTCTGCAAAAAGTTGACAGCCGTCACCTTCTGCTACTCCGGAGATACAACGCGGCTGATCCGCCGTCGATCGATCACAAATTGTGCAGAGGGTTCGATCCCGTCGGCGCGAACCTCTTCTCGTCAACGAAGAAGTCGCCGTCGCCTTCGCCATTGGCGCCGCGGAACCGCCGCGGGGAGAAGGCGGTGAGGCGGCCTTGCTCCATCCTCCTCCTCCGGTGCCTCCAATGGTCCACTTGTGGAGCCGAAACGCCGGTGCTTGCGGCGTTCTTGGAATCGGACTGCTGCTCCGGTGAAGGTGACGGGACGACGACGACATTGCCAAGAAGCGAGGCTCCTCTCAGCACAAGAGGGATCAGGGACACCAGTATAAGAATCTTGATGCAGTTCATGCTAGTCAAACCTCTCTCCCTCTCTCGGTGATCAATGTGTGCTGCCTTTCTTCTCAGAGATGCAGCTGGTAGGTAGTAGCTTCAAGCGAGAGGATATGGAAGTGGTGAGGGAGAAGACCGAAGAGACCGAGCTAGCATAGGCATAGCTAGTGCCTAGTAGTGAGATGATATGGCATGCCTTGGTGTCTGCCTTGGCGTTGTTGGCATCAGCATGCATGTGGCGATGTAATTATCGGCAATGATGATGCAGATAGAGAGACAAGGGGGCGAGGAGTAATTTGACCTTGGAGAGCGGCCACTATATGTAACATATCTTTATCCTCTAGACCTAGAGTGCTACCATCATTTTATTATAATACTGTTTTTAAACATCCGTCAATCATTTTAAGCAAACACTACTTTACTCATAAAGCAGAGTTCTTATACTAAACCGCTTTTAAGCAACTATTCTAGCTTACTAGTGGAATTAATCTTACTACAAAAGCTGAAAATGTGAAATGTTGCTATGTCATGGAGTTAATCATGTGCTACACCTGCCCGTGCATGGCGCCCTCAACAGTCACCTAGAAACAAAACAGTAAAGCAAGGGTGAGTCCAAAAACTCAGCAAGTACACAATAATACGATAAACACTATAAAAAACAAGACAGCCATTGAAACAATTATAACATACTCTGCATGCATTGTCATGCTCATAACATCGTGCTCATGGTTCCACCTTAACCATACATATTCCACATGCATTTTTCATGTTCCAACATTACCACACCATCAATGCAATGCAATACTTCTCTACATGCACATTTGCTCATTACATTGCAAATACCGGTATTACTGAGTGAACACCCGTCGATGTTCACCCAAAGTCTTGGGCCCGCCCATATCGGCATGAGGGTCTCCACTACCGTGGAGGCCTACCGAAGTAAGACTTACTCAAGAGCACTCCGGATTAGTCCGTTAGCTTTACTCGTAGCTAGAGACTTTCTCACCGCTCTCACTCTTAGTGCACATGATGCAAATGCATATGCCTATTGCCATTATCATTGTTATCCATAAGAAAACACCATCATGTCGTGTAATCATCGCATTTCCATATAAACACTATTACATTAAGTAAACATTGTATATTCATGAACTCTACGACCTACCGCTCTACTATGCACTTGCCTGTTACCCAAGCGGAGCGAAGCGACATGCAGATGACGATGACTCCGGACCTCCACCTGAATAAGCAATTAATCCGATTTAACATATCATAACGAAACTAGAGATTAAATAGATGACGACGATTCTACACGCATATCCCGATTCTGGCATAAAATGCCCGGGGTTAAGGACCCGTCAAGCAGGTACTAAAACCCCCTTTTTATTTTTTCTCTCTCTCTCTCTTTTTCCTTTCTGGCCCACTCTTCTTTTCCTCTCTTTTTCTCTGACCGACCCCCCTCTTCCTCCTTCATTTGCGCCGTCGCTCCCCTCTTCTTCTTGTTGCGCCGCCGCCTCCCCCTTTCTCTCCTCTTGCGTCGCTGCCTCCCCCTCTCTTTCCTCGCGCCGCTGCCTCCCCCTCTCTTCTCTACCTCTCTCCCTCTCCCCCTCTCTCCTGCCTACACCGCCGCCTCTCACCCTCTTGCCTACTCCCTGTGCCGCTGCCTCCCCCCCTCTCTCTCTCGCCTCACCGCCGCCCCTCCTCCTCTCTCTACCGCCTGCGCAGCCACTCTCCCCTCCATCTACCTCTCTCTCTCTCTTGGCTCACCGCCGCCCCTCCTACTTGTCGGCCCATGGCGCCGCGCACCGCCTACCTCGTGTGCGCTGACTGCTCAGGTGGCCACGCAGCTCCCTTGGGTCCGACGTCTTGCGCCGCCGCTCTCCCTCTCCTTCTACCTCTCTCTCTCTTCCTCTCGGCTGAGGCAGATGTGAAGAAATAGGGTGTGGCTCGAACAGTGAGTGGGTGAGATGGCTTGTCTACTTAAGAGGCATGGCCATCACTTTCCCTATGAAAATGCCACTTTTGCCCTCCCCCTTTAGCCTTGGCTGGTTATGGGCATCAAGGGATTTTTGATCCTTCCTTTGTTGTCTCTTTTGAACCTAGTGGTATTACATTCTACCCTACTTAACTTAATTCGACCCCGAATTCTGGCGTTTAATAATCCGCACCAGAGAAAAAAATAAAAACAAACTACATATAGCATAACATTAACTCATACTTGTGGAGAATAAGTCCGGGTACTTCTCGCGTATGCGAGACTCCAACTCCCATGTCGCTTCTCGCTCAGACTGATGTGCCCAATGTACTCTAACATATTTTATCGTTTTATGCCTCAACACTTTCTTTGATTCCTCCAGAATCCGAACTGGACGGGACTCGAAGGTGAGGTCTTGCTTTATGGATACCGGTTCTAACACAATCTCATGCTCTGGATCTCGCAAGTACTTTCTCAACATAGAAACATGGAACACATTATGAACTCCTCGCATAGACTCAGGGAGGTCTAAGCGATATGCCAACTTTCCAATTCGTGCTAGAACTGGAAATGGCCCAATGTACCTTGGGCTAAGCTTGCCTTTGGTACCAAATCACACTATGCCTTTAGTGGGAGATACTCTCAGGAGCACATGATCTCCCACTTCGAACTCTAGTTCTCGCCTCCTGACATCGGCGTAGCTCTTCTACCTACTCTGAGAAGCCAGCAAATTTTGTCTAATTTCCGCCACTCGTTCCACTGTTTGTTGGACCCAATCTGGACCTAGAACAGTCTTCTCTCCCACGGCATCCCAACATAGTGGCGATCTACACTTCCGCCCATACAGAACCTCAAATGGCGCTGCTCGAACACTAGAGTGGTAGCTGTTATTATAAGTAAATTCTGCAAGTGCCAAATAATCCTCCTAGCTACCCTTCCAAGACAAAACACAGGACCTCAACATGTCCTCCAGTATCTGAATGGTGCGTTCGGACTGTCCATTTGTCTGCGGGTGGAAAGCAGTACTAAACTGGAGTTTCGTGCCCAGAACGCCCTGCAAGCTCTCTCAAAACTTAGAGACAAACTTGGCGTCTCTGTTTCGAGACTATGGTCTTGGGAACACCATGCAACCTCACAATTTCTTGTACATAGATGGGCGCAAACTCACTTGCCGAGTTCGTTGTGCGAATGGGGATGAAGTGCGCAGACTTACTGAATCGGTCCACCACTATCCAAATTGCATCCTTACCTCGCTGAGTACGAGGTAAGCTGACTACGAAATCCATGGTGATATCATCCCATGGCCACTGAGGAACCTCCAAAGGCTGCAATAGCCCAGCGGGACGCCTATGCTCAGCCTTTACTTGCTGACAAACCCCGCAAGATGCCACATACTTGGCAATATCCACTTTCATCCTCTTCCACCAGAAGCTCTTCTTGAGGTCACGATACATCTTGGTCTCACCAGGATGCACCGTGTATGGGGTTCGATAAGTTTCTCTCAAAATATCATCCTTGACTTGAGCTTTCTGCGGCACGCAAAGGCGACCTTTAAATCGCAATGCGCCTGAGTCATCAAGGCTGAAATCCCCCATTTTTCCTTCATTAAGCCGCTTCCTCACTTGCTGAAGCAACTGATCATGCTATTGTGCCTCCTTTACTCGCTCTGGAATTGCTGATTCTAGCAATAACTGCATCTCAGCTTGTGTTGTACCAGCAAAACAATAGGAAATCCCCATCCGTTCAAAGTCAACAACGAGACAATCTAGAGTAGAGGGTGTCATCTTACGACTAAGAGCATCAGCAACCACATTTGTCTTGGTCGGATGGTACTGAAGAGTGAGATCATAGTCTTTAATCAGCTCCAACCACCTCCGTTGCCTCAAATTCAGCTCCTTCTGAGTGAAAATATATTTGAGGCTTTTGTGGTCAGCGAAAATGTCACAAGACTCTCCATACAAGTAGTGCCTCCAAATTTTTAGAGCAAAAACCACTACGGTAAGCTCTAAATCATGGGTAGGATAATTCTACTCATGCTTCTTCAATTGTCGCGAGGCATACGCGATCACCTTGGTATCTTGCATGAGCACACAACCTAGACCCACTCGAGATGCATTCGAGTAGACTGTGAAACGCTTCCCTGGCTCTGAAAGGGTAAGAACAGGAGCTGTTACTAATTTCTCTTTTAGTGTAATAAAACTGCGCTCACATTCATCGGTCCACTGGAATTTCACATTCTTCCGTGTGAGCTGAGACAAAGGATTGGCAATGATGGAGAAGAATTTTACGAAGCACCAGTAATAACCAGCTAGGCTAAGAAAACTTCTTACTTCCTTAACATTAGATGGCCTCTTCCAATTCACAACGGTGGAAATCTTGCTTGGATCTACTGAAATACCTTGTTAATTACATGACCCAGGAAGCTCACTTCAGAAATTCAAAACTCTCAGTTCTTCAATTTGGCAAAGAATTGATTCATCCTTAGAATCTCAAGCACGAGCCTCAGATGCTGCTCATGCTCTTCCTCCGTCTTAGAATAAATTAGAATATCATCGATGAACACCACTACAAAGTCATCCAAGTACTTGTGCAGCATACTGTTCATTGTTTCCATGAAAATAGCAGGGGTGTTCGTCAGTCCAAAGGACATAATTGTAAACTCATAGTGCCCATATCTTGTGGAGAAAGCTGTCTTTTCAATGTCTTACTCCCGCACCCAGATCTGATTATACCCAGATTGTAGATCAATTTTTGAGAACACCACAGCTCCTTTCAGTTGATCAAACAGGTCCTCGATGCGAGGCAATGAGTATTTATTCTTGATGGTCACATGATTTAGAGCACGGTAATCTATACACATGCGCCAACTCCCATCTTTTTTCTCGGTGAAAAGGACAGGGGCTCCCCAAGGTGACACACTACGACAAATCAAGCCTTTGGATAACAACTTGTCCAATTGCTTCTTCAACTCCTCCTGCAAGGGTCGTGCCAAATGGCAGAGGGACTTGGAGATAGGTCTTGTGCCAGGAACCAGATCAATTCTGAACTCCACATCCCGCTTGGGTGGCATACCCGGTAGCTCCTCGGGAAACACATCAAGATACTCACGCACCACAGGAATATCCTTAATGTGCAAAGGCGCACTTGGCTTCTCCGCAATCGCTAGGACTAACCCAGACTTCAATGTTCGTCGGCCAGGGAATAAGCTGGCCAACACAAGGAGGGAACACGTGGGTGCATTCCCTTGAAAGATTAACTCCTTCCCTGAAGGTGCTTGCTAGGTAACTATCCTCCAGAAGCAGAAAATCACAGCTTGGTAGCGATGCAACCAATCCATACTAAGGATAACATCAAAAGGCTATAACTGGATAACTAAGAAGTTGGCAACAAATTCCTCGCCATCTATTGCAACCACACAGCCAGGGCATACTATGGAGCTAGCAATGATACCCCTCAGAGTACTAACAACAACCGATTGGGAAATTTGCTGGACACCCAACTTGGCCTTTCTAACAAATCCCCGAGACACAAAGGAATAAGTAGCACTAGAGTCGAAAAGAACAAGGGCTTCACATGAGTCCACTAATAAGGTATCTGTCACCACATCAGGTCAACCTGTGGACTCAGCAGCAGGCAGAGAGTAGACTCCAGGTGGTGTCGAGGCGGTGAGAGCCCCGACGCTCTGCTGTGGTGGCAACGGGATTGGAGGCAGTGTAGCATGCTGGAATGAAGGAGTCGATGAAGGATGCCAGTAATACCTAGCGGGTGGATCCCAGAAGGGTGGAGGCTGCAATGTAGGGGCAGTTGCCATCACCTGGACTGACCCCCGAGGTGTAGCATTTGACGAAGATGAAGATACAGGCTCCCACTTGAGAATGCTTGAGGAGTTCTGACGACAAACCCATTCCATGTGGCCTGACCGGCCGCAATGCCGACACTCCCCCATCTAGGTGCACTCAGCAGCACGGTGCCCACCTCCACACTTGAAATAGATCATGCCCTGTCTTGGGACAGGACGATAGGTTGGGGTCGCCGATGAAGAATGAGGCACTGAAGAAGACGACCTCGAAGACTTGGACTTGGATGATTATAGGGGACGCTAGCCCTACTTGGACTTCTTAGGAGCTGACCGCTGAGATGACCCACTCTCTTCAGTGAAGTTTCTCTTCTAGTCACCACCAGAAGCGCTCAGACCACCAGAGGGTTGCAACCCTTTAGTGAGCTGCAACTCCAACTCCATCCCCCTAGCCTTCTCTACCATGGATCGGAAGTCACGCGGCGTAGTAGCTCCCATAACATGTCGGAACTCGGAGTTGAGCCCTCGGCGGAACCTTTTGGCCTTTTCCAAGTCATTGCTCGCAACCGATAGCACGAAGCGGATCAGATTATTGAGTGCCACCTCGTACTCAGCTACGGTCATCTTTCCCTGTACGAAGGTCGACAGGGGCGACCTCCATACTCTCCACAAAAGAATCTGGGTAATACTTCGCCTTGAACTGCTCGATGAAGACTTCCTAGGTTGCAGGACCTTGGGCAGGGGTTCTGGCTGAAAGAACCCCTTCCCACCAAATGTCCACCTGACCCTTCAATTGGAAAGCCATATAGCTAGCTTTCAGCTGAGAGCTCATCTCAAGGGCTTCGAATTGCCTCTCCATGTAGCGCAACCAATCCGCAGCTTGGACTGGTGTACCCGAGCCATCAAAGGTATCTAGTTGCAAGGCCAACCACTCACGAAGGCCCATCCTTGCCTCTGGTGCGACCGGCACGGTAGTAGGGGCAGTGACGGGGATAGCCGCAGCAGCGGTTGCCGGCGCTTGACGACGCAGCGCACGGACTTCCTCCAAAAACTCTAGCAATAAGGCTGAAGACCTTGCCGGAACTCTAGCTACAGACTGCTCAGCGGAAGCAACCTCTGCATCAGGTGCCTCCTGCTGAACCTCAAGCGGTGGCTCCGATTGGGCATGGCCACGACCACGACTGCGACCTCCACGGTCACGCCCGCGTCCTCTAGCCCTCGGCATCTCTGATCAAGATAGATAGCCAATCACACAACAAGCACACAAATATCCAACTCAACAGCACCAATTAACATCAGAGCTAACGAAAATGGAAATGTAATGTAGGACCCAAACACATCCTATTGTGCACCAGAGTGTGTCAAATTTTATTATTAGGCCTAAGTCAAAATTTTAGTTAAATAATTAAGCTAAGTCGTCAGATCTCTTTACCACAGACCTAACGCCTGCTCTGATACCAACTGTAACACCCCGCCCATCCTCTAGGCCTAGAGTGCTACCATCATTTCATTACAAATATCATTTTTAAACATCCACCAATCATTTTAAGCGAACACTACTTTACTCATAAAGCAGAGTTCTCACACTAAACCGCTTTTAAGCAACTATTCTAGCTTACTAGTGGAATTAATCCTACTACAAAAGCTGAAAATGTGAAGTGCTGCCATGTTGTGGAGTTAATCATGTGCTACACCTGCCCATGCATCGTGTCCTCAACGGTCACCTTGAAACAAAACAGCAAAGTAAGGGTGAGTCCAAAGACTCAGCAAGTACACAATAGTACGATAAACACTATCAAAAACAAGATAGCCATTGAAACAATTATAACATACTCTGCATGCATTGCCATGCTCATAACATCGTGCTCATGGTTCCACCTTAACCATACATATTCCACATGCATTTTTCATGTTTCAATATTACCACACCATCATTGCAATGCAACACTACTCTACATGCACATTTGGTCAATATATTGCAAATACCTGTATTGCCGAATGAACACCCGTCGATGTTCACCCAAAGTCTTGGGCCCGCCCATATCGGCACGGGGGTCTTCACTCCTGTGGAGGCCTACCGAAATAGGACTTATTCAAGAGCACTTCGGATTTGTCCGTTAGCTTTGCTTGTAGCTAGGGACTTTCTCACCGCCCTCACTCTTGAGTGCACATGATGCAAATGCATATGCCTATTACCATTATCATTGTCATCCATAAGAAAATACCATGTCATGTAATCGTCGTATTTCCACATAAACACTATCACATTAAGTAAACATTGCATATTCATAAACTCTACGGCCTACCGCTCTACCATGCATTTGCCTGTTATCCAAGCGGAGCGAAGCGATGTGCAGACGACGATGACTCTGAACCTCCACCTGAATAAATAATTAATCCGATTTAACATATCATAACGAAACCAAAGATTAAATGGATGACGACGATTCTACACGCACATCCCGGTTCTGATGTAAAATGCCCGGGGTTAAGGATCCGTCAAGCAGGTACCAAAACCCCCCTTTTTTTATTTTTTTCTTTTCTCTCTCTCTCTTTTTTCCTTTCCGGCCCACTCTTCTTTTCCTCTCTTATTCTCCGACCAGCCCCCCTCTTCCTCCTTCATTTGCACCGTCGCTCCCCTCTTCTTCCTGTTGCGCCGCCGCCTCCCCCTTTCTCTCCTCTTGCGCCGCTGCCTCCCCCTCTCTTCTCTACCTCTCTCCCTCTCCCCTCTCTCCTGCCTACACCGCCGCCTCCCCCTCTCTTCTCTACCTCTCTCCCTCTCCCCTCTCTCCTGCCTACACCGCCGCCTCTCCCCCTCTCGCCTACTCCCTGCGCCGCCGCCTCTCCCCCCTCTCTCTCTCGCCTCACCGCCACCCCTCCTCTCTCTACCGTCTGCGCCGCCACTCTCCCCTTCCCTCTACCTCTCTCTCTCTCTCGCTCATCGTCGCCCCTCCTACTTGCCAGCCTATGGCACCGCGCGTCGCCTACCTCGTGTGCGCCGACTGCTCAGGTGGCCGCACCACTCCCTTTGGGTCCGATGTCCTGCGCTGCCGCTCTCCCTCTCCTTCTACCTCTCTCTTCCTCTCGGCTGAGGCAGATGTGAAGAAATGGGGTGTGGCTCGAACAGTGAGTGGGTGAAATGGCTTATCTACTTAAGAGGCATGGCCATCACTTTCCCTGTGATATGCCACTTTTGCCCTCCCCCTTTAGCCTTGGCTGGTTATGGGCATCAAGGGCTTTTTGGTCCTTCCTTTGTTCTCTCTTTTGAACCTAGTGGTATTACACTATAGTTGTCCAAATGGGCCGTCTCACTGTAGGTCTAATCCAAGCACGGCTCGGCCTATTTAGATGATGGATCGTGCTGGCATGGCCCGGTGGACCGTGCCGTGCTTGGGTCGAGCGGCCAGCACGTCGGGCCGACACGGCACAACCTGTTTATTATAATTTTGTATAATTTTTTTGTAATTATTTTTACAAATTTTCCTTAATTTTCTACATTTTTCTATAATTTTTCAAATTGTTTTCTTTTTTTAGGCTAAACGGATCAACCATGCCGACACGGCCCGTTTAGCCCTAATCGTGCCCGTGCCGGCATGACACAATCATGGGCTGTGCCTGGACCCAGTCCTCGGCCCGTGGACTGGCACGACATGACCTATTTATTATTCGTGCCTAAACGAGTCGTGCCTGCCTCGGACCCGTGCTGTGTCGGCCCGGCACAGCCTGGACAACTCTGGCGGCGACCAATCACAATGAGTCGAGTAGTAAGGCCAAAACACAGGAAGTAGCTTTTAATTTGGCACACGTCCAAAGCGGCTTTGTGCGCGCGCCTTCATCTTGAGCAAGCCTAGTGGTTTCGTACTGTAAAGGTTCCGATTAGACGTGTGATGAGCCATGAATGATCTATCCGTGACGTCCGTCCCTGACTATTCGTGTGAGAGACCATGCATGGATCGGAGACATAATTGTGGTAAATAATTAGCATTTTTGTTGTGTTAAATTTGAATTTTGTAATAATTTTACAAAATTCAGTTTGCTGCTAGTGTTGATGGTCAGACCGGTCAGTGTGATTAGTCAGATTGCTGGGAGAAAACAGTCAAAACGACCTGTAATGGTGGTTTGATTGGTTCTCCAGTGTGATCAGAGTTTAGGAGCAGTCACACCGTCAGGGTAGTATGACCGATTTTTAGTTGGAGGTTGTTTTTCTCAGAGCATGTTTTGGTGTTAGCCGCGTGCGGTCGGACTGTCCATGGTTGACAGTCTGACCAGGGGAGTTGGAATACTTTTTAATTGACTTGGATAATTTTCAAAGCTCTCCATCCAACTAAAATATGAAAATTACCAAAAAAAATAGTTATATTCGCCTCTTAGTTTTCATTAACTCATTCCCTTTTTAATTTGATGAATTCATTGTCACAGCAGGAGAAAGTGTGACAAAAATGCATGAATTGAATTAAGGGGAAGAAAGTGAGGGAGTTTTGGATTTTTGAGCTTTCTTGCAAATTCTTGATTTGCTTAACTTCTTCTCACCATGATTAAAGTCAAAATGAATAATTGTTCTTTCATGTAGACCTAGAGTGAGGATTTCCCAATTTTGGATGGGTTTAGAGTGCTTATATTGAAAGCTTGCTCTTCCTCATTCCTTAACTCTATTTTCTAGCTCACTTGGCTATGTTAAACTTCTATTCACTTTTTGAGCTAAATTGAGTTCTTTCTTGTAAAATTCTCTTCTTAATTCTAAAACCATCTCAACTTTGCATTTTTTTGGAGTACTGCCAATGTGTTCATCAAGGAAGAGGTTGAGAGACCATGTACTAAGTCTAAGATATGTTTGTGATGACAATTAGCACTCTGTTTGAGTTAAATTTGAGTTTTGCAATAGTTTCAAGAAATTCAGTTTGCTGCCAGTGTGGGCAGTCGGACCGCTGGGAGGAAGCAATCGAACTGGCCTGTAATGGAGGCCTAAATAATAGTCTGGTGTGACTAGAGTTTAGGAGCAATCACACCGCTGAGGCAGATTGACCGATTTCTAGTTGATGGCAGCATTTTTTTCAGAGAGTATGTTTTGGTGTTGGTTGCGTGCGATCGGATCGTCCATGGTGAAGGATCTAGACCCATCATTATGAGTTAATAATATGTTTGGGTAATTAATGACAATTGAATTTTGGGACTAATATTTTAATTGAGATGAATGCACAGGATGTGTTCCATGATGATGGATGACTTGAGAAGCTTCATGCGGGTGATCATCCTCAAGTCCAGAAAAAGATGTTATGTGATGATGAATAAAATCAAGGACCCAAACTTCAAATTGATATGTGTGCTTTCAAGCTTTAAGGCAAATGTATGACTAGTTAGGGCTAATAATGTTTTTCTAGTCTTTTACTGGTCTTGGTGTTCGGTTGAAAAACTGGATTGCTAGTAAGGGATGTTGTACTATTAAGAGGGGTCGTGACTAGTAGCTTGAACATATCATGTTGATAGCTCATTTATTTGTTCTAGCTCTCTCCGTGGTATGATGCTAATATTTTCAATTGTGTTTTGAAAATGGTTGTAGCTCATGCATAAATTCTTTGTGACATGTGACTTGAAATTTGCTAATGAGTTTTGCAAATTATTGGGGTCCATGTTCTCCCCTCCTTGTGGTATGATGTTACAGTTTTTCAATTGTACTTTGAAAAATAGTTGAAGCTCATACAAACACTATTGTTACATGTGACTTGAATTTGACCAAAAGATGTGTGAAAATTGGCTCAAGTCCATGGTGCCTTTTTACGGTATGATTCTAAAAGGGGTTTGCAGATGTATTTCATAACCTATTGAGAAGCTCATACCAACCTTAAATGCACAACATTCAAATAGCAACCTTGTTATGAAATTGCTCAAATAAACATGGATGCTCTGTGTTTTCTCTGGAAAACCAATCTGATCGGCTTTATGTAAGCAGCCAGACCAGCAAAGAGGTCTAATCAGAGATGAGCGGATTGACCATCGTGGCAGTCAGACCGGCTCACAAGTAGCAGTCTAATCGGCCCTAGGTATGACCACTTTTGTAGCGATATGATTTTTTTTTTCAAAGAAGCACTTCCTTGAAAATCTGGCTAGTGGTCTGACCGGGGTTTTTGGCAGTCAGACCAGTCCCTGTGTAGGAAGTTTGACCGGTGGCCCGACTAACGATTAGTTTAATAGTCATTGGAAAAGGTGCAGTAGTACCGGCCATTTGTTGGCGGTAGTACCGAGCCTCCGGTTGTTTGCAATGAACTTTTTGCTCCAACGGCTATTTTATGTAAGGGGTATATATAACTCATTGTGGCCTATTGGAGGATGTGGTTGGTTCCATTGTTTCATTCTTTGAGTCTAGAGCAAACTCTCTCCCTCTTTTATACATGTGTTGCACTTAGTGAGTGTAGAGAGGCATAACCTTGTGCATGTGTTGCACTCGGTGGTAGTCTTCGTGTTCGTTGAGCTGTGATTCTTGATTCGTTCAAGAAAGGGTCTCCGACTTGTTACTCTTGGAGGTTGTCGACTCCTAAATGGCTTCGAAGGCGTGATGGTTCAGTGATCTTAAGAAACTTGTGAGAAGGCTCGACTTGTTGTGAGTGGTGTGGTGCTCACCATATCTAGAGTGGATGAAGAGCAACCTTAGTGGATTGAGATGATTTGGCTTAATTTATAGAGCAAGTTCAATTAATTTGGGCTTATCTCAATGTGGATTAGGGGAAACCGGTAAGTTTTTAAACACTATGATAAAACATCGTGTGTCATTGTAGTTTGTTATTTTGCGCTCAATTTACATTCAAGTAATTTATATTTATTGAATTAAATAGAGTGCTTGTCATACTAGGATTGCTTATCTTGAGTTAGAATTATATTGTTGGTGTGCTTAGTTGAACTTAGACAATTTAGGTCTTACTTATGGAAAACCAAATTGTTTACATTTCTGCATTGTTAAATTTGATAGTAGCCCTAGAGAATTTTTAAAACCACCTATTCACCCTCCTCTAGCCAGCCTCCTCGATCTTACACATGTTTGGCGGTCAGACCAGGAGAGTTGGTTGGTGTGACCAGCATTGGAAATGTGATCACACCGGGTGACTGGTCAGTGGTTGGTGATCTGACAGGGGCAGTCTGACCAGCGTGAGGAGAGCGGTCAGACCGATGGCTATAGCCAAAGATCAGGGTGAGTTGAGCTGAGTTAGTTTAAGGTCAGTTCATGGTTTAGGAGCTATGAAGGTTTGTGTTGCAATTTATGATGTATGGTTTTGACTAACATGAATCAAGTATATGGAACTAGTGCTCAATATGGTTGCTTGATCTTTGAATGTGCAGGTGGTTTAGAGGACATAGCAGTCGATGGCAATAAACTGGGACTAGACGAGAGAGCTGAGGTCCAGAACGGTCATGTAAGTCCGAGTGATGCTATGTGGCTCAAGCGGGAAGCATAGAGAAGACAAATATCGTGGAGAGGTGAGTTAGTGTATATGGTGCACCAAGTGACAAAGGCAATTCACGTAGAGATAGTTCGGGGGAGTCTAAATATGTGAAGATGTGACGGTTAGTTATTGCTCACTACGAGCTATATGTCAAATCATGTGAAGATACTTTGAGATGAAGATGAAGTCAAGAGAAGGTGCCCAGAAGCTACGTCGAGGGTATTTTGGTAGTTGGTTAAATGTAGGGTTGGTGCCTTGATAAAACTGCGGTATGAAGAGGCACAAAGGAGAAGTGGTTTAGGTTAAGAGAAGTTGGAATTGACAAGTGAATCAATTCTTAAAGAGTTAGCATGTTGACTCTTGTAAACGCTTTGAGAAGTGTACATGTGTGTAAAACCCATGTTAGTGGAGTTGACGTGTTTTTCCAATAAACTTAATAAGTTAGACCCATTAGGGTTGTGCTAGTTATTTAGAGGGAAGGATACGAGGTGGTAGCCTCAAGGATTCTTGGGTTTAGTTTTCCTCAACTACCTTGTCTCCTTCCATGGTTGTGTTAGAGAGATCTTGAGAGAAGAAAGGGTAGTGCTTTGGCTGCACTTTGTAATAATCTAGTAGTATGTAAACCTTATCTTCCATTGAAATAGATCAAAGCATTGTCTTAATCATGTTCTTGTTTGTATTCTTTCTTGGTTGTTCTTGGTCTTGAGCTAGATTTATGATTTTTGTATTCATGGGAGTTCTAGCCCTAGCACTTTCATAAATTACTTTGTAAGGATATATCAGAATAGATATAGAAGATCTCATGTCTTTGATTCCCACGAGCAAGAAGTAATTTGAGAATTATGATTTTTGGTGTTCTTATAAACTTGGTTTGAGTCTCTTTAATTTGATGAACTCAAGCTCAAGAACCTTGTGATTCTTGATTGATTTAGATTCATATTGCCTTAAATAAGTTTTATACAAAATTTAAAAGTATTTGGATGAGATTTGAACATGTTCTTGAGATTTGAGTTTTTGTCCCAAGAGGTTTTTCAGATCCAGGAACAACGGACAAGTTGTACTGGCCCTAGACATATGGTTAGATCAGCTAGAAGGTGTGATAGGTCTAAGGCCGATGTTCAGATTGACTGTATAACTTGGGAATGCAACACTCATTTCATTCATCTTCTTTGTGTACATTTATACAAGAGGCTTATGCACCTCAACGGGAGTAACTAAAGATCCTACAAAACAACTAACGCCTGAGAGAAAATAGCAAAGTGGCATAGGACCAAGTACAACATGAGGAGTGCACGTAGCCATGTATAGTGGCATCCAAACATGTAGAGGGACAAGCACGACGTGCTTGGGTATTGCTCAGCTAACTGAATCATGCAATCCAACACCCCCTGTAGTCGTGACATCATTGTCATAGAGCTTGAAGTGATCTGTCGATGATGCATAGACTAGAACGGAACTCATTGAAGATGTCAAATGGGCAATCATTTGGTCATAATATTAGCGAACTGGTGGTTTGTGGGAACATAGAGCACACAAAACTGACCAAGCACTACTTTTTTCCTAAACAAAGTGGATGTCCAACTCAATGTGTTTTGTTTTTCGGTGATGAATGGTGTTCACCAACAAATATACTACTGATACATTGTTGCAATAGACAATAATTGCTTTGGTGATACCAAAGTTGGGCTCACCAAGAAGATTGTGGATCCAACAGCATTCCACAATGGTGTTTGCCATGACACGGTACTCCGCTTCAGCACTTGATCGGGAGACAGTGGGTTGTCACTTGGAAGACCATGAGATCAATGAATCCCTGAGAAACACACAGTAGCTAGAGGTGGAGTGCCTAGTGTCAGGACAACCTACCCAATTTGCATCTATGTAGGCAACGAGGCTTGTGTCAACGGAGGCACGCAGATGAAGGCCATGTCCTGCTGTGCCTCGGATGCACCGAAGTATCCACTTGATGACATTCTAGTGGGCACCACGAGACTCATGCGTGTGAAGGCATACTTGTTGAATGACATATGTAAGGTATGATCTTGTGAGCATGAGATATTGTAGGGCTCAGGCAATGCTGCAGTAGAAGAATGCGTCAATAGCCATTGTGCTAGACGCCAAGGAAATCTTTGGCTTGGTGTCCACCGGGGTAGGAGTAGGCTTTTAGTTAGACATATTGTCTCAGGCTAGTAGGTCTTTAGCATATTGTTGTTGTGTTAAAAGGAAACCTAAAGAGGAACGTTTCACCTATACGCCGAGGAAGAAATGCAACGGACCAAGGTCCTTCACGGTGAACTCGGAGTGTAGGCGAGCAATGAGGCATTGAAGGAATGTCATCGAGGAAGTCGTAAGCATGATGTTGTCAATGTAGAGGAGGAGGAACGCCATGTCATCACCATGACAAAAGATGAAGAAGGACAAGTCTGATTGTGTGGAGATGAAGTCATTGGTGCGCACAAAACTGGCAAACTGCTGATACCAGGTCCATGGTGCTTGTTTGAGGCTATTTAGAGACTTCATGAGATGACAAACATAATCAGGATGATTGGTGCTGGTGAAGCCTGTTGGTTGTTGGCAATACACACATTCTAGAAGATTTCCATGGAGGAACGCGTTCTTCACGTCAAGTTGATGCATAGGCTAATGGCGTGAGGTGTGAGGTGCAACATCTTTTGGATGGTGGCTGGCTTGACTAGGGAGAACGTCTCATCAATGTCCATGTCTAGTTGTTGAGTGAAACCATAGATTACCCAACGGGCTTTGTAACACTCCAAGGAACCATATGGTTTCAATTTGTGCCAGAAGATCCATTACCAGTGATGATGTTGGCACTGAGAGGATGGGGTACAATTGTTCAGGTGTGGTTCACCTTCAGAGTAGCAAAATCCTCTTGCATGGCAGCAAACTAGTGGGATCACGGACCACCGCGTGCACTGATGTGGGAATGGGGGATGGGGTCACGGTAGATGCGACTTGAGTGTAGTGCGGGTTTGGTATTGTGATGCCAGCCTTGGAGCGGGTAATCATAGATGTGTTGCAGCATGAGGAGCAGACACAGTTGAGGGCGAGTCATGGATGGATGGATCAATTGATGAAGGAGAAGATAGAGCGCTGGATGTTGTGGGTGAAGGAGCAGCAGGTACTGGTGAGTGCACAAGCAATGGTGTAGTGCGCAGAGTGGCCGGATTTGGTGGTCTAGACACAATGACAGGAAGGATATTAGGAACAACTGAGGAAGTTGTAGGAGGTGGTGACACCGATGGGGAGGAAACCTTTTTAAAGGGGACCACATATTCATCAAAATAAATATGGCAAGATGTTAGTACATGATAGGATGAAGGATCAAAGCACTGATATCCCTTGGTGTCTAATGGATAACCAAGAAATACATAGGCACGGGTGAGGAACGTGGTGCAAGTTTGTAAGGGGCTGTGGAGGCGGTGTTAAGGTACCATACACAGCCGAAAACCCAGAGATGATTGTAAGGATGTGCACTAAAAAGGAGTTGATGTGGGGTGATGAGTTGGCATGGTCAACATGAACAACGATTAAGTAGGTATATGGCTGTGGCTAGAGCATCCAGCCTAAAGTTAGGAGGCATGGAAGGGTGAAATAATAGTGCACATACATTGTCATTAAGAGTGCGAAAAACCCATTCAACATGTCCATTTTGTTGTGACATGTAGAGGAAGGTGAGGCAAAGAACAATGCCATTTGAGGAGAAGAAGGTGCGGGAGGCATGGTTATCGAATTCCGGGCCATTGTCAATCTAAAAACTAAGAATTGAGCATTTAAATTGAGTACGAACATAAACATGAAATGAAGTAATAATGGAAAAGACATTAGATTTCCTATGAAGGAGAAATGTCCATTCATAATGAGAGAAGTAATCAAGCATAACTAAATAGTATTGAACGCTTGAATTGCTTAAGACTAGAGATGTCCAAAAATCACAGTAAACAAGTAGGAAGGGAAAACTAGCTACTGTAGTGGAAGAAGAAAATGGTAATCTCACATGCTTACCAAGATGACATGCATGGAAAGTGTGAGTATGAGATTTATTACAGGAGAAAGGAAATGAGTCTAAAATACAAGAAAGCAATAGTTGTCCCAGGCCAAAGATCGATTGTAGAAGTTATATGAAGAGTTTGGTGGTGATCATTAGGTCAAAGAGGGTAGAGATTGTTGGTCCTGTCATATCGGAGAAGAACTTCCTGGATGCGAAGGTCTTTAATAGAAAAGCCAGAAGGGTCAAATTCTATAGATACTGAGTTATCTCTAGTGAGTGTGCGAACTAAAATCAAGTTTTTGGTAAGTGCTAGAGAGATAAGAACATTGTTTAGATGAAGGGAGAGGTAGATGTAGGAAGATAAACATGACCAGTATATTTGACAGGTAAAGTAGCTCCATTACCATCTATGATACGAGAAGGAAAGGTAGAAGAAGTGATGGAGGAGAGACTACCAGGATGAGTAGACATGTGTGATGTCACACTGGTGTCAAGGAACTAATCGCCATCACCAGAATATGGAGCATTGGTGTTCATGCCGTGTAGTGCCAAGAAGAGTGCTGGGTCCCAGTGTTCGTTGCAAGAGTCAGAGGCGTTGTTGATGGCATATGTAGATGAGGGTAAGCACCTAGTGCATGCGAGGTTGAGAATGTATGCTGCGGATGCGGTGGAGCCACGCTGAGCTGAGGGCATGTCACTGGGGCATGGGCCAAGCCTGCACAACACCAGTCCATGGGTTGTAGCTGGGGGCCCACAAAGAAGCTAGTGGATGGGGGGCACCACTGCTGGTGTTACTCTAGGAATGATTGCCCCCATCATACTGCTGTTGCTGCTTCTTATTATGATCTCCACTGCTTGAGGAGGGAGTCAGAGCAGTGGTAGAAGGGGAGCTACCGTTTTGGCTATGAGATGCTCCTCTTGGAGAAGGTAGGAGCGAGCTCGGATGAACAACAGCAGCGGAGTTTGCATAGTGAGGATGGAGACCGCTTGGCTAAATTTGCTGTTCAGGCCACGCAAAGTGTTGAGAACAAGCGCTTGATCTGAGACTGGAGAGCCGATGTTGCGTAACTTGTCGGCAAGGATCTTGAGTCGACCATAGTATTGAGTGGTGGACAGCTCGCCTTGGTACAAATTGTGAAACTCTTGTTGCTCATTGATTGTACATTGCATTCGATTGTTGAGGAAGATTCCAGTGATAGCAGTCTAGACGCAGTACTCTATGTCATCAGGCTTGAGGATGATATCCAGTATCTCTAAGGAGATACTGGAGTAAATCCATGACACTATGCTGTAGTTGATCTAAATCCACTCGGTGTTGGTGACCCTCGGGTGTGCATCGGTAGTGCCGTCGATGTGATCGCACAAGCTGGACTTGCGAAAGGCGACATTGAAGAAGGTGTTCCACTAGGAAAAGTTGGATTCTGCCATGCCCAAGGTGATCAAAACATGTGTTCGGATATTGACTAGTTGAATGGCAGAAGCTGAAATGGTGATGGGGGCTGGCTGCAGGAAGGGGTTTGTGTAGTGGCTGGTAGAAGACTCGGAAGAGTTGGATGGGTTGTTAGCCATTGGAAAGAAAGCTGGATGAGAGGATTAAAGCAGCTCTGATACCATGTAAGAACTTGGAAATGCAATACTCATTCCATTCATCATCTTTGTGTACATTTATACAACAGGCTCATGCACCTCAATGGGAGTAACTAAATATACTAAAAAAACAGCTAACGCCTAAGAGAAAATAGTGAAGTGACGTAGGACCAGGTACTACGTGAGGAGTGCATGCATCTGTGTACAGTGGCATGCAAACGTGCAGAGGGATAAGTACGACATGCTCGGGGATTGCTTAGCTGATCGAATCACGCAATCCAACACTAGCCCATCAACAGTAGTCTGATCGGCCATGTGTGGAAAGCTGTTGATTTTGTTGGCTTTTGTTGCTAACTTTATGTTTTCTTGTTGTGTTGGTGTAATCTGAACTTGGTAACTATCGTAGTCATTCGAGTGAAGATTTTGAATACCTAAAGAAAAAAGTTTCTAAAATCATTCACCCTCCTTCGATTGCTGGCATCCTGAATGATATGTTTTCTGTCTAGCGCTTGCGACAAGCCAGAGCAGAGGGCAGGACGGCATCCATTTTCAAAATCGACCGTGGGCGGTGACCAAGGTTCAGTTTCCCAACATGAAGTCGACCCGGAATTATGGGGGTATTTTGCTAGTGTTGTTGCTATTCGATGAGGAAACAATACAACTCAAAAGAAATACGAATAACAGAGTGATTATACATGTGTACGTAAATTACACGCTTTTCATACGTTTACAACGTGAAATAGGATAGCTGAACCCTGGTAGTGACAGCCCGGCAATCGAGTTAGATTTTGGTGAATGACTGGCCGGCGATCATGTTAGGTTTTAGGCAACAGTGGTACTGGCCTACTGGGTCTGCGAACGAGCAGCAGACCGGGGTGGCGGGGTGTATGTGTGCGTGGAGAGGACACTAGCAACGGGGTCGGTGACCGCTGCTTTGTGGTGTCGCGGATGGCCGAGAGAGAGATGTGTCCCTTCAGTTCTATCAGCGGCTACAACTTGTAATGTCTACCATCTCCGTCCCCGTAAACACTAAGAACGACATGATCCAAACTAATTCCTCATGCTCGCAGAGCTGCAGAAACAAGCATCGTTGACCAGTCTTTTCCAACCATGTGTCAATCTGCTCACCCTGAAATTCCGCCTGCAAGGAACAAAATACACAGAGAAAAGGTCCCTGAACAGCTACTTGCACATTTGTCTGCGAGTTGCTGCTGCTACTTGCAGCAGCAGCAGCAGGCTAACAGTCTCCATGAACAGCACATGTGATGCGAGGATTGATTTACTAGTAGGTAGTAGCCATGTAATGTAATGCGCAATTGCGCATACTCTCTCTGTGTGTGTGCGCCGGTCAACTCTAGAGTCCTTGGCAACAGTAGCTACACCCATGAGGTGTTCCATCCATCAGCGTCTGCAATCCTCCGCTCATGCATGCAGCTCCTGTCTTGCAGGCATTGCAGACCTGCAGTGCCCTGCTTGGAGCTGACTCATGCATCATGCATGCTGGCCAGGGTCCAGAATTGGGAATTGGAAGCTAGTGACACACATTGCCATCCCAGGTTCGAGTCCAGATGATACACTACACGAGCATCACAGGCTCACAGCCTCTCATTGCTCCAAGACACATGCAGGGCACAAGAACTTGCACTGATGCATATGAATGCTGTTTGCCTCACCGCTCTGAATAATTCTGATGCATCACAAAGATATGGGATAGGGCTGAGAAAAGCAGGTAGATGCTTACGCTTTGTAGGGTGTAGTTTTAGGTCCTATTTAAAAGTGTTGTGACTGAAATAACACTGTAATAGCTATTAGCTTTTTGTGAGGTATGCAATTAAACGAAGATGAATAAAGAATAAAAAAACACTATTATATCTCTATAGATAATGTAAAAAAATCACTACTTTGGGGGCATTGATTATTGAACGTCTGGTATCAAACTTTTCCATCATGATGTTGGATTATCTATTGTGGCTAGCAAAGGATTCACATGGATGGGTTTACTATTAAATCTGTTAGATCATGTGGCCAGGTCTAGACTAGATGATGAATAATTGACAACGTTGGTTATGATATTACTTAGGATAATGTTGCATGATACGCTTGTGTGGGGTATTGTGTGGATTGACTTGAGTCAAATCGTGGACTTGTGCTCGTACGCGGTTGCGTATTTATTCATGTGCAGGTGTTGCTTGAGGCAGAACATGGTCGATGACGGGACTGAAACTAGGTTCGGGTGGAACTGAGGTTTCGGGACTAAGTTTAGGGAGTAACTGAGGTCCTATCGGTCAATGATGTCATGTGGGATGTTCAGGCTAGAGAATAATGTGCATGGAGATGATGCGTGGAGAAGATACAGGAGGTGCGATCTTAGAGGTTTCGACACGTGAAATGCTGGAAAAATCGGAAGTGTAAAAAGAATTAAAAAAACTTATGTTGTGAAAGGTTTTGGGTCTCTTGAAAAGTAGTGGGCTAAAAAATCTGGTTAAGGTAAAAAGGTCTAGAATGAATTGCATTAACGTTAATAACGTATCGAGTAGGTTTAGAATTTTTAGAAGGGTTAGCTAGAGATGTATAAAAGGAGATGGACGTGAGCTTTGTTGTGTGCAGTTCACCTAAAAAAAGGAAACGGCGGCCGCTTGTGTTCGGGCGTTTTGGTTCTTTCGGCTGCTGTTTTTTTTTTTTTGTGCTGTTCTGCCGTATGTCAGAGGAGGTTTGCGTGCCGAGTTCGTTTACGTGAAGAAACAAAGGGGCGGCGCTGTTGTCTGCGGCAAGCCGAGACGTTCAGAAAAGGTTGCAGCGTTCTTGCATGCGAAGTTTTGATCGGTGAAAAGAAAAAAGCGGCGGCTGCGAAGCGAGTCCTGATCGAGTTGAACAAAAAGGGCGGCAGCCGTTTTTCCATTCGTGCGTTGTCTTGGACAAGAAACAGGCGGCTGTGTGCTTCGCCGTGATTTTTGGAACGAAGGAAAAAGGCCGACGGCGCAGTGGAGTCGGCATTACGGAGAGTTCAAGCAAAGAAAAAACAGCAGCTGTTCGCAAACGCTGTTAACCGAAGTGCTTTAGAAGCAGTCCGTCCATGAGGTGATTGTTGAGACTGCATGCATGTGGTTAGTCATGATTTTTGTTTGCTAAATAAAATATTCAAGGTAACGTTTTCTTCACGTGACGTGTTTTTGCTTTGACCTTCATGTGCATGCTACCTTCTCAATGGCTTGCTTTGTTATGCATGGCTGTGAGGGTTTTTGGTAATTAAGAAGATAATTAGTTAAGGCAAATTGTTCTCTTGTTGCATTACGTGACTTGTGGCCCATACTTGCATGCATACTGTATTTTAGCAAAAGGTGATTCGTAGCTGGCCACATGCAGATTTATTGGTGACCACATGATAGCTATTAATCAATGGTTAATTAAGTTGCATGGTTGTTGATCTGCATGCATTATTTGTGCTAGTTTGGACTTGGTGATTTAGAGACCTTGATTAGGTGATTGGAAAGTTTTGGTTGATTAGTTTTTACTGTTTTTGCCTAATCGCATAATTAGAGCTTAATTAATTCTCGTCTCTTCTACATCAGCGATCTTGTTTTTTTATATCTCGAGTTCTAGATCTCTGTTTGACGTAATTCTAGTCGGATTAGTTCAATAATTTTGTCTAGTTTATTCTGTCAAAGTTTGAAGTCAATCGAAGTTACGATTTTTTTATCGAAATCAGTTTTAGTAATGATACAGTGTTCTGTTCAGAAATCTAAACGAGGCTTAAATAGGTTGTGTTTAAGGGAGAGTTTTAAATTTTATTTTTAGCTTCCGCGATCATTCACCCTTCTCTGATTGTTTATCTTAATGTGAATCGATCCTACAAAATCCATGATTAAAAAATAACGGCAGAGCTCTGTGGTCATTTTATTAAAGACAAAGAAGTTAATTGTAACATATCAATCAGATGCAATCCACTGTTACGGTGCAACCATGAAATCCTGCTTGGTTGGGGGTACCAAATCAACATAAAAAATTTCCAAAAAAATTCTACATGTACTTGCCAATTTACTCTACCTATGTATGCAATTTCAAGTTCAAATTTATTCTATGTCAACTATTACAAAAATAGAAAAATTATGGCAAATGATAAATCAAAAGAAAAGGAAAAATATAAATGTTGTTATGCACACTTTCACATCAAACCATTTTTTTGTTTTCTCTAAAACACTTTTGAGTGTGAATTTCAAATTTCAAGGGTGCTACACTACTATATAGGCTACATCATCAATTTTTTTCAAAGAGTAAATGGAGTTCCCTAAATTTGTGCAGTTCTCTTATCTAGACCTCTCAACTTGTATTTTACTTTGTTGCCCCTTAAACTTGTCTCCATTTGCAGCACTGCTCCCTTCCCACTGTTAACTAACAGAATAGTTGAGGTGGATGATGACATGACGTATAGTCAAGCTACGGTGGCAATACATGGTCTAACATGGCATAAAAAAACCTAACATGTCAATCCTTCTTCCCCACCTCTGCCATCCAGTAATGGACAGAGCAAACAAAGGACATGGCCTGCTCTCGAATGCTCCCCTCATCGAGGGTCGTTGAGGGGACGGGGATAGAGAAAATGGAGAGAGGATGGGGTGGGGTACATCGGGCAGCGAGGGAGAAACCGATGCGGCAACGAGGTTGGCCAGTGGAGAGGAAGACGACTGCGTGACAGCAAATCTGTTTGGGCTTTGTCAAGATTAATTGAGCACAAATGCTTCTAGGGCGAATAGGGTGGAAGGAATTGGAATCCGGTGGAGCGGATGGGGAGATCGGTTGCACGCAGATCGGTCCATTGGGGCCGGGGGAGAAGGTCATGGTACCGACGCACGCTTACCCCACCCTACAGATCTAGAAGAGATGTTACAGCATGCAGCGGTCGAGGGCGGGAGGAAGGCAGGTGGCTACAACTGGTGCTCGCCGATGGCCCGGTCTCAGGGGAAGTGGAGCGCATCCACCACGTCAATCAAGAAATCCTAGGTATCCGTGTGTGGGAGCAACGTAGGTAGAATGTAGCACCCTGTAAATAAGAAGGGTTGCAGCGTTTCAAAATTTATCAAATATTTTATGTAGCCTTAAATTCATTGATCACCTTCCTAACCTGGTTTAGGGGCTATTTAAGAGCCCAAACCCTTCCACCGTACGCATATTCCTCTCTCTTCCCTACAGGTATACCAATCCCTCTCTTCCCCATCTTTTTCAATCTAATCTCTCTCTCCCATCTATTCTCTCTCTCTTCCCCTAGGAAGTGTAGTAGCTGGTGGTAGCGGCCCAAGCGACAGCGACGCCAGAGGCCGGCGGTGGTGGTGTGATGACTGGTGGTGGCATAAGCCAGGATGGGGGTGGTCGACAGTGGCGATGTGGCCATTGCTCAATGCCAGCGTGGTTCAGCCAATTTGGACATGGCCAAATCGCGTTTTGTGCAGGTCCCATTAACGTGTGCAGGGGAACGCTATTCGCTTGGCCGAATAAGTGGTTCGCTCAGCCGAACAGCAATTCGCACAGCTAAGACCCTACGAACTCGTTTCTTTCCAACCAATAGGAGTTCTCCCTATCTCTTGCCATGTTATCTTAGCCGATCTGATTTTATCTCTATTCCACTATGTAGGATCACACGCAGCCTTTGAGGGGACGTTCAGGTAGTTGTGCACCCCTGATCATTCGTGTAGCGAGTCCGCCGAGCCTGCTCAAGGCAAGTACCTCATAGCCATAAGCTATCTCCGTTCTACATATCATACTTTCCATGATTACTTGTCATCACTGCCATTGATTATTTCCAGCATATTACTGTTGCTTGCCTGATTGGAAACCTCAAATATTGTAATCTTAGCAAGATGTTCTAGGTTGTCTTGTTTCACATACTATTAGGCTTATTAGAATACTTTGGTAATAATTCTTTAGAATCCATACTTTTACTTAATGCGTTAGAATTCATACTTAAATCACTAATGGGGGTCGTATATAAATATGTTTAAATTTAGGGATAAACTACTAGTAATCTTTTAACATTGGGGCTGCTATGGTTACTTTCTTGGTATCATAATCCATGTTTGTATGATTTTGCATGTGAGACATGACTAGTATATATAATACATGTTGATCTGATTAATAACTATTCATCATGAAATAAAACTTAGATGATTACCAAACCTTGTGTGAGCTATGATATAAAATTACTTTTAGGTTAATTCCTAGATTGCGATCACAATATTATCATTCCACATCGCCTTTGTATCATGAGTTATTGCTTTTTTCCATTCTCAACCTTAGCAAATCCTTCCACTTATCGTAACCTTATCCTAGCATTCCCTTAAGTTACCCTAATCTCATACCATATTATCTGCTAATAACATAATGGTTACCTGGCCTACGGTTACCCACATATAGAGGAGATTGCCACTAACCTAATAGCATATGGGGGGCTGTACACTTTCATTACTCAGAATATTACACCCCGTCTCTAGTTATATAGTTGAGGACAGAGACGTGCCTGACTATTCTCGTATAACGGGGTATGTGGGAAGTAATCGTCGGTGCCATTGCCACAACTTGCTAAATAACAATTACCTTTAATTGCACCCTTCCTGTTACCACTGTCTTCGATCCTTATTAGTGTTTTCGATAACTGGTTCATCACATTTAACGTGTGCTAAGTACATGTTGGTTTACTTGTCCTTTACTCACTTAGTTTGCGACCGTTATTGGATACTTGCTAAGATTTCTAAATCTCACACTTACTCTTTTTATTCTAAGGTAAAAACCCAATGGGGTGACTACAACATGCATGGGTGGGAACACTCGAGTTTCAGCACCATGGTTTACCACTATTTATGTTATCTTATTTACCCTTTATTTGGTTAGAAGTGGATTGGTCCCATGTCATAAATATTTATGTCAGCTTGCTGGTTTTCTAATAAAGTGCTAATAAAGTTTTAATTTCTTGAGAATTCTATTGTTGCCCTTATTTATGCTTTACTTTGGCGATAACGTTCTATAGTAATATCTCATATCGGTAAGTGAGGTCTTACAGTTGGTATCAGAGCTCAGGCTGTAGTTTCTAGAAAATAAAGTTTTGCATGTACACGGGGCTTCAGGTAATTCATTCATGCATACATATCCAGTCACTGACATATTACCATATTGCCATAACTGATTACCTTTATCCTATCACTAGTCTATGACATTGTTCCAATCTTAGGGCCTGTTCTTTGCGGCTTTTAAAAGCTGCTTTTGGCTTTTACTACAGTAACTAACTTTTAAACGGAGTATTTTTTTTAAGATGGGGTCTACAAATTAATTGTAGTACACGTTAAAAAACTAATATCTGTACCATCTAAAATCGCAAGCGAGTATCTCTTTTTCCGCAATCTCTGTCACAAACAGCCAAAAAGTCATCAGCCACAGCCAAAAGCCATCAGCCGCAGCCAAAAAGAACAGGCCCTTATACTTCCATGCAATAGTATGCCTCTAGCTAGGTGTGCCAGCGCTCGCGTGCAGGAGTACATGGACCAGGTTCATGGGCGTACTAACGATCTAGACAACCAGGGTCAGACTTCATCAGCTGATGAACTCAGCTTTTGATGCATCAACGTTACCTCCATTTGCGCATCCTACTCCAGGCACAGCTGTCACTCCCTCTTCTTCGACGCCAGCTGTCTCTCAGAGCGAGGTACAGCAGCTTTCAGCTCAGGTGCAAAACTTGGTCACGTTACTGCAAATCGCTCTTCCAGTGATGCTCACCAGTCAGGCTGTAGCCCCCACAGCTGTACCTGTCCAGGCACTGCTTCCCCCTGCTCCTCATATGATAATGAGAGAGTGGCAGCGCTTGGGTTTACATACTTTCAGCGGATCAAGGCCAAGAGACGTGGACGATTGGCTTCGCTACATGAACAAGAAATTCGACACTATGGAGCTCACCTCTTAGGAGAAAGTGTTGTCTACCTCCCAGCACTTGTTGGGGGATGTGGACCTATGGTGGGCTAAGGTTTGCAGCTTTCGCGGGTCTCATGTTGAGCCACCTACGTGGAAGGACTTCACCACTACTTTGCTACTGAGTACTGCCCTTTTGCCCTAACCCCGGTGAAGGATTTTGAGCTTGATTCCTTACAGCAGAAGGATAGGTAGCTGGTGGAACAATATGAGAAGGCTTTCTAGGAGATTTGCTGCTTCCTCCTGGAGGTTAACTCAAATGAGCACAAGAAGGCGTCGCATTTCATTGGTGGCTTATGAGAGGAGGTTCACCATGTCTTGTCAGCTATGGACATTCACACCTATCAGGATGCAATGGATCGAGCCAGCAGATGGAGATTTAGCTTCATCAGACCACGGCTCGAAAGGCCACCAATTCCAACAAGAAGAGGTCTTACCCGTCGGAGGACCGGCGTGAATCCTATTCATAGGGCTCTAAGAATGCTCGTCACCATGGGAAGAACTAGCGATCTCCTTCGCCTCACCGTTCCAAGGGTGGGAACTGCTCCACAGCTTGAGGGACTTCCGAGAAAAAGATAGTGCGTTATCGCTGTGGTAAGGATCATAAGGGTAGCGAATGTGGCTATTCTGGCAAGTGCCACACTTGTAGAATTTAGGGGCACAAGACCATTATTTGCTCCCAAAACCCTGATTCCATTCTTCTACCTAGGCTGCTCAAGAAGCGCAAGGCCCCGACTGGCACTGCAAACCGCTTGTTTTTTCACCTTCACCCGCTGGCAATCAAATGCGGTTGTCTTAGCCCCGGTTCTTGCTCCAATTGCTACAGTACCTAGGGGTACTAATGCGTGTCTCTACGCATTACTGACTCAGGAGTCACACCGTCGCTCTAATGTGATGCACAGTAATACTAATTCTCTATCACACTTTACCTCCCTATTGTTACCCATCCTACTGTTAAATTGTCTTTTTCTCACTCTCTAACCTTTTAGGTATGGTTATCTTAAACTCTCGCGCTACCCTTGGATTATTTGACTTAGGGGCTAGCTTCTCCTTTTTGGCATGTCGCTTCATTCAATAGCACTCTGTACCAGTTAGTACCTTAGCGTCCCCAATGGTGGTGTCTACTGTCAATGGGCCTCTTACTGGCAATTTTACCTATCTCAACATTGCCCTGGAGACTGAAGGCCATAAATTTAGCATTGACACAGTGGTGGTGCCAATCCAACCCTTTGACCTGATTGTGGGTATGGATTGGTTGTCTCTTCATTATACATTATCCATTGCTTTGACCGCAAGGTTATTCTACTTCAAGATGATGGGGAGATTGTCTATCAAGGCAAGAAGCGATACCTCAATCTTCTATTCATGGCCTCCTATTTCGGTCATCACTAGATGGTGAAGTCTAGGTGTCTTCTCACCATGTTAGAAAAGCCAATCACTAGACCTCTACTAGAAGATTTGTCTATTGTTCGAGATTTTCTCAATGTCTTCTCAACTAAGCTTTTAGGCCTACCTCCAGTTAGAGTAGCTGAGTGTTGTAACAACCCAGCTGTTTATTTCAAAAATAAAATAAATAATAATAATAATTTAATTTAAAATAATATAAAATAAATGCTTTTAGTTGCCTGAAATTCTAAAAGTCAAAAGCTTGTTTTCAACTTTTAAAAAGGCTTGATTTTCAAATATAATTTGATTAAAAACATAGAATATTATTAAATAAAGGATATTTTGAATTTGCAAAAAATTCCTAATTCAAATTAATTATTTGAACTTATTTGGCTTTTATCTGAATTTTCTATGTTTTTTGGAGTTTAAAATCAATTTTAAAAATTCAAAAGTATTTTTTGTATAAAAACTAAATACCAAAATAAGTTGGACCTATTTTTTCTATGTCCACAATGGTTCCATAAAATTCTGTGAATTGTATGGAATATTTGGGATTTATTTGGTATTTTCTGAGTGTTTTTAGTTTCCTCAGGTATTCTGGAAAATCAAAGCAAAAATTAACTTATTTTAAATCCACCCTCCTTTTTTCGTCCATCATGTCGATGACCCGATTCCATTCACGTCATGATTGTCTAATTTGTAAGTCCCAACCTAGGTCTTGTTGTAAGTTGAAAGTGATCGTGACGTAGGCCATGTGAAGTCTCACTCAGCTTAAAAGGGGGTCCAAATCTGGTGAATTTCTTACTGGGGTGAAACCTTAGTATTGGCTTGGCCAGGTTGAAGGGATTGCTTTGTAAATGTCTTGTCATGATCTCTCCGTCACACACTAAAGAGAGTGTGCTAATCGCGTGATAATATGAGATGATCTTGTCTTATGGGTAAAAATGTACAACCTTTGTGAAGTGTATAAACTATCTTGGATAGTCATGCTCACGATCATGGGTAATTTGAGTAAAGTTTTTCACAGATTAGATTTTAGTTTTCAAAATGATTTCTAAAAAGGCTTATGGATGGATGGAATCTATAGAAGATATTTTGGAAAAAATGGTCCGGGTGGGATACCCACAGTTAGGTTATTGTGGGGGATGGACCTGCACTAACGATATTACTTTCATTTATAATACTGTTTTTTCTTACTATATTAAATTAATTTTTAATTTATTTAATGTATTTCTTTAAATGCCGTTTTATGCTCAAAACTAACTCTATATGCATTTCTTTGTTGCCTTTATCATTATATTGCATTTTTCCATCTGACTTGCGGAGTAAAAGTTTGTACTCACCTCTTGTTTTTACATCTTAAAGGATGATGACTTCGACTACGGTGAAGACTTCGACGAGTAAGCTGCATCTTACTGTCATTTACCTATGGGTAGGCTTAGTGGGTTTCTTTCGCTTTGGTTTTTTTGCTGCTATTATTTAAATTTGGCCTGTGGGCTGTAGATGTAAACTTTGGCCTTAAGGCCCATGCTTAGTTAATAAAATAAATATCATTATGGTTGATATTTATCTTTGTTGTCCACTGTATACACTAGCTAATCTTGCACTAGTGCGATTTATACGGAGGATCCGGTAGTTGTTGCTCCAGGGTCCGACAGAGATGGTATCAGAGCTATAATAACTGTAAGACGCGACTGTGGGTAGAATAGAACGATCAGACCCTAAGGATTTATTTTAAATAACCAGTAATTTTAAAAAAATTTGCTTAATCTTACCTCTCAATCTTTGCTTGCCCTCATCTCCCAATTCTCTCTTATCTTTGTGTCATTATTTGAAAACCTATTTCTAAATCTTCCCTTGCTCAAAATAAAAACAGATGACAACGGTTGGAACTCATGGACTCTACTGCCACTTCAATTTTTGCCTTGAAGGATTACGCTTTGTACCTCAAGAACCGCGAAGGATCACACCAAGACAACCTTTACCTCTTTAAGTTAAGTTGTTAAGCTAGACAATAGATGAGGTTATGAGCTATTAGTTTACTCTTTTTGTCGGCAACTGCAACTATTACTTGATAATTAATTAATAAAGGTTTTGGTAAATTGGAGTTTTGTGTTAGGTTGTGCAAAATGTCTCTTGTTTCCCCTTTACCTTGAGTGTCCTCTATTGGAAGCATGAAGCAGATGGTGAACACCAGGAGCAACGATAACAGTAGCAACAACAATAACAATAACAGTACCAATGGACACAAAGACTACTTCAATTCATCTACGATCGCCTGCTAACGAACCTAATTGGACTCAGATGATGACTAACCTGAAGATCAGTTTACCCAACCCATTTCTTTGGTAGCCTGTCCGAATCTTGGGGATGAGATTCTTTTTAAGGGGGGTAGTTTATAATAGCCCAACTGTTTACTTTAAAAAAATAAATAATTTAATTTAATTTAAAATAATATAAATGCTTTTAGTTGCCTAAAATTGTGATAGTTAAAGGCCTATTTTTCTGCTTTTAAAACAACATGATTTTGAAATGTAATTTAATTAAAAACACAAAAGTATTATGAAATAAAGTATATTTTTAATTTATATAAAATATCTAATTCAAATTAATTATTTGAACTCATTTGACTTTTATTTGAATTTTTTGTGTTTTTCTCGAGTTTAAAGTCAATTTTAAAAATTAAAAATTATTTTGGTGTAAAAACTAAATACCAAAATAAGTCTAAAATGGTTCCATAAAATTATGTGAATTTTTATGGAATTGTTGTAATTTATCTGGTATTTTGTTGAGCATTTTTTAGTTTTCTTAGTTTTTTTGGAAAATCAAAGCAAAAATTAAAATATTTTAAATCATTCCTCCTTTTTTTTGGCCACCACATGGATGTCTATATTCTGTCCATATCATCACTGGATCATCCCTACCATTTGCCCCTCGTTTCTTCCCCTCTCCTCTCCCGGTCGCCCAATCTTCCCCTTCCTTCCATGTGTTGGTTATCCGGCTATCACCAAGTTCGGAACAAGGCTTCTGATATCCTGAATATAGCTTTTCATACTTGCTATGGCCTTTTCGAGTTCCTAGTGATGCCATTTGGGCTAACCAATGCTCCAGCGGTATTTATGGATCTGATGCATCAGGTATTTCATGAGTACTTCGATCAGTTCTTCATCATCTTCATCGATGACATATTGATTTATTCTAGTGCCATAGAGGAGCATGAGCAACACCTTTGTATTGTACTTAATCTCCTTCGGAAACATCAACTCTTTGCTAAACTAAAGAAATGTGCCTTTGGGCTTTCATCTGTCAGTTTCCTTGGTCATATCATAAGTGGCAAAGGGCTTTCTATGGATCCTTCTAAGATTGCTATAGTCGTGGATTTTTGTGGAATTTTTGAATTTTATTTGATACTTTTCTTAGCCTTTTTGAGTTTCTTAGGTTTTCTGAAAAATTAAAATAAAAAATAATAAAATTTTGAATTCTCCTGTGTCCCTTCCTGGGCGACACGTGGGCGGCCAAGATTGTGCCACATCACTACCCACGCCCATCCCTGCCGCTCGCACCTCCTTTGTCTTTTGGATCGTCGGATCTCTCCCTCTCGGCCACGCAGAAGCCATCCTCGCCACTCAACCGCCCGACCTCTCTCTTCCCCTTCTCTCTCTATGCGCTAGGCCCCGCACGACATCCCCTCCGCACCTTCGGCTCCTTCCTCCAACCGTTGTCACCGCCACCGAAATCGCCGTTGCCATCTCCACTTGGGATTCCTTTTCCCCCTCCTCTCCGTGTGACCCGCTCACTTCCCTCATTCTTCCTCCCCAATCTTTGCGCCTATCTCCCCTTATCTCGTGCTCACCTTCCCCAACTCCTCTGCAGTCGTCGCCACCTCCCCGCAACGGCCGGTGAGCAATTAGCTTCGGCTCCGCCCTCCCCACCCCTTATAAATACCACCCCCGGCTCTGCCTTTCCTCACTCCTCCTTGGCCCCTCCACTCTATGCTCTCATGTGCTCGCGGGTGCTCTCACCGTGCGCCAACACCTCCGAGCTCGATCCACCACTAGTGATCAATTCTGATAGATCGGAGTGCCGCCACGCCCTACTGTCGGTGCCATCTCCTTCCCCACGACAGCGCCAACCTTGCTCACCTCCTCTTTGTGCCCCTCTGCCACCAGAGGACCTACTTCACTGGAAGCCGAGTGCCGCCTCCAACCTTGCTCATCACTGACCCCTGTCCGAGCACGCCCATGCCTCGCCTGAGGTATGATCATGATCGCCTCTTTCAACTTTCCATAAATCACGCATCACCAGCCGCCACCGTATACTGTAGCGCCGGCAACCCGGGGTCCCCGTGCGTCGTCGCGCTACAGAGTCGACCACGATCACGGTCTCTCATGACCGTAGTAGGACATCCATGACTACGATTGCTCATGACTGCAGTCGTATGACCATGATCACATTATAACCTTTGTTAGATCCTTCCGACTACTGATTTCGACCACTCTATTCGACCACGGTAGCCTGTTCGACCACTCCAACTCATCCAACCACTCATTGCCACCTTTCGACTATGATCAACTTCGACCACAGAGATCATCCAACCATGATCGTTTTCAACCACTTCAACCATCCGACCATGGCTATTCGTCCACTGTACCCTCCGACCACGATATAACTTTCGACCACTCCAACCATTGTTTTCAACAACCTCTTTCAATCGTAGCTGTTTCGACCGATGTCATTCCGACCGTTGTCGTTTTGACCACCTCGGCCTTTTGACTATGGTTTTCTAATCGTAGCTCTGACCACGCAGCATTTTGACTACCGACCATGTTATATCTTCTGACCACGTTGAATCCTCTGACCACACAACATTTTTGACCGCCGACCACATATAACCTTCGACTACACCCTTCGACCACATATAGCTTTCAACCATTACCGCCTCCTACCACCGACCACTCACTCCCAACTTGCGACCACCGACCACGAATAGAAGTTCGACCACTGTAGCCACCAATCACTCTATACCCTTCGACTATCGACCATGTTATGACTTTCGACCTCTCCAACCACTAAAAGCCTTCCAAGCACCATACGTTCTGACTACCTCCGACACAGTAACTTCTGACTACTACAGTGTTCTTTGACCACTGTACAGCTTCGACCAAATCTTCGACTCCGACTTCACATGTACTTGGTGTCTCTATCTTCGACCTTTGTAGCTTCAACCGTTGTTTCGACCATGGTTTCGACCACAACTTTGACTGCACCTTTGACCATGGCTTCGACCACACACAAATAATGTAGCTGTCGACCACCTTTCCTTCACAAAAATAATTTCAATAATTCATTTTATTCATTTCTTTAGGAATTAAAATTCCACAGGCCGGTTCTCCTTCATTCTAATTCTGATTGAGCTCATTCAAATTTCTAAATTTATCAAAAATTCCCCTCTATCCATTTCTGTCCCTTTTTTAATTGGAGTTTGTTAGAATTTACTTGGATTTTATTTGAGTTTGCTTGGGTATTTTCACGTGTATACTATGACAATTCGGAAGATTTTTTTCGACGACGGTTCGCATCAAACTGTAGAGCAAGGCAAGTCACACTCCTTGATCATGTTGATCCTAAATTGTGAAATAAAATTATGTTATTTTAAATTATTTTGCATGCATATTTTTATTTAAGGTATTTCAATTCTAATTTTAAATTTAGTTAATACCTTTTTATTATTACCTTATTTGATATTGATTTCTGAATTTCTTGTCACTCTAGAACAAAACCCTAGTTAGTACACTAGTATGGCTAGAGGCTTCTTTTATAGCAAATGCTTAGACCCGCATAGAAGTAACTTTAGGTTGGGAGAACTTTTTCGTATAAAATGATAAGGTTTTATAAAAAAGTATTCTGTAAGGTTTAGACCCGCATATAAAGTCTATGAAATATTTTAAAATGAAATATAAAATCTGGTTTAGACTTAGGCTAATGGTTAGGTGGTTGATGTTGGCATGCATTGTTGTTCGATGACACAATATTGATTGTCAGGCAAAGGGGTATGTGGTTTGAGCCTAAGTCAATTAAGAATCAGTCTGTAATCTACTGCTACAAGGCCCTTTTCGTACTACCATAAGACTGGTATGTGATAGTTCTGACTAACTAATTTACAAGTCCCAACCTGAGCCTCATTGTAGGTTGAAAGTGAGCGTGATGTAGGTCCTGTGAAGTCTTATTTGGCTCAAGAGGGGGTTCCTATCTAGTGGATTCCTTACTGGAGTGAAACATTAGTGTTGACTTGCCTAGGTTGAAGACTTTGCTTTGTAAAGGCCTTGTCATGATCTCTCCGTCGTACACCAAAGGAAGTGTGTTAATCGCGTGACAATATGAGATGATCATGTCTTGTGGGTAAAGTTGTACAACCTCTATAGAGTGTATAAACTATCCTAAATAGCCGTGCCTACGGTCATAGGCAAGTTAAGTAAAGTTTTTTATGAATTAAATTTTGATTTTCAAAATGATTTATTAAAAGATTTATGGATGGATGGAATCCATAAGAGATTAAAAAGTATATGGTTAGATGGAATTCGTATGAGATCTTTTTGAAAAGATGGTCTAGATAGGATGCCCGTGGTTAGGTTAGTGTAGGGGATGGACCTACACTAACGATATTAATTTCAGTTACAAATACTATATTTACTTATGGTATTAAATTTAGCAATTTCAATCTATTTACTGTATTTTATTAAATGTTGCTTTACATTCAAACTAATCATATATGCCTTCCTTTGTTGCCTTTATCATTATATTGCATTCTCTTGTGTAACTTGCAGAATATAAGTTTGTACCCACCCTTACTTTCACATCTCAGAGAAGGACAACTTTGACTACGGTGAAGACCAGGATGAGTAGGCCGCGTTTTACTGTCGTTTACCTATGGGCAGGCTTAATGGGCTTCTTCTAGTTTGGTGTTTTCTTTCGCTGCTATTATTTAAATTTGGCCTATGGGCTGTGGATGTAAACTTTGACTGCTAGACCCATATTAATTAATGAGAAAATATCATTATAGTTGATATTTATCTTTGTTGTACACTATGCACTAGCTGATCCTAGACTAATGCGATTTACACGGAGGATCTAGAAGTTGTTGCTCTGGGGTCTGACATGTTGCATTCCTGCATTCTCGCATGGAAGGACAGTTAGGAAAATCACATAGCTCTTGCAGAGTTCTTTTATAATAACAGTTTTCACTCTAGTATCGGCATAGCTCCTTTTAAAGCACTTTATGGTAGGCTGTATCGCTCTCCCCTCCATTGGGATGAGGTTGGAGAGAAAGAGTTACTTGGACCTTAATAAGCTAGTGATTGGAAGGAGTAGATCGAACACGTCAAGAACAATTTACTTTCGGCCTAGAGTCGCTAGAAGAGTTACGCTGGCCGTTCTCGTCATCCACTAGAATTCGAAGTGGGTGATCAGGTTCTTTTGAGGGTCTCCTCGACCAAGGGTATGGTTCGATTTGGGGCTAAAGAAAAGTTGAACCCTCGTTATATTGGACCACTTCCCATCATTGAGTGGATCAGGAAGCTTGCTTATCATTTGGAGTTACCTTTTTCCTTGGATGATGTTCATAATGTCTTTCATATCTCTATGTTGAGAAAATATGTAAACGACCCTGATTAAATCTGGAGTTACCCACCTTGGAGGTCTCAGAGGATCTGGCCGTTGTTGCACAGCTGGTGCATATCCTGGAGCCTTCGGAGCATTAACTATGACGCCAGACCATTTTCTATGTCAAAGTTTTGTGGTCACATCAGACTGAACGTGAAGCCACCTGAAAATTGGAGTCTCAAATGTGTGAGAAATACTCCAACCTCTTTAATTCAAGTTTGCCTCTTAGGATTCCCTTCGCCTTCATAATCTACTCAAATTCTATTTGTCCTACCTCCTCAAGGTATTAGATTCGAGGCCAAATCTTTTCTAAGGGGGAGAACTGTAGCACCCTAAAAATAGAAAGGGTTGCAGCATTTCAAAATTTATCAAATATTTTATTTAGTCTTAAATTTGTTGATCATCTTCCTAACCTGGTTGAGGGGCTATTTAAGAGCCCAAACCCTTCCACCGTATGCATATTCCTCTCTCTCCCCCACAGGTATACCAATCCTTGTCTTCCCCATCATTTTCAATCTAATCTCTCTTCCCCTATCTATTCTCTCTCTTCCCATGGGGCTGATGGCCAGCGGCTGCAGCATGGCGCAGGCGGCAGCGCTGGAAGCGGTGCGGCCGTAGGTGGTGCGCGGGCACGCAGCGGCGTGCGGACACACAACAGCGATAGGGCGACGGCCAGGCTGGGAGGCGTGCGGGCGCGACGGCGGCAAGGGTCTCATGAGCGCGGTAGCAGTAAGCAGCGCGTGGGCCAAACACGGAGTCTCAGTGGCCGGCGTTAGCAGTGTAGTGCAGGCGACGGCGGCGCCCGAGGCCGACGGCGGTGGCAGTGGCCGGCAGCGGTGGTGTGGCCATTGCTCAATGCCGACGTGGTTCGGCCGGTTTGGGCTCGACCGAATCACGTTTCGCGCGGGTCCCGTTACCATGGACCGGTCCAGTGTTACAAATATTTATTTCAGCTTTCGCTGGTTTTCTAATAAAGTTTTAATTTCTTAAGAATTCTATCGTTGCTCTTATTTATGTTTTACTTTGATGATGATGTTTTATAGTAGTATCTCATATCGGTATGTAAGGTGTTATATAAAAACCGGTGGTGGTGAGCATGGAGCGGAGGGCGTCTGCACGATTCGGCCATGGTATGAGCACACCCATGATTTGCAGCGTCGGACATTAAAGTCATCGAGGATGAGCACCGCATCCATCTGCGCGCAAGTGTCCTTGGTTGGTGATTGTGTCTACGGCCATCTCCATTTCTCAAAATTTTTTGGTTCCACGGAAGAGAGAGACATGGGAGAAGTTGCCTCCCACCTCAGCATCCTACATCGCCAACTCAGCCTCATGGGAGCCACATCAGCAGAAAACGGTGGCTAACAGTGAAAATGACTTGTGGTGCTAACTGAGACAAGTCTAAGGATACAAAGTAAAATACAAGTTGAGAGAGATAGGTGAGATAACCGCACAAGTTTAAGAAGTTGTAATGCAATTTACTCTTTTTCAAAAACTTTCATGCTGATTTGGTGCCAAATGAAAGCTAGAATTGCACCACTAAATCGTAAAAGTTGATTGCACTTAATATATTCCCGAAGTTAACAGTTAAAAGGTAGTGGATGTTGAGGGTGTTTGGTTCACTGTCACAATTTGTAGTTTGTTGGCATGCTATTGTCCATCCTAGTGTTTGGCTACATGTATAACTGTGCTCAGATTGGCTTATATAAGCCGGTTTATGTCTTTTTTTCATTGTAACTGGTTTATTTTGCACTGTATCTGTTGGTGGTTTTTTGGTGTAATTAAATTTAAAAAAAAATAAAAATAGAAAAAAAACAGTTAGCTCATCACGGACAATACAAATGAATACGAAAAAAAGGACAAAAAACCCTAAAAACTAAAAAGCTAGAAAAGACGAAATTAAGGAATCATGAACTAAAAGCCACCTGAAGCTAGTGCCAAAACGAGTGTGCTTTTGCCGAATGTGTTACTTAGGAACTAACCGCAACAAAAGGTTTGACAAGCGAATAGATTGACATTTGGTGATAACAAACCAGACAGGCTAGTAAACTTGACAACAAGAAATAATTGTTGGTAGGAAAAGACAATATTTAATCAACTACATGGAAAGTAGGGAGAGGTGAATGCAACCACAAATGCAGCAAGGAGGTAAATGCATCAACAAGAATAGCCCAGGGAAAAAATTTATATATTTTCCCATTCATTTGTTTTATGCCGGCCACCAATGGATGTGCAGCAAGGAGGGGTTCACCTAAACTAACTTATGTTTTTTAGAGAGGTCATGAACTAATATAAACATGACACTCTACTTAACCTGAAAGTCTGAAATATCCTTTTGAAAGTGTGAAATATCCTTTTGTTTTTCTTTATCTTCCCACGTTGGGGCCGCGAAAGACTGAAACTGATTATTAGATGCACACATGACAAACTGCTATGAGATCACCTTGGCCCTGAGAGCTCAATGGCTTCCAACTCAATTGAAGTAAACTCATCTTCACCATAATCTATAGGAGGAGGCAACAGAAAGTCCGGGGAGCTGGGCTCCGGTGTCTTGACATTTTTCAAATCCTCCCATTTCTCTGCAACCGATCCATCTCCTTCCAGCATCCTAACAACTTCAGACATCCTTGGGCGATGAGCTGGGCTGTGCATTGTGCAGAGCAAAGCTATCTGAACCATTTCCTCCAACTCCGCATCGTCATAGTTGTTTCCTAGCTTCTTGTCCACAAACGAGCTTAGCTGATTTTCTTCAAGAAGCTCCCTTGCCTGCAACAAGATGCATGCGCAACTGTGTCAGATTAATGGAAGTTCATGGCAACTGAAATAAGTCAAGAAACATTATTGGCAAAAAGGCATGACTCTGCACATTTGCACGAAAAAGCTCTGAAACTCTTGAATGTTGCTAACAAACTATTATCATGTATTGTAGGATTGCTTATTTTCTTAATTCAGTTAAAGATTGACATTCTTAATTCAGTTATTTTCTTACCCATTCAAGTATTCCTCCCTTCGGATACTCATGATAGCAAAGCTCTAATGCTTTTTTACCTGTGATTAGCTCGATCAACAGGTATCCAAATCCATAAACATCAGTTTTCTCTGATGACTGGCCAGTAAATATGCACTCCGGAGGGATACGTCCAATTGTCCCGCGCACTGCTGTGATAATATGGGAATCCTCATGATCCAAAAGTTCCGCCAATCCAAAATCTGACACGACCGCTTCTAAATATTCATCAAGAAGAATATTGGAGGCTTTTATGTCACGATGGATGATTTTGGGGTCACATTGCTCGTGCAAATAGACCAACCCTCTAGCTGCACCAAGAGCTATCCTCTTTCTCCTTGACCAGTCTAAGGCAGGTTTGCCACTCACATGTTCTGACGAAGTGGAGGACAAATCCTTAGCTCAAATTGCTTGTAAAACAGCAAAAAATTCAATACATCATTGTTGATACCATACATATATATACACATATTATGGTCATCTAATTAA
Source organism: Melocanna baccifera (assembly GCA_036346265.1). Lineage (NCBI taxonomy): Eukaryota > Viridiplantae > Streptophyta > Magnoliopsida > Poales > Poaceae > Melocanna > Melocanna baccifera. The sequence continues at coordinate 24,516,085 of CM070689.1, forward strand.
TTGCTTTCACCACTTGTTAATACCCCATATTAAATTGGCTCAGTTCATATCGCCCAAATAGGAGTGGAAACTCTAGGAACACGAACAAACAAACAAACAATATAACTGAAAAAAAATAATGAACTGCGCAGAAAGGGTAGATTACAGTGACACTTTTTAGCAATACAAGAAAATCAACCAAGAAGGTAAACTCCCATGGCAAGTGCCGACAAGCTTAGGGATATACCTGGGTCTAGAAGCCGAAGATAAGGAAATATAGACCACTACACCACAACATTTGCAACGGTAGGCACCACTTTTAAGTTTCACCTTAGACCAGGCTAAATAAACCTAGGTATGTTATCAGTGAACGATATATGCCGCTAAGTTTACATTAAATTTATAAGTGAATGATATATGCTGCTAAGTTTACGTTAAAATCTTCATCAACAATGATGTTTCAGCTGCTTCCTTGATGCAATCCACTTGGCCTATGTGCGGCCATGCTCCAAGTAAATATTGCAAAATATGCCATGAGTTTTTGCCCTGTAGAACTAAGGGCCAACGTGACTTGAAGACCCTAGACAAGGCAAAGTAAATACGACTGGAGGAACCAATAAGGTTCATTCCAGCACTGAGTTTTGTTGGTCAGATAACTAGACTCCTGATACCAGGTTCTATTTATAACATAGTTAGCTTGACAACAAACTTATTTCTACTAATATAAAAGTGGAGTCTATCCATTCATCAGCTCCCTTCTAATACACGCTGACAGGTGGACCCACGTCGTCAGCCCTCCTCTGGTTCGCTCTCAACTTCTCTCCCCGAATCACTCGTGTCGTCGCATCTTCTGTTCCGTCCCCTCCCTTAAGTCGATTTCAACTGCATTCCCCACGTCCTCTACCCCTGGTGCAACCTCGGCTATCCATGGCTGCGTGCGTCTGGCCGCATTGTAGGGCAAGCTAGCACAACGGCAGGCAACACGGCGCAGGCAACGGGACATGCGTTGTGCAGCACAATAGCGAGCAACGCAGCGCAGGCAAGTGGGGCAGCTTGGAAGGGCTTAACTTAGGAGTCCAGATTGGGACGGGGCGAGGTAGGAGCTTCAAGCATGCGTTCAACTAATTTGCCCACTATGTGTTCGGTAAAATGCCTAGAATTTTATTTATTTTTAACTAATTTGCCTACCACATGATTATTCATTGGCATCCTAATGCCCACCCCTCTGTGAATTCCTACTGAAATTTTCCCACTAGGTTATTAATTTTCTGGAATGATTTCAACGTAATGGACAGGTGCAGTGCCTCTAGATGCTCGGTTGGCTGCTCTGCTACATGGTCCGAGGCTTCCCTAAAGATCCTACTCTGGTGCTTCAGCACAAGCAAATATATTTTTGGAGTTAATCATTGAGCAGATATCGTTTGATAATTCCATTTCAGTTAAAGTAAAACTTGACAAGCTTGAGATGATTGGCTTAAGAATTAAGATATGAGCAACTAGATGTTTCTATAAATGTTAAGTGGTTATCTACTATTGCAGCTTCAGTTTCTCGTCGAACTCTCACTCAGTTCCTTTTGTCCATGGAAGAGATCCTAAACTCTAAAATTTTTGAATAATATAATTTTTTTATCTGATCACATGATTAAGTAAGCCTTTTTCAAATTATGAGAAATCCAATATGGATTTGCAACCATCCATAGTTTTATAGATTTAAGTGCTTATTGTTTTGCAGGTCTTTGTAGCTTTCTACCATTACGTCCACTAATGGGATAGCATAATCAGATATGAAGTACATGAGGGAACATTGAACGGCAATTGAATGCTTCCTGATAAATGATGTATAAGTGTACTTGTCAACTCTAATTCTCTAAATTCTTGATGTATTCAGCTCTTGCTTTGAGCAACTTTAGTTCTTACGTGCATATTTGTTTTCTTATTAAGCAATTAAGTCCTACTGTTGATTATCATATTATCAAGCTGAAGCAAAATGAAATATGTATCATGTTGTGTCATACCGTATAAAAGTTCTTGCATACGTGAAGAGCTGTATAGATAACTTTATAGAATTGCCATGATTTTACATGGCCTGGACATATAGCATTGAAGCATATAATCGATTGCACACTTTGTTGGGATTCCATAAGCACTCGACTGTTAGTTTACCTTTAAAACTTGATTGGTTCTGAATACAAATGTGTGCAACTAAAATAACAGCAATTTGAGGTTTTTGTTCAAAAAGTTTATGAGCCATGTAATGCAACGTGTAGGTATTTTGCATTCCTAACTGTTGAAAATTTTCAGTAGAAGCTTCTAGACTTGTCCAATCAAAAAGCTTCAGCTTCATGGAAAATATTTTATTTAAAATATATGTTTCCAATGCAATGCACGGGTATTTTACCAGTAAGAAGAAAATAATGGTAAGCATAAATAAGATTATAACGAACAAAACTTCTGCCAGATCAATATGAAAATATCAACCGATTTAGATCAACCATGCTTATCTAGTACATGTCAAATTACTTAACACTGACTTTGAAATGTGGAGAAAGTACTTTACAGTTTTATATTGAAATACCTCACATATTAATATATTATAGATAGTGAAAAAAACTGCATTTCAGTAAACTTGTCTACCTGTTAGCCTCAAATTTTATGTCTTAGAAAATATAGGATTAGTGACATACCCCACATGTGTGTTCATATATGAAAGACGAGCTAGAAGCATGAGGCTAACCTTGTAATTTAGAAGCAACATTTCCATTTGGCATATAAGGGTACACAAGGAGCCTTTCCTTATCTGTAGCGCAGAATCCAGTAAGACGAATGAGATTTCGATGAACAATCAAGCTTATCACTTCAACTTCTGTGTGGAATTGATCTTCCCCACCAGCAGAAATACAATCCTTCAACCTTTTAACAGCAACAGTTGTGCCATCATGCAAACAACCCTTGTATACTACTCCAAATCCTCCCTGCCCTAAAATGTTACTTGGGCTGAAGTTGTTGGTAGCTTCTTGTATCTCCTTGAGCATGTACCGCTTAAGATGGCCAAGACATGCTTCTGGCTCACATTGATCTGAAAAATATAGGTAATATAAGCAGTGATTACCTATCAGAGTGCTACAAAGTAAAATAACATAACAAATGCATGCCCAGGCTAACTGAAACACAGGTAAAATGCCTAAAGGAAATCAAGAACATGAACTGCATCAAAAGTTGGTATTTGGCAAGAGTCTAAATATTATATCATTCTAGGGAAATTGAAATTTTGAAATGCAATAAGCAAAAAAAGGAAGCTAAAACTTAAGAGATATTAAAAAAAGGCAACCATGGCATGAATAGCAATGGCACACACACAGTGCATTGGCACTCAAAATGTCGCTTTGAGTCCTCTGTACCATGGGACTTTTCTAATTAGCATTGAATTGATTATTATACGTCTACCTATCTCAAACCCACTATCTAACCAGTGTATTATTTGGTGGCAAATCCAAATCAATGGTTAAGGAGAAAAAGTTGCAGACATAAATTTGAATATCGAGTTTTTATGAGTTGGTGTACATGACAGAAGATCTTGAAACAAGGTGTAATGTTCATAAGGACTATAAAAAAAAATCTAAAAAGTCGAGTGTAAACATTGTAGTTAGAATCAAAAGAATACGTAGAATTGATTTTGGCTTAACAGACTTGGAAGGGATTCTGCTCCCAGCCAATCCAGTAGATCCAACAGCTCCGGATTATACTCCTCACCCCCAATTCAATGCCGTCATCAGCTTTGTCCTACCCATGACCCCTCCTTGTCCCATACAGCGCCAGTGCCACACTTTGGTCTCTCCACTACTCCCTCCCTCACCGTGGGCACACCATTAGCACTTGAAAAGATAAATGACATCTCTCCATTATTTATTGTGTTTTAAAAATTATATAAATCACTATTGAGAAAAGCATAGAAATATCTCTCTTAGGATATGCATAATAGTCTATTTCTTAAAGTTGTTTCTAAAATTTTCACTTTACCTAAAGATAATACTAGAGACAACATCACCAACAATTTTATCTCCAAAATTAATTTCTCTAACTATGTTATATTATTTTCATCACATTTCCCCCTCACACTTTATTACCGCGTTGGTTTGTGTACTCAAGTTGTCTCTTGCATAAAAGATAACATATTTTGTTGACCTGGAATACCTAAGAAACAACTAAATAACACTATTGAAAATGCCCTTAGTGTCTCAACACCTCCTAATGCTTGCCACCCCCTCCCCTGCTCTCTTGTCCTCCTCTTTTCCCCCGTCGATGACCACCATCAGGACCAACACTACCGCTGCCGTCTCGCAGCCCCGCGGCCCTCAAAAATCTAACTTAACACTTTGAGTCATCATCAGTCTCCCCCTAACAGAGCCTCCACTCATGGCTGGTGTCGCCAACACCCCTACCCCACCGCACACTACCCCTACCTCGCAAGATCTATGGTTTGGGAACCGATGACCACCTTGGGGGCCTTGATGTATCTCTTGCCGCCATCACTTACGCCCCGATGGGAAATGTTCCCTAATATTCTATTTTGTAACTTATTAATTGTACAAATTTAATTAGGAACTACGGACATTTTGAAATCTTGCTAATAGCACATAAAATGAAATAGAAGTCCACATGTTATACAAGGTAGATATACATTTTCTTCCATCAAATTTTGCATGGTGAACAATATTTTGTATTATTACAAAGGTTGATTGTTTTCTTCAAATAATGAGATGTTCTTGTAGTAAACCGATAGCATTATTATAAACAAAAGGTAAAGTGAAATTTTAAAGTTCCTTTGTTAGACTCGAAAGTGTTCCCTAAAAAAACTCGAAAGTGTTTAAGTTGCTGTATAAAAAATTCGTAATATTCATAATAAGAATGTAGCAAAATGTTTAACTTGCCCTTTGAAAGTTTGAACAATATTAATTTTAACCTATGGTATGCACAATTAAATCAATGAAATCAAATAGGATTGACTCTAAGGTTTGGACTGTGATGCTACCAGAAATTTTGTTAGAACCACACTTATATTAAGAGTTTGCTAATTATTTAAGTCTCCATTGAAGACTCAAGGCTAACTTAAGTCTCTATTGAAGACTCAAGTGGTTTCACCCAAGTGTAGCCAAGATTCTATGACTGAGATTACAGTTCTAACAATCTCGGTTTAGAGAAGATGTAAGGATAAAACCTGATGAATAAATATCTACATTAGTTCCACAGCCCACACGCATAATTTATTTGGAACCCGAAGATTGAGTTATGTTACGACCTTTCGACTTCACTAATCTGCTCCTCTGTGGTGATAATGAAGGTCCATATGGCTAGAGGGCTGGTTTCACCGACAACGATAAGCCCCAGCCGCTACTGTGAATCTGTGGCGTTGCGTCAATTTGGAGATGTCTCCTTCTCCAACTAAGTTCAAACCACCTCCGCCATGGTTCGGCAAAGAATGAAAGAAGACAATATATGACTCTTAAGACTCCAGGTTTAGAAAGTTAAAATGGCAAGATAAAACTTAATTGCCGAATACAAATCTACAATAGGCTCACACCCGTAATTTCCTTTGAATGCCAAGAGACGCATGTTAACCTATTTGCCTTTCCATAATGACCTATGGCCTAGGAGCCTATAGTGCTTCTTCATGGGATGCAGACCGCTTGTTCTATGGCTATCCATCTTCTCATGAGGCATATATATAGATGTTCCTGGCTTAAGGTTCAACTTCACTCAACAAATAAACACTAGCCAATACTATGCCGCGCGCCTCACTATTTTGGAAGTGTAAACTCTTCCTAATCATCTCGAACTGCTTCCACTAGGGTTTAGTGAAGAAGTTTCCAACTATGGTCATGTTCGTATTGATTTCTGCTTAGAAAAATAAAAAATCAATACAAATACTCGGTTTTTTGAAGCAACTTTTTCACTCATCTGGCTATCGTCTCGCTTTGGGGATAAGGCAGGGATCACGGATACATCACCTCACCCCACTCTTCTCGCTCTCGTCACGTGAACGCATCTCTCTCACTTTAGTACCTCTCGTCCCCTCCTTTTAAAAACTATTTTGTCAGTTACTACTATTCGTTTTCAGCTAAAAGCCATCAGCAAAAATCAATACAAATGTCCCTTATATAAGTAGAAGAGAATTAAGGATAACATGGTGGATCATAGTATCTTTCCCATTACGCCAACAATTGAGTATTTGAACATCGCATGCATTGAAAAATCCACAAGTAGTTTTGACCAAATCCGGGGGGAAGCCCAAGTCCTAGGAAGGCTGGTGGCAAAAGGGACATTATCCTAGCTACCTCAATATTTTTCCTAGCTAGTAGGGGTTCCGATCATGGTGTCCAATAAAGGAAGAAAGAAATTGTTGATAGGAAGAAGCCTCTAAGGGCATGTAAAATAGTACCGTCTCTAAATCTTTTTAACGTCACGAGTCCATATCATATAAAGACAACAAAAGAGTTAACATGTCCAACACACTGTCCCTAGCACACTTCACAATACCATTTTTTATAATTTCTCTTTCTAGTGGGGCCCACCTATTAGTTTTTTTATGCCATCCCTCACCTCCTAGTCTCCCACCGACACCACTCTCTCTCTCAGTCACTGGAGTCTTCTCCCTCCATCCACAGCCGAAGTCAGCTTCCCTCGCTGCCCTACCTACCCCTCTCTCACCGAACCGCCTCCACCTCCACAGATTCTCCCGACCTCCCCAGTCCACTTCCCTTGCCATGGCGGCAGCCTCACCGGTAACTGCTCGGTTTCTCGGAATAGGTTCACCTCCGGTTAATTATGCAACCCCAGGCTCGGCCATTATACCCCCTCAAATGCAATCATTAGCTATTGAAATATATAGGGATATATTAGCTTCTAGTACATGTTTCAATTTCTAAATCATCACATTTGAAAACAAAATCAGGGAAAATGATTCCCACTGAGAAAAATCGGTTTTTTCGGTATCCGGTTACCAGTCAGAACCGGTTTTTGGAACCCTGGTTACATGCTCTCTACTGTTACAAATTATGGTAACCAGTTGTAGATTTAACACCCCCCCCCCCCCAAAAAAAAAAGAAAGATGTTGATACAGTTTTTTTGGGAGGTTAATGCGGCAAAATGAACAAAATCAACATGTCTAAAATATATATGACTTTAAGAGAGAATTTCGATTCTGTTGAATGAGCTCAATACTAGTTTTCCTCTAGTGTCATTGCCCAAAACCATCCATGCAACAGTGAAACATCTTCATGATCATGTAAGTTGCCTAAAGAAGAGAAAACACTGTAAAAACAAACAGAGCTAGGAGACCGAAAGTAGAAAATTATTGTGATTCTCATCTGCAATTTAAGGCATGATTCTGAGAATCTGTCACTTCTTTTCCAGACGGATGTTGTAAAGTAACACACACACATACACAGCGTTTGAAAGCATATTACCATCCATATCAGCAAAGATCTGGTGACTCCTACGCAGCAGCCAAAGAATCGCGGCGACTAGCACAAAGAACAAAGCTATCAAGAAAGCAGCTGCTACACATAATAGAACTGTCTTTCTGCTTCCTGCCAAGCTTTCTGAGCGAGCTGAGGAAAAGAAAATGACTGTAAGTATCACACACAAGCCAAAAACTTCATGATATACATGCATCAAATTGCCCAGAATTGAGCAATGAAAATTTTGTCTTACTCCTCGGTTTTTGGACGGGGAGAACAAGCGACTGTTGTAGCGCAGAAGACCATATTGCTCCGCAATCTGGACGACGTATCAACGGATTTCCATCGAGGCTGTTCAGATATGACAGGAAAAGAGAAGGAAGAGAATCAAATCCGATCTAGTTCCCCCCTGAGAGCTCATTGTCAGCCGGACTCACTCCGGCCAAGAGCTAAGCTCAAGTAATGATCCAGTCAGAAGATGAGCACAGGTATGATTTTGTTGTGCTGAACTCACTTAGCACTTTTCTGATTATTTCTTTCTCCTTATATAGCAATTACAAGTGAAACTGATCACTAAATACTTGAAGAAAACTGACTACTAATAGCAGAAGAAACTGACTAATTACTAGAAGAAACTGACCCACTAAATGAATGAAAAACAGTGAGCAATAACACAAGTTTATAGAATATGCTAACACTCATGTTGAGTCAGGATGGACAATTCAGTTAGCTCAAGGACAAAGCTGAACTTGAAATCACTTACAGTACATTCCTCACGGAAAAAACTGGCGCCGTGCCACTCAGGTTGTTAAAGGAGAGATCGCTGTGAAATAGGTCATTCCAAGCTCACTATCCCAATGAAACAGATTAAAAGAGCAATTCAACAATAAGAGAAGATTGGCAGAAGAAAATACAGGACGAAAAGTCTGTAAGCGGTGGCCAGTGAATCAGGTATAACTCCAGATAAGTTGTTGTTGCTCAAATTCCTGGAGAAACGAGATAAGCAGAAAACGTCAGGTGGCTCAATCCATGTTCAGACTACGTAACACAATAGCAATGCCTTCAAATGTAATGATTCAGGAAGGGTAATCTTACAAATAGAAGAGGTCATCCAGATGGGCCAGTGTTCCCGGGATAACGCCGGTGAACTGATTATTTGACAGGTCAAGCCTTTGTAGCAGCTGCAGCCGGCCTATGGTGTCAGGAATAGGGCCGGATATATTATTATGGCCTAAAAACCTGTGAAACATTCAAACCAAACTCCTCATTTCCTGAGATCAGTCCATTACAAATAAACTACCATGCGGGTGAGAGACTCAGGGCGTGTTTCGAAACTCTGGAATTTCACTGAAATCTTGCAGGAAGGCAGAACAGTGCCTCCAGAATCCCCTTGAAACTCCTAGTTCCAAACGGGGCCTAAGAGAGAAGCAAACAAGTCTTACAGATTCCGCAGCCACCATAGTTTCCCGATTTCCGGTGAAATTGTGCCGGGCAGGTTCAGGTGCGACAGGTCTCTGCAAACAGTACACGCAGAGAAACCATGAGTATCCAAAACTCCAAACTAGTCATGGTAGCATGGACAGAAGTCACAGGACGGACGGTGCATACAGTCCGTGAAGAAGGCCTTCGTAGCAGGTGACCATACTCCAGCGGCACGGGTCGTCGGAGTTGGCGACCCAGTCGCTGAGAACGTTGTCCGGGTCCCGCAGAGCCGCCCTGATGGCCACCAGCGCCGCCACTGCAACCACAGGATCACACGACGACGACGACCAAACGTAGCAAGAAGCGAGTGAGTACATGAACAAGAACCGAATTTTGCTTACAATCCCCAAAGATAAGAACTTTATCGTGTTGATATGAGCATGGATTGCATAACAACTAATCAAGAATCTATCTCTTTCCTTGTATACGAGCGACTAATCAAGAAATCGACACAGATTACGTCTTAGACAGAGCAAAGATCAAACAAAACCCCCTTGTGACAGACCAAAAAAACTATCTACAGATGATCGATGAGGATTGCATTTACCTTCGCCGGCGGTACCTTCGTCGGCGGGGGGAAGAACCTCCACGGCGGAGGACTCCGCGACCACGAGTCCCAGCAGGGCCACCGCCGCCGCCGCCGCCGCCGCCGTGACCACACCCAAGGAAGCTCTCCGCTCTCCCATGGTGACGACGCCGACGACGCGCACGGTGGGAGTACTGGGGATGCAGGTGCTGAGAACAGAAACTCCCAGAGCGAGAGCAAATGCAGAGAGGAGGGGAGGGGGGGGGGGGGGCGGGGACGCAATGCGAAACGGGAGTAGTAGCACCGGGGCGAGCGCTGTGGCAGGCAGCGGAGACGCAGTGACGCCATCGCGGTGCTACTTGGCACGCAGCGGTGGCTGGCCGGCTGGCTGGTGCGGTGGAGAAAGGGAAACGGATGCGCTGCCTGTCTGCTACTGCATGGCATCGCTTACCTGCTAGCGCGCCTCGCGTGAGGGCTTACGGCATTATGGCTGTGGTGGTGATGTGATCACCGGCGCAAAACGCCGGGGGCCATGCGTGCATACATGATGTATCCTCCATGCACGGCCCGATTAAGCCAGTACGACTGGCTCCAATTAGTTATCATATCATATCGTACCATATGGGTTCACGTTCTGTCCTTCGATTTAGCCATGACACAAAGAGAAGTCTAATTGGTCTGGGCATGTTTAGTCAAACAGGTTACTGATGATCTATTGATTTTACTGTTAATCACAAGTAATTTTACTGTCAATCATTGAGTTACAAATATTTTTAGTGTAAATAATAAGTAATTTACTACCAGCCACGAATAATTTTACTCGCCACGCTTAGAAAAGTGCAATAAACCTTAACACAAATAACTTTACTACCAACCGTAAGTAATATTAATACACTATCACAGAAGAGTTACTGTACGTGCTATACCAGACCGGTCCAGTGTGCTGAGATGCCAACCTAAATATGGCACGCCTGACCGGGTTAGGTTAGCATGACTTATTTACTATTTATGTCATGCCATGCCTAGTCGGATGGGACCAACGGTATGTGTCTCAAGCTAGCACAATTGATCTAGCTTGTTTGGTCAGGTCTACTTTTGACCTTATTGATAAACAGAGAAAGAGAAGAGGTTTGGTAGATTTTGTAGTGAACTAGTGGTCAATTCATTGTGTTTATAGTATTTTTTTTAGAACTAGTCAGTGTTGTCTATGCGATTGCGCAGAATACAATACTACAAAAAGGGTCATCAACTATCTGTGATATCTTACATATCACAGACGGCTAATACTGTCTGTGATATCTTACATATCACCAATGGCTAAGGGTCTGTTTGATATAGCTGTGGCTTCTGGCTTTTGGCTAAAATTTTTGAATTTTAGCTGTTTGTGATAAAGATTACGGACAGAGGTATAATCACTTGCGATTTTGAAATGTACAGATGTTGGGCTTTTAATTTGTACTACAATTACCTTGTAGACCCATCTTTAAAAAATACACCGTTTAATAGTTAGATACTGTAGCAAAAGTCAAAAGCCGTTTTTAGAAACTGAAAAGAATATGCCCTAATACTAATAGCCGTCTGTGATATTGGACATCCTATAAACGGTTTGGTGTTACAAACCGTCTGTGCTAGCTATTTGAAAACCTAAATTATTTTCTGTTTTTCGGCTAACCTCAGGAAATGATATCCATACCTTCTGAAAATAAGCAAACAGATCACATATATAGGACACAACAATCATTACACAGATCTCACAAATGAATTAAACAACACAAACAGATCACATATATAGCACATCATAATTATTACACAGATCTCACAAATAAATTAAACAAATAAATCAAGTACAATTGAATTAATTATTTGATTAAGCACAACTAAGTATATTACAATTGAATCAAATGTTTGAAAATCTAATCACCTTTGCCAGGGTTGAACTCCCCATTCGGTTGAATGACCTTCGCCATCAAGAATTTGGTGAGCTTTCCTCGAATTTCCGTGAGGTTGTTAAGATCGAATGCACTTGAGTCGAATTCCACGCCATGTCGCTACTAGTGTTAAAGTTATTAGCATATATATACATATATAGAAAATTGATAATCATGAAATAAATATTGGTAGGTCGATAAACTTCTAGATCTTTCGTCTTAGTACCCATGATTTCCTACATATATCTGCAAATGTGCTTTTAGGTGGACAAATGCATTATTTTGTGATATAAATATCAAGTAGGCCATTTGGAAATTGGTGAAGTCAATACCTAAGCAAAATTGGTCTAGCTCCATTTGGAACGTAGATATATCAGGGGAAACAATATAATTTCACAGATTTTGTGGTTAATTCACTGTATTTATGGTCGTTACCGTGTATTTGCTAGAAAGAATTGGAAGGTATGAATGATAAAGTGGTGTCTATGCGTGTGAACAAAGAGACATGTTTGTGTTGTTATTTATTGGAAGGAATTGGTAGGTTAGACATGTGTACGAAGAGGCGTGTCTCAATGTGACAAGATTTATCCATTTAGTTTTAGGCATACTTTAGAAAATAAAACCGTTTAAGAGAGAGTGGTGATCATATTTTGCAATGATTTAGTAATTAATTCATTACACTTAATTGTTGATAGTGTGTTTTTATTTGTTGGAAATAATAATAATAATAAATAGTTCAATTATAAGGTAGTTGCCATGTAATTCACTACACTTAATAGTTGATGTTGTTTTGTTTGTTGGAACTTGGAAGGAATAGATAGGTTTGATTAAAAGTAGTGGATGTATATGTATACGAATGAAGAGCCACTATTCCAATTTATTGGAAGGACTAGGTAGGTGTAAATGTATATGAAGGGATTTACAGACGTGTATGTCACACGGTCATATTTATCTATCTACTTTGGGCATTTTTGGAAAGAAGTCCCTCTTTCAAAACTTGGAATGCAGGGCCTTGTTCAGACTTGGCCAAATGGGTCGTATCAACTGTGTTGGTCAGTTGGCCTGAGGTATGGTACTATTGACTCGGCCTAGGCATGACACGATATGAATGGTAAATGGGTTGTGCTGTCCCAACCTGACTAGGTGTGTCACACTTGGGCTAACACCTTGACATGGCGGGCTGGCTCAGCCTGACACACACAGTATCGTGCTAAGGCACGGCCTAGCCTAGCACGATACAACACACCATTTACCCCCTACCCTCCTAGGAGTTTAGGTTTACTTAGAAGAGTGCAGTAATGCTCCTGTGTTAGTGCAGTAAAATTATGTATGGTTTTCAATAAAATTACTTGTGTTAAGGGTTACTGCACTTTTCTGAGCACGGACAGGTAATTTGGTAGTAAAATTATTGGCAATTGGCAGTAAATTACTTGTGACTGGTAGTAAAAATACTTGTGACCGGCAGAAAAATTACTTATGACTAGTGGTAAAATTAATTGTAACTAGTTTCCTCAGCCATCATGGCCCTATCCCCCACTGGCCTCCTCTCCTCCCTCCCTGGTCAACATTACCTCCTATGTGCCCACCCACCATGGCCACTGCCTTCTCTCTCTGGCTCTCCCTCTTACTAGCCTCCTTCCCCGCGACCACCGCCTTTAGCTTTCTCCTCTCGCACGGGCAAAAGCTGTAGGTGGGGCAGCATCAAGGCAATGCCAGACTAGCCCACCATGTTCAATGGGCCATTGGGGGCCCATTGAGCTAAGCATGCCCAGACCGGCCTAGCACGGCTCGTCCCCTCTCCATGTTGTGTTTGAGTCAAATGGTAGACACGTGTGTCGATACGGCATGACACGGTAAGTTATTTGGGGCAGCTATGCAGGGCCTAATCGAGCCATGCCCTATCCAGACACGTACCGTTTCGTGTCGGGCGACCAATTTGGCCGAATCTAGCCTGGCCACTTTCTTCCTTTCAAACTGCACGAGAAACAATTTCATCTCCCTCGTCGACCTATGGCCACGTCGGACGTAGCTAGGCCACTCATTTCTTATCTGCACGAGTATCCATATCTCATCCCATCTCTCTCGCCGACTCATTCCCTCCTTCTCGCTCTCGATCTCTCTCGCTGTAAGCTAATACGTTGGAGCCTGCACGAAGGGCAGTTCCGACGTCACCACTGCCGCTCGAACTTGTGTGGGGCCGTTGGTAGTGGCGTCCAGGGGCGGAGACAGGCCTCGGGCTGCCTGGGCTGTAGCCCGAGGCCTGGCCTAAGTAGCAATGATACTCCCATGTAGTATTGGGCCTACCAATCTTGCTTACCGTGGTCCAGTCCGTGCCACAGAGCTCAACCCAGGACTGAGAAGTGTTTTGAGCCCGGGGTGAGCCACAATCCTAGCTCCGCCCCTTGTGGCGTCCATGAGCACCATCTGAGCTCGGTGGCCGTGTGCGGGCTGCAGCCTCCATGAGCTCCACGGCATCTCAAGGTTCGCCACCACCAGCAGCCTCTGCAACCTCCACGAGCCATGGCTAGCCTGGCCGGCGCTGCCCCAAACATTACCCGATGAGCCGGGAGGAAGTTGCTATAGCATCAGATTATTTTTTGTTTTGTTGCGCGGGCTGTTTTTTGGTTGCGATTCTCCGATAATTGTTGCGCCGATCGGGGTAGTGGATCGGATGGCTACCCGCTGCTCACGTAATGAAAATCCAACGACTGGCGCACTGTACAACGAAAGCGCTCGCATCAGACGTGCAGGAGCCCCTAACAAAAATGGAGGCCTACAGCCCAGACCGACGAGTCTACTGGGGGATGTGAAAATGAGTGTGTTGCACACTGAACAAGTTCTATAGCTCTATGCTGTACAGAGCTGTCCATCGGACCGTGTCGGACCGACATGACATGGGTATGAGATATGCACGATCCGTTTAGATACGACCTATTTAGATATGGATAATAAACAGATTGTATCGTACCGGCCCATAGGTTGAGCATCAGGCCTAAGCATGGCCCGTGACTGTGCCGTACCGGCATGGGCATAATTAAGGCTAAATGGACCATGTCGGCACAGTTAGCCTATTTAGCCCGAAAAAAGAGAAAAAATCAAAAAATTATGAAAAATTGTAAAAAAATTAAAGAAAAATTGTAAAAAAATTACAGAAAAATTATACAAAATTATAATAAACGGGCTATGCCGTACTTGGCACGGCCCGCGACCCAACCACTCGGCCTAGGCATGGTCCGGTCCACCGGGCCGTGCCGGCACAACTCATCATCTAAACGGGCCGTACCGTGCTTAGACCAGGCCTACAGTGATGGGCCTTGGGCCGACCCACAACGGCACGGTATGGTCCATCATCTAAACGGATCGTACTGTGCTTGAGCCAGACCTACAGTGATAGGTCTCAGGTCGGCCTACAATGACACAGTCCATTTGGACAGCTATAATGCTATACGTACAAAAGTGAGATCGGCACAATGTTATGAGCCACAAATTTACATCATCGAAGTTCCCATAGTTTACCAAACCGTGTCTGATCCTGCAGCAAAATTTGCAAGAAGTAGCACTTTCGACTAAAGACCCAACTCTATTAACTACATCACTACTGGCAACATCTTCAAACTCGTTCTGATGCCCAACCGCATTCAGAGGAGAACGACATTTTCGTCCCCAAGGATTGACAGAGAGAATGGTGCGATAGCGACGTTGAAAGTCGAGGACCCAGCCTTGTCGATATACTTCATCTCAAAATCACCTTCCTACAATTAAGAACAGAATTCAGTTAAGCTTTGCTTTGCAGATATGCATGGTGTAAACATCCCAAATGCTCCAAACTTTATAGGGAATAACAAGTTCAAAATTAAACATTCCTATTTGCTTCTGTTGCGGCATTAGGTGCCAGTCTTGGGCATAATTGGTAGAAATTATACGTTCAAGAGGTATTACAATCATAAGAATCTATTGCACTATTAGAAACTCGTAACTACAAATGTGAAGGCATAGGTTTTTGAAAAATTTTAGAGAAAATGATGTTACCATTCTCCCATTTGGAGTGTTTAATGGGTATGCAGATGAGTACTCAAAACCAGTCCTTGGGAAAATGACAGGTTGCTCTCCCACTACACCAACGCCCCTGACATGACAATGGAGTAAGTCTTATTAGCATCCACTTATAATAATTGCAGTAAGCTGATAGTACCACAAAGACTTAACCAAATATTCTCCGTCCTTCCATTTGCATCATTGACAATCCAATGTCTTCTGAGAAGCTGAACAGGGCGATGAGAGTTATTTGTGATTTTGATTCTGTACGCAAAAAAGAACTGTCCCTTGAATGGCTGGCTCTGGCTTTCAATATAGACACTCCTGACTTGAACTCTTATCCCCTAAAATTTTACATCACAACTATATTAGGAAATCAAGGTGAACTCAACCAAGAGATGTGAAGAAATACTTGATCTACGTTACTAAATATAGTGTCACTGCAAAGTCAGTTTGACCATTATTCAATCAGCAACACGTTTACTGGTAACCTAGGATTCATAGGTCGATTTAGCTTTTCCTTAATAGAGAACTTCTAACATTTTGCAATATAACCATCTCAAGTTCTACACGTGAAACAGGATTGCAAAACCAGATCATTATATGTCAAAAGTTTTCCAGCCACTAAAATGAAAGTTGCAGTCAAAGTTAGTACATAGTCCAATGAATTGCATAGAAACCAGAGCACATGCAAAGAATTTAACATTTTAGCGTTCATTTCGTACATGCATGCTTGAAACTATAGAGAAAAAAGGGACAATGGACATGGCACCAGTAAAGGATGAGAATTTGTTGAAAAAGAAAAATGAGTGTCAAAACACGTGGAGAGACCAATGTGATGCCAAGGCGTTCAGCTTTGACCAAGTCTGATAGAAACAATTTCCTGAAGATCTTGACCCTGTTAGTCTCTTATTTTTCTTTCCCTGCCATGGCTATTTTATCATCCCATGAGCCCAAGTTTTCTAGTGAATTCTTGCTCGCATAACAAGCTGAGAATTTGTCAGCACGCACTGTCATAGAAAATGATAGTGATTCCTAAAGCTGAAGTTATTCAAACAGTCAGATGATTTTCTAGGAAACCAAAGTACCACAAATTGAATGGGAGATGCTGAAAATACATTAGACTAATAGAAGATACCAGAGTTGTAGCATCACTAGAACATTTGAGGAGGGTGTGCGGAGCCAAAATCATTAATTCATCTCTGTACTTGGCGGCATCCTGGGAAGCATGAATGCAGAGAATTCATAAACATGATAGAAAACTAAGAGATGAAGAAAACATGTTTTCTGGAATGTTGACCAGCGAGCAAAAAAAAAATGTAAATAAGTACTTATTGAAATAACTATAACAGTGAAGTGGCCAAATTGATCACAAAGTATTGGTCCAATTAAAAGTTCAAACCATGAGATTGGAATAGAGAAGGCACAATTCCAATTTCCAACCATAAGAGTGGAATAGAAGAGAGAGAGTAAGAGCGCATGCTTATTGAAGTGACCGTCTTAAGACTTCCTTTCATTTTCAACATCAAACATGTGGGAGAACAGAATCAGACATCCAACTAAATTGTTGAATTTCTGGTCAGCACAAGAACACGACAGTTATCAACTTATCATCATAAGCTGCTGTGAGCATTGAATACAGAAACGGTGCAGCATACCTTACTCCTTTATACCGAGACCAACCAAACTGAGCCTGCACCTCTTCCGTTTAATCAGACATTTTTACCAAGACTGGTTGGAACAATCCATCAAAGTGCATCCATTACCCAACTTTGCTAATGCCTAATATGGGGGGGGGGGGGGGTTGTAAAGATTCTTCTTTGGACACGTAACAACTAAAAGCCGCTAATTTAACATTAATGGTGATATATGCGTACAATACCTCAAACCTCTCCTCCTCGACCGCGTTCTTGAGCAACCGGCGGAGGCGCAGGACGGGCTCCTCCTCCTCGAATGACGTCAGCGAGTCCCTCAGCCTCGCAGCCTCCTTATAGTCCTGCACCAGATCCCAATTTGCAGTCAACGAGCCCGTCCTGCGATTGCAACTTCTGCCCAATTTGCAGTCAGCGCCGATTTGGACGGACGATTGCAACTTCTGCCTCCTGCGAAATGTACTGTCTCCCCCTTGAATTGTACCTCGAATTGGGCGGCCACGGCGAGCTGCTGCTTGAGCATGGCAAACTTCTGACTCCTCATCAAGAAGGACGCCGCGGCCTTCTCCTTTTCCCTCCGCGCGGCCTCCTCCCTCTCCTCGTCCCTCCCCGGCGAGTTCGAGCTCGAGTTCGCGTCCGAAGACGGCGACGACGACGACGCGGCCGGCACCACCGCCCGACGCGCCGCGTACGAGCTCCCCCACGGCCACCTCGCGGTTCTTGGCCTCCGCCGCAACCACACCGCCGTCGGCGCTGGCGAGCTCAGGCCCACCCACTGCATCCTCCTCTCCCTCCCCGTCCCCACCACCCAAGAAGCCAAACCGACTTGGTTCTTGGAAACAAAAAAAATTGAATTCAGCGGCGATTAGATAGATCGCTGTAGGTTTCTTGGAGGCGGGCGAGTGGCTGCCCAGGCTTCCCTCCACTCCCTGCGGCTGGCTAAAGCCAATTAGCCGCTGTTCTTGGCCCCCATTTCTGTGGCTCCGTCCATTCGCCGAGAAACCCATCATTACTGGATTAGCAAGTCGCGCATCATTATTGGATCGGACAAGACATGGAACAAGTTGGGATCGGAGGTTCGGCGGTGAAAAAAAAAAGCCAGTCTTGCGGGCGAACAGGGATCGGTCGCCGTCACTCGCGCCACCGCAACCGCAATTTTTTCTTCGCCGGCGCCAAAAAAAAGAAAAAAGAAAAAGGAAAAATTCACCCACATGCTGTCCTTTCTTTATCAGCCATCGGTTGACGGCTAGATTTTTCCCCTACGTTGCTCGGTTCGGTAGGTTTATTAGAGGTAGAATTTTGTCCGGGATTAACTGGGCAGTGGTTAGTGATCTTTAAAAATAAAATAGTTTCTCTCTTTCACAACTACGGTTGATGTAAATATTAGTTCGATTGGTACTATTCTATCCACTCTTAGGGACGCTCGTTTTAGTGATAATTTTTGATTTTTAGTTGAAATTTCACTATAGCTGATTTGACTTTTTAGATATAATTAAATTAAAAAAATGTAAAAATAGGAAAAATATGTTAGCCTATCACGGACAATGCAAAGAAACATGGAAAAAAAATACAAAAAAGTCTAAAAAATCTAAAAAAATTTAGAAAAAAACAAATTACTGAATAGTGAAAAAAACAAAAACTAGAAGTTAAAACAAAAAAAAATCGAAACGAGCGCCCCCACTAGTAGTTCAGTTGCATCTCAAATAAGTGCCTCGATTGGTTGTTTTAGATTGTTAGATACTCATAGGATGATACAAAAATTTATTCGGCTAATTGCATGGAAAGTTTATTTGGCTAATCGCATGGACAAACACATTAAGGGGGTGATCGGAATAGCGATGGCTTTTGGCTTTTGGCTGAAAAAACACTGTAGCTAGCTGAAAAAACACTGTAGCTGAGTTAGTGGATAGTGTAGTGAATAGTGAAAAAAAAGCTGAAGCTAGAAGCTGAAGCCAAAAAAAACCGAAACGATCAGGACCTAAGCATGCTCAACATGTGAAACAACGACAATATAAAGCATGCTCCACGACTTTACGTGGTGTCAAGGGAGCTAACATGTGATGAGATTTTTTTTGACCAAAGCATAGAGATGTTTGACAAGCTATGTCATAGAGATGTTTGACAAGCTATGTCATGCGATTAAAGAACGACCAATTCAGCCTAGCATAAAAAAGAAAATAACGCCGATTCAGGGGGATTTTTTTAAAAACCCGATTCAGGGGAATTGGTTAGGAATAAGTACTGCAGTAGGGAAGATAAGAAAGATTGGAGCACAGGGAAAAGCTTTGTAAATAGCTACGGATACGAATAAGGTGGTTTTAGATCTCGCTCATTTTGGTTTAAAGTCAGCTTCTGCTTTTGGTTTCTGTTTGTTTCACTATTCAGCTATTTCGTCTTTTCTAACTTTTTAGATTTATTTTGGTTTTTCTTTTTTTTTCTTGTATTTTTTTTGCATTGTTCGTGGATGGACTAGCATGTTTCTTCTATTTTTAATTTTTTTAATTTAATTATATCAAATAAATCAATTCAGTTCCAGTAAAAAAATAAATTAGCTATAATAAAAAAGACATAAGTCAACTTCATTCCAAACGTAGCATGTTAGATAGGTCACTGACCTATTTTTTAAGATTCTACAAGATATATTCGTTGGAAGCAAAGCACAATGATGCATACATATACGTAGAGAACTTGCGGAAACGTCCAAGAATTAAAAGGATCTCAAACCGGTGCATGCGATAAAAGTCATTAAACAAAACATATGTCAAAATAAAATGACATGTAAACAGTGCATGTAAGGGGTAGATGTACTCAGTTAGGATGGCTACCTTGACGAAGACACTCCGATCTTGGAGAGCTTAAGGGGGTGATCGGAATAGCGATGGCTTTTGGTTTTTGGCTGAAAAAACACTGTAGCTGGCTGAAAAAACACTGTAGCTGAGTTAGTGGATAGTGTAGTGAATAGTGAAAAAAAAGCTGAAGCTAGAAGCTGAAACCAAAAAAAAGTCAAACCGATCACCCCCTAAGCTTGTTCTTTTCTGTCTCTACCATATATCTTATCACTTATACTAAATAATTAATATAAGATCTTCGACGGCAATAAAAGAAGATAAGATGAATAATTATAGGCTACGCTTAGCTTCTTAGAAGCTGACGTTCGACATTAGGGTTTTGCTTTTTTTATTATTCATTTTTTTATTTTTTATTTTTCTGTGTTTTCTTTGTTTTCATATTCCTTTGTATTATCTGGGATAGGTTAACATGTTTTTTATTTCTATTTTTTTAAATTTAATTATATCAAATAAATCAGCTCGACTACAGTAAAAAAATCAACCAGCTATAGTAAAAAAGTCATAAGTCATCACTATTCCGAACACCATAATCTGTAGCGAAAACTTTTTCCTTAGGTAGCGTTCAGTTTGGCGATGGTTTATAACTTTTTTTGTTGTAGCTGACTTATTTTTTACTGTAACTAAGTTGGCTTATTTGACATAATTAAATTTTAAAAAATGTAAAAATAGAAAAAATAAATATGTTAGCCCATCACGGACAATACAAGAAATATAGGAAAAAAGAAAAGCCAAAAAAATCTTAAAAAATTGAATAAGATAAAACTACTGAATAGTAAAAAAACAAAAATCAGAAACAAAATCTAACTTTAAGTCAAAATAGACGTGCCTAATCTACTATCTTTTGATTAGAAAAATATTTTTCGGTGCTATAGTACTACTGTAGCAGCAGAATTAATGACATCGCTTTCTGGCAACTGCACAATACTACTGTAGCATAATAAAAATCAGAGACGTCGCTTTCAGCCATGTATGACTTTGCTCTCTGAACTCTAGTACTTGCTCTCTCTCTCTCTCTCAATGCGTATGTCGTTAACGCTTGGCCAATGTGGTGCGATACTTGCTCCTTCACGTCAGTAGGACCCGCAAGACCTGGGGATGGCTCGGGAGTCGGGACGCAGTGCAGACCGCACCAGCGTCCTCACATCGACCGAGGACGAAACGACGCCGATAACGCAACGCCTCTAAGGCCCTGTTTTTTTTCACTATTTATATTATATTTTTTTCTAATTTTTTTAAGTTTTTTGTATTTTCTTTTTTTCATGTTCCTTTGTATTATCCCTAATGGGTTAACATGTTTTTTCTATTTTTATATTTTTTTAAATTAATTATGCTCAAAAAGCCAAATCAACTACAGTAAAAAAAAGCCAACTACAGTAAAATTTCAGCTAAAAACCAGAAACCATCGCTAAAACGAGCGCCCCCTAAGTTTTTCAGAATAAATCTACTTTTATTTTTGAATATATTTGTAGCTACAAAGTATTTTTCTGGTACTCCTCAAACTTTAACATAAAAATTATATCTCTTAGCCTTATAGCTAGCTCCTAATCCTATCTTTATTTATAGGGCCTGTTTTTTTGGCTGTAGCTTATGATTTTTAGTTAAATTTTTGAATTTTAACTGTTTGCGACAGAGATTACGGAGAGAGATACTCGTTGGCGATTTTGGATGGTACAGATATTGGGCTTTTTAACGTGTACTATAATTAACTTTTAGACTTCATCTTAAAAAATACTCCATTTGAAAGTTAGGTACTGTAGCAAAGGTTAAAACCATTATGAGAAGCTGAAAAGAACATACCCATAGTCTAGGGCCAAAATAAGTCTTTATCCAATTCCTACAAATAAGGAACCCGGAACCCTTACGTAATACGAGCTTTTGAACTTTTGTTATATTACCCAATTTTAGATACTCTAAAGTTAAATTGTAGCTGAGACCAAATTTATACCAGAAAATAATATGTGTACTAAGCAGATTTTAATTGCCCGCTATCTTAATCAGATAAGTATTTTGTTTATATTAAATGACTTGAATGCTATATTTGTCTAGTAGTCAAGTCATTTATTTTCTGTTTGTCATGTGCTTCACTGTTATTATTTAAATCTAAAATTAATCTAAAAATATTGTTAAAACCGCTTAATTTCTAACAACTCGTTGGCATTGATTTCACCGCCCCTTCCCTGCAGCACCTTAATTAGAGATCCCTCCCCCTACCGTCTTCAAAAAAGAAAAAAAAGGGCCAATGGCGTCAACGACAGAGAGGACCGGTGACGCGAATATCATGGAGCCTCTTCAATGCTTGCCGCCGGTGATGTCCCGCTCTCGCCTAAAGCCCTCTTGGCAATCTCTTTTAACTTCTGGTCAGCAAAACTAGACATTTTGTCACTCCAGCAGGACCCTACTTAAGCTCTTAAACTCAGATTTGAGAGTCAGAGTAAAAAACTGAACTCCAGTAGGGCCCCTACTTGAGCTCTCAAAAATAGAGGCTTCTCAAATGAAACCTCCAAACCCTCATTCCTAGGGGGGCCCTACTTGAGCTCTCAAACTCAGATTTATTCGTATTTGAATAAATACGTCCCTCATTCGGAACAAATTTGAATTTAAATTTGAATATTCATATTTGAATTTATAAATTTAAACGTCTCTCATTGTGCTTTCAATTTAAATTCGGAACAAATTTGAATTTAAATTTGAATATTCGTATTTGAATTCATAAATTTAAATTCGGAACAAATTTGAATTTGAATTTGAATATTCATATTTGAATTCATAAATTTAAATTCAGAATAAATTTGAATTTAAATTTGAATATTCGTATTTGAATTCATAAATTTACATATTGTCCCTCATTATGAAATCATAAATATTTTATTGTGTATTGTGCTTTTGTCCCATACATATGCATATAGTGTATGAGGAAATAGAGAGAATTGAGAAGTAGGGCCTCTGTTTTGAGGGCTCCTGCTGGAGTGCAGCCCAGAAAACAGGGTCCTCAAAAGTAGGGGAGCCCTCAAATGAAAAGTAGGGGCCCTGTTTTGAGGGCTACTGCTGGAGTTGCTCTTAATCCTTCCAAGTTCCAGTAGTTCACAGAAGCACGTCGCTGGGGAATATTGAGGGTCATTTGACCACATTTGCCTCTAACAGAGGGCACTGAGTATTTTTTAGAATTAAAAGTACTTCAACATTTTTTGATCAGAGCACTCATATTTTTTAGAGGAGGATATGGAGGATATGTTGAATCAAGATCTAACATTCCAGATTCTTTTTTTAGAGAGATATGAGAGATCCGTTAAATAAAAATCTAATACCCAAAAATCAAAATATTTTCAAAGAGTTGTCCTTAGCATGTCCCTAACTACAATTGCATGCACACACTGCTTAATGACCATAACTCGCTGCTACTATTCTCAAAGAGTATTTGCACGCATGCAAGCGCCTGGACTAGTCTTAGGGGGGGACCGTGGGAGTGAAAGTAATATTTGCGTTGCATTTATTTACAGCATGCTGTGGTCCAATCGGGTGGGTTGTTAGGGATAGAAGTGACCTTGGCAGCTGCAAACATGTCCAAAAACGATTTTTCAAAAAACGATCTTTACAAAATCAAATAACCACTCTACAAAATATTACAATAAATTTATCACAATATTAAACATAACATTCTCACATAGTCCTTTAGACAACAACCGTCCGCACACAGCTCAAGCAAAGTATTGAAACAAGTACTATTATGCTACCCTTCCCACTAGAAGATGACGGCGGTATCAAGTGATGTACCACTGAGAAGCTATCTTAGATAGCGTTCAGTTTGGTATTATTTATGGTTTTTTTATTATAATTAGCTTATTTTTTACTGTAATCGAGTTGGTTTATTTGGTATAATTAAATTAAAAAATAAAAATATGTTAACCTATCACGGACAATGCAAAAAACACGGAAAAAAGGCAAAAAAATTTAAATAAATCAGAAAAAGAAAAAATTACTAAATAGTGAAAAAAGTAAAAATCAGAAACAGAAACTGACTTAAAACTAAAGTAAGCACACCTTAAAGTTTGTAAGAAAACTCTTTTAAGATAGACCACAAATTCTACTCCCTCTGGTCAGCAAAACAAGACATTTTGTCCTCCTTAGTCATTCAAGTTCCAGTAGTTCACGAAAGCACGTCCCTGAGAAATATTGAGGGTCCTTTAGCCACATTTGCCTCTAATAGAGGGCATTGGAGTATTTCTTAGAACTGAAAGTACTTGATTTTTTTTTAGCGTTGGATCTTTGGTCCAATATCTTAGATCAAAGTGTTCATATTTTTTGAACAAGAGTATAGAGGATCCGTTAATCGATATCTAACATCCTAAATTCTTTTTTAAAGGGATATAAGAGATCTGTTAGATAAAAATCGAATACCCAAAAATCAAAATGTTTCCAAAGAGTTGTCCTTAGCATTTCCCTAACTACAATTGCATGCGCACACTGCTTAATGACCATAACTCGCTGCTACTATTCTCAAAGAGTATTTGCACTTATGCGTGCGCCTGGAATAGCGTTAGGTGGGAGTGAAAGTAATATTTGCATTGCATTTATTTACAGCATGCTGTGGTCCAATGGGGTGAGTTAATGTTAGAGATAGAAGTGACCTTGGCAGCTGCAAACATGTCCAAAAAACGACTTGTTTTGCTGACCGGAGGGAGTACACAGGATAACCCCTTCAGACGTGGCACATCAAAGAGGCGGGCCCCGAGCGGTAAATGCACGCCGTGATTGGAAAAACTAGAGCAAATGGTCCACGGAGAAAGCGAGCGCTTCCCTTGTTTCGCAGAAACTGCGCTGGCGAGATGGCTGGCTGCGTTGAACGCCTTCTTCCAGTAACGTCTAATTCTCGCCGTCTCGCAGCGGGAGGAGCACAGCGGCCGCCGTATCCGTACCTTTCCTTCCTTCCTTCCTCGCTTGCTTGATGCTTGTCTTCCTTCCCCACGCCCCTCCATAAATAGCGGCGACGTCACAGCGCCTTGCGCTTGCATTTGTGCGTGGATGAGTTGCATTTGTGATCCCCTTTCCAAGAACGACCCGAGAATCCGCCGAGGTTTCCTGCCCATTGTTGTTAGTGTATAGTAGCCCAAAAACCCAGCAGGTGAGGAGCGCAAGAAGCGGAGGGGGCCGGCGAGATGCAGAGCATGGCGGCGGCGGCGGCGGCGGCCTCTTCCTCTTATAGAGGCTGGGCAGTGCGCCGGCCCCCCTCTCCTTCCCTGGCCACGCGGCATGTCGCGCTCTCTTCCTCTTCTTGCTGCCCGGTAGCCGGCGCCGGCGCGTCCGTGCAGCCGCTCGGCATTCGCGGGGGCCGGCTGCTGCTGCCATACACCCTTCTCCCAGATCGCGCTTCAGCGAGGAGGAGGTCGACGACGACGGCGACAGCGGCGGCGTCCCCGTCGGCGGAGGTTGGCGGGAGGGCGGACGGCGCCGGCATTCCGCGGACTCTGCAGCTCGGGGCCATGATCCTCGTCTGGTACCTCCTCAACATCTACTTCAACCTCTACAACAAGCTGGTCCGTTCTTATCACCATTTCCCTTTCCACCCATGATTTCTTGATCCTAAATACCTAATCCAATATTCACTTGTTGTACGCAGGTTCTGAAAGCAGTGCCCTTCCCGTACACCATCACCACCTTCCAGTTCGCATCCGGCTCCTTCTTCATCACCCTCATGTGGCTGCTTAATCTGCATCCCAAGCCAAGGCTCTCCCTTCAACAGGTAACTTTGTTTACCTGTTCATGTAAAAGTGTTTCCCGAGAACACATGCATGTAAAATTGTAAAGTAAAACAAATGTGACGAGTTGTCCTTTTAATTTTGGATGCAGTATGCAAAGATCCTACCTTTGGTCCTATTGCACACGATGGGCAATGTCTTCACCAACATGAGTTTGGGCAAGGTGGCTGTCTCCTTCACGCACACCATCAAGGCCATGGAGCCCTTCTTCTCTGTCCTTCTCTCTGTGCTGTTCCTCGGCGAGGTAGTTGGTTCACGCTTTCTTTAGTGGCCTGTCCTTCAAAATGGAATACGTATAAACATATTACAATTTTGTTCTCAATTCTCCTGTTCTTGCAGACACCTTCCCTCCTGATCTTAAGTTCGCTTTTGCCGATTGTTGGTGGAGTTGTACTTGCATCTATGACTGAAGTTTCTTTCAACTGGTCAGTGGTATCTGCAATTTAAAAAATTCCAATGTCAAAGGATTGATGAAACTTTGATTCTGTGACTCTCCTTTTTATATCTTTGTAAACTATATAAATGAAAATTGTTCTTTTTTTGAATTTTTCCCTGTTTGATTCTGTGGTCAAGTTCCAGTTGTATACTCTATTAGCAAAAATAGAAATGAAAAATGTTTTTTTGTATTTTTTCCTGTTTAGTTACTGTTTTGCATGTTTTGAACCGGGTTTTGTTTTTGCTAAATATGTGTATTCAATGTAAAAGGTATACTGCATGCAAAACATAGCTTTTCTTTTGGTGACTGGTGTATTTCTGATAGTCTTATTTGGAACTCGCGGTCATATGTGATCCTGACTGTGCAAAAAATTTGGGAAAACAGGATAGGATTTTGGAGTGCCATGGCTTCCAATCTTACCAATCAATCACGGAATGTTTTTAGCAAGAAACTTCTTGGTGATAAAGAGGTGATTTTCCCACACTGTTTTTACCCAAATTGGATGTTCACAACATAGAAGCATGATAAATATTGTGAACCACTGTCCCCCTTACACAATTTATTCTTATTACAGGAAACATTGGATGACATAAACCTCTTCTCAATTATGACAGTCATGTCGTTTTTGTTATCGGTCCCATTAATGTTATGTGTAGAAGGCATCAAGTTTAGCCCGTCGTACCTGCAGAGCACTGTGAGTGATACCAACTCACAAAAGGAGATATATGGATTATTTTGCCTCTTTTCTGGCTAATCATGAAATCGTCAAACATCTTATTTTTATGTAGGGAGTTAATCTTCAAGATCTATGTGTGAAAGCGGCGCTTGCTGGCACTTGTTTCCATTTTTACCAACAGGTGAGCTAATCTGCGCTAAAAACCAGTTCCCTTAAAAAAATGAAAAAACAAAATCAGTTTTTATGGTTCTCCAAAGGTTCTTAGAATTGTCCCTAAGTAGCTCTAGGGGTTGGCGTTTCGCCCATTATTATTATTATTATTGTGATCAATCCCTTTCAATTTACAATGTGATTTTATCTTCGGTGATGGTGAACGAATGATCCTGCAAAATAGCTTTCATGACCAGCAATTCAACTTCTACCACTTCTCTGATTTTTTTCTTCTATTTAAGGTTGTGTCTAATTACCAGTGACAAAGTTTATTTGTTTCTGAGGCAGGTTTCATATAGTTTATTGGCTAGAGTATCACCCGTGACCCATTCTGTTGCCAACTCTGTCAAACGAGTGGTGGTTATCGTGTCTTCCGTTCTTTTCTTCAGAACTCCAATTTCACCTATAAATGCGCTTGGTAACTTCATATCTAACCTATCCTATCTTGTCAGCAAGTGCTGATAATTCACTCTCCAATTTATCTGTGTCTGAACTCTGAATTTTATTCTTTTCTTGCCTGCAGGAACTGCTGTGGCTCTAGCTGGAGTTTTTCTGTACTCTAGACTCAAGAAAGCAAAACCAAAGGCTAAGGCTGTATGAAGGCAACCTGTACAGCAATAATTAACTATAGAAGGATAAGGATCAGGATCAAGTCTATCAATTTTTGAGGGGAAATGGACTGCCTTGACTGGTAGCAGCCAGCCAGCCACTGGGCTTCCCCCCAATTTTTTCTCTACCATGTCCTCTCGTCAGCTTGTTTGGCTGTTACAAGCGTGTATAGAAGATTTTTCTCAAGAAGGTTGTGGTGGACCAACACCGAAATAGCATTGTCAAGTTTTTCAAGAGTATGAATTCAGATCAGAAGTGCTACTGACGTTCAAGATTCTAATTTTCATAGTAAAAAGGTCAATAACAAATTTCAAGATCTATGAGGTATCATTAGAAAAAAGATCCACGGATCTAATTTCCAAAATTATCAATTTTGTCCCAGTGGTCACCATGTTTTACTCATTGGAATGGAACATTTCAGTGACAGCATTTTGATATATTTGTGCTGGGGCAATGGTCCAAAAGACCACTAAGGTGGTGATCGTTTTAGCGATGGTTTTTGGCTTTTGGCTAAAATTTCACTGTAGCTGGCTAAAATTTTACTGTAGCTGAGTTAGTGGATAGTGTAGTGAATAGTGAAAAAAAAGCTAAAGCTAGAAGCTGAAGCCGAAAAAAACCGAAACGATCAGGGCCTAAGTCAAACACATTTTGAAGTTCATGTCATATATTGAAACTTGAATTCTATTCAAGATGATTTCCTTAATGAACGGTAATGGATGACCAAAGCAGTAACAACCAAGTCATTTCAGCAGAAAATTTGGCAGAATTGATAATAACAGAGCAATTTGACTCCAAAATATAGTCAAAAGCTTTCCCCTTTTTTTTGGCGGGAACGGATTGTAAAAACTTTGGTTTGCTAAAAAAATGGAACATTCTAGAATCTGTATGTACCGGGTGAAAAACAGAGGGAATTGATAGGTGACAATTGATAGCCATAGCCCATACTGACATATCCATGGTTCCAGAAAAAGATATCGCCTTCTGGATGAGAAATTGAGAAACATTCACCATAAAAAATAAGAGAAATTTTACAGATCAAAGGAAGAAAATGTGAATTCAGAGTGAGAACCAGAGAAGCCTTGCTGGAGCTCTTCCCACCACTTCATGTTCCAGGTAGGAAGGAACTTCAATATGATTAGCTCATATTCCAACCAACCAATAAAATTTTCCTTATACAGAAATTTTATTTGAGAAAATAGTAAATAAAGTCGAAAAAATAAGTGGTGCTCATAGCTACAAAATAATTGTTCGATGTAGCGCAAGTCTGCTGAGCTGTCTTTGGATTGTTTGCCCTTTTCTCTTTTGATGTGTGACATTTTGGAGTTCATGTGATGATATTATAGTGAAAACTTGGAAAAAGAATATACTATGTAGTGATAGTTTTCCATGGTTTACTTACATATGAGCATGGTTATCTGAAAAGCAGTAAATTGAATTAAATCCATTAATATGTAGCACTGACCAGTGCAAGAAAACAAACAGACAATCATGTATAAATTAAATTAAATTCATTAATATGTAGCAATAACAAATTAACCCACCATCAGAATAAATTCATCATCATGCACAAAGCATTAGTACATTTCTTTTTTTCTAAAAGGAGCCATAATCTAGTGCTGTTCTTATTCAGAGGAAATTAAACCCCAAAAGTTCATAGCAAAAACCAAACGGAAGAAAGAAAGCAGTGCAATGCAATGCAGCTGAGTGCAGAGACCGCTTTTATGTGGTAAGAATGGGTGAGAGTGTTGCGCTACGGATAGGCTACGCTAGCATTATTTTAAAAATTCTACCTTATAAACAAGGAACCTTTGCTTGTAATAGATCACGGAATTACCACTAGATGCATAGACTCGTAGCAGAAGTAGAGTCGATGTAGCGTGTTGATGCAGTAGTAGTCATACTAGCCGCACATCTCCTCCTCCAGCTCCTTCTGGTTGTCACAAGTTGTGGATCGTCCCAGTGCTGAAGCTTCGCATCAACACCTCTAAGATATCTATATATATGGGGGCAGGAACACCATGTGCTAGAGTGCTAGCACTGGTTGTGTGGTATTAGATAAGGAAGGTGTGATGACTAGGGTTTCAAAAATTCCGAATTCTCTCTTACGAAATCCTATGCCACAGCCCCTCTACATATAGGCATCCATGATGGGCCTCGAACTTCAAGCCTATTAGGAACTCATGGCCCACATGAATTCATATAACCATCCGAATTATATCTCAGCTCTTTAAGCGTGCGACCCTATAGGTTCACGTACACTTGGACATGGCTCGAGTACTCCTACTGGTCTATTAATCGGTAGCAGCCCCTAGGAAGACATACCGACTCCCAAGTATATGTAAAGATCATATCAGACGAACCTCAACAAAACTTATATGCATTTCTCATTGCCTCATGATATCGGTCAAGCTCAAGGCGAGTACGTGCCATCCTTGTTGGATAGCTTGACCACTCTTTCTCGATCACATGACTTGAATTCTCGACTACGGTTAACTCTTTAACCGCGAGTAGCATGACTATGCATTTCTGAAATGCAATCACTTAAGAGTTATAGAGATATCTCTTCTGTTGCATAAAGGGACAAATCCTATCTTGATCGACCATGCCTCGATGTATGCATCATGACAAAACTCCAAAGCTATCTTTACAACTACCCAATTACGGACTTACATTTGGCAACCCCTAAGTCAGTCATTATACATCTCGAGTACGTGTGACGACCTCAAGTTCATGGATATAGCATATGTATTGTAAATGAGACCAACTGATGACATGTAAGAATACAACATTCTAGCAGTGTCTCATGGTGGGTCAATCCAACCCCATGTTCGCTAACATATGTCCATATTGTTGATTTGATATGTCCATATTTATGACCTGTGAAACATGGTCATCAGCCAATACAAATGCTAGTCTATTCATATGTGTTCTCATATGTATCCAACTAGGGATCGTTTAAGAATAATCATTGCAGAAATATAGAGTTTCACAATCAAGTCATATACTTGATAATAAATATTAGTGATATTATTTAAGGAAAAAGATAACATATTATTCAATAAATCATGAACATAATAAAATATAATTATCTCTATGATTACCTCTAGGGCATATTTCCAATCTTTCACTTGCACTAGAGTCAATCATTTAAGTATCTAATACCAATAGCTCTTATATGCACCTCATACTTTGGCTATGTGAGAGGTTCTATCAATGGATCAACAACATTTAAATCCGTATGTACTTTGTATATCTTTACATCTCCTCTATCCACAATATCGTGAATAAGATGACAGCGTCTGAGTATATGCTTGGACTTCTAATGGGATCTAGGCTCCTTAGCCTGCGCAATGGATCTATTATTATCACAATAGAGATCCATTGGGCTTGAGGCATTCGGGACCATACCCAACTCAGCAATGAAATTTCTTATCCAAACACCTTCCTTCGCAGCTTCAGAAGCCACAATGTACTCAACCTCCATCGTAGAATTAGCAACCGTCTCTTACTTGAAACTTTTCCAGTTCACTACTTCTCCATTCAAAATGAATACAAAACCAGATTGCGAATGATAATCATCTTTGTCGGTTTGAAAGCTTGCATCGATGTAACCATTTACAACGAGCTCTTCATGACCGCTATAAACTAGGAATACATCCTTAGTCCTTCTCAAGTACTTAAGAATGTTTTTCATAGCTGTCCAATGACCTTCATTGGGGTCAGCTTGGTATCTGCTTGCAATACTTAGAGCATATAATACATCTGGTCGAGTACATATCATAGCGTACATGATAGATACAATAGCTGAAGCATATGGAATACCATTCATACAGTCTCGCTCTTCAGTTGTTGAAGGACACAAACTTTTGCTAAGACTTATGCCATGTGACATAAGCAAGAACCCCTTCTTGTCATTCTGCATGTTGAACCGTTTCAACATCTTGTCAATATATTTCATCATCCACGGACCTCTAGGGCATATTTCCAACAGGGAGGTAGTCGGATTTGGAGCCAAGAACCCCGCCTGCTTGTACGGGAAGAACTCTACCCCGGGGTGTTGGGTCACTATGCCATTGCCCGCGACATACAAGTCATGCTCCGTCCTGTCGCCGATGTATAGGTCACAATACTTGTCTACCATGGGCCATGGTGTTCACCTTACGCATGCACTCAAGGCTCTCCAGCCGCTGGAACGCGTCGTCAACCATGCCGAGGTGCTCATACCACAGTGCCATCTGGAAGTCATGCACTTGCCTCCTCGCCGGTTGGCTCGTCGCTATGTCGTACAACTAGTACATGCAATGGCAATCTCCAAGTCGCATGCCCCATCCATGGACCTCTGGTTGATGTTATGACCTGACGATGATGTACTCGTCATCTACTGATCACACAAAAATAGTCAAATCACTATGAAAAAATCAATTCAACCCAACGCAAGATCATGTGTACTGAAACAGTCTAAAAATTCAAAATTTTAAAATTTATTTGAACTTTACTTGAATTTGAAAATTTTGCCAAATCCAGAAACTCCAGCCAAATTCCACTTTCCTTTTCGGCAAATCCGCTTTCCATTCACCAAAATGCCTTCAGCCCTTTTTGCCTTCACCCCTATCTCCTCTGTCACATGTCGAGTGACCGTTCACGCTTGCTAGCGTCACCTCGCCCGCCCATTGCCAGTAGACGCATCAAAAGCAGCACAATGTTCATGCCACCTTACTGACTGACCCTACTTGCCATAATGCCTCCGCTGACCACGTGCCATGCTACTCCACTGTTAACCCATGCCACTGCCACCTTTCGCAGCCAGCCACTCAACACGCGCGCAACACCACTGCTCACCACACCAACTCAAGCGCCATGCTAGTGAGGAGCAAAGCTTCTCCTGCCACCAGCGCAACCACCAGCTCTGTCGCTACAGCATGGAAGTCACCCGTCCATTCACACCGCCATCCACACATTGAGTGCACCGTACCACTGCACTGCCCTAGCTCCACCGCCTTTGTCAGCTATAAAACCAAGCTTGGTAACTACTTTACCACCTTTCGTAATGCCTCATAACCACCACAACCTTTCTTCCTCCTCTCCAGCCAAGCCATGCCATCGATGCACAATTTCTCACCGATGAGCCCAAATTTGATTCCTCTACCCTGCCTCCTCTCTAACCCAATTAGTCGCACCCTTAGCATCACCTCAATGCCATGAAGCAATCCCTAGCTTCTCGCCAAATCTCGCCGCCCCTAGTTTGCCTTTGTCGTGCGCCACCACTGGGCCACCCACAGTCACCGTCGCCAGAACTCCTTGGCCATCCCAAGCTAAGCCATCACTGCCACTAGACTCCCCTCACCTCCTACATCCTCGAGTCGTCAGCCAAAACCTAGTTGTGGCTCTACCTTGTCATTCCCTATTCTGGCCAAGCACCATTGTTGTCAGCCACCTCCACCCGCGTGTATGACCAAAATGGGTTGCTTGTGTTGAGTTGATACTTGTCGAACCACCACTCACTATCATCCGATGTCGCTATTCCTTTGTCTCGGCTGCCATTAGAATGAGCTTTAGCTCGTTCTAAAGGAAGCTGGGCCTCGAGCCTATTAGGCCGCCAAGGTGGGCTACCGAAGCTAGCCCGAGCCATCGTTCAGCCTAGTCATCCAATTGGGCCAGCCTACACTATTTAAATCTAGTACCATTCATAAGCTTGACCAATGTTAGCTAAAACATGCATCGTGCAACACCGTCTGGCTTGGGCCAGTTGGAGTCCCTAACCAACGTGATCTTGATGTACACCAACACCAACACCAACAATCCGGTGTGGTAGATCAGGTGCTTGGCATTACTGAGGACGGCGAGGGTGTCCTCCCAACACCGGTGCAACACCTCGGGATGAAGCTGTCGTTAAGTGGATCCTTGAGATGAAGCCATTGGGGACATGGGTGTCCTGGTAAAGTGTCACCCAGCACCATTGTCGCTATGAGATAAAGGTGTATGACACGCTAGGGTGATTCACGCTGCGGATGCCCTCCCCCAGCTCTGGTCCTTAGAGATGTTGAAGTACTAGAGCTTGACATGGATCTTGCCGCCATTGCCGATGGTGTTGTGGTCCTTGTCACAGAGCGAGAGCTATTTCTCAACCTCATCATTGTTGATGATCTCCTGGGTGGGTAGGTAGGCCATCTTGATGACTGACACTTCGATCGATTGTGTTCTTGACCTTGATGGTGAAGACCAAGTAGGAGGGGCACAGTAGATGTGGAATGATTCATACCAACAGGGTTGGTCTTCTCGTTGGTCAACATCCTAGTGCGACTGACACGAGATTTTCCTAGGCCAAAGGTGGCGTAGATATTGTTCATGCCCTTGCCGATGCCCACCATGTTCTCGATCCCCTGGACAAGCTGTTTCAATTGAAATGGAACTCAATATCTAGGGTCAATATTACAATGAACCCTTGATGCATTATGCATGTGTATCTTGATCAATGCTCTACCTAGATTACACAGAAGCATCGAAAAATTAGTATGTATATGATGTGATTATCCTTATGGCATACCAATTTGACTCTAAATAAAATTGTAACCTCGGTTGTGCGTTCATGTGTACTTTGTACTAATCAAAGGAATGAAGGAGGGGTGGGAGAAAGGACACCTTAATTTGGAGGGAAAAAAGAGACGGCAAGAACAATTCTACTGTAGCAAAATCGGCAAATCGTGCACACCATAGAGCGATTCTTATGGCATGTCATTCTTGCAACAATGATCACATAAGGAAGTGATAATGCAACACTATTCTTGGTTGCAGAAGCACTGGGATGGATCTATCAGCTTGTCATAAATCCATTGACAACATCCAATGACTTGAGGTGACAATGCATGAAAGCATAAGTTGTGCAACCTTGTGTCCAGATTAGATAAACCATGAACATGTACACAGAATTGGAGAATGAGGAAGAGGAGGGACATCCTATTCTTTTCAGTTTATGCCTTATGGCATCCCTTGAATAAACAAACGGGGCAGCTTCTATGTCGTTGTTTTAAAGCAGCTCATCGGGATAGCCTTTTAGAAGTGGCTTGTCGGCTTATTGACTTTTGGTTTGTTCGCATGAGCACTCGCACTAACACTAAAAACCATAAACCATAAGTTGCAGTTGAAAAGAACCTATGACCTTGCGGAGGAACTGGGGTGCTGGGCTGCTAGGCCTGGTGGCTTTGGAAAGCGCCTTAGCCTCAAAGACCGTGACATTCAGTGTCCCATGGAGTAGGGTCTTGGCCATCCCTCTCTTGTACTTCAGTCACTTGTGAAAAATCACATAGTGCGATTAGCCATACAAATATTGTGTAACATATACAGTAATCAGCCAATGATGAGGTTTGAAGGACCATGTGAGAAGGTTAGGATAATGTAAGTTTGTAGAGTGGATATTTGAATTTTATAGACAAACTTTGAACTTTATCACTTTTGTTATCATGTTGTCGGTCAGACCGCCGGTATGGCATCAGTCAGACCACTGGGAGCGATATTATCACAACGGTCAGACTACTGGCCAATAGTACCACAGGTTATTTGCCGACTACATTTTTCCATAGAGGCCAAAATAGAAAATTCTTGAGATTTTGGTAGATTGAGTCATGCATTAATTTAGGTTGACCTAGGTCAATGCATATGTATTGTATGAAGCATATTTTGACTAATATGAGTCAAGTTGTGAAGAATCTGTGTTT
The DNA here is from genome assembly GCA_036346265.1 of Melocanna baccifera. Classification (NCBI taxonomy): domain Eukaryota; kingdom Viridiplantae; phylum Streptophyta; class Magnoliopsida; order Poales; family Poaceae; genus Melocanna; species Melocanna baccifera. Next base: position 24,551,389 of record CM070689.1, read on the forward strand.
GAAAATAATTTCTCGGTCTTTGGATGTATAGGGACACTTGAAGTCAACCATGGTAAACAGTAAGGATCGAGACTACGCTCATAGAAGAGCTAAGGCTCAGAACAATCTAGGGTACTATGTAAGATGGCTGGGCTCAAACATGGCACAAGGAAGATGAAAAATATTGAAGAGAAGTTTGGGTGACGGGTTATACTATGTGGCTGGTTGCCTTAACTATTTAATGAGTTGAGATTGAAACTTACTAGTTAGTAATCTAACCTTCCTAGCTTTCCTTATTGAAACCAAGTGTTATTGGGTTAGGGCTTGAGAAGTGTGAGTCATGTGGTGTTCTCTCTTATACTCTAAGTAGAGTGGCTATAAAGCCTTTATTCTTAAGTAGTAATACACCAACTTTATTCATCTCTTATAGATCTCCCTTGTTTTGGTTGATTTGCTCTTGATCTGGATGGTTTTGATCTCTTCCCTTCTGATCTTACTCTATGCAAGGATATGTAAGTGATGGAGATGTCCTATAAAAATCAATTCATATCCATCTAGGCATTAGGTTTGGCAAATTCTTAAAATTGCCTTATTTTGCTTTGATTTGGCCTCTCCGAGTGATTTCTTGATCCAAGTGTTTTGGCCTCAAATCCTTAAGTGTTCTTATTTGCAATGATGTATGAAAATGCATCTAGATTCATCTTGACCATCCTTCACCCATGAGCAAGTTATATTCCTCATTTCCCCCTCCTTTGCTCGATTTTTGTATAACCTTCCTTCAAACAAAAAAGGTCAGAACTTTGGTAATTATTTTCTTGATCATTGATTGGAATAGATTCTTGACATCCTAGACAAGATGCATGCTAAGTTTCAAGTAATTTGAAGCCTCAGTTTGAGAGTTGGGTCATTTTGTGGGTTGAACCCAGTTTTTCTGCAACAGAGTTTTAGGAACCAAAAGGTCCTAATCTTTTTGTGATATTGCAAGATCTCTTATTGTTTTAATTTGTTAAGATTGTGATCTTATTTTGGTTCATATTTCGCGTTATTTGGACCTTCCACGTAAAAGTTATGTTGTTTTTAGTCTTGTCCATGCTACATTTTCTGTGCTGATTGGAGAGAAAGGTAGTACCATTTGTTACATGGTGTAGTACCGCACCTTACATGGTGATGGTACCGCTATGAGGTGTCAAGTCCTGTTTGGCTCAGTTTTACTTAGGGATTTCTCTAGGGTGCATAGACTCCAATGTTCATAGCTTATCATAGCTATTAGAGTGAAAGATTCTAATAATATTGAGGCAAATTTTTTTTAGAGAAACTGTTATCGGTGTGGCTCCTATTCACCCCCTCTAGTAGTCATCTTTAGGCCTACAAGGTTATTAAATGAAACTGATGAGAGAGGGAGAGTGGGGCAAGAAGAACATAAACCAAAATAGAAGGAAAGAACATGGGGCAGATCAAGTTGCAAAGTTCATCTTGTTGATGGGTTAAAGAAAGAACAAAATTAGATGAGGACGGACATGCATGGGGAGAGGGGATGTGTATGCACAATAGGAGGAAAGCTTGTGGAGAAGGGAAGTTAAAGACGGGATTCCATGCAAGGAAGGAGATCTATGGATGATCAAACATAGTAAATTATAGAAGAAGACCAAGGGTTGAGGGCGTCGTGTAGGAGCAGCAGCGCGAATTGAGCTACCGGACATCGCTACATGTTTTTTCTGTCAAGCCATGCGAATATGACATATACTAATATACATCAATGGAATCGATCAAACCACTTGAGGTCTCCCGCCCCTATCAATTGTCCATTCTCATAGTGTGTAAAATACAAAGGGTTATTTAGATACATGCTAGTTCCCTCTTTGAAATATACTACTATAAAGCTCATTCTTCGAAATATAGCACTATAGAGTACAAATTTATTTGAAATAAGCCATTCTCAGCAATTTAAGACCATAATGCCTCTCTCCTCCTCCCACCCTCTTCTTCCCACTCTCTCTCCACCACCTACCATGGCTCTCTCCATGGACAACTCAGGCGTCAGCTAGCCACGGTTGTCTTCAAGCCATCTTCTCTGCTAGATCTAGTGAGGAGACAGCTGAGGCACATCATGGTCGAGCATAGATCCATTGAAATTGATGACGTCCTCCTTGCGTCACTGGTGGCCGATGGGACCTTGCCACGCCAACTCTTTTTATCTGTATGAAAAATATACATATTTGAATTGGTTGGTTTCATTTTTAGTGGGACCCACCAACCGGTAGCTCTCACTTCCCATTCCCTCACAAAATAATATGTTTTGATAGGTATGCACATCCGCATCCCATGCCTCCTCTTGCATAAGAAAAATTTGCAAGTGTCACAAAAAAATCATTCAACTTATATATAACCATTATATTTATTCTTGTAGCAACACATGGATGTCCATTTTTCTTTTGCAAAAATGCAGGTGTTAATGTATAGCACGCTCCTCCGTTCCACACATCCTCTTGCATAAGAAAAATCTGGTAGATGTCATCAAAAAATTATTCAACTTATACATAAACATTATATTTATTGTCGTAGCAACACATGGACGCTTATATTGTTTTCTGCAAAAAATGCATGTGCTAATGTATAGCATGCTCCTCCGTCCCACACCTCCTCTTGCATAAGAAAAATTGGCAGGTATCATAAAAAGATTTATTCAACTTATACACAAATATTATATTTATTCTCGTAGCAACACATGGACGTTTGTATAGTTTTCTAAAAAAATGCAGGTGCTAATGTTTAGCACGCTCCTCCATGCAGATGGGGGATTTTTTTTATTTTTTATAAAAGCGGGGATGGGAGATTTTATTTTAAAAAATAAGGCCAAGCCCAACCGTATGCCTTTCACATAGTAGAGGCAATCTTTTTACTGTTAACTAGTCATGTGCCTGTATATTGCAATGGAAAATAAATACAATGTAAATAGCATATTTGTAATGACCATAATATAAAGGAAAGTAGGCAACACAAAATTTGAATGCAACATAATGAGTAGTACAATCAAGATATGGTCTTGGGGCATGCTACGCAGAGCAGACTATAGTCTATACTAATCAATATGGCTACATTAATTGCCAGAATTAACCCATATCTAGCGTCCACATGGAAAGATGAGCTAGTGCTACTAAAGAAATGGCGGCATTGAGGGCATCTTCAATGGTGCTGAGTCAGCTGGCTATTTGCATGTACACATCAGTATATATCCTATGTGGAGGAAAGAGAGTATGCAAAACACAAACAGCTAGCTACTATTTCGTCTCTAGTCTATAACGCAAAACAAGGCAGGTTCTATAAATGACTGTGTGTGCATGTAAACATCAAATAGCTATCTTTATAGATAGTCCTTTGGAATGCTAACTTTTAGTGTATACTCTATAGATGATGTGGAATCCTTATAGATAGTATTTAACTAGGACCATTGGAGATGCCCTGAGGAGGATAAGGTGGTAGTAGTAGTAGTATCACACCTCCAGGTGCTAGCTATGGTCATCAGGCTCATGTAGATGTTAATGCGATCCACATACCGATGAATCCATTATGCGTTGATAGGTATACCAGGCATGGTATTGATATAGCCGGTACACCAACCTAAAGGGGAAGAGTTTTATAGCTAAAATTTGATGTAGTAGCATGTCATCATAGATAAAATGAAAGGATTTACCATGGAGTAGGTAGAGTATGTGTAATCTGATGCTCTGAAGTTGATGCCATCAAATACAAACGCAAGGAATTTATCGTATGTGTGCCCACGACAAACTAAACCTAAACAAAACCATCTTTCACTATCTGAACCTTAGCAATTACTATTCACATAGAGAGTTCTTTCTCCTCTTTTGAATAGCCAAGATTCTTACTGGGATGCCTGTATGAATGACATCGATCACGGCGATATCCTTTGTGAAAATGCCAGCCCCAAACTTCAAACCAAGTCCAAGAACAATAGTGAGACCCATGCCTAGAACAATGCTCAGCTGCAAGGTGAAGATTACTATTAGCATGAGCTACTTGCAAAGTTGTAATGAAAGTAAAAGAAGTTACACGTACAACACACGAGAGGTCACAATAACCACCTTGTTGTTATCCTTGAATGCACTTGCAAGTACTGCCTGCAAGCACTCATTTGACAATACAACCTACTTTATACACTTCCTGAAATTGAAACTGCTGCTCTATGAACTGATCTACGAGTCTATGATATGAGAATCTGACATGTCCTGCGACGACCAATCCATCTGCATGAAGAGATGTGGCAAGTCAGAGCTGGCAACAGATCTGGAAGGCTGCCATGATAGTTGGTCCATTGTTATAGTCTATAAACGTCGCCCAAAGCCTTAGGCTGCTTAGAAGTCGGACTGCGGTATTTGCTAATAGAATACAACTCGGATACTTTGCCGTATGAGACTCCAAGTAGGAGTCGGCGTTGAATTGCCATAGCAGCTTATATATATAGATTGTACTTCCATGTTTCAGGGATAAGCAATAACAATCAAATTAGTTACTTTACCTTCTATCTCCTTCCTTCTGCTGGCGACTCCAAGACAGGGAGGGCCCGGCCACGGCTGGAGCAAGCCTCATCTACCAGCGAGCCATCGCTACGCCCTGAGGTCCCGAGGCTCTAACAACTTGGTATCAGACATGCCCGGTTCCGATTCCGGCGAGGAGGCCACCTCGGTGAGCGCCGTACTGAAGGCGATCCAGGAGCAGATGGCCGGGATCGTACAGCAGAACGCCGAGATGAAGTCCGCCCTGACCGATTTAACGCGGCAGAGCGTCGCCAACAACGCCAAGTTTGCAGTTCTGGAATCCAGGGGCGTTTTGCCCGTTCCGGTGTCGGGACTCTTGCCGATTCCCTCTGGGGCTTTACCAGCACTCGCCAATCCACCTTCCGCTCCACCGGGCGAAGCAATTGCCACCAGCTATGCACCCCCTGCATCATCCGCTCCCAGCCACGATGAGTCCATCATCCACCCCATGATCCGCCAACCACCCCCATGCAAAATTTCTTTCCGCAGCCCCCCCTTCCGTCGCAGCATTCCCTGCTACCTCGCTACCATACATCCACCAGCTCTTATTCCAGCGCTCCACGCTACCACAAACTCGATTTTCCAACTTTTGCTGGACTGGATGATCCCCTGCCATGGTTAAACCGCTGCGAACAGTTCTTCCATGGGCAGAGAACAGAGGAGGGCGATAGAGTATGGCTGGCATCCTATCACCTCACAGGGATTGCTCAGCAATGGTACTTCCAGCTTGAACGAGACGACGGCCAACCAACATGGGGACAATTCAAGGACCTCTGTCACATGCGGTTTGGACCACCAATTCGGAGCAATCCGTTGGGAGAATTGACTCGTTTGAGGCAAACGGGATCCGTCAATGATTATTAGACCAAGTTTTTGGCTTTACTCTGCCGCGCTGACCGATTGCTTCCTCTGCAGCAAGTACAGATCTTCACCGCAGGTCTGATGGAACCTATCCGAATGGATGTTGAACTGCAACAGCCAGGCAACCTACAGGTGGCGATGAGTCTAGCCCGTGCTTATGAACGGCGTGCGCAACTGGTGGTCGGTGATCCCACAGCACAACTTCAGCCGTGGCGACAGCCCCAGCGACCTTCTGCACCAGCTCCATCACCCGGCCGCTCCCAGGAAATAGCGCCCCAAGCAGCAAAGATCCGACACCGCACGCAAAGCCTTTCCGCTGATTGACACCGACGGAATTGGCGGATCGTCGCGCCAACGGATTGTGTTACAATTGCGACGAGAAATTTCAGCCGGGACATCGTTGTAAGCAGCCTTTCCTCACCTATATTGACATGAATGAGGACAGTGAGTCGAGGGAGGACCCGCTTGGGCTGCACGACCCTGATATGGCAGACCCGGCTCCGGAGATTTCCCTTCATGCCGTCACAGGAACTTACACTGGGGGCACTATGCAGCTTCCGGTGACCATTGGCACTCAGAACTTCATCGTGCTCGTCGACTCGGGGTCTACACATAACTTTGTCAGCGCTAGAGTGGTCCAATCTACTGCCTTGCAGCTGCGCCCTTCTCAAGGCCTAAGGGTTAAGATAGCCAACGGTGACCAGCTTGACTGTACAGGCTTCTACAAGACTTTACACCTCACGGTTCATCAGACGCCGTTCACTATCTCTGCCTATGCAATACCTCTGGATGGCTTTGACATCGTCCTTGGTGTCCATTGGCTGAAGACGCTGGGACCAATTCGTTGGGACTTTGACGATCTGACGATGGCATTTTGGTTGGAGGGCCGTCTAATCCAGTGGCAAGGTCTCTCCAAGAACAGACCCATGCAAGTTTTGGTCCAAACAGGACAAGCATCGCTGCAACCATTGTTGGATGACTTTGTTGACCTTTTTGCTGAACCGGAGAAGCTTCCTCCCGCCCGATCACAGGATCATCGCATACATTTAAAACCGGGGGCACTTCCTGTTTCCATCCGGCCATACCAGTACCCCCACCACCAGAAGGATGAGTTGGAACGACAGTGCAATGACATGCTCCGCCGTGGCATCATTCGGCGTAGCCACTCTTGTTTTTCGTCTCCAGTTTTATTGGTCAAGAAACACGATACTACCTGGCGATTCTGCGTAGATTATCGTGCCCTCAATGCACTGACTATCAAAGACAAATTTCCAATCCCGGTGGTCGAGGAATTGTTGGATGAACTCCGCGGCGCTCGGTTTTTTACCAAACTCGACCTTCGGTCGGGGTATCATCAAGTCCGTATGCACCCGAGGACGTCGTAAACGGCATTCCGCACACATGAGGGCCTTTTTGAGTTTTTGGTTATGCCGTTCGGCTTGACGAATGCCCCAGCCACATTTCAAGCATTGATGCAGGATGTTCTCCGCCCACATCTGCGAAATTTCGTCTTGGTCTTCTTCGACGACATATTGATCTATAGCTCCTCCTTGACCGACCACTTGCAGCACATTCGCTCGGTCTTTCTACTCCTTCGCCAGCATGAGTTGTTCCTTAAGAAATCTAAGTGCTCCTTTGGTTTACCTTCAGTTTCATATTTGGGCCATGTGATTTCTGAAGGAGGGGTGGCCATGGACCCATCCAAAGTGCAAGCAATCACCGAGTGGCCGCAACCCAAAACGCTTAAAGCATTGCGTGGATTTTTGGGTCTCGCTGGCTATTATCGCAAATTTATTCGGGATTTCGGAAAACTTGCAGCACCCCTCACAAATCTACTGAAGAAAGACGCATTCGGGTGGTCCCCCGTCGCCCAACAAGCTTTTGAAGCTCTTAAAAGTGCCTTGTTAGCAGCACCAGTTTTACACGTGCCTGACTTCACGCAGCAATTCATTGTGGAATGTGATGCTTCCGGGACCGGAGTTGGGGCTGTCCTTCATCAAGGGTCGGGCCCAATTGCTTTTTTTAGCCGGCCCATCGTACCTCGCCATACGAAGCTCCCAGCTTATGAGCGTGAGTTGATCGGCCTCGTCCAAGCTGTCCGTCATTGGAGACCATATCTATGGGGTCGCGCTTTTCTTATCCGCACAGACCATTATAGCTTGAAGTTCTTATTGGATCAACGCCTGTCCACGATCCCTCAACACCACTGGGTCAGCAAGCTATTTGGATATGATTTCACCGTGGAATTCCGACCGGGCCGCCTCAATACAGTGGCCGATGCCTTATCTCGCCGCGACTGTGCCCAGGCTTGCTTACTGGCCCTGTCATCTCCAGCTTTTTCACTCTTTCCAGACTTGCGCAATGAAGTATTGACTGACCCGGATTTACAACACCTGCGGTCTGAGTTGGAGGCGGGCAGACTGGGTGCTCCTTGGTCACTCACCGATGGCCTGATTTTCCACTCCGGCCGGATTTATGTGCCCGCTGCTTCGCCATCTCTGCAGCAGATTCTCTCTTCGGCTCATGCCGCCCATGAAGGCATTCAGAAGACATTATGTCGACTTCGCCGCGATTTTTATGTCCCCGGGGCGAAACGCTTGGTTCAGGACTTTGTGTGAACCTGCCTTGTGTGTCAACGCAACAAAGTTGAGCATTTACACCCAGCAGGCCTCCTCCAATCACTAGCTGTTCCTACTCAACCGTGGTCTGACATTGCCATGGATTTTATCGAAGGCCTCTCGCGTGTTCATGGTAAGACGGTCATTCTCTCCGTAATTGACCATTTCTCCAAATACGCCCACTTCATCCCATTGGCTCATCCTTACTCGGCTACGACGGTTGCTCGCGTCTTCTTCGCTGAGATTGTGCGTCTCCACGGCATACCCTCCTCGATTGTCAGCGATCGAGACCCGGTTTTTACAAGCAATTTTTGGCAAGACTTGTTCCGCTTAGCAGGCATTCGGCTTCACCTCAGTTCCGCTTATCACCCGCAATCCGACGGCCAAACCGAAGCGGTTAACAAGGTAATTGCCATGTATTTGCGATGTTTAACAGGTGATCGCCCTCGTCAATGGCTGGAATGGCTACCATGGGCCGAGTATTGCTATAATACGTCCTTCCACTCCGCACTTCGGGAGACCCCTTTTAAGGTGGTTTACGGCCGTGATCCACCGTCCTTGCGCTCTTATGAAAAGGGGGAAGCTGCGGTTCAAGCTGTGGAGGCCTCTTTGTTGGCTCGTGATCAATTTCTACGGGATATTCGTGACCGCCTTCTTCAGGCCCAAGAGTATGCCAAAAAGCACTACGATCGTCATCATCGCGATATTTCCTTCAATGTGGGCGATTTGGTCTGGTTACGTCTTCTTCATCGGCCAGCTGCTTCTCTCGGACTATCCACGAGTGGCAAACTGGGGCCAAAATACTATGGCCCCTATCGGATCCTTGCACGGATTGGGACTGTCGCGTACCGTTTGGACCTTCCACCAACTGCTAAGCTTCACGATGTGTTCCATGTGGGATTATTGAAGAAGTTTCAGGGCGAACCGCCTTCCACTCCACCTCCTTTGCCGCCGCTTCATCACGGTCGTGTGCTGCCTTCTCCGTTGCGCATATTGAAGTCAGCCAGCCGGCAGGGCCAGCAGCAGGTGCTCGTGCAATTGGAGGGTACTGCTGTTGCCGACGCCTCTTGGATTCCGCTGGTTCAGTTCCAGGAGACCTATCCACAATTTCAGCTCGAGGACGAGCTGCTTCGCGAGGAGGGGAGAGATGTTATAGTCTATAAACGTCGCCCAAAGCCTTAGGCTGCTTAGAAGTCGGACTGCAGTATTTGCTAATAGAATACAACTCGGATACTTTGCCGTATGAGACTCCAAGTAGGAGTCGGCGTTGAATTGCCATAGCAGCTTATATATATAGATTGTACTTCCATGTTTCAGGGATAAGCAATAACAATCAAATTAGTTACTTTACCTTCTGTCTCCTTCCTTCTGCTGGCGACTCCAAGACAGGGAGGGCCCGGCCACGGCCGGAGCAAGCCTCATCTACCAGCGAGCCATCGCTACGCCCTGAGGTCCCGAGGCTCTAACATCCATGGAGAGCAGCTAACGACGACACCAGTGTGATGCCAAACATTATTGCTACAACCCTTGCAAACAACAGGAATCTTGAAAATAGGGAAACTTCAGAACCATTTTCAAGGATCAGTTAGAGATGTTTATCCACTTTTATGATTCCAATGGTATCTCACCACATCCAAGAAACCGCCCAAATTTTAGGGATTTAAGGTTAGGTGGGATAACATCAACTTGCTGAACAAGTCAACATAACAATATCATAGTAGGTACCTGTAATAACAAGAAAGAGAGAAAGGTTAGGACAAATTGATAATATGGTGAAACTTACTGAGAAATGACATGAGCAACAGCTACATCGGTGATGCCCATATGACAAACAAACATCAAAATTGGGTCAAGTATGATATTTACTGCATCTCCAACCACTGAAAGATAAGCAAATGCTACATCAGAAAGAATTTGGACATTATGCACTGAGTCCTACTCTGTTTCTGTTTAATGTACTTCTTTTTAAAGAACTAAACATCATCTCTATGCATCGAACAAATAGCATAGAAACCTAAAGAAGGCATAAACCAATAAAACTTGTGGAAGAGACTAAGGATAATTTGAGCTTAATAGGGCTTGCATAAACTTTAGCAGAGTTGAGCTCAGTAAATACAGTAATTTGTGGGAACTTGTTAAGCTCGACAAATTGTATTATAGCCTTCTCTTCAAATGCTCCATCTGCAAAATGCCGAGTTACTGGATGAATAACTAAAATTTCTGATTATTACACTTACAATATTGTATACCCAATGGTTTTTTTTAAATAATTGCACACCCAATGGATAAAATACATGCCACTGCCACTTAAGGAATTGAAACTTAACCAGTATTATCTTTTGGAATTTAATGAGAATTTTCTTTAGTAAGTTTTATCTCTGAAAAGCATAATTATATTCAGAAGTGCTTAAGTGCCCCTCCCCTAGATGTGAAAAGTGCAAGTCCTTATTTTTGGAATTGTGGTAACAAGGCATTGTTATGTGATCTTGAAAATATTTCTCACCAATTCATAAATCACAAGATCTACACCTCGTCGCTTCCACCCCACGAGGATCCGATAGCCGGCCGCCAGGAATGGCTGGATCTAATCTACCATCTTGACGGCCGTCTTCCCCAGAATGTCAAGACAGGATGCGCCCGCACCCGTGCAGGTGCCGATCTCCTATGCACGTAGGACCCCCGCGCCCTTCTACGTCGATCTCCTACACCGCCCTTCCCCTCGCCGAGCATGCCTGATAGCATGTCCACCATGCCCGACAGTGGGCCCACTGCGATCTCCATATCTTTGGCCTTCTCCAGATCTGGATTTGTGTGTGTTGCCGATGGTGGCAACAAGGATGGGCATGTGAACTTGCAAAGTCAAGTCTTCATTGCCTAGTGTTGTCGCGTTGATGACCGGGTGCGTGTAATGGGGAGGAGGGCATCAGCGGAGAGATGGAGAGCGGGGCGTTGGCGGAGAGATGGGAAGGGGGCCAGCGAATGGGGAGGAGGGCATCGGCCGAGAGATGGGGAGGGGGCGTCAGCGGAGAGATGGGGAGGGAGAAGTCGGCTCGGGGAGATGAGGGGGGTGACGAAGGAGGAGATGGAGGTGATGCGGCCGTGCAGGTTAGCTATATACGGGGATGGCAGCGATCGTGGAGTTAGTCGGTTAGGGTAGCCAATTTTTTTTATGGACTTGGAGGGGAGGCATGCACATATATGAAGTAGTGGGTCCATCTGTTGTGCAAAACTAATGTGGGAGATGGTGGGATGGTAGATGAACCATCAGGAGATAATGGTGAATCAACATCAACTCTTCTTTTTAAGTAGTAAAGAATTTTTATTTTTACAACCGCTGGTAGTTGGGCCCAACCACTCGTGCCATCACGAAGGAGAGGCAATCTTTTAACTGCTATTTTGTTCCCAAAAGCTTAACTAACTGACCAAGCCATGTGTTTGACAGCCTGAGGCAATCTTTTAGCTGTTTTTTCTTCCACGAAGGCAATGCTAGAGGCGAGAGGAGCTTTGATAAGTTTGGGCTTTCCATAGCAATGATGTCAAAGGTGGTATTATTATTAGCGTTATTGTAGCACGTGTATTACAACAGAATCAGGTGCCATCGGTTCTCAGCTGTCTGGTCGAGATTGGACGCACATCGCCCCCTTGAGCCTGCATCGCTCATTCTAGTGAAGTTTTGCAACCTAGTTTTAATCCTTCATAATTCTAGTGAGATAAAAAAAAATGAAAGACAACATTGTAAAAAGGATAATGAAATGGTACCAAGTACTACTACTACATCCATAGTGGCTACGAAGGAGAAGAGGGAGGAAGACCAAGGATAACAAAGTAGAGTACACATGTGGGCACGTGAGCCGCATGAGCACAAATTTGCGCACGGTGCCACAGATGAGCACTAGCATAGGAGAGCACAGCGTGGGGCGGATGTGCATAAATGCAAGTGGTGTGAGTCGATTGAGTCCAGTCCGCACAGATCTAGAGGCGAGGGAATGTAGGTGACCATAGACCATGTTGGATACGATACGTTTAGCCATGCGGAAGGGAAGGAGATAGAAGAGATGAAGCATTTTCTGGTTGGTTCGATTCGTATCAGACAAGGAAGACAACTGATTTTTTAAGGTTTCACTAATTTGGGCCATACCAAATAAGCAAGGCAGTTGATATTTTTACCTAGATATCGGAGATTCGACGATCTCCCCTACTCCTGATTGAAGCACTCTCGCAAGAGTCTAGTTTTGACTTGAGACACACAAGGAATCAAGCCATCCACTTGTGGTAGTCTTTCTCCACTCAGGATAGATGGACTCTAAACCTTCAGAAGCCTTTTGGTGCCTTCCACAAGCTCCTCCAAGTAAAGTCACCTAGCCAATGCCTCTATCCGTCTAGGAGACACTAATTTTCAAGAGTAAAAATCCCAAAGGGAACAGTTGAATCCAGCAAGGTCAAGCAATTAGGAGTGATGCACAACTTAGGCCTAATGATACTGAAATCATGTCCCAAGAGAGCTAACTTTAATACCCATAGGATCTATATATAGCCCCTATTCTCAAAAACTAGACGGTAGACACAGGTATTTCAAAATACCCCTTTGAGTCGAATCATCTGATCAACTCAGATTATCCGGCTTAAACACTTCCAATGGTAAAAAAAATATAGTTGTTGCGTACACTAAGATCATCCGACCCAAGTCAGATTATCCGACCCCACTCACATCATTTGTCTGGTTCAGATCATCTGAGCTAGTGCAACTTATCAAGAGCACCTTCTCTGTGAATTTGATCTGACCTACTTGGATCATTCGACTCCTATTGAAACTTCGCCCACTATAAAATTGATACTTCGGATCACTCAATTATCCAACTCCCATTGAAATCCTCTAGAAATGCAATCTGTTGAATTGATCTGATTGATGATTCGACCCAGTCAGATTATCCGACTCAATGGTGAATTTTCTAACAAAGTATGAAACTTTACACATTTTTTAAATCTGGCATCCTCACTTGGTTTCTTTGTTCCTCTGATTAGATATGAGTTAAATAGACCTAGTGTATATCACAACTAAGTACCCAATCTCATAAAATCTCAAAAAACTAGCATTGGACCCCTTAATAATATGAACAAAGTAAAAAAACAAAACATGTCACGAAATGATTAAAACTCAACTTCTAGGATCATTTCCAGTGACAAGGTGCTTAATCTTCATGCTTTGCCATTATTTATACCTTTTAGAGATCCACGAATACCAAGAACTCCCAATATGCTAATGCTAAATGCTAACTCATCTTAAAGTCTTGAAACATAATAGTCTTGACAAATAAACGATATTAGGAACTATTTGTATTTTTTGCTGATGGCTTTTGATTGTAACTGTTGAATAGTAATAACTAATAGAAGTGGCTAATAGAAACAACTGATGAATAGAGTGCATTATGTAAGAAAGATAGTGCACTGAAAGGCACTGCAACATTGAACCACCACGTAGTTACAAAATTATGATATAATAAAATACATTATAACATATGAAAGTGCAAAGTAATGATTGATGAATAGAAGTGGTTTATAAAAATTGATGTATTTATATTGATTTTAATTTCTAAAAGTAAAAGTCAAAGCTAAAATTAATATGAATGAGCTCTTAATCATCAAAGTACTGAAGTTAATGGAAGTAGGGCTAGATGCTTACACGAAGCAGTAAGAGCAAGTTTAATAGTATAGATAGCTGCTATCTCTAATACAGTTCCATGTCATCAAAAGATAATGATATAGCCAACTCATACAATAAGCTGGCTATAAGTTGTCTCCACAAAAGCTCTCAAGCATTTAATACACGCATGGGTATATCAGTTATTGTGATCAATACCGATCTCCATCTTTGTGGCCCTTCATGGTGCAACAGTAAACCAAACTAGATAATGTAGTAGATGATAATACATGGCATTACTGTTGGCAACAGGACTTTAAACAAAAGTACAACTAAACAAGTTCTAGACCAGATGAAGAAATTAACAATTCTGAGATCTACTTAAACTCTAAAGCACCAAAATCTGCAACATCAGCTGCCGTCTCTCTATTGCCATCAGTAGCAACCACATCCAGAACATATCATCGACCTGAAATAAAACAGACAAAGAGATAAATCATGATGCTAATGACTAGAAGTGAAAAAAGCATATTCTTAATAACCTACCATGATTAGTTTTGTTGCATGTTTCCAAACCGATGCCAAATATTCTCAATTAGATCATTTTTAAGCTGGGAATGTATTGGACGAGCACGAATAGCCGCTTTTCTGCGCAGTACTTCAGCAAAACACACATTACCTCCTCTGTTCACTTCAGGTGGCAGAACTATCCCAGGATCAGCATTCAAATCAATAGTGTTATCTCCCTCCCTCTCATCTTCAACTATCATGTTGTGGAGAATGACACAAGCTAGCATGACTCTCCCAACACTCTTTCGTTTCCATAGTCGTGACGGACGCCGCACAATATTGAATCGAGACTGCAATACCCTAAAAGCACGCTCCACATCTTTCCTTGCCCCTTCTTGACACTGTGCAAATAGCTTATGCTTCTCTGTTTGAGGAAGTGGTATTGTTTTCACAAAGGTAGCCCATTCTGGGTATATACCATCGGCAAGGTAATAACCCATGCTATACTCCTTCCCGTTAACGGTATACTGAACTTGAGGAGCTTGCCCTTTCGATGCCTCAAGGAACAATGGGGACTGATTCAACACGTTTATGTCATTGTTAGAACCAGCGACACCAAAGAAAGCGTGCCATATCCAAAGATCCTGAGAAGCTACTGCTTCAAGGATGATTGTGGGTACTCCATAGTCACCACGAGTGAATTGCCCTCTCCATGCCACTGGACACTTCTCCCATTGCCAATGCATGCAGTCTATGCTACCTAACATGCCAGGAAAACCTCGAGACTCACCAATCTTAAGTAAACGCTCGACATCCTCACATGTGGGACGTCTCAAATACTCCTTGCCAAAGACCTCAATCACCCCTTTGGCAAACTTGTCTAGGCATTGCAAAGAAGTGCTCTTGCTAATCTTTAAATACTCATCTAGAGCATCAGCAGGACTACCATATGCTAACATGCGTATTGCTGCAGTGCATTTCTGCAATGGTGATAGCCCTATACGACCAGAACAATCTACCCTTTTAGTGAAATAGGGAGACCACTCACCTAGGGAGCTAACAATACGAAGAAAGACAGGTCTTCGCATGCGAAATCTAGTACGAAACATGCTATCAGAGTAGAGGGGATTTTCAGAAAAGTAATCGCCACAAGATCTTGATGAGCACCTACATGATCCCTCCAAATAACCTTCCTTGTACCTCTTTGACGCTGAAGTAACCCAGCTGCTAACTTGACCTTAATCTTAGTTGCAATACGCCTAGCAAACGAGTCTAGCATATCCTCCTCTGCTATGAACTCTTCTATTATTTTGGATGGGTCTAGTTCATCAGACTCATTTGAGGAAGAAGAGTGTGACATAGTTTAAGGTGAAGGTTGGAGCTCTGTATGTTGAGAACAGAAAGAAGCAATATATAGAGGGAGCTTGTACATTGGAGAGAGGATGAGTTATTACCTGATAATCTGGTACTTGACTGCAAATTTATTACTGTTGCTTGATTATCTGGTACTTGACTGCATATTTATCAGTGTTGCTTGATTATCTGGTACTTGATCGCATATTTATCGGTGTTGCTTGATTATTCGGTACTTGATCGCATATTTATCGGTGTTGCTTGATTATCGGTAGCCCAAACCAACAATGCACTAACAGAAATGCATTAGGTCCGACTCAAGCAAATAGTGAGCGACTAGCTGATGGTTTCTATTCGATTCTAATATGCTAAAACTTGTTTGTTCACATGTATTCTACTTGGATTAATTTGTATTTGTACAGTATAGAATATTTACTAGTGGACATAAATAAATGTTTGATCGATGGAATATTTACCTCAATCAGATTTGCCAAATAATTCTTCCTCATACACTTGGTAGCTAACACATGTTCAGATCTCAAATCATCGGGCATTGCACTTGTGTCTAGCATCATGAAGGCTCGGTATGTTTCCAACATAGCTGCCTTCTTGTTTTCTGCTGACTAGGTGAGCAAGCCTTTTAGCTTCAAGCTTCTCACCGAAACACGCTCGGGTCTCTAGCATCTCACTTCGATCTTCTTTTGTTGTTGTTTTAGCATCTAGAAACCTATGCAGTCATCTTCTATCTACGAAATACAAGTCTTTTTGTCTTTCCCTTTATATTTGCGTTGCGCCTTGGCTGCTTTGGTCCCAATTGGCCGTTCAAGGTCTTCAACATTATCAGGAGAGGGCTTGTTCTTCTCCAACTCCACCCCATCATCAAACCTTCTTTTCTTTGATTGATCAAGGTCCTCCAAATACGCATGCCACTTTGGTTGGTTACAAAGAACCTTCCAACAGTACATGAACATAAACTGGCCATCTTTGTAGTCTTCCTCGTAAATTTTCAATGCTTTCTCAATTAATTGGACTTCATTTTGTCCACTAACATATATTGAGTTGGCCTCCTTCCAAGAGCAACAAAACCACCCAACCTTTTTTTAATTTTTGCAAAACGGTCTTTGATTTGCTTCACTAGTCGTGCCCTTTTTTCGGAGTTGTTTGTTGTACGCAGCGAGAACATCTCCCCAATACTGTTCATTTTTCTTATAGTTACCATGGATAGGATCATTTGAGTTATTCAGCCAAGCACTCACCTAAATTATTATCAATAGGAGATTTAGTATCAGCATGCAATTAACGGGAAAAAATGCAAAAAAGGACTTACCAATCTCAAGTCCTCCTCCTGTGTCCATGCCAACCGCTTTTCAGTCCTCTCGGCATCTCCGTCATTGTCAACATTGATAGGACCCGACTGACTTTCTTTTGTCACATGTTGTGCAGGGGTTGATTGGTTATTGAAATAACTAAGAAAACCATTGGGAGGGCGAGGGTTCATCTCCCTGCAATATCAAGTGGTATATGCAGCAAAATTCAGTAACTATCTCATAGCAAAGTTCAGTACTTTATCTCATAGCAATATTCAGTTCAGTAATTATTCAAAATTCAGTTCAGTAATTATTTAGTAACTATCTTATTGCAAAGTTCTGTACTTAGCCAAAATTTCAAGTCATCTATATCATATCAAATTTCAGTACTATCTCATAGCAAAGTTCAGTACTTATTCATCTATCTCATAGCAAAGTTTTAGTAACTATCTCGTAGCAAATTTCAACACTTAGCCAAAATTTACATCCATCTCGTAGCAAAGTTAACACTTAGCCAAAATTTCAGTTCATCCATCTCGTAGCAAAGTTAACACTTAGCCAAAATTTCAGTTCATCCATCTCGTAGCAAATTTCAACACTTAGCCAAAATTTCAGTTCATCCATCTCCTAGCAAATTTCAACACTTAGCTAGCAAATTTCAGTACTTAGCATAATTTGGAGATGTCTAACACATAACAAAAACAAAAAAACACATACCATTCTTGCAGATCTGAGTTCGAATCCACCTTCTCAACCGTGGAGGAGATGGGCCATTCTGTGGCCACCAAGTGCTCGGAGCAGAGGAACTCGGCATCAGCTGTTGTTGTGGTGCGGCAAACCATCTGGGAGCGGAAGATACAGGCACACCTTGCGGCGGCGGCGGCGGGAAAAGCCAAGTGCCCGGTGGGTATGGGCCCGGAATGACCGGTGGCGGAGGCATAGCAGACCAAGATGGACATGCGTCGGCTTCAGGCGGCGGCGGAGCAACCTCCCTCTTCGATCGGCGAGACATCTGATCGGCTCAACGATAGCTAGGGTTCTTCACAGGGGCCATTTGAGGGGCGATTTGATTGGTTATATGATGGACTTTGGTGTGGATTTGGCGCGCACGGGGTAGGGAAATCGATCCTTCCCGCGCGAAGCAGAGCTTGAGATGGGGATTTTTCCCACTCGCGGCGGAGGAGATGGAAGTCGAGGGAGGAAAACTTTTGGTGTTTCGCACAGGATCGAGGAAGCCCCACAAAACGCGTGGATAAGCGACTGCATCGACTCCAAGCCAGCGATAACGCCTCTTTTGCTGTGCTATCGCCCGACGCTTGCATGAGAGCCGGCTTGGCTCTCTCTCCCCTTTTCTCTCCCCTCCACATAGGACTATGCTGACATGGATTCTCTTATAGCTAGCACAGTCAGCCTTATTAAACTTGCTCTAAGAGGGGAGGAGTGGGCGGCAATTTCAAGGGAGCACGTGGAGTCATACGAGGCGGAGCCGCGGAGGCATTGACAAGCCAAAGAAACTAGTTTTTTTTTTCAACTACGACCATAATCCCAGGGTATTACGAAATTTATTTTAAGAAATAACAGTCCTTGCAAAAAAAATATTGTTGATAGATATAGTTCAGTTCAAGTTGTTTGTGTATTCTGCCGTCTTTGGAGCTGAGCTTTTGACCAAAAAAATCAGTTCTTCTGGTATCTTTTTTTTTAAAAAAAAGAGATCGATTATTTTCAATGCAACTCAAAATCTGACACTTTCTCAATGCGGGTGATCTCAGTTCATTTAGCCTTTCGATGGGTTAGTGATTTAGTGTAAATCCTGCTTGTTGAACGTGGCATGAAGATTTAGATTTATAAGTTCTTTTTGATTGACGGCGCATCGGCGGGCATTTGGTCTAGTGGTATGATTCTCGCTTAGGGTGCGAGAGGTCCCGAGTTCAATTCTCGGAATGCCCCGTTTTTTGCTCCTCTTTTTTCCCGTTCTTTTTCCCCAATTCTGTACAAGACATCACAATTCACAAAAACAACGTTCATAACTTTGGTTTGTGTTTTATTTTGTTTTGTTTTTATTGGAAAGAGTGATCTCAACTTGCTGTCTGCTTTTTGCAACGTTGGAGGCTAGCTCTGCGGTGGTGTACCTAGAGGTGCAATTAAAATGGATACAGACGGATATTGTTTATTCTGTATCTTATTTTATATTTTTTTCTTGAAATGAGAGTCAGACACGGATAATATCGGATACCTATTTTTCCATTCGGTATTCGTTCTGTAAGGCTTTGGACAGTCAGTCAAACAGAAATTATCCGCTTCTTTACACAGGACATTGGACAGTAGGATACGATTTAAGTGAACACAGAGAATAATCATCGAAATATCGAAGAAAGAACACTCAGTATTCTCTGCATGTTTAGATATGACAATCTAAATATATGTTATCTTGTCCCTAAGTGAAGTCAAAATAAATTTCCTTATATCACTTGATATATGGATATATATGGACGGATATCACTCATCCCATATCCTATTCTATATTTTTTTTCTCGGAGTTAAAGTTGAACACAGATAGTGTCGGATGTATATTTACCTTTTCCATATTTACTCCACGAACCTTCGATCGATCGATCAGATAGAAATTATCCACTCTATTTACACCTCTAGATGTACCAGCGCTAGACATTTCTATTTGTCCGCAGCACAGCATGCGATGCACGAACGAGCAAGGTGACACAAAAACCCAGCCGAAGCCGCCGTTGCATGTCGCAGCGTAGAAACGAAGGACAGCGACTGGTGATGCCATGTGCCGAGCGTATCCCGTTCCAACGTCCCTGACACATCCTATGGGCATCCACGATCGTACGGTGCTCTGACTTCAAATATTTTCAGCTTCAGACATCCAATTTTTAACCTTTTATTTTCGTATTTTTTTGTTTTTTTATTTTTATTATTTTTTTGAATTATCTGTGATAATATATTTTGTATTTTTTAAATTTAATTACGGTCTCATGGTCTCCTCCCTGGCGCTCACTCCAGACAACCGCACCGTGAGTTCTCCGTGTTCTTTGCACACACACACACGGGCACACTGGGACTGTGTAGCGTAGCATCCAGCGACTACTAATGCGCGCGCGCGTTTGATCCAGAACACAGAAGCATCGGTGTCACCGCCATTACCTTACTGGGTGACCTCTTACAGCTACAGTATTTCTTTACCTTGGTTTCGAGCAAACCCATGGGGATCACCGGACACCAGTGGGTACTTGGTGGATCCGCCCCTGACGTGTGTATGTATGTGCGGTTCGTGTGCGTCGTGCAGGCGGCGGCAGGCGGGAGCGGGAGGCGCGCGTGCACGTACACGGCGAAGGTGAAGACGAGCTGCGCGTCACCGGCGTCAGCGTGACGTTTGGGGACCGCATCGAGGCCATTCTACGGCGCGTAGCTGTGCTCGCGTACAGCGCTATGTGCTATTACCATATCGGCAGGACAGCAGTGTAATGGGCAATTTGGCACCGATCAACAATAAAAGCACTTGTGCATCTGAAATCCTGAATTCAGGAATGAGCGATTTGCGACATCACATTTTCAACCCGTTTAGATCCTGCCCATTAGAGCTTCTGTTTTTGGCTTCTAACTTTCAACTTCTTAATTTCGCTCTTTTCTAACCTTTTAGCTTTTTTGTATTTTTTTTCTCTTATTCTTTTATATTATCTGTAATAATATAACTTTTTTATTTTTATTACGCTAAAAAAGCTAACAGCAGTTACAATACCAAAAAACAACTATAGTACCGTAAGCCTAAACCTACAAATAGTTAGTGTAGCTTGAAATATTATTTTTTTATCTCAACATACCCGAAATTATACATTCGGCCATTGAATTTACATCGCAATTTGCTTGCTCATCGTGACTCAACACGTGTTTTTTTTCTTGTGCAGGTTTGCCTACTATACATACAGCACTACATATGCAGAGTAATTTTTTAGAAGTACACCAAGGAAGAACACCGTATATACGGCCTACATATACTTCGTATATTATGAGCGAGGGATGCCTGGGCAGCTGCAGCGTCCAAGTGTCAAATTTGCACAAAAAGCCCTCTGAGTTTTTATATTTACATACAGACCCTCGGTTCTTACGAAAAGGTCCCTAGTTTTTTATGAAAAAGCCTCTCCGCTCTCCTTTTACTAGATAACGCCCTGCGATTTTCCGTAATTATGGATAGACCCTTAGTTCTTTCGAAGAAGCCCTCGAGTTTTGTGAAAAAGCCCCTCCGCTCCCCTTTTACTGGATAACGCCTTACGATTTCTTCGAAATTACGTGCGGGTCCTTGGTTTTTTCGGAGAGGCCCCTGTCACGTCGTTTCTATACGAATTTTCGTCTCTTTGGAGAGGTCCCTGTCACATCGTTTCTATATGAATTTTTGTCTCTTCAGAGAGGCCCCTGTCACGTCGTTTCTATACGAATTTTCGTTTCTTTTACTTCGGTCCACATGGTAGTGAATTTTTGCCCCTTTTACTTCGGTCCACATGATAGTTAGTGTGGCGTGGCGCCGCGCCTATGTGGCTAGTTTATATACTCTACGTTACAAACGAGCATGCCACATAACTCTAGAGATACCGTGTGTACAAACCATCTGCAGAGCATTTCTGTTGAAGAATCCAAGTACCGATGATACATATACATTGTTGCTACTTCTACACTAGATCCCAACGGTACCCTTAATTCCTCTAAACAAGTACTCCCATTTCAATTGCAAAATGAATAGAGATTAGATTAGGTTGTATTGCTTCTCCATAAGGCTCATACTAGGCGCTACGACGATGAAGCATGTAACCCATGCCATACTCCTAGGAAAAGCTCGAGACCTTCAACAAAAGGGTACCTATACCCAGAATTGACACATGTAGGTAGGTAGGTAGAGAATACCTAGGGTCGCGAGACAACTCTCTCTAAGGAACTCGGTAAAATAGCCCTGTAACTTTGGGAGAAGGGGTGCCCCTCACAAAAGAAGGTCGCATTGACCAGGTTGGAGCGACTGTTTACCAAAAACATAGGTCTCCACAGTGTCATAGGACCATGTATGGGCTGATGCCTGCCTAGTGCCAGAAGGTCAAGGAAGTTCGTGAACTGATGATAGGGAAGTCGGCGACCAAAGCAACGGTGAACGACGGCCATAACTATAACGGTCCAAAGGTAGCAAAATTACTTGTCGGGTAAGTTCCAACCCGCACGAAAGGCGTAACGATCTAGGCACTGTCCCAGAGGGAGGCTCGGTAAAATAAACCTGGATAGAAAGACCCTATGAAGCTTTACTGTTCCCTAGGATTGGCTTTGGGCCTTTCCTACGAAGCTTAGGTGGAAGGCGAAGAAGGCCCCCTTTTGGGGGGCGAGCCATCAGTGAGATAGTGAAATACCACTCCGGAAGAGCTCAAATTCTAACCTTGTGTCAGACCCACAGGCCAAGGGACATTCGTAGGTAGATAGTTTCTATGGGGCACATGCCTCCCAAAAGGTAATAGAAGCGTGCAAAGGTTTTCTTGAGCCAGAATGACATTGGTCCTCGAGTGCAAAGGCAGAAGGGAGTTTGATTGCAAGACTTACCGGTTGAGTAGAGACGAAAATCGGCCTTAGTGATCCGACGGTGCTGAGTGGAAGGGTTGTCACTCAATGGACAAAATTTACTCCACGGATAACAGGCTGATCTTCCCCAAGAGTCCACATCGATAGGAAGGTTTGGCACCTTGATGTCGGCTCTTTGCCACCTGGAGCTGTAGGTGGTTCCAATGGTTGGGTTGTTCGCCCATTAACGCGGTACATGAGCTAGGTTTAGAACGTCATGAGACAATTTGGTCCATATCTGACGTTTGGGGACCGCATCGAGGCCATTCTACGGCGCGTACCTGTACTCGCCTACAGCGCTATGTGCTATTACCATATCGGCAGGACGGCAGTGTAATTGGCAATTTGGCACCGATCAACAATAAAAGCACTTGTGCATCTGAAATCCTGAATTCAGGAATGAGCGATTTGCGACATCACATTTCCAACCCGTTTAGGCCCTGTTTATTAGAGCTTCTGCTTTGGGTTTTTGACTTCTAATTTATTAATTTTGTTCTTTTCTGACCTTTTAGCTTTTTTGTATTTTATTTTTTTCTCTTATTTCTTTACATTGTTTGTGATGATATCACTTTTTTATTTTTTAAATTTTATTATGTTAAAAAAAGCTAACAGCAGTTACAATACATAAAATAGCTATAGTACCATAACCATAAACCTACGTATAGTTAGTGTAGCTTGAAATATTAGTTTTTATCTCAACATACCTGAAATTATGCATTCGGCCATTGGCTTTACATCGCAATTTGCTTGCTCATTGTGACTCAACACGTGTTTTTTTCTTGTGCAGGTTTGCCTACTATACATACAGCACTACATATGCAGAGTAATTTTTTAGAAGTACACCAAGGAAGAACACCGTATATACGACCTACATATTTATATCCTCTACGTTACAAACGAGCATGCCACATAACTCTTGAAATACCGTGTGTACAAACCATCTGCAGAGCATTTTTGTTGAAGAATCCAAGTACCGATGATACATATACAATGTTGCTACGTCTACACTAGATCCCAATGGTACCCTTAATTCCTCTAAACAAGTACTCGCATTTTAATTGCAAAATGAATAGAGATCAGATTAAGTTGTATTGCTTCTCCATGAGACTTATACTAGACGCTATGATGCTGAAACATGTAACCTATGCCATACTCTCAGGAAAAACCTTCAACAAAAGGGTACCTATACCCAAAACTGACACAGGTAGGTAGGTAGGTAGGTAGAGAATACCTTGGGGCATGAGACAACTCTCTCTAAGGAACTCGGTAAAATAGCCTTATAACTAGGCCCGAGGGACTGTTTACCAAAAACATAGGTCTCCACAAAGTCATAGGATGGGTATGGGGGCTGATGCTTGCCTAGTGCCAGAAGGTCAAGGAAGTTCGTGAACTGATGATAGGGAAGTCGGTGACCAAAGTAATGGTGAACGACGGCCATAACTATAACAGTCCAAAGGTAGCAAAATTACTTGTCAGGTAAGTTCCGACCCGCACGAAAGGTGTAACGATGTAGGCATTATCTCAGAGGGAGGCTCAGTAAAATAAACATGTTTGTGAAGATGCGGACTACTTGCACCTGGATAGAAAGACCCTATGAAGCTTTACTGTTCCTTAGGATTGGCTTTGGGCCTTTTCTGCGCAGCTTAGGTAGAAGGCAAAGAAGACCCCCTTTTGGGGGGCGAGCCATCAGTGAGATACCACTCTGGAAGAGCTAAGATTCTAACCTTGTGTCAGACCCGTGGGCCAAGAGACATTTGTAGGTAGACAGTTTCTATAGGGCACATGCCTCCCAAAAGGTAATAGAAGCGTGCAAAGGTTTTCTTGAGCTAGAAGGACATTGGTCCTCGAGTGCAAAGGCAGAAGGGAGCTTGATTGCAAGACTTATCGGTCGAGCAGAGGCGAAAATCGGCCTTAGTGGTCCGATGGTACCGAGTGGAAGGATCATCACTCAATGGATAAAATTTACTCCACGGATAATAGGCTGATCTTCCCTAAGAGTCCACATCGATAGGAAGGTTTGGCACCTTGATGTCGGCTCTTTGCCACCTAGAGCTATAGGTGGTTCCAACGGTTGGGTTGTTCGCCCATTAACGCGGTACGTGAGCTAGGTTTAGAACATCATGAGAAAGTTTGGTCCATATCCAATGTGGGCGTTAGATCATTGAGAGGACCTTTCCCTTGTATGAGAGGACTGTGAAGGACACGCCTTTGGTGTACCAGTTATCGTGCCACGGTAAACATTAGGTAGCTAAGCGCAGAGAGGATAACTACTAAAGCATATTAGTAAGCCCATCCCAAGATGAGTGCTCTCTCCTCCGACTTCCTTAGAGCTTTCGGTAGCACAGCCGAGATAGCGACAGGTTCTCCACCCATACGGGGATGGAGCGACAGAAGTATGGAAATATGATAAGGTAGCGACGGGACAAGCCATTTAAATAGGTGTGGAAGTGCAGTGATGTATGCAGTTGAGGCATCCTAACAAATGAATAATTTGAACCTTGTTCCTACAATGCCTGATCAAATTGATCAGGCACTTGCCATCTATCTTCATTATTCAATTTTTTGAAGAAAAAAAATGAAAAAAACAAAAAAAGTTCTGCCCTTCCATCTCTTGGATAGATAGAGAAGGAGGGCAAAGGCTTTGGTGTCCCTTCTAGTCAAGAATTGGAGCTTCATAATTACTAGCCAATATTTCGTTCATGCCTTTCCTCATTCATAGTTCAATATTCTGGTGTCCTAGGTGTCGAGGAACCACACCAATCCATCCCGAATTTGGTGGTTAAACTCTACT
The DNA here is from genome assembly GCA_036346265.1 of Melocanna baccifera. Classification (NCBI taxonomy): domain Eukaryota; kingdom Viridiplantae; phylum Streptophyta; class Magnoliopsida; order Poales; family Poaceae; genus Melocanna; species Melocanna baccifera. The sequence goes on from CM070689.1 coordinate 24,576,606, forward strand.
ATGGTGATGATACTGTAGGGGAGGTCCTACGGCAAAATAGCTTGATGCCAAAATGATAAAAAGCTTAACTCTTATTTGACTTTCACTATCTTGAAATACGAAAAAGATCTAAATCCAAAATGAAAACGTCGTCTTATGCAAAACCTCAATTATCACATTTCCTCTCTCCCACTTCACACCTCAGAATGCACTGTTCTTATACATAGAAAGGTGTCTTCTCATCTTCTTAGCCCGAAATGAAATAGCTAAGAAGAGGAAGGACACCATATGTACGACCTACATATTTATATCCTCTACGTTACAAACAAGCATGCCACATAACTCTAGGGATACCGTGTGTACAAACCATCCGCAGAGCATTTCTGTTGAAGAATCCAAGTACCAATGATACATATACATTGTTGCTACTTCTACACTACATCCCAACGGTACGCTTTAATTCTTCTAAACAAGTACTCATATTTTAATTGCAAAATGAATAGGGATCAGATCTAGTTGTATGGTATGGCAGTAGATGTGATTCTGTTAATGTCAAAGATTATATGGGCTTGGCAGTGTACCTAGGTCTTATTTAAACCCAACTGTGGATCTGCTAGTTGTGTACTTGTGTAAACAAATGCCCAACATGATGGCTCACAGCTAGACACAGATTAAAAGTAGCGGGAGATGCAAGATGCAAGTAGTATTAAAATGCTTATGGTAAGCAGCAGCACTACTCAACTGATCCATCATAAATATACATATCTAGGAGAGGAGGTTAGGTTTAAGGGGTGTTCAGATTGGAGGTTGCTTATGATTTTTTACTGTAGCTTGCTTATTTTGCACTGCAGTGGATGGTAACTTATTTGCTATAATTAAATTTAAAAAAATAAAAATAGAAAAAATAGGCTAGCCTATCACGGACAATGCAAAGGAATATAAAAAAAAGAAATAGCAAAAAGCCTAAAGTAAAATAAAACAATCAAAAAAGATAAAAAAAGGAATAGTAAAAGAAACGCCGACGCCCACTGCCGAACGCTAGCACTGCCTATAGTCGGTAGGCCACATTGTATTCTGGGCTTCTAGCAAAAACACCTTTGTGGTATTGTTTATCAGTTAAGGTAGGGTTTAATTAATACCCTTGCTGAAACAGCCCAACTACAGGTCACTCTTTTGCTCTAAATATCTGTAAATCGCAGGTGTTTCTCTTAAAAACTAGATGACCTTGCATAGCATGTAATTTCAAAATGTCAAAACAAATGAAACTTGCCCCCCAGCTGCAAGCAGATCCACCCCTTTTTTTTGGCATCTCTTGAGTAGCTAACAAATCTGAAGTCCAAAACTATTTCTTCAAAGTTTCTTGCTAGCTGATATATGGGGCCCATATGTGGCTATTTTTCATGTCAACAAAGAACTCACAGACATAGCAATTACGAGGCAAATTTGTGCTGCCCAGGTGAAAATTTTAGTTAACTCGCGACCAAATCATTCTGCAAAACTCAAGCTAGTGAATTGAATTTTCTGGAGAATACAACGCAGCTTAGGTGTTAATCACCCAGGCTCCACAGGATAGATCCTTAAGCGTAAAGTAAGATCCCGTTAAGTTACGGTTTCCAGGAACCAACGGAACGCGAAGATGAACCAAAATAATGCAAGCCATAATTATATAGCATTCAGAACAAGCTGAAGGAACCACAACCCATATAATTAGAAAGGGAAGGTCAAAAAAGTACATGCGACAAACTCAGCTCCAGGTACAATTTTTCCAGTAGTACAGCACATTACAAGATTAAAATGGTGCCATATTTTATACATAAAAAGAACTAAACACGCTAAGAAAACAAACCGAAGTTTTCTCATGAGGCTATCTAGTAGTTTCTGTGACTCATCGAGCCTCCTCCTACGGTTATTAACACCTGAAAAGGGCCTCGAGTCTCGTCCTACACTTGCAACAATTTACAGCTGAGTAGAGATTATGCTAGCTAGGCTTATCCAACCACCAGCCTTTCTACTTGAAGGGATTATCGCCAAATGGGCAGTCCCTGATCTCCAGCTTCTTCAGGCTCTTGCAGCCTGAGAGGATGTAATGCAGGCCCAAGTCGCTGTTCCCAGCAAAGGCAATCGAAAGCGTCTCAAGACAATCAGCATGTGCCCCGATGGATTTAAATACAAGATCCGTGAGAAGGCCTGAGAGATAGAGAGGCGTCTAAGGCCCTTGCATGATTCCACAATGGCACTGAAACCTGCATCAAGAGGCTGCCGTGTGATGTAATCTGGAGTATGGGGCTCAAGGATGCATAGGCGGAAGCAAGTGAAGTTGGGACGATTCTTTGCGATGGTAATAACGGCCTTGTTCGCATCCGTCGGCAGAAGTAGAGAACTGACTCTAACATTGGACAACTGGTAGAAACATCAACAAGACCTCTTTCAGTCAACACAACTTTGTCCAGAACCAAAAGGGTCAGAAGGGACGACCGGCAACTCTTGTAGTTTACTGCAAGTTGATGCTATTACCATGTCTTGCATGTTCACATGACCTCGACTCCCGTGTATCATCTTGACTCTAGCCAACCTTGAGTTCACATTAATCATATGTTGTGTTCATATTAGTCATACGTTTCTATTAGCCATTTCCGTTCACATCAGTTATGCGTTCCCATTAGCCATACCAAGCTATATATATGTAATCCTTTGTGACTTGAATAAATCAATCAATTGCGTGATTACCCTAAATATTCCATGCTTACATAGTATCAAAGCGGTGCCGCTTCTGTACCGCCGCCTCCATAGCTTCCGCCGCGCCACCCCCGGGAGATGACCTTGTCTCCATGATCTCTCCCGGGGGCTATGCAACCCGTAGTTTAAGTCATATCGTCTGCGACCGCCACCGTCGTGAGTCCTCCGATGGCAGTCGTCGTGTCGCGTGGCCCTCCTGCGCCTCGTGATCGCCACCGTCGTGAGTCCTCCGACGGCAGTCGCCGTGTCGCGTGGCCCTCCTGTGCCCCGCGACCGCCACCGTCGTGAGTCCTCCGACGGTAGTCGCCATATCGCGTGGCCCTCCTGCGCCCCACGACCGCCATCGTCGTGAGTCCTCCGACGGCAGTCGCCGTGTCGCGTGGCCCTCTTGCGCCCTGCGATCGCCACTGTCGTGAGTCCTCCAACGGCAGTCGCCGTGTCGCGCAGCCCTCCTGCGCCCCATGACCACCACCGTCGTGAGTCCTTTGAAGGCAGTCGCCGTGTCGCGCGGCCCTTCTGCGCCCCACAACCGCCACCGTCACGAGTCCCCCCTGTGCTGTTGTGACAGCAACACCAGTTACCTCGATGTGTATTGGACGTTAGCTACCCCGAGCACAACGACGACCTCAACACCAGCTACCTCGACATGGCTTCCTCCTCCATGGCTACAATCATGGTCACTATACTCTTGGCTACCTCGACAACAAGGGTTTATCATTCATCGAGTTTCGTTCCAGTCTGAATGTTCGGCCTTCTCCTGTTCAGACTGCGGGAGGGTGTTAGCAAGTCTTGCGTGTTCACACGGCCTCGGCTCCCGTGTGTCGCCTCGACTCTAGCCAACCTTGAGTTCACATTAATCATGTGTTGTGTTCATATTAGTCATGCGTTCCCATTAGTCATTTTCGTTCACATTAGTTATGCGTTCCCATTAGCCATACGAGGCTATATATATGTAACCTTTTCTGACTTGAATAAATCAATCAATTGTATGATTATCCTAAATATTTCACGCTTATAGATGCTACAACAGCTAGACCATGGTCCTCAATAAGGTCTATCACCTGAAAATTCGCAGCTTAACTTTTTAAAGAAAAAACCTTAGAGATGAAATTATGCAAAGAGCTTGACATAACCACATCAAATATATTTCATCTCAAGATTGATCCTTTGGCATTTGATCGCCGTCAAGTGAAACTGTGATTTGTTACTCTTGGTGCTTGCCGGTACCTAAACAACTAGATGGAAGATTGAGAGGTGATCTCTTCAAGAAGATTGTGAAGAAGTCTGGCGCCAAATTTGTGAGTAGTTTGGTGTCCACTATCTCCGGAGTGGAGGAAGGACAACCAATAATGAATCAAGGAGTTGAGACTTAATTCGTGGAGTAGGTCCAAGTCGTTTGAGTTTTCCTCAACATGGATTAGGGGAAATCTACAAGTTTTTGAACACCACAGTAAAACATCATGTATCAATTGGTTATTTTATTGTCTCTCTTTTCACACTTATATTTCTAGCATTTTTGTGGTGACTGTGGTAGTTTAAATTTACTTATGCTAGAGATATTTGTAAAGACTAGTTCTTATGGTGCTTAGGTTTACTAGAATTGTGTAGGTTTCATTTACATCGAAAGATTGCCTAGCTAAAGTTGTGATAATTAAATTTAAAAGGCAAGAATTTTTATAACCTCCTATTCACCCTCCTCTAGTTGGTTATCCTCGATCTTACACCTGGTAAGGTCTTCATCGAGGAGGTGAGGATTTCTTGGTTTATTTTTTTTATTCTTTTTGATAAAGATAGCAGCTTTCTCGGTTAGTTTTTTTGGTTCGGTTTCAAGAACGCTGACTTCCCTAGGTGCAAATCTGCAATTAACTGCGCTTGGTGTTGGATTAGCTTTGTGAGAGCTCTGGACTAGGCAGGAGTAATTTTTGTTGGTTGAGTTAGTGATGCTTTTTTGGATACAAATTGCACTTTGGGGGGGGGGGTTAGTGCCATTATATGGTTTGGCTAATTTTTTCATCTCCTTTATCACGGTTATAGTCGGTAGAAATGGGAACTACCTAGCTCTGATCAGCTGTAGGGCCGTTCGGATTAGCTCATTTGTTTCGTTTCAGTGCATTAGTTAGCGAGTTTCGTGTAACAAAGAGCAAGCGAGTGGATTTATGAGAGTTTAATTTCATCGTTCATCAGGTGAATTTTTTCCCAGTAGTTGTGTTCTTGGGGTTGTTGGTGTGTGAGTAAGCTAGTACTGTTAGCTACAATTGTTCCTAGCTATAGGTCAGGGCTGGAGCAGCCAGTGAGGTGCTTCTTTGTTTAAGTGATGGTCTCACCTGTTAGCTGCTCGAGGGAGCGAGCACTGGCTAGTTAGCCGTTTTTCTCAAGCCCCTTTAGTTGTGTTGCTTTGATAGCAGCCGTACTTAATTGGATTTGTAATGTGCTGTAAAATCGAACCCTTCTCAAGCTAGCCCTGATCGTTTCGGCTTTTTTCGACTTCAGCTTCTAGCTTTAGCTTTTTTTTCACTATTCACTACACTATTCACTAACTCAGCTACAGTGTTTTTTTTTCAGCCAGTTCATTATGTTACGTGTTTTTCGAAGGTACGAATTGTTCGCCTCTTTCATTTTGTTGGATGGATGTGTTGAACATCTAGTCAATTTTCGGCATATTTTAATCCAGAAATTCAGCATATAAAACATGACATACAAAAGCATGAGTGATTCAACAATGATGTATTCATATTCGCTTACGAACAAACTAACAGCAACACCTATTAACATATTCATAGCACACAGAAACAAATACACCAGAGAAGTTTTCAGGTTATACCCTCGGGCGGGGCCAGTGTCGGTAACACCGGAGGCGCCGTTACCATCAGTCGACATGATGGTCTATTCGATGTAGTCGATCGAGGCGTGATGCAGGATGAGGCGTGATGCAGGAAGATGTTCGCCGTGCAGTCTTGCGAACAGTTCACCACCAGGAAGTAGATGACGTACTTCGCAGATTGAGTAGTCACGTCAATGCGCTTCCCAAAAACTTGATTGCCCGTTTACTCGTGCAGGTACGCAAACGGACGGAGTTTCGGAGGCCTAATCGCCGAGAACCCTTTGCGCGCAAGGTTTTGGACCGGAGATTACTGAGCACAGCACAAAAACAGAACCAGAGTACTATATTTCATCCCGTATGGAGTGGAGAGCCTTTTTTATGCTCTGTACTTTTGTAACAGCAAAAACGAAGAGCCAGTGTAACTGCAGCCATTAGTCACTAGTAACTGTAGCCATTACTCGAAAGTAACCGCAGCAATAATTCACTAGTAATTGTACCGTTACTGCCAGCCATTCGTTAATACTCTTTACTGCGAGTCAGTACGTTACGATTTTCGAATAGATAAAGAAAAACGCGCACGCACCCGACACGCCTGCGCGCACGCACACGCACACGCACATGCACACGCACACGCACACGCACCGCACCGCACCGCACGGCATGGCACGGCACGGCTCGGCTCGGCATGGCGAGGCGAGCGAGCGAGCGCGCGCTTGTGTGTTGGCTCTTTCCAATTCCACAAGGGGTTACCACGTTCTACCTTTTAAAGTGGTGTAACTCCCATTCAACTCTCCATATGGGACTAAACAGTTTTTCCATGTGGGCCTACAAATTTCATTTGATTAATTGCTAAATTAAAATGGACCAAGTCCAATTAATCCAACAATCCCCACCAAATTTCAAGGCACACAAGAAATGCTCTCAGTTCTGCTGTTGTTTGATATACCAGTGTTTCAATGGAGACTGTTAAGTTGAACATCCACATAGGAAAGGAGTTACACTTATTCACAACTGAACAATGGACTATGCCTTGAATTGACAGTTTTGTGCGAACAAGCTTTACCCAGTTCCTTTACTAGTACTAGGCTGCCTAAAGCATCCCCTCTGGTTGGAGCGTATAAGTCATACTCCATGCCTATTCATGAGTATCTAGAGATCACCCAAATCTCATAGATTGTGACCAACAGTCGAACTCATATAGGTGTGTTCCTTCTAAGATGTCCTGTAGGCCGACATCTCTGCTTTAAATAAGCCACTCAGATCACATTGAGGTAAAAACCAACCTGCCATACAGAATAGGAGAGAAGCGCATCACTGAAGAAATGAGCCCTGTAAAGGTCTCTCCTCCCAGTCAACTAACAGCTTGTTTCACCATCCTACTTCACGGGATCTCCGATCACGTAGAACTGGTTACCACTGTGGTATGACTCATGTGGGTCTCAGGTCCATCTCACTCGATGCACTATCTATCACATTACGTGATAAACCCTTTGTAAATTAGTCGGCCAGATTATTAGCTGTCTGGACATAGTCCAGCACTATCACTCCGGAGTTTTTCAGCTTTCTGACAGACTTCAACCGCCTCTTAACATGCCTAGATGACTTCATGTTGTCCTTAGAACTGTTCACCTTGATAATTACAGTCTGATTATCACAGTTCATCAGGATAGCCGGTATCGGTTTTTCAACCACTGGCAAATCCATAAGGAATTCGCGAAGCCACTCAGCCTCAACAGTTGCGGTATCTAACGCTGTGAGTTCTGCTTCCATGGTTGACCTCGTTAAGATGGTCTGCTTGCAAGACTTCCAGGAAACAGCACCACCTCCAAGTGTGAACACATATCCACTCGTGGCTTTTATCTCATCAGCATCAGAGATCCAGTTTAAATCACTGTAGCCCTCTAGTACCCTTGGGTACCCAGCATAGTGAATACCATAGCTCACGGTTGCTTTTAGATAGCGCATTACTCTCTCAAGAGCACGCCAATGATCATCTCCCGGATTTGAAACAAATCAGCTTAGCTTGCTCACAGCAAACTAGATGTCAGGTCTCGTAGCATTAGCTAAATACATCAATGAGCCAATGATCTGGGAGTATCTCAATTGATCCCTTGTTATTCTTCGATTTTTTCTCAATAACACACTAGGATCATAAGGAGTAGAAGTAGGCTTGCAGTCACTATAACCAAAGCTACTCAAGACCTTCTCTATATAGTGAGATTGCACAAGTGTAACCCACCATCATCTCCTCTCAGTAGCTTAATGTTAAGAACCACATCAGCCACTCCCAAATCTTTCATCTCAAAACTCTTGGACAGAAAGTCCTTGACCTCCTCAACCACATTGAGGTTGGTCTCAAAAATCAGTATGTCATCAACATACAAGCACAAGATCACTCCTTCTCCCCCACCATAGCGATAGTACACACATCTGTCGGCTTCATTCACAACAAAGCCAGCAGATGTTAAAGTTCTATCGAACTTCTCATGCCACTGCTTAGGTGCTTGCTTCAGACCATACAAAGACTTTAACAACTTGCACACCTTTCCTTCTTGACCTTCTACCACAAACCCGTCTGGCTGATCCATATAAATCTCCTCCTCCAACTCTTCATTTAGGAAAGCTGTCTTAACATCCATTTGATGAACGAGCAGACCATGAGAGGCAGCCAGGGCAAGTAGTACTCGAATTGTGGTCAATCGGGCAACAGGTGAATAATTATCAAACAAGTCCTCGCCTTCTTTCTGGGTATAACCCTTGGCCACAAACCTTGTCTTGTACTTTTCAATTGTACCATCAGACCTAAGCTTTTTCTTGAAAATCCATTTACATCCTACAGGTTTACACCCATAAGGACGGTCAACGACCTCCCAAGTTCCATTAGACATAATAGAGTCCATCTCACTCCGTACTGCTTCCTTCCAATAGTCAGCGTCAGGAGAAGAATATGCCTCTTCCATGGTTCTTGGAGTGTCATCCATAAGGTATACAATGAAATCATTACCAAAAGACTTTGCAATCCTTTGTCTCTTACTCTTTCGAGTAACCTCATTGTTATCCTCCTCAGGATTTTCCATAGGTGTTTCCTCAGCATGTTCTATCGGCACAAAAGAATCAAGGGAAATTATAGGTTCTTGACTAGATGAGCTAGGTACATCACATTTTATAGGAAATTCATTCTCAAAAAATGTGACGTCTCTGGACTCTATGATTGTACCAACACGCATGTCAGGTACTCTAGTTTTTATAATTAAGAACCTATAACCCACGCTGTGCATAGCATAACCAAGAAATACACAATCTACGGTTTTTGGTCCAAGTTTGCACTTCGTGACAATTGGCACGTTAACTTTGGCCAAACATCCCCAGGTGCGCAAGTATGAGAGAGACAATTTTTTCTTTTCCCATTCCTTGAATGGTGTTACTTCTTTATTCTTTGTAGGAACTCTATTCAGGACATGACACGCGGTCAATATAGCCTCACCCCACCATTTCTTAGAAAGTCCCGCAGTGTCTAACATAGCGTTAACTAAATCAGTTAGAGTGCGGTTCTTTCTTTCAGCAACCCCGTTTGATTCGGGAGAATAGGGAGGCATCCTCTCATGAATAATTCCATGTTCCTCGCAAAATAAAGTAAACTCATTCGAAAAATACTCTCCCCCACGATCAGACCTTACCCGCTTAATTTTCCTCTCAAGTTGGTTTTCTACCTCAGCTTTATAGATCTTAAAATAATTTAACGCTTCATCTTTTGTTTTCAATAAGTACACATAGCAAAATCTAGTGCAATCATCTATAAACGTCATGAAATATTTTTCCCACCTTTAGTCAACACGCCATTCATCTCGCACAAATCGGAATGAATGAGTTCTAACGGTGCCAAATTCCTCGTCTCTTTTGCTGCATTGTGAGGCTTGCGAGGTTGTTTTGATTGAACACACGCATGGCACTTAGAACCTTTGACCAAAGTGAATTTCGGGATTAAACTCATATTAGCTAAGCGCGTCATACACCCAAAATTAACATGACAAAGTCGTGAATGCCAAACATTAGATTCATCATCATCGTTGCACACATGGTTCACAAATTTATTATAGGAATCCATCAAAGAAAAACGGAACAAGCCTCCGCTCTCATAGCCTTTACCAACAAATATTCCATACTTAGATACGACACATTTATTGGACTCAAATGCAAGCCTAAAACCATCTCTACACAATAGAGATCCGCTGACGAGATTCTTCTTTATGGAGGGGACATGCTGCACATTCTTCAGCTGCACGGTCTTTCCCGAAGTAAACTTTAGATCGACCGTACCAACACCATGAACAGCTGCATGCGATCCGTTTCCCATCAACAAGGAGGAACCTCGACAGACTTGATAAGATGAAAACAAGGAAATATCAGCACACACATGAATATTAGCACCAATGTCAACCCACCACTCATGTGATTGACAAACAGAAAGAACTGTAGGTAAATAATTACCGTACCCCGATGTTCCTCCAGCATCACTAATAATCATGTTGGCAGACTTTTTTTGCTTATCCTTGCGGTCTGGACAATCCTTAGCCCAATGGCCAGAATCACCGTACACAAAGCAGCCGCCCTTTCCTTTGCCTTTCTTGTTAAACTCAGTAGTAGCCTTCGGCTTGACAATATGCTTATTTTTCTTCTTATTGTGGGAAGCCTGAGGGTTCTTTTTCTGCACCAAATTGGCACTAGAACCTCCCTCAGCAGCAACTTTCTTGCCACGAGTATCTTTTGCCCTCGCCTTCTCTTCAACACCAAGAGAGCCAATGAGATCAGTAACACTGAACTCCTGCCTCTTGTGTTTTAGAGAGGTAGCAAAATCCGACCAAGAAGGTGGTAACTTAGCGATAATACCGCCAGCCACAAACTTGTCCGGTAACTCGCACTTATTGTTCTCAAGCTCCTTTGCTAGCGCTTGAATCTCATGAGCTTGTTCTACTACAGAACGGTCATCGACCATCTTGTAGTCATAGAACTGCTCCATGACATACAGCTCACTGCCAGCATCAGAAACTCCGAACTTGGCCTCAAGTGCATTCCACATCTCTTTGCCCGTAGGCAAATGCATGTACACATCCACAATGTTATCTGCCAGTATGTTAACAAGTGCACCTCGAAACAAGTTATTCGCTACATTGAACTTGCGTTCGTCCTTAGCAGAAAGAGTGTAACATTCCAAAATTTTATTCCTTTATTGAAAATCAAATCTGGAATTTATTGGATTTTCTAAATTGAGAAAAATTATAAACTTCAATTTATAAAAGTCAAAAATGAATTTATTACATTGCTGAAAGTTAAAACAAATGTATTTCAGCTTCCTAAAGTCAAACATGAGATTATATTAATTTTTCCAGATTTTAGAAAGAATTAAAACCTTCCCTTTTAAAATCAAATTGTACCCTTGCAAATTATACTTGTTAAAATTAGTGGGAAATATTTTTATTAAGTCTAGAATAGCTCCAGATAGTTCTCTGAATTTTTCTGGATTTTTCAAAATTTATTTGGTATTTTTCTGAGCTTTCTAAAGCTTAATAGCATTTCTGGAAAATCAAAAAGAAAGAAAATCCTAAAAACCCCTCCCGGCCGCCAGGTGTCAAGCATCGGAGCCCCTCCGCCCGCCGGATTCCCCCTCAGCCGTTCGATCACATTTAAACCCTCTCCCCGCCTTCCCTCCCTCCGCATGCGACGTGTGTCACGCATCGGACCGTCCACTCCCGCGCTGGATTTATTCCTAGCCGCCCGCACCAACTTACCGCTTGACCGCTCCCCTCTCCGCTCCTACCGCCACGTGGTTCGGTCGGGACCGTTCGTCGTTGTCGGACTCTATCCCGGCCGTCCGTGTTCACTTAACCCTCCGCCCGAAACCACAACGGCTCAGATCAAGTCTCCCTTGCCGGATGGGATCTCAGCCGCACCTCCTCACTTACCCCTTCGCGCATCACCTGACGACCCCGATTCCCCCTCCTGCCACGCGTCGCTAATCGGACCACCGCCCGATTTCTTTCCGTTTTCTCTCGCGACCGGTGGGCCCTCCGTGTCAGCTCCGTCTTCCCCGCCCCCTTTCCTTTCTTCCTCGCGCGATCTCCGCCCGCTGCCGCCATTGCTGCCGCAAACCGAAGCTTTTAAAGCTTCGGTTTTCTTCCGAATTGATGCCCCGCACCAACTGCCGATCGCAATTGATCCTCCACCGCGTCCGTTGCAGGCATTAATTCCCCCAATTACGCCCTCCTTCACCGTCGCGTTAATTCCCCAAATCCGGCGAGTTGCGCGCGACGGTTACCGCCTCTCCCCGCCTATAAAAGGACCTCCCCGAGCACCTTCTACCCACACCGCTGCTCCCCGTGCCTCCAATTCACAACATTGAGCCCCGAAGCCCCCCCTGCGCCCGATTTCCCTCCGCCGGCTCCAGCTACTCCGGCGAGCGATTCCGGCCGGCTCAAGCCCCCTCGCCCCTCACCGACACCTCCCCGACCTTGCTGGTGCCCAGGCGATCCTCGGCGATCACTCCCCCGAGCTGCTGCGTCACCGGAACCTCTCCGCCGCCGTGAACCCTTCTCCGACCGCCGCCCCTCTCTGCCGATTTCCCTCTCCGGTCATCCTCGGCCTCCGCGCAAGGTACCGATGCACTCCCCGCGTTCTCCTCGTCATTTTGATACCCTCGGCCGGCGCCGCCGCTCACCGGAGCTCCGGCGACCATCGGGCCCCGAGCGCCGCCGCCGCCGGCCAGGCCACGTCAGCCGTCGGGCCGAGTTGGCAGCGGGTGGCAGCCAGGTGGCGGCCAGATCGGCGCCACGCCAGCGCCACCCGCACGCCCCCTCGCCACCTCGCGCGCGTGCCGCCACGTCGGCATAAAGCCGTGACGTGGCAGCCACGCGGCGACCACGCGGCAGCCCCGTGGCGCCACGTCAGCGCCACCCTGCTCCCCGCGCGCCCGCCTGCCACCTCACCCCTCCCTCGGGTCCGTGGACTCGGCCCACAATGTTTCAGGATTATCTGAACGAAAGATTGCAAGAATGCTTTCTTCAAAGGATAAGGCATGCTATGAAGCCAGATGAGGCATTTGGGCTAATTTTCTCGTGGGACAATGTTATTGTGAGTTGTGTGTGTGTGTGTGTTGAGTGTATTGTACTGTGACGGTTAGTGCAATAGCAGCATTTTAAAACTTTCTCGTTAACAGTTATGTGCTGCAATGATAATGTAGACGTATTCTAGCTTACCTTTTACATAATTCAACATTTATCTGGTTTAATGCATCGCCGTATGATTTGTTTTACAGTTTTATTTGCACATGCATGCTTGCATGTATAACTTACATTTATTTCATTATTGTAGGCATTGTTGCATCATTGATTGACCATAATCTAATCAGAGGTGATTTCACGCTCTCCCTAACAGTAAATTGCATAAATATTAAAGCACCTTTAAGGATATATTGATGCTACTTACCACTTGGTTGTGTTTTAAGATTTGTGCATGTCTATAGGAGTGGAAAGTATGGAATCACTCCTCTAATCTAATATCCTTTCACTATTACAGAAACACTATTAGTAGACGCAACATTACAGACAGTTTTGTGAAATCGCTTGTGTAGGGTTAATATCACAGGCTGTTCTTGGCAAAATTGTTTGTGAAGTATCACAGACGGTTATATATTGTTTGCGCCGCTTAGATCCACACATGTTTTTAGTTCGACCCAGATCTAGGCGCCCTGGCTGGCCCTCCTCCTCCCCTCGAGCCCGACGCCCCTCCTCCTCCCCCCGAACCGTCACCGACTTCCCCGAATCCAGCGCCCTTCTCCCCCCGAGCCGTCGCCGACTTCCCCGAGCCCGGTGCCCTCCACCTCCCCCTGAGCTCGGTGCCCTCCTCCTCCCCCAGAGCCATCTCCAACTTCCCCAAGCCCGGCGCCCTCCTTCTCCCCCCGACCTGTCGCCGACTTCCCCAACTCCGGCGAGCTCGGCGCCCTCCTCCCCTGACTCCGGCGCCCTCCTCTCCCGTGAGGTGAAGAATTAATATATGTTATTCATGTTTTATATAGAATAAATATTGGTGTTCATATAGACTAATTATTGTTTCATATAGTATAATTAATATCTGTTATTCATGTTTCATGTAGATGTTCATGTTTCTATAAATACATGTTTAATGGGAAGAGTTTACGGTAATGAAGACGACCAAAAATTTTAGAAGTATAGGTGCGGCGCAATGGAGGAAGGAGGACAAGCAGGCAATCCTACGGGTAGGGTGGGTAAAATCCCACAGCTGGGCTCTTGCAGAAAGCGCTGAGTGTAGAATCTTCTAAAGGATCATTTCAAGCAAGTAGGGTCAAAAATTTTATGAAATACTTCAAAGATATCATTATACATGATACATTCTAAGTGCAAATGCAATCACTATCTTTTTATTGGTATAGATATCTATCACCCTGGAATCGAGGTCTTACAAAAGAAATAGATCCATAATCGACGAACTTGTTAGGCTGCACAAGGAATGCTTGGATGGGCGATTGCCTATTTATGATGGAAGAAAAGGCGTGTTACCTTCTAAGTGCAAATGCAATCGCTATCTTTTTATTGGTCTATAACTCCGGAATCGAGATCTCGCGAAAAGAATAGATACATAATCAACGAACTTGTCAGGCTGCACAAGTAATGCTTGCCTATTTATAATGGAAAAAAGGCATATTATCTTCTAAATGCAAATGCAATCGTTATCTTTATTTGTACATGTGTATTTGTTAATGGATATTTTATTTTATTTCAATTAATTTATATGCGAAAATGGATGTTTTGTTACTGAAATGAATTGAGATATGAATTGGATGTATACATATTTGCGCACAAGGGGGTAAGCTTCATGGACTTGCTGAAGCAGATAATCGAGAGATCACCCGGCCCCCAAGAGGAAGCTGACCGTAGGCACCATCGTCTAATGAACTCTTTCCTTGTATTAATTCTTCCCTATTCTTAAATAGCCAGCCACCTTCAATTCGTCTTTGTGCCGTGTGTGGCGTTTTATATTGCTGGTTAGATAAGATAGCGCTGATGTTAATTATATGATCAGCCGTTCCAATTTGTATCTTAGCTCTCTATCACAAAGGCAGTTATCTATTAGAAATATGTGCACTTAGTTTATATTTCGTTGCTAGAACAATTATTTCTATTGTAAGCACTAAGAGAGCATGTTTATCGTTTGTTTGAAGACCCATTTCCCAGATTAATAATAATTTAGTTTTATTTGAAAGCCTTATCTTTACTGAATAGTTGTTTTTAATGATTTATTATAGAATCTGTGCGGCATATATCTTTTAGAAATATGTGCACTCAGTTTATATGTCGTTCCTAGAAGAATTATTGCTATTGTAAGCACTGAGAGATCATGGTTATCGTTTGCTTGAAGACTTATTTCCCATATTAATAATAATTTCTTTTATTTGAAAGCCTTATATTTGCTGAATAATTGTTTTTAATGCTTTATTATAGAATCTGTGTGGCATTCAGTGGCGCAGGAAGAGGAAATATATTTTTGTACATGGTTGCACCACTAATACTATACTTAGGGAGACTAAATATTTCTAGACATTATAAAAATGTCTGGGAACATCATGACCATTGCAGGAAATGATGCTCACATAGTTGGCACAGAAAGATCTATCATCATCTTCCTCATGGGTACCAGATTAATCACAGACGATGCTCTACTTTACCCCGAATCCAAACATACTCTCTTGAGTTTTTTTGGATATCCGCTCTAATGGGTTTCATGAAGAAACTAAGAATGATAATGGTGTTGAATATCTACTCAAAGTTAGAAAAGATGGATTAGAGAGAATATTGGTTGAGAAGCTCCCTTCCTTGTCATCAAGATTGTACTACACTGCTACTCACATATTAAACCCTCTTAAACATATGATGCCATGAAAACAATGTTTAGAAACCCAAAACTATTTAAAATTTGGCGTGATAGATTGGGTCATTTTGGTTGAGAATGATGAGAAAGATATCATAAATAATTTCGCTGGCCATAAATTAAAAACTAAGGATTTCTCTAATTAAAAAGATTTTGTGTGTACGACATACGCTAAAGGGAAATTAATAACTAGGCTGTCCTTCCTTAAGTTAAAGATGAAACTCCTGCTGATCAATGTCAGGCTGATGAAAGAATAGTATACAGCTTATATTATACAATTTGTTTCAGTGGTATCTCTTGTTGATCGATATCAAGCTGATAAATCTCACATGGTGATACGAAGTCACCTCGCAAGAGGAAGCTGATATTTATACAACTTGTTCCAGAGGTATCTCTTGTTGGACATTTATCAGGTAGCTAGCATTTCCCCCAAGAAAAATGAACACCCATTAATTGGAGCATTTACGATTAATATTGCAATCCTCTATGTATCTGTATTTTTTTTAAAAAAAATGGTAATTCACAACACCTATGATTTACAGTCGGAGCAAATCAGAAATCACCACCTGTAATCAGAAATCACTAGGTAATACTGCCAATTAAGGAAATCATTGGCTTGCATGGAATTAATGTTAGCAAATTGGTTTAAGATGAGTGTCATTCAAGCAAGAAAACAATTGTCACACATAATTTTATTCGATGCACTTTGAAGTGCAGGAGGTACATAGTTCACGTACACTACGTACGTACATTGAAATTAAGATCGATACATATATATGAGTGGCAAACTGGAGAAAAAAAAAAAGCGGTGCACGCATTTTGGGTTTACAGGTTTTACACGTACCGGATAGAAGAATTACATATATAGTTGGCCTGGATATGGGTAGGATGCCATCAAAGATTGAGATCACCTTACATGTAATCCGCGTGTACTAAAAAACTTATACACATTTTTATTTTATTGAAACTTATACACACCTAAAAAGGTCATTACGGCGAAACACGCAACAAAAACTGAAACCACCTTCCGAACGCCTGGCTGGTCGGAGGTGCCCAGGATGAAGGTAACGGCGACGCTCGTGGCGAGGAGCGCCACGAAACTTTTCACGGCCCGCACGATAGAGATAGCATTCTTTTTTTTGGTCATCAGCAGGAATACCACCAGGGTCAGTGCCGTCACGAAAGTAAGAGCGTTTAAGTACACGTAGTAGTATGCCTTCTTAGCTTCAACAACCGTGATGGCAGCCGGGGGAGGATTTTGGGTATATCAGCATGAGAGAAGGACGAGGCACCCGTCGTCGTCCTATGATACTTCGGCAGTGCCTGGTAGGCCCAGTCGACCTTGGGAATCCAGCTCGGCGGCTGGATCGCCGCCTGGTAGGCCAAGGTGACGAAGAGCGTGGCCACCGTCACCATCCACCCGCGCATCTCCGTGAGGAACTCAAGATCCGTGTCCTCGTCATCTCCGGGAGGAGCACTGCCGCTGTTCTGCTGCTGATCTACGACTAGTTTCCCTGTAAGAGGGATCTCCATGGTCCCCTTGTCGCCCATGACCACCACCAGCTTGACGTTGCTCTATACGTACAGATACAGCGTCGTATATTATTAATTAGCATCTTAAATTGAACACCCCAAAAGAAAATTAAAGAAAAGAAAAGAGAGAGACAGACGAAAATCTGATTCTACTGGCTACCGGCCGGCCTACCTGCGAATCTTTGGCCCTAACATCAAGGCCGGCCTGTTCGATGTCTGACATACTCGCGTGCTGCAATCCTCTCTCTAAATATGCACTTAGCGTAGATGTTAATTTGTTTTTTCCCTACTGTACATGGGCAGCATGCCGCGGGCTGCCCTATATATATAGCCGAGTTTGACTCTTCAACATCACACCTGGCTAGATGCCATTTATCAGCACATAGCACATGGTCACGGCAAAATCACGTGGATTGGTCAGCTAGAACACACTTTAACCACTGTAATAATATTATCTTGCGTTCAAGAGAGAGAATGTGTATGAAAAATCATATTTGCCCATGTTAATTGGTAGATCCCACCTGTAAATACTCTCTTAACCCAAGAGAAAGAATGTGTGTAAAATTTGATAGCCTTCTACTGTTTGGGCACTGTTCAAGGTAGTATGCTTGTCTTTTTCGTATATCGCAAATGCGAATGAATTTGATCTTAAAATTTTCACAGAGACATATAACAAATCCACCCCTACGTCCGGTAATTTTAAGGGATTTTTAGAAACGTATGCTATAGTCAAAAATAAAGTTTGTGCAAAATTCGTATTTTTACTTATATTTCGTGAACATGCATACACTTCCCATAGTTCATGACGTCATTTGGTAAAAAAAAATGGCACTATCGATGATATTTGGCTGAAGTTTTGAGCCGTTAGATCTAGATCATGTGAATTTGCTATGTCTCCAGTCCCTAATCTACAATTCGCTTCACCGCCACCTCTTCCTCCCGTGCTCCCGCGCCATCTCAAGTGCAGTTGTGGGGGCATGCCGATTCCTTCTATGTCACTGGCTGCCTTCTTAGGCGTCGATGACGACTCAAAAATCCTAGTTTGTATAGGATTTGGGATTTTTTAGGAGGGCGTTCAACATTGGCAACGAGGTCGCTGGAAGTGGACTCCCAAGGCATGCCTTCGCCGGAGTGCACAAGTTCCTTGCCGATGCAAAGGCTACGGGCAGGTGAGAAAATCGAACAAAATTAAAAAAAAATCCATCTAACGATGTAGACGAGCTATCTATAATTTGCCTCTTACCTTCTGAGAGGTAAGGCCAGTTTTAAAGGTCTTTATTTGGAGGGTGTTCAGAATGGCGATGACTTATGGTTTTTTCACTGTAGCTGGTTTATTTTTTTATTGTAGCTGAGTTGTCTTATTTAACATAATTAAATTTTTAAAAAAATAAAAATAAAAAATATGTTAGCCCCATCACAGATAATGTAAAGAAATATGAGAAAAAAAAAGAAATAGCAAAAAGGTCTATAAAAACTCAAAAAAGTGCAGTTGTGGAGGCATGTCGATTCCTTCTGTGTCACTGGCTGGCTTCTTAGGACGATTGGTCCTAACAGAATGTGCATCTATGGATGCAAGGGTACAGCCGAAGCTAAACAAAATCTAAACAAACATGATTTTCCTTGCTTCACTCGGCTTTTGATTTGCCACTCCTATTCAGTAATTTACACCAAGATTGGCTTTGAGAGCATGAAATATTTAAATAATCACGTTATGTAATTCATTGATTCAAATCATAAAGGGTTACATATATATATAGCTAAGTATGGCTAATGGGAACACATGATTAATATAAACAGAAATGGCTAATAGGAATGTATGACTAATATGAACACAATACATGATTAATGTGAACTCAAGGTTGGTTAGAGTCGAGGCGACACACGGGAGCCGAGATGCAGAAGCTGAGACCGTGTGAATACACAAGACTTGCTAACACCCTCCCGCAATCTGAACAGGAGAAGACCGAATGTTCAGACTGGAACGAAACTCCATAAAGACTGAAGACGACAGACCCTTCGTGAAGATGTCAGCGTACTGTGATGAAGTGGGAACATGAAGAAAGCGGATATGACCGATGGTGACACGCTCCCGGTGGTGTGACGGCTTGTGCTCGCGAACGATGGGCCGACGATGATGATTTGGAGTGATGACGATGGTAAACGGGGCGCTTAAAAGGCCGTAGAGAGACAGCCATGTCGACAAGCGCGCCGCGTCATGCCACGACATCATCGAAGGAGAGGAGACGTCAAGGAGGTCAAAGCCAAGATGGTGAAGTCCAGAGCTGAGAAACATCGACGGGTTGGTAGAGCAACGCAAACCGATCTATGATCGGAAAAAATAAAGAAAACTCGATCTGAAAATGATCAGGAAAAACTCTAATTGGTAGCCGATCAGATGATCAGCGACACGACTTAAACTACAGGTTGCGCAACCCTTGGGAGAGATTATGGAGACGAGATCATCTCCCAGGGGCGATGCGGTGGAAGCTATGGAGACGACGGCTCAAAAGCGGCACCGCTATGAGCGTGAAATATTTGGGTAATCACGCTATGTAATTCATTGATTCAAGTCACAAAAAGTTACATATATATATAGTCTAGTATGGTTAATGGGAACACATGACTAATATGAACGGAAATGGCTAATAGGAATACATGACTAATATGAACACAACACATGATTAATGTGAACTTAAGATTGACTAGAGTCGAAGCGATACATGGAAGTCGAGACGCAGAAGTCGAGGTCGTGTAAACACGCAAGACTTGTTAATAGGCTTTGCAACACCAATCATTTTGAGGTAGACATACCAAGAATCAACACCAGCCACACGTACACTACTGATCTGCCACTCCTATTCAGCCACACGTACACTACTGATCTGCCACTCCTATTCAGTAATTTACACCAAGGTTGGCTTTGCAACACTGTCGGACCCCAAGTTTACTAACCTGGAACTCTCTGTGAAGTACTGCACTATTCCCTGGATCAGTAGATAGTGCTCACAGATACAATGCTGCATCATTTCATACAGACAAAACCATACATTACAATACCAGAGTTTAAAATAGACCACGTCGGGCCGAGGTTACAGTAGGGCCGTTAGGCCAAATGTCTTACGATACATAAAGAGCGGAAGCGGAAACGTACATAAGCGTGGGGCTCAACTCGTCACAGGCAAGTGACTGGGCCTACTCGGGTACCCTCGCTATTAACCAGAGACCTGATTAATAACGGAGGCACCCGCCAAAGCTAGCCTGGTCAACCGGTCTGAAACAAGCGGCAAGGCTACCGATGCCTATTCTAATATCCACCGTCATCATTCCCCTTGGCATCCTGGTCCACGCAGTAGGTGTAGTGCTCTTGATTCGCAGCTTCTGAATATGGGGGTTGAAGAGCGAGGGTGAGCACAATTCAACGTGCTCCGCGAGCCAACACACAGGATGTAATAGTATAAAATGCATGGCTTGACAACATATGGCTGGGGTTTATTTTAGTTGCACAAAGCGATATTGGACAAATACATAATTAAAACCCTATGACTTAGCAGATTTGTGATAATGCAAAAGTGTTTGTAAATGTGCAATAAGTATATTGTAGTTGGTTCCATCCACCGATTTCATGGTTCCACCCACCAATGCTTAGCTTTTGGCTACTGGGCTACATCCACCCTAACTACTAACACTGGAGTACGTCCCTCCAGGAAAAATCCAACAAAGTGCAGTACTTCCCTCCACTTAGTTTTCGGTTCCCACCCCAAGAGATTTTTGTAAATAGAACTAACTCGAGGAAGTGTCCATGTCTGCTCTTGACCGTGAGCGCGGCTATTCGAATAGTTTATTTAAACTCTGCAGAGTCTGTACATCATTACCCACAAGAGATAACCCAATCGTTAAACTCCGCACGTTTCCTTAGACATGCAGGTCAACCGGGCGATCACATGACCTTTACAATGCATCTAGTAAAGACTAGCACTCGCTAAGATTTCGTCTACAGGAAAACCCCTTTGGGCCCCAGCTAGACCCCCTCTTGCACCCGCCTCTATCCGGCGACATGATCCATCCAAGACGGTTTTGCGTCCAGCGATGAAAATCATGGGTTCCCAGTACTCCTCTTCTTGGCGAATGCAAATTATTTAGTCATACCTACAGTTTGCCGGCTTGTGGTTTGTACTGTTTTACATGGAGAGGCCGACACAGGATTAAGTCCTTAAATTGTCCAGACGGGCTTCCGCAACCCGATCGTTACCTCCACCATCCATCCTTACCATCCGCCCGGACAGGGGAGCAAGTTGTAGGGTTTTGAGAAGCATAAAATAATCTTTATACAAACTACCAATCATGTACATCCCATGATCGCCCCAAAACAACTTAGTCGTTGAGAAAGTATGATCAGGGCATGCTAATGTCCTAAGAATTTATTGGACTTGCCTGGCAATTAATAACGTAGCTTATCTTGTAAATTTTTATTTATTAGTATTACCTAAGGCGACAATGGGAGGGGTACCGATGATTTCAAGGAGTGGAGTAGCTACATAGTGCTAATAAAGCAAGGTGGTTCATTAACTAAGGAAAATCGGTAAACTAGTATACATAAAATAACGCATGCAATTAGAATACTTTAAAACCACATAATTCATTTAAAACATAGGAATTCAACATGGTCAAAGTGTTGACTCGCCTGTATCAAAAGCTTGGGGGTCTGGTGCTGCTTCGATCTGGGGCTCGTTCACATCCTCGAACTCTACTCGGGCGGAGAACCGGAAAAACAACAAAAGAGCGAGCAGGAAATAAATACCCAAAACAAATAAGCAAAACTCAAATGAACTCTAAACTGAATCGGAACAGAACCAATAGATAGGTCTTGATTTTATAAAAATTTAGAAACTGGTTTCGTTAAATTTGGAGTTATGGTTATGAAACTATAGCTTTTCAAAGTTTTGAAATCATGAAAAAAATTCAGAAATTAAGAGGGGAGAGAGGGAGGGGGCTGCCGACAGGTGGGGCCTGAGAGGAAGTCAATTAGGGGCCGATTCCTTATCCACACCCATCGGTCACTCTTGCCCAGAACAAACCACACCTCCCCTCTCCTCCCCCCATTGCTTCAACCCGGCCGCAAGGGAGGAGGGCCAACCGGCGGCGGAGGGGCTATGGCGCGTGCTGCGCGCGACCAGCGGGCTGCGTGGTCGGGCGCGCACTGAGCGGAAGGGGCGGCGGGCCGCCCGGCGACAAGCGCGCGCGGCGGCGCGCGCCGGTGGGGAAGCCATGGCGCCGGCGGCTCGAGTGGTTCAGGCGCGATTCCTCAACGGGGGAACTACCCTGGACCTCCATGAGCTCACCTGTGGCGTCAATCGCGGCCGAAGTGGAGCCGGGCGGGCCGGGGGCGTGAGCGGCTCGGGGGTGAGGGAGGTGACGGCGGCGGCCTGCTGGGGAGGAAGGCGGAGCCCGGCGACGTGGTGAGGGGGCTCGCGGGGTCCTCGGGCTACTCCTCGTGCGGGGGAATCGACCTGCGGCGCTGCGGGTTCCCAGGTGGAGCCCGACGCCGGGGTTGGTGAAGAGGGGTGTCCGGCGGCCTGCGGGAAGAGAGGAAGCTACAAGCTGCGGTGGGGGTGAATCGGCAGTGGAGCTCCGACGCCTTTTATAGGGGCCAGGGAGGAGTGAGGCGTCGAGGGAAGGGGGCAAGGCGGCATGGCGCCTGCGCGAGCGGAGGCGTCACCCCCGTGCGGCCACAGTGCGGTGCGGCGCAGAAGGCAAGGCGAGCTACGGCCGACGGGACCCGTGGGGCCCACGAAGGACTACGGCGGCGCAGCTCGGGTGGGGGACGGCGAGCGGCGAGGGCTAGCCGGACGGTGCTGAAAAGAGAGGGCGGAGTGGCGTGTTCAAGGTCCACTGCTGTCGGGCGCTGAAAGAGAGGGTGGTGTCAAGACGAGGCGGTGTCAAGGCAAGGGCTTGGCGTCGTAGCTTCTCCGCGGGATTAGGGGCGGAGGGGCCAGCGGCCGCACGGACAGAGAAGGGAAGGAAATGGTGTCCTGCAGCCAGGGAGAAGGAGGGATAAACTAATGGGTAGCTGGGATTTGAAGGGAGAGCTTTTACTCCAACATACACACGTACGCAATCTCTTCCTCTATCCCCCTTATAAAAGGTTAAACACACTGTTGTTGTACTTTGAAGTGGAAACCAGAACTTACAAGGTTATGCTGGTATGCTTGCTTGAAGATAACACCAAATTTTCAATAAGTTGTACTGCTGAAATTCTTGAAACTTTCTTTTTGGAAACACCAAGAACAAATGAACTGGGAGTTAAGCCTTTTAAAATTAACATAAGCTTGACAAATCACATTCTCACTAGACTTTGAAAATGGGGTGTTACAGATCCTACCCCCCTTAAAATGAATCTCGACCCCGAGATTCGACTATGCTGGGAAAAGAAAGGGAAAGTCAGCTCTAAGTGGATCCTCGCGCTCCCAGGTTGCCTCTCGCTCGGAGTGGTTGCTCCAATGAACCTTACAAAGGCGAATGGTCTGGCGTCTGGTCTTCTTCTCCATAGTATCGAGAATCTTGATCGGACGCTCGGGGTAGGTCAGATCTTTCTGGAGCTTAATAGTTTCTACTAGGGCCTCTTCCTCGGGAACTCTGAGACACTTTTTGAGTTGAGACACGTGGAACACGTCGTGCACATCTGACAGATTTGCAGGTAGCTCCAATCGATAAGCAACTTCTCCACACTTGTCAATAATAGGGAATGGCCCTATGTATCTCGGAGCGAGCTTGCCTTTCACCTTGAACACGTGGATCCTCTCGAGGTGACACCTTGAGATACACATGGTCTCCGACTTGGAATGTTAGTCCTCTTCGGCGGTTATCGGCATAGCTCTTTTGTCTAGACTGAGCAGCTTGTAGGCGATCCCTGATCAAGCGAACCTTTTCTTACGCTGTTTCAAAGTGTCGGGTCCAAAGATATACCCTTCTCCTGTTTCTGACCAATGCAGAGGGGTTCTGCATTTTCGCCCATAAAGAGCTTCAAAAGGTGACATCTGAAGGCTTGATTGATAGCTATTGTTGTAGGCAAATTCTGCGTAGGGTAAACACTGCTCCCAACCCGAAGTGAACTCCAGAGCACACGCTCGTAGCATATCTTCCAAGACTTGATTTATTCTTTCGGTCTGTCCATCTGTTTGGGGGTGATATGCAGTACTGAACGCAAGATGGGTCCCAAGAGCATTGTGTAGGTTGACCCAGAAATGCGAGGTAAACTGGGAACCTCGATCTGAGACTATCCTCTTAGGCACACCATGTAGACACACGATGCGGGCCATATACAACTCAGCCAGTCGGTCCCCTTTGTAGGTGGTCTTTACAGGGATGAAATGGGCCACTTTCGTTAACCTATCAACTATTACCCAGATGGAGTCATATCCTAACTTGGTGCGGGGTAACCCTGTTATGAAATCCATTCCTACTTCTTCCCATTTCCACTGAGGGATCTGAAGGGGTTGGAGAAGTCCGGCAGGTTTTTGATGTTCAGCCTTGACCTTTTGGCATACATCGCAGCAGGCTACATACTCGGCGATGTCTCTCTTCATACGCGGCCACCAATATAGGGCTTTCATTTCTTGATACATTTTAGTGCTACCCGGGTGTAGAGTATAAGTAGAGCTATGGGCTTCTTTGAGTATCAGGTCTTTTAGGTCCTTCTGGTGGGGAACAAAGAGACGTTTCCCATACCACAGAACTCCATGTTCATCTGCTACTATTTTAGGGGCTTTCCCCTGGGCCATGAGGCGCTTGAACTTTTGGACTCCAGGGTGTCCTTTCTGGGTTGCTTTAATTTGCTCCGCAAGAGTTGGGTGTACTTCCATGGTAGCTAGAGTACCATGCTCTACTATTTCCAAGCTAAGGGCTTCAAACTCTCTGTAAAGCTCAGGTCGCAATTCTCCCACCATTGCGATTTAGGGCATCGGCTACTACATTAGCCTTCCCGGGGTGGTAGTGGACATCCAGATCATAATCTTTGATTAGTTCTAACCATCTTCTCTGTCTCAAGTTAAGGTCAGCTTGAGTGAAGATGTATCTGAGACTCTTATGGTCTGTATAAATATCACAGTGATTTTCAATCAGGCAGTGTCGCCAGATTTTTAGAGCGTGTATTACCGAGGCTAGCTCCAGGTCGTGAGTTGGGTAATTGTCCTCATGGGGACGGAGTTGTCTGGACGCATAAGCTACAACTTTTCCCTCCTGCATGAGCACACAGCCCAGGCCTTGACGCGATGCGTCACAATATACTTCAAAATCCTTGTGTATATTTGGCAGAACTAGCACAGGGGCTGAGGTCAATCTTGTCTTTAATTCTTGAAATCCCCTTGCACATGCGTCCGTCCACTCATACTTCTTTTCTTTCTTGAGTAGGTTTGTCATTGGCCTGGATATCCTGGAAAAGCCTTCTATGAAGCGTCTGTAGTATCCGGCTAGACCCGTAAAAACTACGCACTTACGCGGATCGAGGTGGGTTGCTTCCACCCTAGAACTGCCTCTACTTTGGAGGGATCGACTGCTACTCCTCCAGTGGATATGATGTGCCCAAGGAAACTAACCTCATGCAACCAGAATTCACACTTACTGTACTTGGCGTATAATTGATGTCTCTTAAGTATCCCGAGGACTACCCTTAGGTGCTCTTCATGTTCTTTGGCATTCTTAGAGTAGATCAAGATGTCGTCTATGAACACGACTACAAATTTGTCCAAGCATTCCATAAAGACTTTGTTCATTAGATTCATGAAGTAGGCCGGGGCATTAGTTAATCCGAATGACATGACTGTATACTCAAATAGGCCATATCGTGTGGTAAAGGCGGTCTTAAGAATATCCTCTGCCCTGATCTTGAGTTGATGGTACCCTGACCTTAGGTCTATTTTAGAGAAAACAGTGGCCCCAGTTAGTTGATCGAACAGGTCATCTATTCGAGGCAAGGGGTACTTGTTCTTGATGGTTACTTCGTTGAGGGCCCTGTAGTCTACACATAATCTGGCGGTGCCATCCTTCTTTTTGACAAAGATTACGGGGGAACCCCACGGAGATGAGCTGGGCCTGATGAAACCTTTGGCTTGGAGCTCTTCAATTTGAGTCTTTAGTTCCTCAAGTTCATTTATCGCCATCCGCACGGCCTTTTAGCAATTGGGCGGTCCACGGCTTTAGGTTAATTACAAACTCTATCTCTCTGTCTGGTGGCATGCCTGGTAGTTCCTCTGGGAAGACTTCTGGGTACTCTTGAACTACCGGCGTATCCTTTAATGTTATTGCCTCCAGGTGATGTATTACGCGACCCGAGGTGGGGCGATCCACACCAACCTTTATCTCTCTCCCTGAGTCTTTGGTGAGGACTACCTTCCTATTAGCACGGTCTATCATCCCCTGGTTTTTGGCTAGCCAATCCATCCCTAGAATGACGTCCAAAGTCTGGTATTGCAATACCAAGAGGTCTCATGGGAAATCAAAGCCTTCCATGGTGACCTTTACACTAGGGCTAACTAAGGTGGCAGTTAGGGGTCCTCCTGGGGAACTAAGTACCACAGGTCTCCTTAGTTTAAAGGTGGGCAACTTAACCTTTTCAACAAACTTCCCAGAAATAAAAGAATGCGAAGCACCCGAATCAAAAAGAACTTGTGCGGGTATCGACTTAACAGAGAACGTACCCATAAGTACTCCGGAGGCATCTCGGGCGTCTTCTCGCGGTGACATGGTTGACACGGCCATGGTTTGGAGTTGATTTGTCTGTGATGCTTGAGGTGTCCGATAGACCTTGTTTGGTGTTGAAGATGAACTCGGGATGAGGTGACTCGAGATTGAACTTCCCTTGGGTAGCTTAGCGATCCGGGCATTTGTTGGCGAAATGCCCTTTTGCTCCTGATTGAAACAGTGGAGGTTTGCAGCAGGTTGGTTGTGGATGATTGCCCTATAGGGCGGGGCACCAATCCCATTATTGCCGGAACAGGGTGCTTGGAAAGGAGCTTTGGGTCGGGCGGCGCCACTTGACGGAAGGAGGGGCCGCCTTGGTACACGGGCTTGGGAAAGCGCCTTGAGGCCTTTGAGTTGTCCACTTCCTCTTCCCGCTGGCTTGTAGTATTTTCCTCTCGTTTTCCGAATGAGAGCCTTATTCACCAAGTGGTGGAAGCTGGGATGGTCGTGCAAAATCAGTTGTGCTCTCATTTCTCGTGCATCCCTTCCAGGAATCGGTCAATTTTCTCTTCTTGCTTGGCTACATCCCGCGAGGCGTAGCGAGCTAGCTGGTTGAATCGCGAAAGATACTCCGAGACAGACATATTGCCTTGCTTCAAATTCCGAAACTCGTTCTTCTTCATTCTCATGATGCCTGCTGGAACAAAATTTTGCCGAAATGCATTCTTGAATTCAGCCCAAGTGACAGCAGACCTGTTTGCGGTTGGCTCCTCTACTTCATTGTAGTTCCCTTCGTCCTCCGGCTCTTCCAGCTGAGCATCTACTGGGTTTTCAACTTCCACTTCTTCCTCTTCTCCTTCAGGTTCTTCTTCTTTGTCTGAGTTGTCACTCAAGGGGTCCTCTTCCCCACGGCAGGCGAGGTAGTTCTCCCACCAAGCGGCCGCGGCGCCGTTAAGCTGATGGGTGGCAAAGTCCACCTTGTCACCTTCAACACAACGGGCAAGCTTAAGCTTCTTTTCTGTATCACGCAGCCAATCTTCGGCGTCTAAGGGTTCATTTGCCGAGGAGAAAGTCATTGGTCGAGTCCTCAAGAAATCAGACAACTTGGAGTTGCGGCTAGCTGCACTGGTTTGCTGATTGGAGAGCATTGCCTGGAGGATCTGCGTTTGCTGGGCCAATACTTGTGCCATGGTTGGTGGTGCTGGTGGTGGTGGCGGCAAGTTCAAACCACGACCTCTGCCTCGGCCTCTTCCACAAGCTGCGACCCCTAGGGTTTGACCCCTACCATGAGCAACAGCCCTCCCGAAGCCATCCGAAACAACTAGAGCCTCTTTAGATTCTAAAAGAAGAGTGAGGAGGGATATATGAGGGTTTGCTAGCCCTCTAGCAGCTCAACAGAAAAACCAACGAACGAAAGGCAATAAAGCACAAGGCATCATGCCTAGGGTAGTTCATTACATTAGGGGGTTTAGGTGTTACATGACAACCGCACACACGTGCGGCGCATAACAAGTCATGTCACCGATACACAACGTCTCACCGATCGGATACATAGGGGTACAATCGGGAAGTGTGCGTGCACACCAAAAGGGACCGCCTAGCCATCCTGCTGTCTAACCTATAGCAGGCTACACCTCCGAGGAGTGACGCTCGCCACAGAAGATGCACTCTCCGGGCCGCGAGAATGTGAACGGCCCGACCGTATTTGGGAGACATGGAGCGAGAACGAGGCGAGAGGGCTCGAGTTGTTCTTTGGAGGAGCGAAGCGAGATGAGCAGCGCCCCGCTGGAATCTCCGAGGGTGCCACAGGCGGCGGGCGACGTTCTTGCGTGCCGTTGGCGAGTGCGGGTCCCCGTGCCGTAGTCTTTGGTGTGGGGCGGGCGGATTCCGTCTTTGGAGC
Source organism: Melocanna baccifera (assembly GCA_036346265.1). Taxonomy (NCBI): domain Eukaryota; kingdom Viridiplantae; phylum Streptophyta; class Magnoliopsida; order Poales; family Poaceae; genus Melocanna; species Melocanna baccifera. The sequence goes on from CM070689.1 coordinate 24,605,189, forward strand.
CAAAGGTCAGTCTTGAGCCGACACGGTGTGGGAGCCGCGTCGGTGCAGAGGTGGTGCGGGAGCCGGCCCAGTGCTAGAGTTGGCGTCTGTGCCGAGCGTATTCCGAGCCGGCATCAGTAGAGGGTAGGCCGCCACGGCTTGAAGGTGCTCAAGTCCGCCTCGACGGCGAGCCTCCCGCGCTCGCCACCGGAGGGCGTCTGAAGCGGTTGAGCTGGTGCCGAGGGCGCCCAGTGCTGCGCAGCTAATGGTTAGGAGAATGCGCAGATGCCCAATCTCCTGCAGGGCGAAGGCGTAGGTGATCGACAACGCCTGGGTCAGCTGGATCTGGTGCGATAGCTGGGGGTTGTCCACCCTGGTGTCGAGGCGATCTGGGAGGAACTGCCCTTGGCGGATGCGAGGGAAGTGGGCGAAGGGCGACTGTCGCAGCCTCCCCTCGTACACCTGGCACAGGTGGGCTGCAGCGAGGCGTGCTGCATCCTGGACGGCGTCGGCGAGGCACATCCGTGGAGGTTCGGCATGGATAGTGTGGGAGCGGAGCTCCTCCACGCCCGCGCGTAGATGAAGACCTTCATGGTCCACAAGTCCGTCTCTGGATGCGACTCTCCGACCCTTGAAAACGGGCTGGCGGCGGTACCCGAGGTGTTGCAGCAGCTGCCGCAAGATCTCGACGAACTCCCCTTCGCCTTCCCCATGGGTGAGGTGATCCCATGGACCAGCTGGTTGTGCTCCGTCCATCTAAAATTTTGAACAACAATAGGTGAGAACAATTGAAAAATGCAAAAGAAAGTTTAGGTAAGTATTGAACTAAGAGAGTTAAGTAAAGCAGTATTATGCTATATTTTGTAAAATTTGTCACTAGTTTTTGTAAATGGTATCCAGGTCCTAGTGTCGTGACCAGTCTAGCTAAGGTTTCTACAGTCGTATGCTCTGATACCAGCTCTGTCGGACCCCAAGTTTACTAACCTGGAACCCTCTGTGAAGTACTGCACTATTCCCTGGATCAGTAGATAGTGCTCACAGATACAATGCTGCATCATTTCATACAGACAAAACCATACATTACAATACCAGAGTTTAAAATAGACCAAGATTGGCTTGCTTCACTCGGCTTTTGATTTGCCACTCCTATTCAGTAATTTACACCAAGATTGGCTTTGAGAGCATGAAATATTTAAATAATCACGTTATGTAATTCATTGATTCAAATCATAAAGGGTTACATATATATATAGCTAAGTATGGCTAATGGGAACACATGATTAATATAAACAGAAATGGCTAATAGGAATGTATGACTAATATGAACACAATACATGATTAATGTGAACTCAAGGTTGGTTAGAGTCGAGGCAACACACGGGAGCCGAGATGCAGAAGCTGAGACCGTGTGAATACACAAGACTTGCTAACACCCTCCCGCAGTCTGAACGGGAGAAGACCGAATGTTCAGACTGGAACGAAACTCCATAAAGACTGAAGACGACAGACCCTTCGTGAAGATGTTAGCGTACTGTGATGAAGTGGGAACATGAAGAAAGCGGATATGACCGATGGTGACACGCTCCCGGTGGTGTGACGGCTTGTGCTCGCGAACGATGGGCCGACGATGATGATTTGGAGTGATAACGATGGTAAACGGGCGCTAAAAGGTCAGAGAGACAGCCATGTCGACAAGCGCCGCGTCATGCCACGACATCATCGAAGGAGAGGAGACGTCAAGGAGGTCAAAGCCAAGATGGTGAAGTCCAGAGCTGAGAAACATCGACGGGTTGGTAGAGCAACGCAAACCAATCTATGATCGGAAAAAATAAAGAAAACTCGATCTGAAAATGATCAGGAAAAACTCTAATTGGTAGCCGATCAGATGATCAGCGACACGACTTAAACTACAGGTTGCGCAACCCTTGGGAGAGATTATGGAGACGAGATCATCTCCCAGGGGCGATGCGGTGGAAGCTATGGAGACGACGGCTCAAAAGCGGCACCGCTATGAGCGTGAAATATTTGGGTAATCACGCTATGTAATTCATTGATTCAAGTCACAAAAAGTTACATATATATATAGTCTAGTATGGTTAATGGGAACACATGACTAATATGAACGGAAATGGCTAATAGGAATACATGACTAATATGAACACAACACATGATTAATGTGAACTTAAGATTGACTAGAGTCGAAGCAATACATGGAAGTCGAGACGCAGAAGTCGAGGTCGTGTAAACACGCAAGACTTGTTAATAGGCTTTGCAACACCAATCATTTTGAGGTAGACATACCAAGAATCAACACCAGCCACACGTACACTACCGACCGCCACTCCTATTCACCACACGCACACTCATCGATCCGCCACTCCTATTCAGTAATTTACACCAAGGTTGGCTTTGCAACACTGTCGGACCCCAAGTTTACTAACCTGGAACTCTCTGTGAAGTACTGCACTATTCCCTGGATCAGTAGATAGTGCTCACAGATACAATGCTGCATCATTTCATACAGACAAAACCATACATTACAATACCAGAGTTTAAAATAGACCACGTCGGGCCGAGGTTACAGTAGGGCCGTTAGGCCAAATGTCTTACGATACATAAAGAGCGGAAGCGGAAACGTACATAAGCGTGGGGCTCAACTCGTCATAGGCAAGTGACTGGGCCTACTCGGGTACCCTCGCTATTAACCAGAGACCTGATTAATAACGGAGGCACCCGCCAAAGCTAGCCTGGTCAACCGGTCTGAAACAAGCGGCAAGGCTACCGATGCCTATTCTAATATCCACCGTCATCATTCCCCTCGGCATCCTGGTCCACGCAGTAGGCGTAGTGCTCTTGATTCGCAGCTTCTGAATATGGGGGTTGAAGAGTGAGGGTGAGCACAATTCAACGTGCTCCGCGAGCCAACACACAGGATGTAATAGTATAAAATGCATGGCTTGACAACATATGGCTGGGGTTTATTTTAGTTGCACAAAGCGATATTGGACAAATACATAATTAAAACCCTATGACTTAGCAGATTTGTGATAATGCAAAAGTGTTTGTAAATGTGCAATAAGTATATTGTAGTTGGTTCCATCCATCGATTTCATGGTTCCACCCACCAATGCTTAGCTTTTGGCTACTGGGCTACATCCACCCTAACTACTAACACTGGAGTACGTCCCTCCAGGAAAAATCCAACAAAGTGCAGTACTTCCCTCCACTTAGTTTTCGGTTCCCACCCCAAGAGATTTTTGTAAATAGAACTAACTCGAGGAAGTGTCCATGTCTGCTCTTGACCGTGAGCGCGGCTATTCGAATAGTTTATTTAAACTCGCAGAGTCCTGACATCATTACCCACAAGAGATAACCCAATCGTTAAACTCCGCACGTTTCCTTAGACATGCAGGTCAACCGGGCGATCACATGACCTTTACAATGCATCTAGTAAAGACTAGCACTCGCTAAGATTTCGTCTACAGGAAAACCCCTTTGGGCCCCAGCTAGACCCCCTCTTGCGCCCGCCTCTATCCGGCGACATGATCCATCCAAGACGGTTTTGCGTCCAGCGATGAAAATCATGGGTTCCCCCGAAGTACTCCTCTTTACTGGCGAATGCAAATTATTTAGTCATACCTACAGTTTGCCGGCTTGTGGTTTGTACTGTTTTACATGGAGAGGCCGACATAGGATTAAGTCCTTAAATTGTCCAGACGGGCTTCCGCAACCCGATCGTTACCTCCACCATCCATCCTTACCATCCGCCCGGACAGGGGAGCAAGTTGTAGGGTTTTGAGAAGCATAAAATAATCTTTATACAAACTACCAATCATGTACATCACATGATCGCCCCAAAACAACTTAGTCGTTGAGAAAGTATGATCAGGGCATGCTAATGTCCTGAGAATTTATTGGACTTGCCTGGCAATTAATAACATAGCTTATCTTGTAAATTTTTATTTATTAGTATTACCTAAGGCGACAATGGGAGGGGTACCGATGATTTCAAGGAGTGGAGTAGCTACATAGTGCTAATAAAGCAAGGTGGTTCATTAACTAAGGAAAATCGGTAAACTAGTATACATAAAATAACGCATGCAATTAGAATACTTTAAAACCACATAATTCATTTAAAACATAGGAATTCAACATGGTCAAAGTGTTGACTCGCCTGTATCAAAAGCTTGGGGTCCGTGTCGCTCGATCAGGGCTCGCTCACGTCCTCGAACTCTACTCGGGCGGAGAACCGGAAAAACAACAAAAGAGCGAGCACGAAATAAATACCCAAAACAAATAAGCAAAACTCAAATGAACTCTAAACTGAATCAGAACAGAACCAATAGATAGGTCTTGATTTTATAAAAATTTAGAAACTGGTTTCGTTAAATTTGGAGTTATGGTTATGAAACTATAGCTTTTCAAAGTTTTGAAATCATGAAAAAAATTCAGAAATTAAGAGGGGAGAGAGGGAGGGGGCTGCCGACAGGTGGGGCCTGAGAGGAAGTCAATTAGGGGCCGGTTCCTTATCCACACCCATCGGTCACTCTTGCCCAGAACAAACCACACCTCCCCTCTCCTCCCCCCATTGCTTCAACCCGGCCGCAAGGGAGGAGGGCCAACCGGCGGCGGAGGGGCTATGGCCGCGTGCCTGCGCCGACCAGGCGGGGCTGCGCGGGCTGGCGCGCACTCGGAGCGTAAGGGGGCGGCCGGAGCCGGCTCGGCGACAAGTGCGGCGAGCGGGGCGGCGGCCGAAAAGGGGAAGCCATGGCGCCGGCGGCTCGAGTGGTTCAGGCGCGATTCCTCGACTTGGGAACTACCCTCGACCTCCATGAGCTCACTGCGCGCGCCAATCGCGCCGGTGGGCCCGGGCGGGCGGGCGTGAGCGGCTCGGGGTGAGGGAGGTGACGGCGCGGCTGGCTGGGAGGAAGGCGGAGCCCGCGACGTGGTGAGGGCTCGCGGGTCCTCGGGCTACTCCTCGTGCGGGAATCGACTGCGCGCCGCGGGTTCCAGTGGAGCCCGACGCGGGGTTGGTGAAGAGGGGTGTCCGGCGGCCTGCGGGAAGAGAGGAAGCTACAAGCTGCGGTGGGGGTGAATCGGCAGTGGAGCTCCGACGCCTTTTATAGGGGCCAGGGAGGAGTGAGGCGTCGAGGGAAGGGGGCAAGGCGGCATGGCGCCTGCGCGAGCGGAGGCGTCACCCCCGTGCGGCCACAGTGCGGTGCGCGCAGAAGGCAAGGCGAAGCACGGCCGACGGACCCGTGGGGCCCACGAAGGACTACTGGCGGCGCAGCTCGGGTGGGGACGGCGAGCGGCGAGGGCTGGCCGGACGGTCTGAAAAGAGAGGGCGGAGTGGCGTGTCCAAGGTCCACTGCTGTCGGGCGCTGAAAGAGAGGGTGGTGCTGAAGACGAGGGCGGTGCTGAAGGCAAGGGCTTCGGCGTCGTAGCTTCTCCCGGCGGGGATTAGGGGCGGAGGGGCCAGCGGCCGCACGGACAGAGAAGGGAAGGAAATGGTGTCCTGCAGCCAGGGAGAAGGAGGGATAAACTAATGGGTAGCTGGGATTTGAAGGGAGAGCTTTTACTCCAACATACACACGTACGCAATCTCTTCCTCTATCCCCCTTATAAAAGGTTAAACACACTGTTGTTGTACTTTGAAGTGGAAACCAGAACTTACAAGGTTATGCTGGTATGCTTGCTTGAAGATAACACCAAATTTTCAATAAGTTGTACTGCTGAAATTCTTGAAACTTTCTTTTTGGAAACACCAAGAACAAATGAACTGGGAGTTAAGCCTTTTAAAATTAACATAAGCTTGACAAATCACATTCTCACTAGACTTTGAAAATGGGGTGTTACAAACACCAATTATTTTGAGGTAGACATACCAAGAAGCAACACCAGCCATACGTACACTGCTGAGGTCGACACTGCTGGGCACACAGGACGACTTGGCGGTCACGAGCCTGCATTTGCCGACCGCTGAGCCCTTGTGCACCACCCAGGCTCACCAGTCGCACTTCATATGGGTCTGAACAGAGCCTGCCTCGGCGATCATTGGTTCCATCTGAACTGGCAGTTTGAGGCCTTGTGGCTGACACTGAACAACAAGTCCCTTCACCACCCTACAATGTATTGATGAACAGAGACTGACATAGAAGGATAAGAACCATGTATAGTGCTGCTGACCATGTGCTTAGAAAGGTGTGAGTTTGCTGCTATATTCAGATGATGCATCTTTTGAATTTGTCACCATGCCTACATCATCATTTGACTTCAGTAACTTTTCCTAATATGAATTAACCACTTAAATATCTCAGCAGAAAAACAAAACAAAAGAGAGTTGCGTGTTTTCTCACTGGGCACCCCCTTTATTTCTGAGTGTCTTCACTTTGCACTCAGTGGCACTTTGGATCAAGGACTTTTGGAGGAAAAACACAGGATTCCAAACCCTATAGGAACTGGCACTGTTCACTGGTTTGGACTGCAAGAAACGATCATCAAAATTCCATTGGAATACTGTTCCTTTCCTGTGGTTTTGACCCATTGGAAGAAATTTCCCTGTGGAGAGGCGCGCGAGGGAACCCGAGATGCTCTCTCCCGAAAGCCTTGTGCCACCGCTACTCGGCATTGCGTGCCTCAGCAACTCGCTGAGTTGCCCGCTGCCGCCGTTGATGCTGAGGGTAGATAAAAGGGGTGCTAGTGATATGTCCGAGAGGTAATCTAAAGATAATTGTATCACCTCTTTGTTTATAACTTTTTGAATAATATATTATTTTATTTTTTTAATAAATATCTTTCATATTAATTAACAAGTATACGACTTGTTCGTGAAACTCTTTATTTATATTTTTGATATTATTCTAAATCATCCTTAATTTTATATCATTATATGGACAATTATGATTTACAGATCAGCACATGTATTGATTGATTATCATATTTTACGGATAATGGATATGAGATATCAAATTAATAATGTGGACACATGTTAGAGAACATGATGTTGGATTGACCCACCATGAGACACTGCGGGAATTGTTATATTCTTAAGTGTCATCAGTTGGTCTTATATATAGTGTATGTAGGATTCTTAAACCTGAGATCGTCATTGTTTTCTATATGTGTAATAGTTTACTTAGGTTACCAAATACTACTCCGTGACTGGGTGGTTATAAAGGTAGTTTTTGGGTTTACTATGAAACATATGAAGGAATATAAGCGATCAAGATGGAATTTGCCCCTCCTATATGACAGGAAAGATATCTCTGGACCCCTTGATATAGTTGGATTAAGAAAGTACATGGCCATGCCAAACGTGGTTGAAGAGTCAATCACAACTGAGTAATCCATCACAGGTTTGAGTGAAGAATCGAGCTATCATAGGATGGCAGGCTTCTCGTCTTGAGTTCGATCTAGTATCGTGAGGCAAAGAGATCGGTACATAAGCATTATATAGGTTCGTCCGATATAATCTTTATGTATATTTAAGAGTCGTTATGTTCTGCTAGAGACCACTACCGACCTATGGACCGGAAAGGAGTTTTCGGTCCATGGCTAAATGTATATGAACCTACAGAGTTACACACTTAATGGACTAGAACGAAAAGGGTCCGGATGATAGTTTCTGAGTAGGATTCGATCTCCATTCGTATCGGATAAGGATCTGATTAGAGACTATATAATGAGAGGTACGGGGCTAAGGGCCACATCCAAAAAAAAAACCCTAACCACCACCTCTCATAACCTTTGTCGTACGCGTTGGTGCTAGCACACCGACGTATGATGTTCCCTCTTTAGACGTGTGGACCTTGGTAGAGGCGCGGCTATAACTGCGGCGCTGATTGGGACGATCGCAAGGAGGAGACGGTTGGCCAGAGGACGATCGACTACTTTCGCTTACACCGACGCGCTCTTCGTTGAATCGGCTGCTTCAACTCTACTTCCACTGCACTGCGCGTCTAGTGGTAACGATCTATGATCTCTTACTCGCATGACTTCCTGGTTTACGTGGCATAATTTTTTTTAATTTGCACTAATGTAATCTACCTGTATCCCAACAAGGGGAGCCTTTTTGTCTGGTCGCTCTTGTCTCGTGTGCGGTTGCAGGCCGGCCTGGGCCAGCCCAGCCAAGGATTGGAAGAAAATAATTCCCAAGGATTGGATCGGATGGCAGTAAATTCCGAAGCAAATATTTTAAGCTTTTTTATGCGATTTTGTCCTCTTTAATTTACTCAGGTTTACCCAATATTATTACCTGAAAAGCGTTCATCTTAGCACAGATATGACGAAGATCACAAGTTCAACTTATTCCTTTCTGTCTTATGCATAGGTTTCTCTCAGCTGCTGTGAAAGGCATGCTTCAGCGCAATTACTTGCTGCTATCGATTGTTGCTGTTCAACGGCGTTAAAAACGTACGGCTCACATTTGCCAAATCTTTTCTCTCTTTTTTTGGCAGTTTGATCAGATCAAAAGCCCCCAAAGTTGCGAGGTGTTTGAGGATGACCCAAGTGGTTGCTCACAACTGTACTGCATATGATGGCAGTTTCGCACTAACTGGTGCTCATCATGCGGATGTAGATGTCTTTTAAATTGCATGGTATGCTTGGAGCTAGCAGTCTTGTTATTCCATTCCTAGCTTACTTCGTGGAACCATATGCAGGCTATTACTCTTGCGAGGTAACTATTTCTAATTACATGCAGGTATGAGTTGGTATAGTCTGACCTCGCAATCGCAAAATACAGTGAGCTCTCGGTGATCAACATCATGGAGTTGCGGAAGCAAATAATCGAGAGATATACTTTTCTTGGGATAAATAGAAACCCTCAAGGGTGGAGATAACCTCAATCCCAAGAAAGCAGCAAAGTGGACTTAGATCAAACATAATAAACCGCTCATGAAGACGCTACTTAATGAAAGTGATGTACTAAGAATCATCTTCAGTAATGATCATATCATCAACATATAAAAGAAGAAGCGTTCGACTACGAGGTGAAGTGTGAATAAAAAGAGCAGAATCATGAGCACTAGTAGAGAAACCAGCTACAGTGACAACAAAAAAGAAACGATCAAACCAAGCTTGAGGAGCTTACTTGAGACCATAGAGAGAACAGCGAAGGCAACAAACCATACCCTCAGGAACATATTACTGCATGTAGACCTCCTTACGTAATTTGCCATTGAGAAAGGCATTCTTGATGTCCAACTGAGAGATAGACCACTGACAAACCAAGGCTACAGCAAGAAGAGTGCGAATAGTGGTCATGTGAGCAACCGGAGCAAAAGTCTCATCACAGTCATGACCATGCTCCTGTTGAAAACCGCGCGGCACAAGACGAGTCTTGTAGCGCTCAAGAGAACTATCAGAGCGGGTCTTGATCTTATAGACCCACTTGCAAGTGATAGGAGTGACGCGCGCAGAAAGAGGAACAAGATCCCACGTACTAGTACGCTCAAGGGTAGCAATCTCCTTTGCTATTGCATGCTGCCACTTCGGATGAATAATAGCATCACGATAAGAAATTGGTTCGGCAAGAGCAGCGGCAGCAAAACCAAAACACGCAGGAGGCCGAATAGACTGGCAATCGCGAAGAGCATAACGAAGAGAGGCCGAAGAGGATGGCCTATTAGAAGAAGAGTGCACTTCAGAAGAGTCCTGAACCCGCGGATAACGAGTATAGTAGAGAGAATAAGAAGGAACAAGATCAGGATTAACCTCAAGAGAGGATGCTGGTGATGAAGAGGGTGCCGACTGGGAAGGACTAGAGAGACCAAAGGTTGTGGTGATGGAGCGGCAACTATAGGAATGGAAGGGAAAGTTAGAAAAGAAAGTGGCTCGACAATAGATGCTGAAGTGGAGGAGGAAGAAGGGCGTGGATAGAAAGGACGAGACTCATCAAAAGTAACGTCCCGAGAAATCTGCATCTGTCGGCCAACAGGATCCCAACAACGATATCCCTTGTGCTCAGCACTGTAGCACAGAAAAATACACTCAACAGACTGAGTAATCAGCTTGGTGCGCTCACGAGGTGCAAGAAGAACATAACACACATACTTAAAGATGCAAAGACTGAAATAATCAGAAGTCTTGCCACAGAGGCGCTTGACTGGAATCCCACCTTGAAGAGCAAAAGAGGGCTAAATGTTGATAAAAAAAAGTAGCAGTGGAAACAGTTTCAGCCTAGAAGTGTGGTGGAATATTAGAAGCAAGTATAAGAGCACGAGCTGTCTCAATAAGATGACAATGCTTGTGTTCGACCATACTATTCTGAGCATAAGCACTTGGACAAGAAAACTAAGAGAGAGTGCCTTGCTTAGCAAGAAAAGCACGAAGAGATCCCGATAAGTACTCCCCAGCAGAGTCAGCACGAAAAACACGAATAGAAGAGTCAAACTGAATACAGACCATGGTGGTAAAGATCTTATAGATGAATAAAACATCACTGTGAGATGACATAAAATATATCCACGTATACCGAGAAAAATCATCAATAAAAATGATATAATATCAATGACCTCCTTTTGAGATAAAAGGAGCTTGTCTCCATACATTATAATGAACCGGATCAAAAGGACGCTGAGATACTGACTCGCTAGAAGGATAGTGGAGTTGAAGCTGTTTGTCAAGCTTACAACCCTGACAATGGAGTAAGGCATCACTAGATACAGATCCTAAAAGGTCACGACGAAGTAAAGAAGACATACGTGATCTACAAAGATGTCTCAAACGATGATGCCACTGAGCAAAAGACGCAATGGAGGTGACAGCAGATGCAGAGGCAGTGGTGGAGATGACCAAACTAGCAGGGGCAGTGAAAGGAAGTCGAAGCCAGTCAAGCTCTCAGAGCTGTTGGGAATCATGGCGGCGAGGGCCAGTACCAACCAGAGTCCCCGTGCGGCGATCCTAAATACAACAAGAATCAGAATCAAGAATAATACGACAACCATGATAAGTTAGCTGGCTAACAGATATGAGCTGCATGGTTAGTTTTAGGACATGAAAAACAACATGAACAAGAAAAGATGAATTTGAAAGAGTGCCTCGTCCTATAACAGAAAGAAAGGTACCATCTGCTGTGTGAATAGTGATAGGAGCAACTAAAGGGCTAATAGAAGTGAGAGTGGTGGAATAAGATGTCATATGAAAGAAGCTCCAGAATCAAGAATCCAAGGTGATGTACCTAAGGAAGGAGTAGAAGGTGGTCTCTCACCCGATGACTGAGTAGCAGAACCAGTAGTACCTGACGATGCAGAAGCAACCATGTGACCTAGTAATTATAGAAACTACTGAGTATCAGAGGCACCAGGACTCCACTGAGAAGAGAAACCTCCAGTGCCCCTCGGAGGATGAGCATCACGGCAAAAATTCTTCTTCATCTTGTAGAAAAACTGCTCCATATGTACATCCTTGTTGCAATAAGTGCAGTGGAGTCCGCTATCAACAGTAGCTGTCAATTGGTGAAGAAGTAACAGGCGACGCAGTAAGAGTAGAAGCTGATGAAGCCGCCAAAACCAAGGGAAATGACAATGATGACAGTCAATGCATAGCTTGACTTGGCTGATATGGACATTAGGCGTGAGTTAGCACCGAGAACAACAGATAATAGACGAACGTACCTTCCCCCTGCGTGTTACACTCTGTCCAAGGCCGAGAAAACAGAACTGTGCCTGTGCTTGCATGGTGTCAAAGTTCCGTCTGGTTACTCTGGCAATATGAAGAAACTTGTTTTGATGCAAGATTTGAAGTTAAATGGAATGAAGTCTCATGATTGTCATGTGCTGATGACACATATGCTCCCTATTGCAATTCGGAATATTTTACCGATCAAAGTCCGAGAGACAATCATGAGGCTATGTTATTTCTTTAACACAATTGCTCAGAAGGTCATCGATCTCGAAGGACTAGATGCTCTTGACGCACAACAGCAAGGTATAAGGAATCTCCAGATGGCTCGTAGCGGGTGCGCAGATATGCCCACATCGCCTAGGAGGAAGCCAAACCAACAAATTCACCAGTGAGATACACCTCTATGCTGGCAACTAGAATGGCAGAAGCACGAGCATCTTCATCAATCCTTGTCTTGTGAGCAGTAAACTGAGACTGAAAAGTCTCCATGGCAACCTCAAAAGCCTCAGTTGCCTTTGTATGAGTGTTTTTGAAAACATCCTTCAGATCGACGAGACGGATAAGCCATCTTGCCGGTAAGAAACTCCCAAAAATACTAACCATGCATGTGGAGACGCATATGCTAAAACCAATCCCGATAGTTGAGACCGTCGAAAATCACCGGACAACAAGAAAACAGAAACTGAGCCTACAAAAGGAGACATTTTTCTCTCTCTCTCTTTTCTCTCTTGTTTTCTTTCTTTTTTCTTTCTTTTTTTACGAACTAAATCAAACGAAAGAACAACAATTACCAAAAGCTACAGATGGAATCGAAGCATTGGACGGAACCAAAAGCTTCGGCTAAGGGGTAAGTCACAAATCGAAGTGGACACAAGTCTGGGCGCAGCAAGCGGCGACGTGCTCCGGGCGCAGCAAGCGGCGACGTGCTCCGGGCACAGCGGGCGGCGGCAGACTACGGTCACAGCGAGCGGCGGCCCCGATGACACCCATGGTGAGATCCGATTTCCGAGGAGACAAGCCTGGCATCGGTGGAGAAGGGGATCTACCCGGCTCCCGAGAGGTGGCGTCCCGCCAAGCCACGGCGGGAGCGAGTGCCGCCGCGATGCACGCGTTGTAGGGAAGGTCGACGGCGTGGCAATGGAGAGCCCAGCGGTGCCGAGATCCCCGACGGCAGTGAGATCTCCGACGAGTTCACCAGATGGTCTCCGGGCGGAGGAATCCGAGCAGCAGCTTTGATCTGGACGGCGGCTTAGCCACACCAGATCCAGGTGAGTCAGCCCGGCCCACCCGAGTGTGGTGGCCTCAGATCTTTGGCAGCGTGCGTGCCTCCTTCTGGCCGATGCAGACGGCGACAGCTGGCGTGAACTCAAAGAAGACAGCCGGCGTCGAGATGTAGATGGAACGATTTAAAAGGCATGTAGATCATATGCGGCCGAAAGAGGATTCGGTCTCCGATAAGAACAGAAAAGCTACGGAGGTAGACAGCGGTGGCTAAGATGAAACCCTAGGTATGACAAACCCTAGACTCTGATACCATGTTATGAATAGTGCTTGTATTCATCATGAGGTTAATGGGTCAATATATATACATGTATAGGTATGTCATATATGTAGAAAACCCCTTATACAACAGGGTATTTACACATATATATGGGGTATATCTAACAACCTGGCCCCCAAGGAGGAAGCTGATAGTAGACACCATCGTCTAATGAATTCTTTCCTCGTATTAATTCTTCCCTATTCTTAAATAGCCAGCCACCTTCAATTCGTCTTTGCGCCGTGTATAGCGTTTCATATTGTTGGTTAGATAAGATAGTGCCGATGTTAGATGATCACCTGTTGTTCCAATTTGAATCTTAGCCCTCTATCAGTCAGGCATTTATCTTTTAGAAATATGTGCACTTAGTTTACATTTCGTTCCTAGAAGAATTATTGCTATTGTAAGCACTGAGAGATCATGGTTATCGCACTACTACAAAAAAGTTTGTATTAGACGCCTCATCATAGACGGTTCATAAATACCGCCTGTGTTAAATGAAATCATAGACAGTTCTTGATAAGAACCGTCTGTGATACTTCACAGATGGTTTGTACAAACCGTCTGTGATAACTTTATTATCATAGACGGTTTGAATTAAAAACAATCTGTGATATGTTTCCTGCCTTGCACATCTCTAAAATTTCATAATTTCCCGCCTGAGTTTAAGTAGGATTCTGTTTTGACACACATTCAGTAAAACGGGCATAACTTTTTTACACGGTGTCCGTTTTCAACGTTCTTGTACTCGTTGGAAAGCTAACGATGAAACCCGATTCAAAAAAATGACCCGCTTACTTCAGTCGCCCTCGAAGACCCCAAAAAATGGCTATTTTTAGGCTCAAATTCAAATCGTAAGTTTTTTATTTCTGTTTTTGCCAAAATTTTCGATCTTGCCTTCGGAATTTGAGGTTCGTCTCAACTGCAAAGTTAGAGATCTCGTCAAAACCTTTCAAATGAATATATAAGCCATACAAAACTTTGTTATTTCATATTTTAAAACTAGTTGTTTATATTCTCTCGGTATATATATAGCCAATATCACAGACGGTTCTAGTGAGAACCATCTGTGATACTATTACAGACGGTTCTTACCAAGAACCGTCTGTGATAAATTGGTCTCTGACCGCTAGGCCCGTCAATCCTCGCTAACCCAATTCTAGCCAATAGAAACCGACTAACCCACACCCCATGGATCGTAGCTCTCCCTCCTCTATAAATACTCACCCGAACCCATCCATCCCCTCCCTTCAAATGCATCTTTAAGCTTTCTCCCTCCATTGTGTCTTCTAGTATTTGATTGTGGGGTTTAAGTTTCCATCATAGCCTCCATTGTTGCTACTTTGTTGGGTTTAAGGCTGACGGGAGCTTACAGTGAAGTAGCTACCAAGAAGGCCTACCTGAACTGCATCAGGGATGAGCTTCTATCAGGATATTTGATTCTTCTATTTTCTTTCTTCTTTATTGCTCGATTTGTAATAGAAATGGAATGTTCTCTGTTATGTTCTCTGCTATTGTAATGGTGGATTTGTAATGGAAATGGAATGCTCAAGTTGTGAATTGGATGTTTTATGTTTGTGAAATGAATTGAGATGGATACATGTATATATTGATCTGCTTGTTTTAGAGGGCATGACTAGCATTTCCTTAGGCTAGCCAATAAACAGAAATAGATTTAAAGGTAGAAAAGAATATCACAGACGATTTTTAGTTAAAAACCATATGTAATTATCAACTATCACAGACGGTTCGAAAGCCGTCTGTAATGACCTCGTATTATCACTGACCCATAAATTCAGACAGTTCAGAAAACCATCTGTGATAACATTTTTGAACCGTCTGTGATGATGATTTCTGTAGTAGTGTCGTTTGCTTGAAGACTTATTTCCCATATTAATAATAATTTATTTTATTTGAAAGCCTTATCTTTGGTGAATAATTGTTTTCAATGCTTTATTATATAATCTGTGTGGCATCCAGTGGCGCAGGAAGAGGAAATATGTTTTGTACATGGTTGCACCACTAATACTATACTTAGGGAGACTAAATATTTCTAGACATTATGAAAAATGTCTGGGAACATCATGACCATTGCAGAAAATGATGCTCACATAGTTGGCATAGAAAGATTCATCATCATCATCCTTATGGGTACCAGATTAATCCCAGACGATGCTCTGCTTTACCCCGAATCCAAACATACTCTTTTGAGTTTTTTTGGATATCCGCTCTAATGGGTTTCATGAAAAAACTAAGGATGATAATGATATTGAATATCTGCTCAAAGTTAGAAAAGATGGATTAGAGAGAATATTGGTTGAGAAGCTCCCTTCCTTGTCATCAAGATTGTACTACACTACTACTCACATATTAAACCCTCTTAAACATATGATGCAATGAAAACAATGTTTAGAAACCCAAAACTATTTAAAATTTGGTATGGTTGAGAATGATGAGAAAAATGTTATAAATAATTCTGCTGGCCATAAATTTAAAACTAAGGATTTTTTTAATCAAAAAGATTTTATGTGCATGACATGCGCTAAAGGGAAATTAATAACTAGGCCGGCCGTCCTTAAGTTAAAGATGAATCTCCCGCAAATCAATATCAGGCTGATGAAAGAATAGTATACAACTTATATTATACAATTTGTTTCAGTGGTATCTCTTGTTGATCGATGTCAAGCTGAGAAATCTCACATGGTGATACGAAGTCACCTCGCAAGAGGAAGCTGATTTATAGTACTTGTTCCTGTGGTGTCTCTTGTTGGACATTTATCGGGTAGCATTTCCCCGAAGAAAAATGAACACCCATTAATTAGAGCATTTACGATTAATATTGCAATCCTCTAAGTATCTGTATTTTTTTAAAAAAAATGGTAATTAACAACACCTATGATGTACAGTCGGAGCAAATCAGAAATCACCACCTGTAATGAGAAATCACTAGGTAATACTTTTCACGGCCCGCACGGTGAGGATAACATTTTTTTTTTTTTTGTTATCAGCAGGAATACCACCAGGGTAAGTGCCGTACCGAGAGTAAACGCGTTTAAGTACACGTACCAGTATGCCCTCCGAGCTTGACCAACCGTGATGGCAGGCGGAGGAGGAGGACTTGGGGAAGAAGCGGGCATCGCCGGCCGATCACCATGAGAGAAGGACGAGGCACCCGTCGCCCTTGGGCATCCAGCCCAGCGGCTGCATCGCCGCCTGGTAGGCCAAGGTGACGAAGAGCGTGGCCACCGTCACCAACCACCAGCGCATCTCCGTGAGGAACTCAAGATCCGTGTCGTCGTCCTCATCGTCTCCGGTAGGACCACTGCCGCTGTTCTGCTGCCCATGTCCACCACCAGCTTGACGTTGCTCTATACGTACAGGTACAGCGGCACAATGCATGGTATATTATTAATTAGCATCTTAAATTGAACACCCCAAAAGAAAATTAAAGAAACGAAAAGAGAGAGACAGAGCAAGACAAAAATCTGATTCCATCTGAACTGGCAGTTTGAGGCCTTATAACACTGAACAACAAGTCCTTCCCCACCGACTTCTTCCCCACCTTGTAACGCGTTGATGAACAGAGGCTGACATGGAATGATAAGAACCATGTATAGTGCTGCCACTAGTTTTGGGTTGCGACTTGCCACTGGGATCTTGGATGGATAAGAAGTTAAGAACTATGTGAAGTGCTGCCTTTTGTTGTGTGCGGCTAGATTTGAAGTTTTTCACGTGGTAGTGGAATGTTGAGTCTCTTTTTCTGCCCCCTTTTTCCCTGTTTCTAACGAGGTTGCAACTTGCAAGTCTGCCTCTTAAATACCAATGGAATCAAAAGAGATAAATACGAGAGATGAAAACAATCTAAAAGAGAATAAAAAGAATAAAGAAGAGTTTTGTTGTCAAACCTATCGGTTTTAAAAATAACAAAGCTATAGCGCTCGCAGAGGTTCCCAGACCCTTCGGGGCTGATCGACACCATCTTGCATTTTAGGTTTTCAACATCCGACGAGAAATCCCATCCTTACCTATCTACCATTTTACCTTACCCTCAAGATAAGTCAATATTCAGCCCATCTGTTGGACCAAAAGTCCATAAAGCCCACAGAAACATGAGAGAGAGGAGTAGAGATAAGGGAGGGGTAGTTTGGTCAATGCACAGAGGGATACTCACGGCCAAGCCACATAACATAAGCAAGCATGCCTCTCATAAGCGAGTCATTACACAAAGCCTCACTCCTATTTTCTTCCCTCAGTCGTGAGTTCATCCAAACAACAAACCGAGAGAGAGAGAGAGAGAGGCTAGTCATGCCTCCTCATTTATAAGCAAGCCAACCAACTCAGAGCCTCACTCGCATCCCCTCAGTTCACTTCACAACCGAGAGCAACCCAAGAAGCCAGGGCAAAGCCCAACGCCAAGCACCACACTCCCCCTCCTCTTATAGCCAAGGCAAAAGTAAAGCCCACTACTACAGAAATCATCACCACAGACGGTTCAAAAATGTTATCACAGACGGTTTTTGAACAAATGCGTATTGGCGGGTCGTTGATAATCGAAGGTTATCGCGCAGCGGTTTGTGAGCCGTCTGTGATGAATACAATACAGACAGTTTGTAACTAGAACCGTCTGTGAAACCATCTGTGATACTTTACCATCACAGACGATTCTATATATAGAACCGTCTGTGATACGTTTATGATGTTCTTCACAGACGGTTTATACTACAAAATCGTCTGTGACAGTTCATTCTATACCTAAATTTTTTTCTATTTTTGAATTAGCCTCAGAAAATATTAGCTATGTCATTTGAAAATAAGTAAATACGACAACAAATATAGCAAGAACATTCTATTTATATTACAATCCACCATTACAACATCATAGGACTACAATCCATCATTACAATAGCAACAGAGCAGCAATCCACCATCACAGGACAACAAACATAGCAGAGAACATTCCATTTCCATTACAAATCGAGCAACAGAGAAGAAAGAAAATAGAAGAATCAAAGATTCTAATGGAAGCTCGTCCCTAATGCAGCTCAGGTAGGCCTTCTTAGCGGCTGCCTCACTGTAAGCTCCCGGCAGCTCTAAACCCAACAAAGTAGCAACAATGGAGGCTACGATGAAGACATAAACCTGATAGAATCAAATACTATAAGAAACAATGGAGGGAGGAAGCTTAAGACACATTTGAAGGGAGGGGGCGGATGGGTTCGAGTGAGTATTTATAGAGGAGGGAGAGCTACGATCCGTGAGGTGTAGGTTGGTCGATTTCTATTGGCTAGAAATGGGTTGAGAAGGATTGACGGGCCCAGTGGTCAGGGAACAAATTATCACAGATGGTTTTTGGTTAAGAACCGTTTGTAATATTAGTTATATATATACCCATACAATATAAATAACTAGTCTCAAAATATGAAATAACAAAGTCTTATATGGCTTATGTATACTCATTTGAAAGGTTTCAACGAGATCTATAATTTTGCAGTTGAGACGAACCCCAAATTTCAAAGGGACGATCAAAATTTTTGGCAAAAACAGAAATAAAAAACTTACGATTCAAATTTGAGGCTACAAATGGCCGATTTTGAGGGTCTTTGAGGGCGACTGGCGTAAGCAGGTTATTTTTTTGGATCGGACTCGTCGTTAGCTTTTCAACGAGTACAAGAACATCAAAAACGGACACTGTTGTAGGGGTGGCCCCCACCTAAACCCAGCAGGCCTGTTAGAAGGTTGTAAGTCCCAAAGTGGGATATGCATAATGACATGAATGCCCTCGCGAGGGGTATAACAGTAAAAACACTCCCTACGAGGATGTACATATATGCGATACTAGCTATGGGGAGACCCCCAAGAGAGCATTGTTCACCTAACTCCCCACTACAACACTCTCTCTCTCTCTGTTTGGTCTGTAACCACAACAGTTGGTGTCGTCCGTGGGGACGACAAGAGCAAGCCTCAGATCTCAAGAAGGATAGCACCGAAAAAAGCTTCACAATCGGCGGCGAAGAAGAAGGAAGGGGATACGGCAAAATCCCGTGTCAACACTAGGGCTTTGGCATCGGCGGTTGCGGGCGCGAATGACGACGCGGGCACGGCAACCACGAGCGTCGATGCCCACCACGCGACGATCGACACCACCACCGCCGACGTAACGGCCGACCCCGCCCTGCAAGTGACGTCTAACTCCGCCGCGGGCGTGACGGGCAACTCCGGTAGTACCGGCCGGATGGCAGGGAGCGGTAACATCGGCGTCCGTGGAGGCATGACCGCCGTCCCTGCACTAGGAGTGGGAGTGCCGAGCGGCTCTGGCGGCAACACGGGCCTCGTCATCGGCACCGGAGTCCACCGCACCGATACGGCGGGCAACCCAGGAGCACAAGCCATGGTCGCTGCTGTCTCGGTGGCGCGACCAGGTGCGTCGATTGTCTCGGCTACGCCAGCAGTGGAGAACGCCCTGCTGGCGACCCTCGGCGCGCTCCAGCGGGAGTAGGCGGATCTCCACGGGGCCATGCAAAGTAAGAAAGAGGCTCGGAGCCAGCAGACCCCGCCGGTGGTCGCGCCAGAACAGGCAGATAGCTACGACGCCCCATACCCAACCCCGCTTCGCTACGACGCAGGGACCCGGAGCCCCCATTATCTGAGGGCCTGCAGCGGGCGACATGGCCAGGGGATTTCCACTTCCTCGGTGCTATCACGTCGTACAGGGGCGACGCGGGGTGCGGGGTGCATGGCCACGGCGGCAACACCACGCGGGCATGTGCCACTGTCATGGTGCTACGACAGGCAGCCGTTAGTGCTCGGGCCTCGGAGCTACCACCCCCCGCAGTAGCCCACGTGTAGCAGCCGCAGGGGAAACCCCCACGAGCTGGGGTCCCAGAGGGGGCCCAGCATCACATCATCAGTGTCATCTCCAGAGGCTCCTCGCTGGAGATCTCGGCGCAACCGCTTCCGGGAGCAGCGCATGGTGAAGTTACCTTCACGCCAGCCGACACCCGGGGCGTGGAGTTCCCCCACCAGGACCCTTTGGTCATCCAAGCAGACATCGCGGGCTACGACGTCAGGCGTGTCCTTGTCGACGGGGGCAGTTCCGTGAACGTTCTATTTGCGGAGGCCTCCGACCGCATGGATATCCTCAGATGTCACTTGAAGCCATCGGGGACCCCGCTCCAAGGTTTAGGGGGCCAACCGCTGACGGCATTGGGCCAGGTATGTTTCCGAGTCTCCTTTTATCAGGGCGATAACGCCAGGAGCGAGGATGTCGTCTTCGATGTCGCGGACATTTTGAACCCGTACAACGCCATACTGGGTCGTCCTGTCCTCAACTCCTTCGGGGTGGTCCCGCATCATGGCTTCTTGTGTATGAAGCTTCCAGTCCCACGGGGTGTCATCACCATCTTTGATGACCAAGATCTCGCCCGGTGCATGGAGGCCCGTGCCAGAGGCCCACACCGTAAGGTGCATGTTCTCACCGACAAGCTCAAGGCGGACACACCGTCCGCTCCAGGGTGGATGCCCAAGCCCCGACCGGAGGGTGGGGTCAAGAGGATACCTTTCCAGGCCGAAGGTCAATTCGTGTCCATCGGTGAAGGCTTTCCCCTGGAGGTGGAGCAGGGCTTGCTCCGGGTTCTCCGAAGCAACGCGGATGTCTTCGCATGGTCCCCGAAGGACATTAAAGGTGTGGACCTCTCCCTCATCGAGCACAATCTAGCGGTCCGCCCCGACGCTAAGCCGATCAAGCAAAGGCTTTGGCGTATGTCCATTGACCAGCAGCAAGCGGCCAAGATGGAAGTAGCGAAGCTTCTCCAGGCCAGAGTCATCCGCGAGGTCCAACATCTGGATTGGCTATCCAACCCGGTGTTGGTGAAAAAAGCCAACGGCACCTGACGTATGTGCATCGACTTCACTGTCCTCAACAAGGCATGCCGAAAGATGACTACCCCTTGGCCCACGTGGATCAACTGGTTGATGCCACCACCAGCTGTGAACTCGTGAGCTTCTTGGACGCCTAGTCCGGCTACCACCAGATCTATATGGCCAAGGATGACAAGGACAAGACCAGCTTCGTCATGCTGATAGAGATATACTGCTTCGTCAGGATGCCCTTCGACTTGAAGAATGTAGGGGCAACCTTCACCCGCCTTATTGCGTTAGCGCTAGCCTCTCAACTCGGGAGGAACGTGGAGGCTTAAGTTGATGACGTCGTCGTCAAAACCAAGCAACTAGCCTCACACGGCCAAGATCTCCAGGAGACCTTCGACAACCTCAGAAAGGCGGGCGTCAAGCTCAATTCGGACAAGTGTGTATTCGGTGTGCAGGCAGGAAAGTTCCTAGGCTTTCTGGTGTTTGGACATGGTATCCAGGCCAACCCTGACAAGGTCGATGCGAACATCGCCATAGAGCCGCCCAAGATGACAAGGGAGGTCCAACGACTTGCTGGCCGCATGGACGCATTGAGCCGTTTCCTATCTAGGGCAGCGGAGCGGGGCTTGCCATTTTTCAAGACCCTTCACAGCTGTGACGGGTTCTGTTGGGACAACGGCTGCGCATAGGCCTTCGACGAACTCAAAAGGCACCTCGCAAGCCTTCCCACTTTGGTCGCCCCGGCGCCATAGACTCCCCTCCTACTCTACCTCGCCTTCTCAATGACAGTGGTCAGTGCTGTCCTTCTCCTCGAGGAGGGCACTCTTCAGCGCCCCGTGTACTTCGTCTCTGAAGCCCTTTAGAGCGCCAAGACGCGGTATACGGAGCTCAAGAAGTTGGCTTACGCGCTGGTCATGGCCTCAAGGAAGCTCCGACATTATTTTCTAGCTCATCCAATCACCGTGCCGTCCTCGTTCCCCCTAGCGGAGATGCTGCACAATAAGGAGTCCACAGGGCGCATTGGCAAGTGGGCAGCCGAGCTCGCGCCGTTCTCCTTGACGTATGCCTTGCGAGCAGCGATCAAATCCCAAGTTCTCGCGGACTTCCTCGCGGAGTGGACCCCCTCGGCCCAGCCCACCCAGTAGCCAGACGACCCGGTGTGGATGCTTGACACTGATGGAGCCTACGATATTTCCGGTGCAGGCATGGGCGCAGTGGTCACTACGCTGGAGGGGCACCACCTGTCGTACTCGGCGCGCCTTGCATTTCCCACCACCAACAACATGGCTGAATACGAGGCACTGCTCTTCGGCCTTGCGAAGCTCAAAGCTCTTGGCGCGCGGCGAGTTCTCGTCCGCATTGACTCACGATTGGTGGCGGGCCATGTGGACAAGTCATACCAAGCCAAGGACCCCGATCTGGCCAAGTACGTGGCAGCCGTAAGAGCAAAGGAGTGACACTTCCTGGGTGTCACAGTCAAGGCCATCCCCCGGGTAGAAATCAAGCAAGCCGATGTCCTCGTAAAAGCTGCCAGCCAACAGCTCCCCACTCCTGAGGGAGCATTCTATGAGGTCCTACCCACGGCGTCCATCGCGCAGGACAATCGTGATGTGGCCCTCGTCCACCAGATTACCCAGCAGGGTGACTGGCGAGAGCCCATCTATGGTTTCTTGCAGGGCATCACAGAGCTTGACAACCTTGTTGAGCTCCGGCGCTTGCAATATCGTGCCAGGTCCTTCCAGGTGCTTGACAGAGTACTCTACAAAAAAGGAGTCTGCGCACCGCTTCTACGGTGCCTCTCACGCGAGGAAGGAAAGCACCTCCTTGCGGAAATCCACGCGGGACTCTGCGGCTCATATCTGGCGCTAAGGTTGCTTGCCAGGAAGGCGTTCAGGCAAGACTTCTACTGGCCGACCGCCGTTGCTGATGCCCAAGACCTCGTGCGCCGGTGTCAAGACTGCCAATGGATGGGGCGGGTCATTCACAGACCCCCGACAAGCCTCAACTCCATTCCCCAGTATGGCCGCTGGCACGGTGCGGCATTGATGTTGTGGGACCACTTCCTCGGGCACTAGGAGACCTACGGTTCATAGTGCTCGCCTTGGAATATTTCTCCAAGTGGCCAGAGGTTGTGGCCCTAGCTAAGATAACATCGGCAGCCATGCAGCGCTTCCTCAGAACATCATATGCCGCTTCGGGGTGGCCAAGGAGATCACCGCTGACAACGGCCTGTAGTTCGACTCCGCCCCGTTCAAGGAGTTCTATTACAACATGGGCATCACGCTCCGATTCGCTTCAGTTGCGCACCCGCAGTCTAACGGAGCAGTCGAGCGGGCAAACGGTGCCATCTCTACTAGAGGGCTGCCTAAGGGCAAGTGGCCAAGCGAGCTCCACAGCGTCATCTGGTCCTCTTCGGCGATGAGGCAATGATGCCCGAGGAAATCAAGGCCGGCTCGAGAAGGGTCCTCGCCCAGGCGCTGGAGGAAGAGCGTCAATTGTCCCTGGACCTCCTTGACGGAGAACGAGTAAACGCGACCCAGCACGTCGCAAAGTACGCGCAGCAAATGGTGCGCATGCGCGATCGCTCCATGTACCCGCGAGGATTCCAGTCGGGGGACCTCATCCTCAAAATGGCACTCCACGCGGAAACGGTCGGCAAGCTGGAGTCCAAGTGGGAAGGCCCATACATCGTCGCGGCAGCTCTGCAGTGGGGGGCCTATCGCCTCGTCACGCTGGAAGGGCAGACACTCCGCCACACATGGAATGCAGACAAGCTGCGGTGGTTTTATGTCTAGGACAAACAGGGAAGCATGTAGCAGCATCGGTACCCTCTATTTTAAGATGCCTTCGCGTGCACTCTACGGAGTATGAATAAGACGCAGATGTTCTCTCTGCGCACTCTACTGAGTATAAACAAGACGCGGATGTCCCGCGCACGCGTCGGTGTTATCCCTACGCGTACTCTCCGGAGTATAAATAAGATGTGGTTGATGTTCCCACACACTCTACGGAGTATAAATAAGACGTAGCGTCCAGGTCCACCTCCGCACGCACTCTACGGATTATAAATAAGACGTAGCGTCCAGGTCCACCTCCGCACGCACTCTACGGAGTATAAATAAGACGTAGCGTCGAGGTCCGCCTCCGCACCCACTCTACGGAGTATAAATAAGACGCGGTGGGGGGACGCCTTCGCGTGCACTCTACGGAGTATAAATAAGACATAGCGTCGAGGTCTGCCTCCGCACGCACTCTGTGGAGTATAAATAAGACACGAATGTTGTCCCTGCGCACTCTACTGAGTATAAACACGACGCGAATGTCCCCACACATGTGTGGGCACCGCCCCTACGTGTACTCTCCGGAGTATAAATAAGATGTTGTTGATGTTCTCACGCACTCTACGGAGTGTAAATTAGACGCGGATGTTGTCCCTGCGCACTCTACTGAGTATAAACAAAACGCGGATGTCCCTGTGCACGTGTGGGCACCGTCCCTACGCGTACTCTCCGGAGTATAAATAAGACATGGTTGATGTTCCCACGCACTCTGCGGAGTCTAAATACGATGCAGTAGTGGCTTCCCTCGGCAGTGCACATTAACGAGTGGAAAAGGGACGTCGTGAGTCCGCGGTCACCACTTCGAAGGGTACAGGACGGAGCGCTCGCGCGTCTACTTTGCCTAGCCGCCAGCTCCACTGCTGCCACTTTGAAGGGTACGGGACGGAGCGCTCGCACGTCTACTTCGCCTAAGCGCCAGCCCCGCTGCCACCACTTCGAAGGGTACGGGAAGGAGCGCTCGCATGTCTACTTCGCCTAAGCCCCAGATCTGGTTGTAGAAAGTCTTGAGGGTGGGCATAATGGCGCGGGTGGCACTGGACAACACCCCGGCTTTGGTTGGTAGATCCAGCTGGGGGATCGACCAGCTCGTTGGCATGCTCACACCCCCGAGTGCAGAGCATGGCAAAGGCAAGGCAGGCATCGGCGAAGCCGCAATAATCGTCGCAGGTGATAAGGCCTCGTCCTCAAAGATTTCGCTACCAAGGCCCGCCTCGCCACCACCAAAAGCCGCCTCGCTGGGGGCAGTGTACTCGGCCCGAATCGGCGTGCTCGAACCCAGCGCCCGACATCAGCATCGGACCGAGCCCTCCGCCGATTGGGTGACGCCCTCACATCGCCATCGCCAACACGGCCATGAGCCGAAGCTGGCACTGGCTACGCGCGTGCTGGTACGGGGAGGCCTAGGACCTCGCATACCCGATTTATCCGTCCCAGCTTTGCGGGGCCAATCGCACCTTCGCGCAGTGCGTGCTCCTTCGCCGTGTACGGCCTAAGGAACGTGACTACAGCACGCTCCGTGTCCTCCAATAAGAGCACTACATGCGAAGCGGTGCTTCGTTCACAAAACAGTTGCATATATATATATACAAAGCATAGGGCCAAAGTACTTACCAGGGCCGGCGGGTTTCCGCACAGAAGACACTGTAGGGCTGACGCCACCTTACCGGGTGTGATCTCGCTCATACTTCCACCGGGCGGAGAGAGGAGACACCCCGCACATTGTAAACTCCTCGGCGAGATCACGCATGTTAAACCGAAGGGCAACATCGGCAGGCCTCCGGCTTCTTGTTCGTCGTGGCCCTGCGGCCTCACTCCCGGATAGCTGTTGAAAGATATTGGCTGACCTTGGCACCGAAGGCAGCTGCTACTTGTCATGTGGTAGTAAAACCACCGACGAATCCAGCCAGACTCCCACTTCCCTCGCGTCGCCAGCGCGGGGAAAAGCTTTGCGCAGCTCGGCCTCAGCATAAAATTGATGCTGCCGAAGTTGGACAGCGCCCCCCCTTCGACCTTCTTCGGCTGGTTGCGCGTGTCGTGAAGAAGGGCGAACAGGATCGCGCTGGGTCGGACACCTTCTGTTCGGACCGCCCAGGCAAACACAGCCAAGCACACTATCGCGTTTGGGGTCAGCTACGCTAGCTCCAACCCATAAGCCCGCAAGACCTCGCCAACGAAAAGCATTGAGGGCATCCGGAGCCCAGCCTCGAAAAAAGCGACGAAGACAATCACATCTGGCTCCTGGGGTGAGGCTCCAACTCGTCACGGGCAGGCAAGTGAGCTCCTGCGTGTTCCTATATCTTCTTCTCCTGGAGGAGAGTCTGGAGGTCCTTATCTGTAGCGCGACTCCGCCGTAGGACGCGGGAGCAGTGGCCTCTTGACTTCTTCATGGCTTGTCAACCTGCGGCGGCTTGCAAGCCACCAGGGGGAATTCTGTTGGTGGTAGCGTCAAGCCGCGCTGGCTTGACGAGGCGCTGCTGCTAAGCTGACGAGCGGGATCTTCACGGCACGCCATCCTCATCTGTAATCGAAAGTTGAAGGAACACGAGCAAGGACAGATTGTGTGCAAGAGGAACAAGGGAGCAAAGCAATGGCAAATGAGCACGCGAAGCGTCCACATGCCGACGGCGATGCTTTATAAAGACCCCGCCTCACCTCCCCCACGACCCGAAACGTAACCGACGGGAGCCCAACGCTTCAGCTCCACACGCTCGGGAAGCGTAACTGTCGACAACCCGCAACAGGCGGTGGCAGGTAGCCCGGCAACGCACAACGCACTGGTAGCATCCCGACATGCGTCCCGCCCCTATCGGGAAGGAGCACGTGGTTGCGGTCGTGGGACTGTTGACAGCCCACAACGCGCCAACCGTGTCACACCACGTGTACCTCCCTATCGAGACAGCGCCTACGGTCGCAGCGGCTTGCCCTAAGGAGTCAGCGCGATTCACGCAGTCATTAAGATGCCACCTCTGGCCCGCGGAGCTACCGGTGCATGATGACTTCGGACCGGGCGAAGACCCCCCTGCTTGTCTCCCCAACGGAGTCCCAGCGTCATGCCCAAAGTGTACAACACCTTTGGCTCCGCAAGACGACTCCGCCTGTAACGCCGTCTAAGCAGCCAGCCCGCACTTCGCGTCCTCGGCACGAAGTAGGGACGACTTCGGCAACTCGCCTGACCCCGTGTCTTCGCCACAAAGTGGGGTCACACTAAGCAAAGGCATTTCCCTCTAAATAGCTCATAGGCCGCAGGGACGAAGGGGACCAAACGGCTCGGTAACATGACTTCGGCCAGTGAAGTCCTTCACCATGAGAGGCTCCTGTTGTAGGGGTGGCCCCCACCTAAGCCCAGCAGGCATGTTAGAAGGTTGTAAGTCCCAAAGTGGGATATGTATAATGACCTGAATGCCCTCACGAGGGGTATAACTGTAAAAACACTCCCTACGAGGATGTACATATATGCGATACTAGCCATGGGGAGACCCACAAGAGAGCATTGTTCACCTAACTCTTCACTACGACACACACACACTCTCTATTTGGTCTGTAACCACAACAGACACTGTATGCAAAAGCTATGCCCATTTTACTGAAGGTGTGTCAAAATGAAATTCTACTCGAACTCATGAGGGGAATTATGGAATTTTAGGGATATGTGAGGCGGAAAACATACCACAGATGGTTCTTAATCAAGAACCGTCTGTGATATTGGCCATATCATAGACGGTTCTTAATAAGAACCGTCTGTGATTGTATTAAATACAGGCGGTTTTTATGAACCGTCTGTGATGAGGTGTCTATTATAAATATTTTTGTAGTAGTGGCCAAGTGAGTCAACTCTCCACAAAGCCAACCATGGTGAGAGAAGGAAGAAAGGGAGAATTGGGGAGATGAGCTAGGAAAGAGCAGAAAGACGAAGGGGGAGGGGTGAGGACCACAACAAGAACCAGAACACCAAGCCATTGACCTTCGACAGTGATAGCAAGTAGGTCTCCTTTTCCCCAACCCTCCTTCCTTATGACCATAGCATGCCATGGCCGTTGTGCTGGCAGCAAGCCCGTAGATGCCATTGCATGCCCTTGAGAGAGAGGATGTGCTCCCCGACTTACGCCCTCCCACACAAGTTCTGTCACAACGATGACATTGAGCATTCCCAAAACCAGACCTAACTAAGAGTAGAGCAAGACAAAACTTGTGAATAAAGCAAAATGCGTAAGGTATATGGGACAAGGTGATGGACCGTCCCGCGAGGTAGCAAAGTAGAGGTGCATTGACGAAGCCTGGGGCACCTTGGCCAAAGCCATGGCCAAGGGAAACTGAAGGGACACTAGAGGAGGGCAACAGCGGTTTGGGGCCAAGCCCAGGGGCGATGCTTGGGGAAAGGGTGGCAATGCTGGCTGAAGGGAGTTGGTCGGTGGTGGTGTAGTGGGCATTGAGCTCGAGGAGGCGGCGTTGTGTTGGGGGGGTGAGAGAGCACCGCAGAGGGGGAGAGCTTGGGGTGATGCACGAGAGGCGGCAGTGGGGGCCCAGATGCCAAGCCCTAGCTGCAAGCGATGGCATGGAGGTGCTAGGAATGGAGGGGCCCATGGCAGTGGTGTTGAGCCGTGCCCGGTGAGCTCGAGGTAGAGGGGCGGTGTAGGAGGTGGCCGACGGCGAGCTAAGGGCTAGTGAGCCTGAGCTCGACCACGAGACGCCATCCCGCCTGGGGAGCACCAAAGAGAGAGATAGGGGAGTGAGTGAGGGAGAAGGAGATGTGAGGAGAAGAGGGGGAGAAGGCACTCGGTGCCAGTGGCCAGCGATGTGAGGAGCAGCCATGCCCACAACAAAGAAAGAATGAGGGGAGAGGAAATGTAACATTTTGATTTTTAGAGCCATTTTGAAATTTTTAAAATAAAATTCACCATTTGATTTTTTTAGATTTAATACAAGCATAAATTAAAATTTTAATTAATTAAAAGGATTTAATATGATTAAATTAAATATTAATATGTACTAAAAATATTTTATTTGGGTTCCTTGTGTCTCAAGGTATTTTCTACAATTTTCTTGGATTTATTGCTGTTTTCTAGAGTTCATAAGGATTTATTTAAATTTTTGAAATAGAAAAACCCTCAAAACTCCTAAAACAGCAGTGGGCTGAGCCCATCACTGTTCATTCAGCCCACCAACCCTAAACCGTTAGATTACCTATTAATCATGTGTCAAACATCCAAGCTACCTATGCATTAGTCATCAGTCTGTCATTAGACACGTGTCAGGCATCGGGCCAAGCCGACACTGTGCATCTGTGCTATCTGAATTCAACCGTCCAATCGTTCTCGTGCCACGCAATACTGATCGCCCAGTCGAGCTACTATTCACTATCATCTCCAAGGGGGACTCCACCGTCGCTCATTTTCGGCCCGGTCTCGGCGTCCGTGCTGTACATGATGTGAACGCCTCGGCCTCCACGCATAAATAGCCATGCCCGTCGTCCGTACACCATCAGTCCTCGTCACCTAGTCGAACTTCACCACACCACCATCGCCAAATTTCTCACCGGAGTTAGCTGAACCGATGCCTTCGTCTTTCATGCTAATGAAGTCATTGTCTTTGTGCGCAGTTGTCGTTCACATTAGAACCCACCTCATGGCCAAGCACTGCCGGCTTGTGAGTCTTCGTCTGTGTCGCTGGTGAGTTCTCTGACATCGCTGTTAGCTTCTCCACCGTTTGCTAAGCCCTGTCCTGTCGCCGACTGAACCCCAGTCGCCGTCATCGTCTGTGTGCTCACCGCTGCCCCCATGTGTCTGTTTGGCCAACCAACGCGCCATCTCGCGCTCCGTTGATGCTAGCAAGCCGACATCACCCCGCACCCGCGCTCGCGTGATGTTTCGCCTCCTTGGTGAACTCAGTTCACCGAAGACCGACTCGCCAACAACTAAGCCCCACCAGTCAGCGTCTTCTGTTCCATGAACCCATGAGCCAACCAACTGAGTTAGCAGCCACATCGGATGCCACCTCAGCCCTAGATCCAACGTGTTGCCACGTGTCATGCCATGTCAGCTCCTGATCCGTCCCAAGTGCCATGTCAGACGCCACGTTAGCTGCCACGTGTTCATCCACATCACCCAGCCATGTCTTCACCATGTCAACCCTACTTGTCACCTATCAGTCACGTGTCGGCCACGTGTCTACCACGTCAACCTAAATCCCAGTTAGCTGCCATGTCATCTGCTGACATCATAATCCCAATTTTCCTTTAGAAAAATATTTCGACCAAAAAATAAAAATAGATGCTGGCATCATAATTTGGTTTTTCTTTAGAAAAATAATTCCAGTAAATCCACTTTCTCTTTTTCTTTAGATTTAATTTTTCAAAAACCCGTTCTCCTCCGTCCAAGCTCTACTTTACCATGTTCTTTTATCTAAATTCATCTAAAATCAAGCTCTACCTTTTTGTTTTATTTTTGAAGTTTTTGTAGTTCATTTGAATTTTGTTTGATTTTATTTTGAGTCTTGTTGGTTTTCTCTCTAGTTAGATCGTGTCTTTGGAGGAGCGGAAGCACAATCAGAAGATCAAGAATTCATAACTGAGTAAAGCCAAGGTAAGTAGTGCTCTTTGATTATATTGAACCTAGTTTATAAATCTATTATGTATTTATTTTGTTTTAAATTATCATACATTGCTATTTTATTACAAACCCTTGTACTTGGTAGTTATTGTCTAATTTGATTAATCCCTCATTTGATATTTTGAATACCATGATTTCATTATCACCATAGATGAAAAGTTATTTAGTGATGCAATACTAGTTGACACATGAGTTGTACGATTAATATGCTTAGCCATGCTTATAGTTTCGTTGGGCTTATCATCACATGTGATCAAATAATTAATTTGACTTAATAAAATATTGAATCATGGTTGTAGCCACAGTCATAAAATTTATATACCATGACATTGATATGTCATTGGTATTAGTTACACAAAATTGATTTTCACTTGAGCAGGTGATCGTATAGTAAATAATGAACTATGGATTCACTTCGAGAGATATAGAAGTCTCATCGAGTAATATCTAAGGACTTAACTTTGTGCGCTATTAATCTGAACCTTACCGTGCAACCATATATCTAGTATGAGATAGACCTAACTGATTAATTTATGATATTTCAATTTTGATTTTGCCAATGTGATGAACATAGATGCTAATTTCTATGAGACACAAGAGGGGGCAATTATCAACTACGTGGTTTTCATACTCAACGAAAAAACCTTAGCGAGTAAAATTGAGTTGTGATTGAACATTGTAAAAGCTTTGTTGTGATCTTCTTGATCGGCATGCCTAAGGAAGCATGTTATACTGGTTACATTACAAGATAGTAATATCATATGGATTACGTTGTGCAAGCTCTGCAAAGTGTAAAATTATTCGAATAGCCATGTCTTCAGTCATAGACAATGCTCGATGATTTCACACAAGGGGTAAAGATTTCATAAAAACTTTTGAATAACTTTGGGAAGTGAATGCTTAGTTCACTAGTGGTTAAATTCGTGAATGGTTAGTTCATGACTTGTTCATTGGAGTGACTGGTCAATTCACATGTAGTTACTCAATTCCTTTGGTTATTTATTTATTATCTTTTTATTTAAAAGTTCACTTTTAATTTATTTACTGTATTTACTTTAAATTATTGCTTTTTACAAAATGACCTTTTAGCCATCCATTGGTAAGTCTTGCATATTATATTGTATTATTTGTTACAAATAACTTACTAAGTACCAATATACTCACGGTTTTATGCTTACTGTTGCTTGGTTAAAGATGAAGGACTAGATCAGCAGGTGGTTCCTGAAGGAGGATACTTCGACGACTTTACGGATTAAGACTTCACTCCCCAGTCGATTGCCTGTGGACATGTCAAATAGCTACTACGGTTATTTCTGTTCTCCGTTGCTAATTAATTTCTTATGCCCTTCAGGCTAGTAGGTTGTAAGTTTAGCCACAAGGTTGTACTTTGATAATTATTAATATTTAGGTTTATTTCTATATTAATCATGCTTATGATCGATATTCCATCTATATTTATACTGTGTGCACTAGCGTGATTCTGGACCAGTGCAGAATACATAGAGGGTCTGGATTTACATATTTGGGTCTCGACAGAGATGGTGTCAGAGCCATATCAACTGCAAGATGAAGACCTAGTTAGAATGATTGATTTAGTAAAGTTTTCAAAATCTATTTTCTAAATCAAATGAACAAAATTTGGTGACTAGTGATTCTCTATTCTTTCCTCATTCTTAGGATTCTTACACTACTACAAAAGTTATCATCACAGACGGTTCAAAAACGTCATCACAGACAGTTTTCTGAACCGTCTGAATTTATGGGTCAGTGATAATCGAAGGTTATCACAGACGGCTTTTAAACCGTCTGTGGTGTAAACATCACAAACGGTTTTTACTTATGTACTCGTTGGAAAGCTAACGACGAGCCCGATTATCAGCTATCACAGACGGTTTTTAAGTAAAACAGACACTGTATGTAAAAGTTATGCCCGTTTTATTGAAGGTGTGTCGAAATGGAATCCTACTCGGTATCAAGCAAGAGATTATGAAATTTTAGAGGATTAGAAGGCTGGAAACATACCACAAACGGTTCTTAATTGAGAACCGTCTGTGATATGCTAATATCACAGATGGTTCTTAATTAAGAACTATCTGTGATATTGCTAATATCACAGAGAACCGTCTGTGATTGTATTTAATACAGATGGTTTTTATGAACCGTTTGTGATGAGGCGTTTAATATAAACTTTTTTGTAGTACTTTATCTGTGTTACTCTTCGCCTTCACTGGAATATTATTTTCAAAACATAAATTGACTTCTCATCCCCATAATATCTATAGATGTGTCGAGTGTTTCAAAATCAAAGAGGAGTTTGGCCTAGAATTCTTTGAGCTTTGGTGTGAAGTTTGGATCAAAGATACACCCAATATTTTTCAAGACAAGATTAAAGACTACCACAAAGATTGAGAGCCAACAGATCAAAACCCTGTTATAGTTTTCCTTTTATCTATGATTTTCCCTCTCACCTTTTAAAACTCTATGAAGTCAGTCCCAGAGCGTTGCAAGAGGAAATCTGAATAATGTTATCTCTAACATCGCACCTGGTAATCTATTTCTTTAGCAAGCCCGAATCTCGAGGTCGAGATTTTATTTAAGAGAGTGGTTTGTAATATCCTAATTTTTAGAGTCTTTTTAAAGTTTTTAAAATAAAATTCACTATTTGAATTTTTCTAGATTTAATGCAAGCTTAAATTAAAATTTTAATTAATTAAAAGTATTTAATATCATTAATTTAAGCATTAATATGTGCTGGAAGTACTTTATTTGGGTTCCTTATGTCTCAAAGAATTTTTTTCAAATTTTTTAGATTTTTTAGATTTATTTGTTATTTTCTAGAGCCCATCACTGTTCATTTGGCTCACCAACTCTAAGTCATCAGATTCCTAGTTAACCGCGTGTCAACCATCCAAGTACCTATGCTTGAACTATCGGATCTGTCATTGGACACATTTTAGGCACGGGCCAAGCCAACATTGTGCATCTGTGCCATCTGAATTCAACTGTCCGATTGTTCCTGTGCCACGCGCGTCGATTGTTCTGTGCCACGCGTCATCGATCGCCACCGAGCTCATCGCTCATCGTTGTCTCGAGGGAGACTGCGCTCTTTGCTCGTTTCAGCCCGGTTCGGCATTTGTGCCATACAAAACGCAAACGCCTTAGCCTTTGCGCATAAATAGCCACGCCGTCCACTTGTTTTCTGCACCCACCATTCAAGCTCATTTGTGCACCATTGGTCCTCATCACGTTTCAGCCTTTGCTGCACTGTCGTCGCTGAGTTTATCACCGGAGTTAGCCAAGCCGCCGCCTTCATCTTTCACATTGATGAAGTCATCATCTTTGTGCGCATTTGCTATTCACGTCGGAACTCGCCTCATCGCCAAGAGCTGCCGACTCACGAGTCTTCGTCTCCATCACCAGTGAGTTATCCAACATCACCGCCAACTCCTCTGCCATTTGCCAAGCCCCGTCCAGCCGCCGAATGAACCCCAGTCGTCGTCCTCGATCCATGTGCCCGCCGCTACCCCCGCGTGTCCGTTCGGTAGGTCGACGTGTCGTCTCACGCCGCGCGCTTCGCTGACGTCAGCAAGCCGATGTCACCTCGCACTCACACCTGCGCGACAGTTTGCCTCCTCGATGAACTCAATCCACCGTAGACTGACTCGCCGTCAGCCAGCCCCACCTGTCAGTGTCTCCTGTTCCATGAACCCATGAGCCAACTAGCCGAGTCAGCAACCACATTGGATGCCACCTCAGCCCTAGATTTGACGTGTTGCCATGTGTCATGCTACGTGGATGACACGTTCGCTCCTGAGCCATCCCAAGTGCCACATTAGATGCCATGTCAACTGCCTTGTATCTGTCCATGTCACCGTGCCACGTTAGCCCTACTTGCCACCTGTTTGCCACATCAGCCCTAAATCCTAGTCAGCTGCCACATCATCTGCTGACATCACAATCCGGATTTTCCTTTAGAAAAATATTTCCATTGAAAAATAAATGCAGATGCTGACATCATAATTCAGTTTTTCTTTAGAAAAATAATTCCAATGAATCCTCTTTTTCTTTTTCTTTAGATTTAATTTTTTAAAAGCTGTTTCTCCTCCGTCTTAGCTCTGATTGATCCCATTCTTTTTTTTAAATTTATCTAAAATCAAGCTCTACCTTTTGGTTCTAGCTTGGAAGATTTGAGAGTTCATTTAATATGCTTAAACATGCTTATAGTCTCGTTGGGCTTATCATCACATGTGATCAGTTAATTAATTTAACTTAATGAGATATTGAATTATGATTGTAGTCATAGTTATAAAATATATGTGCCATGACATTGGTCTATCATTGGTGTTGATTATGTAAAATTGGTTTTCACTTGGGAGTGTGATCGTGCTTTAAAAGAGGAAGTGTGGATTCATTTTGAGGGATGTGAAAGTCTCGCCTGAGTAATTTCTAAGGACTTAACTTTTTACGCTATTGATTTGAGCCTTACTGTGCAACCACATATTTAGTATGGGATAGATTTGGCTGATTAATTTATGATATTTTAATTTTAATTTCGCCAATGTGATGAACATGGATGCTAATTTCTATGAAGTGCAAGAGGGGGTAATTATCAACTAGGTGGTTAACCAACTCGATAGTAAAACCTTAGCAGACAAAATTGAGTTATGATTGAATATTGTAAAGGTCTTGTTGTGACCATCTTGGTTGGCATGCCAAAGAAAGCATGTTATATCGATTACATTACAAGATGATCATATCATGTGCATAAAATTGTGTAAGCTCTACA
Organism: Melocanna baccifera; assembly: GCA_036346265.1. Taxonomy (NCBI): domain Eukaryota; kingdom Viridiplantae; phylum Streptophyta; class Magnoliopsida; order Poales; family Poaceae; genus Melocanna; species Melocanna baccifera. The sequence goes on from CM070689.1 coordinate 24,640,430, forward strand.
GAGTGTAAAGTTATTTGAATAGCCATGTCATTGGTTATAGACATTGCTCAGTATTTTATACAGGGGATAGATATTTTGTAAAAACTTAGTTGGGATAATTTTGGGAAGTGAAAGGTTAATTCACTGGTGATTCAATTCGTGAATAGTTAGTTCATAAGTGGTTCATTAGAGTGAATGGTCAATTCACTTGTGGCTACTCAAATTCTTTGGTTATTTATTTATTATTATTTTATTTAAAAGTTCACTTTCAATCTATTTACTGTATTTATTTTAAATTATTATTTTCTGCAAAATAATCTTTCAGCCATCTATTGGTGAGACTTGCATATTATATTACATTATTTGTTACAAACGACTTATAGACTACCAATGTACTCATGACTTTATGCCTACTATTGTTCAGTTGAAGAATAAGGACCATATCAATAGGAGGTACCTAAAGGAGGATACTTCAATAACTTCGCAGATTAGGCCTTCGCTCCCCAGTCGATTGCTTATGAGCATATCGAATGGTTACTATACTTATTTCTATTTTTTACTACTAGTTTCTTAATTCCTTTATGCTAGTAAGTTGTAAACTTGGCCATAAGGTCGTACTCTGATAATTATTAGTCTTTTGAGTTTGTTTCTTTATTAATCGTGCTTATGGTTGATATTCTATCTATGTTTACACTGTGTGCACTAACGTGATTTTGGACTAGTGCATAATACATAGAGAGTTTGAATTTGCATATTCGGATCTTGACAGGAAAGGATAAGGAAGCCGAGGAAAAAAATAAAAAAAGAAGGGTAGGTGTCGGCCAAGTGAAGGGAAAAAAAGAGAAAATGGGAAAGGGAAAGGAAAGAAAAAAAGTTTTGTGTGTGCAAGTAAATTTATTCGGGCACGACCCCTAACTTATGGATATTTGGGCACCAAGTCTGGCAAAACAGTATCTGATGAGAAGGTGTTGTTTGCGTCAGGTTTTGTACATAGGATCGATGATGATGTATGTGTGCATGTATTATTATGATGAATTGAGTCTGGGTAAATGCCTGTTCAGATGGAGGTCCAGATTTGGTGTCATCCACACATTGTCTCTGAGATTTAACAAGCAAGTACATGGTAGAGTGGTAGATGGTATTTGTGGTGAAATATGTGATGTTTACAGTAATTGCTGTTGCCTATTTGGTGATATTGATTGTGATACCTGATAAATTGTTGGAGCATAGCATTTATGATATGACATATGCATCACAAACCAGGACGATGAGAAAGTCAATAGCTACGAGTAAAGCTATTGACTAATCCGGCGTGCTCTTGAGAAGGTCCTACTTCGGTAGGGATCTCCATGGGATGGAGAAAAAGTCCTACTTCAATAGACACCTCCATGGGATAGAGGTAAACAATGACATCGACATGTATGCCTTCGCTTTACTAGTAAGAGCTACAGAGGAGAAAGAGATTAATCATAGCATTGTATTGCACTAAGTGTTGATTGAGGTGATATAGCTATATTATGGAGAATGTTTGTGTTATAATATGTCTATGTTAATGTTGAAACAGGTGGGAACGACATGGTAAGGTTATTATTTGTGTTTTTGGTAGTGTTTATGGTCTATTTTTGTTCTTACTGAGTCTCCAGACAAACCCTTGCTTTGTTTGTTTTTTAGGTAATCGTTGAGGACGGCATGCATGGGCGGGAGTAGCACATGAATAATTTCACGCACTAGCATCACTTCACATGTTAGCTTTTATTAGTATGTTTACTGGTATGCTAGAATTAAGAGTAAAAAAATTGCATGACATTCATCTAGTCACTGCACTATAAATAAAGTAGTGTTTTTAAATCTGTTAGTGGTTATTAAAAATAGTAATATTATGCAATGATGGTTGTACTCTAGGCCCAGAGGATGGGAGGGGTGTTATAGCCTCAGTGTCTGTTGGAGCCCCAAAAATAATGGATATAGATGGGTCAACCTGCCATCATCCACACATCCTTGAAAACCAACAAGATTAAGGAAATGGAAATCCAAACAAAAGCACAAGAAATTTATGGTAAAACTCACTTGAGCAGAATTTGAATCTTTATTTTTCTTGAAGATAAACGTTTAAAGCAATCCATTATTTGAAGACAGAGCTCTCTCTTCATGGAGCATGCACACAAAATTTCCCCTTGTAAACCCTAACCCTAACTCTCAAAGGCTTAACCAAAACTCCCTAAAGCTTACCACCTCAGCCAACACCCCTCCCTTCTTAGGACTATTGTACAAGGTAATCTTACTGCGCGTTATAAGTATTATGTGTTCATACTGCATGATAGAATTAGATTCTATGCATAACTTGTTTTTTTGCAAATGGATGAATGTATCAATTTATTTGTGCTGGATAGAGGCCATTATATGATCTGCATGTACAGTTGTTTCATCTCTGTCTCATATTCATCTAATTTTTAATCTGATGAATTAGATTAATATGCACAAGCTAAGAGGAAGTAGTACAATGTGGTTTTTGGTATTTCCCCAAGTACTCCATGTACCATAGATTTCCAAGATGTTGATGACGGCACCTATGCTTCCGACCATGTAACTCGAGTCTGATCCTATTGGTCTTTGATCACCATCACTTGCTTCTGATTTGATGCTGCTAACCTGAATTTGTAACTTTGAGCCATAATTAAAAGAAGGTTGCAATTATTTGGCTAGATTACTGGACATATAATTATCATAATCAGGTAATTGTTATTTTGATCGTAAAGTATGTATCCAACCCATAGGTACTCTGTTTCTACTAATAGTAATTTTTCTCATAAATACTATGTTCTCACTGATAGTGCCATGGTGAAAATTGCATGAGTTGCACTTGGGAATAATCTCTTTTTTGATCCTCTTGTAGAGTATGGGTGATTGATAATGTTAGTTACTTTGCACTTTTATGGTAAGAGTTTGAGATGGATTTATAAATTTATGTCAAGTTATATTGCAATAGATATAATTTTTAACATTTGAATGTGATTATACATTTTATCCGATACATAGTATGGAAAAGGTGCATTGCACGTACTAGTATTATTAATTGGGCGTGGAGGGGGACACCTCGCGATCGCTATAGCACAGACAAATAACTGCAATGTCATTTAAGCTATTACTTTAAAGAACAAGACTAGGGAGACTGCGGTCAGAAGTATATTGTTGTTTGTTGATTAGTTGACCTGGGGCTGATTAATGTATCCAATCTCCATATTGCTCACGACGATATATAGCACATCTTGAGATCCCTAATTAGATGCATGCATCAGATTAGGAGGATGATCCGAGGATATGCTAATCTATATAGGCGAATAGTTTGCTTTGTATTTACTGGCAACCTTTGTCTGGTCGGTCTTATCTCGTGTGCGGCTGCGGGCCGGCCTGACCCAACCCAGCTAAGCCCATAAGATAGAAGAAAATAATTCCCAAGGATTGGATCGGATGGCAGTAAATTCCAAAGCAAACATTTCAATCTTTTTTATGCGATTTCGTCCTCTTTAATTTACTCAGGTTAAGCGTTCATCTTATGCACAGATATGACGAAGATGACAAGTTCAACTTATTCCTCTGTCTTATGCATAGGTCTCTCAGCTGCTGTGAAAGGCATGCTTCAGCGCAATTACTTGCTGCTCTCGATTGTTGCTGTTCAACGGCGTTAAAAACATACGGCTCAAATTTGCCAAATCTTTTCTCTCTTTTTTTTGGCAGTTTGATCGGATCAGAAGCCCCCAAATTTGCGAGGTGTTTGAGGATGACACACTGACTGGTGCTCATCCTGCGGACGTAGATGTCTTTTAAATTGCATGGTATGCTTGGAGCTAGCGGTCTTGTAATTCCATTCCTAGCTTACTTCGTCGTTGAACCGCGCGCAGGCTATTACCCTTGCGAGGTGACTCTTTCTGATTACATGCAGGTACGAGTTGGTACAGTCTGACCTCGCTATCGCAAAATACAGCGAGCTCTCGGTGATCAACATCAGAAGGCTGTTTGCGCATAAGGCTGTTTGCAGAAGCAGCTAATCGAGAGATCACCCCGGCCAGTAGACACCATCTTCTAATGAATTCTTTCCTTGTATTAATTCTTCCCTATTCTAAAATAGCCAGCCACCTTCAATTCGTCTTTGTGCCGTGTGTAGCGTTTTATATTGTTGGTTAGATAAGATAGTGCTGATGTTATATGATCAGCCGTTCCAATTTGTATCTTAGCTCTCTATCACTCAGGCATTTATCTTTTAGAAATATGTGCACTTAGTTTATATTTCGTTCCTAGAAGAATTATTGCTATTGTAAGCACTAAGAGATCATGGTTATCGTTTGCTTGAAGACTTATTTCCCATATTAATAATAATTTATTTTATTTGAAAGCCTTATCTTTGCTTAATAATTGTTTTTAATGCTTTATTATAGAATCTGTGTGGCATCCAGTGGCGCAGGAAGAGGAAATATGTTTTGTACATGGTTGCAGCACTAATACTATACTTAGGGAGACTAAATATTTTCAGACATTATGAAACATGTCTGGGAACATCATGACCATTGTAGGAAATGATGCTCACATAGTTGACACAGAAAGATCCATCATCATAATCCTTATGGCTACCAGATTAATCACAGACGATGCTCTGCTTTACCTTGAATCCAAACATACTCTTTTGAGTTTTTTTTTTGGATATCCGCTCTAATGGGTTTCATGAAGAAACTAAGAATGATAATGATGTTGAATATCTGCTCAAAGTTAGAAAAGATGGATTAGAGAGAATATTGGTTGAGAAGCTCCCTTCCTTGTCATCAAGATTGTACTACACTACTACTCACATATTAAACCCTCTTAAACATATGATGCGATGAAAACAATGTTTAGAAACCCAAAACTATTTAAAATTTGGTGTGATAGACTGGGGTCATCTTGGTTGAGAATGATGAGAAAAATGTCATAAATAATTCCGCTGGCCATAAATTAAAAACTAAGAATTTCTCTAATCAAAAAGATTTTGTGTGCACACCATACGCTAAAGGGATATTAATAAGTAGGCCGTCCTTCTTAAGTTAAAGATGAATCTCCTGCTGATCAATGTCAGGCTGGTGAAAGAATAGTATACAACTTATATTATACAATTTGTTTCAGTGGTATCTCTTGTTGATCGATGTCAAGCTGAGAAATCTCACATGGTGATACGAAGTCACCTCGCAAGAGGAAGCTGATTTATCCTAGCTACTTGTTCCTGTGGTGTCTCCTGTTGGACATTTATCGGGTAGCATTCCCCCCAAAAAAAATGAACACCCATTAATTGGAGCATTTACGATTTATATTACAATCCTCTATGTATCTGTATTTTTTTTAAAAAAAATGGTAATTCACAAACCTATGATTTACAGTCGGAGCAAATCAGAAATCACCACCTGTAATCAGAAATCAGTAGGTAATACACCAATTAAGGAAATCATTGGCTTGCAAGGAATTAATGTTAGCAAATTGGTTTAAGATGAGTTTCATTCAAGCAAGAAAGCAATTGTCACACATAATTTTATTCAATGCATTTTGAAGTGCAGGAGGTACATAGTTCACGTACACTACGTACGTACATTGAAATTAAGAACGATACATATGGGTGGCAGACTGGACCAAAAAAAAAAAAAAAGCGGTGCACGCATTTTGGGTTTACAGGTTTTACACGTACCGGGTAGAAGAATTGCATATATAGTTGGCCTGGATATGGGTAGGAAGCCATCAAAGATTGAGATCACCTTACATGTAATCAGCGTGTACTAAAAAACTTCAGCGTATTTTTTATTTTTAAAATAAATGCCATCGAGATAGCTAAAATGGTCCCTACGGCGAACGGTGCAAGAATAGCTGAAACAAACTTCAGAACGCCTGGCTTGTCGGAGGTGCCCAGGACGAAGGTAACGCAGACGTTGATGGTGAGGAACGCCATGACCCCTTTCGCGGACCCCACGATAGAGATAGCATTCTTTTTATTGGTCATCAGCAGGAGTACCACCACGGCCAGTGCCGTCCCGAAAGTAAACGTGTTTAAGTACACGTACCATAATGCCTTCGTAGCTTGATCAACCGTGATGGCAGGCGGAGGAGGACTAGAGGAAGGAGCGGGCATCGCCGGCCGATCACCATGAGAGAAGGACGAGGCACCCGTCGTCGTCCTATGATGCTTCTTGTAACTGTTGTTCAGTACTCTAATCCAGTCTTCATTGGGCATCCAGCCCGGCGGCTGCATCGCCGCCTGGTAGGCCAAGGTGACGAAGAGCGTGGCCACCGTCACCAACCACCCGCTCATCTCCGTCAGGAACTGAGGATCCGTGCCGTCCTTCTCAGCATCTATGACTAGTTTCCCCGTAAGAGGGATCTCCATGGGCCCGTTGTCGCCCAAGTCCACCACCAGCTTGACGTTGTTCTATATACAGGTACAGCGGCACAACGCATGGTATATTATTAATTAGCATCTTAAATTGAACACCCCAAAAGAAAATTAAAGAAAAGAAAACAGAGAGCAAGACAAAAATCTGATTCTACTGGCTACCGGCCGGCCTACCTGCGAATCTTTGGCCGCAACAGAGTCCACGGTACTGGCGGCGCCGTCACGGTCGGCCTGTTCGATGTCCTCGGCACCTCGAGGAGCACTGCCGCTGTTCTGCTGCTGATGTACGACTAGTTTCCCTCTAAGAGGGATCTCCAAGGTCCGCTTGTCGCCCAAGTCCACCACCAGCTTGACGTTGCTCTATACGTACAGGTACAGCAGCACAACGCATGGTATATTATTAATTAGCATCTTAAATTGAACGCCCCAGAAGAAAATTAAAGAAACGAAAAGAGAGAGAGAGCAAGACAAAAATCTGATTCTACTGGCTACCGGCCGGCCTACCTGCGAATCTTTGCCCCCAACAAAGTCGACCATTTCGACGTCTACGATCTCTGCTGGCAGCACCGTCACGGTACGGGCGGCGCCGTCACGGTCGGCCTTTTCGATGTCTGGCATACTCGCGTGCTGCATTAATCCTCTCTCTAAATATGCACTTAGCGTAGATGTTTGAATGTTCTTTTCAAGGGCTAGCTTAGATGTTGTACCTCTACATGGGCACCATGCCGCGGGCTGCCCTATATATATATAGCCGAGTTTGACTCTTGGACATCACACCTGGCTAGATGCCATTTATCAGCACATAGTCCAAAATCGTGATCCAACTGGTGGTCACTGCAAAATCTGGTGGATTCGTTGGCTAAAGATCGCACTTTGATCATGTAATAATATTATCTTGCAATTCAAGAGAGAGAATGCATATGAAAAATCGTATTTGCCCCTGTCAGGTGGTAAGTCCGACCTATAAATGGCAATGCCCTACTCAACAGAGAGAATGTGTGTAAAATGTAATAGCCTTCTACTGTTTGGGCATTGTTTAAGTAAGTGTGTTTGTTTTTTTGTATATCGCGGATGCGATTGAGTTTGATTTGGAAATTTTCACAGAGATGTACAACATACACCCCTATGTCTGGTAATTTTAAGGGATTTTTTTTCAGAAATTTATGTGTTAGTCGAAAATAAAGTTTGCCCAAAATTCACATTTTCACCTTATATTTGGACAACATGCATGCACTTACCATTGTTCATGATGTCATTTGGTAAAAAAAAAGGCATTGTCGATGACATTTACCTGAAGTTTGAGCTGTTGGATCTAGATACTGTGGATTTGCTATGTGAAGGATCATATGAGAAGGTCCTATTTAATTTTATGATAAACCATTGTAATTTTCGCAGAGTGGTTAAGTAATTTTGGAAGGATCGTATTTTGTTTAAACTATTTTCTAGAAGTCCCAGAAATTTCAATAGTACCGCAGTTGTGAATGTGGTCAGACCGCAGGGCGGTAGTATTACAGATGTTTACATGGTAGTATCACAAGGTGATAGTTCCGACTTTGTGGCGATATGTTTTTCCAGAGAGGTCCACTTTGGGATTGTAGGAGAGGTAGTACCGGTTTGAGGAGTGGTGGTACCGCAGTGCGGTAGTACCGACGTAAAAGGAGCGATACTACCGGATTTCGCAGAAAAACATGATTTTGAGTATTGAGTCATAAATCGAGTTGTTGGAATGTGGTCATGGTATGAATGTTGTTGCTTGTGTATACATGGGTTTATTATTTGGTCCTAATTTTAGGATTAGTATTTTGATTGTATACTTTTTACATGGTCTATTGTATAGATTAATTGTGCTAATTGATAACTATGTATATCATACGATGCTACGTGACAATTTGCTTATTGTTGTTTGTTGTAGAATTTCAGAACTAGGTCATGGTGAAGTATAGGAGGACCAGGACTAGACACAGGTAGTTCTGAGGTCTAGAACAGTCAGGGAGACGCTGAAGATGTTTAAGGCTCGTAGAGTGGTTACAAACCAAGATGACAAGAAACCAAAGTGGGAGCTACCTGTGATAGACATGATAGGCAATAGCAAAGTGGACCGGGATTAGACTTAGAGAGGAGCTGAGGTCCTGTGCGGTCAAGGAAGCTAGGTGCCATCAAGCGCAAGAAGAAGCATGTGATGTGCCAAGTGACTTAAGTCATTTGCAAGCGAGGACGGTTCGATAGGATCCGGACATGTGAGAGCCTTGACGGCAAGTCATTGAGGCCACATGGAAGATGGCGAAGCATAGGCGATACTTTGTGGCAAAGAAAGTGAGAAGCTTCGAGAAAAATAGGAGAGGGACATTTTGGTAAACTGTCCAATACAAAAAATGTGGCGATGTGCAAAACCGTTGCGTTGGTCTAAATGGTTTAGATCTTGTACATGCTAAAAATATGAAGTGGATCAAGTGTTGATTCACTAATAGGTTAATGGTTATAAGACGGTTTAAGAAGCGTGTGTGAGATACTAAAACCTAGTGTTAGGTGGGGTTAACGGGTTATCACAAGTTTGGCCTAATGGGTAGATTCATTAGATTTTGGTTTAGGTTGTAAGGCTATATAAGGGGAGGAGAGGCAAGAGTTAGGGTTGGAGAAAGTTGACTAAGTCTTTTGATGGTTAGCTCATCCTCCCTCCCATGTGAGATTAGGGTTCCTTGAGGTGGAGCCTTATATATATATATATACATATATATGTATATACATATATATGTATATACATATATATGTATATACATATATATGTATATACATATATATGTATATACATATATTATATGCTCTAGGGTTAGAGCTCTACTATCAAGAGATTGGCTGTAAAACCTACATTTTTAAGTGGTAATACATTTGATGATCTCCATATCTATTTCTTACTTTGATTGATTTTCTCTTATTTCAGTTGATTTTGATCTCTCATTTTTCCTCTTTTTAATCTTGTAGTGCCAAGGATATGATTGAGATGGAGATAATATCTAAAAATCACTCTCCTATCATCTAGACACTTTGGTAGTTAATTCATCAAGAAACTCGATTTTGCTTGATTTTGGCCTCCTCGAGTGATTTCTTGATCCAAGGGTTTCGATTGGATTTTTCGGTGTTCTAACTTGCTGTAACATGTGGAAATACATCTAGAGCTATCTTAACTATCATCTACCCACGAGCAAATTGTATTTACCGTTTGGGGTTTTGACTCGATTTAGGTGCAACCTTCTAATAAACTGAAAAAGATATCAACTTTGGTCATGGTTTTCATGGTTATTTATTGGAATATATTCCTGATATTTTAGAGTAGATCTTTGCAAAATTTCATATTTTTTGGATCTACGGATTAAAAGTTCTCTCGATTTTGGATTTTGAAATCATGCTGAAAACACTGTTCACCATGATTTTATTGTAGCAGTGGAAGTACCGTGGTTGCTGTAGCGGTAGTACCACAATTATTATAGCAAACGGTAGTACCACAAGTTTAACTAGGGTAGTTTCGTTTTCACTAATTTTTCTTGAGTTTTCAGTGCATCGAATTGCTGGTGTTTGTGGTGGTCTTTTATCCTAATTTTTATAACTCTGTAACTATTAAAATAAAAGATTGATAAATACTTAGAAAAAAATCTAAAAGCAAAATTCATTCTCCCCTATTGTCATTTTCAGTTCTACACTATATCCTCTATCCCTAATCTACAATTCGCTTCACCGCCACCTCTTCCTCCTGTGCCACCGTGCCATCACAAGTGTAGTTGTGGAGGCATGCCGACTCCTCCTGTGTCATTGGCTGTCTTCTTAGGCGTCGATGACGACTCAAAAATCCTAGTTTGTATAGGATTTGGGATTTTTTTAGGAGGGCGTTCAACATCGGCAACGAGCTCGCTGGAAGTTGACTCGCAAGGCATGCCTTCGCTGGAGTGCATGAGTTCCTCGCTGGTGCAAAGGCTGCAGGGCATCAATCTTGGAGCACATGTAATGAACGGTGAGAAAATAAAATAAAATAAAACAAAACATCTAACGATGTAGACGAGTTATTTATAATGACTACTTACCTTTTGAGAGGGTAAGACCGGTACTTTTAGATCCCACCCATTCATTGTTGAAGGTTCTACTGTAATTTTAAGGAGTGTTCATAATAACGTTAGCTTATAATTTTTTTTACTATAACTGAGTTGATTTATTTAATATAATTAAAATTTAAAAATAAAAAAATATGTTAGCTCATTACGAACAATACGAAGAAATATGGAAAAAAATAAAAGGGACGGAGTTGAATCATGCCTTAAATCAAGACTTGTTGTCAAAAGTACAAGATTATTAATTTTCCTTTTTTGGCACGGTTTAGTGGCATATGAGAGTCACGATGTGAAGGGTATGCTCACTTTAAAAGCTAGCCATGCATCCAAGCGAGGGACTCCCTACATATAAACTAAACCTGTTCCTTACGACTCCATAACCAATAAGAATATTTCTTTTTCTTTTCTAAAAGTGCTTGTTCCAAATTCTTTAATACAACCTCATGCAACGTGCTTTTCTTCTCTTTTTTCTTCTTTTGTTTTGCTTTTCTTTTCTTCTTATAAAGATCGTAGTGGCTGAGTTGATTTGTTCAAGTCACTACCACAGAAATCATTATCACAAACGGTTCAAAAACATCATCACAGACAGTTTTCTGAACCGTCTGAATTTATGGGTCAGTGATAATTGAAGGTTATCACAAAGGTTATCACAGACTGTGATAAATACAATACAGATAGTTTGTAACTAGAACCGTTTATAAAAAACAATATCACAAATACAAAAACCGTTTGTAATACTCACACATCACAGATCTAGCTACCAACCATCTGTAATGGGCGTGTATCATAGATGGTTGGTATATAGAATCGTTTGTAATACTTTTTCATCATAGACGGTTGGTAAATAGAACCATCTATGATATAGACGGTTTATACTACAAAACTGTCTATAATAGCTCATTTTATACCTAATTTTTTTTTCTATTTTTCAATTAACCTTAGGAAATAAGCAAATACAATAGCAAACATAGCAGAGAACATTCTATTTCTATTACAATCCACCATTACAATATCACAAGAAAACATAGCAGAGAACATTTCATTTCTATTACAAACTAAGCAACAGAGAAGAAAAAAATAGAAGAAACAAATATCCTAATGGAAGCTAAACCACATCGATGAGGTCTCTATACCTAGCCCCTCTCATCCCTGATGTAGCGCGTGAGCTGGATGTCCTTGACGCCCACCATCGCAGGCGCTGACTTAAGCACATGAAGTAGGGGTTGGGATCGAGGAGGAGGATGGTGAGGAGGCTGGAGAGATTTTGAGTGCATGTAGGGGTAGGGGATGGATTTGAATGAGTATTTATAGAGGAGAGAGAGGTGGGAGGTACGATCCATGGGGGTGTGGGTTGGTCGATTTCTATTGGCTGAAATTGGGTTGGGGAGGATTGACAGGCCCAGCGGTGGTCAGAGATCAAATTATTACAGACGGTTTGAGTCACAAACCATCTATGAAATATAATTATTACAGATAATTTGAACCACAAACCGTTTGTGATAAAGACTATATATATACTGATACCATATAAATAACTAGTCTCAAAATATGAAATATCAAAATTCTATATGGCTTATATATACTCATTTGAAAGGTTTTGACGAGATCTACAACTTTACAGTAGAGACGAATCCCAAATATTGAAGTGAGGATCGAAAATTTTGGTAAAAACAAAAATAAAAAACTTGCGATGTAAATTTAAGGCTAAAGATGGCCGATTTTAGGGGTCTTAGAGGTGACTAGTGCAAGCAGGTCATTTTTTTATCAGACTCACCGTTAGCTTTCCAACGAGTACAAGAAGGTTGAAAACGGACACCGTATACAAAAGTTATACCCGTTTTACTAAAAGTGTGTCAGAACGGAATCATATTTGAACTCAGGTGGAAGATTATGAAATTTTAAGAGATTACGAGGTGGAAAACACACCACAGATGATTTATATTACAACAAATCGTATCACAGACGATTCTTACTAAGAATCGTCTGTGATATTGCCAATATCATAGACAGTTCATCACAGATGATTCTTACCTAGAGCCGTCTGTGATATGCGAAATATCACAGACGGTTTATGGTATCACAGACGGTTCTCACCATAAATCGTCTGTGATTGCATTTAACACTGACGGTTTTTAAGAACTGTCTGTGATGAGGTATCTAATATATGCTTTTTTTACTAGTGAGTACTCCTTAATTTTGTAGGACGGGGATGAGAGAGAAGGTTGGATAGGATAGTATGATAGTGTACTATATGGTTCAATTGCTTTTTAATAGGATGATTCAACGTCTAAAAAGAATATTTTTAAAATTTGTATCTCAACATTGAGGATAAGATGGTTCCGTTTAAACATGTGTTTCAAACACATAGTTGACTTTTTTTTCGTAAACCGACTACACTAGTCGTCTAGCACGCAGTGCTTCGCTCGGCCGACTACACTAGTCTATCGCGTGCGTGCGTGCGTGCATACGTACTGTCGATTACATAAGTTGCGTGCATGCATGGTGCCATGTAGTGCTGCTGTGTCTAGCAGGTTTGAGTGCTGCCCTGCGTCACGGAGAACCAAAAAAAAAAAAAAAGGAGAGCAGCGGCAGGGGAAAGATCAAGAGGAGAAAGGAGAAAAATTGTGAGAAAGATATCGTAATTTTGGCATTTTTCACCGAGTAACAATCTAGAATTTCTCTCTGTTTTGCTAATTTTTTTGTAGAGATTGGAGTTAGAATTAGAGAGAGAGTTTCAACAAGTTTTCATTAGGGGTTCGATTAGCAGACTAGCTGTCTGGGATAATGTGTAATTATTATTTTGGACCGTGTGGACTAAATTGAAAATTTTATCTACTAGAAAGTTGTAGAGGATTTTGATAGCTTTCTGTATAATTTTTATTCATGTCGATCTGATAAGTAGATTTTGGTATATGAATTTTGTAAGTCTGCTGTCTAGGTAGTTGTTGTTAATTGGCAGCACTGGAATGAATAGTAGATTAAAATAGTAGATGGAATAATCTAGGTATTTGTTCTACGTGAAAATGTCAGGAATATGATTTTTGGATGGGTATAATAGAAGTTATAAATTTTAGAAGATTGTTATCTGACTGCACGATGTAGTTGTGGGAAAACGATGTAGACGCCTCTTACCTTTTGAGAGGTAAGATCAGTTTTAGGTCCACGTACCTTTTCATTGTTGAAGGTTCTTGTGCAATCTTAAATCAAGACTTGTTCTCAAAAGTACAAGATCATTACTATATTAAATATTTTTAAAATAGAGACGAACATACGAGTGTCAGAATGTAAAGGGCATGCTAAAAGTACAAGATCATTACTATATTAAATATTTTTAAAATAGAGACGAACATACGAGTGTAAGAATGTAAAGGGCATGCTGACCTTAAAAGCTAGCCATGCATCCAGGCGAGGGACTCCCTACGTATAAACTAGACCCTGAGTCCCTGATCCTTACCACTCCATAACCAACACAGACTAAGTCCAGCAATGAGACGTGTTAATTGTAACTAAAAGAACATGTTTGCTTGATAACACTGGACTAAAACATTCTAAGATTTCCGCGGAAGTTTCTCACTGTCGAATTTGCTCCAAATTTTTGTGTATTTGACATGACAAACTTATGGACCGACCCTCATAACCCTTCTTTTGTGCCCTCTCCATTAACATGCGCGCTGTAGTAAAACATTTGCCACAGGTAGCTATGTGCTCATGCGTTACAATAGATCTCATATAAATATACCATACATTCTAAACTTGCAAAACCAACATGCATAATTTAATTATCCTTCCATCTAAAAGTTGCATATATTATTTGCGTCTGATCAACAAGACACAGAATTTTATCACAAGCCATATATACAAATGCTCTAATTATCCACGGAGATCCTTATAGAAACATAGGCATGCTTGCACCTGTAGATCACCATTGTTAAATACTCCTGCTGTCCAAGTTTGTAAGACATATTTTTTAAATAGTTTTATCCATAAATATAAAACGTATTTTATATTTCAATGTAAAATTAGTGTGATGTTTTCTTTATACCCCTAATAAATATGTATCTTTACTTGCTATTCTCTGTATGAATATACATAGAATATAGTGCCTAGAGATAATAATTCTGGGTAATCTAGATATTTTTGCTATCTTCTTGATTTATATGCCAAGAGAAAATATATCTTATAAGCTTGGACGGAGATGGTATGGGTGTTTGGAGAAAGTGTTAATATCAGAAACGCCACATATACAAAAGGTGGGCAGTACTCAAAGAGGCTGGCAATTCAAGCAGACATTTAGATTTTTCATGTATTGGATCACACGGTATTCGTGATTCCGCACTACCACGTGGGTGTTGCCAAAAAGGTTGCAACACGGAAAGCAAGCATCAAATCAGATCTAGCTAAACTTCAATTCCCATTCATCCCTAGCATATTAATGAAGGTCTCCAAGTCATAGCCGTTGGGTTGGAGAATGTACAAGCGAGATTGTCTATACGTTAGCTTCTAGCTTGTTCGTCCAAGTCGAACCCGCAGGAGCTATGCATGAGTCCTTTATTTTTTTTAAAAAAGAAAAGAAATCAATCTATAAGATCTTCATTTGAAACTCTTGAGAAGAGATACAATCGTTCTGGACAATCAGCAAGATGCATGACAGCATGAGTCTTGAACCACATGCAAATTAACGTTAGAAACACGACAGAAATCGCAAAAAGAAGAAAAAAATAGTACGTGTTGTAATGCAAATCATTGAGTAGTTGAGTAACGGAACGAACTGTGTTCTTCACTAAGGTTTAGAGTCTAGAATTAGAATATATTCGCAGTAGTGTCTTTCATACTACAGTTTTCTTTTTCTTTTCTAAAAGTGCTTGTTCCAAATTCTTTAATACAACCTCAAGAAAAGTGCTTGTTCCAAATTCTTTAATACAACCTCAAGCAACGAGCGCTTTCCTTCTCTTTTTTTCCTTTTTCTTTTTTCTTTTTCTTTTTTTTTCTTTAATAAAGATTGCAATGGCTGAATTGATTTGTTCAAGTACTCCTTAATATTGTAGGACGTGGATGAGAGATAAGGTTCAATAGGACGGGATGATCGTGTACTATATGGTTCAATTGTTTTTTAATAGGATGATTCAACATCTAAATGAAATGTTTCTAAAATATGTGTCCCAACATACAGGATAGGATGATCCGTTCAAGCAAACAAACACATGAATAACTTTTTTTGGTAAACCATCACATGTGTACTACTTGTATAAGCGACCAAACACGTCCTAAGAAAAGATAGTTGAATTAGGCGCCCGATTTTTCCCTACTAGAACTCACCTCGAGAATCCCTCCATGTGCTGGCTATTGAAAAACCAGGGAACGGCCGAAGAGGTCGTACAATGGAAAATAAACGACTAAAAAAACAAGACGAACGAGTTACCTTGTACTACTAGCACGAGCGAACTGTCCAATCGCAAAAGGCAACAACTTTCCCAAAACAAGGTGAAATCAATTCATACCAAAATCAAACGAATTCAACTAGGAAATTGATGGTTACTAGATGAAATCCAGCCCAAACCAACCTCTGAGAAGATCAAGAACAAGATCAAGCACAGTCAAAACCAAGACTCTATCCTTTCTTCTAGAACCAGAAATAAATTGAGCACACGCACAAAAAAACTCCGATGTCTATGCACTAGGAGGATGGATTCAAAGAAGATCATGCTATTTTATCACTTACCCATCATTGCACACCACAAACCAAGAGAAAAATAAGTAGGAAAGATAAAGAACACAAGCCAAATCAAAACCACATTGAGCGGGATAAAAAACAAGCACAAGAACACAACTAGGGTTTTGGTAATTTGTTTTGTATTACATGTGTGTTGTTTTGTACAGTCTCCCAACTATGCAACCATCCTAGACAAATCAATCTTGTCAATACTGTTTCAGTACTAGCTGTACCAGTTGGTATGTACCGTACCGCCACCTAAACTAGTACAAAATAAGCTTAATATAGTACCAGTCCAAATACCGGTCAATACCGGTCATATCGGCTCAATACCGGCCATACCGACTTTAATATCGGTCAAATACCGGTCGGTATCAGTAGAATTGATAATATTGTCTATTGAATTGATAATATTATTTATTGAATTATATGTTATATTTGATGATGCTACTATGTATTTGAAATAATATTACTAGTGACATTTGATGTGTATATAATTAAATAAATGTATACTTATAAATATATATTCATATTATTATATTATTCCAAAACGGTACACTGGTATGGGCTGGTATCGGAACGTACCATTCCAAGAATCAAACCAGTATGATTTCCAGTACGGTATTGACAACTTTGAGACAAATCACTCACCAAATAGTGCACCCACTTCTCTCGAGATCTACAAAGCCCTTACCTTTCTCTCTTTTTTACTATATGTGGGTTCTTTTGAGCTTACACCTTAGCTTTCTATAGTAATTACCTCTCTCTCTCTCTCTCTTTTCTCTGCATGGCTCTCCACAAGGCTCAAAGCAGTCACACAAGAACCCCTGTCATCTCCTTTTAAAAATATATGTTTTCAGAGCAGCATTGTGGGATTTTACTTGCTTATTACAGTAAGTTGGCTTTAAATTCTACTCCTATAAAAAAGCTAATACTAGACGCTTCATCACATATGGTTAACCAAAACTGTCAATATTAAATACAATCACAGACGGTTTTTGTTGAGAGACCGTTTGTATTGCTGCTAGTGCTTAAAACCATTTATAAAAAAGTAATGTCACAGATGATTTATGATGAAAACTATCTGTGAAGTATCATAGACGGTTGTTCAGAACCGTTTATGATATTAATGATTATCACAGACAGTTTTTTTCCTAAATCGTCTGTGATACTTCACAGACGGTTTGTATTAAAAACCGTCTGTGATATTATCTCATCACAGACGGTTTGTATTAAAAATCATCTGTGATATTTTACCACCCCCTCTATTCAAACTTTCAAACTGAAGCATCGTGACCTCTTAGTTCCGCTACCCAAATGCCCTTATATATGCCTCCCCCCAAACACTCCAAACCAATCCACCTCCCCCGAACTCCTCCGCCTCCCTCAAGCTCCTCCGCCTACGGTTGTGACACCACGGTTCACTGCACAAGGCACTCTTGTCATAAATGTATCTTGTGCAGTGTCACTATCGTCACACAATGGTGACGTTGCCACCTTCTCTCCTCCATCGGTGTCAGTACTTTGTTAATCCCCCATCCGATCCCTTCCCCTCTCTTCCTTGATACTTGCATTGGATGGATATGATGCGTGTGAAAATTATTTGTTAATGCCTTAGTTCTTGCATGTGATGCTTGAATGGATATGGCTAGGACGATCTTCTCATAAATAGATCTATTTTGGTTCATCTGCATTCTCTAATTGCGTTGTTTTATAGCACACTTAGTGCAAACAACGCAATCAAATAATGTTGATGAACTGAAGGAGGGCTTCGATAGGAATTTTGTGAGGATACGAGTGCATTTCGATAGGAATTTTGTGAGATCGTGGATTTACCCATGGCTTCTATCTGAAAGCATCTAGGCTCCTAAATTTAGGGTTTTGGTAATTAATGATGATTTACGAATATGGGATTAATGTGTGTGCTAAGATTGTATAGACAAAGTCTTATGTATGAAAATGGACAAGAACAAGCTGCATGGAAAATGGACTTGAGTGGATCAAGACAAAAGTACATGAAATATAGGATCTCTTTTAATTTTACCGGTCTTAGGAGAAAAGGTGGAAGACCAGATTATAGGATAGATGTCGTACTATTAAGAAGGATCATTGAAAGTAACTTGATAGCATGTTTTAGTGCACATTGGATCAATTTAGGACTATGCATGCACATGAAAATATGGTTGAAAACTTACTGTACTATGCTTTCTCAGTAAAATAAGTAGTACTGTTTGTTATCATGAACTACCGCGATCGCGGTAGTTCCAAAGATACAAACAAATAAACTACCGCAAATGCAAGAGTACCGACTTTTATGCGGTACGTTTTTCGAGAGAGTACCCTTTTGGGGACTTAGACTCAACAGAAATCAGTAGTACCGGATTTTCAATAGCGAAACTATCGCAGTGCGGTAATACCGCACGGTACTGTAGAACTACCGATTTTCAGTATGTTTTTTCCAGAGAGTACCTCGAGAAAAACTTAACTAGCCAGAAATCAGAAGTACCGGAACTAGCACGGCGGAACAACCGCAGTGCGGTAGTACCGCACTGACCTGCGGAACTACTGCAGTGCGGTAGTACCACACTTACAACGGCGGTAGTATCGTTCTGAATTTAAAATGGCTAGTTCTGACCGTCTGATATAGCCGTTACTGTGTGCTACAGTAAAGTGCGGTAGTACCGCACTTTGTACTGCGGTAGTTCTGATTTTCTTGATTTTTCAGGATTATTTTTTGCAACGGCTAGTTTTGGTTGGTGAGGGTATAAATACCCCTCCACCTACCCAAGGGCAGGTGGCTGAAGTTGCATTGATCATATTTGAGCCTAGAGCATTCAATCCACTCTCTTTTCTCATTTGAGCATTCATTTTGAGTTGTGAAAATATTTTCAAGTGCATTCATTTCTAGTTGATCCATTTGCACTTGAGTGTCGTCAAGCGAAATTGATGATCTATTCTCTTGGTGCTTGCCGGCTCCTAGACGGCAAGAAAGTTGATTGCGAGGTGACTTCTTCAAGAAGGTTATGAAGAACCCGAGACAATTGTGAGTGGTTTGGAGCTCGCCATCTCCAGAGAAGAGGAAGAGCTACTCCTAGTGATCGAGAAGCGAGGCTTAATTTGTGGAGCCGGTCTAAGAGCGCTTGGACTTTCTTCAATGTGGATAAGTGAAGACCGGCAAGTCTTCGATACCATAGAAAAATATTGCATGTCTCATTGTGATCATTTCTTTACCTTGTTTTAGTATTTATATCTTTGTTAAGTAATTTGATACATTGTTCATATTCCATTGTGCTCGTTAGCTTATACTATGATTGCTTAGAAATACTAGAATTGAATAGGCTTGGTTCATATAGCTCTCTTGTCTTGTGATAAATTGTTATAACTTGTTTAATTAGGCAAGAATTTTATAACCTCCTATTCACCCCCTCTAGTTGGTTATCCTTGATCCTACACTATCTATCTAGGCATGTGATAAGGAGACTATTTGCATGTGTGTGCTTCTCCCGTGTAATCACAAAAAAAGCCTAAAAAAGAAAAAGTCACTACACACACATAGGGGTGGAAACGAGCCGAGCCGAGCCAGCTCGAGCCAGACTCAGCCGAGCTCGCACCGAGCTGAGCCATGGCTTGGCTCGGCTCGTTTAGAAATCGAGCTAGAATGCAGACTTGGCTCGAGCTGACTCGTGAGCCAAGCTGGCCAGACCAGGCCATGGTGGCCAACTTCCTACTACACGATGATGGCATGAAGAACTCTAACTTCCTATACAAGTTCATCATCAGGACGAAATCAAGAACGAACGAAGCTTACTTTGGCGTGCAGGGCCTCGGCTTCCCAGACGAAGAACTCGGCGAGGGACAGGCCATCGACGCTAGTGGCGACCAAGTAGGGCGGTGCGTTGTGCGGGCGCTTGGCGTGCTCGATGAGCGCGAAGACGATTGAGTCCTCCTTGCGGATCAGTGCATCACGCACTGCGCCCAGGCTCAGCTGCTCGTCAGCGGGAGGACAGATCGACGGCGGGAGGATGTCGTCGAGTAGGGAAGACAGCGGCGCACAGGTGGGAAGACAGATCAACGCCGTGGGGTAGGCGGGAGGATAGATCGGCGGCGAGGGGGTGGCCGGGAGGACAGATCAGTGGCGGGGGCAGGCGGGGAGAGCGGCAGCAGCACTGGGGGGGGAGCGAGGAGGGCGGCGGCGGCGGCGGCGGGGGAGTGGGGAGGGAGGCAGCGATGGCGTGGAGGAGGCGGCGGGGCGGCAAGGGCGGAGCGAGCGAGCGGAGAGAGTGGAGAGTGGAAACCGAGTGGCGAGCGGAGTCTACGGAGATATACATGATACATCGCCCTTGGCTCGATCGGGCTCCCGAGCCGCTCGTGAGCGGCTCGGGCTCGGCTCGTTAGTGAGCCGAGCTGCAGCAGAGGCTTGGCTCGCTGGAGGAAGCTCCGAGCTCGAGTCGAGCCGACTACGAGCTCGAGTAGCTCACGAGCCTCAAGCTTTTTGTCCAACCTTACACACACAAAAAAAGAAAGGGAATAAAAGAAAACGTCGACAACAGGGTTCGAACCTGCGCGGGCCAACATTTTTTCCAGTCTGTCTCCTTATCAACCGGGACATACAGACGCTTTCCCCCCAGTAACAGATCATCAAGTTTATAATTTCAAACACAAAGCCAACAAACCATTCAGAACTTAAAATTGTACATCCGCATACCATTCGCAAACCTCTGCATCCAGCGACTCATTCTCCATGTAAATTGTAACGCTTGATTTTGCATTAGAAGTAGTTTTCGCTTGTGATACTGATATGTCATTCAGTTGCCTGCCAGGATGATCAACTGCTCGAAGCACACACCTCTACACAACTGCTCGAAGCACACACCTCTACACTTTCCCAGCAACAAATTAATCATGTACACAATATCTTTTCCATTCTGCGGTGAGAATTATGCTAATCTTTGTGTATGGGAATACTAGCTGGCTGTAAATTGTAAATCAGCAACTCCTTAATCTCTTACTAAAAAGCCTAAAGCAGAAAGATCTTTCAAGTTAGGGGATTAGGGTCCAAGTTGACATTGACATTATAGTTGTCCCTTGGCAAGTTGGGCTTAGAAAAGAAATGGCGAGAAGTCTGTTCTTTCTTTCTTTTGTTTTCTTTGGCTGTTGGGGGACATCTATGGCTCCTTAACCCGCCGGAGTGTTGTCATGTACCCTTGAACATTACTGTTGATTAATAAAGCCTGCCTTCGACTCAAAAAAAGAAAAGAAAAGAAACAAATGGTTTTTCTGTTGAAGTATTTGTCATGTTGCCGATGATCAAGCACACACAAAAGTAGAAGTAGACAAAAGATGTAGTCCTAATAGCCTCTCAACTTTATTGTTCTTGTCCGTAGGCGATGTATGTGTGTACAATATGTAGCCTCCTTCACCCTTTATATAGTGGTGATGAAGAGATGCTAAGGACGCGAGCAATTTGGTTAGAAAGGTGGCGGCGTTGAGTAATCGGAATTAAGCTCACTGGCGAAGATTTGGGCGTCGGCGATTGTGGCATGACTTGGCTGGAGCAGAGAAAGGAAGGGTTGCGGTGGTTGTGGGGTGGTGCAGAAAGTGGGTGAGGGTCAGTGAGCTTGGCTTTATAAGCGGCGAAGGCGCTGGCGCTAGTAGTAGCACGTGGACGGCGGCATGGATGGTTGAGCAGTTTTTGCGTTGCAGCAACGAAGCTAGCGAGTGTGTTGGCGGCGGGAGAGGTGTTCGTCCTCACTAGCATGAGTGCGCTAGTTGGCGTAGTGAGCAACGGCGTTGCGGTGCGTGTCGAGTAGCTAGCGGCGGGAGGTTGCAACAGTGTAGATCTATGGTGGAGCAACGTGGCGTATGGTCAGTGGCGGCATTAAGGTAGAGTATGGGCATTCGGCGAGGTGGCGCAGACGCTGTGCAACTTTTGACGTCGGTGTTGGTGGTGGGTGAGCAAGGTAGGAACAGGGGCAACATCGTAGCAGCTATAGTGCTCTTTCGCAATTGGAAGGTGGGTTTCCAGAAAAGGAAGGCAAATTTTGGTTGGAATTTTTGGATTTGAAAAACTTTTCAAATTCAAGTAAAATTCAAATAAATTTAAAATTTTTGAAATTTTTTGAGCTGTTTTAGGGTCCTACTCCTGTAAAGAAACGGAAGGATGAGGAGCGTACTGCGTACATATGTGTCGATTCAATTGCATCTCACACCCAAACCAAACTTTCTGGACCAATTAGGTGGTGTTTGGATGGGTGAACCATGTGGACCGGGATGGGATGGTATAGGGTGGATGGGATGATCCTGAATGAGATGATACAAGTAGTCTGTTTGGTTGGTGGGATGGGAGGATACACTATTCTGTTTGGTTCATTAGATGGAATGGTCCTGGATGATTCAAGATGAACTTTGGTTTGAGGGATGAAGTTGAATGAGTTGCGTTTGGTGACCTCTGCATATTAGGTGGTGAGATTACCTCCTCTTTTGTTTTGACCGTTGGTTTTGAAATGCTTGAACCTCGCGTGCCAATTGAAGCTTTGTCCGAAGCAAATGATCAGCTTCAACACCAATGGTTCTTGCCCAAACCATATGAAATCAATAGCGTAATAACCAGCAATTATGCCCCATCGCAATACCTTATGACACCTTTGTTCCAGTCGTAGACAGTTATAAATGTACACTTTCAGTATGGTAGTGTAATGAGATAAACAAACTAACATGCGATCAAGAATGCCACACTGAAGGGGTGTTCGGAATGGCAATGGCTTATGGTTTTTTGACCGTAGCTGGCTGATTTTTTTACTGTAGCTGAGTTGACTTATTGGGCATAATTAAATTTTAAAAAATTTAAAAATAAAAAATAACATGTTAACCTATCACTGATAATACAAAAGAAATACGAAAAAAACAAACCACAAAAAAACAACAAAAAAGAAAACAACAAAAAATGCTACAGGAAAAAAACGCTGACACCCATCGCTAGACGCCAGCTTATACCATCGCTGAGCGGGGCCTGAACTCACCCTGTGAATTCTTGCTAAACATCATTCCTCTTACATGTAGATAGCACCAAATGACTGATCTAACAGTAATAAAAAACAACGAACAACAAAGCTACAGAAAAACAAAACACTCATTACCAACTAACCTGAGCGTCGAGCAGGTCGTTGGATGTAACAGAACCAACAGTAGATCTGTTTAGACCATAGATGTTGCAATGCTCAAATGACACAGTTCCTCCAGGTTGAATGGATGCCTAAAAGAAATATGACATCAGATACCCCGTTGTTTTGTCTCATCAGGGCGTGGATTCACTTCTATAGTGGAGAATAAAGCGAGCAACTTTATATTCTTCAGAGCCTGTTTTCCTGCTCCAATGTCAAAGATATGGCCAGGTTGAAGCTGTAAGAGAGTAACAGATGTAAAAGTTAAATGTTGAAGTCCATAAATACTAACAGATATTTCATTGCAAAACATTCATATCAGCACAAAGAGCATTGGAGAATCATAATCAGATATGCACAACCATGCAATTTATTGCCGAAATTTTTCTATTTTAGCCCTTTTTTTGAAAAATATTCACATTTAGACCCCTGGCAGTTTTAATTCCATTTTTGGACCCAAAGGTCGGCGCCGTGGGACACGGCGCCGAGATAAAACGTCTCGGCGCCGTGGAACACGGTGCCGAGGTCGCGTACCCACTCCAGCATGCCGGCCTGCGTGGCGCCGTGGTGGTACCACCTCGGCGCCGTGGGTCATGGCGCCGACCTCGGCGCCGTGGGTTGTGGCGCCGACCTCGACGCCGGGGGTCGTGGCGCCGAACTCGGCGCCGTGAGTCTTGGCGCCGAGCTCCTGAAACCTAAAAGGGCAAAAATCCCCCTTGGGAGGGTGGGAGGCCTTTGGATGGTTCCTCTTCTATGCTGGGAATGTAGCAGCAACATTTGGCTCAGCTTACTATCACCTCAAGCCAGATGATGACCGCTTAATTTGGGACAGGTTGCTAGTATCTAAATATTTCTTAAAGGTATACACAAATGCCCCATACTTCTTCTGTAATGTTTCATACGCTAAGATTCGTCAGTATCTTGGGACAAAAAGTGCGGCAATTCCTCCTCACTTTTGTCTATATTAGTAATTAAAAGAGTTGATGAGAGGGCTGGGTTGTCTTGTTTGATCTCGCTCGTCTCCCATACTAGTGAAAGGTATACACAAATGCCCCTGTTTAATGTGTTATTACGGTTGATCGCAGAATTCTTGATGATTTGCGATTATGGGTGGTTCTAAATTTTGTTCCCTGCATCGCGATTCCTGCGATGCTATTCTTGTTCCCTCCAAAGTATACACATTCAAGATTTTGGTTTCTTGCTACAGGTAACAGTTAATGAACTAATGCATTGAGATTTTAAACTTATAAAAACACTTATTTGATTGACATCCTGGTGCAGACTTTTACCTTCTGGCAAGATTAGAAGGCCTTGCTGACAGAAAGGTTTACAGTGTGAATCGATACTTCATTAGCGGCCATTCTTCTGAGCATCTTTGTTTTGCCATGGAACTCTGTACTGCTAATGTTTAGAATTCCACCACTAGTCCCAACATGCATGCCTTAGGGAAAATAACTTGCTGGGTCTATTACATTTTGTCTATTGGGTGTAGCGTGGTTGTTTCCCCTTTTTATCACGCCCTGAAGATGGCTCCGCTACATCCTTCTTCCTGTCACTCTTGGTCTTGAGAGCTGCCTCACGAGCTTGAAACTCTTCCTCCTGACGCTTGATGGCTGCTTCACGTAGACTTAACTGCTCCTGCCTCCTTTGCGCTCATCCTCCTTGCCCTTCGACGGATTTGGTCCACCTCACGCGGCGCTCTTGCTCAAGCCGCATCCGCCGCTCCACCTCGCGAGCCTGAGTCATCTTGACAAAGTATTGTCCTTTGTTTTCCACCTGCACTGCCCGGTTACCTGGCCATGCCGGCGACACCCGATCCACCCATTCGATGAACGTGCAAGCCACGTGTGGCATGGTAGATGTCATGGATAAAGTTGAAAACGATAACGTAAACAAATGATTTAGTTGTCGCCGTTACCACGAAGTCGCCATCCGTGTCCGACACTTGAAGAACCTACGGCCGATTTGGCTCGTTGTACTCGATCCGTCCGCACGCACAACATCGTCCGAAAGCCGCAATGGCACTTCGGGCGCCATGCCACTCCGCACTCCAAATGGATCGGACCTCCGTGAAGACATTGTTGTGTAGTAGTATTGAGATGTCTTGAGGAGGAGATGTGGTATGGAAGACATAGGATGCCTTAATGTAGGCGTGTTATCCGTGCAATGGGCATAGTCCATGGAGAGGATCTTTTCGCTTTTCTGGATTCCAGCCAAGCAATAAATGGCTCTATATAGGCTTTTCGAGACTATAGTCTCGTAATAAAAGCGGCCCGCCTCGCCTTGTCTCGCAGAAAGCGTGCCACTCGCCCCCTCGCCGCACAAAGCCGCCGAGTCTCAGCCGACACTGCAGAATGACATGATGACACCTCCTCGGGCCTTTTCCATCCGCTGCACGAGGGGCCCCGCACTATCCGAGGTCGTGAACACGTGTCACCGCGCCATTAAGGCATCCAATAAGCAATAAATGGCTCTATGTAGGCTTTTCAGAGACTACGCCTCGTAATAAAAGCGACCCCATCTCGCCTTGTCTCGCGTAAAGCGTGCCACTTGTCCCCTCGCGCACAAAGTCGCCGAGTTTTGTGCCGACATCACAGAATGACATGATGACACCTCCTCGGCCTTTTCCATCTGCGTGCATGAGGGGCCCCGCATTATCCGGAGGTCGTGAACACGTGTCACCGCGTCATTTTCTTGGTCCCCCGGCCCCTACGTAGAGAACTCTTTAAATCGAACGAAGCCCCAGCCCTTTCTCCGTCGTGCAGAAACATACCATGTCGGAAGTCGAGGGTCCAGTCGGATTTGGGTCCCCGAAGGAAGAACTCCCCTTGGAAAGGAGGGAGAACTTCGATTCACAGTACCGCCTGATACCAAGCCGACGTGCTCAACCTGAATGGCGAAAATGCAGACACAATAAGGACGTGGTTGTGCAGGTCTTGGATGGCCCAGTCGACGGCGGGCGACGTTTCTTCCGATGCCCACACTCAGGGGTAGAAATTGCTAATAGTACAATTTTCATTACTACTTATGGATCCTCCTTGTTAACCGTTCTTTCTCGCAGATGGCGAAATGCGACTTCTCACGCTGGATCGACCCGCCTCACGAACGGTATGTTGCCATGTACGTGAATACATTATGGGAGCGAATATTTGAGTTGGAGGAGCGAATCGAGACTCTCAACGAGGAGAACAACGACCTCCGCCAGCAGATGCAACGCGAGAGGGGCAACGAGGAGGTCGTGAACATAGGAAGCTCGTACGATCCCGGATGTTGCTGCGCGAACCCTAGCTGCATATGTGCGTGCCACTACAACGACGCCACCACGCCCGAGGCGCCCACCTCAAAGAATACTCCATGTGGGTGCCACGAGGCTCGTTTGGTATGTAGGCAACGAGGTGTATGGTTGTTCTTGCCTATGTTGCTAATATTTTATGCTATGTTGTACCTTGTGTTTGTTGTTATCGTGTCGTCTACTGCTGGAGAGTTCATGTATGTGCATGTAATGCAATGACAGTACTTGTCATATTACAATGATGCCTTAATTGTAGTTAAAATAATTTCACAAGCGCATGACAGTACGAACACAACAATTGCATAAATGATTGCACGAAACCATGCGTTGCTTTGCCCTCCATGCTTTCCCATATCTTATCTCGTATCCAAATTTCTCCTTAACAATCCCAGCAAGTGTCTTCACCTTCATATTGGGTTCTCCCTTTACTATGTGACACAATGACTTGGCAATAATTGTAGAGGTCAATCGCCGATGCTTCGCTTGAGCTCGCTCGCACAAGTGTGTGGGCCAACGATTCTTGTGATGTTGAACTTTCCCGTGTCCTTCTGTTTGCTAGCACAAACCCTCCATTCACATGTTTCCTTCTCGCACACAACTGTGTACCTCCGCTGCACATAAGAATGCCTCACCTTGAATGGCCTTTACGAATCATCGAATACTCCGCAGCCACCTTTTCAATGCAGACATGTCCTCAAACACCATGCCCTTCTCAATTGTCATGCTTGACCCGCCTCGGGAGCATCTAGCAACTCGTCATCCCTTCCTTTCGCATAAGCCTCATGAGAATGCCGAAGATCGCTGAATTCATGAATCGATGGATCCCGCCCAGGCAATAACGCCTAATCACTCAATATCACTTTCGGTCGCTCTCCAAAAGGGCGGTCATCATCGTAATCAACGGCCCTTGCGATCTCGTAAGGCTCTAGATCATCCACAATTTGAACATCCACACCGCTGGAGTCCCTACAGACTTCTTCAACGCTGCGATGGAGCAACGGAGGAACACCCACATTATCGTGAATGTCTCCCGCATCATAAGCATGAAAACGATGGGATCGAGACAAAAGAATGGAATGATCGAAAAGGCTAAAGTGTTGCTCGACACTTACCGATGATCCGGAGGGGCCGCCACGACACATTCAACTCGAGTGGTTGAGAAATCAACCTCGTTCGGCGATAGAGCATCGGGCACCTCGTGCACTTCTTCCACATCCACCGCAAGGTCCGTAACGGAGGGTCAAAGGGTGCCTGATCACCTAGTTCCGGTGAATAACCATCAGGGGTGGGATCAATGGACACCTTCCGCACAACAAGGTCCAAACATTGGAACTCATTCCTCATAACCAATTTGACATATTTGTCTCACTGATCCTCACAACCAATTAAGATCAACCGCCTTAGAATTGTGTCTTTCGAACCGAAGTGAAGTAACCCTCAACCGTGATGCTCTCCTCGTTTGCATGACAATGTAGCTCCTCCCGGGCCCTAGCAACCAACTCACTAAACGACGGCCTATCACTGAATATCAGAGGCACCCTTTGCATTTCAACAAATCGAACATTTCCATAATCATCACTTGTCACACTGCCTCCATGATATAGGGTGACTAGGTTGTCCATCTACTTCATACATAAAACATGTTGAATGGTTACTATGAATAATAGAAGGTAAAGAATGATACACTATATCTTGATCATACAGACAATGAGTGAAAGAATCAACATTAAAAAATATCCACACATATGGAACAAGCACTCTAGCAGTTCTAATTCCTTGATTTATATGGCGATGTGGGCAATAATAGTATCGATTAGGGAGAACCTTCCTACACTAGAGATGGAAAGGCGGATTTATCATACCAAATAGAGAGTTAGAATACCTCTTCATATAGCAGAGGTTGCATGTTAAGTGGCAAATTAGAGGTTCCACAAGATCTCATTAATTCACAATTGAGGAAACATCGAGGTATGTTTAAGGCCAGAATTCAAACCCATATCATTGTGATCAACTTGTTTAACCCGTTTTCTACTACTTGAGCCCTTTTTTTTCCCATGAAGAAGTATGTTTAGTATTATACAACATTTCAACACATGAGGAGTTCGAATTATAGCATTTTATAAGAATATACAGAGACGATGCATCTTAAGGAGATGACATAATACAAGATCTAAAATAATGAGTAAATGCTAATAAGATATGCTCATAGAGACATTGGCTAAGAGAAAGGCATACATAAATAACATCTTGATATCTTCGTATTGGGTATTGGGCACCTTCTCAATAGTACAAAATGTTCATGTGGAAAATGAAAATTTGATAACATATGCTATCCAAAAACTTGTGTAGATTTTGTTTATCTCCAATATCTTATGCAAAGCAGAAATTTGAACATTGTCCTGGAATAAAAACACTACCTCCTTTGTTATTACATTCCCTACTTTGGAAGAGAAAAACCCAAACAAGCTATACTTATTAAATCAGTTCATACTTCATAACAATATTAGTCATATAAAAACCATGACCTACATCATCGATCATTCAAAATATGCATGGCATACTATTTCCTCCACTAATCTTTACACATGATGTGCATTTCACAACAAGACGACTACCTTAATACCTTTCCAAACTTCCAAGTGAAAAGGAAGCACTCGAAGTTTTGCCGGGCGGGGAGGTGGGGCGACGGGCGCCAGGAGGCGGGAGGGGAGGGGGAGGAGGCGGCGGGAGAGGCCGGGAGAGGGAGGGACGTGGCGGCGGAGGCCGGGAGGGGGGGGGGGGGCGAGGGGGCGGGGGACGCGGGAGGGGAGGGAAGGGCGGGGAGGCCGGGAGGGGCGGCGGAGGGGCGGCGGGGACGCGGGAGGGGAGAGAGGCGGCGGGGAGGCCGGGAGGGAGAGGGTGGGCGGAGGGGGCGGGGGACGCCGGGAGGGGGAGGAGGCGCGGGGAGGCCGGGAGGGGGAGGGTTGGGCGAGGGGCGGCGGGGACGCCGGGAGGAGGAGGAGGCGGCGGGGAGGCCGAGGGGAGGGGGGGCGGAGGGGCGGGAGATCGGGGCCGGGGATTTTTGCTATTTTTAGGTTTAGCTAGCTCGGCGCCAAGATCCACGGCGCCGAGGTCGGCGCCACGACCCACGGCGCCGAGGTCGGCGCCACGTCCCACGGCGCCGAGGTGGTGCCACCTCGGCGCCACGCAGGACGGCACGCTGGAGCGGGTATGCGACCTCGGCGCCGTATCCCACGGCGCCGACCTTTGGGTCCAAAAATGGAATTAAAACTGCTAGAGGTCTAAATGTGAATATTTTTCAAAAAAAGGGCTAAAATAGAAAAATTTTGGAATTTATTGCACATCAAACAACAACATCACAGTAAGCACAACATCGCTGCACTCCAGACGCTCTCAACGAAGGAGACGGTGAGGCCAAGGGTGCCATCAGGCTTGGCCTTCCCCTCGAGATCGACCCGCTCGAACACGTCGCCGGGGTGCAGCGTCACCATCTCGAAGAACGTGAGGGGCGGCTGACACGAAGAGGAAGAAAGCGACAGGGAGAGGATGCACCGGCGCGAGGTGAGACCGTGAGACGGCGTCGGCGATAGGGGAGACGACGCGGGCCAAATCGGAGGTGGCGCGAGGCGGGTCGGCGGTGCCGAGATGACCAGGTTCCATCCGCTCGTCCAAACATGGGACGACCTCATATCTGGAACCATCCTATCCATGTACGACAAGACTAAGCTTATAGTCTGGAGTTGAAGACGAAGACGCCGATAACAGAGGAGAAACAAATAGATCAAACACCTGGAAATTCAAGTGAAGTACAGGGAGAAGTTAGTTGGTTCTTATAGAAACCAAAAAAGTAGGAGTTCCTATTTTAACCCTAATGGAAAAATAGTCCATTTGTGCACACCACAGGCTCATAGCTCAACTGCAACAACTGGTGGAACATGTGCCAAGGTGGTCGCCCTGGGCGAGCTAGGTTGAAGAGACATAATATCTCTATAAATTGGTCACCAAAATCTAGTTCTGGTATTAAGTATCACTCCTTCTATTCTTGTTTACTCGTCATTTTGGACACTGACATGGTCTCTAAGACATATATTTCACATTGCTTTTTCTAATTATATATTGGAAAATTTTATTAAAAATATAATGATATCTATGTCATTTCAAGGATTCAAAAACTGAAAACAAGAAAAAAAATACAGGACTATTGATGACCAGTATACTAATATCATTTTCATGTTTCTCAAAAAATAATATCGTTTTCATGAGACAAATCTAAATACTTTGATGCATATTAATTGCTAAAATTTAAAAATGTTGGTTGTACACATTCTATTACGACAAACACTCCCTCCAGTCACAAATACATGATATTTTGGACATTACATGGTCCCTAAATGCATCTTTTACTACTAATTTATATTATAATATATTCATAAAACCCAATAAAATTTTAATGTCATAAAAAGTACTTTTCGAGATAAATCTATACATATAATTTCTATATATCTAATCTAAATATTTAAAAATATCTATAGTCAAAATTTAATCGCATACATCCTAAAATAACACGTATTTGTGACCGGGGTAGTAAAATGATTGGAGTGCCCTAACAGCAATCGATCCTCTGCTCGAAATGCATTTGGGCCCCTGCACTGGAGATTTAATTGTTGGTGGGCCGTTTTACTTGCTGGTAGATCCGGATGCTGGTGACCGAGGGATTGGAGACAAATTATTGCTGCAGATCAGTCGTCGGCTGTGCGTGGGTGTACCTGGCGTCGTCTTGCGCTTGCAAGCCGTACAGAAGAGGAGCATAACCTGCAAGAAGTTAAGGCAAGATGTTTGAAGTAATTAGCAGCAATTAACCTCTCTTGTTTGCTTTCTTGCTTGTCATTTTGCCCTCAGTGCAGCAGTGCCTCTCCGGCGTAGAAGGCTGGGCTTGTTATACATATTGATCAGATCGTTTCTTCTTCCCTAAAATTTTTGAGCTAGCTGCCAGACACTCTGACGACAATGAACCTCCTGTGAATTAGAACCCCCGTGTGACAGCATACAGACTTAACTACGGAGCTGTCACACAGTTCTTCGATCATAAACATAAGTTATGGTTAGTGGGACTCGAAACATAGCCTTTAACAGATTATTTCAGGGTATATATTAGAGTATGTACAATGATTTATCTTTTTAGGTTGTCTTTAAGACTTCTAACTCACTAAAGATAGCACTAGAGACAACCTTTCCAACAGTAAATCATTCATCTAACTATTTTATACTATTTTTACCGTAACTTCTTGTCTCACACCCTTTCGTTTGTCTCTTGCATAAAAAATAATACATTATCTCTCTTCACCTTATCTCTCCTCTATATAAAATTTTACTTATTTAATATAGCTAAGAGACAATTGAGATTGTACTATTGAAGATGCCTTTATACGACAACAAATAATAATAAGTTTGAAAAGGAAATATGGTATTATAGCATCTCAATTAAATAGTAAGACCAAATTAATGGTACACATGGGTTTAATACGTGACAAGAAATAAAGAAAAGTTGTTGTGCAATGCCACGCTAACGAGAAATTAAGGAGGGAGCAGGGGGTCGTTTTCAAGCGGCGGCAACAACAATCACCATAATTAATGATCCATCATTATATACAAAACCATATCTACGTGAGGAACAGGGTGCTTGCATGGCATGGCGATGGCGAGGTTCCATTAATCTTCCAAACTAGTGTAACTAGTTTAAATTGATGTCCAAAAGACAATTAACTAATGCACTTTTCAACTGCTGGTTAAACAATGGCATTCATGATTCATGCGCGGTAGATTAAACGGCGTGACATGTTCCATTACGTGTGTACACAATGTATGACAAGAACATCTAATTCACGCGCATAGCTAGATTTCTTTGCAGGGAGTTGAGAAAACAAAGATACGAAAGTGATATACCACATTTGAATGTTTTTTAGAGCAAAATTAGTTAAATTTCTAACTTTTCAATCTTTATAGAGATTTGTGCATCGTTTTCGGCGCTGACATCTTCCTCCTCTCCAACGACGCCGTCATTTTCGCACGCCGCCGCCCCCTAGTATTAGGACTCAAGTTCAGCGTTAGGGTTAAGATTCACCCAAACCCCTAGCTTAGAGGGAGGCCGGGGCGGCAGCGGACCGGCGGTGGGAGGCGAAGGTGGTGGGGCGGCGAGACGGCGGTGGTGCCGCATCGACCACAAGCAGGAAGAGGGCGGTGGGCAAGGTAGGCGGCGGGGGCGACACGTCGTGGAGTCCATTAGGTGGCGGAGGGTAGCACTGGCGGATCCGACAGCATTAGCTAACGGAGACGAGGAAGAAGGGCGGGGCCGGGGCTTCGACACTGGATCTAGCCGGAGATGGAAAAGGCGGTTGTGGGGAAGAAGGAGGAAGCGAGAGGTGGCGGCGGATCCGGTGGCTACTGCCGCTGGAGATAGGGAAAAAGGGCAGGGGCATTGGAGGTGAGCGGCAGGGAAGGAGAAGACGGCGGGAGGGGAGGAGAAGGCAGTGAAAGGGGAGGAGCAGGAGAAGGAAGGTGGTCACCGATGGGCCTAGCTGGCACCAAGGGTGACGCTCGTGAGGAGACGGGTGACGGCGTGAGGGAGGTGGCGACAGCTAGGGCGAGATGGGAGTGGATGGATGGACTACTTATATAAGATTTGAGGTGGATCTAAAATGTTGAATCTTTATCTGATAAAAGGCAAAATAGTTGGATGTTTAGCAGAAAGACCCTTGAAAATAATGTCTACCAACAAAGCCGTGTCAGATGCTCGTTCGGCAACAGCAGAAGGCAGCTCGGCTCGTGCCTCTCTCTAGCTACCTAGTCATCCTCAAGAAAGAGATCAACAGGAAGCAGTAGAACTGTTCTTTATATTTTTCAACGATTTTTAACTTCACACAATACTATTTATTAGATTAATATTTATTAAATTGATAAGTTGTTGCTAAAAATTATAAACCATAGCTCTACGGTTCTACTGCGCTTGCAAACAGCTGATCTACCCACCCACCTAGTGATATATAAAAACCACTTGCTGTGTATTTGCCACTGCACTGCACCCTCTCATTCTTAAGTGAATGCCAGCTTCTTCTCTTCTTGCCTGCGCACACGCGCATCTCTACCTACCTACCAAGCTAGCCAAGAGGAAGAGAGCTAGTGTAGTGTACAGTGTGTAGTGTTGGGAGCCATGGCGAGCGCGAATATCAAGGAGGAGCAGAACCTGTACGTGAAGGGGAGCAAGCTCTACTCCAAGATGCTTTCCAAGGAGGCGGCCGCCGCCCTCGCCGTGCCGTCCTTCCGGGTCTACTACGGCGTCGCCTCGGCCGGCTTGGTGCCCTTCCTGTGGGAGTCGCAGCCGGGCACGCCCAAAAGCTTGCCCTCAGCGGCCGCGCTCCCGCCGCTCACCCCGCCGCCCTCCTACTACACCGCCGGCGGCAAGAGCCCCAGGAAAGCCACCTCCACGAAGCGCTGGCCCGGCGCCGGCGCCATCCTCCCCAGGATCACCCTCCTACGGAGGCCGGGGCGCCGGACGTCGCCGTGCTCCTCATCCTGGTCGTCGTCGCCAACGGCGTCGTCGACGTCGCCGGTGTTCACTGTACAGTCGTCGACCGCGGTGGGCATCTCTGTCGCCCACAGGCGCGCGTTCTCGGCCGGCAACGAGGAGGCGGCGGCGGCGAGGTGCTTCGGGATGGAGCGCGAGTGCGAGAGGGGGATGATGAAGGGCTGCGGCGTCGCGGTGGCCGTCAGGAACGCTCTGGCGACGGTCGTCGGCCATAAGTCCGGCCGCCGAGCCACCATTGCGGCGGCATAGAGGAATATACATATGAGTATGGGGTGTTTCATTTGCGTAATTCTCGGGGTGTGATTTGCACTTTTTCTTAGTACATGTACTGATTACCTACGTGTCATGTCCAAGTCATGCATGATAAGGCAGAGAAGTGTAAACATAACTGTTAATATTATGCGGTGTGTACGTATGTCTGTACTACTGTAACCGTACATACGTACATATATACGGTCATTTGTTCGTGCCACTCCTGCCCAGAAAATATGTGCTTGTCCCAAAATTGATGGTGGCGATGATCAGCAAGGTAGATTTATTGATCAACGGTGCTTCCTTATCCTTCACAATATGAAACTATGAAAGTGCTCTACTGGTTTTGTGTGATTAATTGTGTCTTTCCTCTCCTTGTATAGCATATCTAAATCCTATTGAATTTCACCGCATGCGTCGTTAGTAAATTTTCTATCTGTTCATGTCAGTAAACTTTTTAATTAGCTATCCTCACATAATTTACAGGACCCAATGAAGCCATTAATGAGCCTTAGGAGAAAATTAAGCACGAATCCAGGGGCTGATCGATCCCCTGTCTCGCGCCCATGGTTCATATCTCTGTCATAATCTGACATACACTTGTTTAGTTGTTTTCTCCAACTTACGCATTGAAGAATGCAGTATAGTAACATGGAGTCCTGAACTTGGTTAGGATATTTAAAGGGAGGCACAAAACTAGTTTAAGATTCTTCAGAGGCCATGGACTTGCCTCCTTTGACAGTGTTTCTTGGGCTCCCTTGATTATTAGTTAAGAGTCTCAAATTAATTTGGTTTAGTGCCCTCTGATGGTCATGAGAAAAAGGGGCTTGTTTACCCAGTCCAATGTTCCTGGATGGTGCTACCAAGAAGAGGACAGTAGTGGTTAAGCTGTGATGATTCTTTTGTATTCTGAACTCTGAAAAGAGAAGACTAGCTCATATCTAGAGGTTGATGTGGACTAGAGATTTGAACACAAAGTCTTGCATGTATTATTCATGCATAATGGATGCTGCAGCAAGTTTCTATCCAGACAGCTATGGTTGATTTTTGATGTTACCTTATCTATTTGACTTGCTTTTTGTTTGAGTTTATCCATGCATACAGTCACTTTCTCATGTCACACACTTCAGAATTTCTTGACCTTCATCCGGAGCATTGATTTCTAATCAAATGACTTACATGCCGTTTGCCATTCGATTGAATATAGGACAAGAATCCAGTTATAACATGTACTTTTTTTCGCGAACAGTTATGACATGTACTAAAAATTTACTAGCATCCACACATGAATTCATTACCTTGTTCACTTCTTCAGAAGAAGTGAAATGGTGTACCAGTGTATGTGCCAAACCTTCTCCCTTGGAGGTACTCAATAATCAATAAAAGCATCAACCATCAAGAGCACTGGCTAGCTAGCTGCCCTGAGTGAGGGCTCCACGCCATGCATTGCCCATTGACTATCTCTGCAGGTTGCTTTGCCCCATATGAGGGGCATCTAGTAGGTAGCTGAAGAAAAAGCAGGGAAGACACTGAAGTTAATGCTCCTGGAGGACCAGCTCATCATGTGATGAAAAAACATGTACATGGACCCATGTTTCAACTTTCACTCCATGTAGTAGTGATAAATTAGCTGGAAACATCAACTATTTTCCAAGGCAATCTTAGCTAAAGTTTAATTGGTTAAGAAAGCACTTAATTTGCTGGAATATATAATACTTTGGGAAAATCAGCTTAGTAACACTGCAAAGATGTGAAATTTGGAAAATAACAACAAATGTGAGGCCACTTG
This sequence comes from Melocanna baccifera, assembly GCA_036346265.1. Taxonomy (NCBI): domain Eukaryota; kingdom Viridiplantae; phylum Streptophyta; class Magnoliopsida; order Poales; family Poaceae; genus Melocanna; species Melocanna baccifera. The sequence goes on from CM070689.1 coordinate 24,676,694, forward strand.
TCAGTAAGACACCAATAGTATTTCCCAACTTGCAAACTCTATATAGTGTTAGTAGTTTTGTGGTGCAATACTCAATAATTTGAGATCTATTTAATTTGCGGCTTGAGACCAATGTGCAAGGGCAGAAAATTAGGTGGAACTTTACAGCATATAACAATAAATTAATCTGCTAGAAAGTGCTCATTAAGTGTTTAAGACAGTTCAACACTTCCCTAAATGATAAGGAAAGTTGTTCTTTCTAGGTACCTTTCAAATCATAAATTAATTAGTCTTGTGATTTAGGGCACCCAAGGAGGTTATTGGTGGTTAAGGTTTATAATAGAACAATGAGCAGCATGTATACAATGACTTGTCCTGTAATGTATACATTCATAACGTTTACATCATCGTGAGCCTGAGCTCTGAATCTGTCAAATGAATTAGGTATGTTGCATGTGTAATCCTGAGTGTAAATTATTCTGCTTCTGAACCTAATCCCTATTTTTATAGTTGAAAAGGAGTCCTTACAGATCATAACAAAGAAATTTGCACAGCAACTTGGTAAATTTGCTTTTGTCTGTGTCAAAGAGCAGAACTCTCTGAATGCGATACTACTTAACGGATGCAAAATACATGTACTACGTATCTGATCGCAATCATATATAGCTTGATGTTCACAGGGCATACCCATAGATGATACAAGTCAAAGCCGTAACAAAAACACTGTGCCCTTTGTATTTTTGTTACAGGGAAATAATAATTAAGCTCATAGCTGAGAAGTTAAGGCTTAAGCTTACTGAAGAGTTGCACAAAACGACGTTGATCAGCAAGTGATGTGTGTATGCCAAACCGCCAATGTTCTGATGGGCACCTTGTAGCTGCAAGGTTGTTACAGTCCGTGGAGTAGTTGTTTTCAGGCTTGCATGCCATGCAATTTGTCAGTACGATGCTGAAAGGGATCATTGAGCTGTATGCATCTTATACCTATGGAAAGCCACTTTTTGCAGCAAATGCTTGTGCTTTACAGTGTACTACAACATTCTGCAACTTAACGTGCATTAATGTTTACTGCCTCTGCTAAAAAATTCTAGCTGCCAAATTTGTTAAACCACACATAATTCGGTCCATGCTTCTATGTGATTTGATGCCCAAAAGAAAATCATTGATCTCCAGCTACTTCTGGTAAGGATATGTATAATAATTTGTCTTTTAAGGTTGTTCCTAGGTCTTCCACCTCACTTAAAGATAGTATTAGAGACAACCTCTTCAATAGTAAATTATTCCTCTAACTATTTTATTCTATTTTCGCCATAACTTCTTGTCTCATACTCTTTCACTAGTTGTGTTAGTTTGGGGTTCAAGTAGTCTTTTACATAAAAGACAACACATTATCTCTTATTACCTCCTCTCTCCTTCATGTTGAATTTTATTCATTTAATATAGTTAAGAGACAGCTGAGATAGTATTATTGGAAATGCACTAAGATCAATTCGAGCAAATACTAACTGAAACTAAGACAATCTTGGTAGCATATTTATTAAACTAATCAAATAATTAATGTCTCCTTTCTATTTAGAAAAAAGAGAGGAGAATTTTGCTTATGTTTCCTTGTGAACACTGAACAGAGGATGAGTTCGATGATTGTTGGGTGCGTTGCTGTGTAGGTCACCATCCATCCTACTTACCTGCGCAATTTCAGATCTTATAAAACAAACATTTTGTGGTTCCTAATTGACAACACAGTCATGGAAGCTAACATCGACCTGCTACTGTGCATGGATTGGAAAGCGAAGAGGAAAATGTAGTTACACTGTACCCTTATAATCCGCGCACCCTGATGTTACACTCGCAACAACAAATTCCTTTTGTAAAGCAATGATTCAGTATCGATCTTTTGCTCAGGACATGAGATGGAAATGTGAAATGTGACACCTGAACTGAAGGTCTAGTTCACATGCAGAGCTTCCATTTTCATGCGAAATCATGCCAAAGGAAATGACAGAGGATGACTCTAGAGATAGATGATGTGATTCAGAGGGGTTGAAATTACACTCCTTTTTGTTGTCAAAACCAGGAAGTGGATATGAGGTGTGAAAGAATGGAAGTGGCATCTGAAAAGGAGGCTCTTTTTCCGACAGCCTTCCATGTAGTAGTTAAGTAAAAGCTCATCTTAGAGAAACCCTATCTGAATATGCGCACCCACAAACTTCGTTTACATTTTGTTCAACTCACACTGTGTGGCTTTGACAAATTCAGTTCTGAACTCGCACCTATTCTCCTCAGAGAAATGTATATCTTTGCTTCTTAATTAAATTGTACACCGCAACATTTAGGCTATGTTTGAAAGTATTATGGCTTTTAGCTGATTGCAAAAGAGATTGAGAGAGTAAGAGGCACTAGTATTAAGAAGCCATTCCGTTTAAAGTAGAGCCTGTAATGACTCCTACAAACATTATAAAAGCACCTTGAGAAGCCATTCCATTCAAAAGCCCTGTTCTTTGTAGCTTAGCAGCGGCTTTTGGATTTTAATTTCTCTCAGTAATCGCTATTTATTAGACTAATAAACCGTAGTTAAAAGCTATAAACCATAGTCTAAAAAAGACCCAAAAGCTAAAAACTGTTTTAAACACGATAAAATGCATAATTTTGTTTTAGTACATGTACACATACAGGACATTTTGGACACGAAGCACGTACACCAGCATGTATGCTACACCTTTAGAACCTAGCTAGAAGCCTCTGGAGTGGAGAACCGAGTGGTGCTCGGATGGTGACGTCTCATTTTTGGGGGCACTGTTTATATAAATAGTACTCTCTAGATACTATTTATGTGTATAGTGCCTCTAAAGTACACACATATGTAGATGTATTCAGTGGTCAAAACGTGTACCCGTGTTTCATGAGGTTTCATATCTCCACTTTGTCATAGTGTGTGCATTGAATACACCCATATGTATGTAAGGTGTGTGTGCATCCTCGTTATACTTTTTTAAAAAAGAAACATTTGGAGTGGAGCAATCCCTAGAACTGTTCACACTTTTGGCACTGTAGTGATTTTTTTTCAAAAACATCCATTTTTACAAAAAAAAAACTAGCCCCGTCTCAAAGCTTAACAGACGTGGTAGACGACACTTGTCACTTGCCGCACCACCATAGCTTGGCGGTATGTGGGTGACGCGGCAGATGAAATGAGCTCAATAGGCATTGCACGCACACAACATGCGGACGGGGCCCATGGCCTACCGAGCTAGCCAGGCTCGGTAGCGCCCTAACTAGCTAACCAGCATCTCTAGCGCCCTATCGAGCACTAGGAGCTCGATAGGTGCCTACCGTGCAGAAGGGGTGGGGGCACTCGGTAGGGGGTTGACGCGGCAGTAAAGAGAATCTCACGTGGTCGACCGTGACGACATGGTGACATGACGCATGACTCCTGTTACGTTCGGCCGAGGATTCTACAGCCGTCCATGCTAGCATGCACCCGCGTGGGAATGTCAGTTGTGAACGCCTTCTTGTGCACATAAAATGAGTGGCCTCGTGGTCTGTCCTCTCATCCGAAGCCGCACAACTCGATTTCTTTTCTGCTGAGCGAGAGAGCGGCGAGAGAGAAGAAAGAAAGAGAGATTAAAGGGAGTGTTGCTACTTCCATTTGAGCAAATCCCGGCAATGTCGAGCCAACATGTCGGAAAAATATGATTTTTTTAATACATATCAAAGCTCGGGTATTGAACTATTTAGAAAAAAAAGGCTGAACAGACACCTGCCGAGCCTGGACTGCTGGGTGCTACCAAATCTGGACTGTTCGACAGCACCTACCAAATAAGAAGAGCTTGACAGGCCGTGGACTCGACTGCATGCCACGCGCTCGCCTCGCCTACCGCGCTACCCGCATCTTGCCGAGCTGTGATAGTGTGGCAGGTGACACACTATAGCTCGGTAGGTGATAGGTGTCGCCTGCTAAACTCGAAGCTTAGGTTATTTTTGCAAAAACAGATGTTCGGAAGCTAAATGTAAAGAAAAAAGTTGCTACATTGCCAAAAATGTGAATAATTCCAATTCCTACTCAAGTAGACTGTCACTAGGGTGTCTTAGATCAGGAAAGCAACAAGAGGAGGGGGAGCAGGAACCAAAAACCATGTGAGAAGAAAGGTGATTCCAAAAACCCTACGTGGATTTTGGAGCGAACTATGATCCTCCTTACCAAACCTAGCTTCTTGACTGGGAGCAACACCGGGGACAGATGCTACGATGACAACGATCTTGTGTCTTGCTATACACATGCTGCATGCTCCCTCTACCCTTAGGTTTAGGGTCCACTCTAAAGAGCTTTTGGCTTAAACTTATGGCTATGATTTTTGATTTTTAGCTAAAATTGTAACTTAGTGGTTGATAATTTTTTCTAAGAAAAATAGTAAAAAATTAAGAAAAATCATTGTCACAAACAATACAAAGTAATAAGGGAAAAAAAAACCCCATTGATTTCCATAAACAGTCGGTGCTAGCAAGCAATGGCTGCAGTTGCCTGTGAAGTACCGTAGGAGACGATCGATCGTATCTACGGCGGAACCACCTAATAACATTGTTCGTCCAGACAGACGCAACGCAATTGGGTGATGTGATGCATGTACGGAGCTCTAGAGTCACTTGCCGCTTAGCCAGTGCCGAACATGGTGCAGAGAGACAGGCGAGGGCTCCATTTCCGTCTCCATGTCTAGATCTGCAGCTCCGCACCGCTGCAATTATTGGCCACTCGTTCAGGACGCGCATGCACTCGATCGCCAAGTGAAAAGAATCGTCTTCCCTTTCGTTTTTCAATTAGAAGGAAGACACACATGCACACATACTAAGTACGCATACATCACATACACGTGTTCTCACCCATGAGGATGCAACATAGTGAGATCACGCTTTTGTGTGGGTACAGAAACTTACTCATGAGGATGTGCTATGGTGTTATTAGCATGCCACACAAGTCAAAACCATGGCTACGTCGGATAAAACCTGAATGGTTTCGGACGAAGAGGATGTTTTGCACAGGATTTGGATGATTTTATAGTTTATGGTTGAAAAACGATCCAATGATATAGTTCAAGGTTGGAAAGCGGATTTTTTTCCTATATTTTTATCATTGAGTTTTTGCTGTCATATACGTGCAGGATTTTTCCAGTTTTTTTATCCCATTGCATGCTCTTAAATTTCAAATCTGTTCGTTAATTCGTGTATAATGAAAAATGCTCAGTTCTTGATCCCACTAGATGTGCATAATTTAGGCTGAATAGGAAGGCAAGGCACTGGATCTGAAGTGAAGAATGGCCCAAAACATGATGGCACAAAAGACTTCCGGCATAGGTACTATGTATTTGTCAGCTTCCTTCCTTTTCTTCTGGGCCCAAGTGCACCCTGGTCTAGCACCATTGGGTTTTTGGTCCAGCTACCCTTTTCTCAATATCATTGCTACACTTAAAATATAGTATCTCTGTTTTTCTTTTTCTTTTTTGTTTACACCATCATGGCATGAATATTTCAATAATGAATAAATCTTTTTTCCTTTTGAGAAATATATAGTGTGGTTGGTTAATAGAGTCATCTTAACTTTTAACTATTGAAAGGTGGCGAGATTAAACTCCAGAAAACGCACAATAAGCTATCTAGCACACAACTAGGGCCCTGTTCTTTTGCGGCTTCTAAAAGTCGTTTTTGGCTTTTGCTACAGTAACTAACTTTTAAACGGAGTATTTTTTTTAAGATGGGGTCTACAAGTTAATTGTATTACACGTTAAAAAACTAATATCTGTACCATCAAAAATCACAAGCGAGTATTTCTCTTTCCGCAATCTCTGTCGTAAACAGCCAAAAAGCCATCAGCCGCAGCCAAAAAGAACAGGCCCAGGTTTAGCCATACAATTAACATGGATGCGACGCCAGTTAAACTAGCCATCCGTTGAAAGCAGATATACAACTCAAATGGATCAGTTCAGTGTAGTACTAATAGCAGTGTTCAACTGTTGTAACCATCTCTTCATGGGGGTGATGGAGTTGTGGATGAACGATTTCATCCATTAGTATTCAAACCCTAGCATACAACGTGCAAGTGTGCTTTAGGGTCTGTTTGGGGCGGCTAGTTGGAGCTTTTCTAAAAAGCAGCTTCTGGCTACGTTTCTTGAAAAAACTACTTTTTTTAAAGCGGCTGGATGAAGAAGCTCGCTATTTAGCTGTCTAGCTTTTTAGTTAGGCTGGCTGGCTGTTATAAATTAGAAAATGGATGAAATACCCTTGAGACAAATGATGGCTTGTTTAAAACCAATTTAAGGGACATTACCATTGGTTTTGATTTTTGTTGCAAGTTCATGTACAAATGTAATTTTAAGCATAAATCCCAATCTTTGCATCATTAATGTGGAGACCCGGATTTAACAATCCGAATATTCTGTGTATTGCGAGCTAGTCCCTAAATTAGGAGCTAGCTCACACAATAACATCGGCAAATATCATATCCATACATACGAGTAAATAAAAGATACTTCATATTACATAGGCAATCATAAATAGGTCTTATAACTAAGTTTTTACATAACGGGCCGACTAGCCAAATAACATTGTTCAAAGTAAAGCAAGTAAAGCAGCAGAAAAGTACGTAAACCAAAAAGGGCCTCCATATCTTGCCACAGGTAGTTAACTGGGGCTAAACCTAGTCCTGGCCTTCGTCTTCCATATCATAGCTGGAGGCATGGGTGAACCCATCCATCGGATCATCACTTCCGTCATCTAAAACCACATCTTAAACACCAATGAGTACAAAGTTGTTCAACAAATCCTTATAATAGAATGCAACTATGTATAACTATATGTAAGGCTTATCCAAGTGAAAGTCTTATGTCTCTTTTTGCTAAAGCCTATTTGCTAGATATACTAGTTTAATTAGATTCCAAACTTATGACTTAGCCATTTTGACATTAAAGCCAATATTCATTTTTGAGTCAAATTTTATCATAAGAGCGAAATCACTTCACTTTCATGTCCATTAATGTGGAAGCGAAATCTCTCCACTTTCACTTCCATTAAGATGAGAGACAAATCATTTTGCTTTCACTTCCATTATTTGTGAGAGCAAAATCACTCCACTTCCATTAAGGTGAGAGCGAAATTACTCCGCTTACACCTCCATTTTAGTTGGTCACCACAACCATTACTAGTTTATTATTTATTTTTGAAAGCTGTACAAGTGTAATGTTTCTACACCTTTGCACATGCCCGAGGGCACGGGTATTTGAATAGATTTATAACACCCTACAGAGATTGTACAATTTTACTTATAAGATATGATTAACTCATAATGTCGACTACTACATGCTTTCATAGGTGTGTGACTAAAAAAATCATAGCAAAACTTTTACAATGCTTAGTTACAATGCTTATTCTCACTCTAGGGTAGAGTCCTCAACACTAGTGACAGTAACCGCTCCCATCTCGGGTTATGTCTCACCGCTACAACGATCCCATCTATAGGATACGTTTTCAATTAGGGACCCTATTGTTAGGGAGTCTATAACCCTTCTCGACAAATCCACAAGGGCAGTGCCCATCCTAGGCCACTCCCACAAATCACAGAAATCCATGAACCAATGTTTGTGCATGATACACACCGGTGCTAAGCAAATTAGTTGGCCAAGCCTGTCCCATAACCAGACTTGTGGTTGCATGATTTATGTGTAGAAAAGATGAGCACAAGAATTCGGTTCTTAAATGACTCAAACGAGACCAACCACAAACCCAAACTCATGCAATCCCTACATAGCTATTTAAGAAAGGACACGTGCAATCCCTATATGGCCCATCCAAAAATGATATATGTAATCCCTGCATGACCAATCCAATATGTGCAATCTCTACAATGGTCTTAGACCAACCACTCTCTCGAGTCTCCACTATTTTTAGAAAATATTTTTCTATTTTCAGTGATAACCTATGTTACCATTATTATCATGTTTTCAAGTTCAGTTTGCAATGTTTGTGTCGTATTTTATTTTGCCCCAACATTTCTAAGCACAACCATAGCCTTCTAAAGTTCAATCGATGGTGGAGTTATTATTATTTATAAATATCCTAAGGGACATGGCAAAGAAACATCAATATTCAAGGAGGGAAATACTAGTATCAATTGCATGGTATAACTAGGCATTCAACCTTTAACATATCATTATAGCAATTACTATAGTATGCATGCATGTAGGTTTGAAAGGAAAATATTTCAATTGAAAACTAGGTTCAACATGATAAATTATAAGGACTGGACTTGGTCAAATATGGTTAAGGTGGGATCTTATTCATTAGCGACAGGGGCATCCAAAGCGTTAAAGTTTATACACGTGAAATAATCCACATTCAAACAAAATTTAAATAAACTTTAAAAATTATTATTTTAGTACTATTGGAAATGTTTTGAATTTAGATGAATTTAGAAATAAAAATAATTGGATTTGGATTTGAAACAAAGAAGTTATGGCCTTTTAAAATTTAAACTGAAAGGAAATTCCTAAAATTCTGATAGGTGGGTCCATTCGGATTTTTATTTTTATTTTGAAATTATTTTGCTAAAGAAAAAACTTATGTGGCTAACAGGTGGGGTCGGCCAAGGGTTTTATTTGCTTTTCTAATTATTTTTCTTAAGAAAATCCTTGTGAGGCTGACAGGTGAGGTTGACGGAGGGTTTTCTTTTCTAATTATTTTTCTTAAAAAATTCCTTGTAAGGCTGGTAGGTGGGGTCAAGGCTCACGTGCACCAAGTCCGTGCAGTTATTAACTGAGAGGTGGGGCATATTGGTCAGTGACCGAGCTCCATAGAATGTGTCTATGTGACATGTTAAGGGATGTGGGCCCACATGTTAGTGGGTCAAGGGTAAAATCCTAGGTTAATTTTGGAATCTAAGTTTCTAGGACCCACATGTCATACTAATATTAATTGAGTCATTAATTCTAACTAACCTACCAGTTACACTAACCTCTTTTTCACTCAGGGCCTACCGGTCAGTGACATTCTTCTTCTTCTACCTCTTGCTCAACCATGCCCGAGCTTGGCCGAGCTCAGCGCCGACAATGAAGGCGGTGGCGGGCTCGCTTGAGGGGCAGAATGGATTGTGGTGGTTTCCATGGTTCTACTAACGATGACAGGAAGGTGGAGACAACTTGAGGTGGAGGCGCGATAGGGAGGGCGGCAGTGGTTACGACGATGAGCATGGCTATGGCACGGGCGAGTATAAAACTTCAATTAAAGGATATATCTAGCTTTGGGATGAAAGTATGGAGCTATGGGTGTACTTCCCTATGGGGGTGGTAGCAAGTGATGCTCTCCATGGTGGCTAGACATGGCACGACATGGGCAACGGTGAGAAAGAGCTACAGTGAGCTAGATGGTTGCTAGGATACCTCACTATGTTGGTTTGACTTAGCATAGCAAGGGAACGTAAAGGCTTACTGTGGAACAACGACATGGGCACCAAGCTTGAGAGAGAGCGAGTAAGAGACTTTAATGGTCGATGGGACAAACTCACGGTGATGGGATGAAGCCGTGGCGCTCTTGGCTCAAGGCGGAATGCCATCATTGCTCTGTGGAGCGCGAAAATGAGTAAGGGGATAAAGTTGGTGTTGGCGTGAGGCTGGGCTGCATTGTTAGATTGCGAGTAGGAAGGAAGAGACGGCTTGGGTTGGGCCAGTGGGTGAGAATCGAACCAATGGCCTTAGAGGGAAATAATTGAGATTTAAATTTTTATTTCTATTTTGAATTGAGTTCAAATTTATAATTTGAATTTCCAAAGGAATTTGCACATGAAAATTTATGAAAAGTTATTTAGCACCAAATTTCATTTTAGAAATTTTGTTTGCACATTTTTATGCCATGGGTTTTATCTTAAAATTCATAAACCTCAACCAAAATTTGAAAAAAAAAATTAAAAATGCACCAAAAATTTTGAAATTCATGGAAAGTCATGCATGTTTGTTTGAAAGTCAAAATTGGGTTGTTACAAAACTTATCCCACTTAAAAGGAATCTCATCCTTGAGATTCGGGCTGGTCAGCAAAGATGTACAGGAATTCTACCTTGAGGGTTTCTTCAGGCTCCCATGCAGCTTCTCTTTTTGTGTGTTTGCTCTGTAGAACTTTGCATAAACGTATTACATGTCTCCTCATCTGATGGTCTGCCATATCGAGAATCTGTATAGGGTACTCTCTACAAGTTAGATATGTGTCAAGGTTGATAGTCACTTGTGGTATTGATTCTTCTGGAACTTGAATGCATTTCTTCAGTTGTGACACACAAAACACGTTGTGGATGTCGGCCATTTTCGCTGGTAGGTCTAACTGGTAAGCGACTTCTCCTCACTTAGCAGTGATATACAAAGGTCTAATATATCGTGGTGCCATGTTTACATGAACCTTGAATCGCTTCATGCCTTTTAGTGGCGAAACCTTGAGATAGACGGAATATCCAATCTAAAAACTTAACTCGTCGACGATGGTTCGCGTAGCTTTTTTGTCTGGATTGGGCTTCCTTGAGATTCTTTTGGACTAGGCGAACCTATTCTTCAGCCTCTCTTAGCATGGCTGGTCCAATGACTATTGGTTCTCCTGTTTATGACCATAGGAGAGGCGTTCTATATTTGTGTCGATAGAGTGCCTCAAATGGTGCCATTTGTAAATGTGCTTGGTTGCTATTGTTGTTGGAAAATTCTGTATAAGGAACACTCTTTTCTTAGTTGATGCTGAACATGAGTACACAAGCACGTAGCATATCCTCAAGAATCTGATTGGTCCGTTCTGTTTGTCCATCCGTCTAAGGATGATATGCAGTGCTGAAAGCTAGGTGGATTCTTAGTGCTTGATGGAGACTGGCCCAAAATCGCGTGGTGAATTAGGTTCCTTGATCCAATACAATTCTCTTTGGGACTCCATGTAGGAGAACTATGTGGAGCACATATAATTCGGCTAACTTGTCTTCGCTATAAGTGGCCCTAACTAGGATGAAGTGGGCTACTTTGGTTAGCATGTCCACTATAACCCATACGAAATCATATTATGGTGTTGTTTTGGGCAAACCAGTGATAAATTCCATGCCTACCTTCTCCCATTTCTATTTCAGAACTCTTGATGGTTAGAGTAGTCCTGCTGGTCTTTGGTGTTTAGCCTTAACTTGAAGGCATATGTCGCACCTGGCAACATATTCGGCCACCTCCTTTTTCATTCTAGGCCACCAGTGTCTTTCCTTCATATCCTAGTACATCTTGGTACCTCTAGGGTGAATCGAATAAGTGGATTTGTGTGCTTCTTTGAGAATCAAGTTCTTAAGGTCCTGGTTGTTGGACACACAAATATGTTTACCAAACCACAAGATGCATTTATCATCTATGGAATTCTAGAGCTTGGCCTTTCTTTACGTCCTCTTCGGTCTTGTTGACAGCTTTGTCATTTTCTTGAGCTAGAATTCCATCATGGCGATAGAACCTTGGTCTATGATTTCTAGGTTATGTCACTTAAATTCCTCATGAAGTTATGGTGGGCAGTCTCTAATGATGGTGGTGTTGCAATAGGCTTTTCTACTCAATGCACCTATTACCACATTGGCTTATCTAGGGTGGTAGTGTATATCGAGATCATAATCCTTAATTAATTCTAACCATCTTCTCTACCTTAGGTTTAAATCCGCCTGGGTGAAGATGCACTTCAGACTCTTATGATCGGTACACATCTCACAGCGATTGCCAATAAGGTAATGCATCCATAGCTTCAGTGTGTGAACCACTTATGCTAATTCTAAATTATGAGTTGGGTAATTCTCTTCATATGGCCTTAGCTACCTGGAAGTGCAAGCTACTACCTTGCCTTCCTGCATTAGTACACATACGAGCCCTTGTCTGGATGTATCACAGTAAATATTAAATCCTTTTTGATATCTAGCAATACTAACATTGAGACAGAAGTCAATCTCTTCTTTAAATCTTGGAAACTTTATTTGCAACTCTCCATCTAAGTGAACTTCTTTTTGAGGAGTTGGGTAAGGGGTTGAGCAATTTAGAGAATCCTTCAATGAATCGTCTCTGAGAAAGCTTCTAACTTTGGTTACAGAAGATGACAGCTTCCAATAAAGAACGGCTTCTACCTTGGACAGGTCTATAGCAACTCCTCCTGCAGACATAACTTATCCTAAGAAAGCAAGTTCTTTTAGCCAAAATTCACACTTGTTCAATTTGGCATAAAGCTTATGCTCCCTGAGTTTCTCTAAAGTGAGCCTTAGGTGTTCTTCATGTTCTTCCTCTATCTTGGAATAAATGAGGATGTCGTTGATGGAAATGACTATGAATTTGTCTAGGTATTCCATCAATGTTTTGTTCATTAAGTTCATGAAATATGATGGGGCATTCGTCAGTCTAAATGACATGATAGTAAACTCATATAATCTATATCTGATTGAGAATGCTATTTTGGGGATATCATCTAGTCTAATTTTTAGCTGATGGTATCCTGATTGTAGATTAATCTTGCAAAACACACAGGCTCCCTTGAGTTGATCAAACAGATTATCTATCCTCGAAGAAGATATTTATTTTCGACGACCTCATTGGGGCATGATAATCTATACACATTCTCATGCTACTGTCCTTCTTGACAAATAGCACTAGCGATCCCCATAGAGATGAGCTTAGTCTCACAAAACCTTTATCCTGAATCTCCTATATCTGCTTCTTTAGCTCTTCCAACTCGTTGGTGGGCATAAGATACGGCCTTTTGGATATAGGTGTGGTGCCAGGTGTCAATTCTATGATAAATTCCAAATCTCTGTCTGGTGGTATGCCAGGCAAGCCTTCGGAAAAGACATCAGGATAATCCCTCACAATGGGTACTTCTTCTAATCCAATGCACTACAGGTTGTTCACTGCCAGGATCTTCTAAGGTGAAGGGTTGGCTGTGACTAGGGTCACTAGTCTGAATACACAATGGATCTGGCCTTGGTGTAAGGATAACCAGTCCATACCTAATGCAACATCTTGGTTTTTGGTGCTTTCTAAAAGTTTTTAAAATAAAAATAACCATTTGGACTTTTCTTCAATAATTAAAGCTTTATTTGAATTTTTAGAAATTAAAAAGATTTAATATCAATAAAGTAAACATCAATTAAATCAAAACTAGTTTTATTTGGATTTCTTGTAATGCAAGGAATTTTTTATATTTTCTTGGATTTTTCAGAGTTTATTTGCTATTTATTCGAGCTCAATTTGATTTATCCTTATTTCTGAAATTTAGAAATCATTTGAAAATCTGGATTTCGCTCTTGGGTCGAGTTCATTTTCTTCTAGACCATTTCCTTCTTTTGGCCCAATCCATTTTCTTTCTGCCCGCCCAGCTTCTTTCGCACCACAGTCTGATTGCCCCGGCCAAACTCCCATGCAGCTGACTACCCAGCCCCACCTACTAGCCTCGCCCGCCCCTCTTCTTCTTCTTCTTCCTCCAGTCAGAGTAGGACTTCGAGTCTCATTCGATGCCACTGCCATCTCCTCCACGGGCTCCCACCTCCTCATGCTATAAAAAGGCATGCCGATGCCCTGACCTTGCCCTCATGTCGCCATTGCTGGATCCATCATCCTTGCACTATATTTGGTCACCACCGCTGTTTCCCCTCTGGTGAGAAATTATGCCTCATTGTTCTCCATCACCTAGTCCCATCGCTGACCATTGAAGATCGCCGAAGCTAGCCAACGTTGTGCATCCAATCTGCTCCACCATTGCACCTCATCGCCGGCCACCTATACTCATCCCCGAGCTCCGCACCAAGGTAAAATAGGATCACTGTTGCTCTCTCTCTCTCCTTTGCATGCTTTGTTGAGCCTCCGTCACCAGAATTCCTTGCCGCCAAACTAGCTTCGCTGCCTTCGCCGCTGCCGGCCACCGCACAAACCTTCTTCGATCAATCCGAGCCACTAGATCACTTCGCCGTCACACGTAGAAGTTATAGATGACCACGCTGACCCGTTGTACACTATCGTTCACTGTCGCCATCACTGAAGAAGTCGCGGCCCGATCTAGCCCACGTGTCCATCGACGTCAGTGTCCTCGTGTAGTCCACATCAGCAAAGAGCACATGTGTGTGCCACGCAGCAGCCACACCAGCCACAGCTTCCAACTCACCCCACTGCATTGCCTTGCCACATCATCAAGCCACACATATGCCATGTCAGCACCACCTCATCACTTTTGCCAATGTGATGTGGATACACATATGTTTTACACTTTTTAGTTAAATATATTTAACTGAAAAAGAATTATTGAGCTGTATTAAAAATATTAAACAACAGATGAATCTATTTCTTAATTAACTTCCTATTGATGAGAACAATATACTACTTCATGCCAAATTCTTTTGCAGTCTTAGGTTTAAAGAACATGAAGATACCAGAACTAGAGCAATCAAGCTATTCGGCCAGTAAAGGAGGAAGCAGTCAATCCATTGGAGGAAAGACCAAGCTGTCAACGCCCAGGCCATGGAGCCATGCGCATGAAGGGCACGTCACCAGGAGCTAAACCGAAAGCCCAGCATTAATTCCACGGTCTGCATGATCTTTGGCTTGGTCACGTATCTAGCTTTTACTTCCGCTGTGAGCGGTGGCGATGGATGATGGGTTTACTGTGTATTTTTTATTTTATTTTTTTGATATTTTTGTGTTTTATTTTTTTTCATATTCTTTTGTATTGTCCGTAATAGGTTAGTATGCTATTTTTATTTTTATATTTTTTAAAATTTAATTATGCCCAATAAGCTAACTCAGCTACACTAAAAAAATAAGCCAGTTACAATGAAATTTTAGCCAAAAGTCAGAAACCATCGCTATTCCAAACGCCTCCTTAATAGTTGAGTCTGAACCATTTTGAGTTAATTGCGTCCGAACTATTGGGAATAGAGTAGATGAGTTTGATTCTTTGGACCGAAACAACTAAGGCCCTGTTTTTTTGCGGCTTCCAAAAGCCGCTTTTGGCTTTTGCTACAGTAACTAACTTTTAAACGGAGTATTTTTTTTAAGATGGGGTATACATGTTAATTGTAGTACACGTTAAAAAACTAATATTTGTATCATCAAAAATCGCAAGCGAGTATATCTCTTTCCGCAATCTCTGTCGCAAACAGCCAAAAAGCCATCAGCCGCAGCTAAAAGCCATCAGCCATAGCAAAAAAAAATAGGCCCTAAGACTCGGTAAGTCCTGCCGGCGAATCAAGTCAGTTGGTTTTAGTCCATGCGTGAGATGTCTAGCTGGGCGCTATATACAGATGGCCGCACGTTTTTTTGTACGCAAGACTAGATATTTTATAATAGGTTGAAACAGCAGATTGCTTGTTTTTCCATGATGATTGAACCATCTTGAAGGAAAATTAGGAGTACTTCGATAATGGAGATCATTCAACATTTCCGTTGAGAATTGAGAGCGCGATAGGACTTCGCTTGGTAGTCGTAAAGTTCGGCACGTGTGTTCTCGCGAATTAAAGAGTGTTCGTTCTTATATTGGCAACGAATGATCACTACGATTCAAGAGACTGCACGTGAGTATCTTGATCCTACGTCGAGAAGATCGGGTCTACCACGTTACCATGCTGTGTCAACCAAACCCCCTAGACTGGTTTGGTGGACTCAGTTCACCGTGGACAAAACCACTACCATGTGGATCCCATCGGCCAGAACACTATTCCATAGACCAAGGGCCCACTTGTCGGCCAAATACCCATTTTTCATAATTACTTTTATTTTAGAAAATCCAAAAATCCATAGGATCCACCTGTCACCCACTAGCCTGTTAATAAAATAAACCCCGAGGGAATTTTCTAAAGAATATTCTCCTTTCTCTCTCAATTTTCAGGAATTCATTTTTTCAGCAATATTTCAAGAGCCCATTCTCCTTCATATGAACTCCGATTGACCCTATTCTTCTTCCTAAATTCATCTAAAATTGAGCTTTGCCTTTTGATTCTAGTTTAGTCAATTTAATTTTATTTGGATTTTCTTTTGATTTTATTTGTGTTTCATTCAATTTTTCTCTCTCATTAGATAACGTCTGTGAAGGAGCAGAGGCAGGAATTAAAGATCAAGAAGTGGTAACTAAGCAAAGCAAAGCCAAGTCAAGTCATGATTTTTGATTATGTTGAACCGATTGTTTCGAATCTAAATACTATTATTTTATTTAAATTATTATGCATTGCTAATTTATTGCAAACATTTGTAGTTGGTAGTTATTAACGAATTATGATTAAATCCATCCTTTGATAAATTTGAATGCCATGATTCCGTTGTCACAATAGGATGATTAATTATCTAGTGATGCAATATTAGTATCCACTTGGGTTGTACGTCTAGTATGCTTAACAATACTTATTGTTATGTTGGACTCATCAACACATTGATCAATTAATTAATTTTGACATAATGAGATATTAAATCTTGGTGGTTATCCATAGTTGTAAAATTTGTGTACCATAACATGAGTAGTATCATTGGTCTTGATTAATCAAAATAGTTTTCACTTGAATGAGTGATTGTGCAGCAAAGAAGGTGCATTAGCACATTAGGATGTGGATGCCTCGTCTGAGTAATATTTTTTTTGAAGAGTCACTTGGGTAATAATTAAGAACTTCACTTTATACACCATTGATCTGAGTCTTATCATACAACCACATGTCTAGTATGCGATGGATCTAGCTAATTAATTTATAATATTTCAACTTTGGTTTCGCCATTGTGATGAATGTGAGTGGTTAGTTCACTTCTAGGTAACCTTCCACATGGTACAAGAGGGGACTTTCCAATTAGGTGGTTAGTCTACTCGGCAGTGAAATCTTAGCGGGTGGATTCAGGATTGCAATTGAGCATTATAAAGGTCTTGTCACGATATCTTCATTGCACACCCAATAAAGTGTGTTAATCACGAGGCAATATAAGATTGTCATGTCTTATAGGTAAAGTTGTGCAACCTTTGCAGAGTGTAAAACTATTTGAATAACTGTGTCTCTTGTTATGGACATCGCTTGATGATTTTATACCAGGGTTAGAGTTTTAAAAAAATATGGTTTGGTTAGGAAGTAAATGGTTAGTTCAGTTGTGGTTTATTCAATTCCTTTGATTCATTACTTATTTACTTATTAATCACTTTCAAAGTGCGCTTTCAATCTATTTATTGTAATTGCTTTAAATTATTGTTTTATGAAAAATAACCACTAAATCATCATTTGTTATGAAAAATAACCACTAAATAAGCCCTACATAATTATATATCGCACATTATTACAAATGACTAGTTGAGTACTCTATATACTCATGGTTATATCCTTTGTTGCTTAGTTGCTGAAGAAGAATCACATCAGACAAAGGTATTTGAGGAGGAGCGCTTCGATGACTTCACGGATAAAGACTACGCTTCCTAATCGATTGCCTATAGATATGTCGAATGACTACTATGTTTATCTTTATTTTCTACTGGTAATCTTGTTAGGCCTTTCAAGCTATTATTTGTAAGTTTGGACAAAAGGTCATTACTATGATAATTAATAATATTTACTTATTTCATAGTCATTCATGATTATGGGTGATATCTCATTTATGTTTTCAATGTGTGCACTAACGTGATCCTGGACTAGTGCAGAATACACAGAGTCTGGATTTGTATATCCGGGTCTCGACACCTAAGATCACATCCAGGGCTTGAGAATCCAATACTATTAGGTTGGCTAGGAATTCTACTCCCTTAATCCCAATCCAAAGGCACGGAGGCTTCGGCAGTGGTGGCTTGAGGGTGAAGGACGTTGACTAGGGTAGCTACAGCCACGATAGGCTCCATGCTGAGGGATTCCTAACGTCGTTGATGGCCGAGGTCGGCAGATGGAGGCTGTAGCCAGTAGGAAGATTGCATCGGCGAGCGAGGTCGCCGGACGGAGGGGGTAGCTTGCAGGGTTGATGAGCGGTGGATGGGTTGCGGCTCTGGCTGGAGGCACGCCAAACCTAGTTGCTACTGCCCTGGGTGGAGAGGAGTCGGGTGGGGGATGGAGTAGAATGTAGATGGGAGAAGGGGAAACTGTCCTTATATACCTAGTATGAGGTGAGTAATTTTACCCAAGTTTGAAGGGCAAACTAATAACCCGGGCCTGCAAAAGCCACCAAAGCTTGCCTCTATCGGCTTGTGCTTCTGGCTTCTCCCACATTGATGGGTTGCTTGGGCTTGGAAATGACACTAATTTAGGAGCCACTCATTGGGATGGCTTCTAGCTTTTTCCAGCGAAAAGCTGAAGCCGTCCTAAACAGGGCCTCAGTTGGAACTTTGTAAGTTTGCGGATTTATCCACGGCCTCTATTATTATTCGAAGTGTGTGCTAAAAATGCGCACTCATATATGTTTGAAGGGCGAGGTCGGCGGACGGAGGGGGAGCCAGCGGGGTTGACAAGTTGCAGACGGGTTGCTGCTTTGGCTGGAGATGCACCAAACCCTAGTCACTGCTACCATGAGTGGAGAGGAGTCGGGTGGGGGATGGAGTAGAATGTGGATGGGAGAAGGGGAAACCATCCTTATATACCTGGTATGAGTGGAGTAATTTTACCCAAGTTTAAAGGGCAAACGAATAACTCAGGCCTGCAAAAGCAACCAAAGCTAGCCTCTACCCATTTGTGCTTTCAGCTTCTCCTACGTTGAAGGGTGGCTTGGGCTTGGAAATGAAGCTAGTTTAGAAGCCACTCATTTGGGATGGCTTCTGCTTTTTTCCAGTGAAAAGCCAAAGCCGTCCTAAACAGAGCCTCAGTGGGAACTTTGTAAGTTTGCGGATTTATCCATGGCCTCTGTTATTATTCTAAGTGTGTGCTAAAAATACGCACTCACATATATGTGCATGTTTTGTACTTCATGTGCTTGCGCGTGCGCGTCTTTCCTGCCATCCAAAAAAACAGTAATGTTCGACTGTCATTGCAAAATTGATCTAAATACTTTAAATCCCGATTAGTTTAAGGACGGATCAAACATGCATGCAGATCCGATCTTGCTTTGCTGAATGCATATATGGTAGATAAACTGCGCGCACGGGAACCGAGGCACGATTAGTCTCATGTTTAAGACCAAGGGCACAAGGGGCGGCATATTAATTAGAACTAACGGTGGACAAGTGTGCGGTCAAAGAACAGTGGAACGACGTTGTAGGCACGATGTGCGGGTCAAACAAGAATTGGCGTGCAATGCATTTCCTTGCAAGCGACGCACTTGCACTGTCACTGCTACGTACTAGTCAACCCAGCGATCTCACACACACACACAGACACCACACATACATTGTGTGAGGTTCTTCTCCTCATCTACACATGCATATTAATCCTTTTATCAGGCGTATTTCGACCAACACAAATGTTAGAATTAAAAAAGTTTTATTGTTTACGGGTTGTTTGGAAATGTGATAATTAGGCCTAATCCCTTGGAAGGGATTGAATGAGTTGACCTATTGATGTTTGAAAGACAATATAGTGACAGACGCATAGGTTGTCTTCACGGTAGCATGATGCTATGGAGGAATCTGATGCAATTAATGGCCAATGTGCTCCGTGCATGCTAGCTAGGGTAGTGTTGGTAGGTCAGAATATACAGTGATTAACTGGTTCTCCTTGTACAATATTAGGGCTGTCCCAAGCTAGGTAGCCTTTCTTTCCTAGCTAGCTACTCCCACAGATAAGTTGTCCTAAATATATTACTGTTGCTAGCTAGTCCAAAATACATGTCATCTTAATAACCATGGGTCAGCAGAAACTACAATATCATGGAAGTATTTTGGGTACAACTAGCGCCCGGACGTCTGATAGGTGGCTTTCCATCGAATGCTCTGGAGCAACATCAGTTAGCAATCTTTGCATAATAACAATGGTAATTGCATAAATTACAATACTACATTCATAACCAATATATGCAATAAATTACATAATAACAATGAAATGTTGATAAAAAATAAAAAAAATCTCCATGGTTGCAACAATCAATCACAAACAAAAATGGTGGAACAAATATGCAACAAAATTCTCCACCACTTGCAACAAATCTTTGATCCAGTTGCAACAAACATAAAATTAACAAACAAAAATATGTAACAAATTTGAACTATTGAGGCAACAAATACGAGAACATGTTGCAACAAAAATTAAACCTTGATGTAACAACAAAAAAAACATCAAAATATCGGTAACATTTGATGGCTTGTGCTGCAACATTCGGAAATAACTGCTCGAACAACTCGACTTACCTAGTGTCAATATTTGAGATGAGCACTTGTCCTCAAATAGATTAGTAGCCTCAGGTCTCTACTCATCATCCGTCACCCTGACTCCTCCGACCATCGTCCAGCACCATCGCTCCATGCCCTCTCCTTGCTGGACCCAAATGTGGCAATGACCGTGGCTCTAGCAGGAAGGGAAGGAAGAAGAGGGATGACCATGGCTATAGTAGAAGGCTTCGGCGGTAACCTCCACCACTGACGGGCCACCAAAGGGGGGGTGGAGGAAGCGAGGTGGGGATTAGGAGATTAGAAGGTCTAGTGTGCTATGTGCTATGACGGAATGGTTAAGAGATGAATGAGTGGATGAGGAGTAACAATGGGAAGTGGCTGAAAAGGAAGAATACATTAATGAATAAGGAGTGGGAGAAATATCAAGAATCAGGGTATATCAGTGGGAAGTGGTTGAAAAGGTAATAGAGTAATGAATGAGGAGTAAGAGGAATAGCAAGCGTCCGATACCCTGACATGATTGTGCTGGATGGCTTGTGAATGACAGGGAATGAAGCGTCCAGATTCAAGCCAAGTGTCCGATGTGGAGTGCTCTCTCCACATGCACGACACGTGTCATTACCGAAGTATTTTTTCTATAAGAAAGCAATTCTTCTCTTGCCATTCTCATATAGTCAACTTATAAATATATTAATGGTCAAATTAAGTTCATGAAAAAATCAAATAGATGTGTATGTAGAAGTTAGTCGCACATATATTGTAGTGAGATATCTCTTTTTTTGTGAGGGACATTAGTTTTATTTAGACCAAAGTTAATACTAGATATATAGCTCTATTAGACACATACTAACATAGGTAGAAAATTTTTCATATAAATGTTATAGATCATTAATAAATCCTATGCGTTGAGGTCACTTGTCATGGCACATAAGTTATTTTCTTGTTTGTAAGGAGACCTTTCTCAGCAAGCTCTATATTTATTTTATTAATAGTTCTGATATAATTTTTTCTATTTATGATCACAACTAATAATCAAAATTTTGTTGCAAGGAGAAAATGCATGCAACACCATTATCCCCTTTCAATTGTAAACAACTAGCGGAATTACCCGCTCAATTACGTAGCTAGATATTAAGATACTATCATCTTTGTTATACAAATGTAATATCTATGTATTACTAATCCACACCGTTATAATCTGGCCTCACAAAAATAAGCAGTGTAGATCCTTCTTTTTTTCTCAATTAATAACATAATTTTTAGGATTTTTCTTTTTTTAGGATTGTTGTGGCATTGGCCATAACAGTGGGTAGTTACTACTCTTTCTTCATAAGAGACAAAGTAAAAGGGAGAGCTAGAGACCACCAACTATGTGAGAGAGAGCTAGTGAGGAAAATGAGTGAGCCTCCCCCTCCCTCATACCATCTAGGGATTTACATACATGAATAGGGTAAGATTAGGATTGTGCATCCTATCCCTCAATATTTACAAAGAGTGAGGGTATATCACTACATTCCTTTATACATACAACAATATGCTATTAGGCATGCTCTAAAACCCACTAGGCACTCGTAACAACCCAAGGGGTTGAGTGCCCCCCCCCCCCCCCACACACACACAACAAGGACTAATGTGGGATTTCTTATCCTCAAAATAAAAGTGGTGTCTTGAATCTCACCAGTTATTTGTATTTATATTGATGTGATTGTGTGTCATGCCAGTACTACTCAATCCTCAAAATGAAAGAGGTGACTTGTGATTTTGGTCCACCTCTTTAACACAAATGGGCTTGGTAGCTCCGTAAGTGATGAACTCTACAACACACGGATGATATGGCAACAAAGAATTCCAAATGACTCGAAGAACATATAGGAGCATTTGGCATCATTTTGTTGTAAGGTTGCAGTGTACCTCTTTTACCTTATTTGAGTCATCGATAACTATTGAGATTTTGTACTCTCCTACAGTTTCCATGTTCTCAACATTGCAATACTCCTGAGCAGCAAACACTTCTTTCTGAAACAAAGTGAAGATAGCAAACACTTCTTTCTGAAACAAAGTGAAGATAGCGAACGTGAAGACCTCACTTCCATGCTTCTCTACTATCCAAGTAATCTGCAGCACAAGCATTATGTGTAATGTGGCATTATCAGCTTCCAATTCATTATGACGTTGTTCTTCCACTGCATTAACAAATCTGATCCAAAACTACACTAAAGTATTTTTTTAATCCAATCAATCGATTGAAGAAAGAGTTTGAACTCTTTTACCTTGAAGTGGTTCTAAGGATTCCCACCAAGAATACATCTTTAAAGTAAGTGAGCACCCATGATGTATAGATTCGGTACCGAGTAGCCAACCACTCATTAGATTCCAAACCAAAATTAGAAATAATGAAAGAAAACTATTCCTCAAATTCCTCTGTAGTTTCTATGACCTATACACATGAGTTAACACGTTGGTACAATAAAGGGTTTTTTTCCTGAAATGTTGTCTTATCTTCACTGGAAGCTTTTGCAAAATGTGCCACATGCATAACTTATACGTGCTAGTAGGGACAACAGTGGAAATTGCAGTATTCATGCCAGTATCTTCATCAATTATGATGGTCCTAGGTGCAACTCCTCCCATTGCTTTCAAAAATGTACGAAGCAACCATATGTACGTCTCAGTCTTCTCATTGCTTAATAATGCAGCCTCAAGCAAAGACACATGCCTTATGGTGATTTACTCTAGTGAATAGTGTGAAGATCATGTTGTAATTGTTGGTGTTATATATAGAATCAAACGAGACATGATCTTCAAAATAGACATAATTATTCTTATATGCACTAACCGTCCAAAATGCATGTACGAACTTACCCTTGTCATCAACAACATAATCAAAGTAGAATAAAGGATTTATATCATTCTTTCTGTAAAGGTTGTTAATAAACATCTAAGTATATGATTAGCTTCACAGCTCTTTACGATAATTCTGCAAGTCTCTCCTCGTTCATCCAACATTCTCAAATCCACCCTCACTAATACAGATATATCTATATGCCCTACTTGTGCCGATGCCTCCTTTATAACATGT
This sequence comes from Melocanna baccifera, assembly GCA_036346265.1. NCBI lineage: Eukaryota > Viridiplantae > Streptophyta > Magnoliopsida > Poales > Poaceae > Melocanna > Melocanna baccifera. Next base: position 24,700,021 of record CM070689.1, read on the forward strand.
GATTAATGCACGCTTGACCTTCTCATTTACTTTCCTATTAGACCTTATAAGTTGTTATTTTCTAGGTGATATCAACTCATGTGTATGAGATTCAACAAATGTTTTCACCCTAAACTTATTATCGATATTGTGTTTGACAACTAGAATTGCCTCGCGCCACACCTAGTTAGATTCTTGATATATTTCCTTTTCTTTGACTCCACATTGTCCTTACTTTCTCATATCGAAAACCTTCTCTGAAGCACACCCATTGCTTCCATCTCATTACACCATTAACAGCCGTATGCAGACCAACACAGACTCCAAATCCGACTAAATGTGCATATGTCTTGTAGAATTCCTCTATTGTGGCCGCCATCAAAAAACCATCCCTTCAAATGACTTGATAGCTACGTCAACACAAGGTGTATAAGAAGAACCTTGTAATGCAAATAATTGTGTCAAGCATGATGGATTGACATATAGAGTAAAACACATGCACACAACACAAATACTTACTACGAATGGGGTGCTTTCACTCTTTTTTGGGGTACCACAATGAATTAATTGGTGGGGAGTTAAACTAATTTGAGTGATAGAGTGCGTATCAAGACTTTCTTCTCTTGGCAATCCCAATTCCACACTCTCATCAGCCACAAATTCCATGCCCGCTACAAATTATACAGGTGACAAAACAACAAAATGAGCCAAGATATGCTCATAACCTTAGTGAGCATAAATTCTACAGGTGATAGATTAGCATGTACAATTCAAGAACCTATTTTAGCATGTTCGAGTTACTCTAAATTCTACGGGGACATAGAGAATTTTTTTTTTTGCATCACACAGCTGAGTTACTCTAAATTTTCTCAAAGGAAATACTTATGGAACAATTTCAAAATGTACATATACCTACGCATGTAGTGATATAGGAAAACATGAACACTTTTGGGAATAAGAGATCAAATCAAAATTAAGGGCTTATGGAATCCCTAGGACCTAGCTTCACTGTTGGCAACTAATTGATTGTGATAGTGTCATGTCATTTCTTAAACGAAGGGAACAAACTATGTTGTGCTTCACTATTCAGGAACACTCAATCATATGATTTCGTTTCTCTCATATATGGTCTTGATTTTCCCTAGTTGCATGAGAATCATTGAAGAGTAACAAAGATACAGTCATGTTGCAATAGTGCACACATCAAAATTACACTACTAACCATGCAGATTAATTTGCAGAATGATAGGCTAACAACACAGTAATAGTGTAGAAGCATTGTTACCTTTGGCCTTGATAGCGGTGACGACGCACATGAAAAGGTCGATCTTGATCACCAGTTCGCCAACGACATGCCCTGCTGGCTAGGGCTCGACTCCTTCGAGTCACCACCACAGATCAAGGTAGGCAGGGGAACTAGGCGATGGAAGGCTGCAGATCACACCGGCGGTGGAGGGAGGCGGCGGCCTACTCCGGCGTGATCAAGGCAGGAGTTGAGGTGACAAGGGTACCACCGGGGGGAGGGCTCCTCCAAAGGTTGAGGGGTCTTTTGACAGAAATGAGCACCCACGTGGGGGTTTCTACAGATAGCCATAAGTGTGTCGTGATTTCCGCCCACATGGATCCAGTCAGCCTGAGCCACATCCGACGTTCCTCATGGGCATTAGCATTTTACCACTGAAATGGGCATTGACACCAAATATGCTCCCATATATATATGAAGTCTCTTTTATACTCCTAAGAGTAGTTACTCTCTATATCGTATCTTACAATGTAAAAAGTATCTCACGTAACGAAGAACATGTACATGCAGTATACAAGTATATAAGACCATTTAGGTGGTATGTATATTTTTCAGAGGTGGTATGTATATTTTTTAGACATATTCCTTTTATGTGCATATATGAAGGTATTTGCAAAATACACTAAAAACTATAAACTTCCTTGTATTTTTTTCATGTGGTTATATATACACACACTTTGTACTACGACCAGGGCGGCAAGAGAAACTATTTTCTTCTAGATGGGATCTTAGATGTGCATAAGCATGCCATTGTACCATCTACAGCTAATGCCAAGAAAAAAATGAAACAAACCACCTGTAGACCTAGTTAGGAAAAGGAAGACTCAATAAGTGAACCCCCCTTCTATGCTGGACCAGCTTCAATCCTAGAAATGTGCCTAATATTGGGCAGAGTATTTAGGGTCATGTTCCTTGGAAAATTATTAAGAATTTTCTAGAGTAATATATGTAACAAATAGTTCATGGACTGCAAATATTTTCAACTATGAAATATTTAATAAACCAAAGTTAATAATTCTTCAAACCTTTTAAAAACTAGATATTCAAATTCTATTTTAAAAATCATATATAAAAAATAATTAAAAAATTGAAAGTACCTATATGTTGTTTTTTTGTATAGGATGCTATACTACATGCGTATGTTTTTGTGCATACTTATATGTGGATTAGAGATGACAACAAAGTTTAGACTGTACTACATATAAAAAATCCAAGAAAACTTGTGGTGCATAAGTAGTGGATGCTGTTGACTGTGCAATGCAAGTTTATCATTAACGAAATAATTTAATTTTCACCCATTTGGTCCCCCATCAAACTTCTTTTTTGTTTAATTATGCCCCTTTCCCAAACTATTACTCTCTCCAATCACAGATACATGTTATTTTAAAAATCGATACAATCTCCAAAACATAACTTTGATCACTAATTTATATTGTAATATATTTATAAAACCTAATACAATTATAATATATAAAAGTACTTTTCGAGACAAAACTACCTTTATGATTTTCAGGTATCCAATTTAAATATTTCAAAAGATTTTGGTAGTTAAATTTTGAAAACTTGACTTCAAAACGATATGTATTTATAGCTGGTGAGAATACGTAACTAAGTGGTGTGACCTTATAGATCAAGCTCCCATTTCATGTAATAGGGACCATTCTAATCTGAAAGGGAACGGTTAGAGAGAGTTAATTTACATTCAGAAGATTCCATCATTCCATATGCGTACATCTACAATTAAGCCGCTTGATTAAACTATTGCAACAAGTCAACACAGCTCCAGCTACCTTCCAAATGGTGCAAGAACTACACCTGCATATCTTGCAGTACAATCAGCAATTAAGCCACCTTTTCCAAAGCACCTCGCTTCCATCCGTGTCCCCCTTCTCTCCCTCTCGCCTTCATGTCCACTGCAAGGTATGATCAAATCCAATAGACAACACTACTGAGCAAAAAAAATCAAACTAGTCAATCATCGAAAATATTCATCAAGCTATGCCTAATTAGCTTCTCAAAAATTCATATATGCCAAAGTAGATGAGTGCTGTACAATCCTCTACACAAGCTTAGTTAGCTGTGTTCATTGGATGCCTGTCATCAGTGTCACAATCAAGTTAGAACCCTAACCCTAACTATGATCTCATCCTATCTTCTTCAGTGACTGGCAAGACCATGAGCTAGGGAAGAAGATCAAGAGGGAGTCGGCGGCGGCGGCGGCGGCGGATGCGTTGGCAGACCGGATGATGGCGCGGAGGAGCACACTGCCGGCGGCGGGCGCCGGGCCGGGGTCGGCGTTCAACACGATCACGCCGTGCGCGGCGTGCAAGCTCCTCCGGCGGCGGTGCGCGCAGGAGTGCCCCTTCTCGCCGTACTTCTCGCCGATGGAGCCGCACAAGTTCGCCTCCGTGCACAAGGTCTTCGGAGCCAGCAACGTATCCAAGATGCTCCTGGTAAGGGCTCTAGCAAGCTCTTTGATTAATTGGTACTTTTTTCCCTTTTGATGTTGATGAGATAGCTTCTGAAGATCCCAGAACATTGCATTAATATGATATTTTTTAGGACCTTAACATGACAATTTGATTTTCATGACTCATGAGTCAAGGTAGTACATCTTGAGAACTAAAATGTTGAATTCTTGAACTGACCCTTGCACATTCAAAACCCTAAATTCCCTTGATCTCCTCTCCTTCCATTCTGTTTGGAGCTCAATCAGTAGTGTGTTTGTGTTTTGATTTTTGAGGCTCAGGATTATCTATTTTTTCCAAATCAAGCCCTAAACGTTTTCCCGTTTTGTGGATCTCTTATTTCTCTTTAAGAAAGATGCTAGAAGTATTCTCTAAACAACACTAGAATTTGACAGGCAATCAGGCCATGAATGATAAAATCAACTGAAGTACTTTAATTTCTTGAATCCAAACTCCAAATTGAAGCCCCTCATTTTAAGCTCAAAACAAGTGCTTGATGCATCATGATTTTCTTTTTTTTGAAACAAAGGATGCATCGAGCATTCATATATACGTCAAAATGGTCCAATATTTCTCTCATGAAGTAGGATTTAGCTCAAATCCTTGCAATGTATTTTCAAGTACTCTAAATGCAACATAAAGTTGAATATAATTGAAGTACTCCACAAATTAATGCCTCATATTAGTCCATGGAGAGTAACTAGCTGCATGCATGCTGACTATGGCGAGAACCTGCGCGCAGGAGGTGCACGAGAGCCAGCGTGCCGACGCGGCAAACAGCCTGGTCTACGAGGCGAACCTTCGCCTCCGGGACCCCGTCTACGGCTGCATGGGAGCCATCCTGACCTTGCAGCAGCAGGTGCAGGCCCTCGAGGCCGAGCTCGCCGCCGTCAGGGCCGAGATCGTCAAGCACAAGTACCGGCCGGCGGCGGTTGCCAACGTGCTCCCTTCGTCGCACGCCTCCCAGCTCCTCGCCGCCTCGGCGGCCGGACGGGGGCTGTCATCTGCGCCCTGGTCGGCGGGGATGGGGATGGCCGCGACGCTGGCGGCGGTGGGGCCTGCTGCTTCCTCCTCTTCGTCGACGGTGTACGCCGCCGCGTCGAGCTCCACGGACTATAGCTCCGTCACGAATGAGAATGTTCCCTATTTTGGTTGACGTAGTAGAAGTAGCTTCAATTAAGAGTCTCTTGGATGTGTTTTTGCCTCCTTTTTCTTCTGCGTAGACCTTGTGAAAATATTGGAATAAAAGGCTTTTCTTGGAGAGAGTAAAATACTTGGCGAGTTGGTATGGTTCTGTTCTTTTCTTTACTCGGTTTTAGAATGCGCTTAAGTCAATCTTTTAAAACTTTATCACAAATATACATAAAAGTAGTTAGATTTATCGCATAAAAATTATACTAGTAACCTGTCAGTAAATTAAAGCACTTCTATATCATTATAATTTTAATAACTTCTTCTAACACATAATTAGAAAAGTTAGTTGTCAAAAGAGTATTGGAGACCATATTAATATCCAAAATGATGAGAAAAATGATGGATATAGTACTAAGATAATTAGTTGAATGTACTTGATATATCTTTTTCTACTAAATTATTGCAAAATCATGTGTTTCGGTCAGGGCCTGAACTTTGTAACCAAAGGTCCAAGTTTTGAAACTCAAGCCCGGCCGGCATCCAAACAAGCATACGAATTAACAAATCATTGAGAAGGTTGGGGAGTTTGGAGTGAGTGCACGTGCACATGATGCTCCCATATGTGATGCGTTTGTTTTGACTACATTTGGAGCCCTGCATGGGACTCCTCACATGCTTGTCTGTGCACATTTGATGGCACTCTTTTAAGGTTCTGCTCGTTTCAGCTTTTTTTTCAGTTTCAACTTCTAGTTTTAGCTTTTTTTTCACTATTCAGTAATTTGTCTTTTTCTGAATTTTTTTAGATTTTTTGAGCTTTTTTGCATTTTTTTTCCCGTGTTCCTTTGCATTATCCGTGATGGGTTAACATATTTTTTTCTATTTTTACATTTTTTAAATTTAATTATGCCTAAAAAGTTAAATCAGCTATAGTAAAAAAATCAACTACAGTGAAATTTCAGCCAGAAGCTATCGCTAAAACGATCACCCCCTAGGTTGTTCTCATTTATGTAGCATAGGAGATAGAAGATTGTTTAACCAAACTTTGCATCTTCCCCAACACGTAAGAGCAAAACCAATGGCAAATACATAAATGAATTAACAATGCTTCATTTGAACTTCTTCGTATGGTGGTGCTTATTTAGACTTAAGCTTCGAGCTTTGGATTTCTAGCTTCTTAAATTCATATTTTTCTAGTTTTTTTAACTTTTTTGTATTTTCTTTTTCTTCTTTATTTCTTTGCATTATCTGATGATATACATTTTTTATTTTTTATTTTTTAAAATTTAATTACGCTTAAAAAGTTACCAACAGCTACAATAAAAAAACTGCTACAATGTAAAATAAGTTAAAAGCTTAAGGTTAAAAGCTAGAATGAGCACCCCGGCACAAACGGAATCCTACATAAAAATGGAATTGGCATGGTTTGCAGCATGAAATTAATGGTGCACTGTTCCAAGTGCTCAGGTACTTCAGAATTACGAGTGCCTGTGTTAAGAGGGTGACACTTCCACATAAAAATTTCCAGGTATTTTCTTCCAATAATCAGTGGCCCTTGCATTAGTGCGTCGGAACCGGCTCCTCTGACGAGGGACGTCAGAGGAGCACAGTAGCACACAGCGGTGAACAGTGAGAAGAAACTGCAAATCACCGAAGCAGCTACTGTGCAGCTCCAGCCTAAATCATTGTAGCGACTAGTGAGTAGCACAAGTGTCGTACGATTGTGCTGTAGCATCTATTCTCAGGGGGTGATCGGAATAGCGATGGCTTTTGGCTTTTGGCTGAAAAAACACTGTAGCTGGCTGAAAAAATACTGTAGCTGAGTTAGTGGATAGTGCAGTGAATAGTGAAAAAAAAGCTGAAGCTAGAAGCTGAAGTCGAAAAAAGTCGAAACGATCACCCCCTCAGTCGTTTTTCCTGACCTGACGGGACAGAAGCATCGAAAGTCGTGCAACTGTGATTGCTTGACCAACCTTCAGCGTCCAGATCCTCCTCCAGCACAACCAGATGGTTCCAATAATTTGTACCTAGCTTGTCATAGGCTCTCAGCTCAACTGTAGCTGCTTTGTGAAATATTACAATCACACTACAGCACCAAACGAGTCATGTTTCCGAACAGTTCGGTTGAGAGACTGTAGAAGGGCTTGGGCATTCAGACCTTGTGAATGCGCAGAGCGCTTTCCAGATAGGAGCCAACATTCTGACAGGACGACGAAATTTCTGCAAGTTAAGCTTTAGTGGATTACTGAAACTTTTTAGAATTAATTAAATAATGAATGAAAAGTAGGTAAATTTTACCTGGAAAACTAGCATGAGTTCCTCTTCATGGCGCAGAAGCAATGCTAAGCTCCAGTAACAGGTCACCGGTGTCACACACTCGTTCAGCAGTGGCTTCAGAATCTTGACAATGGGCACAAAATGACGATGAACTCTTCCGCTAAGAATCATAAATTTTTAACGTAAAGAAACCAACAGCTGGAACCAAAGCTTCCAGTAATCTAGTAGCCTACTATTTCCGAAGCAAGAAAAAAGAGTTGCGGAAAACTTATCCCTCTGAACCAAAACACTTGAATACTTGAGCAATGTTGTCTATGATTTTGCAACACACTGAAGCACGTGAACAAATGAAATGATTTAGTTCACCTGTAATATATTATAAATACTAGTAAGGTGCCCGTGCGTTGCAACGGAAAATCAAATAAAAGTGATTACCAAATATGCTACATAATTATGAATATTTAACTAAGAACTTGACTTATCATTAACCAGAAACTCTATTAAATCAATCTGTGTAGGTCTGAGGGCCAAAAATATATTCACTGGACTCATATAATGAGATCTATAAACAAAGTAACAGTTTTATCATCCCCTTTCCTGAAAGTATCAGAATCTGTGAAAGGTTTAGTCATCGACTAACCTGGCGTTGTCTCTGTTCAAGCCTCAAGATCCCAAGAGGTGACACCACTTAATGTTGGACGGTCTTTTGAGGATATCCATGAATCAGAGATGGAATCAAAACTTTCTTTCCCACCATAGCAGAAAGTGTCATCAACTCCACCTGAGCTGGTCACCGAAACTTGCACAGCAAAACCAGCAAGCCGGCATAGTTCAGTGCTGTTAGAGACCCATTTATGTGCTTTGCCACAAAGGATGTCACCTAAACCACAAGGAGACAATGCCTGACATAGCATCAAGGGATCATGTCAGAATCAAATTGTAAAATTATATGAAACAAGATCACAAGAAGCTGAAGATATTATTTCTTAGATACTTAGGGCTCTACAAGCCACAAGAAAAAGGAATTTGCAGGATTAATAGCTATTGCTATTCAGAATGCACAGAAGCAATCAACATGTTGCAGCTTGAATTTATAACTCCCACAGCATAGATATTGGCTGAAATTTGCTTGCTTAATCCATAGTCTAACTATGAAAATACAAAGCTTAATCTCGCAACTGTAGTTGTCCTTGTGCAATAGTACAAGCGTGGCATACTCAGATTGTTTGAATTAGACATACCTAAACCAGAGGGCTTTTACCTGTGTTTTCATATCGACAGAGAAGTATGCCTCTGAACAAGCTTTGAAAACCATGTCACAGAATGATGCACATATAACAGGAGGTCCAGGCCGGACACCAACCCGAGGATCACAAATGGAGCACTCAAGCAGTTCCCACAAATGGAGGCATTCTTGACTGCCTTCACCAGCTGATGCAAGCTTTCTCACTGAGAGCAGCGCAGGGAATGTTTGTGTCACATCTCAGCATGTGTTCTAATGAAATACCCTACATAGTGCCAGATCTCTGCACCCCTTTGCCGCTCTACCAGGAGTCTTGCCTTCAGATGAGAAGGCACGGAACCTTCCATCAAAATACATACTCCTTTTGGTTGTCCTGTACAGCAAGAAATTTGAGAAAAAGAGTATATTACTATATTATACAACAAATAATGTCAAATGTCAGTTCTTTAATCACAAAAGTGCGATGAAATTCATGGACACAGTCGAAAATCATATTATTCAGCTTGGAAACATAAAAGTGGATGAAAGAAGGAACCTTAAGGACCACATGCACGATAGACTTGAATTAAGTTTTTGAAACTAAATGTTGTTTTCTCATGTTCATGGACGTATATGGACTGTTCATGCCACAAGGACCTGTGGTGCAATTTACTCAAAAATATAGGGTGTTGTCTTCAGTTGTAGTATTTCAGTTAGGTGAGACAACACCTTAACACATCTCACTAAGAACCGAGCAAAATTAAAGTTTAATTGTCGGTCATCAAGCAACCTGCTCAATATAATTCTCAAACAATAAAACAAAGGTTTGCTTATGTGTCATTAAATAACCAGCCCAGTGTAACTCTTGAAACTAAACAGTTTGTATAACACTACTCCAAAGAAGAAGCATAAAGCGTAATCATCGAATACAACCTAAATGATCAAACCTACATCTAGTCCTAAGTTCTAACTATGTACAACTCAAGATCACATGAGAAATCAAGGGAACTCCTACGCAGAATGTGGGAAACCATTGTTTGTAGCACTTTTAAGGTGTTTTGATATTTGTGCAAGTTAGATCACGAAGCGATAAAAGCACATTGTGCACTAACATCCAACAAACAAGCATATTATACTATTTTTGTGGACCTTGCTTACAATAGTTACTGATTTAAATCATGAAATTATATTCTAATAGCCTATGGACTAAAGAAAGCGAAGCTATGAATCGTTAAGCAAAGATGAACCCATCTCCGAGCACAAGCATTCTGCTCCATGTTGAAAGAAGTATAAACCAGAAAATGCATACTGAGGATCCACTATCCATCCATGGCATAGTGGGATATCCAAAAGGTCAAATATGGCACATTGTCGGGTGAACTCAAAGTCATCAATCCCGCAATGTCCACGATCCAAATACACATGGGAACAAATGGAATACCACATACACACACGCATAAACCACCAATCAACAAACTGAAAACCTCAAACGCACTTCTTGAACATCACATTCACGTCGATGCGATGAGCGAGGCGTCGAGATGTTCGCTCCTGCCACGGACGTACTCGTCGTCCTTGCCCTGCAAATCGCATCCCAAACAAACTCGTTCACAAATGAACACGACAAATAACCGCAACCTAATTAGGCGAGAACTGATCAAACCTGCACACTGCTATGGGAGTCAATGAGGCGCTCGGCGACAAGTGAGAGCGACCTTCGCTGCGACACTCGCCCGCATCCAAGTTCGTGGTGATCACATTCTTCAAGAAGAAGACGTTACTCGCAGCACGCGCGCGCGGGGTGGGGAGGAGGCGGAGGCGGCTGCGGTGCGGGGTGGGAGGGAGGGAAGGAGGCGCCGGAGCGGGGTGGGGAGGAGGCGGTGCGGTGGCGCGGGTGGGGAGGAGTCGGTGCGGCGGCACGGGGTGGGGAGGCGGAGCGGAGTGGGAGGGAGGGGAGGAGGCGGCGCGCAGAGGTGGGGAGGCGGCGTGCGGAGGTGGGGAGGAGGCGGCGGTGCGGCGGCACGGGGTGGGGAGGCGGAGCGGAGTGGGAGGGAGGGGAGGATTCGGCGTGCGGGGGGAGAGGAGGCGCCGGAGTGGGGTGGGAGAAGCGGTGCGCGCGCGGGTGGGGAGGAGGCGGTGTGGTGGCGCGTGGTGGGGAGGAGGAGTCGGTGCGGCGGCGCGGGTGGGAGGCGGAGCGGAGTGGGAGGGGGGGAGGAAGGCGCGCGGGTGGGGAGTCGAGAGAGGCGGCGCAGAGGTAGGGAGGCGGAGCGGAGGGAGGGGAGGAGGCGGCGTATGGGGTGGGAGGGAGCGGAGGGGTGACACACGGATCGGATTTTAGGGTTTAGAGAGGCGGCGTGCGGGGTGGGAGGGAGGGGAGGTGTGAAAAACGGTTCGGATTTAATTTTGTAATCAGATCGAATGGTTGAGAAGAGAGGAGTGACGACGGATCAACCACCAACTCCTTCTTTTATAATAGTAAAGATATAATCTTGTCCATTTTGAGAGTAAATCTACAAAGTACTTCGATCCAAGCAAGGAGTTCATACTGCATAACCAAAATATGGGAAGTATTTAACTCAGTAACTTGATCTAATGCCAACACATGCTGTTAGGGGTGTGGGCATTGGGCCCAAGGCCCAGTCGAGTTATAATTAGAGATTGATTTCTATTTAAGTTAGAGATTAGATTTCTTTTGTTAGACATATAATTCGAGATATGAGATGAGCTGCATATTTGTTAGAGATATAATTGTGATTAGAATCTATCTGTTAGGAGGAGCCTTGTATATAAGGAGGCTACCGGATGCTATAGGAATCAATGAAGAGAAATATTATAGTCTTCCTCATCTAGTCTCTCCCTCTCCCTTCTACGCCGACGCCATCCGGCTATCTTCTTGATGGTGTTTACCCCGAATCATGACAACTTGGTATCAGAGCAGTCGATCCATTCCCACGACTTCTGCTACCATGGTTTTTGACCAAGTGCTCTACCATCAGACGGCAACCATGATGGACGATATGAGCAAGTGAGTGAATGAATTAAAGGAATCCCTTGAGAAATTCATGAAGAAGATATGAGAGAAGGCGCAACAAGAGGCCGCTCGCAGAGTAGAGGAGACGGCAGTAGCACAAATCCCAGACCAGGCCGCTAGAGACGAGGGTGTCCTTGCGCCCCCTCGAGAAGGCCGTCCAATTCTGGAGCAAGCGCTCCCTGGCAGAGGCGCGCAGCGAGACCTCGGAGTCCCTCGTCGCCTGGGAAGCCGCCGTCCTACGCCGCTTCGACCCACCGCCCTCGCCCGCCGTCAGCCAACTCCGCCGACCCCTACCATCGGCCGCAGTCCCCTCCGCCTCACACTACCGCTGTGCCGCCGCCACCACCGGATCCAACGTTCTCCGCCGCCGATTTGCTGCTTCCTGCACCGCCGCCTCCGGGATTCGACCGGCCGACTCCGCCTGTGCCGTCTCCGCCCGCTCAGCCACCGCCGGTCCCGTGCTCGGCGACGCCCGACCGCCGCCGTTCCAAATCCGCCTTCGGCCGGGCCACCTCCGCCGCGTCGTCGCCGCATCCGCGGCCGAGACCGCCTCCTCCCGCGTCGTCGCTCGGGCTGTCCCCACCCTTGCCGCCGCCGTCGCCGTGGTCGTCTCCTCCTGCGACGCCGCCTCCACCGGGCCAGCTCTACCCGCTCCTTCGGCCGCCACTCCGCCGCCTGGTGCCGTCGCCCGCCTCCTGCCAGGCCCGCCGGTCACCCTTCGCCGTCGGTCCCTGCGCATGCCGGCCCGCCAGTCGCCCTGCGTCGCCAGCTGCCGGTCATCGAGATCCGGCGACGCTCACCTCCTGCCAGTGGCCGCCGGTCGCCCCTTCCACTCGGCACCGGTTGGATCTGAGATCCAATCAGGGTGACTGCCTTTAAAGAAAAAGGCAACAAAAAGAAAAAGAAAAAGAAAAGGAGAAAAAAAGAGAGCAAAATTTTTTTTTGCAGGCATCGTTTAACCCTGTTCCGCTTGGATCGGGTCGGCCGTCTCCATCCGCTGCAGAACTCCGCCATCGTTCGTCTCCTACACTGGCGTCAAAAGTCATGATCGCTGCCTAGCAGCTCGAGGACGAGCTGCCTGTTCGAGAGGGGTGTAGTGTTAGGGGTGTGAGCCTTGGGCCCAAGGCCCAGTCGGATTATAATTAGAGATTGGTTTCTATTTAAGTTAGAGATTAGATTCTTTTTGTTAGAGATATAATTAGAGATATGAAATGAGCTGCTATATTTGTTAGAGATATAATTGGGATTAGAATCTATCTGTTAGGGAGAGCCATCTATATAAGGAGGCTACCGCATGCTATAGGAATCAATGAAGAGAAATATTATAGTCTTCCTCATCTAGTCTCTCTTTCTCCTTTCTACGCCAACGTCATCCGGTCATCTTCTTAGTGGTATTTACCCCAGATCATGACACATGCACAATCTTATCCATCAGGAGCTGAGTTTTACAAGTCACGAGCATAAGCTTTAATACTCCACAATGCTAGAACATTCTCCTAAAGGGAACTGTTGAGCCTACAGCATACTATACCTGCATATCATTTATTACCGTGACCAGAGCAACCAGTAAACAGTAAACGCATTTTTGCCCTTTCTCTTGTTTTGGTTAAAAGAAAAGGAGAGTGACCTCCATAAGATTGTTTGTCCAGAAGGGACTTGCTGGCCTACCAACTACTCTGCTCGGTAAGCAGTCATGTCCCCAAGATATTTGAGTCAGTTGACGCTTGAATAATTGGTGGTGAATGCACTCAACAGCTAAAGTGGTCATTCTACTTTGACCACCTAAAGATGTGAATCCTCCAGCAAGCACTAACATAACCAACTAACATCCACCAATTATCCAGGTGTCAGTGGGAATATACAATAAGATGGGAGACAATAAAGACTAACAGTAAGAGAGTAATCTGAAGAATGATTGGTGATTTCAGATCAGAATACTGGTATACCTCTAAAAATGTATTTCTAGCTGAACCCCAAAAGCTGGCATTATCACTACCGACTCTGCAAACAACGAAAAAGGGAAACCTAATAAGAAACACACTGTTCATATTCATGTGTAAGTTTTTAGTATGGATTATGGAGGTCAAGAAAAAATGGATATCCTAATTTGTTGCAATTGGTGTAGTTGTCGGTTCAATGGTTCAACCGGCGGTTCACTGGTTGAACCGCCGGTTCGTATGTATGTGAACTAGACTTCTCAGTTCTCACAAGCACTTGGAGACTCACTTGGTACACCAGATGGTAAACAACATTTGTGCATGGACTCAAGCAAGCTAACCATTAGCTCATGCGCATCTTTCTGCCTAGAGCTGCGAAACCTACGAGAGATGCAATATGGACAACGACAGGACAGTTGTTCCAAAATGCCAATACATAAATACACGCATATGAATAAAATACAAAGAATATTTGTACATATTTTCAAGACTTTCACGACAAAACAGAAATATAAGACTTGGCATTCTGAAAATGCCGCAATTGAGTAGTTCCACATAAGCTAACAACACAACCAAGTCAAGAATGTATTGTTTTTTTTAACTAAATGAACACAAATAAACTGTGAATTGAAACCCTCATAAGTAAAAATACCAAAATCTAAATTATAATAGTGCAGCCATATCTCACCGTTTCTTAGTAAATTTTGGTCCCATTACTCATACAGATATCAAATGGTTTGACTACTATTGGAGCAAGCAAATTAGTGTAGCTAATCTAACAGCCTTATCCAACTAGTAATCACTCAGTTCAACTGCAATGCATCATTGATGCAATTGAAGCGCCTCAAGAAAAAGCCAATAACCCTATACGGTTCTCTACTCCGATATGAGCTCTAAACAAAAAAAAATTGCACAACAATGCCCATTTCCCCCACTCCACGAGCAATTTTGCCAGATCCATCTCCCAACAACAACAGCAGCAACAAGCTAGCAAACAAATCCGAAGCGGAAGAGGGGAGGAAGCAGGGAGGGGTGGATATGGTCTCATGTAATCTGGCGGAAGCTCCGGTGATTGCTGCCGTGCGAGGAGGCGTCCGAATCCATCAACATGTCACCAGGAGATCTCCCACCTCCGTTTGGGCTCGCAGGGTAGAATGGTAGAGATGCCCCTCGGCTTTGACTTGGCTAGAGGACACAGCAGCCGGAGGGCGGCGAGCAAGTGGAAGCGGAAGCAGGAAAGAGAGAGGTGTGCCACGTCCGCGTGCGGCAGGAGCAAGAAGAAATGGGGATGACTGCGTCCATGGCGGCGGCAGGGAGAGAGAGAGCGCGGCGACGAGTCCCGCAGGCGAAGGGCGGCGGCGGCGGCGGCGGCGAGGAGCAAGCAGGCGGTGCGACGTGGTTTGCAGTCGTGCAGAGTTAGGACTGGTTCGTCGGCTTCTTCGTGTGTAAATGGCTGGTGGAGGTGGGTAGTGGGCTCGTTGGGCTTCAGCCGAATATATTGACGGGCCGGATGGGTCCATTTTAGGCCAGACTTACTGGACTTCGGTTGCTTAATGGGCTCGGTCTTTCATTGTCTACAGTAATTTTCTTTTTACCTTTTCTTCCCAATGTCAAAGGTAGATTTCTCCCTCTCAGTTTTGTTGATTCATTTTTATTTAGAAGTTTGGATATTGATTTGGAGGTATTCGCAGAACATGCCTTAGGAAATATGCCCAGAATAAAATTGCACAATCTGTTGGGAGAGTTTGAGTGTGCTCTGGTGTGGTTCTGCATGAGCCGTGTGTATATATATATATATATATATATATATATATATATATATATATATATATATATATATATATATATATATATATATATATATATATATATATATATATATATATATATATATATATATATATATATATATATATATATATATATATATATATATATATATATATATATATATATATATATTTACTATTATAAAAGAAGGAGTTGGTGGTTGACCGTCATCACTCCTCTCTTCTCACTATTCGATCCGATTATGAGATTAAATCCGAACCGTCTCACACCCCTCCTCCCACCCCACACGCCGCCTCCCTAAACCCTAAAATCCGCCTCACTCCTCGCGCCCGCCTCCTGCCGCTCTCCCCGGTCCCCGCCCCCCTCGCTCTCCCCGCCGCCTCCCCCACCCACGCCGCGCTGCCTCCTCCCCCCCCCGCGCGCGCCGCCTCCTCCTCCTCCCACCCGCGCGCCTCCTCCCACCCTTCCGCCTCCGCCGCCGCTGTGGACCCCTCAAACCCTAAAACACGTGCGCGCCTCCCACCCAACCCTGCGGCGCCGCCTCGCCTCGTTTCTTCCGCCTCTCCATCGCTCCTCTCGCGCCGGCCGCCTCGCCTCCTCCCTCCTCCGCCTCACCACCTCACTCGCCCCCCGCGCGCCGCCTCCCACCTCGCGCCGCGCACCGCCGCCCTCCCGGGGCGCCGCCTCACCCTCCGCGCCCCACCCTCCTCGCACCCGCGCGCCCCTCCTCCCCTCGTGCCGCTTACTCCACCGCCACCCCGCGCGCATCATCCTCCACCAAAGATGAATCGCTCGCCGCGATCGCGGTCCAGCCATCCCCACCGTGTCTCCCACGAGCAACGGCAAGACGTCTCCGCCGCCGAGCTCCTCCAAGATCGAGCTGCGACGTTGCGCAGCCGCTGAGCGCAGATGACCTCTCCCAACTCTGGCGACACCGACGGAGGCTACCCGCATCACCTCTCCTTCTTCCTCTACACCGAGCCGCTCCGTGACACTTCTTCGTCGACATCTACTTCAACCCCGCCACTTCTTCCCTACTTGGTTAATAACATTCCTCCTACCTTCTCAATTCTATTTCTTGTTTAGCTTTATTAATAATTATGCAATGTGGAATTCTTCCGTGATAGTAATCTATGTTCTGTATTGTTTGTGTTAATAATTGTTGATAATTTCAGAGTGCTAATTGTGGTTTGTGATGGGACATTTTATGCCTATTGCAAAGGTGATGAACCCCGAAAGAGTTCAACAATTCAAGATGGTTGCGATGCATAGAAACAAACCTCGCATTGAGTTTAACCTAGATGGTATTTTGCTTTGATTTGGGGCTTCAAGCCAATTGTGGAGTTGAGGATATTAGCTCTTGTTATGAATACATACATATCTAGCCACACCAAGGACAAATAAACAAACATATGAGTAAACATACATATGTAATTTAAGCTATATTACCTGTTTACTAAATATGTATGTTTACTCATATGTTTACTAAGCTTTCCCTTTAGCTATTGCCAACTTGAAACCAGGCATACCTTTCTTTATGACTTTGGGTAATTATGCGCAATAGCATTAGACAGTTTTTGATGTAGATGTTTGCTGATCGTTTTAGGTAAGATACTTCACTATAGTTATGTCAGCTATATACTCCACATCAACATGGTTTAGGAATTAAATGTCTAGAAGGAACGATGAAATTGTCTGTGCATTTCAGCTTATACAACAATGGAAATTTGAAAGCATTGATATAAAAATTCTGGAATATATCTGTATAATAGCAAGATAAGAGGACATAATTAGACGTGAAAAAAGTATAGGTAGATGTAAGCAGTTTCAACTTTCAAATGCATATGCATCACTTTTATTTGGTTTTCCGTGGCAACGCACGGGCACCTTACTAGTATATATATATATAGATAGACACACACACAGAAGCTGCAATTTTTGCCAACAGCCATATTCGTTTTGAACAGTCCTGACATATAAACTAAAATAGTGGCCAACAGTCCTGTTGGCAAATATATCGCCAACAGTATTGTCACACATGATTGTATTATATCCGACAGCACTGTCACTCATGTTAGTTAGTGCCGCGCTATACAATGGTATTTTATCTGATACAGTTGGTAAAACATTTGTTGATAGGCCTTTCGGTAAAAGCATACTACATGCAACAGTCCTGTCAGTATTAGCTCAATGTAAAGACGGTAACCGGAGCTTGAAATCATGAAATTTTTTAGATCTGGAATCATGAAATTGAAATCCACGCATGCGTGTTGAAATTATCATATTCACACATTAGCATATCTAAATTGCAGAATATGATTAACTTAAAAAATAATCATTTTTATGCAAACACTATTCTAATTCACTGGCACACAAGATCTTTTAGATGTATATATAATAAAACTTTAGTAGTTGCGGTAGAAAAATTATAATTTCAAAAGGCCTACGAACGTTAGACTTAGGATTGAACTAGTAAACTAGAATAGAGATAAACTAGTAGTGTTTAGAAAAATAAAGTAACCCTTAACCAAAAGTGCTGCAACCTTTTTTGATTATTTTATTTACAAAACAATTGATTTCCGACAAAAACTTGAATTGGAAACCTCGAAGCCCACGAGAAACTACAATTAGCTTTTTTCTATTTCTTTCTTTTTTTTAGAGAAAATTAACAGCTGATATAATACAATTTTAATCATAAACCAAAATCTAGGTCAAAACTTGAGCCCACGACCTTAATCCTCGACTCACCTATGCTCTGACTCACTACCAATCGATGTAACTTTTTGCATCATCAATAAATGCAGGCTGTATATTTTCCGGGACCCAACCAATCTGGAGGTCATCGGCATCTGTTCGTGGTGTTCTTAGACCACAAACCAATGATGCTACATGCTGGTTGGAATTATTTAGTCGGGCAGTCACATGCGTTGTACCATATTCCAAAGAAATCACCGTTGAGTTTGAGGTTCTGATTTCTATCTGTAATGGTTGTACCGTATTCAAAGAGATGAGTTTGACTTCCAATTTCTATATAGTTTTGTTCGGAATTATTCATGGATGCAAAAGTATGGACGATCGTACAAAATTTAAGTTTCCAGAGATGAATGTGTGTTAAACACGTACTACAAATTTCAATGGCTAATTAATAAATTAAAATTTTCTAATATTATTGATTTTTAGAAACTATTTCGTATATTAAAATTAAATTACGTTATAACAACATAGCCGACAATGCTGGCGTTAACTAATGGTGCCCAGCTAGCTAGGAATGTCAAAAACCGACTCTATGCTTCTCCAACAGAGTACATTGTCGGCAAAGAAAGAAACCAACATGGCTGTCTGTTATGGCTCTCCATCCCCGACAGAGCAAGCCCCACAGGAAACCTCCGACAGTTGGCTGTAAACGCATGCGGACAGTTTTTGTGTCTTTGCCAACAGTTTTTGCCTGTTGCAGTTGTTGTACTCTGTTGTAGTGAATCTAGTAAAGAGAATAGTTATTGGCCTCAGACAAAAATGAAGAGATCATGTAAGAGAACAGGAGGTTGTTATCAGAATGGTGCACTGATGTATATTAATACAGAAACATGCAATAATATAATTGCCCTAAGTACTCACAATTGACCACTAAAAGGAACATGCCTAAAGTAATTACTTACTCTACATAATTAGTTCAAAGTTCAAACACCATGCCTTCTTACTATCTCAAGTATACATGGTAGAAGAATATACAGCTTTAAATTCCAAAAGAAACATAAAAATTAATATATTTTAGAAAACAAATGACTGCCAATCAATAAAAAGGAAGTAAATGTTCACAACTTTTGGCTAATTAAGTTCCTGATTTATGTGAAACAGTGAACTAGCTCAAGAGCCTGTTCTTTAACTGAATGAACGACCAACACATGTTCCCTCTCAAAACTGAGAGGCACATGTGGACTGCATTTCGGAATAACATTTCTTCCCAGAAATTAAAAACAATTATATACTGCTGCTGCTACAAAGCCACAGTACCTTAACCACCACCCTAACCCCCAATTATGAGCCATAAATGAACAAAAACATCCTAGTCTGCAAGGCACCAATGTTTTACTCCTACTACTCGATCTCTTGCAGCAGGCTCAATCATTGACTAATACTAGCATAATTAGCTCCTTAGCTGTCTTTTGGAAGTAAACAAACACAAACAAATCAAGGCAGTAATAAGATAGGCGCATGGAAATCTGTGCGTGATTTGGTATGCAGCTTAGTCAGTGCAGCAGCATGTGTGTATGTGCATTTGTTTTCTTTGCTCGATAGTGGAGTAATAGGTAAGCAGCTTCTTGTGGGTACCTGATCCAAGAGCTTACACAGGTCTGTTCTACTCAAATCAAAGTTTGCATGAGCTGTAAGCAAACAAAATATGTATTCTCTTCCATGTACCACTGATGCATCGTGCATGCACCAAAGATAAAACTGTTCTCCTGCCAAATGCTCTTAAGAATTGATAGGTTTGATATGTCAGATTCAGCTATATTGTTTTACAGATATATAGAGTGAGGAAAATAGTTGTCCACATGCATGTACACATAACCTTCCAACTGAAAATTTGACAGGTACTCTGAACAACACGTATGAATTTCTGCTGAAAAATTTAACTGTTTGTGTGCCCTGCAAATTCAGAAACTTCGACTACAACATTGACATTTACAGCCTTGGCAACTTTGTGTGAAGGAGTTGTCATTCTGTTGAGCAGTCAGTAGATCAGAGCAATACTGAAGCTTTCATATCTTTGCGACAGACATTGTATAGAAGTATTTTGTAACATGTCAGGGCCGGGTAAGGGAGACTTGCACAAGATTCACTCTCCAATCAGAACACCAATTATTGGTGATTGATATGAGAAGACCACTCTAGTGTGACCATTGAACAACTGTGGCTGTCTTTTCTGAAGTGATTTTGTTGCATTGGCAAATGGGTGGATATCACTGTTTTCTGGAATCATCCCCAGAATTTCTATCATCAAATGAGCACAATACTTTTCGTTTTCAACGGCATAGAATATATGTTTGCACCAATAATCGATTATGCGACAATACTGGGAATGTTTGGATGACATTGACACCCAATGTGCAAAATTCTCTAGCAGCGAATAAGCACGGCTTTCATCTAAAACTGGAAAACAAAATGCTTTTAGTAGACACTCAAGTGTTGCTACTATAAAGTATATTATTATTCACAAATGGTAGATGCTATTTCTATTAAGGAAAAGTAATGGTCATCTCTAGTGCTTAAAAAAATTTTAACAGGGTGTTATCATTGACTTGTCATTTTTGTTTTCCATGCTTAGTTTGTAATTGTCCTCTGGTTAGGTGCTTTGAGGGTATCAATCAAATGCATTTGTGAAAGCTAGCCTGCACTGAGTAGTACCGGTACAGAAGGCAAAGCTTGAAGGGGCAGAGAATCAAGTACAAAGTTAAAATAAGCCTAAACTATGCTCCAATAGCTGGCTTTAATTAAAAATGTTGCTTGCTAGGGTGTCTTTTTTGTCAAGGTCCTTGTATAATTTAAGAAAGAAACCATTAATCATTCATGATCTAATGATGTATGTCTCCCACTATTAGTTAGCAAATGATGATTATAAACTGAGGCATGATGGGAAATTTAAGACTAGTTAATTAATACTTCATTGCTAATCTAACCTCCTATCTTGGTTTGTGAGAACAAAAGCTTGCTTCCATGGATTAATTGGAGTAACCACTGGGATTGACGGATATTGCCAAAAGTTTGACCATTAAAGGATGACCAAATTAAAGACTAAATATAAACAACTCCACATACAAGTTGGCACTAGTTTGTCTTTCTTTCGAAAAAAAACAACAAGGTGCATGCATGCCCATCTTCATCTGTTCACCTCCTCCTTGAGCCAATCAAACACTCCTCCACAAATAAAGAAAAAAAAGGAGAGAAAGAAACAACATAATAGAACAAGAGCAATTAATATCTAGAACAAGAAAGAATTCACAGCCCTCCCACTCCATGCCCATCATATATATATACATATACATATATACATATACGTATATGTATATACATATATATATGTATATGTATGTATGTATGTGTATATGAAGTCTCTTTTCTACTCCCAGGTGTATATATATATGTGTGTGTATATATATATATGTATATATATGTGTGTGTGTATGGGAGCATATATAATGTTAAAGGTCTATTTAGTGCTAAAATGCTAAAACTTCTACAGAGTCATTTAATCTGGCATGTACGACTCGGATCAAGAAGGGTGAAACCCCCATCTCATTTAATTCATTTAATCAATCTTTTACAAAACCTACTCCCGTATAGATTATTTTTTTTATGAGGTGGGGATTCCATCCTCCTTGATTCGAGCCGTACAGGCTAGATCAAATGGCTCTGTAGAAATTTCAGTATTTTAGCACTAGATATGCTCCATATATATATATATATATATATATATATATATATATATATATATAGAGAGAGAGAGAGAGGAAGGGGAAAACATTACATGGATGTACACTTTAAAAACTCGAAAATAAAGCATACACATTAACCATGCACACAAGAGAGAAAATGGCACCCACGCAAAACACCATGCTGGCTGGTGGCACATCAAACCCCTTAATTCCATCAAACCAAAAAGGAAAAAGAAGAACAAAAATTAATCCACTGCTCAAGTGTCCTCAACAACGCACTCAAGGTGTGGCTTCCACACGGCCGTCCGGCTGCCGGTGCTCATGCGACGCCGGTGCAACGACCTCTTCTCCGACAGCACATCGCCCATGTGACGACGGCCATTGCCATGATCTGATGGCACCTTGCCCTTGAGATGGCTCTTGCCTTGGCAGCTCGCCGTCGGCGTCGCGATCTTCTGTCCGGCACCGTGCGAGGACGTCGAGCTCTTCTTCTTCTTCTCCGGCACCGACGATGCCGGGATGAGGAAGTATATCTCGCCGCGCTCCAGCTCGGAGTCCGGGGACACGATGAGTATCCTTCGCACAACGCCCTGCGAGCACGGCTTGCTCAGCACGTGGTTCGGGTTGGCGGCCAGGATCTCGCCGGCGGCGACAGGCCGGCTGTACTCCTCGACGCGTCCGTTGAGGTGGACGATCCTGATCAGGTCCAGGGCGCCGCAGGGAAGGACGCAAGCTAGGCAGCATCTGAGGCTATTGCCCATTGTATCTCTCTCTCTCTCTCTCTCTCTCTCTCTCTCCCCTAGCTTTGCTACCTCTCTTGAGGATTTTCTCACTCGGTCTCTTTCCTTCCCTCTCTTCACAATGTAGTAGGGTGACCAATGCTTATATAGTGGCCATGCCTAGAATGATAGATAAGAGTTGCGACATGTTCAAGCTAGGTAGCCAAGGGTTTGTTTGGTCATGGTGTTTGCATTGCCTGGAGGGCAAAAGAGGACAAGAAAAAAAGAAGATAGTAAATACACATGGTTTGGTGTGGAAATATTTTAGGGCTAAGGAGTATCAAAAGATGGTCTCATGTGTTTGCTGATTAACCTTAGCTAAAGTACTCATCAAAGGACAATCAAGGGCACTGCACTACAACTAGTACAGCCCCAGGTTCACTAGAATTTATGGATGCAATTTCTTTTGTTTATTTCTGGCTAGCTGGTATCTCTCTCTTTTCCTCTTGCCTCAATTATTCCCATAACACACTCATGCACGTTCATGGTCGCGCTGCTTTGCTGTACTTTGGTTGTGCACAGTGAATGGTTACATGACATCCATGTGTAGGTAGACCAGCCAGTGTAGTTGGATTTTGAATTTTTTTTGGTTGTGGTCATGGGTTTTGCATAATCTATTTCTTTTCATGTAGTATATAGTGTGCCTCTACGATGCATGCATTGATTCCCAAAACTAAATTAACATCGATGCAGTTAGCTAGGGAGGTGGAGTAGTGGACGACTACAAATTAAACCCTTGTTACGAAGTTCACTTTTTCCTTCATTTTTTTCAATGGAAGATCTTTGGAAAAGCGTTGAAACACATCTTATTTAAAATTCAATCAGTGTATTTCATCAGGACCCTACATTCGCAAAAAGGGGGAGATTTCCATGGATTTTATGCTGCCTCGCTTGGATGGAAAATGAAAATGCAACCGCCACTACCACCCAAAAAGGAGCACTTGGCACAACGCGTCGTACATCGCTTATTGGAAAATGAACTGACCGTACATCTTAATAGGAATAAAGAGCACCTCGAAGTTGCAAAATTGCAGGGGGGGAGACGCTTTTTTCATCATGGCAGCGCAGTGTTAAGTGCTTCTGTTAACTACGGTTAAGCCAAATCTAAAAAAATATGGTTACGCTAGAATCCACATTAAAAGGAGCGTAAGATCGTAGAGCAGTAGTACCGGCTAGGCCTTTAAATTTCTCTCTCTTTATTCCTGAACGTACATCCACGAAATAAATATAAGCTGCTACTTAGGTAGTGAAAACAATGGAATTGTTTAACAAAACCATTAATTTTGTTGCACACATGTACTTTTCAGTGCAAATGACATTAGTCGAATGAGAAGTACTGTGTGTGTATATATATGTATATAATTAATTGGGATACTATGGTGACTGGATACCATAATCTAAAATATATGTTTTTCCCTATGTGTTGCATGTAAAAAAATAGATTTTTTTAAATGCCAAGTTTAACTGATTTACTAACTAGTTCAAATAAGTTTGAACTGAAATTGGAATTGTAGTTACCTTTTTATGATAATTTGATTGTAGATATGTGCTGATTATATATAAATTAGCAAAGCATATGATCTAAATTCATTCGAAACTTTAAAATTGAGTATATTTTTTCAAAGGTATACGTTTCATTTGAATTGTTATAAATGAATATATACCCTAAAACTGGTATTTTCAAAAAAAATACCTGAATTTGGGTTGAATTCGCATATTTGAAATCATGGTGTTTTCAGCTGTAACACCCCGGCCCCTTCCCTGAGCCCAAAGTGCTACCACCTACTCTATGATACTACCAGTTCCGACTTTTGCCGCTAGACTTAACGCAACAATTCCTCTAATCAAATAGCTCCTAACGGCAAACGGTAGACACTTGACATTAAACGCAGCAGATGTATGAATTTGCTAATTATCAAAATGTATTTGTGCTATACCAGGCTAAATATGACATCTGCAAGTGGTATGTGAGTTACTGTTGAATGTCCACCCGCCGATGGCCCACTCGTACCCCGCTCTCTTTCATGCGGGCCACAAACTACACTCCCGTGGAGCGCCTATCTCAGTAGGTCATACTGTGAGCACTCCGGATTAGTCATATATCTTTTTCACTGACCTCACCGAAATAGTTACATGACTTCCTCTCCGGCTTAGCTCATGCAACTCATGTCATGATGATTGTAAATGATGCAACATCATTTCAGCAATCACAATCAACTCTCCACTAACTCCACTCCTGTGGAGTGCCTACCTCAATAGGTCTTTATCCTACCACCGCGGGATGTCTACGCACAGTAGACCTTTAACACCAGTGTGCAATCATGCAATACTATCTCAGCATGATTAGCAATCATATTCGCCTTTCGTTGCAGTATAATCAACAACAAGCAAAGATATCATTTCATAAAATGATATAAAGCATAGATCATAAAAGCAAACATCAGACATTCACCACATTCCACTATTCTACCATGTACTTGACTGTTGGTCTGACAGTCGATGCATGGACGATCAAATCCGAACCGTCACCTGTACAAATACCAATCCACCTCAACACATTGCTAATGCAATACATGCATATACGAGCAAAAGACATTGCTCTTACGCATATCCTAGTATAGCCGAATCCTGTCCCACCGGGCAACCTCCCATTGCCCTGGTGCCTAACCGATCCGAGAGTTTGGCGATATCATCAAATATACTCACGGATCAGATTCCACATGCTCAATCTCTTTGCTCGCTATCGGAACGAAAAGACAAATCATCTACGAATTAATTCCACCAGATGCTACTACTACAATACTCACTAGTAGCATCACTCCTCTTTTCATCCATTCTCTTTCTCCCTTTCCCTCTCCCGCCACGAATGAACCCATTCAAAAGTGGTGGCACTGGTTTCGTCGTCTAAGTACCCATATTAATCAGCGACTCATTGAGAGCTATCCGAATCAATTCTAATATTCGACACATAAACTTATACAAAGATTGATGAATAAACAGGGAGAGGGTCTCAAGGCGTTACCCTAACCACGAATGACTGGATCAGGGCACAAGCTGTCGTTCTCTGGCCGGATCTGACAGATCTGGCACCAGATCAAACTTTCCTTTCCCCTTCTCCCTCTTTTCCTTCCTTTTCTTTCTTTTTCTTCCCTCTTCTCTTTTTTTCTTTCCCTTCTCTTTTCTTTTCTTTCCTCACGTCGTTGGCTTCTCTCACTTTCTTCATTTTCTCTCCTTTTCCTCACACCGGCAGCGGCTCCCTCCTCTTCTTTCTCACGCCCGGCAGCAGCTCCTCCCCCTTCTCCTCCCCCTTTCTTCTTCCCCTCGCCCTGGCTCCTCTTCTTTCCCTCCCACGGTCAGCTCCCCCTTCCCTCTCTTTCTCACGGTGAAGTGCCCCTCCTCCCTCTTCTTTTGGCCGGCACCTGGCCCTCCCTTGACCCCGTCTAGCGCAGCGAGCGGCTAGGAGGGCAGTGAGGGCGCGTGAGGTGAGGGGATGGCAGCAGGGGGAAGTGGAGGCGGCAAGCTGCGGCAGGGAATGTGGCGGCGCCGACGGCTGGCCAGCGGCGGCGCGCGCATGGGAGGAGCGGCGGCGGCAGGGCGAGCACAAGGGTGAAGGCGCCTGGAGAGAGCGCACGGGTAAGCATAGGGGCGACGACACAGAGGGGAAGAAGCAAAAACAAGTTTGGCCTTCTCCCCTCTCCTGGCTCTCTTTTATACAACTTTGGCATGGGTCGGGCTGGGCTGAGCTTCGGCCCAGGTATTACATCAGCGTTGTATGTATGTATGTATGTATGTACGTACGTACGTACGTATGTATGTATGTGAAAATGATTATATATATAATCCTATGATGAGTTAAAATTTGTTCGAAATTAACATTTAGAGAAGTTTTACATTGGCCAGAGCAGATCATACAAACCAGTCTTTCACTCATAGATTTTTTGGATTCAGAGATCACATCAATCAGAATAACTGAACATGAACATTAACTGTTTAGGGTATTATGAACCTAAAGGATTATAGCTCATGATTGAAAAATGACCCCCAAACAATGCCTCAAACGACAAAACATTGTACTAGCTCTTTTCCCCTACAAAACAGCACGTTTTCCTTGTGTCTACGTTGATGCAGCCACTAAACAACGTACCCACTGGCTCGACCATACAGATTTGTTTCTCTTATATCACCACACAAATATTCTCTACCCAAAAGAATAATATATATATGGAGATCGATCTCTTCATATCATCTACCCCAAGAATTAAAATTATTATCAAAATCATTTTCAGAAGTAGAAAACAATTAGAGTGCATGGGTCGCCATGGCCAATTTCTCGTAAAACATTTTTTTAAAAAAAATTTGCACACACTACCTGCAGCACGTACCGAATCATGCATGATTAGCTCAAACAACAATCGATTCGATCTCAATTATGGCCGTAACCCTAGAGAAATTATTGTACCGTGCGCTGTCTTACGCGTATGATCGTGTCAATTAGTTTCACTAACTAAATCTCAGGCCAAGTTGTTGCAAGAAATTATCATTAATTTGCAACTTAATTTGGTCAATGCATCAGCCAGCTAGGGGCCGGCTTTAGGTGCAGCTAGCCGTACGTGATGCACCAAGATTAGATTGCATTGCACGGGCAAATTATTAGTGGTGCAACTTGGGTTGGGTACGTACGTACGGGGTGCACGCATGCAACTGAGTTTTTTGTCACCTCAATCATGCATGGTTTATGAGCTGTTAAATGGTTCTAAACGTTATTCAAGGAGAGTACAATACAAACTATGCGGTGTAGCCACCTTTTGATCATGCAAGGTCCTACTGCAGCTATGTGTCTTTCTGATAGAGCTCTTTTACAGTTCCTTAAAATAAATATAAATTATCTATTTTTTATCTAATAGATCAAATTAGTTAGGATTTATCTAGTTGCTGCTGAGACACCATCGATGATGCTTCTGCCGCCGTCGATGGGTCGTCCTCCGGGGTGTAATGTATCCTCTGAATAGCACTGACAATCTGCAAACGAAATGAGATTCATGATCAATAGACAAATACATTAGATTTAGTTTCTACTATCACTCTTCTACTACCAATATAATGTACTGAAAAAATTTCCTTCTGGTATGGTCTGTTACCATGCGTCTCTCTTTGCTCAAACAAATCAAAAGTCATCTTTTCTAATAGTAAGCTTCTAGCATTTTGGCCCTGTTTGGAACGGTAATGTTTCTCGATTTCTACGGAAATTGAACTGTTTCTTGTGGAATCCCTACGTTCCAAACCTTTAACTTGAGAGGTGTTCAACTTGCATGAAACATGCAAATGTTTTCCCCCTGAGTAATGTAGGATATGAATGATTGGCACTAGCCAGGAAGGGGAAAATAATACTTTCCTGCTCTGCTGTGCTGAAATGACCGAGACACGATGACATTTCAGCACCAAATCCGGCCGGATTGAATCGGATTTCATATAGAAGCCACATCGATCCAAGTCGCAGGATCATCACAAGAGATACTCTGCAGCAGCTGGTTAATTATACTAAGTTACTTCGATTATCGCAGTACTGTAGATTGTTAGTTTAATTACTAATCAGTCTGCTTTGTTTGCATGATCTTTCTCGTGATATCGATTCACACACTTCGAGAGATGATAGACTACTTTTTTTTCGCGAGGATGATCGACTACTTGATGCAGTATGTCGATGTGAGCCAACTGTCTGGTACATCCTAGGATTTTATGTTGCATGTGCGCTTAGCGACATGCAGGCGAAGAACATACCATCACGGCTCTACCACAAACAAGAACTTAATTTGCGCAATGGCTAGGTTTGAGTCCTACTAACTACACGTTAGGTTGATTTCATTTGTGAATTTTTTTTAGATTTGATCCAATAATTTCTTGGTTTGCTGATTTTTAACAATAACAATGACCAATCGTTGAATAATCTAACTATGTAGTGTCCCTGCTCTCTGGCAAACGACCAGAGTATGACTGGGTTGTTCTTGTGGATTTTGCACTTTAATTTTCTAGAATTTTAACCTTGTCCTATAGGAGCCAATTGTCCTTGCTTGTCTACGCTTAGCCAATTGTCCTCGGCCCGCCTCCCTCTGCCTCCGCCCTGTAAGCATATAGGCCCCATTTGCAATGGTTAAGTGTTTTGGTTATTAATGACACTATTAGTTCAAGACTAAGTTGTTTTTAAGTTGAAGTGTTCTAAGTTGAGCCTTGAGCAAGAGAAAAGGGTAATCTTGGTTTTCATGGATCCCCTATGGTACTTTTTGAATGGCAAAGCTTATTTGAATGAAAATTAAGGACATTGTGTTTATAATTGATCCAGAGAGTCAAGTTTACATCAACTTAGATGTTAGGTTCTTATTTTGTTTCAACCATACTATTAAGAGGATTTAAGGCTATTAGTTTGAGCTTGGATAGGATAAGTAGCTAGGTGTGATGCACACTAGGTCCTATTGCTCGTATTCTAGCTAGAAAGTGACAAGAATCAAGTTTTATTTAGAGAAATCTTAAAGTTTAGATCAAATTTGAGGTATATCTAAAAAATCAACAAAAGCCCATTATCCGGGTTATGTGGAGCATAGATGCGGACCATTGATCTAGAGAGAGTTTTCAGTTTGCTCTTCGGATTTTCAACAGGGGTGGATAATTCAGGTCCGATAATTCAGGTCCAGGCGGATCATTGACCCCAGGCATTGGTCCAGAGAAGTTCCAAGTTTTGCTAAGTGCCAGCGGATGATCTGGGTTAGGCAAATTATTGGAACAGAGAGTTTCCAAATGAATTTCCATGCGAGGTGGATTATTTGGGTTGAGCCGGATCATTTAGGTCGATTATTGGTCATATGGATTCAAAATGCAATGGTTGTACTAGGCGGATCATACGACCTAGGCAGATGATCCGAATAAGCCAGATAATCCAAGACAAATCGAATGATCCGAGTATATGCAACATTTGAAAAATTGATCGTTGGACATGGAACAATTAATTTACTAATAGCAGACCCAACGAGTAGGGGAGATCGTCGAACCTCCGAGACCTTGAGAAAAAAAATTGGTTGTGTTCCTTGTCTCATTTACGATTCTGCATTTACTTTGTTGTATTTCATTCCCTAGCTCACTAGACTTGTGTAGGGGTTGGAACCAGGTTACTAAACTTCAGTGGAGACCCTACCCTCTAGACCTTCTGCTTGCCTTGTCGGACCTTACTTTAGCTGACTAGATAGCCAACCGCATTGGTGACTTCTGACATTAGCATCTTTGGGGAGACAGACACATCTGCCGCAACTAGGTGGCTAATGATGCTTGTCACATATGCGGAAGTCACATTCCGATGATAGCACAGGGGCTCGCTAAGCACGCAAATGTGGTCGATCATCGCCTTGATCGAGAAGACTGAGACAAAAATCTTGGCTTGTTGAGCGCTGACCTTTGTAGGGCAGCCTTCCACTACGCACTTTACCGTGTAATTGGCTGGGTTGGACTACAGCACACGGTACACACAACTAATAGACAAGGCGTACCGTGCAATAGCTTGTTGCATAGCTGCCTTGCTAGGGAAACGCTGCCCAACTAGGATGGTGCCAGCTTGAAACCCCCATTAGGAACTTTCTTCTTGCGGCAATATGAGGAAACACACCATAACATCATCGAGTCTAGAGGACACATAAAGCATCTCCAATGACACAATTCCCCTGAGTGGACCAATCGTCTACTGTGCGTCGTTGTCGGTATCATCGGAGCCTGGGTCAGTGTCCTCGTCAGACTCCAACCCGAGCACCTGGTCCAGTAGATACTCGTGGCAATCAATATGAGCTGACCACCACATGCCCGCCCCGCCATTCTGCATGAAATCAGAGGTGAGTCTTTCCTCTGATACAACACATTCAGTTGTATCATCTTGAAGCTCCGCTTGTGGTTCCTTAGGTGTCAAGGGGCTGAGCCCATCAACATTTTCTAACACCCGGCACACAAAACTCAGGTACACCATCGGCCTACCATAAATAGCCGCCTCGGGCTGAGAGGCAATTTGCATGTACTACCTCCGTGCTACAGTGCCATTCACCTTCATGAGCTCCCACAAGCCATTCGTGCAGGTGATTCCCTCAATTGCAAGTTTCTTCACCATTGCCTCTGTGGTGAACTCCCTCCAGAAGTAGCTTTGTAGCTCGTGAATATTCATGACGCTAAGCCCCTCGGCCTGGAGCACCTTGTATTGACATGTCGATAGGTCCAACCCATCGGGTCTAGCCCGTACAAGACCATCGTCATAGAACATTGTCAAGTGTTTCATGTCTGCGACTACCTAAAGCCACAATAACTAGATCTGCAGTAAGCGTTACAACAAAAAATAATAACATGTAGCATGCAAGTCAACGATTACATATGTATAACTACATATGAATAATTCATTAATTACTGACAATTTAATTACCCATCCGAAAAAAATTACAAGTGATTCATTATCATCGCCCTTAGCACTAACTCGTAACTTAACCCTAATTAATTACGATTGCTTAATTATACACTACCATACAATGTCAAATTATGGGTACCGTACGTACAAAAAAAATAGTAAAAACTATATTTAAATTACTACGACCTACTTACTTCATAATACAAACTATATTAATTACGACTAACTAAATAACACTAACTAAAACTATGAGAACAACGTTGAAAGCATGCGACAAAAATATACCTATCATTCAGGAGAAGCGATTAGCATTGCCGCATCCTTAGTAAGCTATGCATTGGCATCTCAAAATAATTACCTATGCACTCTTAATTTTGAGCGACGACCGCAAGAATGAGCTTCTGCGATGAGTGACTGAGATGACCGATGACCAACCGTGAGAGGTTCGTATTTGGCCGAGCGAAAAGGGAACTCGATACGGTCACCCCGCAAATTAAGGACTCCCTATCAACGCGTAGCACTTCAGGTGAGGGTGGATAGCATGGTAACACTGACAAATGTGGAGATAAGAGAGCGAGTGAGGGGGGACGGCATGAACATAACGATATCAGTGTGGATGAGGGAGCGTGTGAGGGGAGACATCACGAACAAAGTGACAACTGTGCGAAGGACGCAATGGTAAAGGAAAGATAGCAGCAACGGGCCAATATATGTGCGAAGGACAAAGGTTACACACTACAAAAGATATATGCCGCATGGAGGCCATGTTGCAGGCGATTTCAATTGCTAATTAAATAAGCATCGCATATCATTAATTATGATTAAATTAACATAAATTAATATGGTAAATTCAAAACATATAAAATTCTCAAAAAAAATATACAATTAGGTTGACTATGTCAGGAGGCTTCACATAAAATTTTATAATTTTTGAAGCTCATTTGCTATATGTAACAACTCTTACAAATATTAAAATCGTACGAATTTTTGAGCAACATTCAGAGCGACAAATATCAAAATCGTATGAATTTTTGAGACACATTCAGAGGAGATAAAATTATAAAAAAATTACAAAATGAAGTACGTTATGTCGGAAAACTGCATATAAAATTTTATACTTTTTTTACCTCATTTACTATATTTAAAAAATTCAAACAAATATAATATATAAAACTAATTTAGACAGGTAATTAAGCCGACTAATTAATCGGTTTAATTACCTACCATACGGTGGAGGGGCAGCAGGTGGCCTGCTGCCTGACCACCGTACTACAGGTGCCTACCGCCCTGTGGCCGAGCTCTTGTACGCCCCGTGTCACCTGTAGGGCATTGTTGCCTGGTGATCAAGCGGCAGAAATGTTGTTTTTGCTATTCTTATATACATATAGCTATTTTTATAAATACAAATTCAAAAGGCGTTATATATATACCAAAAATTCTGCTTTGGCCTCAAGTTGTTTTGTACGCAATTTGCCAATGTACAGTCCTGCGGTAGGACCAGGCTAGGAGCTAGTAGTATTTTTTCTGTACGGTACGGTCAAAGTCGTACGCACGTGCATACGGCACGTGGGAAGCTTCGTACCCTCGGCATCGAGCCCCGATCGATCTGAGGTGCATGGGCCCTCCCACGTGCGCACATCCATCCGGCGATCGGCGCTCGCACGTGCTCACCCACTTCGAGATTCGTGCAAAAACTGCTGATTAGTGGCAGTAGAGACAAAAGAGGTTTGGTAATACGGGACCATTGTGTGTGTACTGACGACCAACCAAGCAACGTGTAACTCAATTTTCTTCTTTAGAAACGTGGTTGGTACAACTAGAACGGTGGCATTAGCAAAGACACGACTGATATCCAAGGGTTGGCAATAACAAGACACGATTGATTGATATAGCAGTTAGACTAGCCATGGTTGGCAATTCGCAACTCATTTGTTATATGTTCAATTATACTATTATCAAGGTAGTGTTTATAAAATTGTTACAATGACATGATAAAACTTTTTAGGGTTATCTTATACGGTTTGTAAGGACATCTTTTTGTCTACTTTAGATTCAATTTACAGGCTTTAAATACAAAATACGGCCAATCTGATTGGTGTACAAAAATTATTGTTCTGCAAATTTTACATTAAAGAGAAACTCAGATATATTCCATGGTAAGGTGACCACTTTTATTTCCATGGGGTGAATGGTTCGTAATGAAGGCGGGAAGGTGAGGCCAATGTTGGGAAGGTCGGGTGGTTGCCATGGATGTCATAGAGAGGCTGAGTTTTTAGAGTGACCACCTCTATTTTCATATTGAATCTAATACAACCTTGTATTCATCGTCTCAGGAACTTGTGTGTTCTTATCTTCCATTATTCTTGTAATTTTTCTAGGATTGCTTGGATTGATCTGTCGTGGTCACTCAATTCGTACGCTTGCATCCATGTTGGTTGTGTGGATTGGTTTATTTGTGAGAGTTGTAGTGCAATTGTTGTTATTATGGTCGTATGTTTGACATAAAACTGTTATAATTTCAAATCATGTTACTACCCTCGAGTTATGCTTGTCGTTCATGTATTCATCATTACCATAAGATCGAACCACCCTACATCACACGTAGAGAGAGATTTGGGAGGGAACAGTTGAGGCAATAGAAGGTGAGAGACAAGAGGGGGACAAGGAGGGATCAAATGAAGGCTCACCAACTCACTGCCATAGTTTATCGGACTACACACAACTTGGGAATCCATTGCATATATAGCACTGTAGCAAACTTTTTTTTCTTCCAAATTTGGCTCCCTCGTACATAAGTTTGCCATTTTAGCCCTCTTCGTGACTGCGGCAGTAAAGACAAGCGATACATGTTGCCTGCCATGCTCGCCCATCGTGGGAGGTGGCATGCTCCATGGTAGTCGACTTGCCTCGCCGTGCTAGTTCGGCAGGAACTTGCAACCTGTGGTGGCCAGCCTTAGCAGGAACCTACAACGGTGACTAGGATCGATAGACGCCTGCTCGGCATACCTCTAACACGTACGAAGGCAACATGACAAGTCCTTCCAAAGTTGCAAAGTTGCAAGCTGGGCCTCGCTCGTTTCGGCTTTTGCTTCTAGCTTCTGCTTTTTTTCACTATTCAGTATTTCGTCTTTTTCTGAATTTTTTTAGATATTTTAGGCTTTTTTGTATTTTATTTTTTTCCGTGTTCCTTTGTATTGTCCTTAGTGGGTTAACATATTTTTTCTATTTTTATATTTTTTTAAAATTAATTATGCCCAAAAAGCCAAATCAGCTACAGTAAAAAAAGCCAGCTACAGTAAAATTTCAGCCAAAAGCCATCACTAAAACGAGCGCCCTCTAAACCTAGCCTACTCGGATGCGCTACAGTGCTAATAGTCTAGTAATACAATACGTACAAAGGCAACAGAACATGTCCTTCCAAAAGTTGCAAACTTGCAAGCTAACCCTAGCCTACTCAGATGCTTTGAAGTGCTAGTAGTCTAGTCATGTGTACGTCATGTCCTACCGAGCCCAACCACTGCTGTAAGTTCGTGTCGAGTTGGCCAAGCACGGCAAGTCGACTGACGCAGAGCTTGCCACTATCCACCATGGGTGAGAGTGACAGGTGACATGTGTCACCTATCATTGTTGCTGTGGTCATGGAGGAGACCAAAATTATAAATTCGTGCACTAAGAGCTAGATTTGAAAAAAAAAATTACTACAGTGTTGTATATACAATGGCCTCACAACTTGCTATATCAAGTTCGGAGGAAGAAGGCAAAGGTAGCATTGTCATGTATAGGAAAAATATGTTCACGAGCAGCATTTTTGTGAGTAATTAATGTTTGCAGTGGTGTTTTTCGAAGAAGCAACCTCGAATGTCACTTTGTAAGGGTGCATTTTAAAATTTTCCACATTAAAAAGTAAAAAGACGGAATATGATACTAATTTCCACATATTTGGTTAATATATATATATATATAGTTTTTATTTTAATTGTTTAGTAGTTTTATCTCGTGATTGCCGCAGACTCTAGCAGTGTTTGCCACAGTGATACTCTACCAGTGCGCTGGCAACAAACGTACGCACATATACACACACAGTTAGGGGTGAAAACGGATCGGATAGTTTCCGACCGATCCGGACGAATACGGATACGGATTGTGTCGGATCGGATTTTTTTCGGATAATTCTCGGATCGGATACGGATTTTTTTTATCGGATACGGATACGAATACGGTAAGCCTAGTATCCGTCGAATACGGATACGGATACGGATAATCCGGATAAAACGAAACCGGATATCCGGATTTTCTAGAATCTCCCTATTTTCTTATTTCCAAAATCCGAATAAAATCCAAAAGGCTATAGAAAATAGCAATTAAATCCCAAAAATTCACCAAAAATACCAGAAAAATCCTTGAGACATGAGGAACACAAATAAAATATTTTTAGCTCATGTTAAAGTTTAATTTAATCATATTAAATTATTTTAAATTCTAAAATTTTATTTTAAGCTTGATTTAATTCCAGAAAATTTATTTTTATAAACAAGGCTTTATAAACTCCAAAAAATCATGATGTTACAAACTATTTACGCATTTTCGTTAATTTTAGATGTATAGTTTAAGGGGTTTTCATGTTCCGATAAATATTCGTAATCGTATTCGTTTCGATTCGTATTCGATCCATATCTGTATTCGATATTATTCGTATTTGTATTCGTATTCGAGTTATCCGTATTCGTATCCGTATCCAAAAAAAATATGAAAACAAATATGGTAGAGACATTATCCGTCCGTATCCGATCCGTTTTCACCCTACACACAGTTGCCACGTTACCAAGATTCTCCATGCATTTGCAATGACACGACGGACGTACGATTAATCAGCGATGATGCGACGATATTATATGTACATATAGTACGAATTTAATCTGTCGTCTCCTTCTTAAACCTTTTTTTTTTTGTACGTTTGGTGCGTGATGCACTGCACCGCTGATAGCGGATCTGCGGCACAGACCATCGAATGGTCTCGATCGCCAAAGATTTGTCTATTAGATTCAAGGTTTTGTCCCACGCAAATTGAGCTTAATTTAGATGACGGCAAATCATTAGTACGGTGAGGAGACGAAGCTTCTTCTTTTTGTTTCTCCTGAGAACACGCAAGTAGATAAGCTGTGCGTTTTCGACGGAGATATTATTATTTCGTGCAGGCAGCTCTAATTCATAATAGGTTTTGTTTATCTTTTCATTTGAGGTTTCTCATTCCTACGATCATACTTCCTACAGTTACAAATACATATTATTTTAGACATCTATATGATCCTCAAAACACAATTTTGGTTATTAATTTATATCATAACTAATTGATTGCCCGTGCGTTACAACGGAAAAACAAACTTTACCCAGTAATCCCAAATACAGTATAAATTCATACGAAAGAGCAAGCAATGCAAGTTTTACACATGGGTGGGTTCGAAATTGCTCATTGCTTATGGCTTATGTACGACGCTACAATAACTCATTTTCAAATGGTGCGTCTTTTCAAAGCGGTGTCTATAAGCCGATTTAGTATACACTATACCGAGTTTAGTTGTACCGGTCAAAATTACATGCGACTCTCTCTCTCTCTCTCTCTTTGTAATCTCTCTCGCGAATAACCAGAATTCAAAAATCATAAGTCAAAAACTATAAGTCACAATCCAAAAAAACCCACCCCATAACTTGGTCTTTGCATGTACACTGCACATACATAAGAAGAGAAGCTAACACCATGCTATATCAAATCTATAAATGGTCGTGTCAATTGCAAAATATTGCAGTTTGAAAATCTTTACCTTAAGAATCATATGAGCAGCTTCCCCATCTTTTTCACTAAAATGAAAGGAAATATCAATAATAAAAGGTATTGCATACTGTATAAGTAGAACCACATAAGAAAGATGATAGAAAATGAAACTAACTTTGTTGGACTTGGATATTTGTCCCCAAAGTTTGTCATTGAGGAAACAAGGTCCAAAAGTTGAAAGACTACGACTTAGCTTGCACCTGATACTTTCATTACAGTTGTGTATAGCCTTGACAAGGCACAGACTGACGAGCCAACTGCGTACTCAAAAGAGAGATGAATTGTTCAAAAATATTGACAAACACATGATCATTATATTTAAAAACATATGTGCTCCCCATGCACATGATGGTTATCACCTACTTCTAAATTTACATTTATAAGATTAGTAGAATATTAGGATCAGTAATAAAATATGGTTAATACTGAATCGTACCTGTAAGGTTGTATAAGATGAATGATGTAAGAGAACCAGTTGTCATGTAACTATTGATGGTTAAGTTGGCCCCATAAATAACAACAATAACCACCAAGAGAGTTGATATTGCATTAAGCCCTCTTGATAAAAGACCAACAACTTCCTACAAAAAAAATTGCATTGAGTTAGATCATTATGCAAAATGGTACAAGTTTACATGAATGGTATGGTACTCAGAGCTTGTTTGAGACCAAGTTTCAGTGTCTCTTTTATTTTGTCACCATATCATATGAGGCTCCTGAGCAAAGGATCTTACTGTGCGAATGACACCAAAAGATTTCTGAATGGTAATAGATAGACTTGTCAAGGCACAAATACAAATGATCAAGGATTATGCCCTATGCTTGAAGTCAAAAACTCAAAACACACATTTGATTTTATTTTTTTGCATGTGAGATTACCTAAAGCAAGGTTTCAACCACACCCTCATATACTCATTGACAAATCAAACATTTGATGTACAAACCTCAGCTATGAATGAAGCTACAGTAGCAGCAGCTTTGTGTCTAATGTGAAAGCTCATGAAGAAAGCGCCTAAAAATACACACAACAACTGATATAGCCGAAACAATTACAAGTGCCAGCACTGTGGAGAAAAAATCAATGAGATTTACTCGATATTACGTGGGATACAGTAGGTAGACACTAAATTAAATAAAATGATGAAGGAACTTTGATTTGACAATATCACACACCCAGTTGTGTTCCTTTTTGAACTTCAACTAAGTATATGAAGCTGATGTGCATAAGCACTAAAATAAAATGCCAACAAAGATCTTAATATATAAAGGACAAGCATATGGCATTGGTACTTACATGTTAGCTTCCATTGCAACATAGTCATATTACGCAATGTTTCTAAAAGGTTGGTTGTAGCAGCATTCTTTATAATTTTTGTATCTTTAGAAAGCCTGCTTAAGAACTCTCTTATTCATGTCACATCAAACAATTCTATTTCCTTTGGTGGCACAAGATAATTGTGGAGAGTTGAGAATAAGAGTGTAGTTGTATCTAAGATTATAAAACAACTTTTTGGACAGAACTAACTACTAAGGCACTTGCCTGGTTTATGAGATGACTGAACAAATCCTTCCTAAGTCGAGCAATTGCTCTCCTCACTAACAGAATTGAATAGCAATGCCCGAAGAGCCATGCAAATTGAATTGAAACAGGGGCAGAATTGGTTTTTAATATTTCTAGTAAAATAACTCCCTGGGCACAATACATTAACATGAATTCTTTTCTCAAATGATGAAGCATTTAGAATAGAAATGGTTAATTATTACTAAGTAAAATTGCAACAAAATTAGATCCACCAAACATAAACTGAACAAATTAAGGCTTCTAATGTTGCAGAATAGAATACAATATTCAAAATCAAGTTTTTCAAGAAAGATACCTGATTACAACAATTATCACAATGTACAATATTGTGCCCTTCTCATCCTCTAGGGCTTGAACCTTATCTTCTGGCTGTCGAATATCTCTTGACATAATATCGATTATCTTGCCACCCTATTTCAATTGTAGGATAACACAAAATGATCCATCCATTACAACAAGAAATATATGTGAAGCAACGATGCTCTTTACAAATGAAAATATCACACTGCTCTAGAGAAAAATGATTGTACTGCTCTGGGTCTCTTCGATTTCATTGGGAAACAAAAAGGCAAATGTAGAATTTTGCTACGGAAAGATAGGGGAAAAAGAGAAAGCTGACCACCGTGGTTGTGCTACTACCCCATCAAGCACAACCACTATCTCCCTTCACGACCCTGTAGTGTATGCATCAACCCAAGCATCTCCCTCTATCTTCCCCTACCATGGGGCATAGTTGCAATAGTTGTTGTTGCGCCGCTCTTTGTAGAACTATGGGATGCAACAATGCTGCCATCTCTATCTCTAATCCGAGGCTATGGCACCCCAAATTTGACCTTATGCTGCAAACTTCCGCCCTACACCACGCTATCCACGCACCTGGCCGCTGTGCGCCCGCATGCTCCCATCCCTAGCTTGTCTACTAGCTCCATGGTCCACACTGACACGCTGCAGCCTCTGCCTCCGCCGGGACACACTAGGGTTTTGGCGAGTTACTCATGAATACGGGTAGGCAAGTCAACACGAGCGCGTGTCTAGAGGTATTGGGTAGAGGCTGCAGGGTGTTCGGGGAGAGGGCATGGAAACCAATGGAGGCGGCCAAGTTTGGGGGGAGACATTCACGGGGAGATTGCATGCACGGGAAGGTGAGGGGCACAAGAAGGTTGATGGCCCACCCATCGGCTCGCAAATTTTGCAGAGGGGAGGAGTTGGCAGATGAACCACTACTATTAACTCCTTCTTTTAAGTAGTAAAGGTATATTTATAAAATCTAATAAACTAATCTAAATATCTAAGAAAATACTAAAATTAAAGCTTTCAAAAATTTACTACACGCATCCAATCCCGAGAGCCCCTAAGAATAAGAGTTGGATGGGAAACAATTAATCCGTGAGCGCATTAGTGGAGCTTTCACTGCAAAGGGGGTGTTCAGAATGATGATGACTTATAATTTTTTTCATTGTAGCTGACTTATTTTTACTGTAGTTGAGATGATTTATTTGACGTAATTAAATTTAAAAATTTTAAAAATAGAAAAAATAGATTAGCCCAGCACAAACAATGTAAAGGAATACAAAAAAAAGATAAAAAAATCCAAAAGAAAAATTAGAAAAAAAAACAAAATTAAAAAATAATAAAAATCAGAAATCATCGCTAGCTTATATTGGTCCAAAATGAAATTGACGGGACGTTCGGCATTTAAGCCATGGACAGAGCTAGTACGCCGATCCATTTACCAACGCGTGCACAAAACACAATCTTGATTTGCATGGTATGCAACTAGCTTCTTTGAGAAAGAGGAGAAAAAAAAGAAAATGAGAAAAAAAAATATGGAAAAAAACTATTATATATATCATCACGGATAATACAAATCAATAAAAAAGATAAGATAAGATAAAAAAACCAAAATAAGACAAAAAAATCAAAATCAACTAAAATTAGAAATCGATACATTAGAAATGGCTTTTGATTTAAATAGACCGAATATAAAAAAGCTAGAATCTTAACCCGTTTGAAGTGGGACACAGTATAAAGGATAATGTGAGTTCATTTTTTCACTCATTTCAATTTTTTTAAGCTTCAGCTTTTTTTCACTATTCAGTAATTCATGTTTTTTTGATTTTTTTATTTTTTGGTTTTTTTGTATTTTTCTTTTTTTTCCCGTGTTCTTTTG
Source organism: Melocanna baccifera (assembly GCA_036346265.1). Classification (NCBI taxonomy): domain Eukaryota; kingdom Viridiplantae; phylum Streptophyta; class Magnoliopsida; order Poales; family Poaceae; genus Melocanna; species Melocanna baccifera. The sequence continues at coordinate 24,740,380 of CM070689.1, forward strand.
TATTATCCGTGATGGGTTAACATATTTTTTTTTATTTTTTTATTTTTTAAATTTAATTATACCTAAAAAGCCAAATCAGCTACAGTAAAAAAAAAGTCAGCTACAGTGAAATTTCAGCCAAAAGTCAGAAGTCATCGCTAAAACGAACGCCCCATATCACATTCTATTCCTGTATGCTTTTTGTAGGATCAAATGCATTGGTACCAGCGCCAAGCTGTGCTCATCGATTGGAGTGAGATGGTTTCAAATGTGACGTCACGATGAACGGGAGAGAGATACATGTGGCACTTGTTAACGCGTGAATATTTTGGGGTTATGACTTATGATTAAATTTTTTAAAATTTTAAATTATTTATGAGAGATAGTATGTAGAATAAAATAGTTACATATAATTTTAGTTGATACAGCTGATCTCGGTACAGTTTATAATATAATCTACCTATAGACCGCATCTTAAAAAAATATACCATCTAAAAGTTAGTTACTATAGCATAAATTAAAAAACCAAAATCTAAAGGATGCCGAACTCACCCAATATCATGTTGACGCTAGCTAACAAAGAATGTTAGATCCAACCTTAGGGGGTGATCGGAATAGCGATGGCTTTTGGCTTTTAGCTGAAAAAATCGAGTAGTGGTGAAAAAACATGAGTGAGTTAGTGGATAGTGTAGTGAATAGTGAAAAAAAAGCTGAAGCTAGAAGCTGAAGCCGAAACGATCACCCCCTTAGTCTTTTTAGATACATTTTTAACGGCCCACTTCTTATCAATCTAACCGTTGTGACTGAACTCAATCACGATAGAATGGTCATTGGCCCATTCTATTGTTTTTTTTTTGTGACTTCTAGTTTCGGCATTTTTGAAAGTCAAAATAAATGAAGTAGCTTCTCTAAATGATTTTTTAAAACCACTTCTCCAAATGATTTTTTGAGCCTAAAACAGTACGTGCCATTTGCGTCTGCGTCTCCGTCGTACACTGTCGTCTCAAAAAAATATAAATAAAATCATCAGTCGTAGCTCAAAAGAGTAGGACTGGTATTTTCATACCTCACGCGGGAGAGAGATTTTTTGTGGAGCACTCATTAACATCGCAATAGTGCACACTAAACAGCATGTTGGTTATAGGATGACAATTTTTGGGACACATTTTTTAATGGCCCAACACATACTATTAATCAAATCCTTGGTGGGCTCAACACTTCCTATTATGCAAACCCTTGGTGGACCCAACACTAGGGATGGTAATTGTATCTATTTACCTGCGTACTTACGGATAAATACCTCAATAAAGCCAGGTATGGGATATACTTTTTACCCATGGGTATAAAAATAGAGAATACTTTTTACCCATCGGGTAAACGGGTACGGATATGGGTGAGTTCCACCCGTACCCGTCTCGCCCGTTTACCCGCGAGTCCACGATTTAACAGGTCAAATGCTATGTATGTGTGAAAATTACTTTTTTAAGGACATATATATTTGATGTGAATGTGATGCTTATATGTATGTGTGAATTTGAATGTGATGCTTTTATATTTTCTAGCAACAGTTGTTGCTTTTATGTATCTGTCATTAATTTAATTTTCATACGCTAACTCTCAGTTCGCGGGTAAACGGGCATGCCCGTGGGCGACGGGTACCCGTGGCGTTCGCGAGTAAACAGGCATGTCCACGGGCGACGGATATGGACGAGGTTTTTCGTCCGTCATCCTTCGCGGGTATATCCGTGGGCGTAAATCGAAGTCGCGGGTATGAGTATGGGCATGGACAAGCACTAACTGTGCCCGTTACGCCCGATTTTCATCCCTACCCAACACTTATGCAAACCATTTGTGGGAACAAATACTCCCTCTATTATTAGCAAGGGGTTTCTGGCATCCCCACCACATCTTTTTTTTGTGAAAAGGCCTTTTAGTTTTTTAGAATTACGTATGGATCCTTATTTTTCCAGAAAAACCCCACCACATCAGTACTTCTGCGAACAAACCCTCTGTTTTTTCCAACTTATGTGTGAGTCCTCGATTTTTTTAAGAAGCTCTCCTTTTATGTAATTAAGCCCTATATTTTTCTGAAATTACGTACAGATCCTCTATTTTTTCAGAAAAGTCTTTTGTTTTCTCGGAAAATACGTACGAGTCTTTGATTTGTTTAGAAAAACTCCTCTAAGAATTTTTGACACTTTTATTTTGATCCACGTGGTAGCTAGCGTGGCGTGACGCCGCGCTTTGGCAACTAGTTTTCAGGGGGAGTGGGGCATTTCCTTATCAATTGAGCCGTTTTGGGAGAGGAAACTTGGTCACATCAGAGTTTTCAAACTTGACGCTATCAGCGTGTGGGAGTGAGATTTGTGGGGCACTCATTAACATCGCACAGTGCTAGCTACACACCATGTTGGATCCAGGCACTTTTGAACACATTTTTAAGGGCCTACTTCTGGTCATTGCATCGCTACCAACTATACGCCGCGCTGTAGCCGAGGCTGGCGCTTCCGGGCACATTTTTAGGGCTTCATACTACGACAGATCACACCAACTCCGTCAGTCAAAAGCTGTCGGCAAAAATATTCCATCGCGATGATTCCTTGTTAATGGTGACAAGCCTCTTGACGTTGGGTTAGAACGATCCAACATTATACGCATCAGTGCTGCACCTACCCAATATAAGCGGCAGTGCTTTCGGATATATCACAGCAATCTACGATAGCACTGTTGGCAATTCGTTTGGCATCGATACTGTGGACTACCAATAGATTTTCTTTTCCAGAGCTAATCAGAATAAAATGTGGCTGTTGACGAAAATTGCAGCTGTTGTAGTGCGATCACCTTGTCAGTCGCATGGAAATGGTTGTAAATTTCACACGTGATGCCGTTAGTGTATATGGAGAGAGAGAGTGTGTATATGGAGAGAGAGAGAGAGAGAGCTCAGTAGGGGACGTCAATTGTTCTAAGATGGTTTTGCATGAGATTGTGTTGCGTAATTAAGTTTTAAAAAATTTAAAATGGAAAAAACAGGTCAGCTCATTAGTTTTAAAAAATTTAAAATGAAAAAAATATGTTAGCTTATTATAGACAATGCAAAGGAATATGAAAAAAAATCAAAAACTAGAAAAAATAAAATTAAAAAAATAGTGAATTAGAAGTCTAAATTTAGAAACTGAAGCCGAAACGAGTGAGGCTAACACTGGCGTTGCGTTAGCCACTCATCAATCCATCTACTCATGGGGGAGAGATGGTTTTCCGTTTTTAGTTCTTACACATGATGCTGTTAGTGTGTGGGGAAGAGAGAGAGAGAGAGCGCTCAATAGGGCACGTCCCCATGCTGAGATGGTTTTTGTTGAGGAACCGTCGCCGACGAGTCCAATTCGATTGGTTCCTCCTATGCAAAAGAGATGAATCAAATATAGATAATGCAGAATAATAAATTGAACATAGAGAGATAAGAGAGAGAACTCCTGTCTTTTTTATTGCTTTCTTCATCACCAGCACACTTTACAATGATTAATACCCCTATTTATAGACTAAGTGGAGGGTGACCACCAATGGATAAGACTTGCAGGTCTAGGCCTAGATTTCCAAATAGTTTCAAATATGATTGGTGCTACACAATGTGTTTCGTTCGAGGTGGCTTCTTCTGTTTTGGGGGCACACTCGTCAATATGACCACATGTGGTAGAGAGTCTGCGTGTCCACTCTTGGCAGAGTCCAGTTGTTACCAATTGTGCCAAAATAGTTTTCTATATAATGCCATTAGCACACAACAATAAATATGGGCACCGCAGCATCACAACTAGTAGTGTTCACACTGTTGGATAAGCCCTATGACCACGATTGGACCTATCAACTCACCTCCCACCAATAACCCTACCTGTCAATAAGCCAGCTCCTTCATCTCTTGCCATACCAACTCAGCCGAGCACACACGTGGATGCTTCCAGTGGTTAAAGCATGTGTCTGTGAGATGCTTGGGTCTCCGTCTCGCTTCAAGCGTGTGTATTGGACGCACCCACGTGGGTATATGAGTATGTGTGGTGTTGTATGTGTGCGTTCTTGTTGTAGTCACTATAAAAAACTCAGTCGAGTGCATGACGATAAACGTGAACAGATAATCATAAATGTGAACACCAGACTGTGTTCCTATGGGCTTTATGCTTATACTTTTAGCTTTTGTTATAGTAACTAGCTTTCGAATGATACGTCTTCTTAAGGTGGGGTCTACAAATCGATTGTAGTAAATGTTGTACCAATTTCAGCTATACCGGCTAAAATCATGTGCGATTGTGTGTCTCTTCGTACTATCTCGTAAACAACTAAAATTCAAAATTCATAAACCAAAATTTATAAATCACAATCTAAAAGAACTCACATTATCGTAGAACCGATAGTGTTCACACCATTGGAGATACCCTACAAACACATTTGGTTCCTCCAGCTCACCTCCCACTCATCACCTTGCCAGCCAGTACACGTGTGCAAAGTCCGGCCTTGAAAGGTCAGGTCCGAGCCAGGTTCGGCCCGACATGCCCAAGCCTAAAGATAGAAATAACATTTATCAAAATATAAAATTCATTATTTATTATTATTTGAATAAAAATGATTATTTAATTCTTTTCAAATAAAAAACATTATTTACCATTTAATCATTTTCTTCATGCTTTTAAGCTGGGCCAAAAACTTGGGCCCAATCCCAAAAAATTAGGTGGAGCCAGGTTGCCCATGGACAGGTCTATTTGTCAGTGAGTTAGCTCCTCTGCCTCTTCCCAAACCACAGTTGGGCATAATAAACATGAGTGATGTAGAGTCATGGCTCACGACAACAAGCGTGGACACCATAGCGTCACACTAGTAGCATTCACACCATTGGAGATGCTTCACGGCCATGATTTGAACCAGCTCCATCACCCCACCAGTTCATGAGCCAGCTCCTTTGCCTTTTCCCATACCCAACTCAACTAAGTGGGGACTGCAGGGGTAACACCACCACCACCCCCACCACTCATATATAACGCTCACCCCATACATATGGTCTTGCTGCACACTACACACAAAGGATCTTTTCTTTTCAGGTTCTAAAGTTGTTTGTCAGTTTTTCTACAATAACTATCTTTTAATCAAAATGTCTTTTCAAGGTATGGTCTACAAGTTGATTGTAGTACATACTGTAGTGACTTAATTTATATCAGCCAAAACCACGCGTGAGTTTCTGTTATTCCATACTCTCTCTTGTGAACAGCCCAAAAACCATAAACCGAAGCAAAAAAAAAAAAAGCCCAAAGAGAAGTGGAAAAAAAGCAACAAAAAAGATACGCTCGGTTCCAAGTTCCAACCACTTGGTGGCAAAGCAATCAAGTGCATTTCAAAATCAGAGTGTTCTGTGCTGTAACTCGATCATGAACTCTCTGTCTCTATCTGGTGGTACTTCAGATAATTCCTCAGGAAACATATTGGGGTATTCACAAACTGCTGGTACTTGGCTTATTTCTAGGGTTGAGAGGTAATTGAGAGAAGGGATGGTCTGGTCCGGTTAGAGATGAATGCGACGCAATTCCCTTCTTCACAAATGAGGTCAATCGAATAGCTAACACAATTTATCTACCCTTTATGCTTGTACAACCAATCCATCCCTAGGATGATATCTAATTCTTGGAACTTGAGCACTATCATGTTTGCTACGAACATAACCCCACTGATAATTATGCTAACCTTTGGTCATACCAACTCGATTCTCAATTCTGAACCCAATGATTGAACTATATGGGTCTATCTAGCAAACTCATTTTCATAGGTTGTTGGGCAGCAAAGTTCTTGCATATGAATGAATGAGATGCTTCAAAATCAAATAAAACCATTGTAGTGGTTGAGTTGATGACAAACATACCCACCACCACGTCGAGCGCAACCTAAGCTTCTTTGATGGTCGAGTGATTCACACAGCCTCTACTGAAGTTCTGGGTGGCTCCTAGGCTCTATTCTAGACCTGAGGCACTCCACATCCTTGTCCTTGCATTGGTGGTCTCACAGAGGCACGTAGTGGTATATTTTGGGCAATGCCTTGTCGCTTCTTCAGGCACTGATTCGCATAGTGGCCATGCTAGCCACAATGATAGAAATTGACGGCATTGCTGACTCCAGAGGGCTAACCACCATAGAGAGGAGGTCCGATGGCTTGCTGTAGTGGATGTGGGGTTGGTACTGGATATTCGGGTGATTGAGGTATGGGTGGACGGATAATGGGCGGCTGCTATACATGTGGTCTTTGTAAACCACTGCTTGTTGTTTTTTGTGCAGCCCATTTGCACTTGTGCGAGTCCTTGAGTACACGGTGTTTATATTCCCATTATAAGATCAAGGATGACCGACTAGAGAGGGGTGAATAAGAGGTAATAAAATTTTTGCAGGAGGGTGTGGAATAAATGCTCAAAGCTCAAAGATATTCAATGAAAGTTTAGCAACATGTCCTTGAGCTGGTGGGGGGATATTTATACTCTCACCAACCAAAACTAGTCGTTGCATGTCAACTGTGTAAACTGAAAAATCAAGGACATCGGCAGTACCGCTGTGTAAACTGTGGTACTTCCACAATGTACTGTAGCACACAGTAACGGCTATGTCAGAACATCAGAACTAGTTGTTTGAATGTCGGAGTGGTATTACCGCCGTTGTAAATGCGATAGTTCCGATCATCGGTAGTTTCGATTTCTGACACGGTACTACCGTTTGCCTTGGGGACAAAAATCGACCCTCTCTGGGAAAAACGTACCGCTGGATTTTTTCGGTGCTTCTGAAGTCCGGTAGTTCCGATTTGGGGTGTGGTATTACCGCTCTGTAGTAGTTCCATCATGTTTTTTCTAGTACTACTGATTTCGGCAAGTCTAAGTCTGAGAGTGGGTGCTCTCTAGAGAAAATGTACCGCTCAGGACACCGGTACTACCGAGTTCCGGTAGTACCGCAATTAGCACGTCGGTACTTTCAGACTCCGGTAGTTCCACACATTACACTCCAGTACTTCTGATTTTTCTTACAGTGCACAGTTGGTTTTCAAACTTAATTTAAAGTGCATGCATGATCCTAAATTGATCCAAATGGCATAAAAATATGTTATTAAGTTATTTTCTATGATCCTTCTTAATAGTACGGCAACTATCTTATAACTCGGTCTTCCAACCTTTTTCTTAAGATCAGTAAAATTTTAAAGAGATCCTATACTATTTGTACCTTTGTCTTGAACCATCTTGATACTCTTTTCATCCTTTAGCATACACCTTACCTTTGACATGCTCAATTTTGGGACTTAACTTATGTGATATTCAACAAACATATTAGTCACATATTCATATATTGTCATTAATTATCAAAACTATTTTTAGGGATCTAGATGCTTTCACCGATGTGGTAGCCTTGTTCTCCAAGGTCTGAAAGTTTGGGAAGTCCAATGGTGCGAGTGCTAACTGAACTTCTTGGTTGAGGTGTTCCTGAAAAAGTTTCAACTTCTGGGCTTCATCTGGAATGTCAGTAGGTGCAAACTGGAAAAGATAGTTAAAGTGGTGCATATATTCGGTCATTGTCATGCTTCCTTGCCTTAGAGTTTTGAATTATCTCATTTTGATATCCATGAGGACAGTTGGGATGTGTGCCTTGCAAAAGGTTTCTTTGAAATCAGTCCAAGCAATCACTTGTCCTTTTGATTGCATGGTGCTAAAATTGTCCCACCAAATGCTTGCGGCTCTTTGAAGTTGATATGAAGTGAACAACACATTCTCATTGTCAGTGCACTAAGCAATGATCAACTTCTTTATAGCCCACATCCAATCATCAACATCAAGCAGGTCCTCATAACAGGTAAAAACCAGTAGTCTAGTTCGCAAGAATTCACCCAACTTTGACTTGGCTTGATTTGTAGTAGTTCCTACTTCTTCAGCTATCATAGGAGTTGCACCAATGTTAGTGATATTTGGGCAATTTGTTGGAGGAAGAGTCTAGGCATGATGGTTTCATTAATTCTCAGCACGTACCTGGGCCATCGAGGGAGGTCTAGGCAACTCAACTCCTTGTTCTTCCCTATGTTGATATTAGGGCTGTAAATGAGCCAAGCTCGAGCGAGCCTGACCTCTCACACTCGAGCTTGGTAGATATTTGAGCTGAGCTCAAGCAAGCTTGTGTTGGGGTCCAAGCTTATACCTAGGCTCGAGCTCAGCTCGGCCAAAGTTTGAGTTTGGCTTAAATAAACTTGATAACAAGTAAAAAATTTAACATGAACTAATTTTTTAACAGTAAGAAAAGGTCGAGTTTGAGCTCCGCTAGAGTAAGCTCAATAACAGTAAAAGGCAATTCAACATGCACTAATTTTTCGATAATAGAAAAGCTTGTGTTCGAGCTTGGCTCAAGTAAGCTTGGTAAGAGTTAATATGTATCAATATTCAAACTTGAATCGAACTCTAATGAGTTATTCGAGCTTGGCTCATTGAAGCTCGAGAGCTCAAGATCAAGCTCGAGCTTGGGTCATTTAGAGTTCGAGCCGAGCTCAAATCGAGTATAGAGCGAGCCAAATTTGAGCAACTCGTGAGTCTTAAGCTTTTTTATAGCCCTAGCTGATATGATTAAGGTTCTGGCTCGACATTTGGGCTAGGTTGCAGTGGGTTAGGTCTCGGAGGTGGATGAGATAGTTGAACATCTGCTGGCTATGATCCGGATGCTTCCAAACTTCCCAAAAGCATATTAATTGATCTCGTCCTTGTCATCTTGTTGTTAAGCAACTTGTTAATGCTAATTTAGGAACGAAGTAAAACATCCTTAAGAAGCAAGGGCCAGTGGGGGTATGGTATCTAATTATTATTATTATTATTTTGCAAAAAGATAACATCTAACCATAAGACAAATGAATAAGCAACTCAAAAAGGATAGCACACAAGTAGTTTTAGCAACTTGATAGATTTTCGCATGGTTTGTAAAATACAACCCCCTATGGGCAAATAGACAAACCATGCCCTACATTACAACCATCGAACAACAATGTCTACATGCACATAGGCAGTATAAGGGAGGAGGCACATAGCTCACTAACTAAAAATGAAACCAAAGTGAGCTCTACCAAGTCTAGTTCTAAGGGTCTAGTTCTCGGTACCATCAATCGTCTCGGCGATGAACTCTCCGACCCCTAGCTCAGACTCCTCAGGCAGTAACTCCTCTAGGGGTGTCTCAGGTACTTCATCTCAATCAATTGTGGCTATTTGCGCTTCATAAGCCTGAAGTAACTTAGGAAGGTTAATGTCATGTTGCCTGCAGAACAGGCAGACTGCTCTACAAGCAACTCTTGAATGGTGAGGCCCTCAGTGTAGTTGTGATACTTCAGACTATGGTGGAGAACGTGGTGTCCAATCCTTGTCTTAACTTACAACTTCATGCGGAATCCAATGGTGACACCCGTTTGACTCTCATCCACAATGGCGTATAGGGGTTGTCGTTTCCTTGCTATCTTCCATAACAAATCACCAAGGAACCTAGGCCATCCATCCTCTTGAATATGAAGAATGCGGGCCATATACAATTTGAAACAGGTAAGGAATTAGTAACCATTTTATAATCAAGTGAAAAAGAGGTATAGAAAGAACTAAGTAAGAAGAGGAGCAAAACAACAAGAATAACCTATATTTGTCCTGATCATTTGTTAAATTTGCAATTAAGATTTGAAAATCAACTTAAGGGTCCAACCTACAGTTAGTATGGCTCTAATACTAATGCTATCAACCCTATGTGTTTATTGTACTAGTCTTATGATCAATAGCTAGCACACACAGTTAACAACATTCATATTACATCTATACATGATAAATTTAAAATAAGTAGTGTATATAGGTGGCGAATGAACATAAACCTACATGGCAAAGTTTACAACGCATGAGCCGACCGGCCAAATAGAACATACAATAAAATAAATTTAGCATAAGTGGAAAATAAAAGAGACATTAAAATCCAACAAGTATGCCTCAGCCCATATCCACACGCAACTAACTGGGGTAGAACCCTAGAAATTGGCGTCTTCATCGCCAAAACCTGCTGCATAACAATAATTGCATGATGAGTCTTCTTCTACATCCTCTGAATAAGTTCAACAAGCAACGATTGAGTATAAAAATCGAACTCCGCAAGACTTTTAAACAAAGATATATAATATACAGGCTGAGTCAAAGATAGCTATCTAGTCTAGCTCAATTTGTGAAATATGCTTTCAATTGAAATAATAAGTAATAGATTACAAATGGAAGTTATAAGAGCATTTAAATTTGATAAGTAAATACTAGTAAAGTAATAATGACAAAGTTTAGAACATGAGGCTTACTGCCCTAGAACTTTGAAACTACAACAATAACCTTGCTGAACACGCTATGCATGGATTTCCCTTCCATACCTTCCCAGAACCATTTCATTAAACATAAAACTACTAAGGTGAAGTTTTCACCAAGTCGTCCATTACCGTGGACATGACTATTCAAATAGTTTTATACTCTACAGAGGTTGCACACTTTACCCACATGATATAAATATCCCACCATGTTATATATATCATGCAATACCATCGATACCTGATTTGATAGTTCATGACAAAGCCTTTTGCATTACTGGTGCTAACAATCACCGCACTATGATTCCCTTCTCAGGATGGGGAGTGCCTTGTAGCATCCCAAGACTCATATGATATGTCAAGTAAACATTCCTAATCGACAAGGTCCCTCCAAACAAGATGAACTTCCATACCCGCACTATCCAGAAAATCACCAACAATCAACCACCTGCAGTGAAGTTACTAACACATAGTAACTTATTATACTAAGGCCTTTCTCATAAAAGCACATGTGGTTATACATTATATCTTGGGTCTAAGTACACTATAGGCTTGATCCTTAATGACTTAGGCGAGACATTTATAAACCACAATCTTGTACTAATGACACCGATCTCCACAACTATTTGGCCAAGTCCAAAACATGTTTTCTATTATATTTGCTAACCAAAACAATAGAAGTAACCCCTCTGGACCAATTCTTAAGTATCTCCTTTTTTTTTAACATTTTGACCCATTTCCATCTTAACACATCTAGTACCGTCATGAGAGTGGCTAAGCATCAACTAGTATGTTTAATCTCTAAGCTCCACGTTTTACTAGCAGTGGGTAGTAATGCTATGGCAACAACAATAAGGGTGATAATTTATTAAGGCGGAATCGATGCAACAAGTGGGTATAACTATTGTCCTTACCAATATAGCGGTTTTTATCAAAATTACGCTCATGCATAATAGTTTTGAATACAACATACATAATCATTAAAATATAGGATCAACATGATCAAAAGAAGTGCTTGCCTTGCTTGTTGAACTATTGGTCTTGCTCTGACTCGTCGATGAAGTTTTTCGGGACATCGATAGTTAGTTCGCAAATACCAAATATCACAAATAAGAGCCAAATAAATTTAAATAGAGAGAAAAATCAAATATTTTTGAATAATATGAAATAGCATGATTTTAGAATATTTTAGAGTCAAAAATCACTTAATTTGGAGCTTATATGCAAGAGTTACAAGCATTTGAATTTTGAAATTAGCTAAAAAAGGAAAATATATTGTGCTTAGTTTTTTTATTTTATTTTAATTTTTCTTTCTAAACGAAAAGCTGGGTTTATTGCTTCATTAGGCTAACAGGTGGGGCCTACTTGTCAGGGTTTTCTTATTTTCTGAAATAGTTGACAAGTGGGGTCCATATATTAGTGACTCACTGTTTAAAACTGGTTTAAATTATAATTTTAATTTGATTAATTTGTTCAGGCCCACATGTCATAGACTCATAACCTTAAATGAGTTTAATTAGCACTAATTTAATCTCTCCCTGTGTAGGGCCCACTGGTCAGAGAGAGGGGATAAGGGGTCGATGGCGGCGGTGGTCGAGCTTGTTGTCGAGCTTGTAACCAGCTAGGGGGTGGCGGTAAGATTTCAGGGAGTGACATTATGGGATGGCAGGGTCATGGCGGAGCTATCGGTGGCGGTGGCGGTCGAAGAGGTGGACGGAGGAGGCGACATGGTGGTGATCGACGGTGAGATGACTTTACCATGAAGTGGGATGCACACAGGAGTGATGGGAAGAGTGATCTGGGTGCTAGGATAGGTTCGGGGGGGTGTTGCGACACTAGGTGTGGCGGTGTCGGGTCCAATGGTCATCAGAGCGGCACTGGTACCAAGCTCCCGCGGCGGCGCCATGGACGGAAAAGGGGAAGCTAACATTACCACTCGCCCAAGTTGAAAGCAAGGGTTCTTAGGCATCAAAGTATTACCATGAATCTAATTGTGAGGTTGGCAAGGTCAGAGGTGGTTGAAAATGGCCAGACGGCGATGGCTTCCACGTTAATGGCTCACTATTACGAAGGATAGTCCAATAGCATGATCATGTAGCTTCCCTACTAGCTGGACATGGTCGGAGAGCGTTGAATCGGTCTAAAACTCACTGGTCGGATATCAGTGGTGGTTTGTCTAGAGTTGAGGATGAAGGTGGAATCCCGACAATTCACTGCACCAATCCTAAACTAAGTGTGGGGTTAGCTAAAGGGAATAGAAAGGAGCAAGACGACTGGGAAGAGGAGGCTCAGAGCTTACCGGAATGGGAGAAGAGCTCGATGGAGCATGGTGGTGCTGCACACTAATGTCAGAGACAACGATCTCGTTCTAGGCAAACTAGTGGAGGAGAGACTTTGCCATAGGCTAAAATGGAGACAGCGTTGTACGATGAAGTGAGGGATGAGATCAGAGGGGCTTAATTGGGGCGATGGTGTGGCTAACGCGATAATTCCATCCGGGCTGCGACAAGGAGAAGGCGGTTCGTGAGCGCTGCGGCCGATGGGATGGCTCATGTAGGCGCGACAAAAGGATACGGGTACTACGGAGACGCTACCGGTACAGTGATGGGCACGACAACTTGTTGCGGCGTGGGCATAGGGGCACTGTGGCGCGGGTGCGAGATGGAAGACGATTGATGACAGGTGAGTCCCATGCCCATGCGACAAAGAGAGAGAAGTGACGAGAGAGAAGGTGGAATAGTGAGAATACGCCTTGCATGGATGAAAATGGAAAGCTGAAAGCGGCTTCTGCGAGAAAAGAACTTAAAATTAATTTTTCTATTTGATTTAATCATAAAATTTAAGTTTGAATTTTGAAGATTATCAAATGGACTCCAAAATGCTTGAAAATTTTTGGAGAAGCACTTTAGAAGATGCAAAGCTCAGATAAATTATTTATAGGCTCCATTCTGGTTTTAATAATTTTTAGAAATTTCTTTTTGGTTGCCATAAATGCAAAAAAAACATTTCAAAAATGCTAAAAAAAACTCTAGAAAAAACCAAGAATGAATAAATAATGATTTTAAAGTAATTATACAAGTTTTGGAAAAATTGAGCTGCTACACATCTATCGGTAGTAGATATATTCAAAGTGTCGCCTTGAAAGGCCGAGCCCAAGCTCGGCTCGTCCTGACATGGCCAAGTCCGAAGTTCAAAAATTGTATTTTCTAGAATAAAAAATTATTTTATTGCTATCGGAACAAAAAAGTTATTATTTAATAAAAATATTATTATAAACTATGAAATAATTTTTCGTGTTTCAAGTCAGGCCGAAAACGTATCCAGCTGATCGCCTCACACCCATACCCTACCTGTCAGTGAGCCAGCTGATCGCTTCACACCCATAACCCCACCTGTCAGTGAGCCAGCTGATCCGCCTCTTCCAGTACCCAACTCGGTCGAGCGGGAACTGCGGAGGTAACCCCACCCCCACCCCGCCACTCCTATATATAACGCTCACCGCTCCTCACACACACCGTGTTGCTGCACGCTACACACACACAGGGAAGGGGGTAAAAGCAACCAAAAAGAGAAGCAGAAAACCAGGAGGATACGCTCGGTTCCAACAACTTCGGTAGCGAAGCAATCAGGTGCGTTTCGAACGATCCCCGCTGCTCGGATCGTCCCTGCTTCGTTAGGATCAAATGCAGGGCTTGTGTGGTACTGTTTGCGGTGGATTTCCCCCCTCTTTGGGGGGGGGGGGGGGGTGGGGTAGGGTTTGTTTTAGCTCCTCCGTTTGATGATATGGGAATGGTAGTTGTTGGGGCGCGATGGATTGGGAAGGTTTGGTGATTGCGGTTTAGATTGTACTTTGGGGGTTTAGCGTTGTTGATCAGCGGGGGTTAGGGTTTAAGTAGATGGGGTGTTTTTGGGTGTCGAGGGGTGCCATTTGTAGGAATCTTTTGTTTCCTACCCTGTTTAGCGATTTTTCACCATGGATCGCGCTGGTTTGGTGGAATTTGTTTACATGCCTAAGCGCTAAATGTTATTTTGGTACAACTTGTGGATACGAGATATCGTGCCCAGGGGAGCACTTGTGTGGTTTAATTGCTTTGTGATGAGATGGCAGTGGTTTTACTTCGTCCTTGTGTGATGGTTACTTGCTTCTGTATGATTACTTCGTCCTTGTTGGAGTGATGTGTAGTTGTTTTCAATGTGTCTTCCGTATGATGATTACTTCTGTTGGTTTCATATGTTTTTGTGCATAGCATTTTACAGTACATGTATTGGGTGTTCTTGCATGATTACTGAAGCCTGGATGGTAATTTTGGTCGGTGTTGGGATGGAATTCAGTCTTGGTTCTTGTCTGCCGAGATGTCTGGTTTATTAGGTGGTGCATTGGGCGAGCATATGGCTCTTGTTTCTCAAGACAGGGGGTTAATTAGATGGCATGCCGTGTAGGGGGTTTTATTTTAGTGAACGGTTCTGTTAGGCTTGTGCGCTTTGGGTTTAAGCTTGGAGGAGTTGGTAATCTGTTTGATTGATTGCTATGACTGTGATACTGTTTTGGCATGAAGTTTCTGTTTCAGTTCATTTTTTTTGTTGTTGCTCTACATAAATTTTTCATGATTTTATAATTGTCGAATGTTCCTAACTATGAACTAGTAGTGGTCTTGTTTGGCTACATGCTGGCATAAAAATGGGTGATTTATACATGTCTCCAAAGAATTACAAAACTCACCTTTTTCTCTCTCTTTTTCCTCAAATGAGAACCAAAATTTTGACATTTCAAGTTATTTGCATTTTGAAAAGTGTATTTTGCGAATGATTGGAATGTTTGGGTTTCAAATCTGTGATATATATGTCTTCTCCCCTGAATATGAATTTCGTACCCATTGTTAATAATTTTGTATCCTTGCATCTACTAACTTATGTGACTTGCCTACTTTGAAAATTTGTGAAGCAGGGTGCTGGAAGAAAGGGAGATCTACAATCTTGCAATGCAGACACAGCATCTAAATAGCCAATATGGGGACCTTGCTCGTAATCTCCGAGAAAACCAGCTAGGAGGAGTGATCTTTGGTTGCAAGCATGATACAATTCAAGAATGCTTCAGAAAACAGCTATTTGGTTTGTGAAGTCCGCCTTTCACCTCTTGCAATTAACATTCGTTATTTGTAACAGCATCATTTGGTGATTGGCAATATCCTGTTAATTTTTTAATATAATATGATAATATAGACTATATATGGTGATGTAATTGTGTGATATATGAAATATAGACACATTTAAACTTAACTTTTGTTGAATTTCTCACCTCATTTAGTCTTTGCTTCCTGCTGTACTTGTTTTATAGGTCTGCCTTCGGTCCATTATTCATATGTGAGGAATGTCAAACCTGGCCTACCTTTATTTCTATTCAATTATAGTGACAGAAAACTTCATGGTATTTTTGAAGCTGCAAGTCCTGGCCAGATGTCTATTGACCCATATGCTTGGAGTAATGATGGCTCTTTAAGGACAACTTTTCCTGCACAGGTATCAATAAATCATGAATTTTAAATTATTGGCACAGTTTGTTTGGTGTATAGTTAAGTTAGTTCTGGTTTATTTACTAATGTAAAATGGTTGTTTGTGTTTCTTAGGTTCGTATTTGCACAAAGACTCAGTATCCGCCACTGCTAGAGAGCCAATTCAAAACAGTGCTTGGTGACAACTATTATAACCATCACCACTTCTATTTTGAGCTAGACCATGCACAAGCTAGAGCTTTAATTGCTTTGTTCAAATCACTTGGTCCTGCTAATTTCAAGCAAGTTCGAGCTGTTTCAAGCAAAAGGTGTCTCATTGTACCTTTACCATCAACTAAATGGAAGGCATCAGTTATTACTGACCAAAAGAAAGGCACAGCTAATTTGAAGGACATCAATCCATTTAGTGTTTTGTCGAATTCAAGTGGCATTGTTCCAGATAACTGGGATGATTCTGATGCAGAAAATGGTAGCATTAGCAGAACATCACATAGCAACAGTGATGAGAAGGAATCTGGGGAGCTAGTGTCTGACTGGGAGGATTTGGATGACAGTGTTCTTCACAACCAATTTGGTCTTTATTCAAATCCAGATAAGGTTAGTCAAAATTCCTCATACAAAACTGTTGCTGAAGGAATGGAGCTTGTGGAATGCAATCATCTGGTTGTCAATCCTGTGAACGGAGTAAATCATACTTCTGATGAAGACATGCTTGTGAGCTCACATGATGAGCATTCAGGTGCTGTGAGTGTTGATGGAATAGGGAGTGAGGTACAGAATGAACCAGTTGGTGTTGGGGTACAGCCTGAAAGACCATTTATCCTGGAAAAACTGAAGGAATTGTTTGTTCTACGACAGCAGGCAGCATTGTCTTCCCAGTATCCTGTTGATTCTAGCCCAGATCAATACGTACCTGAAGAAACACCGGTGAATGCAAGCCCTTCTAGTACAGATCAATGCGTACCTGAAGAAACACCGGTGAATGCAAGCCTTTCTAGGCCAGATCAATACATACCTGAAGAAACACCGGTGAATGCAAGCCTTTCTAGTCCAGATCAATATGTACCTGAAGAAACACAGGCCAATGCAAGCCTTTCCAACCACCCATTCGGTGCTACCGTGGAAGATAACACATCTTTTGAGCAACATGATAGAAAAGATGAGGTGCCTACATTTTTCCTTTCTGCTTGCCTTGTTTTGCTTTTCATTATTTGATTACATTTCATAACCCAATTCCTAATCATGTGTATTTGTTTAGTACTCTCACATTATTATTTTCACTCTCCTCTATAGATGATACAAATTGTCACTTACTTAACCAAGAAGTCTGAAGCCTTGGAGAAGAATCAGGTTCTTCATTTCTTCTTGAACATGTGGAATTTAAAAGCTGATTGGTGCCTTTATTTCCTTATTGGATATAAAACAATAAATGAATTTACTTTCCCTAACACATGCGGTTTCATGGGACTTGGACACTATGTTGTTATAAGGAAGGAATTAAGGATGTCCTATATGGCTCTATCGCTTAATTGATGTGGGATGTGGTTAGTTTAGCATATGAATTCCTTTTGGTGGGTGTACTATGTTTTCTTGTATAGACCATTTAATTCATCTTTACAGTACTTATTTCTGGCAACATGCAGACTGAACTGGATAGTTGTAGTTTGCCAAATCCGCCTACCTTATGTTCCCGCCAGATTATCCGTGATCCAAACTGTGTTGGCTGCTGTTTTTGTTTTTTATGCAAATGCTGGCTGCATAGATTCTCTGATTATGGTTCTGTTATTTTCCAGATTAAGTCAGATCAAGAAATATTTTCTTTGAAGGAAGTAGTTAAAGACTCGCGAAGAAAAGTACAGCAACTGGAATACTGTGTAGATGAGTTACAGTTCAAATTTGACTCTTCATTGTGTCTTCTTGGAAGCATGTGCGATAATCTGGACAAGCCATCAATATTCCTGATCGGTGGTTATAATGGTGTGACCTGGTTATCATCTCTTGATTCTTTTTCTCCCAAAAAAGACATGCTGGTGTCTCTCGCACCAATGGGTTCTGCCCGTTCATATGCATCTGTTGCTGTATTGGAAGGTTGTATATTTGTCTTTGGTGGTGGGGATGGTAGCTCATGGTATAACACAGGTATACTATGGTTATGAATGTGCTTTCCAAACTTCTTTGGTATGAGCAATTGAGCATCAAATTGCAGTTATTTACTCTCTTTTTTTTGTAGTGGAATGCTATAACACAAGGCGTAACGAGTGGATAGTATGCCCCTGTTTGAACCATCAGAAAGGAAGTCTTGCTGGAGTAAGTCTTAATGGCAAAATATATGCTATTGGTGGAGGAGATGGAACTGAAACTTATTCAGAAGTTGAGATGTTTGATCCTGTTCTTGGGAAGTGGATATGTAGTCCATCTATGCGGCACTCTGTATGTTTTCAGCCTGTCAGTTGCTTGTAATGATTTCCTTATTAGATATCTTGTCAATCCAATCTCTGATTCAAGTCCATAACTTCCTTGAATATAGCACCTGTAACATATTTCGAAGTAACACTTGAACTTATACTCCTAGTCTTGTCATGATTGCATTGTGATATGCTCAATGACCTTAATAAGAACAAATAAGAGACATGACTTTACTTTAGATTTGTTACTTTGATGCCTATAATGTATTTGTTTCAGTTTAATGGTGTTCACCATCTTCCTAAACATCATGCTTCATAATAATTCAGTTAAGCGTTGCATCCTCATTTACACATGGTGTTAGATTTTTGTTGCCATGTAATGTTAGGATAACTGGGAGTCATTGAATCTGTTATTCTAATATTAGTGATAATCAAGAGTAGTTCAGTTAGTCGAATAATCTTGACACTGACCTCTTAAATACACTACAATATGTTTCAGCGGTTTGCTCTTGCTGCCGCAGAATTGAGTGGTGTCGTCTATGTAGCTGGTGGATATGATGGTAGCAAGTACTTACAGTAAGATCTCTTTGCCATTTTCCTTCATGTTATTACATGATCTAAGTACATTAGAAAATAACACACACATCATATACAGATCAGCAGAAAGGTACGATCCAAGGGAGGGTTTCTGGGTTCGGCTTCCAAGTATGAACGCAAGGAGAGGATGCCATACTGTAGCTGTCATGGGAGAAGTCATGTAACTTCCTCTTATGTTTTAGATCTTACCGAACAGACAACTAATTCCTCTTCAAAAATAAGGAAGACAACTAATGACATCTTGAGTTTAAAACTTACGCAAGGAACTTAGTTAGCGGGTTGACTGTTTCAGATATGCTATGGGAGGGTATGATGGGAACGGTATGGTCTCTAGCGTAGAGATCTTTGACCCTCGTCTCAATGCCTGGAAGATGGGTGATCCCATGAGCAACCCAAGGGGATACGCCTCTGCGGTTACTCTGGATGATAGCTTGTTCGTCATTGGCGGTCTGCGGTCCAATGAACAGATTCTGGATACTGTAAGTAAATGCGTACCAACATGTAGCTGTTACCTTTGCAAATCTGTGCTCTCTTTTAAGGATAATTTCTTCCTTTCTGTTACAGGTGGAAGTTTACAGTGCGAGCTCTGGCTGGTCAGTTCCCGATTTCAATTCAATAGGGAAGAGGTCCTTCGCGTCTGCTGTCGTCATGTGGTAATTAAAAGTACAAGGCTCACCTCATCAGTCTTAACATTTTGCTGCCATGCAAGGAAAACTAACCATGTTTTTCCAAAAGCGCTCTTAGGGTAAATTGTCCTTTTGCGTTGTTACGTACACCGAAAATCAGCAATTCAGCATGGCATGAAACTGGGTGGTCAGTGGTCCAAAGTTGCATTCACAGCTGTGTGTGAGCGAACTTAATCTATCAGATACTCCATCTCATGGAATGCAATTCAGTTAGAATGTTCTGAATGCTAATTTGCTGCTGCTAGCTGTCTATCTTTGCATTGCATTTACACCGTTGTGTGATATGTTTGCAAATTGCAGCCGATGGTGATGTGAACGTATTCTGTGCTAAAAACTGTTGAGGATTGAGCAGATTGCGAGTCAACACCAGTCTCCTATTGTTATGGTGACTATTTATGTCTGTGAAAATGCAGCGACATGTCGTTCTGGAGCAGCTGTCTTGGTAAGATCAGATCTGATTCATGCAACTCGATGTGCTTGCTAGCTGCTATCCAGTTCTGACCAGATTGGTTCGCGCTCACATTGGCTTGAAAGCCAGCGTCAGAGGCTGGCGTTAGCTTCTTTTTCACTGCTACAGTTTTTGATATTTTCTGTTTTTTTATTTTTTTTTTTGCTATTTTCGTTTTTTTCTTTTTTCCTTGTATTCCTTTATATTGTCATGAGTTAATATGTTTTCTATTTTTATTTTTTTAAAATTTAATTATATCAAATAAGTTAACTCAGCTACAATAAAAAAACTATAAGCTATCGCCATTCTAAACGCCTCCAAGTTAGATAGTTTCATGACACATGGACACCATAGTTTGAAAAACTGGTAACCTAGTAATTTGCGATGTTTGCATGTTCAAAAACCTGTGTGGTCAATCAAACTATCCCACACGTTAGTAGGGGTGCAAACGGAACGGATATTTTTTGGACCGTCCGTTTTAATTCGGATAGAATTCGGAGCAAATTTTTGGATATCCGGAGGTTTTGCCGGATACGGAAACGGATTCGGATATTTTTTGTCGGATACAGAAACAGATTCAGTACGGAACTATCCGGATATTTTTTTTGGATAGTTACCGGATTCAAATTCGGATTTAACTCAGAATTTAATTCGGATTTGGTTTGGGACAGCCTAACAGACACTTACTAAGAAGACCATAATTTTCACAAACGGAGTTCAATTTTGGTGTTCTTGTACTTGTTAGAAAGCTTATTTCAAAACTTACGATATAGAGTTGAGTTGTATTCGATTTTGGGACCATATGGACGTCCCAAGGGGATATATAAGTCTTGCAATCGTAGCATTTAGGGCTTATACTACCTCTGAGAAAAATCAATCTACTAAAGTTTGTTCGAGTTCATCATTGCTGCCGAAATTCCATATGGAATTATGAGTATTCTTTAATCAAAATCATTCAGCTTTTCCGCTGAGAATTGGGTGCACGGTAGATCTTCGCTTGGTGGTGGTCGGCAAAATCAACGCGAGCGTGTTTTGACGGGTTAAAGAGTATTCGTCCCTTGCACTAGCATTGGAGGATCATTTACGATTCATCAAAACTCCTGCGAGTATTCATCCTATGTCGAGAAAATCGGACGACCCTGTATCAAGTGATGTACTTAATTACTTGGCTATGGATAATTATTATTTTCAAACTGTGTGATATATAACTAGTTAGCTACTAGTTGAACTAGTCTCTATCATTTACTTGCTACTTTGCTAGCTATAATTTACTAGTTGCGTAACTTGTCCCTGTCATCGTGTGAAATTTGCTTGTTAAGTTACTAATGTAGTTCCATTATGGATATGTAGTATGTTGATTGATCTTTACACATATGATATATATGGTTTTTGTTTTTGTACATTATCTGACTAAATATTCGTGACCGAGACTAACTGTATTCGGAGCGGCATGTATTCGCTTTGTATTCGTGACCGAGAATATCCGTATTCGTATCTAGTATTATCCATGGCCGATTCCGACTCCAACAAAAAATATGAAAAAGGATACGGAATGAGCAATATCCGTCTGTATCCGCTCCGTTTGCACCTCTACACGTTAGGGGCCTATTTGAAACGCAGGAATAGAAAGCAGATGGATGAGTAAAAATACAGGAAAGGCAAGCCTCTTTAATTTTCAAAGAAAAAAATGGTGAAATTCAATCAAAAGGAAAATTTCCTATGAGATGTGTTTGGTTTGTAGGATTGCTTCAAAGTAATTTCATAGAATAGGAAATTTTTCTACAAGTTTCAGAGGAGTTCTAGCATAAGGTCTAACCTTATGCTACCAATTCTTTGAGAGTTTTCGGGGCTGTTTGATGTGGCTTTTAAAAGCGGTTTTTAGCTTTTGTTACAGTACCTAACTTTTAAACAGAGTATTTTTTCAAGACAAGGTTTACAAGTTAATTGTAGTACACATTAAAATCTTAATATCTGTACAAACCAAAATCGTAAGCGAATATCTCTCCGTAATCTCCGTTGTAAATAGTTAAAAATTCAAAAATTTCAACTAAAAATCATAAACTACAACTATAAGCTAAAAAAAGAACAGGTCATTAGTGCACTTTCTCTCTCCATTCTCTTTCTAATCAATTAACATAAATATTAAAATTCTTGAATTTTTCTTATGGTGTAATCAAATATCCCTTACTGTAAATTCCTTTGTTTTTCAATCATAATCATATAGGATTCAAGAGTACATCGCATTGGAATCCTATGTTTTTTCTATTCACACGTTTTAAGAATCCCACGAATCAAAAAGGCCAGAAATAGGCGTTTGGAACGCTAGAATTAACTAACACAGGAATCATGAAATATAGGAATGATTTAACGTGATATAAAACATTAGCACTAAAAGAGTTCTATTTGGAGTCACTTAAAAATGGGCCAAATAAGTTTAGGGCCCACCGAGGCACCGATCAGTAAACAAATATGGGCCAATTAAAAAAAATCCCTAGATAAGTTTAGTTCCTCTCCGGCAGCTAGAGTCCAGATCCGTCGATTTCATCCTCTATCTACTTCCATGCCATCCGAGCGCTACGGCGGCAACAGAGGGGCTGGCATAGGGTCACCGGGCACGGTGGGAGCAGGCGCGTTCTTCCCGGTCTCCTCCGCAGGTGTCCTGTCCTCCCTCGTCTCCTCCTCCCACTTCCTGGATGTCAAGTTTCGAGTAAGAATCCGAGAAAAGGGAAAGAATTTATGATTGGTTGCAGTCAAGATATGAAGAAGCAAGGGCAAAACTAGGCTAGGGTAAAGTTGTTGCTAGGGATATTTCTGAATCGATAGATATTTTTCTGAATATCCCTCACCAGAGCACAAGGAAGGGCTTATATTCTGCCCCAAAGTCACGGGTTACAGTTAAATGCGTTTAGCACGGAAATTGATGACAAAACGTGATTACAAGTGGATCCAAACGAACATAGTGATTACCAGCAGCTTTCCTAGTCATCTGATGACTTCAACACCAAAAGCCTGACGACTTCTAATAACATTTCGACTTTCAGAAAATCTCCCAATTCTTCAGATTATATAGGATCTAACAATTCTCCCTCCCTCAGCACATACCTTGTCCTCAAGGTAAAAAGAATGGGAAATGTGGCCTGAATAAATGAAGCATCTTCCCATTTGGAGTTCTCAAGTGGTAAGCTTTGCCATTGGACTAACCATTGAACTACTGGAGCATTGTTCCTGGGAATAACTCTCCATTGCAGCACAGCAATGGGTTCAGTTTCAATCCTTCCATCTTTATCAACTAAAGGTAAATCAAGAACCGGTATTGCTATAGGACCCAAATGCTTTTTCAATTGGCTCATATGGAATACAGGATGGATTGCTACACCAGGTAGAACTAATAATTTGTATGTCATTTTGCCTATCTTCTCCAATGACATGAATGGCCCGTAGGACTTCCACTAAGTTTCAGAGATTGTCGAAGGCCCAAAGCAGCTTGCCTGTATGGCTGCGTTTTAGGATATGCCATATCTCTAACTTCAAATTTTCCTTCTATTCTTCTTAAATCTGCAAAGTATTTAATTCTTCCCTGAGCAGCAAAAAGATTCTAAACCACACATTCTGAGGTTTGAGCGTCAATATATTTCTTTTCTACTTAACATCTTAAGATTTGTGCCATCAAACATTCTAAAGTTTGATCATCAATATATTTAAAACTACATAAATTGGCTATAAAATTTATATCATTAGATTTGTTATTACAAATATGTTTGTAATATTATAATTTTATTATTATATCTTAGTATATATGTATAAAAAGTAACGGACAAAGTTATATCTCGGAAACCGTAAAAAACAAAAAAGTTTAATAAAAAAGAATGGATAATGTCACCCATTAACTTTGGACAAACCTAAAACTTATGTGCAATATGCTCATGACTGAGATTGTCCGGATTGCATTCTTTTAAGTTAAGGACCCATTTGGAACAGAGAAACTTTGAGGAAAATAGTTCAATTCGTGCAGAAAGTGGGGGGAAAAAAATTCGCGTTCCAAAACAGGCCTAACTTTGTACTGCCCATGCTGTCATGTACACAGCACCACTAAAGTACAACCTAACCCGAGGCCCACTTGTCAGTCAGTTAACATCCTTCTCCAAATGATGCAGCATGCCACGTGACACAATAACGGCACTGCCCTCGGAAAATTCCACAAAGCCCACCACAGCACAATAGTAGGAGCACACTGCTGCCAGACTTGAACGCTCCCACGGGCCCACCTTGCATGGACCCTCTTGTTTTAGCTCAGTTTGGTTTTTTTTTGAAGTGCTAAAGAGCACTAAGTGCTTTTTAAGTTAAGAACACTTAGATTTTAGGATATTAAATCTCTATCTAATGAATTCCTCCTCTCTTCTAAAAAAATAAATTTAAAATGTTGAATCTCTATCTAACAGATCCTCCATACGTCATCTCTCCAAAAAATATATGAGTGTTCCAAATTTAGGGTATTGATCTTCATCCAACGCTTAAAAAATCTGAGTGCTTCTAATCACAAAAACATTAAGTGTTCTCTAGACACCAATTTTTTAATAGCTTTGGATTTTTTTTATTGTAGCTAGATTATTTTCCATTGTATCAGTTAGTATTTTTTGACAGAATTAAATTAAAAAGTTATTTTATCATAAATAATATAAAAAATACAGAAAAAAAATAAAAACTAAAATGATAGAAAAAAAATAAAATTAAAAAATAGTAAATTAGAAATCAGAAGTTTTAAGCTGAAACCGGAAGCGCGGCCAACGACTCGACTCGAGTCCTCGGTCCACTCGCCGACGCCGCGCCATCTCTGTCTGTCGCCGCCAACCACTCGACTCGAGTCTTCTCTGTCTGTTGCCGTCGCGCGCGTTATTTCGTCGAACACCTGGCCTGACGCGGCGCCGCCATGTCTTCCGGCGCCGGCTGTCTCCCCGCCGGCGAGCTCGCCGCCGCGTCCAGGCTCTGCCGTGACGGGGCCGCGGCGGCGCGGCTCAAGACGGGCTCCCTGCTCGCCATCCTGCTCGCCAGCGCCGTCGGCATCTGCCTCCCCGTCGCGCTCACCCGGGCCTTCCGCGGCCGCGAGGGCTACGCGCGGGGCCTTCTCCTCGTCAAGTGCTACGCTGCGGGGGTCATCCTCTCCACCTCCCTCGTCCACGTCCTCCCCGACGCGCACGCCGCCCTCGCCGACTGCGCCGTGGCCTCGCGCCGCCCCTGGCGGGACTTCCCCTTCGCGGGCCTCTTCTCCCTCGTCGGCGCCCTGCTCGCGCTCCTCGTCGACCTCTCCGCCTCCTCCCACCTCGAGGCCCACGGACACCACCAGCACCCCCAAGACCAGGCCTACGCCCCGATCCCTAAGAAGGCCCCCGTCTTCGAGCTCACCGGCGAAATGAGCCCCAAGAAGCGCGCTTTCCTGGACGGCCGCGACGACCTGGCGCTGTACCCCACCGACAAGAACGCTGGAGACCCCGACCGGGACGACGTGGCGCTCTTCGGGGCCAAGAAAGGCGCCGCCTTGGTCCGCAGCGACCAGGTCGTGCTCCCTAGTGGTGGGTGCCATGGGGGTGGTGGGCTCGAGGTGGTGGTGGTCGGCGAGGGAGAAGGGGAAGAAGAGGAGGCGAGGAGGAAGCAGAAGATGGTGTCCAAGGTGCTGGAGATTGGGATAGTGTTCCACTCGGTCATCATTGGGGTCACCATGGGGATGTCGCAGGATGTCTGCGCCATCCGGCCGCTCGTCGTCGCGCTATCCTTCCACCAGGTGTTCGAGGGGATGGGCCTTGGCGGCTGCATCGCGCAGGTGAGAGTGAAACATATGGCTCATACTGTGTTGGATTGTATTGTGTGTGCAATTGACGAATTCATGATCCAATTGTTCTTAATGGGATGTTATCGCTTGCGTTGTTGATTCAAGTTGGTTAAGTATTGTAAGAACATGTGATTTGTGAGGATTTTTGGAATGAGATTTAGTTCCGTAATTAGTTTTTGTAGTTCTAGGAGTTTGCAGCTTACTTGAATCCGTGATGGCAGTGCTCTCTTTCATGTTGCAGTAATCTGGATTCTATACATATGACTAATTGACTTTTTTTTAAAATAAATGCTGATGTCTGATATTAAAGTAATGCTTTGCACATAGAAAAGACAAGGGATTATTCCCTCTTATTTTGATTTAGATGTTTGATTTATCTTGTCTCAGAGTAAGTCTGTCATGCCATTGTCTTTAATTCAGAGTTGGAAAGTCATGCCGTTGTTCTTAATTCAGAGTTGGAACGTTTGGCATGTACCACTTTGTCAGGTGGGGAATATTTATTGTTGAATATGATTTGTTAAGCTCCTTGTGTCTCCCTGAACCCTGTGTATGGTGGAAGGATCCTCGTTGTACACCACAATCAACTAGAGCCTTTTTACTCGCTATTACATTTATTTTAGCAGTGAAAGTATCGAAGCCTGAACTTTTTGTGTCACCTAAGCCCATGAAGGCCAACTGTCTTTGAAGTTAACCTTTTCCCATCCAATTCTGTTCGTCCACATCCATTTTTTATCCACATTTGCATTATGTTTACTTTTTGCCCCCATACCACTATAGAAGGAAATGAGGTTAATGTGTTATGCACAAAGGAGAAGTGACAGAAGAATAGCACTAGCTAGGTCTTTAAAGTCCTTTTGGTTTGGTGGTATCTGGTTGGAGAGCAACTCCACAGAGCAGTCTGACATGCTAACGAAAAAGTAAAGGAAAGAGGTTGCGAGATGTGCCCTAATGGTAGGATCCACACAGATATAGGGAGCATGGAGAGTAGAACAGCCAATCGATTCAAAAGTGAAATGTCCAGTTTTAGCAAGGGCACTAGTGCAATTTCTATCCTTTTCGGAGTTGACAAAGCATAATGTATCAAATAAAGCCACCACCTGGAACAGCCATTTTGTACGCCTCTTTGTTGAGTAGTCATGAGTTTAGATGGCACTACTCCCCTGGAGTAATTTCCTGTTGTATACCTTACCGCTTTCTGTATCTGTATATTAGTATATCATCTTCTCATCAAAGTTCCTTGAAACATATCAGGATCTGCTTTAGCACTTTAGCAGTTTTCCTCTGGAATTTGTAATAGCACATAAACACCAGTTAGATTCTTGTGATCTTCATTGATGACTGAGTGTATACATGTCTATTTCTCTCAGGCTGGTTTTGGGATGGCAACAGTGGGTTACATGTGCATAATGTTCTCAGTGACAACACCATTGGGAATACTTCTTGGAATGGCAGTCTTCCATATGACTGGCTATGACGATAGCAGTCCAAACGCCCTAATAATGGAAGGACTTCTTGGTTCACTTTCTGCTGGAATCCTTGTTTACATGGCGCTTGTCGATCTCATTTCTCTTGATTTCTTCCACAACAAGATGATGTCATCATCTCTAAAACTGAAGAAGGCCTCTTACATTGCATTGGTGCTTGGATCTGCTTCTATGTCTATATTAGCTCTCTGGGCATAGGTCATAATCAAATTTGTAGAGGAACCATAAGTACCATTTTCAGTGTCAGATATAGTGTATTGCTCCTCTGATGTCTTATGTAGGAACTAGGAGGGAATGCATATTTCTGGAGTCAATACTTCCACCATGTAAAATTGAAATTTCCACATTATGGGAAACTGGAAATTCACGAATGCCTTTTGTTACTTTGCAGCCTATTCCTCATACAGTCATACCTGTTATACATTATCGTGGATAACCAACACCTACATTGTTTTATCTTTCAGTTTGTGCATACTGAATACTGTAATAGACTACTTTTTTTTATAGACGAAACTGGCTATGCTGCTCATACTGTTGTCAAATTTGGAGTTCATATTCGGAAGGAATGCTCATCCATGTGTTGAGTTGGTAAGTTTTTTCTAAAACAGCAATTTGCAAATTGTGACACATTTAAGAATGTTAGTTATCTAGTTTCTGCCCAAGAATTGTTGTCCTGGCTGGTTGACATTTTACCACCAGTAAGCGTAACACATCATGATAGTCTATTTCTAAATTAATTTATCAAGCAAAAAAGCCTAATTATTCTCCATTTCTCCCAGTACTAAATTACCATCTTCAGGCAACTCAAAGCTTTTTCGTTCTTCAAAGATTCACACAGAAATGCATAGAACATCCTTGGCCCCTAGGGCAAAGTTTGTCTTCATTTTGGGTTTTAATACATCGTGAATGATTTATTGCATCGAGGTTTTACTCCTTGCAGAAGTCCTGACGGGGTAGAAGAGCAGAGGTTCTAGGCAAGGTGGTGGATATTTTTGTAATTTACTTTAGCAGCATCTTGGCAATTGGGAGGTATGCTGCCCTTGTTGATTTTGACTGTGGGCCTATCGCAGACAATTACTTCAGTCTAACAAGCTATTACATATTGTAACTCTTTGTATGCTTTCCTTTGTAATTCACTCAGCTATTTTTTCTTAGCCTTCAAGCTTATAATTTTCTTTTTTGTGTTTATACAGGTTAACTTATAAGCTTAAAATTTCAATCTTTTACCGTCGTTGTATGGTTCTGCGAGAAAATGAATACTAACTGAAATTAGCCTGGATAGCAGAATTAAGCGACAAGAAAATTCATGACCTCAACAATTTAATCAACACATGTGATCATGTTATTTGCTGTTGCTAGTAACACTTGCATGCACATACATTGACTATAAAATATACTTGAATTGTAATAACCATTGTTGAAGAGAAGTAGAGGTATTGGCACAGACATCACACAGCTAAAGAGTTAGGGTGGCTTCATATATATAGCCTGGAAAGCGCATATACAAAGAAGACACATACATAGAAAGCGCATACAAGAAAAGCATATACAACGAAGGTGTATATATGGAAAGCACATACAATGAAAGTTATCTAATAATTCTAATACCTGCCCGTAGTCGTAGTGAGAGTCCGGATGCAAAGATTGGAGTAAAACTCCTGAAACAGTTGGGTTGGGAGACTTTTTGTTATGATGTTCACGAATTGATGAGATGATAGCACGTGTAAGACACGAACCTCACCAAGTGAAACCTTCTCGTGGACAAAGTGAATGTCAATCTCGATGTGCTTCATGCGTCGGTGCTGGATTGGATTAGTCGACATGTAGATGGCGCTGACATTGTAGCAGTAGACAACGGTCGTCGAAGCAATTGGAGTATGAAGCTCTTGGAGAAGTTGCCGCAGCCAGCAGCACTCTGCTACAGCATGGGCAACAGCACGATACTTGGCTTCTGCACTTGAGCGAGACACGGTTGTCTAACGCTTGGAGGACAAAGAGATAAGATTGTCACCGAGATAAATGCAGTAGCCGGAGGTGGAGCGTCGTGAGTCGGGGTAGCCGGCCCAGTCGGCGTCGGAGTAGGCAGTGATAGATGTCGCTGGGGAGAGACCGATGTGAAGACCGACGTCGAGAGTACCCTTGACGTACCGTAATATACGTTTGATCAACGCGAGGTGGGGCTCCCGTGGATCATGCATGAAAAGACACATTTGCTGGACGGGGTACGCCAAGTCAGGGCGCGTGAGTGTCAGGTACTGCAGAGTCCCTGCATGGCTGCGATACTCAGACGGATCGGCCACAGAAGCTCCGTCGTGGCTGGATAGCTTGACGTGAGTGTCCACTGGTGTGGCTGTAGGGTGACACTCAGCCATGCCAGCGCGTCGCAGGAGATCAATGGCATACTGTCGCTGAGACAAGAAGAGGTCGTTGGAGGAGCGTGCGACGGAGATACCGAGGAAGAAGTGCAGGTCACCGAGGTCCGTCATGAAAAACTCCGAGTGGAGCAAGCCTGTGAGGTGCTGAAGGAGACCTTGGGTGGAAACCGTGAGGACGATGTCGTCGATGTAGAGTAGTAAATAGGCCATGTCAGTCCTCCGACAGAGAACAAACAGGGACATATCGGAGGAGGAGCTGACGAAACCGATGCCGTGGATGTAGGAGGCGAACCGTTGGTACCATGCTCAGGGAGGGGGAGCCTGCTTCAAGCTATAGAGAGACTTTTGGAGAAGGTACACATGGGTGGAACAAGCAGAGTCCATGAAACCGAAAGGCTACTGGCAGTAGACGGTCTCATTGAGAGTGCCATGGAGGAAGGCATTTTTAACATCAAGCAGATGAATCGGCCAGGAGCAAGATGCGGCGGTGGAAAAGACAGTCCGGATGGTGGCCGGTTTGACCGCCGGACTGAACGTCTCGTCGTAGTCGACACCGTGCTGTTGAGAGAAACCGCAAATAACCCAGCGGGCTTTATAGCGGGCCAGACTGCCATCAGGGTGGAACTTGTGCTTGAAGATCCACTTCCCAGAGACGATGTTAGCACCTGGCAGGCGCGGTACAAGTCGTCAGGTGTCGTTGTCCATAAGGGCCTTGTACTCCTCGGCCATCGCGGTGTGCCAATTGGGATCGGCGAAGGCGCTACGATAGTTCGCCGGAATGGTCAAAGCTGGGGAGTGTTCGGTCACTAGAGAGAAAAACTCCACAGAGGGATCAACGGCAGACCGAGCCTGTGTCACCATCGGATGGCCCGAGGGAGCGGCCGATCGGAGAGGTGCGGGCACTGAAGAAGTCAGGGTAGCTAGAGCAGGCGCGGGCAACGGTGCTAGTGCAGCTGGGTCGGAAGGAGCCGCACGTGGCTGTCTGGAGTAAACCAGATGCATGGGCAGACGTGGTGGTGGAGCGACGGATGGCGCCGTGGACGAAGGAGATGATCGCTCGACACCATGCAGTAATGCAGTGGTAGAGCAGTCATCTGGGGTGCCTGTAGGGGTGCCATTGCAGCAGTGCAAGGCACCAGCATGGCAGTATCGACGTCGAGGAAATCGAAGTCGGTGCGAGGAGGGGGTGAAAATTAGTCACTACTGGCAAACGGGAAGATGTTCTCATCAAAGATAACGTGGCAGGAGATGATGACACATTTGGTGGCGAGATCAAGATAGCGGTACCCCTTATGGTGAGAAGGATAACCGAGGAAGACACGGGACGTGGAACGTGGAGCAAGTTTATGAGTAAAAGTGGCAGAAAGGTTCGAAAAACAAAGACAACCAAAGACCCGAAGATGACTGCACTACGGTGGGGAGCAATGAAGGAGGGCATAGGGAATGTTACCACTGACAGAAGATGATGGGCAACGGTTGATGAGATAGGTGGCAGTTGCTAGCGCCTCGGCCCAATACTTGGGAGGCATAGTGGCGTGGAGCAGGAGCATGCGAACCGCATTGTTAAGGGTGTGAATGATACGCTCAGTTTTACCATTCTGCGGGAAGGTATATGGGCAAGAGAGGCGTAAGGTAATACCACGGGAAGCAAGGAATGATATATTGGTGTGGTTTACAAATTCGGTGCCGTTGTCAGCCTGTATGGATTTTAGAGGGAGACCGAATTGTGTGCTAGCATAGGCGATAAAATCTGCTATGTGTTGGGGAACTTCTGATTTCTTTCTAAGAGGAAAAGTCCAACAAAAATGAGAGAAATCATTAAGTAACACTAAGTAGTAGAGAAAATCAGATATGCTAGGAACTGGAGATGTCCACACATCACAATAAACTCGCTCAAATAGCGCAGAGGAGCGCGAAGAAGAAGTAACAAAAGGGAGACGCGTATGTTTGCCAAGTTAACAGGATTGGCAAAGGGAACTGTCTACTTTATTACATGAGATGAGCGAGTTTTTATTGAGGGTGTTGAGACAGACGACGCCAGGATGACCAAGACGCTGATACCATAACTGGGAGGAGATAGCAAGGTGGGTGCTGGGTGGAGCTAAGGTGGCGACTGGAGAGATATTGTAGAGGTCGCTCGCACTATTGCAATAAAGCATCACACGCTGCGTCCGGGAATCCTTAATAGAAAAACCAAAGGCGTCAAACGCGATAGAACAATGGTTGTTACGAGTGAACTGTTTAACAGAAAGAAGGTTGTGAACTAGATTAAGAACAACTAGAGTGTTATGAAGAAGAAAACGAGTGGATGGTATGTGAAGGAACGTGTGACCACGAGAAACGATAGGGAGACGGGAACCGTTGCAAACAATAACGATCGAATGAGGTGAGGGGTAGGACGAGAGAAGTGTACCGTCGTCTGTCGTCATGTGGGAGGTGGTGCCGCTGTCCATGACCCAACCGTCGTGTCCTTAGACAGCCAGTTGGTTCAACGCGGTGATGAGGCCCTGCTGATCCCAAGTCTGCAGAGTGGAAGGCTGGGACGACGTGAAGGCGGTATGAGCCTGAGGTGGAGCGCCGAGGAGGCCGGGAGCGGGCGAGGGACGCCACTAACGGCCAGTAGGGGTAGTCCATAGGTTGAAGTAAAACCAGGGACCAGTCAGTGGAGATGGTGGTACGCGGCCACCCTAAATCTGACACTAGCGCCATGGCCAGACTCGCCCTGCTTGCCGCGGCGGTTGCAGCTTCCGCGACGTCCGTCACGAGCATTGGCGGCCTGAGTGGTGGTCGATGATGTGTAGATGGGGGAGCCGCTAGAGGCGAGCAGGGCTGTGGTGGTGGCGATCTTTGCTTCGTTGCTGAGACAAGTCTTCTTGAGAGAGAGCATAGAGCGCGCCCTAGTGAAGGAAGGAAACGGTACAGAGTTGACGATGTCATCGGCGGTGGTGGAAAAGCGCGGGTTGAGGCCACGCAACAGGTTGAGGACGAGCTGCGTGTCGTTGACGGGGTAGCCGATGTCACGTAGCTTGTCAATGAGGACCTTCACCCGCTAGCTGTAGTCGGCAATGGATAGATCGCCTTGGACGAGCGAGTGAAACTGGTTGTTGAGGAAGATCGCGCGGGACTCTTTGTTGTCGCGGAAGAGTGCCTCGATCGTGACCTAAAGGTCACGTGCGGTCTCTTGATCAATCATCGCCGAGTCAAGGACGTCGTCAGAGACAGAGCCATACAGCTAGCTAAGGATGGCGGAGTCGGCGAGGGCCCAGTTAGCCTCGTCGCGATGAACCGTGTCGGTGCCGTCAACGTGGTAGAGGAGGCCGAACTTCGCGCACATGGTCTGAAAGAATTTGGACCATCGGGAGTAGTTCGGTGTCTTAAGATCGAGGGTGGTCGGCACATGAGACTTGACGACGATCGTGCCGTAGGGGTTGAGGACGATCGGAGGGGCGACGGGTGCGATCTCGCTGGCGGTGGCGGCGGCACAGCTCGAGGGGCCGCGATGGGTGCGATCTCACCGACGGTGGTGGTGGCAGCAGCTGGAGGGGCCGCCATGGTCGGAGCAGTGGGGAGGCCGGATCCGACGGCGGCGTCCGGGTGGAGGTCCAGCGGCGGCGTCCGGGTGGAGGAGGCAGCGGCGTGTCCTTGGGAAGAGGAGAGGAAGTGGGGGTGTTGGCCTAGGTGGAGCAGCGGAAAAGATCAGGTACACTCTGATACCATGTAGAGAAGTAGAGAGGGATTGGCACAGACATCACACAGCTAAAAGGCTGGGGGTGGCTTTATATATGGCCTAGAAAGCGCATAAAAGGAAAGCATATACAAGAAAGGCGCATACATGAAAAGCGCATACAAGGAAAGTATAAATAAGGAATGCGTATACATGGAAAGTGCATATAATGAAAGTTATCTAATAATTCGAATAATTGTGAATCCCACCCTAAACCATATTCCTACAAAAATAAACAAGATGGTCTCAGTTCTGTCTCCTAACCAACTTTTGGGCTTTGAAGAAGAAATTATGCCTGGAGTCTCGACACCTGACCTCTTGCAATGTTTAGATAAGGGGCTTCCACAAAGTCCCAAGTTGCCTTCAAATGAGTTATAGCTGAAAGTTAGAAATTGGTTACCCTGCAGGATCTGTGCACTCAAATTATTGTAGGAGAGATTCAGCCAACCCAGGAAAGTTAGAAAAGTAAACTTCTGTGGGATCTCACCAGAGGGATTGTTCCATGAGAGTTCTAGTGACTCCAGCTGACTTGAACCACTGAGCTGAGATGGAATTGGTCCTGTCAGGGCATTGTGTGACATGTTATGCCTGTGGAGGGGAGTGAGTCTGCCAATTGAGTCTGGAATGATTCCATGAAATGCATTATCTGAGAAGTCAATCACCATGAATGATGTCAAGATCCTACTAATTTTCAAAATTCCTCCTTTGTAAGTTACCATTTCTGTGTCCTAATAGAATACCCTAGTAAGTTCATTTCCCAGGACATGTCTGACATGATTGGATCTTGCAGCCATTGATTTTAGTTTCTGAAACCAGTCTGAATTCGGATTTCCAGATAATTTGTTTGAGGCTAGGTCAATTATTTACAAACTTGCAAACTCTTCTCTATTTCTTGTTAGGATACGGGTAGACTACACTAGTGCAGAATAAAATTTTCTACCGCGTAAACTAGGAAGCAATACGAGTAAAATATCATAGATTGCTACCACTAGCCATCAGTGCAGCGGAAGTAGAGTTGAAGCGGCCAGTTCAACGAAGCGCACGTCGGTGTAGTGAAAATAGTTGATCGTCCTCTAGTCAACCGCCTCCTCGCGATCATTTCGATCAGCGTTGCAGTCGCAGTAGCACCTTTACTATAGTCCACACGTCCAAGGATGGAACGTTGTTTGTCGCTGTGTTAGCACTAGCACACACGGCAGGGGTTATGAGAGGTAACGACTAGGGTTTCGATGGGTGTATCTCGGGATACCTCCCTCAGCTCCCACATCTCCCTTTATATAGACTCCAA
Organism: Melocanna baccifera; assembly: GCA_036346265.1. Taxonomy (NCBI): domain Eukaryota; kingdom Viridiplantae; phylum Streptophyta; class Magnoliopsida; order Poales; family Poaceae; genus Melocanna; species Melocanna baccifera. Next base: position 24,775,054 of record CM070689.1, read on the forward strand.
TTAGATCCTTATCCGATACGATCAGATGTTGTATCCAACTCGTAAAGCCTCAAGCTAGGTTTTTATCCAATATGAGTAAAGATCATATCCCCATTCGGAGGACTTCCAACTGGATCCAAAATGAGTAGAGATCATATCCTACTCAGAGTCTATTATTCGTACCCTTATCGTTCCATCCTATTAAGTGTGTGATCCTATAGGTTCGTGTATATTTGGCTATAGGCTGAAAATTCTTTTCTAGTCCATACATTGGTAGTGGTTTTTAGCAGGACATAGCGACTCTCGAATATACATAGATATCATATCGGACAAACCTATATAGTACTTATGTACTGATTCTCTTTTGTGTCATGATATCAGATCGAACTCAAGGTGAGAAGCGTAACATCCTATGATAACTTGATCCTTTACTCAAACCTGTAGTGGACCACTCAGTTATGATTAACTCTTCAACCACATTCGTCATGGCTATGCACTTCCTCAATCCAGCCATATCGAGAAGTCCAGAGATATCTCTCCTATTATATAGATGGGGCAAATTCTATCTTGATCGCTCACATTCTTTCGCATGTTTCATAGTAAACCCGAAAACTATCTTTATATCACCCAGTTATAGAGTTGTGTTGAATAACCTCTAAATAAACTATTACACATGTAGCAAATCATGATAATCATGATGATTTTAGATCTAAGGATTTTACATACACTATGTATGAGACCAACTGATGATATTTAAGAATATAACAATTCTCGCAATATCTAATGGTAGGTCAATCTAACACTACATTCTCTAACATGTATCCACATTATTGATTTGATATCCCTATATCCGTGATTCATGAAATATGATCATCAGTCAATACGTGTGCTAATCTGTAAATCATAATTGTTCCATATAATGACATAAGATCAAGAATAATTTAGAATAATATCAAAACATGAATAAAGAGTTCCACAAACAAATCACATACGTGTTAATCAATATGAAATATATTTATTCAAAAGATAAAATAACATATTATTCAAAAGATCATAAACATAGAAGTGATGCATTCATCTCCACGATTACCTCTAGAGCATATCACTAATATTTCTGTCACCTACTAGATCCACAACTAAGTCATGGAATTAATTAGATTGCCCAAGAACTCGAAGCTTTGGAAATTGGTTGGTAATGTGGTTGCTTCCTAGGTCAAGGACCTCTAGATCATTGCAATTGACAATGGATCTAGGTTACCATTAAAGTCTATTGTTTGAAGACTGCAATTTCCTTTTGTCATATCACATTCTGAAATGACATCCCTTGTAATAGATTTCCTCTCAGGTTTAATAATATCGTTAATGTAGTACCACCTTGAATCAAACAAGAAGGGAAAAAACCAGTCAAATTGTTGTAAGACAAATCAAGGAGCTAAGTTTGTTAGCTTTGCAGATTGATGGCTTTATTTCTCCATTCAAATTGTTTCTAAGTTTGCTGGCATGGATGAGAAAATGTTGTTTGAGTAATCCAGGGATTGTGAGCTTTGAGGTATGGGCACGAGTCCTTGAAGCATATTATAACTGAGGTCAACCGCTGACATATCTTTGCGAATAATACGAGAAGAGAAATTGATACTATCTGATTTCACCAGTCTTACTTCTATTAGTTCTTTAGCTACTCCTATCACTATTCAAACAATATATAGTATTATCTCTAATTTTTGTTGCATGATGAGACACTTTTTCAACTTCATCCTTTCATGTTCCTGATGTTTTTCATATTCCAAAACTAACCATGCAGTTCATACCTGTCGGTCAGCTCACTGATCATGGTTGTCATGTTACTCTTGATTCTAATTCTTGTTGTATTCAGGATCGTCGCACGAGGACTCTAGCTGGTACTGGTCTTCGCCGCTATGACTCACAATGGCTCTGGGAGCTTGACTGACTTCATCTTCTTTCCACTGCCCCTGTCAGTCTTGTCGTCTTTACCACTGCCTCTGCATATGTTGCGTCTTCCACCGGATTTTTTTCTCTTAGTGACATCATTGTTTAGGATATCTTTGTGGGTCACATCTATCTTCATTAGTTCGTCACAGACTTTAAGGGTCTGTATCTAGTGATGCTTCTCTAAATTGTTAAGATTGTAAGCTTAGCAAATAGTTTTAACTCCCCTATCTTTCTAGTGAGTCAGTGTTACAATGTCCTTTTGATCTTATTCATTCTAATGTATAGGATCCAGTTCCTTTCATTTTGAAAGGAGGTCATCGATATTATATAATTTTTATTGATGATTTTTCTCGGCATACATGGATATACCTTATGTCACCTCGTAGTGAGGTTTCATTCATCTACAAGACTTTTGTCACGATGGTCCGTACTTAATCTGACTCCTATTTGTGTTTTTCATGTTGATTGCACTGGAGAGTACTTGTCAGTAGTCATTCGTGGTTTTCTTGCTAACCAAAGCACTCTCTCTTAGTTTTCTTACCCTGCTGCTTATGCTAAGAATGGTATGGCTGAACGAAAGCATCGTCATCTTTTTGAGACAGCCCGTGCTCTCATGCTTATTTCTATTGTTCCACTACATTTCTGGACTAAGACTGTTTCTAATACCACCTTTCTGATCAATATTCAACCCTCTTCTGCTCTTAAGGGTGGGATCCCAATTGAATGTCTATGTGGCAAGACTCCTAATTATTCTAGTCTTCGCCTTCTTAGGTGTAATTGCTATATTCTTTTTACACCCCATGAGTGCACCAAGCTAACCGTTCATTTTGTGGAGTGCATTTTTCTAGGCTATAGCGCTAAACACAAGGGTTATCGTTGTTGGGATCCTGTTGTTCGACAAATGCGGATTTCTCGGGATGTTACTTTTGATGAGTCTCATCCTTTCTATCCTCGTCCTTTTCCTTTTTCCACTTCAGTATCTCTTATCGAACCACTTTTTTCCTACCTTTTTCTTTCACTTTCATAGTTATCACTCCTCCACCACAGCCTTCGGTCTCTCTGGTGCCTCCCTCACCGTTGACGTCTCCTTTGCCAATGGAACCCTCTCTAGAGGTTCTTCTTGGCCTTATTCCTCCTTATCACTTTTACTACACTCGTCCGCACATTGAGAATTCTTCTAATGTGCTATCTTCTTCTGATGGGTCATCTTCTTTAGCCTCTCCTTCTCGATCTGCTCTTCGTGATTGCCGATCTATTTGGCCTGTTGAGTGTTTTAGTTTTGCTGTTTGCTCTTGTTGAATCGACTTCTTATCATGATGCTGTTATTCATCTGAAGTGGTAGCATGCAATGGCAGAAGAGATCGCTGCTTTTGAGCGTACTGGCATGTAGGATCTTGTCTCTCTTCCTGCGCATGTCTCTCCTATTATGTGCAAGTAGGTCTATAAGGTTAAGACCCGCTATGACGGTTTTCTTGAGTGCTACAAGATTCATCTTGTGGCAAGAGATTTTTAGCAGGAGCATAGTCGTGATTTTGATGAAACTTTTGCTCCTGTGGGTTACATGACCACTGTTCACAGTCTTCTTGTTGTGGCATCTGTTCGGGCATGATTCATCTCTCAATTTGATGTCAAGAATACCTTTATCAATGGTGAGCTGCGTGAGGAGGTTTATATACAGCCACCATCAGGGTTTCTGTTCATAAGGGTATAGTTTATCGCCTTCAGCGATCTCTTTATAGCCTCAAGCAAGCTCCTCGTGTCTGGTTTGATTGTTTCTCTTATGTTGTCACTGCAGCTGGTTTCTGTACCAGTGCTTATGATCCTGATCTTTTTATTCACACTTTGCCTTGTGGTCGGATACTTCTTTTTTATATGTTGATGATATGATCATTACTAGAGATGATTCTCAGTACATCAATTCTGTTAAGGAGCGTCTTAGTGAGCAGTTTCTCATGTCTGATCTGGATCCGCTTCGCTACTTTCTTGGGATTGATGTTGCTTCTACGACCTAGGGCTTCTATCTATCCCAATAAAAGTATATTCATGATCTTCTTGATCGTGCTTCTTTTATTGATCAGCATATCGCTGAGACTCTTATGGAACTTAATGTTTATCTTCGGCCCACTGATGATGAGCCTCTTACTGATCCTACTCGCTATCGTCATCTTATTGGGAGCCTTATTTATTGTTTATCTTGGTGTCATTCGTCCTGATATTTTGTATCCTGTGTATATCTTGAGTCAGTTTGTTTTTGCTCCACTATAGTTTTTTTTTGTATGTTCTACAATACCTTTATGGAACCATATCTCGCCGTCTCTTTTTTTCTTGCTCCAGCTCTTTACAGCTCCAGGCATATTCTGATGCTACCTAGGCTAGTGATCACTTTGATTGTCAGTTTCTTTCTGCCTATTATGTTTTTCTTGGTGGTTCTCTCATTGCTTAGAAGACTAAAAAGTAGACATCAGTTTTTTGTTCGAGTGCTGAGGCTAAGTTGCGAGCTATGGCTTTATTAACTATATAGGTTACTTGGCTACGGTGGTTACTTGAGGATTTTGATATTTTTGTTTCTGCACCGACTCCTTTTTTGTCTGACAGTACAGGTGCTATTAGCATTGCTAAAGATCTAGTAAAGCATGAGCTTACAAAGCATATTGGTATTGATGCTTCCTATATACGGACACAGGTGCAAGACCAGGTTGTTTCTCTTTAGTATGTGCCTTTAGAGTTTCAGTTGGTAGACTTCTTCACAAATGCATAGACTAAAGCTCAACACAGTTTCTATCTCTGCAAACTTCATGTTGTTGATCCACTATGAGTTTGGGAGGTGTTAGATGTATTATTACCAGTGTATTTACCCTGTTATATAAGGGGTTATTTGTATATATGACATACCTATACTTGTATATATACTGGCCTATTGGTCTTATGATGAATACAAGCTCTATTCATAACACTAATAAAGTAGTTGTAGGAGAGATTCAAGTAATGGATCTATTCTTTTGGGTTACGGTTTATGACTTTTGTCTATTTGTGAGAAAGAGTATGGAGTAAGAGGAACTTGCATGCGATTTTAGAATATAAATGAACTTACTACAATATGTATTACAATCAATTTGTAGACCCCACTTTGAAAAGATACTATGTTTGAAACTTAGTTACTGTAAAAAAAGCTGAAAAACAGTTTTTAAAAGCTGAAAAAAAAGAACCCATAAAGATTAGGCCCTCACATGGCCATATCCACTTGGGTATAACCCCATCAATTTGGTTGCTTAAGAGGTCAAAGCTGTTGATATTATTTATATTGCTCAAGAACAATGGGATCTCAGTTATGTTGCAAGATGCTAAGTATAGCGTTTGAAGTTTGGGAATGGAGGAGAAAGAAGAATTGGCGCTCTTCATCCACTATTGTCAGGCTACGTGAGAGGGTGAGCTGAGTCAGGTTTTGTTGAAAACCCAAATGCACTAAGTCCCACTGTGCCAGTAAAAATGTTTGCAGAAAGGTCAAGCGTTTTGAGACTTCTAAGATGGTTAAAAGAGCTTGGTATGGACCCACATAACTTGTTGCTACTTAAGTCAATGAATGCTATGGATTGGGAAGAATTCTAAGTGGACCTGACAGCTGGTTTGATCCAAGATCCAAATGCTCCAATACTGGTAGGCAGCAGAAAGACTTTGGAATTGTTCTTGCAAACAAGAGACCTACTTAGGACTTCATATGGATTACTTGATGGCTTGAAATTACTGTGGAAAGTTAATCATACCGGTGAGATTATTTTGTGAGAGAACTAGCGTATCTTCAGTTGTGTCAAGTTTCCAAGGGAAGGTATAGGCCCTGAAAGACTGCAATTAGCAAACTGCACCGATTTCGAAGACGTGAGTTTGCCGATCCAAAGGGCCGGTAGAGCATGCTATTGGAGAGCTTCAATGTTGTAAATGATCTGAGGACGGTGAAGCTGGAATTGGGCCTGACAAGGATAATCCCCACAGCTGCAACAATGTTAAAGAGAGCAGGTTTGCCACGACGGGAGGTAGGGATCGTGGAAGGATCGCTTGAACCTCATGAGAGCGGAGGCCTATGTGATACCTGGGCCAGATCTGGCCCAATCCAGCCCAATTCTAGCCAGCCCAACCCATATCCACGTGGTATAAAAGAGGGAGCCGAGAGGTAGGAAAAGCAAAATTGGTATTTGCTTCTCCCGTGCTCTCCTGACCCCGTGCTCACCTGCGCACTGCTGCTGCTGCTCGCCCAGTCCCGGTGCCGCCGCCACTGCTTCCTTGCCCCTCCTTGCTTGCCGAGCATCGCCTACAGTCTTGGTGCGCCTCGCCGCCCTCCAGCCGCCTCTGTGCCAGCCTTGCCGCTGCCTCTACCCCTGCTCCCCCCGATTGCTCACCGTGTGAGGGGGGAGAGCTGAGCTAGGTGCCGACCGGAGGGAGGGGAGAGGAAGAGGAGGGGGGCCGGGTGAGGAGAAGGAGAGGAAGAGCGCCGGTGTGGGAGAGAGGAAGGGGAAGGCCAGTGGGCGTGAGAAGAAAAGAAAGGAGGAGAGGGAAGCGGCGTGAGAAAGGAGGGAGGAGGAGCGTGTGCGCGTGGGGAGAAGAAAAAGAGAAAAGAAAGAAAGGGAGGAGGTGCGGCCGAGTGAGAAAAGAAAATAAAAGGAAAGAGGGAAGAAAAAAGAAAAGAAAAGGAAAGAGGGAAGAAAGGAAAGAAAGAAAAGGAGAGAAAGAAAAAAAAGAAAAGAAAAAGGGGAGTGCCTGATCCGGCGCCAGATCCGGTCCAGAAGCGATAGATCATGGCCTGATCTAGTCGTCGGGTTAGGGTAACGGTCTGAAACCCTCTTCAGCTATTTTCTGATACTCGCATAAATTAGTATGCTGATTAAAAACCGGGAACAGCGAGACGATGTCCGGTGAGTGAGAGGTCGGCTATACTGGGTTTGTGCGTAAGAGCGGCGTTATCTGCTTGCATGTGTATGTGTTGCTTTAGCAATGAATTGAAATGATTGTTGCTTGCTCAGGTGGCGGTTCGAGCTCAGTGCCATTCGCGTATCCTCCGCTAAGCTAAGAGGCAAGTGCATGGTAGAACAGTACAGTGTGGTTGATGATTGTTATTCATGATTTACTGTGTTTATAGCCATGATTTATAATATTTATAGGCTGAGATACATGATTATCAGCTAGGTAAATACTGATGAGTGTAGTTTACAATTAAGTGCCAACAGTGGAAGCATGTGCATCACGCATTGCACGCATACACAGTGAAACAGGGCCTACTTCGGTAGGGACTCCACAGGAGTAGAGGTTGAACCCCTGTCTGAAAGAGGGTGGGGCAAATGAGTGGTCCATCGACGGGTGGACACTCCGCTATATCGGTATAAGCTATAGTTGCAGATGCATCGCATGGCACTGCATTGCATGAAAATAAAACAGATCGACGTATAGTGATACGATTCTGAGACATATTAGTTTCTGATTCATAGTAGAGTTCTGAATACATTCCACGGTGGATTTCTGATTTACAATAGGACTACATATTACAGTAGATTGGATTTACAATTTACAGTAGAATTACATATTACAGTAGATTGGGTATACGATTTCTGATAGGACTACATATTCTGATGGATTGGATTTCTGAGACACGGTAGAATTACAGATTCTGATGAGATTGATTTACAGTTCATAGTAGATTTACATATTACAGACGATTGGTGTTACAATTCACAGTAGATATGATTTACAGCTTACAGTCGTAGAATTGGTTACAGTTTACAGATATGGATTGATATACTGCTTTGTCGTGTGTTTGCTGAGTCTTCGGACTCACCCTTTGTGTTTTTTTAGGGTGATCCAGAAGGGCGGCATGCATGGAATGGGAGTAGTTCCTTTTGCACTGCACATATACAATAACGGCTTAGTCATGCGCTAAGCATTATGTTTAAACTTTTGTTAAGAAGTTTGTGTAAATTTCGTAGTTACAGTATGTTTCAGGAGAACGGACTCTCTTGTTAATACAGCTCTCGTGTGTTAACTCTGGTTATGGGGCGCTTTTGTGGGACAGTAACAGTGTGGTGGTAACATCTTGGATCCTGTGGAGGGTCGGGGTGTTACAGCCTAGTCTGCAAAGCATCGGACTGAGGAATCAAGGGTTAGGTCATGGTCACCATGGGCATGTGGTAGCAGTCATGGTTCTCATTACCGGCCGATTTTCAGCTGGTAATTGGAAATACCGGTTCTACCGGTGACCTCCGGTAAAATTTCAAATCGGCTCCAAAAAATTTGTGCAATATAGAAGAAATTTTTGCCAAAATTTGTTTTAAAAAATTTTGGCCGATATTTTCAACCGATTTTTGGCGTATTTCACAGATTTTTTATTCAAATTTTGATTTGAAAATTTTGACCCAAAATCTTCCGAAAATTTCCAATTATCGGTGTTATCGGTCCTAGTAAAATTTTAAAACCGGTTTTCAAAACCCTGGTATCAGACTGGTAATAGTAGAAGAGCTGAACATAATTGATCCATCACAAAGAATTAAGACAAGGGTTTACGAGATGCTTTTGATATCATATGCTTGCACCTTGTTCGTGTAGTCGTATACATAGGGAACATGTTGGTCAGGGGTCTTCATTTATCACCATGGATGAGCGGTCACCTGCCATCTCTCTGTTAAGTTAGTGCAATCTCTTTCTGCAAATGTTTTTTTACCTCATGTAAGTAAAGTTAGTCTTGCTGATCATAAAGGGTTCATGCAATTACTTAGGAAAATGCTGCCATGGAGAGACAAAGCGACGAAAACTACTCATAGATGATATCCTAACGACTTCGGTTTTCTTTTTCTTTTCTCATTGAAACTGAAGAATTGAAGATTTGGAAGCACCAATTCAAAAAAGAGATTTGCAGAGGAAAGAGTTTCAAAAAAGTGTTTTGAAAGCATAATTCGATCTAACGAAACAGCTTTCTTAGTATGAACATACTGGTTGTGTTGGACCAGCCATTAGCCCCCTGGTGTTACTGCGGCTTGACTGTTTTTGTGCGTCAAGCACTCAACGTTCCAGATGGTTTAATGGCGAAATTTCCCCTTCAGTTTTTGAGTGCGAGTCATGGTTAATCCTTGCCTTGTTAGCTTTCTAATTGACCTAATCTGGATGGATGAGATAACATTATTCTATCTGAAGTAGAGCTAGTTAAATATATCTCAAGCAATTCAATTGCTCTTAACGGTGTCAATGCAATTTTGGTTTTGGTAGGGGCTTACTTTGTTCGTTAACATAAAAGAACGAAAAAAGAAATATGGAACAATGGCGAATTTCTATGGTAACTGGAGTTCTGGACTGCAATCATGAATACAAGTGGATGTAGCAAAGCTGTTCTATCCAGGGAACTTTGCGGTACAAATTTTTGATTGGAATTTTTGAGAAAGAAGCTCAAATCCACTAAAATTTCTTCATGAACACCAACATTTCTCCATGTTCATTTAGGGTCGGTTCCGAACGTGGGATAGTCGGAGGAATTATATGGAACAGTATCGCTTCCTATAAAATTTCTTCTCAAGTCCCAAATTTTCCAAGCGCATAGATGCAACTCTAGCAAGAGGAAAACGCAAAAAACTAGAAAATATCCAAGAGAGGGTCCAGACATGTCAGCCGTCTTTTTTACCACGTAAACTAACACTCAGCAGCTCTAGCTCACCGGGGGCACGCCGGCTACCGCCGCCGCCTCCTCCGTCCTCACCACCGTCCTGCAGACCGGGCATGTCGAGCTCACGCCGAGCCACGCGTCGATGCACCCGACGTGGAACACGAGGCGGCAAGACGGGAGCAGCCTCCCCAGCTCGCTGTGCTCCATCTCCCCCAGGCACACCGTGTTAACATGATCATTTAATCCTGTGCCTAAGTTTTTATTTTTCTGCATTAGGATCATTATCTCTAGCTTGTCATCTAGTTTTTCAGTTTCGTTATGGCGTTATGGCATTCTGGCAACTCTCTGGCGTTATAGCATTTTGGCCACATTCTGGCGTTATGTGTTTTTCAGTTTCATGTGCATGAAGGAGTCTTAATGACCCTCACTAACTTTTTCCTTTAAGTTTGCATGTAACTTCATTCTATAAATAGCAAGGAAAAGCTGCAGAACAGTACGCAGCACCAAAACATCCATTGCTTCATCCTGTGTTCATCAAATCCCAATCCATTTCATTTTGTAGCTAGAGCTAGAGAGTTTGAGAGATTCGCAAGGGCGGCTGACAATCGGTATCAGAGCAAAATGTCGGCCCCCGTCCTTGCCGTAGGCCACTCCCGTACACCGCAGTGACACGGCCGTGGACGCTCGCCGTCCCCACCGACGCGCCGCCCGCAACGACGCATGGCGGCCAGCGTGAGCTCGTTGTTCGGCGGGTTGTGAAGGAGAGTAGTGGCTCCATCTCCTACCCCACGCTCACACGCTCAAATTACTCCGATTGGGCGGTGTTGATGCGAGTCAACCTGCAGGCTCAAGGCCTGTGGGACGCCGTCGACACCGGTGATGTGCCATACCATGAAGATCGTCAGGCTCTTTCGGCGATCCTGCGCGTGGTGCCACCAGAAATGCTCTGGCCGCTCGCTGAGAAGGACAACGCCAAAGAAGCCTGGGACACCCTCAAGGCGATGAGGGTTGGGGCGGATCAAGTGCATGAATCCAAGGCGCAAAAGCTACGCCAGACATTTGAGTCCATGCGATTCAAAAATGGCAAGCACGTGGAGGACTTCAGTCTCCGGCTCCAGGGTGTCGTCAGCGACCTTCGCCTCCTTGGGGAGGAGTTGTTAGAGGAGAAGGTGGTCCGCAAGCTACTGCGTGTTGTGCCCCGCAGGTTTCGCCAAATCGCCATGTCAATTAAAACCTTGGTTGATCTTAGCACTCTGTCCATCGAGGACCTCACCGGCCGGCTCCACACTGTCAAGGGCCGTGGAGAGTCGGATGATGAGGAAGGAGACTAGGTTCTACTCACGGAGAAGGAATGGTCGTCGTGCAACACCAAGAAGACTCGCGCCGCTGCCAACAGCGGGAACACGTCGCGCTCATGCCAGCGCGGCCGGCGCAGCCGCGGGCGTGACGGGGGAGACGGGGAACCAAAGTCTGAGCCATCCCAGTTCGCGTGCCATGACATCTCCAAGGACAAATGCCGTTATTGCGGCAAACTCGGCCACTGGGCCAAGGACTGCCGAAAGGCGAAGCGGTATCGTGAGAGGTTGGCTCAGGCGAATCTTCTCCAAGCCGAACTAGAGCAGGCTGAGGGCGAAGATGAGCCCACGTTGTTAATGGCTCAGGTCTGTGACCTCTCTCCCGCCATCAACATCGAACCAGCAGGCGCCGAACTCATTATAAACGAGGAGCGTGCCCTTGTCACTCTCCGCGACGTGGGAGAACCAGTCGATCCAGAATGGATCCTGGACACCGGCGCATCAAATCATCTGACGGGCGCACGGAATGCATTCTCCGAACTCGACTCCAGCGTGCACGGTTCCGTCAAGTTCGGCGACGCCTCGCGAGTCCGCATCGAGGGGTGCAGCACTGTGCTCTTCGCTTGCAAGAATGGCGATCACTGCGCGCTCACCGGTGTCTACTACATCTCGCGCCTCCGTAGCAACATCGTCAGCCTCGGCCAGCTGGACGAATCGCACTGCAAGACAGAGATCGAGAATGGCGTCCTCACATTGCGTGACCCCCAACGTCGGCTGTTGTGCCGGGTTCGGCGGACCGCCGGACGTCTCTATGTGCTCAACGTCAACATTGCACAGCCCGTTTGCCTCGCGGCGAGGGGCATGGAGGAAGCCTGGACATGGCATGCGCGTTTCGGCCACCTCAACTTTGACTCGCTTCGCATGCTCGCTCGACGTGGGATGGCACGAGGCTTTCCGGAGCTTGAGCGCATAAATCAGGTTTGCGACGACTGCCTGATCGGCAAACAGAAGCGAACGTCGTTCCCCGCCATGGTAGCATACCGCGCGTCAGAGCGCCTTGATCTCGTCCACAGCGATATATGCGGGCCCATCACGCCGTCAACCCATGGCGGCAAGAGGTATTTCTTGTTGTTGATCGATGATCTAACCCGCTACATGTGGCTCTTTCTGCTGGCGGTGAAAAGTGATGCTCCTGCAATCATCAAGCGCTTCAAGGCTGGCGTCGAGGTCGAGACCGGCCGCAAGCTGCGTGTACTTCGCACGGACCGCGGAGGGGAATTCTCCTCCGTAGAGTTCGGCCTGTACTGTGCCAACGAGGGTGTCCAGCGGCATCTCACGGCGCCATACTCCTCGCCAGAACAGCGTGGTTGAGCGCCGCAACTGCGGTTGCGGCCATGGCGCGCTGCATGATGAAGGCGAAGGACATGCCGGGGGAGTTCTGGGGCGAGGCAGTGTCCACCGCCATCTTCATCCTGAACCGTTCGCCAACGAAGAGCGTTCGCGACAAGACCCCGTACGAGGCGTGGCATGGTCGAACACCTACCGTGCATTACTTCAAGACGTTCGGGTGCGTTGTTTACGTCAAGGACGTGAGACCGTATTTGAAGAAACTCAATGACCGAAGCAAGGCCATGGTGTTTCTCGGCTATGAACCGGGAGCCAAGGCATATCGTGCTTACGACCCGGTATCCCGGCGTGTTTGTGTCACCCGCGACGCCGTGTTCGATGAAGCGGCGAAGTGGGACTGGGCGGCTTCAGGAGAGTCCGTTGCGGCCTCCTTGGGTGATTCGTTCACCGTCCACTACGAGGTGGTTTCCTCCTCTTTGCCATCCAGCATGGTGCCAGGAGGCCAGGCAGCAACACCGGAACACTTGAAAACGGCAGCTCCCAACGACCCTGCTTCGCCACGCACTCCGGAACCCGCCATCGAGTTTGTATCGCCCCCAACTGCTGAACCCGACGTTGACGACGATCACGGGGCACCACGGCGCTACAGAAGCATGGCCAACATCTTCGCCACTTCGAAGCCGGTGGAGCTCGACTCCGATGAGCTTCATTTAATCGCCACTCGGGAACATCAGGTTTCATGAACTTTGCAAGAAGGCGGGCATCGTCGAGGTCGCCACACGGCAGCAGGATTAAGGGGAGAATTGTTAACATGATCATTTAATCCTGTGCCTAAGTTTTTATTTTTCTGCATTAGGATCATTATCTCTAGCTTGTCATCTAGTTTTTCAGTTTCGTTATGGCGTTATGGCATTTCGCAACTCTGGCGTTATAGCATTTTGGCCACATTCGGCGTTATGTGTTTTCAGTTTCATGTGCATGAAGGAGTCTTAATGACCCTCACTAACTTTTTCCTTTAAGTTTGCATGTAACTTCATTCTATAAATAGCAAGGAAAAGGCTGCAGAACGACGCAAAGACCAAAACATCCATTGCTTCATCCTGTGTTCATCAAATCCCAATCCATTTCATTTTGTAGCTAGAGCTAGAGAGTTTGAGAGATTCGCAAGGGCAGTTGACAATCGGTATCAGAGCAAAATGTCGGCCCCCGTTGATCTTAGCACTCTGTCCATCGAGGACCTCACCGGCCGGCTCCACACTGTCGAGGACCGTGGAGAGTCGGATGATGAGGAAGGAGACCAGGTTCTACTCACGGAGAAGGAATGGTCGTCGTGCAACACCAAGAAGACTCGCGCCGCTGCCAACAGTGGGAACACGTCGCGCTCATGCCAGCGCGGCCGGCGCAGCCGTGGGCGTGACGGGGGAGACAGGGAACCAAAGTCTGAGCCATCCCAGTTTGCATGCCACGACATCTCCAAGGACAAATGCCGTTATTGCGGCAAACTCGGCCACTAGGCCAAGGACTACCGAAAGGCGAAAGGCAATCGCCGCCGAGAGCGCAGTAACCGCGGCCAGGAGGTCGTTGGTGTTGCAAGGAGCAAATGACATGGCTGAATGCAGGTGCAGATGATGCAACATGCAATCATGGCATGCATACATGATGTCAATCTGGTGACTAGTGACTGAACTTGTATATATTTCATGGATGCCGCATGCAATCAAGGGAAGTTTTGGCACACTGTGGAGCATCATGCCATCATGTGAGCTGAGTTTTTGGAGGAAGAAACTGCATGTCTTGTGTTCTCACATGGGCATAGGCACAGCACAGGGGGAGGTCGAAGACAGTTCAAAGTTTGCTAGGTCTCACGAGTCTAACCAAACAGTGTTGGCTTATTGCTTAGAACTATTTACACAAATGGCGCTGTGACTACTTTTCAAATTTGACACTTGGCACCTATTTTGCAAATCTAGCTTTCTCACCAAGCTTGGAGCCGGAGCAGACGACACATGCTGCCTGCGTCGCTACAGTAGCTCAACAGCGACCTGCCGAGCAAGTGTGGCTTAGCAACGTCCTGCTAAGCCCGTACAAAGTGGCAGGTGGCCACATGATTAGCATTAATTGAGCATCATTAATACTAATTAACCACTAATCAAATCATTGTGCGCTTACAACGTTCTACCTTGGTAGGTGTCTGCCAAACTCAAGGAAAGGTTAGATTTGTAAAGACATGTCTAAGTCAAATTTGAAAAAAATATAGCTACAGATCCATTTGTGTTAACAATTATCTGACTGACATCAGCCACAGTAGCCCAAGTACTGGACTACTTCAAACCTGTCCAAATGGGCTGGGCCTTGACGGGCCGCACCGCGGCCCGACAGTGTAGACCCGGCCCGTAACGGCACGGGCACGACCGCTAAACGGGCCAGGCCGGCACGGCACGTTGGACCGGACCGTGCCTGGGCCGATGGTGCGGCACGGTGGGCCGGCACGGCACGGCCCATTTAGCAATCGGGCTGTGCTGGCCCGGCACGGCACAGCCCACCCAACGGCTCTAAACGGGCCGTGCCGGCCCGGCATGGCACGTCCAGCCCGCAACGTTCAAAAAAATAGCCGTTTTTCTGACCGTTGGGGGGTAAAAAATTAAAAAAATCTGAATTTTTTTCTATAAATAGGGGGGCATCCGGTCTCCATTCACCACACCTCAATCCTCACTCTTCTCTCTCTGTTTAGCTGTGAAAAATCTGAAAGCGTTTGCGCAAATTTGGTGAAAAATCTGAAAGTGTTTGAAAATGATCCTATACTACTGGATGCTGTAGTTGCCATAAAAACTAAGTTTTTAAAATATTAGAGAGAAATTCCTATTTTATATGCATTCGCTTTTATTTTGGATCCTAGGGCCAAACTCCAAGGATTTATGAATGTTTTAGAAGTTTTAAGTGAGGCTACCGATTTAGATTATTGTTCATACTTTACATTAGTTAAGAATAAATTATATGAGGTATATGATAAATATGAAAATAAGTTTGGATCTGTGCGTTTGGAAAGACCCCTAGTAGTCCCTAGCACCTCTAGGGGGGCTATGCAATGGGGCAAGATTTTTGGTTCTTCGTCTAGTTCTCGTGCAGGTGCAGGTACACATCAGTTAGGAGGAGGAAGGTGACAAAGCACTAGAGACCTATCAAGTTATCTCAACAGTGATAGCGTCAGTTTCGAGCAGGAGTTGAACATCCTCTCATGGTGGCAAACCCAGAAGGTATCATATCCAGTGCTATCCATATTTGCGCGGGATGTGTTGACTGTTTCTGTCTCTACAGTCTCCTCAGAGTCAGCATTCAGTCTTTTCGAAAGAATAATCGAGGAGCGACGAACAAGTCTCTCCAACGAGACGGTCGAAATACTTCTGACCATCAAAGACTGGGAACAAGCTGAATCAAGACTCCAACATACTGCAGATAATAAAGATTTAGAAGAATCTTTTGAGAATTTGTATTTAGATAGCAATGAATAGGATTTTCAATATTTTTCTTCACATGTAGTCACTAATGAGCTTTATAGGTTGTACTATTTTTTCTTTACCAAGGTTTTCTCAAATTGAGTTTTTACTTGGTAAAGTTTTTAATGAGACAGCCATCCCATGTAATTTAATAAGTTAATAAATCTCATTATATCATTGCAAATATTTATTTTTATGATTAACAATGTCTATAATTTTCTATATATTTTTCGAATTTTTTTCTGAATTTTCTACAATTTTTCTTAATTTTCTATAATTTTTCTTTTTTTTCTCTTTTTTTGGGCTAAACGGGCTAGCTGGGCCAACACGGCCCGTTTAACATTAACTGTGCCCGGGCTGGCACAGCACGGCATCGGCCGTGCCTGGGCTTGCACCGCGGCCCGCGGGTCAGCACGGCACGGTCCGTTTATTATACAGGCCTTAACGGGCCGTGCCTAAACGGGCCATGCCGAGCCCGGGCCGGTGCCGTGCCGGCCAGTGGACAGGTATGGACTAGTTACTTTGAGGATATGTCTGCATTCCTTATTAGTAGCAGTATGTCTTTTCTTTACAGTTCCTTATTAGTAATATGTTTGTTACAATGATCAACAGGTATTTTCCGTCGAAAATTTTACACCGGAGGGGCTAGTTTTACACCGACCAGACTCCGGAGAAAGATGAAAAATGGAAGCTATATATACTGAGTTAATTGTATATCTGTATCACTGATGAGCGCGTATGTATCTCAGCCCATGAGCTTATACCTCTTCTCTTCGACACCGGTGACACCCATCTGTATCTCGATTATGGTATGGAGTGGCATCTACATAAGATTAAATGGAGTTATTTCAATTCAGATGCATCTCGCTTTTTTTTTTAGTACAGCATTGAGCAGAAAGAGAGAACGAATGTGTCACCTCGATGTATGGAACTTCCCTCAGAGGCCTGTCAGCAAAATATGCATACAGCGCTCGCAATATAGCCTGTAAATAGGGTAAACAGCTCAAGATTAGTGTCTCTGCACAAGGAAATTTCATCGACTGTAGCAATTTACCTGGTGGGATATAACGACCACTGGTGCACGCTGGCGTTCTAGCTCAATAATGACGGGTTCCAACCTGGGGATTGTTACCAGCACCACACAACAGTTAGGATAGAGGTAATGATATATAGAACTGAATATTTTCGCAGTTTTCTGTGCTGCAAAGTCTAGTAAAACTATACAACAACTTTGTCTGAATAATTCAGCGGGATTGTTTTAACCTCTGAATCACATCAAGGTAGGATTCCCCACGCGGGTAGCGATATCTCAGCTTGTCCTTCTTGCGTGACCTGATTAATTGCAAGTTGCAGCAAGCATTAGAAAAAACATCATAACAGCGTGTTCAGACGCAAATGTTCGCTAAATGCAGGTAAATAGGCCAATCTATATTTTGTACAACAAATAGTGCACTACACTGTGCCTTGTACGGTTATATCATCCGACCAACTTTGCAACTCATATTTGTGGAAATATCTAGTGCAACTTCTGTCTTCTAGCTTGATTTGTATAATATGGAAAAATTGTAACTTTGCACCACGATAATTAACACAACGGCCTGGCACTGTATATCGACTACCGATGAGGTATTCCTAATCAGGGATAGAAATCTCGGAACCGATGCAAAACCTGGCCGGTTACCGGAAAACCCAGAAAAAAATTAGATGAAATTCACGTCTCAAATCTTAAATTTAGACGATTTGAAAACCGGTAACCATTCCGGTTACCAGAAAAATCACTTCAAATATGAAGAAAGCCAGAGAAAATATAGCACAAAATATTAAGACTAGTATATTTATACATATTTAGTTTATACAATAGGTAATCTAGCACAAAAAAAATGTCCAAACCAACCTAGGAACTTCCTAGGTTACTAGGTGGTTTTTTCCCTCCCAGTATCCACCGGGATTTTCGATAACTGGCGGTTACCGGCTGGTAACCACCGATTTTTCTTTCCCTGTTCCCAACCAACTGTTGCGAAACATTACTACATACTCATATTCCTCGGGCATAATTTTCTTTATCTCTTCATACGTCATCCCATCACACACCCCAGAATTGATCTCATCAAGAGCACGCCATTGTATCTGCAAACAACGATGCTTAAGCTATGTCAATATAGATAGCTAACAAGAGGTCTGTAAGAAAACTCCCAAACTTTCTAGCCAACAACCTTTGGGAATCCAACAATTGGACTTGCTGTCAAAATTGTTCTCTGGAGAGTGCTGGTCCAAATCTAAACAAGAAGATAATCACAAATTAAAGCCTCTTTCTTTGTTAGATCATTTTCTTAGGATTACAACCACCATTTGTTTCTCAGGCTAACAGCCATAATAAGTTGCCCCTTTAAAATAATGTAATTCAATTAGAGGGAATTACTTACAGTAGCAGTTTTCTCGGATTTGAGACGCTTTTCGACAAAATTGGCTAGTTTCTTCGCATAAAGCTCTCCAGCTTCACTGTGCACCATTATCAGGCAGGTTTAAGAGGACTTTGTTAGTTCAATACATTAGGTCCTACAAGGTCAATGAGTCTGCATGATATTTTCTTGATGAATACACTAACTAAACTTTCTAATAAAAATTCTCCATAAATATTAACTTTCCTATTACTTATGTAACTCAAAATGGTAACTTAAACATAGAAAAGTACCATCTGAAGGTATCAGATTAGAGCTTAGAGAAGCAAACCTCAGGACTGTGTCACCACCAACTCTTCCCCTAACATTGTGTAAACTCTCACCATGTCTGGTAAGCAAAATAGGCCTAGGCGTAAGATGAGAGTTCACCTGCAGTTGCATATTGAGAAAAGATGTGTCACCAATAAGTTCACATGTAAATAAAGCTCTGGTGTTAACCCAACTAATTGTGAAAGACTCCTTCAAATAAACTCCGACAACTATGAAATATGTGCATTTCCCAGAATAGGATGGTATTATGCTTACTCAGGAAACAGCAATAAATCATTTATATGAGCATTGAAGTACATACCAAGAAAAAGACAATACGCCCAGGGAGATAGCCACAGATATTGTTCACCTGAGTAAAAGGTCAGAAAAAAGTTAAGAAACTTTAAAGTAAGGAAGGACTAAACAAAATTTAGCATCACAATTTTTCAAAAGTTAAAAACATATGAGCACAAAATTCAACCAAAATACTCAGTTTTGTGTGAAGAATCAATCCTATTACATTAAGAGCTATGACTCTATAGGAAACCTATTTTGTAACTAATAAATACAAAACCCAGTAACAGGGTACCCCCCCCCCCCCACTACATTAAGAGCTATGACTCTATAGGAAACCTATTTTTGTAACTAATAAATACAAAACCCAATAATAGGGTACCCCTTTTACAGAACAACACCCAGTAATAGCATCTTTGTTACCTGTAACTGACCGCCCTGCCCTTTTACCATATCAATCATTTTGATGTAAGAACCTTCCTCCACCGGCTCGTAGACCTACAAGAGGAATGCTACTTGATTCAAGACTAAATAGTTCATACAACTAAAGAATTTTACTTAGCATGCAGCGCTACAACAGAATATAACTAGCTTAAACCTTTTCATAATTTGCCAAACGTTCCTTGAAGTCCTGCAGTCCAGCTTCATAATCTGGCCTACA
Organism: Melocanna baccifera; assembly: GCA_036346265.1. Lineage (NCBI taxonomy): Eukaryota > Viridiplantae > Streptophyta > Magnoliopsida > Poales > Poaceae > Melocanna > Melocanna baccifera. The sequence continues at coordinate 24,794,415 of CM070689.1, forward strand.
AAATTTCCACGGGACTAGGTTACAAAATTTACAGCTTTCTAGGAAAAGGAAAATTTTGGGGGATTTTCAGTTTCTAACTGGTGAGCATAGTCAGGACTTTGTTGAATTTTCAGGCGTACATTCCTTTCGATTATGTTCTGATCATTACATATTGTCTCCAGAAATATAATCTGCAGAAAGTGAATTTGATTAGCAAGAAAAGTTCAAGATGACAAAGGATAGAAATTAAGCAAATGCACAGGGACATATTAGTTAAACTAATCGACAAACTGTCAGTAGTATGACGGTATTATATGTTCACTCCCATTATCCACATGAATCAATTTTAGCTCATGATACTTAAGGAAGCAAAAGTAAAAAACCATATCTATTTTAAAATCCAAATGCTATCAATTACCTTACAGTTCCCTTCAGCCATCTTCATTAGCATATTCCTTCGTTTATTTGTGCTGTTTGTTGCATCAAATATACCAACCTACACACAACTGGACCTGGTCAGAATGAAAATTACATTGCAAGCAGGCTATGGCAACATAACACCAGCTTACCTGACCTCCTCCGTGCATCCAGTCTATCATGTCTTCCATTGCTAAAGCAGCCACCTGGCAACATGTAGGACAGAAAGATAATGTAGAAATTTGCTAGTAATATACTGAACCAAAGGTATCACTTTAATGTTAACATCCGCCTCATGGGCCTGGTTGTCAGCCAATCAAATTTGACCTCTGAAAATGTAGTATGCTAAACTGAAATTTTTTTATGGCCTTTATGGAACTTCAATGAGAAGAATCTAGGATAACCCAAAATTCCAAATCAAAGACCATAGCATGAGCTTAAGGTGGCGGCGTAATTCTAGGTCGTCCTAACCAGGGTTAGAAAACCAGGTACCAGCCTAAATCCCGGTCAACGGCCGGAACCGGTTACCGGCCGGTAACCGGAAAAACCGACCAAATTTCAAGTGTCCAAATTGGAATTTGAAACCGGTAACCAAAAAAATTAACCAGTTAATGCCCAAAAACCGGAGAAAAACCACTAAAAACCGGTTTTTCAAATTTGAAATTAGAAATTCTTAATACATTTATAGCAAAAAGCATGAAGTAAGCACGGGAGGTGCATGCATCTTCTTAATATATTTCATTAGTGTTAACAAATATAAACATCTTTAGAGAAACTAATTTTTACATTCAAAATTTTAAATTTAAATTAAATAAAAAACCACCGGTAGAATTGGTTACCGGCGCCGGTAACCGACCGGTTACCGCCGGGTTTTTGAACCCTGGTCCTAACTATGTTTAGTGACAAAATGTGACTATATTACAGAAAGTGGCAGGACAAACATTGTGCCTATGTCAAATAAATCTGATCCAAAAATTACAAATTTAAAGTGTTGGAAACTTATGAGAAGTTTTTTTATAGAAACCGAGAAAAACATTTTACTCCCTCTGTTCATAAACAAATGGCGCTATAGACTATTATGAGGATTAAGTTGTGGTTCAAAATTACCATGGTAGCACTATTAATTTATCTTAAATATGTGCATAGATTAAATAGTTGAAAGGAGACGGTATAAAATGAAAGATTGTGGGACATTCTTCTTCAAAACATAGAACAACATATATTTGTGAAAGTCTAGGATGACTCTCCTAAAAAAAAGAGTCTAGGATGACATCCATTTTTTAACAGAGGGAATGGGATTAGAACTATGCTTAGCAAGAAATTGTTCAACAAAGTATTACTAACCTCATTACGTGCCTCAATCCCTTCGGGGTTATCATCACGGAAAAAATCTGCAGACTGAACCAATGAAACTACAAAATTGTTAGATTACTCTTCGACATAAAATGTGGTTTTGCTGACATTGGCTCGAATAACTGTGTTGCAAAATCCAACAAGATGTACAATACTTGTATGTAAACTAGCAGTACCATAAATATGCAATAGGACAAGAATCAGAGACAAATATGTATTCATGTATACAATAAAAATTGTCGAAAGAAATGTGTAAACCAAATAAGAAGTTTATGCATTAACTGTCTCAACCAATGTTCAAACAAATTTAATAAACGGCGAGTTGGTGACATTCAATGTTGCTGATGAAATTGGTGGATAGCAACATGGTGACCTCTACCCATATAGACACAACACTAAAGAAATGTTGAAGTTATTTTCTTTAGAAGGCATGCCACTTGCCAACCATGTTGTGAATGATAAAATAATGTGAAGATAATATAGCCGTGATAATGATAATCATTAATACACCAACAAATTAGTGATATAAAAAGGCAAATATGAATGTAGAGTAACTTGAAATGAAATAGTGCTATGTTAAAAATAAGCCATTGATGGTATATACTTGAATAAAAGCAATGTGTGAAGAGAATTGCAGCAAATGCAGTTCTTAGTACCTGATTTGCTCCATGCTTCAGACGACGGTACTGCACATCGAATTTCAACCAACAGATAATTCAGTTCATTTGTCAAGTAATATGATAACATGTACTCATTGTGCCAAGATAATCAATGGGAACTAGAATATAATCACCTTTCCAACGTTGAAATGTCTTGTTTCATGACCTAACCAACGAAGGTACCTCGTAAGCTTAACTGCAGTAAAGGTTTTACCACGAGCTGGTAGGCCAACCTAATATATGAGTAGACATATTCACAGTAACTTTAAATATTAAATACTACAAATCATATAAGAGATGAAAATATTTAAAATTATTCATTTAAAAAAATTTGAAATTATAATACAGTTACAATAATTTACCAAAACAATAGCCAATTTCCGGTCCTCCTTTGACCCATGCAACTGATCAGCTACAGCTGCAGCTGCCACAGATCCTGCTGCCTCTGGCATGGCCTTTAGATATGTCAACAATAAGAAAGAATCAAGCACAAATTTCATTCTGATGGAATATTCTTGTAACTACATCAAAACTGATAAATGAAGAAACGAATCATACTACATGTTGGTTCACGCACAACAATTCAACAATTCCAACTAAGTCATTGTTAGTGATATGCCTTAGAGATAGTCATAGAGATAATTGTATCACTTATATGTTTATGATCATTTGAATAATATGTTATTTTATCTCTTGAACAAATGTATCCTATTAATAAACAAGTATGTGACTTATTTGTAGAACTCTTTATTCATGTTTTGCTATTATTCTAAATTATTCCTGATCTTGTATCATTATGTAGAACGATTATAATTTATAGATCATTATTTTACGGATCATAGATATGGAGATATCAAATCAATAATGTGGACACATGTTAGAGAACATAGTGTTGGATTGACCTACCATGAGACACTGCGAAAATTGTTATATTTATAAGTGTCATCAGTTGGTCTCATACATAGTGTATATAGAATCCTTCGACCTGAGATCATCATAATTTCTTACATGTATAATAGTTTACTTAGGGGATATCAAACACTGATCTGTAACTGAGTGATCATAAAGATAGCTTTCAAGTTTACTATGAAACATATGGAGGAATATGAGCGATCAAGATGGAATTTATCCCTTCTATATAACGGGAGAGATATCTTTGGGCCCCTCAATATGATTGTATTAAGAAAGTGCACAACCATATCGAATGTGGTCGAGAAGTTAATCACAACTGAGTAATCCACAACAAATCTGAGTGAAGAATCAAGCTATCATAGGATAGCATGTTTCTCACATTGAGTTCAATATAATATTATGAGGCAAAGAGATCGATACATAAGCACTATATAGGTTCATCCGATATGATATTTATGCATATTTGGAAGTCGTTATATCCTACTAGAGACCGTCACCGATTTATGGACCGAAAAGGAATTTTTGGAGCATAGCTAAATATACATGAACCTACAGTCACATACTTAACAGGTTGGAATGATAAGGGTAGGATGACAGACTCCGAGTGGAATACGATCTTTACTCCATATTAGATCCGGTCAGAGGCTCTCCAAGTGGGATACGGTATCTACTCGTATTTGATAAAGATACAATCAGAGGCTCTCTGATGTTGGATACGATATCTAGTCTTATCAGATAAAGATCTGATTGAAGGTTGTATATTAAGAGAGGTGGGGGGCTGAGGGTGCATCCTGACACACCCATCGAAACCCTAACTGCTACCTCTCAAAACCCCCTGTCGTGTGCTCTGATGCTAGCACACCAACGCACGGCGTTCTATCTCTAGACGTGTGGACTTCAGTAGAGGTGTTGCTGCGACTGCGGCGCTGATCAAGACGATCGTGAGGAGACGGTTGGCCAGAGAATGATTAACTAATTCTACTACACCGATGCGTGCTTCGCTGAACCGTCCACTTCAACTCTGCTTCTGCTGCACTGTGCGTCTAATGGTAAGGATCTATGATCTCTTACTTACATGGTTTTCTGATTTACGTGGTAGAAAATTTTAATCTGCGCTACTGTAGCCTACCCGTTTCCCAACAATCATGTCTTTAGTTATTCATTTATGCACTTACACCCTGTACTTGATAGGCTGATTCTACCATAGAGCTCTTTAGGGGTTATGGTGATAGTTTAGGACAACCCAACCCATACACAATTTATTCCTATTTTTGTTATTTTTTCTTTGTTACCTCCTACTGGTTAAGGATAGAAACAATACTGACCTTTCCTGATCCAAAACTAAGGCCAGATGCTAGGGAACATGCACTAGATGATTTGCCAAGTTTAGGAGAGCCAACACCTCTGTCAACAAAAAGTCCCTTTTGCCCATCTTGCTTTTGCAATGGTGTGCAGGTACCAACTGACTTTGACTCTATGATTCCAGAAACTTGCAACTTCTTAGAAGAATCTGCTACTAAGGGGGCGATCAGAACAGCTTCTGCGACCACGCGGTGGCATCAGATGCAGGTGCATCGTAGCTACGATGCACTGCTCTGAAAAATTTCGTTTGTTTTTAAATTTACTTATACTTTTTTCCCCGTTTTTTGTTTTCGTTTTTTTTTATATTTTTTTACATTTAATTATGCTCAATAAACCAACTTATCTACAGTGTTTTTTCAGCCAGCTACAGTATTTTTTCAGCAAAAGTCAAAAGCCATCGCTATTCCGATCACCCCCTAAGGCCCCAATATCCTACAAAAGAATCAAATTAATGTGCCATGGCTCTTTCCAATACGTTTTTGGTTTACAGAAATACAGAATATTTTATTGTAAAACTTATATTCAATTCACCAATGCTGATTCAAAGAAAGAACAATACTTGTGTTCCAAAAACATGTGATACAGATATCAAATAGATGTAAGTAAACAAAAATTATAATCGATCATATGAAATGATAACCACCTAAGACCATACTAGTTTCATGTTGGTAAGAGGATCAATTTCAGGTGTAGAACTGGAAAGTTGGCTGTACAAGTGAGAAAATGGCAAATGATATGTCAAGGGAAATGTATGGCTCTTGGTAACTGAATGCATCATACTGAAATATCTGACTTTTTTTATATAAAAAAAATACACAACACAATTCATTGGTGGAACCAATACGCTAGCATACCAACTTTTCCAGATTACAGCTTACCTTCTTTTGGTAACTATGATCTTTAAAATCTGCAGAAGAACTACTTAGACTCTGAACTCCATCACTAAGAAGCATATCATTTGTCCACAAGGCTCCAGGCCGAATCAAGGATGCTGGAGTCGCTGCAAGGTTTGCTGCATATTCAGCTGGTGGTGCAGTTGGTGCTGGAACAACATAATGCTCTAAGTCAAGCTCCAAACTAGCAGCAGATCCATCCTACAGAAAGGCATGAAACAAAAATCTGTGAGAAAGCACAACACCAATCAGCTCGGTTATTAGCATTCAAGTGCAAAAAGAATACGAGTGTTCAAATGACTAGTGAGAAAAGATGAGGAAATGAAAACACACATTCTTTTTGTTACTCTAGGGATTCTATTAAGCGATTACCACACAAAAGTCTGTGTCAAGAAGGTTACCCAAAGAAAAGGGAGAAAATGCGAAAAATCAGCTAGCATTCCTGCCATCAAATAAAATTTCGTTGAAATTTCTATAAGGATATATTTGATAGGATATCTTTCATCTTGACAGCATGTGGATTGCTTAATTTCTACCCATAAACATACCTTTTAGACAAGCACATTCCAGCTTTCAGAACATGGCCACTACATCCTAAAGATTAAACTTTAAATGAAGCTACAAAAAAAAAATGTACTACATGAAGCAGTATTGTTGCTGTTGTCTTTTTTTCCTCTGCTTGTTTGACTTCAGAAAGATTATACAGTAACAGTTTGCAATCAAATGCATACATAACACATGAAAAATTCAAAGTCAAACACTCATTTGATTCTCACCTCGGTCGCATGAGCGGGTGTGACATTTATGCTGACGTCAGGAATCCCCCGGACTCTGGATGGCTGGAAGTTCTCCTTGAACACCCTCCAGCTCGCGGCAAGATCGAGCGGAGACACGATGTCCGCCTTGTTGAACACCCTGAACTCAAGCACCTCATCATCTCCATTAAGCCTGAAAAATGCGACCCTCGCATCGCCCTCGAGCATGCCTCCGGTGAGAAGCCGCGTCGGCCCTTCCTCAATGACGCATGGGGTCGCCGCGTCATTGGGCTTGAGCAAGAATTTGAAGTCGAGCGTTTCTACAGTAGATTCCGCAAGTTACCATCTTTTGGGGGGAAATGCATGCACGCGGCAAGAGTTGAATCTAACACATCCATTTCTAACCGAGCCAGCCAAGCAACTCTATTTCATTCAACCAAACAAACTCATGGAATGCAATTCAGCATTCTAGCCGGCAGCAGAGAAACACAAAAAAATCCATCCTATAGGCTTTTGGTTTACTTATTACAATGAGAAAGTTGACTTCAAAGTACAGCAACTAGACAATCCAACTCCCTCGAGTCCACTTCAATCCATCAAAGAAGCTCACAAAACCCAGTTCTCTACCAAACACCCAGCCCAGCACAAGCAACCAACCAGCAAGGCAAGAACTCAAAAACGACCAGAACGAAAAGGGCGAAACTAGACAAGCAACAGCAGCATCCAATTGCAATCCACATACAAAAAAAGGCGATATCAACATAGAAACAGGACAGCCACGAAGCAGGCGCCGCCGCATGCACGGTAGAGCTGAGCACGGGCGTAGTAGGTATAGCGTCGTACCATGGTCGGGCGGCACGACGAAGCTGAGCTCCCACATGCACGCCAGCTCCCGCTCCATCGCGAGCTGCAAGAAGGGGGACCATTTCCGTAAGCCACAGCGCAAATGGGCAAACCGGAAGCGCACGCGGCACCGGAGCAAAGCCGAGCGAAGCGGTCGTTACGGCGCGGGCGGGGTCCCAGGAGCCGATGATGGGCTCGGAGCCGTAGACGTGCGGGACGAGGTCGCCGCTGATCCGCGCGTTCTCCATCTTGAGCGACACGTACAGCTGCGCCCCGCCGTGCCACGACCCCGCGGCGCCGCCCACCCCCGCCGCCGCGCCCCGGCCGCCGCCGTCGATGCCCTTGGACCCCGACGTGCCCATGGTAGCTGCTGCCTGTGAGCGAGCTTGCGACGGTGGTGGTTTATCAATGGAGGGAGAGTAGTTTGGATTGGGGAGTGGGGAATCGGGAGAGCGATGGTGTGGAGTTCGAGGCTCCCGAGCTCGGAGGGAAGCGCGGCGGCGCGGGGCCCACCCCACCGAGCATTAATGTGGGGCCCACTGAGGATGTGGCAGCTCGCCGCCCGTCCAGTCCCGACCCGCCTCTGCTCTGCTCTGCTCGCCATCAAGAGGCAGGCAGGCAACTGGAGCCAGCCAACATCAAAACAAAGAGAAAAGGAGGGGGAAAAGGTGTTTTGTGGCTTGAATATGCCAACGGTGTTACCGCCTCAATCATTTTATCCAAAAATTTACCTATGCTACAGAAAAAAAATATCTATTGATTCGGACAATCTAGACCAGGAGCGGACCCGCCCTTCGGACATGCTCGATCGCCGACGGACCCGCCCCTAATCATGTCTCCTCCCTCTCCCCCTCCCCCCGCTGCCGTCTTCCGGCTCTCACCCCCCAGCGCCTCCCTTTCGCTCGAGCCCCGACCGCCCCCGCCTCCCTTTCACTCGGCCCCCACCCCCGTCTCCCTTCCGGCTCCCGTCCCCCCGCCTCCTTCCCCACCGCCGCCCTTCCGCTCGGCCGGCTCCGCCGCCGCCGCCTCTCCGCCGCCGCCGCCCCTTCCGCGCCTCCCTGCGATCGGCCGTCCCAGTCCCAGATCCGATCTCCCTGGCCGCCGTCTTCCCCGTGCTCCTCCAGATCTGACAACCGCCACCTCCCACCCTCTCCCCGTGCTCCTCCAGATCCGGCAACGAACTGTTCAATTACCTGCACACATCTTTGCACAACATCATCGAGCGTGCATTTGGCGTGTGGAAGAACAAATTGCACATTCTAGACGTATTTAGTTATTTAATGGTATGTCTTTTCTCTTCTCTTTTTATTGCATCTTTTATGTTACTATTATCAAATTGTGACACTACTGATCTATCTATCTTTCACAATTGACAAGTTGCTTCATCTACAGCTCATCTACGATTGTGGATTGAGCTCCTACCGTTATCTACATATGTTTACATGCAACTTGTAGTTATTTCTATTTTAAATCACATACTCTTATTAGTGCGATTGCAATGTAGTTTGATCATGAATTGCTTTGCTTTTGGGTAATACTGTTTTGTTTCACACTTTTAATTCCGGCTCCGTCCTAACTCTATTTTATTTCTAGATCCGCCACTGATCTAGACGTACGATTATAGATAAAATGGACTCTTCGATAATCGTCTATCGGTGTCGATTCTCTATCCTAGAATCTAGAATGCAATCCTAGAATCGCTTTTAGCATGTCACTAGAAGAGAACAACGAATAAGGCAAATTGAGCATATGCAAGAGCATCACCTGATCGATGAAGCAGCGATAGGGTATGGCTCATTCTTTATGGTTTTTTTTAACAGATAAATGAAACGGTTTTGTCAATTTTTCTAAACATCTTATCGAGACTGTTTTTTAAAGCGACTTATGATATTCAGTTCATTTGTATAAAACAGCCGCAATAGAACCAAAAGTGATCAGTCGTAACTATAAACCATCAGTCGTAATTGAAAAAAAACTACCCTATATATGCTCCATATATATCTATCGGAGAACTTTCTTTACTATGACTAATTGCTCCATGAACAAAATAAAACGAGCATGATGCAGCTTTAGGGGTACTCAATTGGGTTTAATAAGTCGTGGCGACAAAAATTCAAACTGAAATAAGCAGGCTTTTATTCAACCAAGTTACAAACCTAAAGGGAGTTGATAAATATCATTCGGATGTTTTCTTCTAAACTATTATCCAAATTTCTGACCGTTAGATCAAAGATCTAATGGTCGCGAATTCCTCTCCCTCCCTTAAAAACTCCCCCCTAAAAAAGGCCTGTTGGATTATTGATCTAACGGTCAGAATTTGGATGATTGTTTAGAATAAAACATCCGAATGATGGCTAGACATTCCTTACCTAAAAACCTGATAAGCAAATCACAATAGGGCTGCTTCTTACAGTATGCGTCTCGGAGACCCACTTCAATCTCCCTTAGGCGTGCTTGGTCTTGCCAGTGTCCTAGCTCAGCTTCACCGCGAAGTTCCTCTTGGCTCTACTTATTTTGGCTTAAACTTCTGGTTTTTTTATTATTCCTAAATTTCATCTTTTTCTGATTTTTTGGTTTTTTGAGCTTTTTTATCGGATTTTTTTCTTATACTCATTTGCATTATACATAATGGAAAAACATGTTTTTCTATGTTTGTCGGATGTTTGTCTCGACGCACGATAGTCAGCGTCCGGTTCACCGTGTCCTCGCCGGCGCACGCCCGGGCAACGACGGACGGGTAGTTCAGCTCGGCTCCGGCGATCTTGCGCGTGCCCCGGCACGCGTCCCTCTTGCGAGTGATGATCTCCACCTGGGTGGTATTGTAGCCGAGGCCGCAGATGCAGGCGACGCACTGCACCTCGTCGATGTCGTAGACCAGCCCCGGGTTGATGACCTTGGCAGGGAGGCGCCGATGGATAAGAACCCCTGCGGCATTGAGCTTCTCGTCTAGGATCGGCTTGCCGTCGGTGCCGACCATGTCGGCGGTCGTCATGATCGCCCACTTGATCATCGCCGGGGGCCAGTCCGGGTGCACGCTCTTGATGACGGCAGCGATCCCACTAAGGTGCGCCGCCTACATCGACGTCCCGGAGACGGAGTTGAAGGCAACGTCGCTCATGTTCCCGGGCAAATGAACATCGTCTTCTCCACCCGCCCGACCTTGGTCGGCCAGGCGGCGATGACCATCGGCCAATATTCGACACAGAAGCTCATCCTAAGCCTAAACGACGCAGGCATGCACTCTATCAATAGTTTGTACTACCATCACAAGAACTAAATAATTTGGTGTAATTGAAGTAAGGAAGGGAAGCGAGCGAACCAAGTTTCTTTTGGTACTTCAAAAACTCCCCGTGGTACGCGTCCGAGGCCTCCTGGTCTGCGGTGTAATCGAACATCACAGCTCGGCTACGAGTTGTCTTTCCTACGCATGGAAACTGTGGCCGCCGAAGTGGAGAGCTATATTCAGAGGAATCGGAGTCAATCTCAGCGCCAGTAGGAGTCATCTTAGCTATTGTTGGAGGCTGTGGCCGACGAGGAGGAGAGCATTGTGCAGAGGAGTGAAGGCGGCAGCTTCTGGGGTGTAGGTGCGTGCCCCTGGTGGAGCTGTTCGCTTCCCTCCCGAAGCCCACATCTTGGATCGCCGCCATCTTAGTGGTCATCTTCCTTTTGTTCTTGCTCATATGGGGCCGGTGGCGGTCGCCGTCGTCCCCGTCCTCCCCGCGCCCCGACGAGGTGGGGCTCTCCGCGCCCCGCTCCATCCTCCCCGGCCCCGACGACGACGATCCAAGCCCAGGCCGCGCCCCGACTCGGGATAGCCAGTGGTGCACGCGTGTCGGCGCCTCCTGCTCCGTGCCCTCGCCGCCGCTCGTCTTCCAAGGCTCCGCGGTTTGGGGGGTTTGGGACGGGATCGCTTGTACACGTGTCTCTTCCCGTATTTTTAGAATCTCTCCCTTTGTTTCTTCTTTTCTTTGTTTGTTAGGAAAAATCCACGCAGCGATTGGAATTAGACCGTACACGCTGAGTTGGATAGGAGCAATCGGAGCAGTTGATAGCAAAGAAATGGGCGTTCGAAATAGCGATGTTTTTTGATTTTTACTAAAATTTTACTGTAGTTGGTTGATTTTTTACTGTAGCTGAGTTGACTTATTGGGCATAATAAAATCTACAAAAATATAAAAATAAAAGCGGCACACTAATCAGAGGAGATGATGCAAAGGGATACAGAAAAAAATAAAACACAAAAAATACTAAAAAAATAAAAAAATTGAATAAAGACAAAAGTGCTACAGTGCCACCCATCGCTGCTACAGTGATTTGATCGCTAGAAGCCGCCTCTAATCACTAGAATGATTATTTTTAGGGATGAAAATAGATGAATAGCCATACCATATTCACATTCATGTTTTCGAGTCGGATACGAATTCAGATGTTTTGTCGCATTCATGTTTTCAAGTCGGATGCGAATTCAGATGTTTTTGGATTTGGAATATGAATGTGGATGATATTGAATATAAATTTAAATTGAATATTTGTTCAATTCGATCGAATTCAGACATCCGCATTGATTTGTACACTTTCAAGATAAATGTTGTCGTATGCAACACGATAACCATTGTAATAGGACGAATTAAGGGGGTGTTTGGAATAGCGATAATTTCTAACTGAAATTTCACTGTAGCTGGCTTTTTTTACTGTAGATGAGTTGGTTTATTGGGCATAATTAAATTTAAAAAATGTAAAAATAAAAGCGGCATGCTAATCTATCACAAATAATGCAAAGGAATACAGAAAAATAAATAAAACTCAAAAAACAAAAAAAAATTAAATGAAAACAAAAGAGCTACAGTCGATCAAAAGCTATCGCGCAGCAGAAACTCATCTTGCCAAATTACAGTCGATCAAAGTGCCGTCTTCCAACTATTTTCAGCCTCGTAGCGTCGTGCGGTGTCTCGCTTACATTTCACTCACCATTTCCATTTTCATACTACTTAATTTCTCGGTGTTATTGTTTTCCCTTTTTTTTTTCCAGAACACATGTCATTTTGCCAAATTACAAGTCTTTAGGATGCCACAGCTCTGAACCTCCCAATTCGACCCTGACACCTCTTACTCTTCAGTACAAACCTATATGTTAACGTGAAATTGCCATCAGAAATCATTTTATGCACCTACATGGAGTACATGACTGCTGTGTAATGTGACTCCAGAATCCTCTGCCTCTTGCTCCTAGAGCTGCTGCTGTACACCATCTCTGGGAAGGCAACCCTGGTCAATGCCTGCCTGACAGCCTCCTTAAGAGACGTGAGGCAGACACCCAGATTGCCCTCCTCGCTGCGCAGTATGAAGACATGCTGCGTCCTGCCTCCCAGGGAGGTCATGTCTGCCCTCAGTGCCCTCAGCCTGAGGCCGTGGAACGCTCTGGCGATGTCGGCGACGAGGTCCGGCCGGTCGTCGCAGCTGACCGAGGCCCTGATGTACGTTGTCCGGTCGTCGCCGACGGCGGCGTGGCTCTGCCCGGTGTAGCACTGGACGGTGACCTCGTTGGCCTCCGGAGGGACGGGCGTTGCCTGTGTGACTTCGGTTGCTTTCCTCTTCAGGTCCTTCACTTGACTGACCACCCTGGCTAACAAGGTGGCCTTGTCCATCTGTTCACGAAATGGATAAACGTATCAGCAATGCTTCTGCTTGTGGTACATACAGTACTAGTAGTTCAGATCATCGTTTTCACAAACAGACGGTGTGAAGGAAATCTATGAGTAAAAAACTATTACTAACTGTGAATTGAAGGATTGTCGATCAGGCTGCCTCCTTAAAAATTCACTAATTTAGGTGTTTTTGTCAGAGCTGCTGACTGGTATTCTTGTAAGAGAGGAGTTATATTGAACCTGAATAGTTAGTTTGTCTGAAAGAGATATTGATGAATTATTGGTTTGAAGAACTGAACTTGTTTCAGCTGCAAATTCTGCTGCTCTGTTAATTTTAACCAGAACTGCATATGTCACTTGGCTATATATTTTCTATATGAACAAGAACTCTGACACGACAAGGCTAGGGGAGATGTCGCAGACCTGCTTGGCACCAGGGATCATTTTCCTCAGCGTAGCCAGGTGAGCATTGATCCTCTCCCGCCGCCGCCTCTCGGCCTCGCTGTGGATCTTCAGGGCCCTCTCCTCCGTCGCGCTCCTTCCCGACGACGACGACGGCTTCGGCGCGGTCTGAGGCGGCGCCACGCTGGCCTGCCGGGGCAGCAGAACCGTGCCTCTGTACACTGAAGGAAGAGCACAGCCACCATGATGCAGATGCTGCTCCTGCTGCTCCTTCCCTGCTCGAAAGGGCTGGCATGTAGCCATCTAAGCCACCATTTCTCCTCGCCAACGAAAACCTCAAGCCTGACGAAAACAAAATATGAAAGAATCTCCTGAAACCTCAGGAACAGGATCAAGAAGACGACGAGGCAAATGGATCCATGGATAGCTGCAGTAACATTCTCCTTACCTACGAGAATTTCTGTCGGTGCAAAAGAAGAGCGAGGAGTGTGGCGAAGGAAGCGAGGAGCACAAGGGCTACTTTTAAACTAGCGCAAGAAGAACAGCAGCAACGTACGTCCTCATCTCATTGCTAGGACGGATGGATATACTTGTGGTGATCACCTCATCATGATATATGTGCATTGTTGTTTTTTAATTATCGGCCAACCACCCCTGGCTAAGTAGCTAGGGCATTACTTTTCCGCATTTTGTTCCCCACTAGGGGATGCTCCTTTGGACTGGCGTGGAAGTTGGTCGTAATCTTGGGACTGCCATGAGCAGAGGATTAGTGTGATAAACTGAATTTTGTAATAATTAACACCTACACTTGTTCCTCCAAAATTTGTGCAGAGCAGTCACTGACAAACGGACAAGAAGATGGTCATCTACACCGACGTTGTGCGTCCGAACCCACGTGTCACCAAGGGGATGCTTATTTAGGATTTTAAAACTTAAGCTTTTAGTTTTTTTTAGTATTATAATTTTTTGTATGGTAGCTTTTTCAGTATAATTAATTTTTAAAAAATAAAAAATAGATAATAGATAATATAAAAGAATAAAAAATATAAAAAGCCTAAAAAATAAAAAGATGAAATTAAGAAACTACCGACCAAAAACTAGAACTAAAACCAAATAAATGAGCACTGTCTAAAACAAGATTCCGCATGAAGGATCTATACCGTTGGTACGTGTAACATCTCTGTGGCTGAAAAGTTAACATCTATAGGATTACATGGTTAACAAGGCACGCAATTGACTAGTAGAACTTAAATGACCTGTTGTTTCTAGCCTTCTGGGAGGATGACAGATGGATGAAGAGATGGCTAAGTGAACAGATTCTAGTAGCATTAGCACTCTTAATTTTATTAGAATGAGAATTTCTATTCTAAATTAGAAAAGAGTTAAAGGAACTATATAAATCATAGGGTGACCATAAAGAGAAATCAAGCCCTAAGTAACCAAAGCAAACAAGCCACTTATCCAAAGTAGGGGGTGCACGAGAGGGCCAGAGGTTAGGATATTCTTTAGCACTAGATTCATATATAAGGTAAGGATCTAAAAGTCTTAAAAAATTCGAGAGAGTTGTGACTGAGCGGCAATCCCTTGTATTTTTTTAGATTATATTTAAGAAATTTACGGTCGGCTTCGTCAAATCTTTTCTCTCTTATCATGGTTGGTTCAATATCGTTATTTTAGTTCTATCTATGAGATTCACCTTTTAGTTCATGATACCGTGCACACTTGTGTCATATTTTACAAACTCTGATCCGGTCAAGGACTACTACATATAAGAAGAGTTATCAGAGTATTAAAAGTGGTATCAGAGACAAGGCCGGATTAATATGATTTATGAGTATGTCGGTAAAGCATCAGGTGGCATAAAATCAATATCGATATCGATGATGTAAAATCAAATAGAGAAATTTAATGGCAGAGAAAATTTCAGTACGTGGCAATGCATGGTAAAGGATGTCCTTGTCCAGTAGGGACTAATCGATGATTTTGAAGGGGACAAACCACAAAAGACGTCCAATAAAAATTGGAAGGTGATGGAGTCGAAGGTTATCAATACAATCCATCTGTCTCTCTGATGAGGTAAAGTACTCAGTAATCAATGAAAATTCGTCGAAGAATTTATGTGAGGACTTAGAAGAATTGTATATAGCAAAGTCACTGACAAACCAGTGGGTGCGGAAGTGACAACTGTACAAGTTGCACATGGAGGAGGGTACATAGTTTGTTGACCATCTCAATATCTTCAATAAGCTTATCATATAGCTGACTAGTGTGGATAACAAATTGAAGAGAACAACAAGGTTGTCGTATTAATTTTATCTCTACCACCATCATGGGAGCAATTGGTGATAAATATTCTCATCGAAAAAATTACTTTAAACTTTAATAAGGTAGTTGCATATTTATTGGGGATGGAGTCCTTAAAAAAGACATCGGAATCTTCATCCTCGGGTGATCAAATATTAGCTGTAGTAGGTATTGTAGGCAAAAGCAAAGGTCATAGGAAGAAAAAGAGCAAGACTAGGGGCATGCGTGTATGTTATTTATGTGATGAGGAAGGTGACATGATAAAAGATTGTCCAAGTTTGAAGCGACTGAAGGGTGAATGTTTAGTGGCGGTAGCTAAGTATGATTTGGATGTACTAGTTGTCAGTCAACTAGGCATTTCTCATGAATGGATATTATATTCAGGTTGTTTCTTTCATATATATTTGGTGAGGAGATGTTTGATGAAGGATCTTTATGTCTAGCGCATGGAACTGTTTACTTAGTAGATTGCAAAAAGTATGCAATTACTGATGTGAGAGCGATTACATTGGAGATATATGACAAAGTACATCACATATTGACAGGAATTCGACATGTTCTTGGCTTAAATAAGAATCTAATATCAGTGAGGCCGCTTGAACTCGAAAGTTATGAGATATCATTTCGAGGTGGAGTCATACGAGTTACTTGTAAAGAGCAAGTAATTATGAAAAATATCTAGAGTAATGAATGATACCAATTGGTAGGTACACCTAAAGGAAGGGCAAACAATAGGAGGTCTGAAAAAAATTTTGGTTAGGAGAAGAAAACTGTGTCGTCAATGGTAGGTCCTTAGATCTCATATGAAGTTATGTGTGGGACTGCAAAGACTGTAAAATCTTATAGACGTAAAGGAGAAGGTATGAGCTATTGGAACTATTGGAAGAAGGAAGACATGGTGGGACCAGCCACGTGGTACCAACGAGCAGGTAGAGCTCGAGGGCAATACAAACCTATAACATGGAAGTTGTAGGAACAAGAGGTGTGATTAACTAAACTACATAGCGAAGGAGCTCTCAAGGGGATGGTCAAGGAAGGCTAGCTCGGACACGGACACTGATACACATATTGCGGTGATGTGCATGAGCCCCTGTGGTGGGGCACTCCCAAAGGTAGAAGAAAAACAAAAAAAGCAACAAAAAAAAAGTGGGGCCAATTTGGAGGAATTCTGAGAGGAACACAATGATTTCAACGAATAAGAGTCAAGGTGGAGATCTTGAGTTAGGGTGACTCACAACTAGTCTTTTAGGATTTTAAAAATGTGTACTATAAAGAGTCTTAAATAAATCTTATTAGGATTAGGATTTCCATTCTAAATTGAAGAATGCTTAGGAGGGGCTATATAAACTATAGAAGTAATCATGAAGAGGAACCAAGCCACATGCAATCAAAGTAGAGAAGCCACTCATCCAAAGCAGAGGGCACGCGAGAGGATTAGAGGCTAAGATATTCTTTAGCGTTAGGTTCTTGTATAGTGCAAGGATCTAAGAGCCCTAAAAGATTCGAAAGGGTTATGAGTAAGTGACAATCTCTTGTACTCTTTTAAGATTATGCTTAAGAAATTTGCAGTCATTTTCGTCAAATCTTTTCTCTATCATCGTGGTTGCTTCAATGTAATTATTTTGGTTCTCTCTACAAGATTTATTTTCTTCGTTTTTGATACCGTGCACACTTATATCGTATCTTGCAAACACTGATCTAATCTGAGGGTATTGTTCATAAGAAGGGATATTAGAGTGTAACAGTTTGATAACTAAATTTTGTAATAATTAACACCTACGCTTATTCCTCCAAAATTGTGTACGAGCAATCACTAACAAACGGAAAGTAGATGGTCATCTATGTCGACCATGTACGTTCGAACCCACATCTAAGTAAAACAATATTTTTATTCCAAATTATAATATTATACTTGCTTTTTATTTCTATAATGATTTTTGAAATAATCAATTTTTTATTCCAAATTATAATATTAGACTTGCTTTTTATTTTTTGCAATTTTGACGATATGCTTCTCCACGGTTGAGTAACTTAGGCTAATCGCCCAACTATTGGGTGACACATGGCCAAGTTGCCTAGCTATTGGGCGACTAGGGGGTATTACCCAAAATGCTGCATGGCCGGCCAAGCGCCGTGCTCCCATTTCGCCTGAGGGAAAGAATGGAAGGGGGAAGGGGAGAAGAGAGAGGAGAGGAGGAAAGAAAAGGTGGAGAAGAAGAAAGGAGAGGAGGGAGGAGAGGAGGAAGAGGAAGAGAGGGGGAGGAGAGGAGATGAGAGGACGAGGGGGAGGAGACGAGAGGATGAGGGCGAGGAGAGGAGAGGGAGGGAAAGAGAGGAGGAGAGATCCGTGTATCGACGACTGTGAGTTCCTTGTATTTTTTGTACATTTATTTTTGAAACATGGAAAGATAGCAACTAAAATAATTAGATGTATAGTTTAGAAACTTAAACCAATTTAGTTATTAATAGTTGTACTACCATTTAGATCATTCTGTTGCTTATAAATTGTTAGTCGCTTATAAATATATAAACCCCCTAATAAGTATTTTTTAATTATTAGAATAATTAAAAGACATCAAAAGTTTTAAAACTGTTCGTGATGATTAGAATAGCATGCGATGATCCAAAATAGTATACAATAATTTAAGATTAAGCATAGCGATTAAAATTGTATTCACTGATTTAAATAGCATTTGAGTCATAAAAATCCTCAAATGACTAAAATAAAATACAAGGATCCCACAAGGACGCCTTAGTATAGTTCATTTAAGTATTATTTAAGATTTACTTTCTATTATAATTATTATTTAATATAAATGCATATGCACCTACGAGAAATTAAATAGGCATAATTGCATACGTGAAATTGGCTAGAAATGATTTGAAGAATTTTTAGAGTTATGCTATTAATAATTAAACATGTAATTGTGTCATAATTGCTAACTTCAAATTGATTTGCAGATATGGCTCGCGACCATAGTGGTTCGAAATAGCCTTTTCTGGCCTGCTGGACTAGCACATTGACGCACAGCACCACACGAGCCGTCGTCTCTCGTGTCTCGAGGGTGGGGATGAGGCGACCCAGTTGGGGGTCGTCCGTACGAAGACAACCCGACGGGCTTGGAAACTAGATCCACGTTGGAGAGACAAATTTGTTTGCAAATTGTGGCACTTATTTTTATGATATTTTCGCTACGTGCTGACTTCTTTTTGATTTGCAAGCTAAGCGATGCTGGCCTCCTACCTCTCACATGGATGGTGGAGGCCACCAATAAGGACGATGGTTAGGTCGACGATGACCGGGTGGTCTAGGCTGGTCTGGAGCAGTCACGATGGTTCCCATTCGACCAGTCATTGCTGACAGCTCTGGTGGACCAATGGTGACCTGAGATGCACACCTTCCACCTTCCATTTGGGGAGATGGCATCCACTCTGCAAGATGTTGCGCTGTTGCTTGGCCTGCCCATCGCGAGAGAGGATACCTACCTGTCGGACACGCTTGCCCACTGGCACGATGACCTGCTGGATAGGTTTGAGATGGTCCTTCCGGCGTAGGCTGTGGGACCATACTACATCTTCCCGGTGTGATAGAAGCATGGCCCACCCATGCGGTGGCTTTCGTAATTCTGGGTACGTATGGTATTGATTTTTTCTATCTAGTGATGCACTATCCTTGTCATATGATGGGCTTTCTATTTTTTTGTTCATGCATAGGTTGAGCCAATGGACTTGAAGGCCGATGAGTATCGGGTGTCGCGGCACATTAAGGTGTACTTGCTGTGGCTGTTCGAATGGGTACAATTTACCACCAGCCACGGTGACCCCTTCGATGCCCTTTTTGTGTGGTATGCGAGAGCCATCGCCGACGGGAATAAGGTGAACATCAGCTGGGGATCAGCCATCACCGACGCAGAAGAAGCTTGTCTTCGATGTGTTTGTTGAGGACTACCTGGTGCACAAGGTGATGCGCCAGTTCGACCTCTGCTAGGTTGTTCCAGTCCCCGTTGGGAGTTGGGTGCCTAACTCAGTCCACACGTCGGTTACACACAACACATGTTCCTAAATTTTTTTGAGTTCTATTAGAATTCCTTCTAATTGTAGTGGTACGTTTTGTAAGCATAACAGGAGGGGTGGCAATAGGACAAACTAGGCGGTGAAGATGGCGTTGTGGGTGCAGGAGTGGGCAGAGGTTCTTGAGGACTTTGTGTAGGAGGTCACACCGTACGGCCCCAGTGCATACGACGAGTATGTACTATGTACACTGGTACACTTCGCAGTTGACCATCCCCCCACTCACGTACCTACACCGATTGACATGTACCCTGCACATTTGGCACGAAACTTGTCCCTCGTAGTACGTACTCTCGTGTTTCAAAATATCTGAGTACGGTTACCACAATTACACATTTGATGCTCTCTTCTACTTATTACAACGGATATCTCTGTCAGGATTGCGAGGGACATCGAGTCGATCATAGACAGGGTCGTCCACGGTTTGGAGATGGCGCGCGACTAGCTGCTTCAGGTTATCCATTGGGTCCATACCACATCCAAGCATGTCATGGCATTGATGTTGTGTAGGACGCTCCTGGAGGTGGCCACATCGATGCATGCACCGAGGCCGCCACGCCCTGCAGCTCCCATAGTAGGCCCTGTAGGGCCACGTCCACGTGCCCTGCCACCGGCTGACCACCTGGAGGGTCAGAGTGGGCACGTGGCTACCCCCTGCCACTGGCACAGTCGCTATCGGGCCAGGTCGAAGGGTCAGCATTGTCACATCTGTACACACCGGCACCACCGTCGTTCCTAGACCTATACCAGGCAACGCCAGAGTAGCACATGTTGTACCCACAGGTGTGGGGGCAGGGTGGGTACGATAGTTGGCTGCACGCCATGGCCCACATGAAAGGTATGTTTTGTCTCTTCAGGTTTCTTTGTGTCAATACATTGCACGAATAAACAATATTTATCCTATAGGTATCACGACCCACCCCGCAGTTCAGTTATCCCCTCACGAGGATCCCTCGATGGACGTGAGCGACTTCCTCATAGGCGACCCAGCGGAGGTCACAGGAGCACATGAGCCTGCACCTGTCGAGGTTCTTTCTGGGTCGCAGCTCAACAGTGCCCCAGTACCCACGCAGGTATAGGTGGAGTCGATCTCGAGGCCTTGGGTGCATGGGTCAACAGGGCTTCTGACCGCCTCACCCTATCGGGGCGCTGACACCCTGCCCTGAGGAAAGCCAAGTGGGGTCGTACTGGTAGGCACCGATCGGGGGTGGGACGTTGTAATGATGGAGGAGGTGTTGCGCTGACACCCTGCCCTGAGGAAAGCCAAGTGGGGTCGTACTGGTAGGCACCGATCGGGGGTGGGACGTTGTAATGATGGAGGAGGTGTTGTGGGTGGTGTGGTGGTGGCGCGTAGAGGCCTTTCTGTGCTTGCATTCGTTGTGTACATATTTTATTTCGTAGTTACTATGGCATGATTATGTATGAATTCCCTCGTGCATCGTAATATCACTTACCTTTATACTTACGAATCATTGTGACCTCAATCATCCTCATAAAATTCTTCAAAAATTTATCGCACTACAACAACATAAGATGGTTACAAAATGTTATTATAAGTCTAATAGATTTCGTACCCTTAAGAATCTACGAAAATCACGAATGGATTAACTAACATTTTCTACCCATTTTTTTTTAAAAAAAATTAGCAACTTAGAAACAAGATTTGCTAAATTTATTACCTACAAGAATTGTCATTTAGTTCCTTATAATTATTTCTATCGGATTAACAAAAAAATGATATTATTATTTTAAATCGGCAAACCGTTCGGCAACTTGGATTAGTTGCTCGACCCGGTTGGGTGACTAGATGCTTGTCGCCCAACTGTTGGACGACATAAACTAGTAGTCCAATGGTTAGGCGACTTGGCCACGTATAGTCTAACTGTAAAATAACATATAGTCAAAACTATAAAAAGAAATACATGTATATTACTGTAATTTAGAATAAAAAATAGATTATTTTTCAAAAAAATTCGATCTATAACGTTGGTACGTGTAACATCTCTGTGGCTGAAAAGTTAACATCTACAATGTGTGCGTAGATAAGACTATTGTGATAATGAGTAGGATTACATGGTCATCAAGGCACGCAATTAGATCGATTGATTAGTACTTAAATGACCTGTTGTTTCTAGCCATCTGGGAGGATGACACAGGGGGATGAAGAGATGGCTAAGTGAACGAATGGGTATGAACAGTGGTACAGTGGGATCCATCAGTGACAGGAAGGCTTGGCGTCTAGCTGCAGCCGCCCTTTGCTTTCACACTCACTTTGCGGCTTCCCACAGGACCCTTTGGACCATTCGGCTATCGCAGGTTTCTACAAAGGGACCCACAGGACCCCTTTGCTTTCTGATGATCGAATAGTCTCAGGCGATGATCGAAATAGCGATGACTTTTGATTTTTGTTGAAAAAATACTGTAGCTAGCTGATTTTTTACTGTAGCTGAGTGGCATGTTAGGTATAATTAAATTTTAAAAAAATGTAAAAATAAAAACGACTCGCTAGTCTAGTGCGAACAATGCAAAGGAATATGAGAAAAAAAACGGAACGTAAAAAAACCAAAAAACAAAAAAAATTCACTACGTGACAAAAGTACTACAGTGTTTTAATCGCTGCTACAATGTTTTAATCGCTAAACAGTGTTTTAATCTCTATTTTGATCGGGGCCTTAAATATAAATATAAATTTATATTTTTAAAATAAATATAAATTTAAATATTTTTAAATATGAATATAAATTAAATATCGTAACGAATATAAATTTGAATTGAATATATACTTAATTCAGTCAAATATAAATATCCTCATATAACTTCTATAACAAATCTTGGTAAAACAAATTTGTGTAACTGGCCACTGGGCTGACTGGCCGGCATAGAAAACAGATCGAATACGAATCGAATAATCTTGAATACGAATATTCTCAAATATGAATATGAACATTCTTAAATACAGATACGAATATTATCGAATATGAATATTTTTGAATATGGATTTTGCTTATCACATTCGTATTTTCTTATATACGAATATCAGATAAAACAGATTATCCGTTACCGTTTCCCACCCCTATTTCTATATGGTTTTGCGCACAAGGTTCACCACCATATTTCGCCTCAAATGATCTCTTTATTCATAAAATGGGGAACAATCACTGGCATGTGGGGCCTCTGAGAACTGTACGAACTCACCTGTCTGTCTCTATCAAATCGTTTTTGCATGTAGCTTATAAAAAGAGGAGATCATTGTTGTTGTAGTATGTATATTTGGGAGAAAGGCAGAAAGTTTTCAAGGAAGCAAGCAGGCAAAATCCTCTGATCTAGAGAAGATCTCCTCTTCATGTGTGCAGTGACCCGATCCAAATGTTCTTCCAATTCCTTTTGACTCGTGAACAGAAGAAAGACAGGTGCCAAACTATCAATGATTTGATTACTGATATCTTTTATCAACATGAGAAAATCCTGCCTTGCACTGACTATGTATGTATGCATGCGCATTCCATGTATCGAAATTGGCACAGTGATCAGACAGGCCGCCCCCAAAACAAGGGAGAACAATGTTGCTCACGCAAAGCGACATGACATAAATTAGGGTTTACAATCTTCTACCAAGAATTATTTAAAAATTTTGCCACATTTTTTAGATGTTATCGCACATCAGTCCATTGCTATGGCACAAAATTGTGGTCGTTGAGGTTGAAAGCTCCATCATTCTTTCCTTCTTCTTGTTTTTTTTAAAAAAAGATACACGATTCCTCCTCCATATTCTCAAGGCGGGTGCGTCGGTCACACTATTAGAAGTTAGAGCCTTTAAATGAACATTTTTTTCACCTCATCAATCCATTTCAGTAATACAGTTTGCCAACAGCATGTTCTGTTTCTGAATTGTACAACAGAAGATAGCATTACTAGTACACTGAGTGACTGAATGGGTGTGAAATTATTGTCCAAGATTTCACTGAAAGAAACTCATTTTGGCTTCTTGTTCCTGGCTTCTACATATACTCACAGAGAGGGGGCCCTGTAATCTCCAAAATCTTGATCTTAAAGATCCTTTTGTACCTCCTTGAGATATCCAATCAAAAATCGTCTCTTTTTGAACATGCTAATGCCCACTTCTTTTTGACAATTCAACTTAGACGTCAGAATCAAAGGGCACATCTCATCCACCATGATATCACTTTTATAATTTGGGATTTGCACATTGCCCCTGTTGAACAAATTCTGAATTTTTTTAGAGGAATCAACCAATTCTGTATCTTAGCTTAGGCCATCGCTTTCGGCTATCCTAGAGCAATTAAGACATGTGCATATGTTACTGTCTTCCAAATATGTATAGTAGGGTCCAACTAGTACGGCTTCCAAAGACAGGTGTCGCATTGTTAGGAGAGTTGAATCGAAGCAGAAGTCCTTAAGCTTATCCGGTTAAATTGGTTGGTAGCCACAATGTATTACATCTACCTTAGAAGAATTCGACCAAATATGGCTACTGTTTAGCTTCTTGCCGTAATTGTGGCTTGGCACATTTTTTTTAGCCACCTAGCTTACTCATCGGCACTCAGTTCTTTTGCCACAATTTACAAACAAATTTTTTGAGACAAAGTGCAGATACTAACAACAAGGGCCCTTAAGCCACCTAGCTCCAAAATGAAGGTTACATTCAGTGAAAAAAATATCACAAAAAGTGCTTGCCCTCCTAGATTATATGATTCGTAGGTTGAATTGGTGCGAAGCTTGTAAGACGAATTGACGAATTAAGATGATCACTACAGGAAGATACTGCTGAGGAGAAGCTTGTTCAGGATTCAACTGGAGCCCAACAAAAGTTACCTCGAGAACTGAACCAAACCAATTAAACCACCGTTTCGTTGTAGCTTGTGTACTGCATCGACAAATTGCGTGAGACGTGATCTCGGCGTTGAGATGGAGTGGATTCTTGCCGATTGAACAGGCTGCAGTTCTTGCGCACGGCGTCACCCGCATCCGCGGCGGTGCCACCGATTCGCCGGCGAGTGCAATGCGCACACGCTCGGCGGCACAACGAACGCCGCCGGTGCCGGAGCAAAGTGGTCCGCAACGGACATTTTGCGCAATGGGACCTTCAGTATTGACAATTTCCAAAAAAAGACACGATCTTTCTACTTTGGATATCTTTTTACCGTCCGAAGCAACCGAAACGGTCCAGATCAAGAGGGAGACGAAAGCGGTATGGTAACTTTTCGCAAACAACCCTCTTCCGATTCAAATTATGACAACCACCCCCGCGAGTTGGACCGCATATATTTATTACAGAGGCAACTAGAGAACAATATTAGCATTGTAACAGTATAGCTACAGGTTCCACAAAGTTTTATGAAAATATTTAAAAAGTTCTAAGTTTCAGTGAGTCTCACGTGTTTCTATAAGTTTCTAGAAGATTTAAAAAAGTTTTAAGACAAAGTTTCAACAAGTTTTAGCTTTTAGAACTCAAGTTTCAACAAAAAAGTTTTTAAGAGGTTTCACCAAATTTCATCAGGTTTTAGTAAGTTTTAGCTAAAGAGTTTCATGAGGTTTCACCGAGTTTCAATAGGTTTCGGTAAATTCAACCAAAAGTTTCAAGAAGTTCCAAACTAGTTTTGATAAATTTCATATTTTTGTCACCGCAGACACGTGCGCTCACCATAAATCACGCCCTATCAAGGCATGCCATTGTGGCCTGCATCGTGCCTCCGTGTCTCATGGCGACATGCCTTACTATGCTCGCTTGTCGTGCATCATGCCTCACCGAGCCATGCCACCGTGGCCCCCACCCCATCACCATCTCTAGATTTCAGCTTGAGAAGAGAGTGGAGATAGCGTTGACGATGGAGGAAAAGGAAGGGGAAGGGCAACGCTGGCCATGGCAGAGGAGAACACACTACTACAAAATAAATTATACTGGACATCTCATCATAGACGATTCATGTGAAACCGTCTGTACCGTAATTATCATAGATTATTTTACAAGTATGAGCACCTGTGTTACTAGCGATGGCTAGAACCATATGAGATACACAATTATTACAGACGGTTCTTATTAATAACTAGAGTACTTTTGACCCCTGAGATCACCTACCAGTCATTCCATTGCTTGAAAAGTTAGCATGGATCTTAGGAGGAGGATTGAAGAGCTTGTGCGCCGAGCGTCGGGCTGCACAAGCACCACCACCCACCCTCTAATACTCCAGATTTGGATAGAGGGGGCGTAGACGGCACTCGTGTGATGGGAATGACGAGGTGGGGAGGGTGAGGAGCCCGTGGCTTGCTGGCTCCCCCCCCCACATACACACCACTTGTAGCTTCCTTCTTAGATGTCTTGGCCATCGCCTCGTCCTTCTTGTCGTCATTCGTCGCCAATCATCACCAACGCTGCTCACCTCTTGCCTCTTGCCTAGACTTTGATGGGGATTGGGGGGGGGGGGCTTGACGCATCACTCAACAAGATATAGAGGCGAAGGGTGCTCGACATTGCATCACGGAACGGCGAAAGCGCTTCGCACTCGTTGGGCCATGCTTGCTGCCGTCTTGGGCCTTGTTTGTTGTCGCCTTGGGCCTTTGCAAAGGGCTGGGCATTTTTTAAGTACAACAGTGGACATACACATGCACTCACACACATGCCCCACACGCACGCTCTGACTCATACACACATGGGTGCATCACTAGCGCACACTTAACTAGAATGGAGGTCTACACCTTACGAAGCCCGACATCTTTTGGCACGCCGGCCCGGTCGCCGCGTGCGTTGTGGAAGCATGAACAAATTCCCGGCCTGGCTAGCAGTGGAGGGTTACACTGGGTTTGGGCCTTCAAAAGTGGAAGCCCAATCAGCCGATCGAGTTGCTGCTGCATCAAGGTCCTGAACAAGTCGACTCCAAAAAAAAAAAACTACTTGTTGATTCATCAAACTTGCGTGTGCTTGCAGGCGGGCACGTACAGCTCATCGGTCGAAGAAGTTTCTTCCCCTCGAAGTCGAACCAGCAGTTGGAGCTTTTCCTTATTAGAACTACTAGTAAGGTGTCCGTGCATTGCAACGAAAAATCAAATAAAAATGATACAAACTATCAAATATAATCTCAAATTGAATAATAAATACTATGCCTAGGCAGCATTATTTCTCAGCAGATATAAGCGCTGAATAACTTTATTGGTAAATTGATGGTAAAAAAATAGCTTACAGGTGCTAATCCTTCCAAAGAAGCTCTTGCCCTTGAGAATGATGAATTCCCAGCTAAGAATGAACCGCCTCTTTGAAATACTTTTTGGAGACTCGCCTTCACCGCCATCCATACAGAGATGAATCGGTTGTTGCTGCCCATATTTTATCATCTTGCAAGGACAACTGTAAGATCGGGTGTTCTTTTGTGCATAATAACACACTCTCTCTTGTCAACAAATCTGTCAAGTACATCTGTTATAACATAGCAAGTGGATTAGAAATATGGCTCTAAATGAAGCGTTTAGTCTGTGGAAATTATTATACTCACAGCTTGATCTATTCCACCACTATAAACATGAGTAAATGAAGGAGTGCTTGCAAGGGCCCAAACTGAATATGTGTAAGCAGCTACACTAAATATTTGCATGCACACACACAAAGGCACAAATCCAAAATTCCCAACCAATCGCTTCACAGGTCCAGAGCCATCTTAATTGAACTCCAAGACTTGAACATCCATACAAGCTAAAAAAACACAGAATACCCACACAACCGTCGTACCTGGACAGGAGGTGTTTGCGGGAGGGGCAAGGTCGCTAGACGCCGTTGAGTCCCTGGGCCTAGGGGTTCGCCGTGGTCGTGGAAGGCGTGGCCGGGGGCGGGCACCAACTGCGATGAAGATAGAGGGAGGAGGAGGGAGTCGATGATGGTGGCGGCGATTCACTCTGGCGATCGAGTGGCGGCGGCGCGAGGCGGCGGGAGGGGAGGATGCGCGCGGAGGAGGGAGAGGGGTGGGGAGTAGGAGGCGGCGGTGCGGGGGACGAGAGGGGAGGCGGCGCGCGGGGTTGGTGGAGTAGGGGAGGAGGCGCCCGGGGGGTAGAGGAGGAGGCAGCGGCGGTGACGGCGCGGGCTAGGGAGGAGGCGGTTCGGGGAGGAGGATGCGGCGGCGCGGGGGGGGGGGGGGGAGGTGGTGAGAGCGGAGGGAGGGGAGGAGGCGAGGGCGGCGCGGCGGCGGGAGGAGCGATGGAGATGGAGAAAGGCGGAAAAAACGAGGTAGGCGCGGGAGGAGCGACGGGGATCGGCGGTGGGAGGAGCAATGGAGATGGAGAAAGGTAGAAGAAACCAGGTAGGTGCGGGAGGAGCGATGGAGATCGGCGGCAGGAGGAGCGATGGAGATGGAGAAAGCCGAAAGAACGCGCACGGGTTTGGTTAGGGAGGCGGCGCGAACCCAAAGAAGCTAGGGTTTTGTAGGGATGTACCTTCCGAGGTGGTTGCGCATGAAGTATCTGAGTCGGGGGACGGCGGCGGGAGGCTGCTCAGTGAATAGGAGGAGGAGAGGGAGGCGGCGACCGCGGTGGGGCCGACGAGGGCGAGCGAGGCGGGGAGGTTGGCGAGGAGGTCAGAGAGGGAGGAGCGGAGAGGGGAGGAGGCAGCGCGGGGTAGGGAGGAGGCGGTGCGGCGGCGCGGGGTGGGGTGGGGAGGCGGAGCGGAGGAGGCGGCGCGCGGGGAGGAGGCGGCGCGCGGGGTGGGGAGAGGGGAGGAGGCGGCGCGTGGGGTGGGGAGGAGGCGGTGCGGGGTGGGGAGGTGGAGCGGAGGAGGCGGCGCGCGGGGTGAGGAGGGAGGGGAGGAGGCGGGGCTGGTGAAGTCACAACGCGGGGGAAAAACGAGAGAGGCAGGGGGCGGCAGGGAGCGATGGGATTTAGGGTTGGCTGGAAGGGGGAGGAGGAGGAGGGGAGGGAAGATCCGACGGTCCAGATTGGATGGAGGCTTCGGCAACCACCAACTTTTTCTTTTTAAATAGTAAAGATATGGCACGCATATCTTGTCCGGAAGCCGTACAAAGCCATCTTCATTGCTCTCCTCTGTACCATTGCCGACCCGCAATAGGTACTCTGCAAACTCAGGGCCCTCATGTTACGTACGAGCCTTAGCTGTCGCATGCATTCCCATAGATATGACTTACGCAGCGTCGCATCAGTTATCTGTGGCCTAGTCCCCTTACGAACAACTGGAAGCACCTGCCTGAAGTCTCCACCGAACACGATCGTCTTCCCACCGAACGGCAAGTCGGGACGATCCATGATGTCTTGCATGCTATCGTTTAGGGCCTCGATCGCTCGTCGCCTCGCCATGGAGGCTTCGTCCCATATTATTAGCGATGCACGCCAAGAAGCTTAGCGTCCCACTCGCTTGTGAAGACTATCGGCAAGACACAAGAAAAACTCGCGACCGAGAAGCAACAACTTGGTGCTAGTTGCTAATCGCTGCGCTTTCGCTATGCCTTATCCATATTACACAATTGTAACAAAGACTACTGGCAGCACACACAAAAAAACTCGCGATCGAGAAGCAACAACTTGGTGCTACTCGCTAATCGCTTTGCGCCGCTGGCATCGCACAAGAAACCACTTGGTGAGCTGAGTTGCGCATTTAACTAATGTTATTTGTCTTTATTCACATGCTGGAGTAATGTAGGACTAACTAATGTTATTTGTGTTTCAACTAAAACAACACCCACTAATTACTTATGTTCTTTATCGCGTCAAATCGAAGTGCATCTCGAGCGATCAAACGTAAGTGTACTCGATTATGAACCTCTACCTAGCAGAGAGAGATCATCCGAGAGGCATGCCAATATATTTTCCGGTGAGTAAATACAAGTTGTTGCACAAGATTGGATACACACAACCTCTTTATAAGCATATTGATACAACTAAAGGTAAACTGATAAGTACAACTATCCTATCACCGATTGCTCCATCTTACGTAAAAAGAGAGCTCGAACTTACACAAGAATACTTATCGAAAAGAGTTCTTGTACGCTATTTTTTTATTCATGCACTGCCATATTTCCTAAGCCATGAATCATGCTGATTAGCAGAATAACAAATCTAATTAGATGTTTACAGTTTACTTGCACATCCATGTATCATTTAGTAATAATAGGCATAAACCACATTTAGCCCTAAGTCAATTACAAAACTTTCATAAACTAACTATAGAGACAACCCTATTCTAAGCCTAGGAGTGTGCAGCAGTATGCCATAACAAGAACAACGCAAAAAATACATAAGGCTGTTGGCCATTCACGTATGCACATAGTCCAATCTAGATAAACTTGTGACTACCATGTTTTAGTTCGAAAGATGTGTTAAAAGTCTCAGCTTACTTGAACAACATTGCTTTGAATGACCATATGTGATGGCATAACTGAAACTGAAGTTACATACGCCACTCTAAAAGACTTAAAACATCATTTGTTCCCTAACTCTTTGATTCGTTTTGGTTGGTTAACTCTAAACAGGTGGAATCTAACAGCGAGTGGACCAAGACCGAATCCTCAAGGCTCATACCATTACGGTCTTGTCAACACCACAAGAACCATCAGACTCACCAACTCACTTTTTAAAAATACAGTAACACTGTAGATTGGACTTCTTTGCCCACTTTTATTCGGTTGTGCCATTCAGTTTGCTACATTAGAGCTGTTCCAAAAGGAACCACCAAAGGTTACAAACAGAAACATACCTTCAGATTTGCACAGCTGTTTGCAACTGCATACAATGATTCGTCTGTGATAAATGTTCTTGAAACCTGCAGGGAAGTTCGACAAAAGCAAAGAATGAGCACAAGAAAACTCGCAATCTGAGAAGCAACAACATTGAACAAATCCTCTGTCATGTTGATCAAGAACACACAATGTATACAACATCAAGAATTGTCAATCAACAAACATAACAACAATTAAGATGGATCACTTCCATTATACAACATATGAAGGGGATCAAACTTAAGAACATTGAACAAATTGCTTAAGGGTTATATGAATGTGCTCAGAGGGTCTAACTACCAAAAAAATCGTATGATCAGCAGCTACACTAAATATTTGTATGCACACACACAAATCCAAAATTCGAACCAATCACTTCACAGTCCAGAGCCATCTTAATTGAACTCCAAGACTTGAACATCCATAGTACTCGTGATAGTACACAATATCGCATGTATTGGTTTCGTTTCTGAACAGCAAAGAAACCCGTAGATTAACAGCCACACTACAAACAAGGCCGAAGACCATGCAAAACAATATCAAAATCGTTACGGCATATGTAATATTTTGGTAATATCCGTCTACTCAAGGTCTTGTGGACTATTTAGCATGGATGCCTTGCGTACAGAGACCACACAATTTGGGATGAATTGTAGCTACATGGACCGAATTGTAGCTCCAGAGACCACACAATTTGGTATACATGTGCTACTGCCTTATCAAGCCACTAATTGTCAAAAGAGGAAGCAACTTTCGCAGTCAACAGATGATTCTAAGAACAAACAATTACGCTTCAATCAAGAGAAATAAAAAGACTGCCATCTCCTTGTACCTGGATAGGGAACAGCTTGGTGATGCCCTTCCTGGCGGTGGCGGCGGGTGAGAAATTATATTAGATCCAAAATTACAAATATTAGATCCACTGTCGTTCGCCAACGCCTACAAAATTACAACAATAGCATCAAACTCAAGTACAAAAACGATGCTACAAAATAAAATCAAATTCAGCACAAAAACATGTCCTAATGGAGGATCTGAATCCTGGCTTGGTTTTCTCCGAAGAGAAATTATAGCGCTCAGTATGTTCATTGTCGATCATCTGGGGAAAGGATCGTCATATCCTCCATAACAAACAGTGCATCACAAAAGTAACAAAACAAGTATCTAAGTAGAATGAACATACATTCCCTGTATACCCAAACCCTTTGAGAAAAAGAAAATTAGGTTTGTACATAAAAACTGGAGGATCAGAGTCCTGGCTTGATTATCTCTGATGAGAATAATTATAGCGCACAGAATGTTCATTGTCGATCATCTGGGGAAAGGATCATCATATTCGCCAGTTCATACCATTATATATACAAAAATATAGCCTAGAGAATGAAGTCAATAAAATCACTTCATCCATAGTAAATAAATGAAAAATATAGCAGCAGAATCTACAAAATAATTGCTCATGACAACAAATAGGCACTTTAACATGGTACTGATAGTTCTAGTAGAAACATTCTAGTAGAATTTAAGATTGGTAAAACATTCTAGTAGAATTGCTGGGAGCAAGAGCATGGAAATTCCACCTTAATCTTTGAAAACCGCATTTAACACCTAAACCTTATAATGAACACTTGAGACAATTCCAACATATGAAAATCGCTCCTCGTACTGGATGGGGAACAGCCAGTGAAGCCCTTCCGCGGCAAGGCGGGTGAGGGGGCGCGGGGGTGAGGCGAGAGCGGGCCGACGAAGAGGGTGGGGCGCGGAGGAGTGGCGGCGCGGGGGGCGAGGGAGGGAGGATGCGCGCGGAGGAGGGAGAGGGTGGGGGAGTAGGAGGCGGCGCGGGGGGTTGGGGGAGTAGGGGAGGAGGCGCCCGGGGGGGTAGAGGAGGAGGCGGCGGCGGCGCGGGGGGGGTGGAGGGGGTGAGGGCTGCAGCACTGGTGGCGAAGAGGGTGGGGGCGCGGAGGAGTGGCGCGCGCGGGGCGAGGGAGGGGAGGATGCGGCGGCGGAGGAGGGAGAGGGGTGGGGGAGTAGGAGGCGGTGATGCGGGGGACGGAGAGGGGGAGGCGGCGGCGCGGGGGGTTGGCGGAGTAGGGGAGGAGGCACCCGGGGGGTAGAGGAGGCGGGGGGAGAGCGGGGTGGCGGCGGGGAGAGAGCGAGGCGGCGGGGGGAGAGCAGAGAGGCGGGGGGAGAGCGGGGTGGCGGCGCGGAGAGAGCGAGGCGGCGGGGGGAGAGCAGAGAGCGAGGGGGAGGCGGGGGGAGAGCGTGGCGGCGGGGGAGAGCGAGGGTGAGGCAGGGGAGGCGGGGCGTGCGGGGTAGGTTTTATGTGTAAACGAACGGTTGAGATGCTATGAATAATCAGATCGAATGGCTAAGAAAAAGTGAGAGAGGACTCATCAACCACCAACTCCTTCTTTTAAAGTAGTAAAGATTTTGCGGCATCCTTTGGAATAGGAATGCTAAGGCCCCGTCTGGAATTAAAGAAATGAAAAACATAAGAACAGGAAAACGCAAGAATTGAGTGCCATGCCCACCGGTTTCCTATAGGAATTAAGAATACATGAAAGTTTCAAAATAGGCGTTTGGATGCTACACATGATAAAGGCTCATGCTTATTTTCCTCCAAAATTCCTATAGATAGTCCATTCCTTAGGAATTTCAAAGGATTTTTTGGGTGGCATTCCTTTGTTCCAAATAGCCTCGTAGGAAAATTTACAATAGGAATTGAATCTCATGCTTATTTTCCTCCAGAATTCATATAGATAGCCCATTCCTTAGGAATTTCAAAGGATTTTTTGGGTGGCATTCCTTTGTTCCAAATAGCCTCGTAGGAAAATTTACAATACGAATTGATTCTCATGCTTATTTTCCTCCAAAATTCCTATAGATAGCCCATTCCTTAGGAATTTCAAAGGATTTTTTGGGTGGCATTCCTTTGTTCCAAATAGCCTCGTAGGAAAATTTACAATACGAATTGAATCCTTCAAAATTCCTATGTTTTTCCTTCGTTCCAAATGGGGCGCTTGACTGTAGATCATTATCACTTTTTTTGGAACCAAGTATAGATCGTTGTTACTTGGAAAGGGTAGAAACTTCTAACCATAGACTTTTCATGAGTAAGTTTGCCGGTAATCTGACCAAAGTTTGGACATGTACGTACAGAGACAAAGAAAGGATCAATTGGGGGCACACATATATATGTAGGAAAATACTTTCTACACCCAGGTGTGTGTGTGTATATATATATATATATATATATATATATATATATATATATATATATATATATATATATATATATATATATATATATATGAAAAATACTTTCTACACCCGGTGTAATTACACCCACCTCTAATATACCACCTAAACGAACTTGAAATACTCATTTATCACTTTGGATATACTCCTATACTAATTATAAGATATTTCAATGTGAACCACATTAAAAAATTACAATGGAGTCCATAGTTTTTAGCATATTTTGTAAATACCTTCATATACGCACATAAAAAGGAGTATGTCTAAAAAAAATATACATACTACCTCTAAAAAATTGTTCATACCACCTATATGATCTTAAATACTCGTATACTATACGTACATACTCTTCGTTACGTGAGATACTCCATACGTTGTGAGAAACGATATAGGGTGTAATTACACCCGGGTGTAGAAAAGAGGCTTCCTATTCATGTCATTTAAAGGCAGAATTTAAAATAACTTCTATTTCTATAATGAATTTGAAGGATCGGAAATGGCAACAGAGGGGGGAGTGAATGGTGCCTTTTAAAAATTTCTCCCCAAGTATTCACTCACTTTTCAGCCAAGAGCAAACTGAAAACAGCAATGAAATCTTATCAAAACAGCAGTGAACTGCACCCTAAAATAGCACTAAGAACTGCAGAAAACTGCACTACAAAACAGCACTGCTGGTTGAGAATAGAGCAGAGAAAATAGTAATATAAATTGCTGTCCAAAGCAGCCTGAAAAGCGCAAAGTAAAAGCTGAAAAGCACAAAGCAAAAGCTGAAAAGTATAAAGAAATCAGCAAAAAGAACTAGAGATTGCAACAAAGAAATTCATGGATACTGCTATTTTGCTCTCGGGAATATGCTAGTCATGGGACTTTGAGAAAATTTCCAGTTCAAAGCAAACTCATATCCGTAGTTCCTCAAACAAGGACACACCTCAAAATAAAATAGATGAAGAACTGGAGAGGAGACTTTTGTTCTTAGGAATATGCTAGCCAACTGGCTTTGAGATGAAATCCGAATTAGAGCAAAAGAATCTGCAGCAAATAGAGCACAAGTATAACAAGGAGATTTTCAGATTTTTGCTCTCGAAATGATCTTAGCCAAATGGTTTTGGAGTAGATCCCAGTTCAAAGCAAATAAATATAGCAGCAACTAGAGCAAGAACATTAAACCAAAAATAAAAATAATGGAGAGAAAACAAATAGCTAGCACAAAATAAAAACACAGAACATTCATATAGAGGAAGAGAGATACCCCGGATTAGATAAAGAAAATATTTACAACCATCTCTCCCATCTCTCATTTAAAACACACATGGAGAGAACAAGTAAATCTTAACTCTCAACACAACTTTCTCTCAAAGTCACAAGCATTAGGAAACCCTAACACTCACACTCATCTCCCTCTCTTTTTCTCTCCCTCAAGTGCACTTCTCCCACTAGAGAGCACCTCTATTTATAGCCTCCACTAATGGGTTTACAAACACTTTACCCATTAGGTCACAACAACTCTTCACTAATGTGTTTACACACTATTTTACCTATTAGGTCACAGCAACTCTCCACTAATGGATCATTTCCTAACCAAATCCACTTTGCCCATTCTTTCTTAACCCAATCTGCTTCCTTTTGTGCAGCCTTGCGTATTTACCAAAATGTCACTCCTGCACCTTCCGGGAAGCTTCCTCGTTTCTTGCCGCGCACGCCTCGCAACCACTTCGAGTCCTCGCCGTCTTCGACACATCTCGACCGCTCTGACCTCAGCACCACCTATGCCTAGTCCGGTCACACGTGCCTCACCACGACTCCGTCTCAAAGTCCTGCAGCCAACACCGACAAGAGAACGCATCACATAGCACCACACAAAATATTATAATTAAATCGTTAGCATCCATAAATAGCACAAAATACCCGAAACAAACTCTAACTTTCCAGAACACGAGTCAATTACTCATCACACAGCTGGGGTTACCTCCACATGATCTCTCAGAATTGTACGTTAAATTTGTCTATATGAGATCACAAAAAACTTTTAATTATGATATAGAAAAAATGATTGCATAATTGATAATAACTCATACAGTAGTGTTTTGTGTTGTCTGTATACCTTCAATTCATGGGTTTGAATCGTCCCTTCATAAAGAGACGACTACACACTCTCTCCTTCTTCTATCTCCCCATATCAACATAATCCTATATGGCAAGGCCTATAGATGGCTAACATCACACTATGGTACATGCTAGTGTGTCTCCCTTTCATGTTTTCGATCGTCTCCCTAGCTACGAGATTCCTGAATTACGAAACCATATCACTTACACTTTTTTCATGTCCAACCCATAAGGTCACATTTGTTTTGCTGGGGAAGAGGGATTTTATATCTTAAACAGAGGTAGCGTTACAATCTTCGAGCACTAAGTGCTCAGCACAGCTAGGAACACCTGCCAGCCAAATAGCCAAAACTCATAGAACGTCCGTCATGTTGAGCTAGCTCATGAGCCTTCGTCAGATCCTTGCCTTCGTCACATGGACTTCACCGAGGTGCTCCATCAGATCCTTTGCATCACCCGTCAAAGCAGCATGCTTGGACCTGTCTACTCCTGAAGCTTTGTAGGGTAGGAATACACGATGAGCAATCAGTTTCAAGAACCACCGGAGCCAGGCACCATTGCAAAGCCAAAGAAAGTCCCTCTAGGCAAAGCCAAAAACTCAGCTTCACAGAAGCACATTGGAAAACGTATCTCCAGGATGAAATCACAACTAGACTCTAGATTCCTGGTTGCAACACCAACAGTAGCATGTTACATTTGAAACGTGAGAATTCCTTTTCGATTCATATAACTTTTTTATGTGAAATTCCTGATAATCATGTTGAACTTACGGTTTATTCATACTGATTTTTGCTTAAAGAAGCCAGAAGCTAATATGAATACCCGATTTCTTGAAGCGGCTTACCCACTCCTTTCGCTTCATATCGTTCTGAGGATAAAGTAATTAAGGGTCACGGGTGCATCATACATCCCACTTCCCTCGCTCCTATCTCATGTACATATCTCCCTCTTACTTTTCACATCGCTCGTCATCTACTTCTAAAAGCTACTATTATTTATTTTTAGTTAAAAGCTATTAGCTACAGCTAAAAACCATCTAACATGGCCAATATATGCCCCATTCAACTGCTTTTAGTTTTAGTAGCTTGTGACTTTTAGCTAAAATTACATTATAGTGACTATTAATTTTTTAAATTATTTAATTAAAAAAATAAAAAATTATATTATATTTTCACAGATAATACAAAGAAAAAAGAAAAACAAAAAAATATAAAAATATATATTTATTCTAACTTCTAGAGGCCAAAAACTCAGCCCAGGTCGACGGGAGGGCACGCAAAGGTGCGGCTAATAGTCTACTTACTACCCGAAGAAGGAGGCCTCCACTACCGTGCGATCATGATCGGACGGTCCCCACTTGCCATGGCTCCCTGGGCGACCAAGCGCCCATCAAGCGAATGAAACCTCATGGACATATGGGGCCTACGAGCTCGACCCGGGAGTAGCTCCACCTGTTAGTGACTGTGAAGGGCAACCTCTTTTGAAGAGATCAGAACACAACCTCGGCAAGGGCGCGCGCGCACGCAAATGGGACTCCCCTTTTCTTTTCAGTACGGCTTTTGTACGGTAACTAAATTTTAAATAATATTTTTTAATATAAAATTTATAAATTAATTATAGTACACACTGTAGTGATTTTATTTATATCGATTAAAATTGTATGCAAGTTTCTGTTACTTTGTACTCCATCACAAAACAGTGCAAAAGATATAAACCACATCTAAAAGTCATAAACCAAAGGAAAAGTGCCCAACGGTACCAGTGACAGGTGGGCCCGGATACTATAGGAGCCGTACCGTTTTTAACTCTAGTTAAATGGCTGGACATGACAGGTTGGCCACCTCCTCTTCTCTTCTCCACTCGACCACCGGAAAAAGCTCAATTCCCCAGAAGAGAAACCCTGGAGCCCTCAGGCACACCGTGGCAATGTGGAACTTGCAAGGTAGAGCTCCGAGACAGGTGGGTTTGGTGCGGAATCGAGCGGTTTCAGAGCGGTTAATCAATCTCTTGCGCTCGCGTCATGCAGGTGGCGACGAGGACGATGGCAAGGTTGGGTTGCCGGCGTTGGACGTCGTGCACCCAGTACTGAGTCACACGACGAGCATAAGATCTAGTCCCAAAAGCAAAAGACTAACCTCTAGTGACTCGACGCACCTCGTCTCTTATAAAACAGCTAGTCTAGGAGCGGACCTCAAGCCTCTGCTAGGTCCAACCGCTATTGAAGAGCGGGTCTGACCTACAACAGTATGCTGATCATGCCACAAGTAGCTGCCTCGATGGGGAAAATGATGTCTATTCTCAAAACAGCGAAAGCCTTGACCAAAAGCAACTTGAGGATGTAAACCAGAAGGAGCCTGAAAGCCAAGTCCTCAACACTACCTAACACCAACAACTCAGAAGAGTTTTCTACTACTTTAGACCTCATGTTGGTTTTAGGAGCACTACGAGTCTAGGGCTGACACTGAATACCCCTAAGAGCACGAACACTCTCCCTATGTGGGATCTTAGCGCGCCTGAAGCAAAACTCAACCAGATGTCCATCTTTCTGATAAAATGTACAATGATACTTCTCCTTCTGAGAGGTTGAAGCAGTAGGATGGCTCTTCGCCTTTTGAGAGGTCAAAGCAACAGATGAAACAACCTTACTGTAAGAAATTCCCTGGACAAAACCCATAGATTTAAACACTATTTCCTTAGGCTTAGGCACAACCTCGATCACACCTACTACTACAGCTCTAACAACAGCAGGTGAATATTTTCTCACATCTTCTAAGAAATCATATCCTAGACCTTGATTGAACTTGTAAATCTTGGATTTGTCGAGAATAAAATTGAGCTTTTTCTTGCCTCCAACAAATTTTTTGAGAGTGTTCATGAGGTACTCACACTCCTGAAAAAGAGAGGCATATGAAGCACAAGGAGAAGTAGAGGGTGAGAGACCAGAAGGAGAGGATGAAGAACCAGAAGGGGGAGATCGAATAGCACGTGTATATCTCTCCTTATACAAGGCCGCCTCAACCTTGAGGGCTTCGCAAGACACACATAAGATAGTCCTAATTCTAGCCATCTGGGCCTCGCAACTCTTCCTAAAGATATCTTGCATATTCCCCAATTTCTCCTTCACTTCAGCATAGAATGAGCAAACAAATTGTGACTTCTTTAGTAAGTCTTTAATTAGTTTCACATATTTTTTATCCAAAGCAATCAATTTAGATTTTAGTTTTTCATAATTATTACATGGTGAGCTAATAGGTGCCTTAGAAGCATATTGAACTATTTTCTTATTATGATCACACATATCCTGAAATTGATTAGAAATATATTCAAGTTCAGTAGTTAATTTAGAACAGTTGATAAAAGAAGCAACATGCTCAATCAAAATAGCTTGCATTTCAGCAATCTTATGATCTATATTCTTTAAATTAATCTTCAAATTGGTATAGTTATCACAAGTGTTAGGCAGATCAAAGAGTATAGTATATAATCCTTTAAAAGCATTGTCCTTATCCTCATATGAGGTGCAAACTATAGTCTCAGCAGAATCAGGCTAAAAAGAAGTAACTCTAGCCATCTCTAATTTAGCTAACAGACCAACATTCTCCACCTTAAATAACTCAATCTCAGAAATCACACTATCATATGAGGTCCTTAATTTCTCTATATCTCCAAGCAAAGAAGAGCAAATATAACAAAGATCACAGGAGAAAACAGATCTAAGTGAAGAAAGCTCATGTGCTACCTCCTTTTCTAACTCACCACACCTAGCTCTAAAACTAGCATAAAACTTTTCTAATGTCAGATAAGCATCATTGAGCTGGTCGTAGGAAAGGTATACCTCATTGGAGTCACTGTAGAGATCATCATCGCTGATGCTGTTCTCGTCAGCTATAAATCATATCCCAGTGTCGTCGTCGTCATCTTTCAGCGGATCATCCTCGTCGTCGTCATCACTCCAGCCCTCCATATTGATGAAGTTGAAGTTGTCAAAGGCGGTGAGGACACAGTGGAAGAGATTCTTCACCTTGCTGAGATTGTGGTACTTTTTCTCCTTGCCTTGACATGAGTTGGAGGTTTCTTATTGCGGTCTTTATTGATGTAATCATTCTTACTCATTCCGCCATAGTTGTTCTTGCCCTTCTCCAGCTTCGGGCAGTTTGCTCGAATGTGATTTGGCCACCACACTTGAAGCAGATCATCAGACCTCCTCTCTTCCTCTCTCTAACCCTCTTGTATGTATAGGAGAACTTTCTGATTAAGAGGGCTAGCTCACTCTCTGAAAACTGTTTAAACTAGTCATCACTCATCTCGTACAAAGCAGCCAAAAAGACACTAGAGACATCATCAGAATATGGTCCAGAAGTAAATGTGGGATCAGTGACCAAGGCCATCGACTACGAATTCATCTTACGCGAGACAATGTCAATATTGTGCGTCTTGAGGTGAGAATACAATGTGTCGAGACTCAAGGTCGACAGATCCGTCGTGTCCTTAATTGTGATCACTTTCATCTCCTAAACTCTAATGTCCAGAGCATAAAGCATCTGTCGAGTATTATCCGAGTCTAGGTATGTGAGACCAATAGCTCAGAGGTCGCTCAATATTATGGGAAATATGTCAAAGTACTAATCTAAGGACTCACCAACAAACATATCAAATTTGTTGTATTCTCTCTTATACTGGTCCTGTCAGACAATTTTGATTTGGGTGGTGCCATCACGGTATGCATCGAGGGTCACCCAAATGTCGTGTGCCGATGAGAAATGAGAGATGCGATCAAACTCATTTCTACTAAGACCATGAATCCTTGTCTCAACATTTGTCTCAATATCTGACGTATATATAACCGTGATATCTTCATCGGTAGGAACAACAAACCGACTTTTAACCTTCCTCCAAATCGCATAACATTGAGCCTGAATGTAAAACTCTATCTTACTCTTTCAAAAGAAATAGTAGACCCCATCGAAGATAGAAGACTTGATAGAGTACTTGTCTGCTGCCATGGCCCTAAAGACAGGTTAAAATCTATTAGAAGAGCTAACTAGGCTCTGATACCAATTGTAGGACCGAAGATAGCAATAGAGAGAGGTGAATGTTGCTTTCTAATTTTCCCCAGGTATTTCACAACCCTTTACTCTAATAGCTACAAGCGATGAAGATTAGAATAAGAAATTACCACAAAACAAGCAAAACAAGTTGCTAAAATTTTGGTGAGAAATGAGCAAAATCGGTAGTACTTTTGTTATAACTGTGGAATTACCAATTTTTGAAAGTACTATTTTTATAACGCGATACTACTAATTTTCAGAAGTATCTTTAATCGCACTGTAGTACTACCTTTCCTCAATGAACAATAATTTCAGCACAAGTTCAAAACTAAGAAATGACGGAATTTTTGATCCGTAAATCCAAATGATATGAAATTTTTGCACAGATCATCTCTAG
Source organism: Melocanna baccifera (assembly GCA_036346265.1). NCBI lineage: Eukaryota > Viridiplantae > Streptophyta > Magnoliopsida > Poales > Poaceae > Melocanna > Melocanna baccifera. The sequence goes on from CM070689.1 coordinate 24,835,540, forward strand.
GATCTTGTGAACCTATTCTAACAAATGGTCATAACAATAATGGCTAAAGTTGGGACCATTTTCAGTTTGTTGGAAGGTTACACCAAAACCGAGCCAAAACCCCAAATGGTGAATACAACTTGCTCGTAGGTAGATAGTCAAAATGGCTGTAGATATATTTTCACATATCACAGCAAACTAGAACACCGAAGAATACGACCCAAAAACCCTTAAAATAAGAAATCACTCAATGAGACCAAAATTAAACAAAACTGGTTTTCTTCATGAACTTACTATCAAAGTATCTAGATAATAAGAGATTGATTTTCAGAGGTTATTTTCATCTCAATCACACTCTTGGCACAGCAAGATCAAGAAGAGAAATCAAAACTAACCGAAACAAGAGCAAATCAATCAAAACAAGAAATAGACATAGAGATCATTAAAGGTTGATATATTGCCACTTGAAGAGGTATGTTTTACAACCACTCTATCTTAGAGGACAGAGAGCATACAATGTACTCAACTCTCAAACCCTAATCCTAGACATGAAGGCACAATTTCACAAAGAGAAGATGGGTTAGATGGTTAACTATATGTCTCCATCCTAACCTCTTAAATAGGTAGGCAACCAGCTACACCTAGTCTTTAATGAATCCTATCCACTATTACAATAGGAGAAATCCGTTAACCCCACACACTGATTTAACTCACATAGTCATTTATGCACGCTTTTCAAAGCACATAAACCTATATCTGTTAAATTCTTACCCTTGATCTGTCTCAATCAAACCAGCTCCATCTTAGCCTAAACCACTCTTCAACGCGTCACCCACGAACCACGGTTTTGATCCAAGGTGATTTCTAATATTTTGGCCAAACTACCAAAATACCCCTCATTGACCCAGTCATCACTATCCTTTGCAAGCAATCACCATATTTATCATGTGTAGGTATACCACTAGCTTGCCATGTGTCACCAAGTCTCTTTCATCCTAGTTCTACAAACCACAATTTATTCGGACCGTTCAAGCCTCATAGTGCCATCATGCCGTTCGAACTCGCCTTCAATATTTTCCGCCTTTCTCGTACCATGCTTAAGCTCACCGTCTCACCCGGCATCCTCGATCGTTCTAGGCCTCAACTCCTTTATGAGCCTAGCACCGATCATCGCCGTTGATCACAATTGACTCTAAGTGACCTTGTATATCCAAAGACAAAGAAATCATTTTCGGGTATAAGTTCTTCACAATTTGACCCACGTTAGCCAAACAGCATTATACAACATTAATGCAATGATCCAAGTCACCCCAACTCAATCTATGACTCAATTTCCCAAAACCCTGTTTTTCTGCAAAGATAGGACCGCTCGCAACACGCCGGTACTACCACACTACCGCTCCGCTGACTGGTACTACTGCTCATTGCAAACCCGAATAGGACTTCTCTAAAAAAATGTACTGCTCTCTAGACCGGTATTATCGCCTTGCAGTATGACCGCACCAATGCTTGCAGTACTACCGCACTGCGGTATGACCGCTGACACAACGACGGTATTACCGATTTTCCTAACACTTCTAGAAAATAACCCAAACGAAATGCGATCTTTGTAAAATCACTTAACCACTCCACGAAACTTGCAATAGTTCATCACAACGGTATCCTGGACTTTCTCATATGGTCCTTCAAATTCGCTGGCCTACAGTAAAAAAAAGATCATGAGGTACCTCTGGTTCACTGAATCAACTGGACTGAAAATATAGAAGTCAGCCCTTAATGCTATTAAGTGCATTTTCAGATGCCGATTAGGCTAAATGTTTAGACAACAAAAGATCAATAGGTGGTTATGCCAAATTCTTTGGTGCCAACTTGGTGTCATGGTGCTCAAGAAAGCAAACCATTGTATTACGCTCGAGCACAAAATCAGAGTACAAGGCGTTTGCCAACGCTATTGCTGAACTGATTTGGGTTCAATCTCAGCAAACCCGTTGTTCTATGCTAGGACAAAACATATTAGTCCATGAAAGGCTAGCTCAAAAGTTGCTGGAGATCAGATTTGTTTCCTTTCAGGTCTATGAACAGCAGCTTACGAATTTGAAACACAATCTCAATCTTGTTCAACTAAGTTGAGATTGCAGGAACTGTTGAAAGAGTCATGTAGTTTGTTGTGAACCATCACGCGTCGCTATATGCTCTGCTATTCTCTGGTCAGCTCTCCTGTATTTTCTTTGTTTTTCTGTTTTTTCTGTTCTCGCGTCACGTATTGTAGCTTGACTGGCGATAGCAAATATATAACAGTACCGTGACTCATCTGTGGGTTACAGGATTCCATTGCCTACAAACTATTGCGTGCTCTTTTCTATATGTAAGATGATTTTTTTTAGCAACTGTGATTTGCTGTGGTTTAATATGGACTTCTATGTGTTATGCAGCTAGTATGCTAATTTGCCGAGCCTATCAGTTACCCGTAGATCCGAATATATATTCACAGTTTGGAAAATGCGGAGAATTGGTCTATTCTGAAGGGTCAAACTAGTAGAACAGGTAACTCAGTTCACTATTCTGAAGGGTCAAACTAGTAGCTTCTAGACTCTTAGAATATAACGCAGCTTACCAACCTAGTAATCTGGTGAGACTTTCTCAAGGAACCAACCCGAACTCCCTGTGGCTGTGCTTTCCCCTTTTCCACCTGCCATGCATATTGGATTCATCCTCTTCTCCCTGAGCCTCCTCCTCACCCTGCACATTCCGGCGTGCTGTGCCGTCAGAGACACCATCTCAGCCGGTGAAGCTCTCGTAGGCGACGACAAGCTTGTCTCTCCAAATGGCAGGTTCGCGCTAGGCTTCTTCCAACCGAGCGGTAAGTCCTCCGGCCACCACACCCCCAAGCACTGGTACCTAGGCGTATGGTTTGACAAGATCTCCAAGATTACTCCAATATGGATTGCGAACAGGGAGAACCCAATTGTCGGCCACCATAGGATGACAAAGCTCACCATCTTTGGCGATGGCAACCTTGTCATCGTCAACCAGGCCACAGAGTCGATGGTTTGGTCGACTCGTGCCAATGTCACAGCCGAGAACAATACAGCTGTGCTCCTGGACAGTGGAAACCTCGTCTTGAGAGGCGCATCCAACATCTTATGGCAGAGCTTTGACTACCCCACAGATGTCATCCTCAATGGTGCAAAGATTGGCCTGAATAAGGTTACTCATCTGAATAGTCGTATTGTTTCCAAGAAGAACCTGATCGATCCAGCTCCTGGCCTCTATTGCCTGGAATTAGAACCTACTGATGCTAGCCAATTCGTCTTAAAATTATGCAACTCATCCATAGTGTATTGGTCTTCTGGGGAATGGAACGGCCAGTACTTCAAATCAATGCCTGAAATGTCAGGAAGAGCTTTGTTTGACTTCAAATTTATCAACAACGACCAAGAGGAGTACTTTGAATACGATTTGCAAGACAAAACACTAATAACTGTTACCTTTTTGCACAGCTCTGGTCAGGTCAAGTCACTCTTCTGGATCGAGAAGTCACAAGCTTGGATGACAGTTTACACTATCCCTAAGGATCATTGTGATGTCTATGCTACTTGTGGACCCTTTACAATCTGTAACAACGCAGATCCAGTGTGTGACTGCATGAAGGGATTTACAATAAGATCACATAAGGATTGGGAGCTAGAAGATCGAACTGGCGGATGCATAAGAAACACACCACTAGATTGCAGTACCAGGAACCAAAGCAGAACTGCTACAACAGACAAGTTCTACCCCTTGCCCACTGTTGGATTGCCTGCGAAACCCAATATTGTAGAATCTGCTGGCACTGCAGACCAATGTGCATTAGCTTGCCTGAGTAATTGCTCTTGCACTGCATATTCCTATTTTAATAGATGCTCCGTATGGTATGACGACTTGCTTAACGTCGGACAGTATAAGAATGGAACTACTAGTGATGGAGAAATTCTCTACCTGCGCATCGCTGCCAAAGATGCAGAAAGTTGGAGAAATAGTAAGGGAGGAAAAGGAAATATTATTGTTGCTGTCATTGCTCCAAGTGTTGTTGCTTTGAGTTTGTTGTCAGCTTTTCTCATGTGGTTTCTACTGATCTGGAGGAACAAGAGGAAGCAATGTGTCAGCATGTTCAATAATGTTCAAGGTGGCAATGGAATTGTGGCTTTCAGATACATTGATCTGCAACATGCAACTAAAAAATTCTCCGAGAAATTAGGAGGTGGCGGCTTTGGTTCTGTATTCAAAGGGTCTCTAAGTGACTCGACAGCTATTGCGGTGAAAAGGCTTGATGGTGTCCGTCAAGGAGAGAAGGAATTCAGGGCTGAAGTGAGTTCAATTGGAATCATCCAGCACATCAATTTGGTTAAACTTATTGGCTTTTGTTGTGAGGGCAATAGGAGGTTGCTTGTATATGAACACATGCCAAATAGTTCCCTTGATGGACATCTTTTTCAAAGCAATAATATGGTATTAAATTGGAGTGTCCGTTACCATATAGCCCTTGGAATTGCGAGAGGATTGGCCTACCTGCATGAGAGTTGCAGGGATTGCATCATACACTGTGATATTAAACCGCAAAACATACTTCTTGACGCCTCATTCGTACCAAAAATTGCAGACTTCGGGATGGCCAAATTTCTAGGAAGGGATTTTAGCCGGGTTCTGACTACACTGAGAGGAACTATAGGTTATCTTGCACCCGAATGGATTAGTGGAGTGGCCATTACACCAAAAGTGGATGTCTACAGCTATGGGATGATGTTGCTTGAAATAATATCAGGTCGGCGTAACACATGTAACCAATATACTAGTACTGGTGATCATTCTGTATATTTCCCCGTAAAAGTCGCAAGTAGGCTTCTCGAGGGGGATGTTGCAAGCTTGATGGATGAAAACTTGCTTTCTGATGTTAACTTAGATGAGGCTGAAAGAGTCTGCAAGGTGGGCTGCTGGTGTATCCAAGATGACGAGTCTAATCGGCCAACCATGGGTGAAGTGGTTCAGATTCTCGAGGGTCTATTAGAACTTGAAATACCCCCAATGCCAAGACTGCTTCAAGCTATTGTGGAAAGCAGACCTTAGACTTATAGCCCGTTTTGAAGAACAATCAGTAGCGATTAAGGTATAAGATTTCGTCCTCACTACTGGATGCAAACAACAATACGGACCTTTGTTCTTCCATGGTTCAGAATCATAGTAAATTTTTAGCTTGTGATATTCAAGCTATGTTATGTAATACAGAGAGTGAGAGTCTCCAAGCAAATAAGTTCGTGTGTAAATTTCGAAGTGTAAGTACACAACCAGTGGCAAGCGCAATATAATTCATAAGGGTAACCAGAGTTTTAGTTGCTCTAAAGCTTAATTAGAATCATTTCAAGACCTGCAGATTGTATATGAACGTAAACAAATGAGAAGCAATAGCAAATTATCTCTAATAGATCAATATGAACAATTTTTTTCTAGGCAATTCGGCATCTTTATATGATTAAGAAGAACAAAAATCTAGAATCCCTATCCCAATTAACAAATTTACTCAGGCGACAAGCCATCGAAGTCAAGGATTTTGCGATTTGGATTTACCGGTCGCCCATTGCCGCCGCCAGTCGACGGCCGAGCCCCGCCGCGACCGCCTCCTCTCTCTCGTCGGCTCCTCCGGCCATCGTGGCTGACGGCACTGCAGCGCCGGCCGTAGAAGCACTGCGTCGATGCATTCGCCGTTTCTCCGGTGCCGCAGCCCTCGCTCGCTCGCTGGAAGACCATCGGCGTCTCCGTCGCTCAGTGTCTGCCACCAAATCGCCGCTCGCGGCTTAAGACGCTAGCGTCCCCTTCTTTTCCCCCCGAAAGTGCTATACAGGTTCGACAGTTTGTTCGAGGGAAATTAGTGGAATTTCCTACCGTCCAATTTATGTCAAGATTCGTGTCCACCCACCTTTATCTTTTTCTCTATCTTCGATAAAGATCTGACAATACCTCCATCATCTTTTCCTTCAGGCATCGCCGTCACCAGTGTCTTTAATAGAGGCGCTGATTTAGGGTTAGGGTTTACTAGTAGACACTGGGCTTAGAGAGATGTCAAGGTGGTGGAGGACCGGCGGTGACGCCGCCTTGACTACGGGATTGGAGGAGAGCTGTGGGTGGTGGAGGCAGTGGAGATGGCAAGAGCCAACGAACAATTAGAAGGCAGCGGGCGACCCTGGTGAATCCGACGGCGGTAGCCGCTGGAGATTGGGAAGAAGGGCGGCAGCGGTGGTGGCAGGAGGTTGAGATGCAGTGAAGGAGGAGAGGAAGCAGGGGTGATGTGCGGGAGGCAGCAGCGACGAGGGAGGGGCTCGACAAAGATCCTTGCCGGCATTGGAGGCAACGCCGGTGAGGCAGCACGCTTGGTGGGGTGGTGGTGGTGGTGGGCAATGGCATGGAGTAGTTAGCACCTTGCGCTAGGCTTTGTGTAGCCGTTTTTAATAGATGGGGGCGATTGTGTTCATTGGATTTCAATCCAACGGCTCAAGGATCTGATTGATTTCATCCAAGAAAATAATTGACTGAGGCATAGACATACCTTTTTTTTAGGGCAGGGGGTGTTTTGTTCTTCCTCCCGTTGGGCTTTGGGCATCAACTTCCCCTTTTGGGCTTCCTTGTCACTCACCGCATGTGAGTATGTAACCAATGTAATTGTTTAAGAGAGAAAAATGGCACAAGATGACGTAATACCTAATTATCAATAACTGGAATAAATCAAGCAGAGAGATGTAGAAAAGTAAGCCCCTACAGGGCATGTACAATGGACTGACATTTGCTATCTTTGAGCACTACCATATCAAATTCATATTGACATGAAGGAGAGAAGGGAGGTTAGCTCTTTAGCAACGGACGGTCCATTCATGTGAACCAATGCAGTAAGAGATAGCATCCTTGTCCATTATGGCGAGGTCATCTACTCATAAGGTAGTTTTGGGGGCATGTTGGAGTGAAGACCCTAGCTACCAGGACGAAAGACAATTGTGAATGTCGGCGAGCTTGATCAGGTTGGATATAGCAAATGGCGAGTCAGATTGGTGGTGGTGATGGTGACTAGAGTTGAATCCGATCATCTACATAGCAGATTTGATCGGATCTAATTGAACCTGTTGGCACTGGCATTGATGGTGAAGGAGGGTACCGGCACTAGTGGCTAGCGACAGTGAAGGAGAAAGGGAGTTCGTTGACATTGGTGGCAAAAAAGCAATGGACAACGGCCTAGTACCGACGACATGGCGTTGGACAGCCACACCACACCGATGGCGACAACGGTGGTGACGAGGAGATAGAGATAGAGACAAACATATCTTGTTGCATGGTTTTCATATAGACAGGGCGAGCTTTTTATTATTTAATCTCTTTTTGAAAACTATTTTATTCTTAATCTCTTCCCAGATTTATTTCTAATTCTGATCTTGGCGTGACAAATAGCTACTGTCACGCCATGAATTTTGGTGTGGCTAGATGTGCCACGTAGCACCCGAGTACACGGTGGAAGGATCGCGTGCCACGATGTCACGCCGAAAGTTTCGGTGCGGAAATGCCATGCCAGAGAGCAATACACCAGCTGCTCGGTACTTGCCGTGCGCCTGCTATTGCGAGACAGAGAACCATGCTCATGCTGCAACTGCACAGAGATGGAAAGCCATGCTCATGCTGCAATTGCGCTCATGTACAATAGTTGAGATGGTATTGTGCCCCTGTCCTGCCATATTATTTATAGAGACAATATTTTTAATAAGATGTCTCAGGCACACTTCACAAAAATAATTTTTTTAAATGATTTTCTTTAAAGTGTGATCCATATGCTTTTTTTACTAACTATTGGCTTACTCCTCTCTCTTCCTCGTCCTATCATCCACTTTATCTAGTCCCTATCTGCATCCACCCTCTCCCCTCCAAGCGTTGCCGGCTGTAGCCCCCCACTTCGTCGTAGCCTCCACCCTCTCCTTTCCCCAACGTTGCCAGCCACCGCTCCCCTAGTGTCGCCAGCCGTCACTGCCATCCTCGCTCACTGCCACCATCCTCTACCTCACCACCACTAGCCGTCGGTCTCCATCCCCTCCCCTTCCATCGTTGGCCTCTGCATCCTTGTCCTCCTCCGCATCGAGCCTCACCCTCCCTCTCCATCATGTTGGCCTCCACCTCCTCGCCATCGCCATAGCCAGATCAATCGACATTCCATGTCTCGCACCCTCTTCGTCGCCCTTCTCCTGCCCCTACCCCACTTCTGCTGAGCTCCACCCTTCCTTCGTCGCCATGTTGACTCCAAAATAGCCATTATCGACCTAGCCAGATCCGGCCCATTGGCAGTTGCATCCGATCAAGCCCAGTTGGGTCCAGGCGCCGATGGGCTGGATCTAGCCAGATCGAGCGACTCTCTGGTCGCCTCATGTTTGTCACCATCATATTCATCATCGAGCCAGTCATCATCAGTCCACCAAGTCACTGTGTCTTCACCGTACCTAGGTCATGTCACCATGTGGGTCACAGATGACTCTGCGCCAATAGCTGGCATCAACGTCTCTCCATGTGTTGATTTATGTGAAGCGATCGTCATCTTGGAAAAACTTTTTTGGGAAATTTTTTAATAAAACTTTTTATTCGAAAAAATTCTGTCAAAAAATCGGCTCAAAAAATTATATTAAAAAACAATTGAACCAAAAATCAATTAAAAAGATAAAAATAAGAAATCAGGAAAAAAAGACTTGCCTGACAGACCTGGTTGCATAGCGCCGCCGCTAGCTGACATCCTTGTCGGCTACCACCAGATCCGACGGTCCATGGCCGCACCACCCCGGATCCGGCACTCACCGTTGCTGTTGGGCCCACGGGCGCAGAGGCTAGGAGAATCATGGCAATGGCGATTCCACAGTCCGTGCGGCGGCTCCTCTGGTGTGGAAGGGAGGAGAGGCACCACGTTGGATGGTGAAAGGGAAGTAGAAGGACGGTGGCAGTGGCGCAGTGGCTACTTGCCAGGAGCATAGAGCAGCTACAGGAAGGAAGAGAGGGGCGACGACGGCGCAACATTTCCTTGCGGACGCAAGTCGCGACATTTGCCTCACGCTCGGATGGCTCGGATCAATTCCACGCATGATCGAATAGCTGAGAAGTGTCCATGACTTGGCCAAGTAGAGGGCGTCCATAAATTAGCAATTTTGGTAGTAGCAATAGTTGAAAGCCGAAACTACCATTGATGCTATCTTGTGTTCCTGTGTGTCGAGTGCTGACCCATTGGGTACCTGTGTTCCAAACATCCTTTGTGGAACCAAAATCCTGTCACCTTTCATGTTTGAGAAGTGACCATTCAGCGAGAATCCAAGGGCACGCATGGTTTGGAACAAAGGCTTTATCGCTCTCAAAAGATGGCGAGAAAATCAGAGGAATGAAACAAAGTACCATGGAACATCCCTCCTCCGGGATTTTACACTCAAGGTCAAGAATACGGCGATCGAACACGGCTCTGATACGAAATTACGACGACTCGTAACAGCCGGTTCCTAAACCGAACGATGAGTGCTAAAATTGAGATCAAAACGCGATACAAGGACAGCAATTTGCGGGTGGAAGATAGAAGAGAAGAACTAGAAAAGGGGATAGAAAAGCAGAAAGGAGATGGCATTCAATTTCATTTCTTTCATGGACCAAAAGTTGGCATAGGCAGGGACAGGATCCCGATCACTCGCCGAAACAGGGCCGCATGCGCGCCGGAGCCGGAGGGGAAGGATAGATGGCATAGGCCCTTCACTCCCAGGCACGAAAAGTACTGCAGCACTTTCCTAATAATTTCCTCTCCAATCACTCGCGAAAACTGGAAATGAAGAGGGAGAGAGCGGTTGCGTGCTCGCAAGAGGAAGAAACCAAACCCTCCTCGCGTTGTTGATTGCAACTATGCATGTGTATGCTTGCTTTACTATTGCATATTAGTAGTGGTTCACGCTGTTTATACCTAAGATTTAGTAGCACTCTTTTACTGCCAGAATTTTCATTTAAAACAAGACAGAAGAAGAAAGAAAATCATTTTTCCTCTACTACTGTTTTATTTCCCGAGTGTGATATTTAATATTGGCGGAATATTTGGTGCAAACCATAAATTAAGTGCAAACATGCAAACCACAAGTCTTTTTTTATGAGATTTTGTAGACTCTTGACCACGTAGCACATTCTAATTTGGGACGTTCGGAATAACGATGATTTATAACTGTTAGCTGAAATTTTATTATAGCTAGCTGATTTTTTACTATAACTGAGTTGACTTATTAGACATAATTAAATTTAAAAATATGTAAAAATAAAAACGATATGTTACCCTGTCACGGACAATGCGAAGGAATACGAAAAAATAAAACACAAAAAAAACAAAAAAACACAAAACAACACAATTGCTACAGTATTTTGGAAGCCGAGCAAACGCTGACAGTGAAGTTGAGCGGGGCCTTAACCCAAGCTTGACTGCAGCGGTAGTCCACAACCGAACTTGGCCGCAGAGTTGTACAGCGTTGAACCCACGGCAACGCTAACTACTATTCAGTCACTATATCACAGTATGTATCATGAACTCTTCAAAATACTTCATCAAATGCTAGAGGCTTAAAACACTTCACCCAGAATCCGACCTGAATTCTCTGTGTTCTCTAGTTCTCCTCTTCATCTGCCATGCCTCTTGCCTTTGTCATTTCTGTGTCTCTCCTCTTGTCCCTGCATATTCCTGCATGTTCCGCAGCAGCAGAGGCGATTTCAGCCGAAGAAGCGCTCGTCGGCGACGACAAGCTTGTCTCTCGTAATGGCAGGTATGCTCTCGGCTTCTTCCAACCGGACAAGTCCTCGCAACACACCCCCAAGCACTGGTACATAGGCATATGGTTCGACAAGATCTCCAAGTTAACTCCGATATGGGTAGCAAATAGGGCGAGCCCAATTATAGGCCATCACAGAATGTCAAAGCTCACCATCTCCGATGATGGCAACCTTGTCATCCTCAACCAAGCCACCAGATCGGTCGTTTGGTCGACTCGTGCCAATATCACGGCCAAGAACACCATGGTTGTGCTCCAGGACAATGGAAACCTCATCTTAAGAGAGGCATCCAACACGTCCAACATCCTATGGCAGAGCTTCGACTACCCTACCGATATCTTGCCACCTGGTGCAAAGCTTGGCCGGGATAAGGTCACCGGTCTGAACCGCCGTCTTGTTTCCAAGAAGAGCTTGGCAGATCCAGCTCCTGGCCCATATTGCCTGGAATTAGACCCTACTGGTGCTAACCAATTCGTCTTCAAACTATGCAACTCGTCTGTAGTGTATTGGTCCACCGGCGAATGGAATGGTCAATACTTCAACTCGATGCCAGAAATGTCAGGGCGCACTCTTTTTGACTTCAAATTTATCAACAACAACCAAGAGGAGTATTTTGTATGCAATTTGCTAGAGGAAAAGTTAATATCTGTTAGCATTTTGGACATATCTGGTCAAAACAAGCTTCTCATCTGGCTTGAGAGCAAGCAGGAATGGGCAACAATCTACACCCAGCCTAAAGATCAATGTGATGTCTATGCTACTTGTGGACCCTGCACAATCTGTAACAACAACGCAGATCCAGTGTGTGACTGCATGAAGGGATTTACAGTAAGATCACATAAGGATTGGGAGCTAGAAGATCGAACTGGCGGATGCATAAGAAACACACCACTAGATTGCGATGCAGGAACCAAAGCGAATCGCTACAACAGACAAGTTCTACCCCTTGCCCGCTGTTGGATTGCCTGCGCAAGCCAATATTGTAGAATCTGCTGGCAGTGCAGACCAATGTGCATTATCTTGCCTGAGTAACTGCTCTTGCACTGCATATTCCTATGGTAATAGATGCTCCGTATGGTATAATGACTTTCTTAACGTCAGACAGTATAACAATGGAACTTCTAGTGATGGAGAAATTCTCTACCTGCACGTCGCTGCCAAAGATGCATGTAGGATCGTCGATGGCAATCAGAGGGGGGGTGAATGATTGTAGTGGGTAGCGAAAACTTTTCACTTAAAATGTTATGTTTTGATAGTTCAACTTGAAAACTAGCTAGAGCAAAAACAACCACAAAAAAAATGTAAACGAGATAATAGTTATAATTTTTATTTCATTTCTTAGGCGATCATAAAGAAAATATTTGTTTTATTTATTACTTTCAGATCACCGTGATAGCACAAAAAGAATTAATCTGGAAGCACAAAGATTTCTAGTCAAGCATGCAAGCTACGTATACATGGAACGTGATTTTGGAAGCATCAAGAAATATCATCACAACTCAATACACATGCAAGGTAATAACCATACCTTCATGAAAACCAATGATGGGTGATTTCACGTATAGGTGACGCCAAAATTCTCCCGTAAACAAATCTGCATGCAACCTGCTAGTTGGCCCACGATTTCTTCACAGGACAGCCGAGCGGATCACGGTAACGCCGTCTGTGCTAAATCTTCAATTTCCTCGCTTCTAAATCTTGGCCAGCCATGCGTCCGATCTCGATTCTTCCAGCGCCTCGCCGAAGGCAGTTGCCGCCTGCCTGCCGTTTACTTTTCTTCCGTACAAAACAGCAATGCCGCTTCTTCTTTTCCTTCCGTGCTATCGCTGCGCGTCGCACTTCTCCGAGCTTCACGCGCGCTCGCTCTCTCTGTTCTGGTTGTTGCGTCTCTCACGGCGATACAACAGCCGCAAGCTACTACCCTTTTATCTAGTGGCTTGAAACCATACCACGTCCGAGTCGGTCGAAGCAACATCCGGCAACCAACATGATTTTACAGACGGACTCGGACTCCTACTTGTATACAAATTGTATACGTACACTATGCATGCGACTCAATCTTCGCATACACAAACTCTATGCCAACTTGTATACATACGCCATATATGCAAACACAAACTTTGCATATATTACTAGATAACACAAATCTCAACTAAAATTTGGACTCCCCAAAATTACTGCATATCGTAGCCTCCGGACCGCACCTACGTAGCTTCAATACGCATCATCCACCTTTGGTTTCCACGTGCCCAAACATGAGCTCGACCATCTCGTGACTCCCTCAACCGCCTGACCTCGGATTTCCTACTCCTAGTCCCGGTCCTCCTCGTCATCGATCATGGTCGACTCCATGCTTCCACCTGCACATGCAAAAACCAAAGAATATTTTTGCGGCACAAGTTCGTCTGAACTTGACCAACATCAAACCGCACACACGTAACACACCATAAGTAATATCATAACCAACGTTGTCAATTATTCATCATCTAAAATAACGAAGACCTAGCCACGTGGTCTAACAATCTCCCCATTGATGAATACATTGACAACACTTAAATTAACATGACTTCAAACATATCTAAGTGAAGTACTGAAGCCAAACTTTCAAACTCTCCCTCTCGACACAATAACTCTCCAATCTCACAGATTTTTCTCCCCCTTTGGCAATGTAATCATCAAGAAAATTTAAAAAATAATTCTAAGAGGAAGCAATGAGAATAAAAATATAGAAGCTTTGTAGATTATCCAAGTCACGTTGCATGTGTTTAATAAAGCAACCAAGTCATATTTTTGAGTAGAGCTATCTAGATCATATAAAGCCATATGTCACATAGCAATGTCAAAACAAGTCCGTCAACATGATTAAGCGATTTATATTAATGACAGGCATCGCAACAATGACTAGACCAATTATACAGAGCACAATGAGATATCACAACGAAAAGTCAAAGCCTAAAAATGAAGCAAACTTTAACTCTAGACGGGCTAGTAGTCTCATGTAACAATTTATTGCTCCACACTCAAATTTTTAGGCATGTGGCATGCTTGTAGCATACTTCTTTTCATAATGACTTACTTTTCTTTTCTTTTTTTGTTGATGGTGGCATGCTTGAAGCATACTTCTTTTCATTTTGCGCACTTTTGTGCTCTTTTTTTTGTTCACCATGGCATGCTTGAAGCATACATCTTTTCAATTCTCTCTTCCTTTTATACTTTTTTGTAATAACATGCCAAATTGAGTGACCATAAAAATTGTAACATGAAACATGCGAACCTCATAGCCAAGAGTTAAAATAAGACTCACAATCGTGCTAATCCTTTTCAATGGACATCGCAAAGTAATAAATATAATCAATCTAGTCAAAGTATTCCGCCATGTCATACTTTTAATTCAAATGTAGCAAATTAATTACAACCAGTCATGATCAATGTTACACAACATATGAATAAATATGATAAAGAGAGCTCTATTACTCAATTGATTTCAATGACTTGGATTTGATGAATTATTTGACAAGGATAATAAACAAAGCTTCTGAAATTTTAAAACATAAGCTCCCCCTCAGAATAATCCCATAGGGTGCAACACACCCAACTCACTGCGCAAACGAACAAATCGAGAAGTATCAAGCGGTTTAGTGAGAATATCAGCAATCTGAAGGTCAGACTCGACAAACTGTAGGACAACATCACCCTTTTCCACATGGTCTCTTAGAAAGTGAAATCTTATATCAATATGTTTGGTCCTAGAATGTTGCACTGGGTTTTTAGCAATATTAATGGCACTAGTGTTATCACAATAAAGTAGTACACTACCCAATTCTAACCCATAATCCCTGAGTGTAGCAGAAATCCATAAGCTTTGAGAACAACTAGCAGCAGCAGCTACATATTTAGCTTCAGCCGTGGATTGTGCAACAGATGATTGTTTTCTAGAAGACCAAGAAACTAATGATGTGCCTAAGAAGTGACATGTACCAGACGTACTCTTTCTATCAATCCTACAACCCGCAAAATCACTGTCTGAATATGCGCGCAGAGTAAGACATGATGAAGTAGAATAAAACAGTCCAAATTCTAAAGTTGATTGGAGGTACCTGAGAATTCTTTTCACAGCCTGACGATGGGACACACGAGGTGAAGCTTGAAATCGAGCGCATAGACACACAGCAAAATGTATGTCTGGCCTCGATGCAGTAAGATAAAGTAGAGATCCAATCATGCTTCTATATTCTTTTGATCCAATGCCTCACTTGCTTCATCTGGGTCAAGAACAGTTGTAGATCCCATTGGTGTAGAAATAGGTTTACAGGTTCCCATGTCGAAACGTCTAAGCAGATCCTTCGTGTATTTAGTTTGATGAATAAAAATACCCTACTTAGTTTGTTTTACTTGTAAGCCCAAGAAGTATGTTAACTCTCCCATCATACTCATTTCAAATTCCCTACTCATAGTATCTGAAAACTTGGAAACCAAAGTATGAGAGGAGCCACCAAAGATGATATCATCCACATAAATCTGAACAAGTAATAGATCATTGCCATGCTTAAGTGTAAAAAGTGTTTTGTCTACCTTACCTATTTGAAAATTATTTTTTAACAAATATGACTTAAGCCTTTCATACCATGCCCTAGGAGCTTGTTTCAAACCATACAAAGCTTTAGACAATTTGTAGACATGATTAGGAAATTTATGATTTTCAAAACCAGGTGGTTGCTTAACATAAACTTCCTCCTCAATAAAGCCATTAAGAAAAGCACTTTTAACATCCATTTGAAATAGTTTAAAACCTTTAGATGCAGCAAAAGCTAAGAGAATTCTAATAGCTTCTAATCTGGCAACTGGAGCAAAAGTTTCACCAAAATCAAGGCCTTCCACCTGAGTAAAACCCTGAGCAACAAGTCTAGCCTTATTTCTAACCACAACTCCATCTTCACTCTGTTTATTTTTAAAAACCCATTTAGTTCCAATCACATTATGTCCCTGAGGAGGTTCAACTAAGGTCCAGACTTTATTACGTTCAAAATTTTCTAATTCTTCGTGCATGGCGTTAATCCAAGACTCATCAGATAAAGCGTGACTTACATCATAGGGCTCAAAAGAAGCAACAAAAGCAGAATGAGCATGGGAGTCAGGAGAAGTAAACCTGGAACGTGTTACCCTTTCTTGAATGTCACCAATCATCAATTCTGGGGGATGACGTCGCTGAATATGCAATGGTGCAGAAGGTTCTAAAGTTACCTCAATACTACCGTCCTCCTCTGTAGTTGGTCCATCAGTTGATAGTGGCTCATCAGATGTACCAGGGTCTCCAGCTGAAGTTGAAGTAGAAGTTGCAAGATCCTCAGCTGGTGCATGTGATGGCATGGGAGGAAAAACATCACCAAAATCAAGATCCTCATCTTCATTAAGAAATATGCTTTCTGACTCCCCCTGAACCTGTGTACCTGAAATATCGGGTCTAGTACCAGAACTAGCCTCATCAAAAGTAACCTCGCGAGTCTCAATAATTTTGTTAGTCTCTAAGTTGAGTACACGATAACCACGAGTGAGCAGGATAACCAAGAAAAATACCATCTGAAGATCTAGATTCAAATTTATCAAGATTACCATGTTTAAGAATAAAACATTTACATCCAAATACTCTGAAGTGAGAAACACTAGGCCTACGCCCAAATCTCAACTCATAAGAAGTCTTGTGCAATGAGGCTCTCAAAAATACTCTATTAGAAATATGACATGCAGTGGAAATAGCCTCAGCCCAAAACTTCCTAGGAGTAGCATGTTCATCGAGCATAGTCCTAGCCATCTCAACTAATGTTCTATTTTTTCTCTCTACAACCCCATTTTCTTTGAGGACACGGGGAAGAAAGCGATGTTCTAAACCTTTTTCAGAGCAAAAAGAAGCAAATGATGAATTCTTAAATTTAGTACCATTATCAATCCTAATAGCTTTCATAGCACCTGGCAATTCATTATTGAGTCTAAGAAATAAGTCTTTAAAATGTCCAAATGCCTCATCCTTAGATACCATAAAGTAAACCCAAGAATATCTGGAATAATCATCAACAATTACAAGTATATACCATTTGCCTCCAATAGATTGAATCCTAGAAAGACCTACAGTGTCCATGTGCAACAATTGACCAGGGCCATCTGTGGTGATTATAGAAAGAGGTGGATGTGAAGCAGCTACCATCTTACCATGTCTACAAGGAGAACACACCAAATCTTTTCCACCCTTTAGCTTAGGTAACCCTCTAATGAGATCCATCCCACTAATCCGTGTAAGGTGATCAAAATCAATGTGTCCTAACCTACGGTGCCAGAAAAATAGATCTCTAGATTCAGAGGCTACCAAACATCTAACACCAGATGAAAAAGTATTATTAAAATCAGCCTTAAAGACTTTTCCAAATCGAGATATATTAAAAATAAGATCCCCAGAAGCATCAAGAACTCTACAAGCATGTTTCCTAAAACTCACTTCAAGGTTATCGTCTACCAACTGTGAAACTGAGAGCAAATTATACTTCAATTTACTTACTAGAGCAACGTCCTTAAGAATGAATTTATCATTAACGCGCACTGTACCTTTCGCCATCACAATGCCTGTTGAAGCATCCCCAAAAGTGATCAACTCATCACCGGATGTTTTGGTGAGGGAGGAGAACCATCTTGTATCACCGGTCATATGCCTCGAACAACCTGAATCCACTAGCCACGTGTTCCCCTTCCTCATTAGCTGTACCTACATCACAGGAAATATCGGTGTCACAGTACTGGGGTTAGTGAAATAAGATCTAGGAATCCAGTACTGAGACACACGACGCGGAAGAGCAGAAACAGAACTCGCGCCAAAATCACATGTATGTGAACGGTCAGAGCGCCAAAAAGAATGTGAATTATATCCCAATCCAACACGTGAAGCATATTTAAAATCACCATAGGAATTTTCTAAAAATCTAGCTTTCGAATGAGTTCTAGAAACAAAAGATGTTGCATGTTTTTGTTTTAAAGCACTCAATCTTTCGCTTCTCTCTTTCTTAGCACGTTTAAAACAAAATTCATTTAAGTGTCCATCTTTACCACAATAACTGCAAATGTACTTAACTTTATGTTTAACTTGAAAAGTAGAAGCAACATTTGCATTCACTTGATCATAGATGACATAATACCAATGAGACTTAAAAGCAGTTTGTTTTGGTTCAGGTGTTACTTCAATTTTTCCAGATTCAAGAAGCTTAACAACTTTAGGAGGATTATTCTTGGCATGCTCAATACAATTAAATCCTAGACCTTGATTTTTTACACTTATTTTTGACTTATCTAGAATCATATTCAGATTTTTCTTACCAAACGAGAATCTATCTAAAGTGTCTCTGAGATACTCATTTTCTTTAGTTAAAGTGGAACAAGTTGAGCACCTAAAAGACTCATTTACAAGATTCTTAGAAGCACTAGACTGAATCAATCTTTCTTTTTCAGCAAAATCATTAAGTTGCCTAGTCAATGCTTCTATTTCTGTGTTAAGTTTTGGACAATTAGAACAAGAAGATGTCTCATGATAAAGCATCTGTTGAATTGTATCCTGAGATGATTTAAGTCTAGCTTCTAACAATTCACACTTAGAGCAAGTTTTAGATTTAGCATTTGAATTACTTGACTCTAAACATACAGAAGAACTAGACTTGAGTTTGTTAATTTCATTATTTGCAAGTTTTAACTTTTCATTACAAGAATCATGTATCAATCTTAATTCATCAAGTTTAGCAGTTACATCACTAAGTTGAATTAAGTTTGATGTATTGATTGTTCTAGCATTTTCTAATTCAGAATGCAAAACTTAGCAAGACTCACAAGATTCATCATCAGGAATAGAAGCTCTAAGTCTATTAATTTCAGAATTTAAACTCTCAACAACAAATTCATGATTTTTAGTTTTCTTTTTATACTTTTTAAGTTCCTCTGTCAATCTAAGCACAAAGACGAGATAAATCAAGTATAAGAAGGTTTTACCTCATCGGGATCACTTGTAGAGATCATCATCGTTGAGCTCCTCACTGTTGGCCATAAAACACATCCCTGTGAAATCTACCTCCTTTGTCTTCTTGCCATTGCCCTCATCGTCGCTTTCAGAATCAACATCGCTCAAATCAATCTCCTCAAGAGCTGAAAGTACTTTATTAACAGCTCTGCGGTAATTACGCTTCTTGCTTGAGTCAAACTTGAATTGAGAGCGACGAGTTGGTGTCTTGTCATCCTTAACCTCCTTGCTTCTCAGTTTGGGACAGTTCATCTTGATGTGGTTTAGCTCACCACATTCATAACATCTAATTGGGCCTCCTCTTCGTTTTGATCTGATGTTGTAGATTGCCTTGGTCACCCTGCTAGAAAGAAGTACAAGCTGCTCTTCTGGAATCTCTTCTAATTGTTCATCCGAAATAGAGCACAATGCGGACAAAGAAACAATAGAAGAACTAGAAGAATCATCGACTTGGTTAGTCACTAAGCCCAAAGAATTAGTCTTATTTATTCTGGCCAAAACATCAATCTCATGAGTTTTCATCTTGGAATAAAGATCATTCAAAGTGAGTGTTTTCATATTAACAGAATGATTAATAGTAGTGACTAACACATTCCAAGCAGACATATCCAAAGCATTTAAAATTTGACGCGCATTATCGAATCGAATATGTAACATCAGCAGTTGTAAATCACTAATAATTTTATTAAACCGGTCAAAAGTGCATCTACCGATTCCCTGGTTTCATCTCAAATTTGGAATACTCCTTTTAAATTGATTCGCGAACACCTTTATGATTTAGATCCTTCATGATAATCGGCTAGAGTAGTCCAAATTTTATTTGCAGATTTAATATGAGCAATTCTAACAAATTCGTTTCTACTAAAACCTTGCAATGAATATTTCTAGCCTTAGCATTAGCTTCAACATCGCAGAATTTTTTGAGTAGTAACAACGAAGGCACAATATATGGATTTTCAACTTTTGCCAAATTGCATTACCTTGTGCTTGCAGAAAGACTTCCATGCGAGTTTTCCAATAAAGATAATCGGATCCATCAAAAAAAGGTGGTTTACCTGAGAAACGATCCCGATCTGATGCCATTGTAACCTTGCTCTGATACCACTTGTAGGATCGTCGATGGCAATCAGAGGGGGGGGGTGAATGATTGTAGTGGGTAGCGAAAACTTTTCACTTAAAATGTTATGTTTTGATAGTTCAACTTGAAAACTAGCTAGAGCAAAACAACCACAAAAAATGTAAACGAGATAATAGTTATAATTTTTATTTCATTTCTTCAAGCGATCATAAAAGAAAATATTTGTTTTATTTATTACTTTCAGATCACCGTGATAGCACAAAAAGAATTAATCTGGAAGCACAAAGATTTCTAGTCAAGCATGCAAGCTACGTATACATGGAACGTGATTTTGGAAGCATCAAGAAATATCATCACAACTCAATACACATGCAAGGTAATAACCATACCTTCATGAAAACCAATGATGGGTGATTTCACGTATAGGTGACGCCAAAATTCTCCCGTAAACAAATCTGCATGCAACCTGCTAGTTGGCCCACGATTTCTTCACAGGACAGCCGAGCGGATCACGGTAACGCCGTCTGTGCTAAATCTTCAATTTCCTCGCTTCTAAATCTTGGCCAGCCGTGCGTCCGATCTCGATTCTTCCAGCGCCTCGCCGAAGGCAGTTGCCGCCTGCCTGCCGTTTACTTTTCTTCCGTACAAAAACAGCAGCTGCCCGCTTCTTCTTTTTCCTTCCGTGCTATACGCCTGCCGCGTCTGCACTTCTCCGAGGCTTCACGCGCCGCTCGCTCTCTCTGTTCTGGTTGTTGCGTCTCTCACGGCGATACAACAGCCGCAAGCTACTACCCTTTTATCTAGTGGCTTGAAACCATACCACGTCCGAGTCGGTCGAAGCAACATCCGGCAACCAACATGATTTTACAGACGGACTCGGACTCCTACTCGTATACAAATTGTATACGTACACTATGCATGCGACTCAATCTTCGCATACACAAACTCTATGCCAACTTGTATACATACGCCATATATGCAAACACAAACTTTGCATATATTACTAGATAACACAAATCTCAACTAAAATTTGGACTCCCCAAAATTACTGCATATCGTAGCCTCCGGACCGCACCTCCGTAGCTTCAATACGCATCATCCACCTTTGGTTTCCACGTGCCCAAACATGAGCTCGACCATCTCGTGACTCCCTCAACCGCCTGACCTTGGATTTCCCACTCCTAGTCCCGGTCCTCCTCGTCATCGATCACGATCGACTCCATGCTTCCACCTGCACATGCAAAAACCAAAGAATATTTTTGCGGCACAAGTTCGTCCGAACTTGACCAACATCAAACCGTACACACGTAACACACCATAAGTAATATCATAACCAACGTTGTCAATTATTCATCATCTAAAATAACGAAGACCTAGCCACGTGGTCTAACAATGCAGAAAGTTGGAGAAATAGTAAGGGAGGAAAAGGAAAGATTATTGTTGCTGTCATCGCTCCAAGCGTTGCTGCTTTGAGTTTGTTGTTAGCTATTGCTGTCTGGCTTCTAGTAATCTGGAGGAACAAAAGGAAGGAATTTATTGGCACATCTGACATTGTTCAAGGTGGCAATGGAATTGTGGCTTTCAGATACATTGATCTGCAACATGCAACTAAAAAATTCTCCGAGAAATTAGGAGGTGGCGGCTTTGGTTCTGTATTCAAAGGGTCTCTAAGTGACTCGACAGCTATTGCGGTGAAAAGGCTTGATGGTGTTCGTCAAGGAGAGAAGCAATTCAGGGCTGAAGTGAGTTCAATTGGAATCATCCAACATATCAATTTGGTTAAGCTCATTGGCTTCTGTTGTGAGAGAGATAGGAGGCTGCTTGTATATGAACACATGCCAAATCGCTCTCTTGATACACACCTTTTTCATAGCCACACTATGGTCCTAAATTGGAGTACCTGTTACCAGATAGCTATGGTGCACGGACACGTGGGTAAACCGCCGTATCCGTGTCCGACACCGTGTCCGACACGGATACAACACGGACATGGCGCGGACACGTGTCGGCGGCGTGTCAGCCGAATTTTGAATAAATTTTAATTACTGAAATTTCTGACACATGTTGGACACGGGAAATAAACGTATCGGACATGGCCCAGGACACGGCCGGCCCAGGCAATCTGGCCCGCAGGAGGAGACGCGGTGGCTTCCTTACCCTAACCCATCACGAACGCCGCCACCATTCCCCAGTCTCCATCGCGAACGCCGCCCCCATTCCCCAGTCCCCATCGCGAACGCCGCCCCTCTACTCTCGCCAGCGCGCTCCTCCCCATCGCCGGCCTGCTCTCCCGCATCTCGCCTCCTCCAGCCGCCGGCACTCTCTCCCGCAGCTCGCCTCCTCCAGTCGCCGGGCGCCGGCGCTCTCTCCCGTAGCTCGCCTCCTCCAGCCGCCGGGCGCCGGCGCTCTCTCCCTTAGCTCGCCTCCTCCAGCCGCCGGGCGCCGGCGCTCTCTCCCGCAGCTCGCCTCCTCGGCCGCGGAGCTCGCGCTCTCCTCATCTCTGCGATGCTGGTCTGCTGGCACAATGGCACCGAGGTTTGATTTACAATAACATTAGATGATTGCAATTGCAAGAATGTAAGTTGATGATTGGTTGATTGTTGTTGACTTGTTATTTTTTCCCAGGTTAATGGAATTCTCAATTGTTATTCCTGGAAATGGTATTCACTTCAAGTCATCAACAATTATCATCAATCATCATGATTAACAAAACAATTGATGAGGTACACATTCCGAATACACTTTACACTTTATAAGTTTATAACTTTATATTATTTCAATTTGACAAGCATAAGAAAACATAGAAAACAATATATATATATATATATATATATATATATATATATATATGTAATTTATTTATTATTTAAATATATATAGCTAGCCGTGTCGCCGTATCGGTATTTTTGGGAAAATGGCGAATTCCGGTGTCGGTGTCGTATCGTGTCGGACACGCGTGTCCGTGTCCGTGCAACCTAGCCAGATAGCCCTTGGGGTTGCTAGAGGATTGGCATACTTGCATGAGAGCTGCAGGGATTGCATAATACACTGTGATATTAAGCCAGAGAACATACTTCTTGATGCATCATTCGTTCCTAAGATTGCAGACTTTGGGATGGCAAAATTTGTCGGAAGGGATTTTAGCAGGGTTCTTACTACACTAAGAGGAACTGTAGGGTATCTTGCACCCGAATGGATTAGTGGAGTGGCCGTTACATCAAAAGTGGATGTCTACAGCTATGGGATGGTGTTGTTTGAAATCATGTCAGGTAGGAGGAACTCATGCAAAGAAAGTACAAGTGGTGGTGGTGATCATGTTGCATATTTCCCTGTTCAAGTTGCAAGCAAACTTCTCGAGGGAGATGTTGGAATCCTGCTGGATGAGAAATTATGTGGGCATGCCAACTTGGATGAGGCAGAAAGGATCTGCAAGGTGGCTTGCTGGTGTATCCAAGAAGATGAGTCCAATCGGCCAACCATGGGTGAAGTGGTTCAAATTCTTGAGGGTTTATTAGAGCTTGAATTGCCCCCAATGCCAAGATTGCTTCAAGCAATCGTAGGAAGCTCACATTGAACATGTCCAGAGCCATTTTCTTTTGGTCCACCAATAGCCCTTTCTGAAGAGGCAAAGCGTTAACGGCTTAAGGTTAAGATGAGCATTGGCACTCGATGAGAATAAACAATATGGGCATTTGTGCTCCAATGTTGTACAAGCATTGTAAACTTTTATCTTCTGAAACTTAAGCTATGTGATGTAATACAGAGAGCGAGACTCTCCAAGGTAATAATGACTTGACGTGTAAATTCCAAAGTGGCGGATTCAGGAATTCATAAGGGTTACCAAAGTTTCAGTTGCACTGTGCCCAATTTTTTCTGCATTAGAATGATTTCAGTAGTTGCTACCGAGGAATAGAAGTTTGCAATTTGCACTTACCGACTGCCTGTCCGCTGTCGCCCCCTCCCTCCTCGGCTCCAGCATCTGCCTCGCTCGTCATCGCCATGACTAAAAATATTTTATACCGATTATTAATTTTTTCTAAGTAATTAAATTTAAAAAACTAAAAAAATTATATTATGACAGATACTATAAAGAAATAAAAACAAAAAACCTCTAAAAAAATAAATAACAAAATTAAAATATAAAAAACTGAAGCCGTTTAGAACCGGACTTATATCTCTCTACCCCCACCAAACCTCTTTCATGTAAATTTTCTTCCTCCGCCCAGTCTTCAACCGAACGCATTCTTGTTAAATAAGGCATACCATACTTAAGAGATTAAGGCTGTGACTTAGGCTTAGGCTTTAATTTATGTTACTATAATAACTAACTTTTAAACAATGTATTTTTTAAAAATATCTATTTATGAGCATGCTAAAGGATAGGCCATAGTTCACATGGTAGCTTGTATTATCAAACAGAACAGCCGCATGTTTCTAAGGAAAAAAATAAGAGCAATGATGCAATCTAACATTATTAGAACTAACTTGGTTTTTTTGTTCGCATGTGTTAGTCATGTTTCAGATTTGGATAGGATTCTTTTTGATGATTTTTATAGGAATTGCACGTGAATCAAAACATCTACTCTAATCTCATTTTTTGTATCCATGTACGATTGAGGCAAGCTCATCCAAACGGCTATTTTGATTTTTTTTTTCTGAATCCTCTAGTTTACTCTTTTTTTTGCACTCGTACGTATCAAACGCACCTTTTTTCTTTGTGGAAATGGGAATGCCATTAAACCGAGGCGTCAGTAGATTGTCGGCCACAAGATTTGTTACACAACTAAAAATCGAATCAGGCCACATAACGTCTGTTGGTTCCATATTAGTACCAAAATTAGCCAATTCTTGAGCTACAAGATTACAAAAACATGACATTAAAAGATCCTAAATTCTAACAATATACAAAGAGATTGTTCGTATTGATTTCTGCTTAAAGAAATTAGAAGTCAATATAAAAACGTTTGTATTGATTGTGGTTGATATCTTCTAACTGAAAATGAATAGTAATAACTAAAAAAGTAACTTTGAAAAGGAGAGCAAAAATAGTAGAAAAAGTAAAGAAGAGATATGTACGTGAGACGAAAGTGGGAGGGGTAGAGAATCTGTTTTGAGAAGCTGGATATTAACATTGTCTTCTGGTTTCTCTAATTAGAAACTAATACGAACAAACCTTATAAACACTCGATTTCTCGAAGTGGTTTCTCCACTTTTCTTACTCGTGTCTTACTTCGAGATAAGACAGGAGGTTACAGACGTATCACGTATTCTACTCCTTTTGCTCTCGTTTTACATATATCTCTCTCTTACTTTTCTCTATTATTCTTCTCTTTTAAAATTATATATTTCAATCACTATTATTTATTTTTTAAAAAAATCGGCAAAAATCGTAAGCCGCTGCCGATTCAAACGGCGTCCCTAGACAGGACACCAAACGTACCTTTGACATGGAAAGACATGCTTTGCGACAAGAGTACTATCGAGAAAATCAAAGGCGATCTATTCCTCGGGAAACATCACCATCCCATCCCACGTTGCCTGCTCCCGCCCTCCGGTGTGGCACGGTTCCACTGGTTGGTCTACGCCGCTACCCGTCCCGTACACCACCCTGACACGTGGGCCCGTCACTCCCCGGCACACGGAAGAGCAGCAGCAGCACGTTTTCCTCTCTCCAATCGCTCGCCAAAATTCGGAACCAATGGCCCTGTTCTTCTGCGTTTTAGGATAACCTTTTGGCTTCGACCGTTTTAGATATCAAAATAAATAATATATTTTTAAACGATTTCTTGAAACTATTTGAAGAAATGATTTTTTGAGTCCACAATACATCACCTTTCACGTCAGCGTTTTCTCCATCTGTCACCAGCTTGAAAAGCGCAACTAAAAACGAAATAAATAATATATTTTTAAACGATTTCTTGAAACTATTTGAAGAAATGGTTTTCTGAGTCCACAATACATCACCCTCCACGTCAGCGTTTTCACCATCTGTCACCAGCTTGAAAAGCACAACTAAAAACGATTCGCCACCGAAAAAATAGAGCCACCAATGATCGATTTTTTAAAAATAATTCTTTTTATTCAAAAATATAAAATTATACTCGTATTTTTTTTACAAAAGTAAACTCTAGTCGTTCAACCGTTAAGCAACTAGACCTTGTCCCTCAACGGTCAAGCGACACGTAGGCAGTAGCTGTACCGTTGGACAACAAAGATGTAGTCGCCTAACGGTCGGACGACAGACACTATCGCCCAACAGGACCTCCTGTTGTCTAATAGTACGGCGACTGTATACACACATTTGATATTAAAAAAGAGCAACTCATACATTAATGTTGTTATATTATACAATCGGGCGGATATTGAATTTTTGGCTATAGTGACCCTTCGTGGCCTTTTTTTTTTGCAGCAATGACACTCTGAGATAGTTTCTTTTTTCGAAATTGCCCCCTCCCCCTGCCCGAGTATTGTTGAGCGATTGCATCTTGTCACCCACGTGTCGCTTGATTGTTGGGTTCAACGGTTGGACGACTGCAGCCTACTTTTATAAAAAATAAAAATATATATTTATAATTTTGTATTTTTAATAAAAAAGACTATTTCAAAAAAATGCAATAAGGGCAACCCACTCCATTCTCACATAGCGGTGGGCCCTCTCCACTTCTCCGCCCCATAATAATTCCTCTCCCCTCCTTTCCTCCTATAAATACACTACCCTTCCTCCCCTTTCCCTCGAGCAAGTAACAGCATCAATTCACAACACAAGAGGGGGAAGCAGTTGCGTGCTCGCGAGACGAAGGCAAACCCCTCCTCGCGGTGGGGGAGGGAGAGAAGGGGAGTAGCGCCGCTCGTGTCCGCGCCGACGAGGCCAAGCAGCGTCGATCCCGCGAAGGTATAACCCCCCTCCGATTCTCCCCCAATCCCGCCTAAACCCGTCGTTTGCATCCGATACGGTCGGGGAGTTGCTTAGATCGGGGGTGTTGTGGCCGGGACTCAATTTCTGGAGGTTGATTGGTAGGTGGGGCGGATTGGCGGTCGAATTCATGGGGGGATTTGAGTTGGTGTTGTTCGTCGTCGCCTTAATAGGCGGGGTGGGTGTGGTTCTGAGCGGTGCGGTTGGTCGATCCTGCGCCCGGGTTGGGCGAGCCCTTGAAATCATGTGATTTAAGATGGGAAGCAGTGTGAGTGCGAGCTGCCCCCCTAATACGTGGTGGTGTCTCTACCACGGCTTGTTTGGCTTTCTGTTCGCGGCCCGTTGGTGTCAAATAAGCTGCACACCGTCTTTGATCGGTACATCGATTCGCGTAATTGCACCCCCAGCTGTTTCCTTCTTTCCTACCTTCGGACCTTAGCCCTTTTGGTGAATTGATCATTGTCAAAGTCCCATCACTATGCTTCAGCTTCATAGGTTCCTTCCCAATTGATGGTCATTGGTCATAGGTGGTATGGTTGGTCGATTCTGTGCCTGGATTGGACTGAGCTTCTAAGTTTATGTGATCTAGGATGGGAATCACGGTCACCATAAATGGAAAATGCTCTTAATCCGTGCCAACCTCATTACCAAAGCTTGTTTTGTAGTCATGATCAGTTGATGTCAAACAAGCTGTGCATTGCAATAATCTTTGATCAACTAATGATCGATTTGAATAATTGCATTCCAGCCATCTCCTTGCTCACTGCCATCTATTACGACCACTGCATCTTGTATACCCTTTCAGTGGATTGGTCATTATCCCTGTCCATCACTATGTTTCAACTTCTATACATAAGTTACTTCCGAATCGAAGCTTTCAGACTGTATGGATGACTAGTTGATGTCTATTTGAGTAGCGAGCATTTTGTTCCAGTTCTACTTCTTACTCTTTAGTTCAGGAACCCCATACATATTTGAGCTAACAATTAAAGCCTTAGCAGATTTTTCTTGTTATCCATCTAGAGCCACATTCATGAAATGAGTTGTTTGAGCTCCAGAGCTTACAGTCAGGGGACTCCTCCGCCCTGTTCTGTTTCTTATCAGGGCATCTTTGGTAACAGCAATTGATGAATATATATTTGTTAATGTCAATCTGAAAGCATGCATATCCACTAGTTAATCTGAGTTACGTGAAATTCGATCATTTCGGTTGAACTCTTATGTAAACATTCGCAATGTAAAAATTATGTAATACAAATATAGTCCATGCTATCTCTTAGCATCGAAGTGATCACAACATAAAAATCATATGATAACTCGTGCTATGTCTCAGCTTTCAAGTGTACCTTCTTCTGGTGATGTTTGTCATACCATTAGATCATGGAAGGTACCCTTTGATTCTGCCATCCGTGTTGGTTCTTATAAGTTCCATCGGTTTATTCTTAGAAGCAGAAATATTCAATGTTTTAAAGGTACAACACCGTTGTCCTTTACATTGATGATTATGCATGAAATTCAACATCGCTTGCACCAATATGTCTTCTGCATCTTCAGGTATCCCTTGCAGACATTTTAAGACTACCTACATATTATTTTATTTTGTTAGAAATGGCACAAACCATTATTTCTTATGGAAATGCAGGTTATAGTGAGGTTTGGCTTCCACAATATTCCATGTTCTTGAAAGCAACGATTAAGATTTGTTAGAGTTGGAGTTCAATCTTTGGGGACAGGATTCAGTTACGTTGTTTGTTTGACTTCAAAATTGGGGCAAATGTGGGAAATAGGTTGGGTAAGCAATTTCCATCGCCTCCAATTATCTGATGGTCAGGTACTCAGGTTAGTGAATAGCTCCAGAAATCTATGATGGTGAGTATGTTGAAATCTATCACTTCGTGGTGATAATCTTAATTCTTTGGGCACCATTCTCACCCTTTTTAGGGACACACACCTTTCCCTTTTCTCCCTTGCCTTGAGATTCCATGGGTTGATGTTGGCCTTTCTTTTCTCTAGCTCCTCCAGTTTGTTGCTGTTCAAACTAAATCCTGGAGGATTATCTAGCTTTTGGTCGTTCGAGATACTAGTGTAGTCTGAGTTTTTTTTGCTAGTGCTAATACTTGATCATTTGAACTGAGCTACTAATAACATTGCAGGTACTAGTTGATCCTCACTGTAAAGGAGAGTTTTGTTTTCTTGTTTGACATCTTGATTGCCAAAATCAAGCTCACATTAAGGTCAAACAAATGGGCGGTTTGGGCTCCTTGATTCATTTTCAGTCCTAAGTGCTGATTGCTGCAGCAGCTAATGGAAGAGCTGTTCCAGTTGATGTATGCCATTTGAGGGCCTGTACTTTGTCCTCAGTAAGACCATATGTTCAACATCAATGTTGAACCTGCGTTGTCCTTAGAGTGAGGGAAGGTGGCACCTCTTGCAAGATTGTAACAGCAATTATATTCTTAAGAGTACAAGTCAGGCCTTCCAATGTGGCTTTGGAAGAGGAAATTTTTCTACTGTTATTTGATGCTCGAATTTTACATTCTTCCGATGACTGGAAAAACTGCACTTTACTGCTACCATGTTTAAGCCGTGAGCACATAGTACTTTAGCCTATTGGTGGTTTGTATGGTGAGGTTTATGGATTAAGTACATTGACGATGGTATATGGATATCATTGATAGTTTCATGGCCCATTCTTAAACTGTAGAGGAGGATTTCAAGATCCATGGAAGTATTGACTGGAGCAGTGTAAACGCCCACTTCATTACAAGAACTATCAAATTGCTAGTCCTGATTTCGATGATTAGTTTACCAATAGATGGGTGTAAAATCTGGAAAGGAAAACTTAAGAGCTAATGTTTCCTACCAAATTAGTTGATGTGAAGCTGCTTTTCCAAGTCAAAATCAGCTTAGCATATAGAGCTAGCTGTAATGAGGGTAGCTGCACCCTTGAAACAGCAGTTCAGTTCTGATTGAATTGAGAGAATGTTATTTGCAGATAGCCATTCAATGGAAATTGAAACAAAAGAATGGCTAACTGAAAATAGGTTAACTGATGATGTTGGAAACAAGATGCATTTACTCATAAGCAGAACAAATGGGCAAGACAATTTCATGGAGGAACTTTAGCGATGTCGTACATCTGCCATCTATTTAAATGGGGGCATATTTCTACCTGACATGCTATGACCACCTGCCTTGATGATATTCTCTGGCTCTTCTGAAGCTGATAGCTAGCATTACACCTTTTTTTGTTACATATCCATTTATGTTCTTTTGTTTTCTAGTATTATATGTACAATACCTCTCCCCTATGGCTAGTTCATGCTCATTATGATGAGCTTATCTCATGCCATGTAAAGATTGAAGATTCAGTCAGAACTTTTTTATACTTGCTAGAATGTAAATAATAACTGTACCGTTGGAGGAGGGCTGTCATACAAATTAGTTGTAAATCTGTGTCAACTTCTTTGGCTACTTGTTGTATTATCGTTGGTACAGATGCTAGCAATAGGTTTTTGCCATTTAAGATTGGTTATTTCACCAGGTGTTGTTCCGAGGTTCTGGTATTACCTTTTTGTGAGTCTCTCTCATGAAGAAAAAAAATTCTAAGTCTATTTTTCATAGTTCCCAATCAAAATTTGCAATTTTATTTGTGACATGATCCTAATACTATTCGTTATGTATATACCGATATCATGTTTGTCTAACTTGAAGAAAAGGTGTAATCTTGATATGCCACATTCTACCTATTTTGCCTAAACCTGTCTAAAATTTGAAATATAATCATATAAAAAGGTGAAGAGCTTAGAGATAATGTCTGTTAATTTTTTTAGCTTGAAATCAAAATATCTTCGAAAAATTAGATGTTTTTATAATCTCAACATGAATAGTCACTAAAACGAAGGCATAGTTGCAACATTGTTTAGCTAGCACTTGAAATGGCTGTGCTGCATTTCTTTACCAGTTTATATATTTTTTATTATCTTTCAGTTTTTTTAATGCAATCAAAATTGCAGAAAGATGCAAGTAAAATTTATATGTACAACTTCAACTTGGACTGTAGATACTTTAGGTACCTAAAAACTTAAAAGACGGATAATATGTATCACAGAGAAATGTTATCAGGGTCAAATGGGTATCCTGCAAAGTAGTTTCTAAAAGATAGAATCTTGAACTTTTGTTTATTCATTTGGTCTACTGTTACTTTCCAGCCCCATACACTGTCATCACCAAAGCTATGCCACAATACTCTGCTACTTAAATTAAGGGATAAAATGGTGTTTTCAGCAAACAAATTGTTGTGCAAATCTATTGATATTGCCTTCCCTGGTTTAATAAATATGCAAATCATGTTATGTGGTCAAAACCTTTTTGTTTTGGCTTCGTTACTATTACACTACTCAGAGTGTTCCTGGACTTGAAAGAAACTTCATATGTGTTGTGTGTTTTGCTAAATTAACTAAGACACTGGATATGATGAATCATTTGGATTTGGGCATCTCAGATGCGTGTCTTGCCTCACAACCCACAGTTATAAGGTTTGAAATGCTCTTATTTTGTTCCTGAAGTTTATGCATTTGTGTTCTGTGTATACTCTCCTGCTGTTTAATTTTACTTCTTTTGAATGTGGAGTTTCCACTTGCAGCTGCAATTTATTTTGCTGGAATACTAATGTTGAGCATCTAATTCCAGATTAAGCAAAATCTGATTGGACTGTTCATGTATTATGGCTGGACATCAGTATAACAATTCCCAGATACCCAGGATGGATCATACGAATCGGCTATATAATGAACCTCCACCTTTTGGTATGTGGACAAACCAAGATACTGCTGTATGTTTTGTACATCTCAATTATGGTAAACTCAATTCTATTGTACCCTGTTATGTCAGGTCAAAAGTTTACGCATCCTAGAAATGATGCACCAAATGGAGTTGCATCGTCAGGTTACGGGGGTGCAACAATGAGATCAAATGACCTTCCGTCCTCCAGTTACATTGGGCAATCTTATGGTCAGCAGATTGGAGCCCCTGGAACCTTGCATACTTCCTATGCTGGCCATCCTCCTGCTGGAAGCTCTAGTAGCTGCTATGTGCCATACAATACTCGACAGCTGCCTGCTTTAAACTATCCACATAGATCCGAGGATAATTTCATTCCCAGTTCCCATGTGGATGACAGAAGGGTTGCATTGAAGCGGAGAAACCCCATCATTCATCCTATGGATGGAGTTAGTACCGGAGGTTATTATGCTGGCAGTTCTTCCAATCCTCAGTTCTCTGGTTACATGCCTCCAAATCCTTTTCCTACTCCTGAAGCCTGCCCACCACAAATACCTTCAAATTTGGGTTCAAGCCACTGGAATGATAGTCACTTTGTTAACCATGAAGGATCTCAGAGGAATGTGAGAGGACGCCACGATCATAATTCTATCCATTTGGAGCACAATCCAGCTGCAGCTTGCCCATCAAACAGCATTCGTGTGCCACCATACCATCCAAATGCAAGTGTGCCCCCAGGTTAGTTCCAATCTCTGCTGCTCTAGCTGTAGCTATGTTTTTAATCTGATGTACTTCTGTAGAATTTCACTTCTGCTGCTCCTAAAGATTTTAGTTTGGACTTTGGGATGTTGGGTAGTCAGATGAAATAATCATATCTCAGATATCAGCTGGATGGCATAATTCTTCATAAACTGGATGGCATAATTCTTCATAAGTCAATATTGTATCTGCCATTGGGTCTTTAATGATTATATCATCCAATACCTATAGCTTCAAACGTAGCATTTTTGCCGCTCAATTTTAATCGGCACTATGCCAATTCTTTGAATTTGATATTATTCAAGAATGTTGTTATTCAAGAAACTAGAAACTTATTTATCTATTATTGTCCAGGGACTGACGGAAGCACTAGCATAGCATTCAGAGAGAGGCCATACTATCCTGCTCCGCAGAGCACCAACATAAGTACACCTGCGCCAACACATCCTGGTTCTTCCGACAGTGCACCATTTGCTCATGGTGGATATGTGCCCACAGCAGTTCCTCGTAACACCATCCACAGTTATCCCCCGCCAGATTTTGCATCTTCTTCCAACTCTAGGGTATTCTCCCTTGAGCCTGCTAGCGCCAGCTACTCACCTGCTATCCCTAGCTATCCACCTGCTACCTCTGCAGCATCATCAAGTGTCCAGCCGTTTCATGCCGAAGCTGCTGCATCTTTGAGACATCCAAGGCATGTATCTGTAGGGCCTGGTGGTAGCGCAAGGAGTAGAAGGGTGAGGGATTCCTACCATGGTTTTCGCCCTTTGATGATTGAGGACAATAACTTGGGAAGATCAGCAGCTGAGGTAGATAATGTTTTTGTTTTCTCAAGTGTCGACATAATATAATTTTTGTACTCACATCTAATTTAATTGCGCTCTCTTTGAAGCGGTTTATGATGCTGGACCAGTTAGTTATCCATGAATCAAGAGAGGCATTTGATCCTCACTGGGACATGAGACTGGACATTGATGACATGAGCTACGAGGTAAGAAAGAATCTATGTCACGTGCTGAAATTACTGTTCACGCACACAGTTTATTACAATACCCTCTGCACTGTAGCATTCGAGTATGGCAGTATTTGATTATTAGGATTGAGATAAGATTATTTTTCTTTAGATAAGATTAGTTTCTTCAAATTAGATATTGTTTTCTTAAGAGCCAAGTTATCCTTATAAAAGAATTAGTATGTATCTATTAATATCAAGCAACGAAGATGAATTATTTAGTCTCTTCCTTAAGTTTTATTATTCCAGTCTATAGTCAAATTTTTTTATCCCACCAAGCCGACGCCGCCCAGTCTTCCTTCTATCGGTATTTACCCTGATGAACTAAGGTTCACAATCTAGCTTGTCCTTATCACCTACAGCAGCATCATAATGTTCTCTAAACAAATGCAACTTTCTGAGCTGTTATATAATTACAGGAGCTACTGGCTCTGGAAGAACGAATAGGCAATGTCAACACTGGCCTGGCCGACGAAAAAATTTCAGGCTGTGTGTTGGAGGTAGCCTTCTGCGGCTCTGCTCTTGCACAGAATGATCAAGGGAACGAAAGCTGCATAATTTGCCTGGTAAGACGATTACCCATGTGGTAGAAATAGAATAGCCCGTTTCATATTGCACTTCCCAATCCTGGCTCGTCAAGTTCGTTCATCCGTGACCGCTGCTCGTTGCAGGAGGAATACAAACACAAGGACTCCCTTGGGGGGCTGAAATGCGGCCACGACTTCCACGCCGACTGCATCAAGAAGTGGCTGCAGGTGAAGAACGCCTGCCCAGTCTGCAAAGCCGCTGCCGCGGACGATGATGGCAATTAGGGACCGAACAATGCGTCCCTCCCATTTATCCTAGTTCAGGCCTAATCATATCGATTTTTTTTATATAATACATTTTTATTAATATTTACATAAACAAATGCTTGGTTAAAAAAATACAGATATATACCTCTGTTGCCATTCTAAATAGTGACAGAGGCTCTATTGCCATTTGAAACAATGATAATCCTTTCTAAATAGTGACAGGCTCTATTGCCATTTGAAACAATGATAATCCGATGTGGAGTCCCGCTTGGCAGGAAATAGGTCAAATGGTGACATAATCTGTCACTAGCTCAAATAGCAATAGAATCTTTTATCGCCAATTTACATGGTGATAAAATCTCTACCGTTAATTTAAATGGTGACAAACTATCGTCAATTGAAACGTGAAACGACGACAGAGGTTTTCCACAGAGTGAAACAGCCTCTCGCTAGTTTGATGAGTTCGAAGTTTTTTTTTTTTTTTGAAATAACCGATTGCTTTATTAATACAAAAAAATAGCAAAAAAATATTACGAGTTTGTTGTATGCATGTAGGGAAATTGAGCAATGATATTTGTTTTAAATAAATCATTTCAAGTTAGGCATAACACTTCATAAGGAATGTGCAAATTACATTGCGTATAGGGTTTGATTAGATGTATATGTTTGTCTCGCTACTCTTATGATACAATTGGCAATATGTATGAACCCTTAATTTGAACTATAATTAAGATACATGTGCGTCTTTTGAAATTAAAAATATTAGGGAATAGAAAAGAAGTCAAGTTTGTAGTCATATATCCTATGCATCAAGATCCATCGGTGTCTTTCCGTTAGAGAGCCTGTTGGCGCTGACTTTGGACTTCCTCCAATTGTTCCCGTGATAGACAACCCAATACTCTTCCAAGTCCAGTTTAGGCTTGTCCTAGTCCTTTGTCTTCCCCCTTGCGGCCTTTCTCTTATCATCTGGGGTATAAGATTTCTAATAGGTGAAATGTTTGATCGCAATTGCGTAGTTCAACATATATTTTTTTTGGATGAATGCCCTATCGTACTTCTTCAGGCCGTAGAAGAAGTAGCAATGCTCCAAAAGCTACCATTAACTGGTGGTATAGGTGCATTCTTGCAAAAAGAATCAGGGTAGGTTCCTGTCTTATTGGCAATCCACTTCCACTTTTGAAGTATCTTTCCATAGCCTGACATCCCCAACCTTGACGGAGTGACCTCCTCTACCTCTTGTCTCGCTCCCCTCTCCCTGTTTTCGAAATTAGCTCTAGTGGAGCGTTGATTGTGGTGGTGGAGTGTGCCCCCATTTTTATATGCGGTTAGGTTGCAGTGGTATGGGAGTAACTTTTGGCGAATAAAAATGCATTCATGTCCGCGAAGAGTCATTGGTGTAGAATCCCGATTAGAGGGGGTGAATAGAAGGTTCTAAAAATTCTTCTCTTCTAAAACTAATTATTATAATTAATAAGTAGGCAATATTTCAAAGCAATATAAACATACACAATTCAAGTAGCTAAGGCACAATAAACATAAATCTTTACACAAATATCTCTAGCATAAAGGAACAATCATAATATATTAGAAATACAAGTATGAAATAGAGGCAAAGAAGTATTCACTTAACACACGATGTTTTAACGTAGTGTTTGAAAACTTGCCGGTTTTCCCTAATTCACGTTGAGAAAAGTCCAAGCACCTTGGACCGGCTCCACGAATTAAGCCTCACCCTCAATCCACTATTGGTTATCCTTTCTCTGCTCCAAAGATGGTGGACACTAAACCACTCATAAGATGGCATCAAGCTTCTTCACAACCTTCTTGAAGGAGTCCCCTTGCAAGTTCCTGCCAAGTCGTCTAGGCGCTAGCAAGCACCAACAATAATAAACCACGCTTCGTCTGATGGCGATCAAGTGCCAAGGATCAATCTAAGATGAATGTACTTGATGTTGGCTCAACTACCTCAAATGAATGGAATGAAAGCAAATGAGATGTGGAGTGAATGCCCTATGCTCAAGGATGTTTCAATGAAGTCTCTATCTTTGAGTAGGTGGGGGAGTATTTATACCCTCACCTACCAAAATTAGCCATTACAAAGCAATCCCTAAAGAAACCAAGGTGAGCGAAAGTACCGCCGTTCATCGACTGATACTACTGCACATGTTCTGACACGTAGCAGTGGCTAGTTTAGAGCTTTTGAACTAGCAGTTGAAAGTCGTCGCGATACTACCACCATTATAAGCGTTGTAGTTTCGATCTTCAGTAGTTTCGAATTCTGGTGTGGTACTTCCGTTTGCCTCAGAGGCCAAATATTGGTGCTCATGGAAAAAAACGTACCGCCAAGATTTTCGGAGCTTTCGAGTTTCGGTAGTACCGCTCAGAAGGTGCGATCCTTCCGCTCTGCGGTAGTTCCACCGTTAAAACTCCGGCACTTCCATTTTCTAGAGAAACAAAGTTATTCCAAAGGTACTCTCTGAAAAAAACATACCGCTCGTTCTATCGGAACTTCCAGAATGCAGAAGTACCGCTGTTTACACTGCGGTACTACCGATTTGTTTGACTATGCATAATTGGCTATCAACTTTAATTTGAAGTACATGCATGATATTAAATTGATCCAAATGACACAAGAGCATGGTGTCAAGTTACTAGCCATGATTTCTCTTAATAGTACGATATTTAACCTATAATTCAGTCTTCTAACATTTCTACTAAGACCAATAAAATACAAAAGGGATCCTAAACTACTTGTAGTTTTGTCTTGAACCATCTTGATCCATATATTAACCTTTAGCGCGCTTCTCACATTTGTCATTGGGACTAAACTTTTCAATTACTCAACAAACACATTAGTCTCATATTCACATATTATCATTAATTACCAAAACCATTTTAAGGGGTCTAAATGCTTTCAGTTAGGCATAGGAAACGTCAACGAGTTGTAAAATTACTGAGAAAAGCTAGTGCATCTTATCAATTCACTGAGAAAAGGTGGTGTGAGTTGTCAAATCATTGTGAGAAAGGTGTGTTCATTTTGGCCCAAAAAATAGGTGACAATGTGTTGTGTTGTCAACTCGATCTAAAAAAGGGCTGGTCATAGTGTTGTCACTTTGGGCTGAAAAGAGGGTAGCATAGTGTTGTCATTTCTAACTAAAAAGGTAAAGAATCTAACCCCTCCATTATGTGTTAAAGGTGAGTTTTGGAAATTGATAACTGTTTATGGGACTAATATTTTTTATGAGGTGGTGAAATAGATTAGGTCCCATGAGGAGGATGACTTTAGATGGCTTCATGTGTTGATCATTATCAAGTTGGTTCCAAAAATCATCGATTGATGAGGATCAAGTCAAGATTCCGAAGAGGGGATGACTATAAGTTGATCATCAAGTCAAGTGATGACCATCATATATTGATGGAAGGCAAGTGGTGGTTTGCATCATGTATTGATGCAAATCAAGTCAAGGATCTGGACTTGAAATGAAAATGTTCATCATCAAGCCTCAAGAGGATGTGCAAGGCAACAACATAAGTAGCATAGGCTAAGGATGTGTTTCTTATTTTTTTACCAGTCTCGGTATTTGGTTAGTAGACTAGGTTAATAGTGTAGGTTGTTCTACTATTAAGAGGGATTTTGACTAGTAGCTTGAGTGTGTTATGTGTTGATAGCTCAATTCTAATTGCTCTAGCTCTTCATGGTATGATATTATTATTTGTGAATGTGTTTTGCAAATAGTCGAGACTCATGCATCAAATCCTTGTAGCAAGTGACTAAAGTTTATAAATACGTTTTACAAATAATTGAAGTCCACGTACCTACTCTTTGTGGCATGATGCTTTGATTTACAAATGTGATTTGCAAATAGTTGAAGTTCATGGATAATTCTTATAGTATGTAACTTAAGTCTGTGAATGTGTTTGCAAACGATTTGAGTCTATGTACCTAAACCCTGTGTTATGATTCTAAAATATGCGAATGTGTTTTGCAACTTGTTAAAAATCATGCTTTATTCCTTGGTGCATAGTACAATAATTTGGGAATGTGTTTTGCAAAGTTGTTGAAGTACATGCATATTTATCTTTACTAAAAAATTCATGGCAGTACAACCGATGCTGTGTGAGTAGTTT
Source organism: Melocanna baccifera (assembly GCA_036346265.1). NCBI lineage: Eukaryota > Viridiplantae > Streptophyta > Magnoliopsida > Poales > Poaceae > Melocanna > Melocanna baccifera. The sequence goes on from CM070689.1 coordinate 24,873,865, forward strand.
GACCGGCCGTGCGGTATGACTGGGTGGTATGATCGCTCCATGTGAGCGGTATGATCAGCTCTATATGAGCGGTTGGACTGGCCGGTGGTACAACCAGTTCTGTGTCAGCGGTTAGACCGACCAGTAGTACTACTGGCTCTTTGAGAGCTGTTTTTCTGGTTCTTGGTGGTGCGGTCTGACAGGTCTGTGTGGCGGTCCAATTGGACCTTACAGTAATACTAGATCTTGTGTGGGCGGTATGATCTGCAACGTCTATAACGACTACTTTTCTAGCCGTTGCAGAGGAGACACCGACTATTAGTTGGCGGTAGTACTGGCCTTAGACTGTTTTTTTCCTGGATTCTTGCTCCAACGTCTAGTTTCTTGGTGTGGGGTATAAATACCCCCCTTATGGCCAGTTGGGGACGAGAGCTGGTGCCCCATTCCTCATTCCTGAGCTAAGAGCAAGTTTTCTCACCTCTTATATGCATGTGTTTCATTTAGTGAGCTTGAAGAGAAAAATTCTAGTTCATGCTTTACACTTGGTAGTGGATTTCATATCCATTGAGACTTGGCAGTTAATTCGTTCAAGTGAGCATCTTCGACTTGTAACTCTTGGAAGTTGTCGACTTCTAGATGGTGTGGAGGCGTTGTGGTCTGGTGATCTTCTCAAGAAACTTATGAGAATGCCTGAAGTAAAGGTTGGAGCTTACTTACCTAGATGGAGAAATAGCTACCACTAGTGAAAATTAAGGTGTTTAGCTTAATTGATGGAGCCGACTTAATTCGTTTAAATTTATCTCAACGTGTACTAGGAGAGATCGACAAGTCTTCTAACACCATGGAAAAAAGAGACCGTGTCAATTGTGGTTTGCTTTCTTGTATTTATTTACATTCTTGTAATTTATATTCCTAGAATTATATTGATTACTTGTAACCCTAGGATTGCAAATCTTAACATAGACTTAGGATGCTAATGAACTTAGGTGCAACTAGATGATATATGCTTTAATTGTGCAAAATCGATTTGATTTACGCTTTTGCATATAAATTTGGTTTTAGTCAAAGAGTTTTTTTTTAAAATGTCTATTCACCACCCTCTAGTCAGTCTCCTCGACCTTACAAAAGGCTATGAACTTACCCTATCGCGATGCGTAGTGTTAGCATTACCCCATCGTCACACTACTAAGTAGGGGAGGCTATCTCATAGAAATAGCAAAAATCATGTACCATGCCCCTTGTGTCATTGGGCCGACCGAAGGGGATGTAATGGAACAACTTTACAAAGAAACCAAAACAAAGAGGACCATAAAAGCACGAATATCATAGCAAGCGAACCAACTAACTACAAGAACTACATGCTACACCAAGAAAGACTGAAAACCCTACCCACAATTCTTCCTAGGTGATACCCCATGAGTGGCCCTAGCCTTGCGTTGTCATTGTGTATGACCTAACGGGTAGGTCCACTAGTTAGGTGCCTATCGTGACTTGGCTGCACGAGCATGTGGTGTGGGAGTCACAACATTGTGCTGGGTCTGTTGGATTGGTGCTGGTGCACCAGAGAGCTATGAAGCTCCTAGTATGTGGGTGGCTTGGTCCTTTAGGGGCTCAACCAATTCATCCTCCACTGTGAAGTCATCCTCCACCTATGTTCCATGGCCTATCGTGTCATCCCCATAGTCTTCATCATGTGGATGCTAGCCTGCAACGAAGATAGGGTGCAATTGAAATGTGTTCCTAGAGTCAAGCAGATGGAACAAGGAAGGAAAAGCATACCTGGCTACATTCGGGCGTAATGAGCACTCTCATGGGACAATGGTCCTGTGGAAATAAAATGTCATTAGTACAAAACTTCATGCGGAAGATTGTGTAAAATAATTTAACACAACAGTACCTGACACCGGATTAGGAGCGGGACGATGCTAGGTAGAGGCCCTCGCCACACCGGGAGAGGTGGGGTGGGAGTGTGCGATATACGTAGTGTGTTGTGGCTGACCCCTCAACCATGTACCGTGGAACACATGGCGGCGCTTTCATCCCTCAGTCTCCTGTATGACTTCATCGAGATGATGTGCTTGGTCTTGTCCCTGATCTGGCCAAGCGTGGTGTCGAGAACCGAATATGCAAATCCGGACTCCCTGTGTATTCTGCACTAGTCCCAGGATCATGCTAGTGCACACAGTCAAACATAGATTCATCACAACCATATACATGATAAGAATAAAGGAAAATCTCAAATATTGATAAATCTCAAAAGGTACGACCTTATGGTCAAACTTACAATAGATTAGCCCGAAGGGTTTAACAAAAACTAGCAGCGGAAATCCAAATTAAAGCGTAGTGGCCAATCGACAAGCTCACAGGCTATCGAGTGGAGAACGAAGCCTAATCTGTGAAGTCGTCGAAGTATTGTCCTTCTGGAACCTCCTGCTGGTGATACTCCTCTTCCTCAACTGAGCAACATTGGGCATAAAGCCGTGAGTACATTGGTACTCAAATGAATGCAATATAGTATACAAGGCTTACCAAAGAAAGGCTGAAAGGTTAATTTGCATAAAATGGCATTTAAAGGTAAATACAGTAAATAGATTGAAAGCGAACTTTAAGTAAAATAATAATAAATAAATAATCAAAGGAATTGACATAACCACTTGCAGACCTCCCATTCACAAGCTAAACCAACCGCTTATGGACCTCCCACCCATAAGCTAAACCAACCGCTTATGGACCTCCCATCTATAAGTTAAACCAACAGTAGATTAACCATCCACTGTCCAACCACAATACAAAAGTTTTCAGAAATAACTACCCCTCGTGTGAAATCACCGAGCATTGTCCATGACCGAGGACGCGGCTATTCAAATAGTTTTACACTCTGCAGAGGTTGCACAACTGTACCCACACGATGTGATTAACCCCGGCCGAAGGTAACCACAACAAGACCTTTACAAAATTCAGTTACAACTCAATCTGCCCGCTAGGGTTTCGCATCACACCCCCCTTGCGTCACATGGAAATCAGCAACTATGTTCATCTCAATGGTAAGATTAAAGTTGAAACATCCCAAATTAGTCAGCCAGGTTTGTCCCATACCAGACATGTGGTTTGCACGGTAAAGCTCAGATCAATGGTGCACAAAGTTAAGTCCTTAATTCTGCCCGAGCGGGACTACTACATCCCTCGAAGTGCTCCAACACTTCCCCCTTTACTGCACGATCACTCAGCCGAGTGAAAACTAATTTGTATAACCACCGCCGATGACACACCAACGTCATGGCACAAATTTTAATACTGTGGCACCAACCATGATCTGCTGTGGCTCCAACCGCGGTTCAATATCTCATTAAGTCAAATTAATTATTCACGTGTGATGATAAACCTAATCGTAACTATAAGCAAAGCTAAGCATTCTACTGTACCAACCCATGTGACAAATAACCCAGCATCACTAGTATGTTTTCCAACCTATGGTGACAATGGTATCATGTCATTCCAAATTATCAAGGAGGGATAAATCAATCTGGGACAATAATTACCCATTATAAGGTTTGAATAAAAATAGCGATGCAATGTAATTTCAAATAAAATAATTAAATAATAGATTACAAATTGGACTCAACATGATCAAAGGACATGACTTGCCTTGGTTATGCTCAGCGAGGTACTCCTGGTCTTCGAGCGTAGATCCTGCTCCTTCGGAATCCGAATCTAACGAGAGAGAAAACGATCGAAACAAGAAAAATACATAAATTAATAAGCAAATGAACTCCAAAAATCATGAAACCAGAACCAAAAGCTAGAGCTCGATTTTAGATGAATTTAGAAAAAAGAACGGGGTCAATCGGAGTTAGGACGGATGAGAACGGACTCTCGAAAAATAAACCCTAAAGAAAAAATCGGAAAAATCACTGTGCTATGAACCGGGTCTACGGTGAACCCGGCGCACGGAACAGTACGCGCGGGGAGGGGGTGCTGACGCGGCGCGCTAGGGCTGACGTGGCAGCTGCTGGTGCTGCCACGTGGCATGTGCTGACGTGGCTGCCACGTGGCACCGGGGGGCAGTTGTTTGCTGACGTGGCAGATGACGTGGCGCGACACGTGTCTGCCACATGGCAGGGTGCTGACGGGGCTTGCCACGTCGGCTAGAGCTGACGTGGCGGCTCGGGGCGGCGGCGGCGCGACTGCGGCGACGGAATCCGACGGTGGAGGAAGTGCCACGTGGCACGGGATTTACGGCGGCGATTTTGATCGGCAGGGACGGCTGAGATCGGGCGGCTAGATCGCCCGATTGGCGATGCGTGGCACGCACGACGTGCGAAGCGTCGCGGCCGGACGCGGCGCGGGTGCAGGGACGGGTGCGGTCCGGCACACGGACCGAGGCGGGGAGGCGTCCAGCGCGGACGAGCGGTGCGGAGGGCGCGGCGGGGTTCGGCGAGGCGCGCGCGGGGAGGGCGAGTGCGACGGCGGCGGGTGGTCTCCGGTGACCATTGCGCGCGGCGGAGGGTCCAGCAGGCGACGGGGTCCTTACCGGCGACGAACGCGACGACGGCGGCAACCTCCGGCGGCGGTCCGAGCGTCGAGCGTGGAGTCCGGCGACGGGGACGGGTACGTGGCTCCGGCGGAGACGACGGCAGGGAGGAGAGGACACCGGCGACGGCAGTCTGCGACAGGAGACGGCGGCGCACGGGAGCGAGGGAGGTGGCGGGGCGGCGGCGCTATTTAAGCACGGAGCCCGAGGCGGGAGCGGGACGGAGACGGACTCGTCTCCGCATCGGAGACAAAGGCGGGGGCGGGAACACGTGTCGCGGGCCGGGATCGAACGGCGGAGCGCGGGCGGGGCGCGAGGGCGTTAGGGTTTGCGGGGCGAGGCGGGATGCGGAGGCGCGGCGCGAGCGCATGCGCGGGGCGGCTAGGGCACACGCGGCGCGAGGGGGCAGGGCGACGCGCGGGCACGCGGGATGGCGCCGCGTGGCACGCGGGTAGATCGGGCGGCGGGGAGCGAGGCGGTGCGGCGCGGGCCGGCCGGGCGCGGCGGGAGGAGCGGACGCGTGGCGGGTGCGGGCAGCCGAGGCGGCGGGCGGGAAAGGGGTACGGCGGCGGCGAGGACGCGGGGTGGATGGCCGACGCGTGGCTGGCTGCGGGATCCGACGGCTGAGCGGCGGCGGGGGATTTTATTTTCTTTTCTTTTTTGAAAAATCCAAATAAACATCTAAAATCTCTAGAAAATAGCAAATAAATCTCAAAAATTCACTAAAAATACTAGAAAAATCACTGAGAAACAAGGAACTCAAATAAAATATTTTCAGCAAATGTTGAAGTTTAATTTAGTCATATTAAATCCTTTTAAATTCTGAAAAATTCAAATTAAGCTTTAATAATTCCAGAAAAATTCCAAAAATTAATTTTTAAATTCAAGGTTTTAAAAATCCCAGAAAATCAGGATGTTACATGTGGCTCACAGCTCATCGACCGTTAGGTCTATTATGTCCTCAATTTGAGATAGAAAAGAGGTCTCCTCATCGTACATCTCCCTGGCAAGGTCACTCATTTTGCTGGTACTCCTAGGTCACCACCTCACCTTCACTCACTACTAATTTATCAAACTAGTATGTGTTCCACTCCAAGGGAACGTTGTGATCACCTCTACCTTGCTCATCATCAAAACCTTCATCATCTGACAATGCCTCGTATTCACGGTCTTCAAGCTCTATGCATTTCACTAAGGTTTCGATCTTCTTACCTTCGTCTGTAACGCCCATGGGTTCTTGCGCCTATGCCATGGATAGGTCTACAGTCTCAGCTTCGATTGAGTCAGTACCACATCCCCTTCTTGGCTCATAAAGTATGGCTTACTATGGCTCGACTGCTCAACTTCTTCGACATTATCCTCGATGGCATCTTCATGCGTCACATGGATTAGAGGGACTTTCACGAAGGCTTAGGCCAACAAGATTAGCAGACATCCTTGCTCCTAGCCAATCTCACGTATGAGCTCAAGGAATCTGGTCCCTTCAATTCCACTAACTCCCAGTATATGCGTTGTCATGTCCAATAGCAACGCCATGCAACATCAGATCGTGCAACACATGGTCCAACGAGAACAACTGGTACAACCATCTCATAACAGTGTCGCATGGAAATTGCTTTGCACGTGACAAACTAGACATCACATATGGAAAATCATGCAAATCAAACCCTTCTGCACCCATATACAGGGTTTTTAAAATCATTTTTGAAATTTTATTGAGGGCCTAAAATTTCTGAAATTTGCAGTTTTCAAAAAATTTTTACCGGGGCCTCAAAATTTTTGATATTTCCAATTTTCAGAAAATTTTGGCCAATTTTGGTTGAAATTTTCAAATTGAAATTTAGATTTGAAGTTCAAATAAAAAAAATGCAGGTTCAAGGGCTCAAACCCACAACCTACTGCTCCAAGGCACACAGACCTCACCATGAGACTATGCACATGCATGTGATTGGAAGTGGTTACGAATTTTCTTTATACTTGACAAAAAAAATGCAAAACTAAAATTTTTTGACCGAAACCAAATTTTACTGGAGGGGGCTGATATATCCGATTTTCGGCTGATTTCGGAAACCCTACCCATATGTGAAACCCCTTCTCCATAATGTATTTTATAAGCTACTCGCTCAACATACATGGCAATGATTTCGACAAATAATCTGATGTTAATAACATCTGCTCATTCAATTAAATAATGCGAAATGGACCTAATAACACATCTGCCACTCAGATTTAAACTTGTATAGGAGGAGATTTCTCTAATGTGCAATGCAATGAAGAAAGGCAAAAAAATTGTACACGTTCTATACAAATTGAAATTACCATGCATGCTTCATGTACGTAGCACACATCGATAATAATAGATCCTACACACTGTTGCAACTACGTACTAGAGGAATAAATAGAACTATGAAAAAAATAAATTCTCCATGTTCTGAATAGGACTAACTAGCAGATCTAATATTCTAAAACTAACCGGTGCACTACAACTAACTACTACGAAAAGGTAATGGATCTATAAGAATAATCCTATGACATTATACTCTAACCGTACTAATCCCATGATCAGTAGCTAGTACACACATTTACAACATTGAGATCATATCCATACACATCGTATATATTTAATTTATGACAAAGGGGTGAATACAATAAGGTTTTACAGCATATGGCCGATCGGCCGAGAGAATACCAGAGTTAAGAGTAAATTGCAGTGGAAGACAAGTAGAGAGCAGAAGCATCTAGTGGTATGCCACCATAACCACAGGCAACCGACTGGTGATTAGGCCCTAGAAAACCCGTAGTCGAACTTCCCTAAGCCAGGGGCGAAATGTGCATTGTCTGGCACATAATCTTCATTTTCTAATCAACAATAATTTAAGCAAGGTTGAGTAGATTGTGTACTCAGCAAGACATGTAGTGTATCACAAATTCATACATGTATGCAAGGCTATCAAAGACTGAGGCTCTATCCTAAGTTATTTTCAACAGGAAGCAAATTTTATTTGTAATACCAATATTTAATAATTTGCAACAGAATTGTAAAGAGCACTTGACATGTAAGGAAATAAGTTTTATATAACTTAGATAACATTAGATTAAAACCATTCACAGCCATCCTTGGTTGTGAGCAAGTCCATTCATAGCCTTCCTCGACTGTGAATCATCGCATAATTCGCATCCATGGGTGTGGCACGCGGTTGCGTATATGTCATCCCATATGCTCAATGAAACAATTTTGAAAATAAAAACTATACCCTTTGTAGCTACATCCAAGCTTGCTCATGACCGCGAGCATGGCTATTTAAATAGTTATTAATGCTCTGTAGATGTTGGACAGCTTTACCCACACGAGATAATCAATTTGTACTGTCGGCAACTTCACACTTCCTTGGGTGTGTGACGAAAGTTGATTATCTTATAGACTTTAGGTTACCTTGTCTTAACCTTACACCAGCCTAATGGAATGGACATGCCCCCATGTGTCGTGAGCTGCATGACAGACTGACAACCCCTGACCTCGGATACCTCGAGTGAGCTGGATGTCAGACCCCCCCCCCCCACAATTGGATACCCCAAGTGAGCATTATATCATTGTATTAGCAAGCTTTATTCCCATCACTGTGGTGTGGAAGCCCCTACGAGCAGACCTTCACTTGCAATGCCCTTACTACATCTGTGCCTATCACAATGCAAGGCTAGACCTAGACAACTTAATTAGCTAAATGCTAGAGCCCTTATAGCACATGTAGTTGTACAGTGTGACTTATATTTGCAGCAACAGCATTCAGTTCTTAATTGACCCAGGCGAGAGTCTCCCCCTATCTACATACGAGGTTACTCCTCACATTTGTTAGATTATCATACAACTTGCCCACGTCCAAAAACAAGGTTTTTATTTTATTTTATACCAAACTAACAGAGGTTACTCCTCTGGTCCAACATTTTGAAACTATCATGCCCACGTTTAAACTTGTTCAAAAGTTTAAACTTAGCGAAACTAGTGCTTAGCTCAGCATCTAGACCATATATCAATGTAGTATTCCTAATTTGACAGTATATAACTTGTCTAAGCCATGTCCTAGAGATTACAATAGTGAGGGTATCAAATTTGCAAGGAAGGTTCAATGCATTCGAGTGGTTGTAACTACCTTTCCCACAATATAGCAGTTTTAATAGAACACACACACATGCATAATAGGTTTTGCAAACAATATACAATAATTGAAATACTAGGATCAATATGGTCAAAGGGGGTGCTTGCCTTGCTTAAATTATTGTGGTCTTGATCTTACTTAAAACCTTGAAGTTATAGATCTTCGTCTCTATCTCGATTCTACTTGAGTTGGTGTTCCTTCGAGTCTTCCGACTTCTAGGCACGCGATAAGCGATCGAAAGACCAAATAAATCCAAAAGACTGCAAAAGATCCAAATAAATCTAAAGATAATTTTGTTAAGTATTATTAGGATTGAGTTCGGTGATGTACGAGATGGTTCAGAAGGTGAGAGATGTTTGACACAATCGAGCGGAGGTTGAGAGGAAGAGGGGATGGTGGGAAGCTTGCTGGGAAGGAAAACAAGAACAGATCAAGGTGAAAGAATATTTACAGGAATACTCCACTTCTTACTTCATGGAGGGCTAGGAATAGCCGATCGCAGGGTACCTCGGCTTAATTTGAATTATCTCTTTCTTCTCGGTTGGTACAGCAATTCTCTACGACTACTTACATTCTTGAACCGCTAAGGAGTTCTACCGGCTTCTAACACTTCGACCGCTACTTAATTCTATCTAGTACTACTGAAGCCTACGATCTCTGCATCTTATCTTACAACCATTATAGCTACCGACCACTGTGGCCTACGACCACTAGGGATTATCGACCACTGTGGCTTACGACCAATGTAGCGATCGGTCTTATGAGTACTACTAATGACTCCTTCGATACTTCGGACGCACTGACTGCTACGGTACTTGAACGCTTTTGACTACCGATTATCAATCATGGCACTTTGACTACATAGGTCTTCGATCTGTAGTAGCTTCGGTCGTACCACTCTCACAGAGCCGGTACTACCGATCTTCATTCACGTCGGTCTTCTAAGCGTCGGGCGGGTACTGTAGCACATGTCTACCAACCATGTTCTGTGGCTTACGACTGATCTAATGCACTTACGACCAAGTCACTGTATCTTATGACCAATTTATTGTACGTACAACTAGTCTACTGTTCCTTATGACTATCGACCGGGTACTGTTCCGCACAACTACCGACTAGGATTCTGTAGCAAAAAAGTACCGACTACATTTTGTAGGTTTTGACTATCATCTACCGACTACGTTCCTTAACTTACGACCGATCTACAGTATTTCGACCAATCTTCTGCATTTGCAACTAATCTACTACATTTACGACTACCGATGAGGTACTATAGTTTATGATTGTTCGACCACTTTTGGCTACCGACTGCTGGAACTACAACCACTATAACTATCGACAACCGGAGCTTACGAGCACTACAGCTTTTAGCAATTGGGGCTTACAACCACTATCGCTATCGTTAACTGGGGTTGATGACCACGACTATCGATAATTGAGGTTTACGACCATGACTATCGACCACTAGGGTTTACGACCATGACTATCGATAACTGGGGTTTACGACCACACTGGCACTTACAATTACGCTGGTCATGGCTATCGACTATTGAAGCTACTCAGAAGCTACAGTTATTTTTATGACCACGGTCGCCATTCGGAAGCTACAACAATTTCTACGACTACTGCTGTCAAAGGTTATGATTACGTGAGTGGTTAGGGATTACGACCACGACAACGGTCAAAGATCATGACCACGCACGTGGTCGAAGATCACGGCCACAGCAGCGGTAAAAAATAACGACCACGCAGTAGTCGAAGATTTCGACTACAGTTGCGGAAAATATTTTGACTTGGACTGCTATGGTTCTGTTCTTGTGTTCAACTACTTTGGTTCCTTTTATGTGTTCGGCTACTTTAGTTCTTTGTCTGACTGTGTTTACTATTATAACTTCAACCACTTTAGTTCTCTTTTCGACTATGGTTACTTTTACTCTCTGTTCGACTTCTATAGCTTTAGGAGGGAGCAGGAGCTCACCAAAGATGATGATGGCTCACGTGAAGGTGCGGAAGAAGCTAGCATCGAAGACCTCATTTGCGGGAAAGGAGAGGCTCCTAGCATCAGCATAATCCAACAAAAGAGAAACTACAAAAGAGGCGCGCATGAGCTTGCATGCATGCATGCGGAAGTACGGGTGAAAAGAATCGGGGTATGCCTCACCAGAGAGAGAAAGGTCTTCGGCGGCGTCTAGTTGGAGACTAGGAAGAAGGCTTAGCTAAGTGATCCTCTAAGCGATCTACTATACGGAAGGTTGGACGAGTGAGTAGGGTGCTTGAATGAGAGGAAGGGACACTGTGGCGGAGTTTTGGGAGGAGAGAATCTCACCCGAGAAGATGTCGCACGGTGGTGTGCTCACCGGAGTCACATATGACTTTGGTTCTCTTATCGTCTAGAGAGCGGAGTGCTCAAGGACCACGCAAATAACTAAGAGGCGAGCTGAGGAAGAGATGATACGGTCAGGAGGAGGGTTATCGGTGCGAAAAGGCAGAGGTGGAGTGGCTGAAGCTCGTTGTAGAGCGCGAGGCGAAGATGGGGGCAATGGGAGAGTTGTACACCGCGTCTGAGGTGACGGTTGGCAGTGGTTTGGCAGCAGCAGATGAAATCTGTGGGCGCAGTATCTAAAACTAGGGGCAGCTCATGCCATAACCTCGGCAGAGCTAGCTCATGCGTGTGAGGTGGAATACAAACCCTGTCAACGGGCCCGGCATGTCAGCGAGCGCAGAGAAGCAGCCTGGCAGAATTTGGCTGGATAGTCGAAGTTCGACTACGAGCGAGAAGTCAAAGAGTATTGGTCGGAGATCGAGTAACAGAGGAGAATTGAGTAGCATTCGAGTTGAAAAGGAGATCAAACAATGTTCGAGAAGCTCGGAGAAGGATTAGAGCGCAAGAGTGGTTAGAGATCCGAAGCTGGGAGTGGTTGGGGATCCGAGGTGCAGGTGGTCGAAAAGGGGGCTGCTGTGGTCGAAACGGAGGCCACAACGGTCAAAAGTTAAGGAGTGCGAAGTCCTTAGAGATTTTCAACAGAGAAGAGCATGCGCATGGAGCAAAGGAGAGGCGCAGGGGTCTACAGTTGAAGCTTCGAGTACTCGTAACCAGTTGAGTGGTCGTAACCCTCAGCGTGGTTGTACCAACTGAGTGGTTGTGACCTTCAGCGTGGTCGAGCGGAGACAGCAATGACTTGATCCAGAGCAGGTAATCTCCATAGGGTAGATGTTAGGCACATCAAATGAGCTCAAAAGATTATGAAATTTTTTTTGTGGAAGTCTCTGACATAGTGCGGATGATTGTGTAATTTTTTTTCAAAGTTTTATCTTCTCTTGATTTTTCTAGAAAAATCTGAGAAGACTTCTGATTGAATTTAAATATACTTTCTTGATTTAGAGAACTTGCTTAAATATTTATTTTTGGTTCCCATATTATACTCGTGGGCTTTTAAGATGGTTTCCACCATAAGTTTTTCTCATGCCAACTTTTGATCCTCTTTTTAGCATGATTTCTGAGTTTCAATTTAAATTGCATTCTAAGCAATATTTGATTTGGAAGTTCAAACTTTTCAAAGAAACTCCAATAAAGAGCCAAGAAACCAAGTGCATTCAAAAAGTTTAAATTTTTCCTTATTTTTTTTGCATGCCTTAGAATTCGGGATGTTACAGAATGACAGAGACTATCACGATTTCAAATGGCGACAACTTCTGTCGCTGTTTGGAATCGTGACATAGGTATATTTATGCAATTTTTAACCTAGCATTTATCTATGTAATATTAATAAAAATATATTATTAAAAAATTCTAATCATATCTGTCCATCACTCTTCAATTTGGGTGTGTAAATAAGTGGTCCCAAAATGGAATTATGTACGAGTTGACTCTAAACTCAAAAAACTTATGCTCGTTGTAAATCTTTAAGCAGCTTTAGGCGTCTAATCGTCCGGTAATTTAACTACACGAAGATATCTTTTCCGGATGGTTTTGCTGTTCACATCTGAATCCGGCCAGGGCGCCATCTCTTCTCATGATTTGAGCGGCCGGTCGTTAGGAGGTTGTTCTCCTGCCAGCTGCTTCCGCCCTGCTCGCGCAGCGGATGGTTCGGTGTTCAAAATCAGTGATACTACATGCGATCTCGTAGAGCTGCCTGCTCCAAAATGTCCGTTAATTTCTAACCGCTTGGCATGCCGGATTAACAAATTTTACCAGCTAACAATGATGGGCGCGCCACCCTCCTGATCCAGACGGTTGGGTCCAATGTTAGCATCTGCCGGCCAGTTGATGAACAGCAACTAACAACCCAGGGACAATATATAATCTCTGCATCTCAACTGCAGGTCCGGAAAAAAAAAAGAATTCAGGGCCCGTAACCTCACATGCCGTCCGATCATGATCCAAATCACGATCAGACGGCTGCAGATGCAAAACAAAAAAAAAACTTTCGTCTCCATTGCTTTAGCCACATTATTACTCGCCTTACAGCTCGGAAAGCTAGCGCCCCCAGGTTGCAGGCCAGGCCTGAGTATGATCTTGCAGCCAATCGATGGATCGCTGTCCCAAGATAAGCAGTCGTTATGTCCATCGTTACCTAATTACAAGGGCCAGAAGAAGAGATCCCAACGCTTAAACCCCATCACACAACGCAATTAGGTTGCTGCTGCGCTAAGCAAGCCCCCTGTTAACGTTCCGATCTCCCAACTCAGCTTGACCATGAGTAGCAGCTGCGGTTCACGTCGACACCCCACCATCTCTCTTCCATCTCACTCCACAACCTCTTTATAACTGACCTGATCTCAGTGTGCATCGCATCGCATTGCATGCACGTATAGCGCTAGAGTACACCAAGAACAGCAAGCGCGAGGCGTTAATGGAGGCGGCGTTGCTCCTCGTGCTCCTCTTCCTGTCCGCGGCCGCCCCGGCGGCGCGCGGGCAGGCGAAGGCGACGGCTCCGGCTCCGGCTCCGGCGGCGCCGAAGACGATCACGGCGGTGCTGACCAAGGCCGGGCAGTTCACCAAGTTCCTGCAGCTGCTGCAGTCGACGCAGGAGGCGGAGCAGATCAACAACCAGCTCAAGACCAAGACCTCCACCGGCGGGCTCACCGTCTTCGCGCCGACGGACAATGCCTTCTCCGCGCTCCGCTCCGGCACCCTCAACTCCCTCTCCGACCAGCAGAAGACGTCGCTGGTGCAGTTCCACGTCCTCTCCACGCTGCTCCCCATGGCGCAGTTGGACACCGTCAGCAACCCGCTGCGGACGCAGGCTGGCGACACCGGCAGGGGCAAGTACCCGCTCAACGTCACGGCTGAGGGCACGCAGGTCAACATCTCCACCGGGGTCGTCAACGCCACCGTCGACAACACGCTTTACTCCGGCGACAGGCTCGTCGTGTACCAGGTCAACAAGGTGCTGCTGCCCTGGGCGCTCTACGGCCCACCGGTGCCCGCGCCGGCACCCTCGCCGGCGTCGGCAGACAAGGCCAAGAAGAAGGCCGGGCCGGGGATCGTGGCCGACTCGCCGGCGGCCGACACCGCAGCGGGGAAGACGGCGTCGGAGGCAGCGGCGCGGGGGATGCGGGGCTTCGGAGGTGGGTTGTTTGGGGTGGCCGCCGCCGTGGCGGTCGCGTGGTGTGGCATGTGACGTCAGCGATGAGGACGTGAGAGCTGGTTGTCGCCATCGGAAATTTCTTTCAAATTTGTGGAGGTGTTCAAATGGTTTTTTTCCTTTTTTTTTGCGAATCAGGTGTTCAAATTGTTTTGCTGGTTTGATCTGTATTTCTTTTATGTCTTTTTTTAATCATCATTGTATCTGGTAGGGTTTTGTAACGCTTGTGTCCTGTGTTTTTCAGTGTTGATATCTAGTAATTAATAATGTGTGCATGTATATTACAGTATCTTATTGTCTTTGTATTATTAACTTTTCCTTTTTTTTTCTTTTACTAATTTACAACACAATGCACTATTTTTGGCTTGTCCACCTATGATGCTAGAGATTGTGGGCAAAAACCTTTTTGGTCACAGCAGGATTGGTTAGCTAGATGACCTTTGGTATGGCAAGAAGTGTTTCTAAGGCTCGTTTGGAATAATACGAATTTTTCTTGTTTTTTGTAACGCTCCCATTTTTGGGTTGCTAGATTTCTCTCGTAACTGTCTAGGATTATTTAGCTGTGAGGTACTATAGTTGAGTGTACATCATGCCAATATAAGTTTATCCATAAAAGCCATACTTCATTACAAAATTAAGGCTTAGCGGACATATTTTATATAGCGGGGCGTGTAGCCCCAAAGTTATATTACAATACAAAAGAACTCCACAGATGTGCCTAAGTATAGAACAAACACTACTATAGAAAAGTTCATTATAGACAGTTTGGAAACGTCATCACAGACGGTTTCTGAACAATCTGAATTTATGTGTTTATGATAGTAGGTGGTTATTACAGACAGCTCTCAAACCATCTGTGATAAGTTGCAACACAGACGGTTATTAAACATAATTGTTTGTGATATCCACATATCACAGACGGCTAATACAAAAACTGTCTGTGATATGCATATATCACAGACGGTTCTTAAACAGAGCCATCTGTGATACCTAATATATTACAGATGGCTAATACCAAAAAATGTATGTGATATCTTACGTATTACAGACGGTTAATACCAAAAGCTATCTGTGATATGCATACATCACATACGGTTATTAAACAGAGCCATCTGTGATACCTTACATGTCACAGACGGCTAATACTAAAAATCGTCTATGATATGTATATATCATAGACGGTTATTAAACAGAGCCATCTATGATACCTTACATATAACAGACGGCTAATACCAAAAATCGTCTGTGATAGCTATTTTAATAGCTAAATTATTCTCTCTTTTTTGGTTAACCTCAGAAAATGCTAACCATGCCCTCTGAAAATAAGCAAATAGATGACATATATATCATATGACAATCATTACACAGATCTTACAAATGAATTAAACAATTGAATGAAGTACATTTGAATGAATTATTTGATTAAGTACAATTGATTGATTACAAGTGCATGTATCAAATGTTTGAACATCTAATCATACATCGCCGTGATTGAATTCTCCATTCTTATTTATGACCTCTGCCATCGAGAATTGGAAGAGCTATTCTTGAATTTCGGCGAATTTGTCAAGATCGAATGCACTTTTTTCAAATTCCACGTGTTGTCGCTAGGAGTGTTAAAGTCATTAGCATTATATATATATATATATATATATATATATATATAATCATGACATATTTATTGGCAGGTTGACAAACTTTTGGATCATTCATCTTAGCATCCATGATTTCCTGCATATGGTGGCAAACGTAGAATCCACATACATTGCTATGTAGCTGCTGGTGGCACTGCAAAAATAGAATTACATACATAGGTATTGTCAGTTCTAGAGGTATTATTACAAAGTATGATATAGCATCATTGTTGTGTTATAGTAGAAACTAAAAATCACGTCCTGTGTCGTAGTGTGGTGCAGGATTCCTTGTCTCTCTCTCTCTCTCTGTGCAACATAAGCGCTGAATGACCTACGTGATTCCAAAAAGTTAGTCTCGGCCATTGCAAACGAATGGATGACTACAACAGAGTTGTGCATGGAGTAAATGAGTTTATCTTTCAATTGCTTGTTGCACACAGGTGAAGTCGTGGTTGCTCCTAAGTAGGGAATCAAGGTATATTACCTCGCTCCACTTTGGTACAATCATAATCAGAATCCAGTGAGACCTAGTTATGTGTGTTGTCGTAGTGATTAATCCTAAATTTATATTACGTAGAAAGTACAAATGAAACTTATATGGCTACTAGTGAAGCACTTACCTCTAGTTGAAGGGTACCATGATGTAGTCCTTATCACCGTGAGCAAGTAATTCCTTCGTTATGTAATCTTTGATGAATGATGTGTTGTCCTTAATGCTTTGCTAAGAGACCAAGTATGGGTTGAGAAACCCATCGGTTGTCACCGTCGCCAGACTCATAGGATCATGGATCTAGACATAAGCAATGAGTTATGATGTTTATCAGTATTACATGAATGTAGAACTTGATTGTACAGTACACTTATAGTGTCCAACATCATAGAAGTGACATATCGAGTTCATCGAGGTTAAATAGTAAGAATAAGTCTTCGAAGGTCACAATGATGTAGCCCAAGTTGTGGAGGAAATGCCCATTCGTGTATCTCACAGTGAACCCATTTTTTCGGTTTGGCTTCATGTTACTGCATATATCAGGAATATAAAGTCCTGCAAACCAGTCCAAAGTTGAATAATTATGACTTAGGGACCAACGACACTCCAAACTGGTAATTCCATTGCATGGGAGGCGCCTTAATCTTCTTCGATTGGGCCTTAGCATCTCACTTGCGATACATTTTTGGCGTCATCTTCACGGGAGCCAATGCGTTGGCCTTCTGAAGAGGAGCTTGAGGTCGAGTCACAGAGGGTTCTGTTTGATAGGCATAATCATATGGAGAGCATGGAAGGGTCCAGGGTGGTGTTTCTCTTGGGCCACTAGACAAATATGTGGATGGCATCCCCTAGTGTCATGAATTCTTTGTTTGGGGGCCTCTCTAGTGGGATGTCCTTAAAAACGTCATTAATAATGTCTACCTGGACCTTCACAAAATTGGTCTCTAGTAGGGCATCATGCACCAACGTCCCTGGTAGGCATTGATACACCATCCCCCGCCCAACATCAATGGGAATGGAGCCAACCCTAACTTTGAGGATGCACGGAGTGGGCTCCTACATAATGATACACGATGATTGAGGCGTCCACTAGGTCTATCTATGTAGTATTCGAGATATGTACATTATCTGAATGTCGTCGATAGTTAAGTGGGTATCACTATGTTCAGAAAGTGGCGCGGACGCGCAGCTACTCCGATGTTGAGAGGGACTGGGTACTGCAATAACGAGTGTGGCTTGCGAGTGCTTGCGGACTTCTCTCAGTTCATCCCTCAATGAATCTTTCTCTCCTTGAAATGAGGCAATTATCTCCTCATGTTTTGCATCGAAGTCTTGTTTCATACATTCCTCACGCTCAGCCTTGGATCTCTTCCTACTCCTACACGCCTCGGAGTTTTTTTGGAAATCTATGCCTCCATGATACGTAAACCCCTAGGCCTCAAGTGCGACCTGGGTGCTCCTTGTTTCCCAAGGCTATGGATAGTATATCCCTATCCCTGATTGCTTGGTAGGAGCCTTCAGAAGATTAGGTAGTCATTGTTTACTACATGAGGCAATCATGTTATTTTAGATCCCATGAAGTTATGGACCTATTAACTAGGTAGTTTAACATATCTTACCAGACGTTTGGACACTCTCATCAGCGGGGTTTTTGAAAGAGGTGACACTCGAAGACATGGTTGATGACCTCGCTCTTAACCAGTTTCGGGTGTTATCGTTTATGATCCCGACAAATGGTGGGGATGCCTTCAATCGAATTGTGACCTTTTCATCCATCCTCTATTGCGGGATTTTACTTATGTACCCAGCGGTGCCGAGTCTATGGGATGAGGGTTTTATGCCTGGAGAGCCCTGTGTGCTGCACTTTCCTATTGAAATTTGGTTGTTGTCTTCATCCGCACAAAGGCCTCTCATGTTTCTATCGACATGAAAGGATACCTCGTGAAAGGTGTGTGATCCTTGGTCATGTACTACGTGACAAGTGTGCTCTTGAAGGTCTTCCACGCTTTTTCCATCGTGAGGAGCACATGCCGTTTGATGAGTTCCTGGACTTCTGCTGGGATCTCGAACGAGTTTGAAATTTTTGTCCACAACTCATTTTTTCTCATCTTTTGTCAAACCTTTCTAGTTTGGTATGGTGATGAGGACCTGTTGCCTTTCAATTATCTCGCAAGTAGTCCAAAATGCTGCAGTTGCTTTCTTCGGTTGTAGAGAGACCCCATTCAGAGAGACCACCGTGATGGTCATTCAACCCTCTGGCCTTTTAGATACTCCTCTGCTATGCTTAGTTACCCCAGTCTTCGGAGCGTTAGACCTATTCGGCGACGTCGATGACGATGACGACATCCCTCTTACAAGAAAATATTAATTTCAGTGAGCTATGAGTGTAAATATTGACACATGGTTAATCTTACAAGAAAAAACTAATTACAGTGAGCTGTGATCATGCACATGGCTTGAAAGAGGGTTGAAGCAAATTAATTTGCTTCAACCCCTTTCACACTCACGTGTATATAGTGGTTACTAGGCTGAAGCTATGACCCAGGTGGTTGGTTGCTAAGAGAGGTTATGCTTCTGAACAGCGATGCACCTAAGGAGCATGGGGCTAGCTAAGGATATTCATCCACATAATCACATACATATATAGGCCAGTGAGTATACATCTCACTAAACCAATTCAATTATGGGTACGTATGTAGCTTGCTATTATAACTAGTACTACATTGTTTGTCCTCTCCCACTTGCCATGTTCAAAATGGTAAGCTGCCAAACTCAACTCCTGTTGAGACCCTTTTGGTTCTTGGCCCTAGCCTTCGGCCTAAGCAGCTCTTGGTCCATGGCATTGAACAAATCAAAGAGTATCGTATCAAATAAAACCTAGGCTTCGTAGACAAGATTACTTTAGTCTCTATATGATGCTTCCTGCTTTTGCTTCCAATATATCACAGCCAAAACTAACCATTTGGCACTTGACCAAATCCAGGCTGTGGACGACATTGGGTGAGACTGAGTATAAGGCTTAGGAAAAAGCAAACCTTGTTTATCTTCATTGGTGCAAAGTTGCATGCATCAGTGCATGTAAAATTAAAATGAATTGCATCAGTTTTAGAGAAGCGACACAGCACGGCAGAAGCAAAGCTTCATGGATAAGGTGGCCAAACCCATTCCAATGCTTGGTTAAAGTAAGGGTAACCTTTACTTTCTTATAGCTCCTTTATGGCTTGTGGTCACCATGCCCATACACAATACTAGGAAGGATGTGCCCAAAAAGAAAAGTTCAGTGAAGGACATCACAGACAGTTTCATAATTGAACCATCTGTGATATAAATGATATCACAGACGGTTTCATAATAGAACCGTCTGTGATATAAACGACATCACATATGGTTCTATTATAGAACCGTCTTTGATGTATCCATAATAGAATCGTCTGTGATATAAACGACATCACATATGGTTCTATTATGTAACCGTCTGTGATATACTTATTACAGACGATTTGTGCCACTAAACCATCTATGATAAGTCCTTCTTTACCCCCAACATATCCTGTTTTTGGGCTAGCCATGCCCTCTGAAAATAAGTAATTGCAGATACAATCATAGATGCAATTATTTCTTAATTACTAAATCAATTACAATAGAATATTTTCTTAATTATATGCAAAGTTTCTTATAATTACATTGGAATAATTTAGGTGTTCACCATGTGGGATCATTACACCTAGCTATTTCCTTTTAAATAAAGTCCTTCACGATGGTTGATACACATATAGCTTGCTTCATTGTTTGGTTCTTCCTCGAGCCTAATGTCGTCTTCAAATGGAGGTAACTTGTCAAATTGATTGTACTCTTTCTCATCCACGACATTCTCAACTCTGATAAATTCTTCTTTTTCCATGAAGAATTACGTGATGCTTCTTATTTGCTGGGTTGGTTACATAAAATACTTAAAAAACTTGTCTCACGAGTACGAATGGTTCATCTTTGTATCTTATACGTTTAAGATCCATAGTAGTGATACCGTACTTATTGACCTTTACACCCTGTGGGAATTAGATCCAATGGCACCAAAATAGGGGGATCTTGAAAATTATGTAGTCGAGCTTCCAAATCTCCTCTACAATCCCGTAGTAGGAGTGTGGGCCAACGGTACTGAACTGCTCACAAAATGCATCTATGCGGACACCTAAGTTCGGGACTGTGCTCTTTCTATCCGGATCTATTGTATAAAATGTGTACAATTAATATCGTATTCTTGCCATGTCATAATTGTAAATTTTAGCCCTTTTACCAATCATTGCATCATTTTACTTGATGACTTCTCAGTGAATCGCACCCTCAACCATTCATTGAACTGACGGTTGTACTGTCTCATGATCCAAATCACTGACCGGGTTAGATTATCTTGGCGTAGCATATCCTTGTACTCTTCAATATATGGGGACACGTCAATCATATATTGCAAGACTGTGAAATGGGTTTGAGTGTATGTATCTAGATGAAGAGTTATTGCTTTCCTTCTTATTGTCCCGATAACCTCTAGCCTCCCCTCGTAATGAGATAAAGGCACATCTATCGGTTTAATCTGAGTCATGTAATCAACGTAGAACTCAATGACCTCTTCGGTTATATAACCTTCGATAATGCTGTCCTCCGGCCGAGATGGATTGCGTACATAGGACTTAAGAAATCCCATGTACTTCTAGAACAGGTACATATGATATATAAAGATGGGGCCACATATCTTTATCTCTTTCACAAGGTAGACAATGAGATAGACCATGATATTGAAAAAAAATGATAGAGAGAAATACATCTCAAGATGACATAGAGTCGTCATCACCTCGGTTTGCAGAGATCTAGTCCATCTGGATCGATGATCTTCTAAACAATTGCGTTAAAGAAATAACACAACCTCATGATTGTCACTCGAACTTTGTTTATCCAAATACTTCTAATTTCAATAGGAAGTAATTGTGTCATTAGCACATGACAGTCATAAGACTTTATGTCAATTAATTTCAAATCTTCCATAGAAATAAGTTTCTTTATGCTGGCGGAGTGACTAGACAGAACTTTCATACCATACAAGTACTGGCACAATTTAGTTCTCTCGTACTTAGACAGAGTGTAACAAACTAAGGGAAGGTATGTCCGGCCTTTATTAGACTCTATCGGTGCTAACTCGGTCCTGATGTTCATAGCGATCAAGTCACGATATGTGTTGATACCATCTTTTATATTATCATGAATGTTCAGTAAGAGATCAATCAATCTATCACATACATTCCTCTCTACATGCATGACATCGATGCAATTGCGAATTTCTAAGTGCTCCCAATAAGGCAAATCCCAAAATACCGACCTTTTCTTCCACATGTTCTTCTGACAAGTCCTTAAGTTACATCTCTTTCCAAGTACAACATTGATATTCTTAACCATATCGTAGACATTTTCCTGCTATAAGGTCTTGGTGTTGAGTCATCCTCTTTTTTCGTCAAATTGTTTCTTCATCTTATGGTATGGGTGATACCTTGGAAGGGAGCTACGGTGATGCATGTACACAATTTTGCGCGAGTTATTCAACTACACACTCTCGGTATAATCTAAGCAGTGCGATAGGCTTTGGCTCCTTTCGTACTCAACTCCGATAGGTTACCAAGGGCAGAAAAATTATTGATGGTGCAGAACAACATGGCGCACAGAGTGAAATTCTCTCGTTTGTCTGCATCCTATACTTGTACCCCTTCATTCCATAATGTGACAAAATCTCCCACCAGTGGTGCTAGGTACACATCCATATCGTTCCCAGATTGCTTCGGTCTTTGGATAAGTAGTGATATCAAAATGTACTTTCGCTTCATACACAACTAAGACGGAAGGTTGTACATGCATACATTCACGAGCTAAGTGCTATGTTGGTTGCTCATATTACTGAAAGGATTCATTTCATCTGTACTCAACTTAAACCTTATATTCCTCGGTTTCACACTAAAGTCTACATACATCCTATCAATGTTCCTCCACTGGGCAGAATCAGCAATGTATCTTATCATTCCATCTTTCTTACGTTGCTCCGAGTGCCAACACAGTAATCTTGCATCATTTCGGTTTGGAAATAAATGATTCAAATGGGGAA
Organism: Melocanna baccifera; assembly: GCA_036346265.1. Taxonomy (NCBI): domain Eukaryota; kingdom Viridiplantae; phylum Streptophyta; class Magnoliopsida; order Poales; family Poaceae; genus Melocanna; species Melocanna baccifera. The sequence goes on from CM070689.1 coordinate 24,896,383, forward strand.
TTACAGGCAGATACCACAACATCTTAGCAAAACGTATTTACTTCACCTCGATGCCCTTGTCATTATCGGAGTCATTTTTACACTTGTATCAGGATATTTTGTACACCGAACAAATATGTAAGTTTGCATACTCTTTACGGTAGAGGATACGATTATTCAAACATGCATGTATTCTTTGTACTTTTATTTCCAATGGACAAAGAACTTTCTTGGCTTGACAGGTGGTTCTCAGTAATGCATTTTCCTCTAGAAGGATGTTCGCTAAGAGATCTAACAATATCGTGAAACTCTTGTTGGACCAATCATTACTTGCCTTCAATTTTAGCAGTTCAAGAACAGATGACAACCTTGTGTATTACAACTTGCAGCCTGGGAACAAAGGTTTGTTTGGATCCTCCATCAAGCCTTCGAATTTACCAAACTCTCTCTTATTATAGTTCCCTTCTACATCGCGTAGAATCTGATCCAGATTGTCATCCTGTGACTCATCCTCATCGAAAGCACAATCCACATCCGGTATATCGTTGTTTCCCTCAATGATGTTATAACTACCTTCCTATATAATCTCCTCTTTACCATGACTGGTCCAACATGTATACCTTTTTTTGAAACCCCTTCGAATCAGTGAGTTTTGATCCACGCTGAGTTGGTAAGCATCTTTAGATTATCGCAATTAATGCATGGATAATACATATATTCCATCCCTTCTTCAACATATCCAGCTCGTCCGCTCTTTTAAAAGTAGACACACTATTAATGTTCTGTTCACTCACATAGTTCTCAACGTACATCTATCTTTGGTCCATCTACGCTACACATGTAACAAATTAGCTAGTGTCAAATTGGATTATTAATTCTACTATAGCTAATCTGCCTAGTTACTTACACACATAATTATCATTCACCTTATAATAAATTGTTCATATCTAAATCAAGCAAGAATGTATTGAAGGAAACTAGAAGTATTGACCCATTCTTAAATTAGAGCAAACTACCATCTCTCTCTAAACTTACGTAGCTAGATTTAAAAACCTAGCTAGCTATCATCTCTCTCTATTATAAGGCATATAAGTTGTTAGAAATAAATACCAACCTCTAATCACTAAGAACAAATCAATCTATAAGCTAGATCTACAAGCTGTATGTTTTCACCAAACTCCTCAAAGCTGGCTGTCTCCTTCAATGTAGCACAATGAAGATAGATCTGTCGAGACCACGTTGGATATATTTAATAACGTGGCATATCCTAGACAGTTCCAACCAGAAACTATCTATGATATGAAATTATCATAGACGATTTGTATTAATAATCGTTTGTGGGTTTAATAACCATCTGTGAACTCACAAACGATTTGTATTAATAATCATCTATGAACTATCACAGACGGTTATTTATATAAACCGATTGTGATATCTGCCATTATCACATATGGTTATTAATACAGATGGATTGCCTAGGACTAAGAGGGGGACGAATTCTATTTTTGTTGTTGTGGATAGGTTTTTCAAGATGGCATATTTTATTTCTTGTCATAAGAGCGACAATGCATCGCATGTAGCTTACCTGTTTCAGGAAAATTATGAGATTGCATGGTATGACTAGAATTATTGTTTTAGATCATGACGTCAAGTTCATGAGCTACTTTTGGAAGACTTTGTGGGCCCAGCTTGAGACAATTGTTATTTTCAATGACTTATCACCCACAAATAGATAGACAAATTGAGGTGGTGAACCAAACACTTTCAATATTGCTACGTGTCATCATAAAGAACTTAAAGGAGTACAAAGATTGTCTACCATATGTGGAGTTTGCATATAACAGGGTGGTACATTCTATCATTCAATTATGTCCTTCTAAGGTAGCGTATGGTTGCAAACCAATCATACCATTTGATTTACTTCCGCTCCTACTATAAAAATGTGCTAATATGGAGGCTTCCAACTGTGCTGATTTTATGAAAAAGCTCTATGAGTCAACCAAAGAGGTAATTGAAAAGAAGTTACATGCTTATACTTCCAAAGTTAACAAATCTAGAAAGAAAATACTTTTTGAACAGGTGACTTTGTATGGGTACACCTTCGCAAAGTACGCTTTTAAGAAAAGCGTAAATCCAAATTATTAGTGACTGACCTTTTAAAGTACTTGCCAAGATTAATAATAATGCTTACAAGATTGAGCTTCTGGGGATGACTATGGGGTAAGTACTACATTTATTGTTGCTGGTTTGTCGCCCTTCTTTGGACAAGATGATGTAGAGTCGAGAATGACTCCTTTTTAAGAGGGGGAAAATGATGAGGACATCTCTATTACACATTCATCTTTCATTTCAAGTATGAATGACAAAGCTTTTGATGAGGCTCCAAAAGGTCCTATGACAAGAGCAAGAGCTAAACTACTCCAACAACAAATGTTTTTGTTTCTTAGAGAGTTTTCTAATACTTTAGATGAGAATGGTATACTACCTTATGTAAATATGTTATGTGTTATCAGATTTGAAGTAATGGAAGATAAGTGGAGAAGGACTAACTAGCCACAAGTCAAGAGAAGGAGGGCCCATGCGGCCAAGGAGCCATGATCCGTGCGGTCAAGAGGAAGGAGAAATGGCCAATGCGGCCAAACCCTAGAGAAAGCAATGCGACCAGCCACAGGAGAAATTCAAGCCGAGCTGACTAAAAGGAGTCCAAGATACTTGGAGATACAAGCCTAAGCCTTATGCGGCTAGCCCATGGCCCAATATGAGAGAAATACAAATATTTATACTTTTGTGAACTTATATTTTTCTATTTTGTGAACTCAGCCCAACTTGTAAATGAATGGGCCAATTAAGTCGAATAAGGTCTTAGCATATGTGTGTGTGTGTGGGAGAAACCCTAAGCCAATGTGTGGGTGTGTGGCCCAACATGTGGGCGCAAAGGGGTGCACACCTATAAAGGTAGCCGCCACCCCTCTCTTGAGGGTAGACCACCTTTCGGTAAAAAAATTATCTATTAAAGTTTTTGTCCGTGTTCTTCCTAGTTACTGAAATTCTATAGAGAATTAGGCGTGTTCCTCAATTAAGATCGTTCAACATTTTCACTGAGAATTGGGTGCACGATAGATTTTCACTTAGTGGTCAGCGAAATTGATGTGCATGTGTTTTGATGGATTAAAGAGTGTTCGTCCCTTGCACTGGCTGTGGAGGATCACTACGATTCATCAAGACTTCTGTGAATATCTAATCCTATGTCGAGAAGATCGAGTAACCCCATATCAGGTTCTAGTCCTTACTTTTCTTCCGAGGCATCCAACCACAAATCGATAACCCAGTGCACTATGGCACTACCACAACACCAATCCAAGCCCCTCCCTAGGGTAAGGTTGTGGCTTCAACCATCTCGTGGCCTTCAACATGTTGTCCTTAATCCTAATATCTTTTGTAATTCTACCGGCAAGACGCCGATTCACTTAGTAGTATGAAATTGTGAATTTATATTTTACCATAGTATATTTTATAATCTTATTGTTACTAGGGTTTGTCAAGGTGAATATGGCCTTCAAATAAAACAGGCCTTTTCCAGTGGTAGGACATAGCTAATTATCACGTCATTCTAAATATTCATTTTAAACAAATAACAGTGCATAAAATAACAGTAATGAAAACACTATAATTAAATAATTAAAATAGTGTAGGTCCAACACAATAAAAAAAACATAGTGTAGGTTCAACACGATAAAAAAAACATATGTCTTGCCTTGCTCCTCAAAGTATTCTACAGGCTCGTATTCTTCAATGTCTTGAACATGTCCTTGGTCTACTTCTTGAATGGGCTGCTCGACGCCGTGTGCTAGTGTAAGAGAATAAAATAATTCAATCCCATGCTCAAAGATATGAGCTAGGAAAAATAAATAAAGTAAAACAAATAAAATCTAGAAAAATCAAATAAAATGGGTTTGGGTTTTATTAAAGTCTGGGAGGGTGAAACGGAGGTGGTAATGGCATAAACGGGCTTGAGACGGTCAATATGGAGGTATATATGTATTTTGGGTTTTGGGTGAATATTAACAAGGTACACTGTTTACTATCAGATCCTACTATACATTATGGGTCTGTCACTATTCATCCTAGGTACGTTTGCTACAGTACCAGGTTTTCATTGTGCTACCGGATCGGGTTGCTACAGTATAAAATTGGAATGAATAGTGATGAGCAGTGCTCATCCAGCCCAACACTATTCATCTTCATCCCGTGGTTACTGTAGCAACCGAACAGAGCTGATTTTTACGACAATAATTGGTAGGGCTGCAGTGGTTTTCGAGGGTAACTGATATCATGGATGGGCTCAGGGGACTAAGAGGGATCCATTTTTGGGCATAGGTGTGGTTGGAAACCATGGGATAGCCGACTGTGAGGTGGGGAGCTCTCGGGATAATCTCATGGCACTGGTGGTACTTGGGGGCTAAAGCAATGAACGCATGGTGGATTGAGCATCCTTGGGGCATGGGGAAGATCATGGTATAGGTGGCTTAGGTTGTGGTGGTTTGGAGCAGGCTGTCTATGGTGGAGGGGTGCAGCTGGGCGGTAGCGCTAGTTGCCAGTTAGGTAGAGGGCTAGGAAGTTGGTGGCGATGCTTCTGTGGGGTTCCTAGGGATATGAGGATGCTACAGGTGCAAGCAATTGAAATTAAATGAACCAAATGAGAAGAATTGAAAACTAGCTTACTGGTGTCTCCAGCGATGATGGCTACGCGACGGTCAGCGAAGAGATTTGGGGAGTGTCTAGGGCTACTCGGATGCCAATGCATTTCACAGGAGGGGCTTGGGGCCTTATATAGGACGGGAGAGGTAGTTCGGCACGTGGAGGGCTCCGTTAGGGAGGCGGCGGGTGGCTGGGTTGGGAAGGTGCGGGGGAGCTCGGGGCTTGCCAGCTGCTGCGTGTCACGGTGGTTGAAGTGCCTCCTCAAGCTTTGCATTATGACGGTCAAGTGGCAGTAAGGTGTGTCAGATCGGCCGAGAGGAGTGTGAGAGCGAAGGGGATGGTGAGAGGTAGAGAGAGCAAGGCGGACGGTGAGAGGGTGTGGTGGCCACAGCGTGCACTCAGGGGGGATGGCGGACGTGTATAGAGGCGGGCAGGTTTGGGAGCGGTGGTCAATTGTTGTGGCTTGGGGTGGTCGGCCATGAGGGCAGAGAGAGCGGAGGGGGCAGAGGTGAGTCCCAGCTGCTCTGATGCGTGGCCAGGGGCAAGTAAGGGGTCTCAGTGGCTCTACAGGCAATGCGTATGACTGTTGATGGGATGGCAAAGGCATGGTAGTGGCGGGCGAGGTCATGATGGCGACAAATGAGTGGCAACAAGGTGGGGAGTTGGGTCTCTCGGTCTTTTGCCAGACCATGAATAGTGTCGATGGCTTGTACGGTTGCATGAATGGCTAGAGGTGGTGGCATCCAAGGGTGAGGAGAGCAAATGGGTGGGAAAGAAGTTGAATTGGGCAAAGATTCGAGTGAAACCAAGATTATAAGAAATTCAAATGTATTTTGAAATTTGAATTGTTTCAATTCCTATAGGAATTGAACTGTTTTATGCAAAATTTCTGTAAAATTCTTGCCTTCCAAACGGAACCAGATGCGTAGATGTAGCTCGTTAATGTCATTTTATTACAATAGTTTGATTGTGCTCTCAAAATAATTTACAAAGGTTCCTATCTAAAAGGAGAGCGAAAATTCAGTATTTTTCTGAATGTTGTGGAGAGTTACACTGAGACAACTCAAACGAACCAATCTCCTCTAGATAATTTGATTTATATTATTAACGTTTTGTGCTGGCTCCTCATTGATTGTGGGAGGTTGAAAATTCACAAAAAAGGGTTAAAACGAAAATATGCATTCTTCAGCTACCTACATTAGCAATTTCAATGTGTGATTATCAAGAGAAAATGTAAGAAATCTACAGGCACCACATTAAAGTACAGACTACAAAAGGTTTAGAAATTCTCACAAGATCGAATTACACAGAATGCATCGATCCCTCTTTTTGGTGGTTCTACCATCCACTCAAAAACACTAGGTATAAACACAGATATTCATTATCACCAAAAAAAATATATACTTGCACGCTGGTGTGACATTTTTGCAAGACGTGGCGCATGAATTTGGCAAGAAAAAACTTTCAATTTTTGGTAAGAACTTCCCACGAGTCTAGAAGACTTCTTATGTTCTGACTAAGCATATGTTGTCGGGCACATAAACATAAAACTTTCTATTATTTAAGGAGGCGTTTAGAATTACGATGTCTTATGACTTTTTTTACTGTAGTTAGTTTATTTTTCACTGTAGCTAAGGTAGCTTATTTAGCGTAATTAAATTTAAAAAAATTAAAAATAGAAAAAAATATATTAGCCTATTACAAACAGAGGAGTGATTCCATGCTTTCCACTCCTATAGACATGCAAAAATCTTAATGCACAACCAATGGGTAAGTAGTATCAATCTACCCTTAAAGGTGTTTTAATATTTGTGCAATTCACTATTTGAGAGAGCATGGAATCAGGAATATAGAAAAAAAAGAAAAGGCAAGAAAGCCCTAAAAAATAAAAAAAGAAAAAGATAAAATTAAGAAATAGTGAAATAAAAACAGAAACCAGAAACCATCATCAAAACGAGCGGTGCCTAAGACCAATATGGAATGCAAAAATTCCGCAGAACTTTTGTAGGATATAATTTAATTTCTGCATGAATCTAGAAGGTCTTCCTTGTTCTATTTAAATAGGGCCTTAGGTCTTATTTGAGACATGGCGTCTGATAGGTTTCCTACGGGAATTAGGGTATATTCGGAGCACACAGAAACATTTCAATTTCTATAAGAATAAAAAAAAATTCTGGATTTTCATAGTGCGAAATTCCTAAGTTCCAGTCAGGCCCTTTTCAACTCTGCAATTTCAACTAGAGGACTAATACGGCCTTTTGACAATTCTCACATTGAAAAGGCCTTAATCGAAAAGGCGCAAAATCTTACACATTTCCCCCTCCTCGACGGCATCATTCGTGTACTCGTCACTCGCCTCTCACCCGCATCGCGATCACCTCCTCCTCCTTCTCCGTCTGGCCGGAGATCAGAAGAGGCGCCGCCGCGATGGACGCCCCCTACCGCCGCGCCGGCGCCGGAGGCGGCGGAGGCTCCGCTCCCCGCTCCGTCGAGGACATCTTCAAGGACTTCCGCTCCCGCCGCTCCGCCATCCTCCGCGCCCTCACCCACGGTACGCACCGCCGGTCCCGCCACGCCCTCTAGACCCCAAACCCGAACCCTAACCCTTCCCCTCTCCTTCGCAGACGTCGAGGAGTTCTACGCGCAGTGCGATCCAGGTGAGCCCCCCTCCCCCTCCCTCCCCGACGTGATCTCTCCTAGTCCTCCTAACCTTCGATTCGATTGGATGCGAGTGGCCTCCTCAAATCGCGATGTGGTTTGGTTTCGATAGAGAAGGAGAACTTGTGCCTGTACGGGTACGCGAACGAGGCGTGGGAGGTGGCGCTGCCGGCGGAGGAGGTGCCCACCGAGCTGCCGGAGCCGGCGCTCGGGATCAACTTCGCGCGCGACGGGATGAACCGCCGCGACTGGCTCGTGCTCGTCGCCGTCCACTCCGACTCGTGGCTCGTCTCCGTCGCCTTCTACTACGCAGCGCGGCTCAACAGCAACGACAGGTATGATTCCCGATCCGCCCCTGTTCCTTTGGGTTTGAATGATGCCTGTGTTGCAGTAGTAGTGTCGTGTTAAGCTTCCAAATCCGGACCGGTTAGGGAACTATTATTAGCTCATAGAGGCGACTTGTTACTTGGTAGCGTGCTGATCTTGATGAGGAAATAGATGTATCAAGGGCTCTCCCGGGAGCTTGTTGTGATTTGAGGTTGATGTCGGAAGTAACGTGTTATGTATTGTGTCCTGTGCGTTCCCGTGATATTGTGGGCTTGTTTTGGTTTAATGCTTGCTTTGATAAGTACTGCTGTGATACTAAGTATATCTCTAAATGGGGAAATTTGGGGTCTTCTCTAGTGGTTATTGTGTGATTTGATGGAGAAAGAGATTCAATTTGTTGCCAAGGCTATAATCTAGGCTACCATTTTTGTCTGCATGGGTAGTGCATTGTATTGTTCCAATGGCGCCTCTTTCCAGTAGTGGAAGGATAGCTAAGTGGAGAAAGATTAAGGTTATAAACTCGTTGGTAGTAACTTGATTGAAATGAGGCAACTTTGATTTTTTTTTTCTGCAATGTAATTGTGATCTGAAATTCCAAGCATGCATAATATCCACAGAGATTTCTGTTTTTGTGCATATGACAGCGAGGTTGAGTGTTATGCTTGATCACCTGTTGTGTGTATTGTGACCACATGGATAAAGGTATTGTGTGTAAGCTCAGAAACTAATGTTTTGATGGAAAGGAGATTGCTTCCTTTTTTGTCTGTACCTCGATGGTTAGCATCGTGTGAACTTTCAAAGATGCATGCAAGTAATAAAAGTTTCTTAATCTTATAACATTGTTGGCATTACGGTTGTCATGGTATCACCAAGTTGTCGCCTTGGCAATGCCTAGGTGTCGTGGCGGTCCAAGGGGGATGCCATGGAGCTTCACTGTGACAACCATCCTCCCCCACTCCCATCCCATGGCCGCCCCCCGTCTTCCTCGGCTCCGGCCAGCATTGTGGCCATGGAACTTCATAAACGGTTGGATTATGGCCGGGGGTAGTTGGATTCAGCAGAGACAGGGTGGGAGGCGGCGGGGAGAGGAGGCACCGGGTGGGGGAGGAGGTGCCGAGGAGGGGAGGCAATGGGGGGAGGAGGCGCCATGGAGAGGAGGCCGCGGGAGAGAGAGGAGGTGAGTTTGGGAGAGAGAGAGGAGTCGGGAGTTCAGCAGATTATATGAGGGGGACCAGATTGTATGTTATCATGTATGCATGTAGAGCGTATTTAAGTACCCTGCCTCGCCGTTTCTCGCCTTGGCATCGCCATGGCGTCCTAGTGCCTCTTAGGTGCCGTGGTCGCCAATTACGCTATGACAACCATGGTGGGCATGGTAACTCCTGTGTTCTATGGAGAAGGATGATTCTGTTTGCCCTGTGGAAAGGTGCCTCATTCACTATCGCCATATTGTTAATATCAATGTGATGTCTCAAAGATGCCTCTTTTCCAATGGGAACAAAAATCTTTCGATGGTTAAGACAAGTTTTGAGGTTCTATGTTGATGTTTTTTTCTTCAAAAAGAGATGTCTTTGATGGCTGTCTATAATTTGGTATGGTACAAAGATTTGAAGGCACCTCCATTGTGACAAATGATCCTTATAGAGACTTTGTACTAGCTAAGTTAGATTGGGCGGATGGTGATTGCAATGGTACATAATGTTTATTAAAGAAATTGGCTGACACCAAAGTATAATTCTACCCATCCCCACCTCTCTCTAAGCAATCTAAGTCCATTTATTTTTTGTAAAAAGGACATGGGTGTAGTGTGAATTTGTTGTAAGTTATTGTAAAAAGGACATGGGTGTAGTGTGAATTTGTTGTAAGTCCTATGTAGGTCAATATATGCTTATATTTTTTTACTGCATGTTAACAACTTCATTTTTCAGAAATCTTGAAAAGAGAGTGCCAAGTTGTTGATTTAGGGATGGAGCAGAGGTGTTGTTTTTTGTTAATATTGTTAGAAGGTTACTGTGTGGGGTTTATAAGGAGAAAGTAGCTCATGCAGAAAGTTCTTTGTTCTCTCATTTCATTTTTACATTTTTTGGGTTCTTCCCCTGATCCAAGAGAAAGTGCCAAACATAGTGTGGCTTCAGATCTTTTCTGCAATTGCGTTTGTTCTTTTTGCATTATAAATGCTCAGATGAATGAACTGTGGATATTTGAACACAATTGGTGACTCTTGAAATGTGTGTATCCTTTATGGATTGATGGATGATGCACCATTATTGGGTCATCAAGTAAATCCTCTCGTATGCCAGTATTGATGAATGATGATGACCAGGATGCCTGTAATAATTTAGCTATGCTGTCAGGTGGAACTCGAGAGCCTGTAATTCTTCATTTTGTATCACTATTCATAGTAGTACTGCCCTTTGTCAAAGATCCTATGGGTAGCTTTAGCTACGCAATCATAAGCAGCCTTGGCTTGAGCTCTGTTTTGGCTTTTGTGTGGAATTCACTTCTAGAAACTAGATTATGTGTGGGCCTAATCTAATTTTGGGGAGCATATGATCTACTAGGATAATTGGTCAGACACCATCAAAATTTTTCTGCCAGTGAACTCCACAAATCTCAGCTCTCATTAATACTTGCCATCGTTTTATCATTGTGGGCTGCTATAGTGGCATCTAATTTGAAATTTTTGATATTCGGTTCTAGGCTTTTTTTTTTTTGGTTTACTTTGGCAATAGTAGCAGTAACCCATGATACAAGTATAGTAAAAGTTACCATAGTCTAAATAGCATTGCGAACGTAAATAGAAAAGGATAGATTTGCTGCACTGCTATTAGAGCAGTTGGTTTCCATATGTTTTAGAGAGTTCATAATGTTATCATGTTATCTTATTGTTTTCACTCTGCAATCCAACAGGAAGCGTTTATTTGGCATGATGAATGACTTGCCAACCGTTTATGAAGTTGTCTCAGTTGCGAGACAATCTAAGGAGAGGGACAGATCTGGCATCGACAACAGTAGTAGAAACAAGCTGACAGCGAAGGTAACAACTAACAAGGATTATTCACATTTTTTACCTCTTTTCTTCCCCCATGTTCAATTTATCCTATGTCCCCAGCATACAAGCGAGGCGCGTGTGGAAAATAACGCCAGGGAGAGGGAGGTCGACGAAGGCTACGACGAAGATGATGGTGACCACAGTGAAACCCTATGTGGGACATGCGGCGGGATATACAGCGCTGACGAATTCTGGATCGGGTGCGACACGTGCGAAAGGTGGTACCATGGCAAGTGCGTGAAGATAACTCCAGCGAAGGCGGAGAGCATAAAACAGTACAAGTGCCCGAGCTGCAGCTCAAAAAGACCTAGGCAGCAGTAGCACCATCCTCCGGCGAGGAGGGCGGCGGCCCCATGGACGGGGGCTTGAAGCAGCAGGAGCAGTTGAGAGTATGGACTCCTTGTGCAAGGTTACTACCGTCTTGCTATGTTTACTGTACCTTTGGTTTCAGCTTACATATGGTGATGCTAATGTGAGGAAAGATCACACACATTCATAGCCTTCTAATGTTTCCGTGTCCTGAGGAGAGTCAAGGTGAGTGTGTATGTTACCGGGGAAGGAATAGGAGAGTGACGGAAAATATGTGTAACTTTGCATGGAAAGCTGGGGCAGTTTATGTGACAATAATCCGAGAGGTTTGTGTTAATATGTTTAATCAGCTCCGCTATCTTGCGGAACATTGTGGTGAAATAACAATGCTAGCTGGTTTAGTCCCTAGTATATGTTGAAGCACAACAAAATAACTTCGTTATCGGCTATTAGAAGAGATCGGCTCTTGAGCACAATTGTGAACACGAACTTCACACGCATGCACACGAGTGCATGCGGCATGAAAGAATCCATAGCCTTATGAAGAGCAGGCACATGCTTTAGAAAACATGGCCGCTACGTGCGAAGTCCCAGCTCCCTCCTGTTAGGGAGTCTTAATCATGGAACAAACAACCAACCGGCTTTAGATTCCGGCTGTGACTGTTGGCTTTTGACTAAAATTGTATTGTAGCAGCAGAGATAGATCTGCATAAGGTCATGCGTGTTCAGTTGAATACTCAATTTTTTGTAAATACCATATATATATATATATATATATATATATATATATATATATATATATATATATATATAAAAGATGTATATACTATTATTTAGGTTAAAACTATATATTTATGTCCACAAATGAATTTATCTTGCCCTTCCTGTATCTCACGCGCAGCCCATGTAACATTAGATCCATTTTTCTTCTCACCTCAGCTCTCCTCATATAGGCCCAAAGAGGTAATGATGCAAATAAAACCCTAATTTCTGTTCTCTCTCTCATCCTGTGGTTGTCTATGTGGGAGGCGGTTTCGACCTTCGAGTGGCGAGCGGGCGGAGGTGCAGCTGCGGAGGCGAGTGACGACTGGCAGATGCAACGCCGCGACGCGACGGCAATCATGCATGAGGCGGCGTGAGGCACAAGGTGAGCGTGCAGTAGCATGGGCGAGCAGAGAGGCATCGTGGGTAAGCAGGCGATGGCATGGCGAATAGGGAGGTAGGGAGTGGGCGATGAAAAGCAAACAGCAGGGCGGTTGGGAGAGAGCGCGGCATCGGAAGAGAGCAGCGCCTCCAACTCACCATCATCGTCCTCTCTCCAGATCTAGGTGTGCTCTGCCTCCACTCCACTTATTTTCTTTCTTGTTCCGCTCTGCTCTATTTCAGCTTTGGTTCTTTCTGGAGTTTAGCATTCGCTTTCTTCATTCTTTTTAATAAATGCTATATACAAATACAATCTTTGCCTTAGAAAATAAGCAGTTAGTTGGACCATTATTACATATGTTTGCATGCTAATTTTTGCTATGTTTTGCTCTATGGAAAGAACATACAACTTCCTCTTAGATGGACGGTTCTTGCTAATGGGGATAGAGCAAAAAAGGGTAGGAACAACAAGGTATGCAATTGTCATTAATCTCTATAATTTATTGTTTAATTCATGTTATTTATGCTCGCCTTATGTCGCCCATTTTCTCGTAAGAAATCATTAATTTCTATATTTTATGTATTTTTATTATATCTATATACAGGTATTGTTGTATCGGTGTTTTGAGAGAAACAATGTATCGCGGTATCGACATATCAATATCTACATATCAGAGCAATCTAGCTCCGAAGTCCGAACACCCATCCTAAAAATTCTGGGTCCACCACTGTGTAGCGGCTATTAGCTTTTTTCTGAGTTATTTAATTAAAAAATACGAAAAAAGAACAAAAAGGAATCCGACAATGCAAAGGAATAAGAAAAAAAGAAAAAACCCAAAATAAGAATCTCACTTGTTCCAAGTGGCTTTTAGAAGCTGGAAATTGCCGGAAGCTAGAAGCCGAAGCCACTTGGAGCGGCCCCTAAATCTGGCAAAACATCATACAATAGCTGCACAGACAGCGGGTGCCACTACACTGCTACTTTGTCACCCAGCATCAACTAAAGATAAAACAACAATAAAAGGCACTCAAGGCACACTAAAAAAAGACGAGCATCCCGACGTACGGTTCTTATCGTATGCTTCTTTGGCTGTTAGATCTCACTTAAAGTGATTGATCTCGTCCATTCGATTTGGCGCAAAAAAAATACTGGTGTGCAACAAATAATTATTTAGGTTGCAACAAATCTTGTCCCCAATGCAACAAATCTAAAATGAAAACAAAAAATTACAACAAACCAGTACTACTGATGCAACAAACCCAAAATACTAATTGCAACAAAGACAAAAATTTTATTGCAGTAATGAAAAATCACTAGGACACCTCAACATTTTTTGTATGGTATTGCAACATCTGGATTCACTGTTGTAACAATGGACTTATAAGTTGCAACATTTTGACAATATGCTTGGAGGAGGAAGAGGTGGCTTGGTTGCATCATCATCTCATCACCTGTGGGCTCAGATCTAGTCAAGGCGGGCTGACAATTGAGCTTAAAAAGGCCTTGTCGCCCTATCGTAGAGCTCTACCAGCACCTCCTGTTCCTTAAGCTCGAGAGGCATTGCCGCCCCGTATCATGGAGCTCCACCACACACCTCGTCAAGAGTTTGAGAGGACTTACCATGGAGATCCACAATTGCCTCCTGTCTCCAAATCAAGCATGGAAGACTTCATCGTCTGCATTGATGCCGCACACTGAGGAAACGTAAAAGCACTAGGACGAGCCATGGTGGGTCAGCGAGAGATGAGCCACTCCAATCAAAGCTTGTAGGTTCCTCTTAGGGTGGTGATCTGTGTAGCATACAATGACTCAAAAGAAAAGAGAAAGAAAGAGAGAGCGCAAAGCGAGTGAACTCATGTTGTTTGGATGAGGAGGGGGAGCGCTGCTGGTGCGGGTGGTGGAGGGAGCTGTCGAGGGGCCAAGTGAGGCGGCGGTGTAGAGCGGGGGACGCGGATTCAGAGTTGGGAATCCGACCGGCGCAGGATCTGGGGGAGGAGGGAGAGCTGCAGATACGGGCGATGGAGGGAGCTGCCGAGGGGCCAGGTGAGGCGGCGTTGTGGAAGGGAGGGCGCGACTGGAGCACAGGCCGAGGGGGCCAGCCATCCGATGCCGGATCTAGAGGGGAGGAGGGCCACTCGTCAGGCAAAGTCTGCGCGGCGGCGGCGCGGGGTGGGAGGGAGGGGAGGAGGCGGCGGCGCGGGGTGGGGAGGAGGAGGAGGCGGCGGGAGTGCGGGCTGGCGAGGAGGGTGGGGTGCGGAGGAGTGGTGGTGGCGCGGGGGGGCGGAGGGAGGGGAGGAGGCGAGGGCGGCGCGGCGGCGGAGGAGGGAGGGGAGGAGCGATGGAGAGCGGAAGAAACGAGGTGGATGCTTCGCACGGGAAAAATGGATGATGAGTTGGTGGGTCCACACGTCAGTCATCGAAAGAAATGAGATGGGAGAGGATGGACCAACCACCAATTGCTTCTTTTCTTTACTATTATAAAAGAAGGAGTTGGTGGTTGCCGAAGCCTCTATCCAATCTGGACCGTCGGATCTTCCCTCCCCCTCCCGCCACCCGGCCAACCCTAAAACCCTCTAACCGCCGCCCCCTCCTCCCCCTCCCCCTCCCGGCCTCCCCTCTTCCCCTCCCCCGCCGCCCCGCCTCCTCCTCATCGCTCCTCCTCTACCCCCCGCCGCCCCCCCTCCCGGCCTCCCCACCCCTCGCTCTCCCCGCCGCCCGCCGTCCTCCTCCTCTCCCCGCTTCCTTCGCTCTCTCCCCACCTCACTCGCCCCTCGCTCCCCGCCTCCTCGCTCTCCCCGCCGCCTGCCCCGCCTCCCCTCGCTCTCCCCCCCCTCGCTCTCCCTCGCCGCCCCGCCTCCTCCTCCCACCCCGTGCCGCCCACCTCCCTCGCTCTCCCGTCGCCCGATCCGCCTCCCCTCGCTCTCCCCGCCTCCCCTCGCCCTCCCCGCCGCCTCGCCTCCCCGCGAGCTCGCTGAGAACCTCTTCCCCGACGCCGTCGATGACGCCGCTCACCATCGAGGAGACCCTCGTCGCCGTCCCGGGTGTGCAGCTCCACCTCATCGACCCCGACCGCAGCCTCGACCTCGGCGCCGGCACGCTCTTCATCGTCCGCCTCCGCCAGGGCGACCATTCCGTCGCCGTCCTCGCGCGCCTCACTCCGGAGAAGCGCCAGCAGCGCCGCGGCCTCTTCAGTTTCTTGAGCATCGGGCGGTCCAGCGACAGGGCCGCGCAGGAGCCCGTGCAGTGGCCGCTCACCCGCGACGATGCTGGAGGGCACAACCCCTCCACCATCTTCGTCTCCAACCTGCCCTACACCTTCAAGTCTTCTGACGTAAGCGCGAGCTCCTCCTAACCCTTACGAATTTACAGCTTAGAGTCTTGGAGGCAAGTGCTTTGGATTTACAATGTGAGATATACTTTGTATTGTGTAGCTCGAGAAGGTGTTTAGCGAGGTCGGACCGGTGAGGCGCTGCTTCATGGTCGCGCCAAAAGGTTGTATATATAGTATTGTTACATCTTACTAATATGATGTTTGATTTATTTACAAGTATGAATATATATGTTTTGTTTGATATATGATGACGTAAGAAAAAGTTGATATTTATTATTCAGTTTGAGATAATATTTGATAGTATGCATCACTTTTATTTAGTTTTCCGTTGCAACGCACGGGCACATAACTAGTATAATAGTAAAGATGAGATGTGATGTACAACAAGAGCAAGCTACCCTTATTTATAGGGAGAGGAGATCCTCGTGAAAATAATGAACAATACGAGACTATACTAACTACTAGGCCAAAGCCCCTCGTGGGCCTAAGCCCCTTGTAGGCCTAATTTTGGTAAATTGAAACCATTTAGATTGAAAGTCACGGTAGTATTACTAAGACGTAAAGCACTGTACCAGATCTGTTCATGCATGAAAAGCATTTCACCAATTTATTTATTTATTTAAGTAGGAAAGCACTCCATAGTAATTCCGACTCACCCCCTTGCGATCGTCACCAACTGTTTCCCCACATTCTTCCCTGAAAACAACCCGATCAGAGCTTCCGGTGCCCTCTCGATCCCCTCGACCACGTCCTCCACGACGGCCACCTTCCCTTCCTTGAGGTACCCGGCCATCTCCTCCTCGAACCTCGCGTACATGCCGAAGTAGTCCGCGACGGAGAACCCCTGAACTCGGATACGCTTCGCGACGACACACATCAGGTTGCGCACGCCCTCACGCTCCAGCAGGTTGTACTGGGAGATCATCCCACAGACGACCACCCTGCCGGCAAGCCGCATGTTCAATAGCACCGCGTCCAGCGTTGCGCCGCCGACGTTGTCAAAGTAGATATCGATGCCATCTGGGAGGCACCGTTTGAGCGCGGCGTCGAGGTCCTTCTCCTCCTTGTAGTTGAACGCGTCGTTGAAACCAAACTTGCTCTTCAACATATTGACCTGAAGAGACAATATGCACAGAGCTCAAAAAATTTGGACCTGTATGGTTATATGTGCCCGGCACCGAAACATCAAGACGCACGAACCTTCTCATCAGACCCGGCACTTCCAACCACGTAGCAACCGGCGATCTTGGCAAGCTGTCCGACGACCTGACCGACGGCGCCCGCCGCCGCCGACACGAAGACGAATTCTCCTCCCTTCGGCTTCCCGACCTCAATAAGTCCAGCATATGCGGTGAGCCCTGTCATGCCTGCGTGCAAACGTTGCCTCATCACGAGAGATTTGGAGGAAAAAAAGCAGCATGCAGCAGACCAGCACAAGCTAATTAAGGATTTGCATACACATGAATTCACTCACTCACCAAGAACACCTGTGTAGTAGGACAGTGGCAGCTCGGGATGGTTGATCTTGGTCAGAGACTCCGGCTGGGTGATGAGAGTGTACTCTTCCCACCCGCTCATTCCCCAGACGAGGTCGCCGGCGATGAACTCCGAGTGCGTGGAATCGATCACCTTGCCCACAACGTAATTTACCATGGCCTGATAATTGACACGCAAGCTCGTACAAGATCAGTTCTGAAAGTCTGAGGAAATTTACAACATGACCTATCGGCAGATGGATGAAGCAAACTTTTGATGCATGTTTGCGTACCTCTCCGAGGGCGAAGTCTTCCGCCTGCACGTCAGCGTCGCCGTCGTGCTTGGTCATGCGGAGGCGCATCCATGGGTCGCAGGACAGGTAGAGGTTCTTGACCATCACAGCCGTCAGTCCCGACGGCACGGCCAGCCGGACCGTGGAGGCGACGACCTCCATGTCGTCCGTCGTGGCGTACCCTGTCACGTACCTCCTCAGCACCACCTTCTTGCTCCTTACCGCTACATCCTCTTCGGCGCCCGCCATGTATCCTCTTCTTAAGCTCTGATAAAATCAGGAGCTAGCTAGCTAGGAGGTAAGGCCTTTGTGAGTGCTAATTTGCATGTCCTCCTTCGCACGGTTTATAAAGACGAGGATGGGAGAGCGATCGGATGGTGTCACTCGTGACGGTATTGCTGGGATGGGGGAGCAATCGGATGGTGTCACTCATGACGGTATGGCCACTGCTGTGTGCAGAGAAGTCCAGCAAGCGCACGCAAGTCAAGACCTTCTTCAAGTTTGATGACATCTTTCTTCTCCAGTCAAAAAAAAAAGGGATTAGATCATATACCCTCCTCATAGTTGGAAAATTGAGGATTTACCCTTCTCACTCAATGACATGTGGGGTCATCGTAGGTCACTGACACGTGGGTCAGGAGGGTAAATCCTCAATTTCCATATAAGTGATGGGTATATGATCAATAATTCCAAAAAAAGGGGATGGTTTCTTTCTTTCTTCTATACCGCTAGCCAAATTTTCTCGGTTGTACCTAGCGTTATTATTTTTTTGAATATTTGGATAGGACAAATGAAAATTATATATATATATTTATCTGAAAAAATATTTTTATAATATTATTTTTATGAATATACTATGATAGAAATAAGTGATCAAAACTACGTTTTAGGATTGTGATGATATCAAAAATGTTATTATTTCATGATTGAACGGAATATTATGTGAAAACAGACTTTCCAAAATGCAATTTTACAATAATATCTTGCATACTTCCTAAAAATGGGCTGTATATTTATGGAACTGCTAGTAGTATTGAAAGTGTGACGCTGGACATGACTGTGAAACCGAGTGGGGGCCAACTCTATATGCGGATCTCTACTGAGTACAGTGTAGGCCGAGTATGGTGGGCCAACTCCATATGTTGCGAAATATATATTTTTTAATTCGTAGCGACGCATGGATACTCACCTAGTAATACATATGTATACTAGAAGTTGAGCCCAATTTGTTCCATTCGTACCCATGTCCCTTTGGGCCCATTTTCCTCTTCCAGTCCCCAACAGAATATGGGCCCAACAAACGTGCACCGTTCGATCCACATCGACGACCAAATAAATCTGAGGAACCGCAGGCTTGGGAAAAATCCCCGTCCCTCCTCGCCGCACACCCCATCCGCCGCCGCCGCCTCCGCCTCCGCCATCGATAGTTCTCGCGAATCTCCTCCTTCCGGTACATTTCCCCCTCCGATATCATCACCCTTCTCTCTCCCCCGGATTCGATCTCTCTCTCCCCTCAACCCCCAAAATTTGCGGTTCCTCGAATTGTCCCCGATTCGATCGGAAACGGGGCGTACGATTCGAAATTTGTGCGCGTTTGTTCGATCGAATTTTGTGGATTCTTGCGTTGCTTTCTGATCGAATCGCCGGCCCGCCTAGAGTTCTAGGGTTGACTCGTGTGCGTCGTTGTTGGCCGGTTGTTCCAGGGTAGTGGGGAAACATGGCGCTCCGGAGGCTGCTTCAGGGGAGCGTTCTGCCGCGGATGACGGGCCGGGCGGTGGCGCCGTTCTCCACGGAGGCCGGGGGGACCGTCCGCGCCACGCTCTTTCCCGGTGATGGCATCGGGCTTGAGATCGCCGAGTCGGTCAAGCAGGTATTGAATTTTTGTTCTGTTTGTGGGCTATCTGTGTAATAGTTCATGTATGGTCACAATTCGATGCACTTGTGTTGCCTTCTTGTGATGTGGAACCTGCTTTATTGTTTGATCAAAATACAAAGCTAGGTTTGAAGTTACGCCAATAAGAACATATTGTCCATGCAATGCACTAGGGTATTATTTAGTGATTACCAGCCCCAGATGATCAGTGACGTCTCTTGTAATTTTGCTGGTGTCCTGCAATTTGAAGTTCCTGCTATAAAGGGCAGGAAGTGTTTCTTCATACTCTGATCTAAAAATAGTAGATGTCAATTTATGCTCGCACCTAACAAACTAAATAATAGTGAGAATAACTAGGACCATTATTTGTCTCTTTTTTGCATGCCAAGCTAGATTTGATGCTGAGAGGAAATAATTTGCCAATTTGCCTTCGTTCTTATGTTCTAACTACGATGCTTATTGAAGGATAATAAATATCAATAACGAGCTGGAGCAGAAGGCATTTGCCAAACTCCACTACATCTAGTTTCCAGTGGTTTCTAGTGTTCTAACCTGTTTTTCTAGATCCAGCATTTTTGAAGCTATAAATCGAAATTCAATCCTGATTCCTGAAGTAGGAAAGAGAAATCCTGATTTCCTATACTCTAATTTTCGCTATTGTAGACTTTTTTATTTTCTATTGAATAATGTTTTTGTAACTTCAAATACCCATCCTAAAATTCCTGGGCCTGCCACTAATTCCTGGCCGTATATCTTCTCCATATGAATTCGGAATTGGACCCGATCTCCTCACCCTGATCTCTGCACGCTCACCTGACCCAAGGGTTTTGCTCTGCACCACCGCAGAATGAGCCAAGGACCTGGAATGGCGGCGCGGCACCTTATATCCGGCCCCCCTCCTCCACACCCACCTTGCAGCCTCCGAATCCGTGGCTGTCGCCCAGGTCCCGGTTCCCTTCCCCGCTCCCGCCCTTCTCTCTGTTTGTGAAAAGAGATTTCTTTTTTTTCTGTAGATTTCGATGCTTCTGCTGAATCCCTTAGCCGATCTGGGTCTGTTCTATGTTCCTGATATTTTCGGCATTGGGATTTTAATCTATCGTCGTCTGTCCGAATCGTTTTCTGTGTGATTTTTTGTTGGGTTAATTGTGTGGGATTAAATTGTTAGTACTTATGATGCAGGTCTCGAGGGGATTCGCGTCGCAGGTGGCTAAGCCCACCGGGAAGCAGATCAAGGTAACACTGAAATGAAGCATTTCGTTGGATTACTGCATTTCTCGTGGTGTGCAGATGTAGTTTAAGACTGCCAAGAGACATTTTTATATTTGTGTTCGTCGTGAGTGGGGGGTCAAGACTACTCTGATCCACCAATTTTTGGGAACATGAGAATTATGCAGTTGTTTCTGTTATCCTGCCTGAGGAGACATATCAATGCCTTTTTTCCAGCGGGAAGCTATGGCCTGAATGGTCTATTGTTGGGAAATATAATGATGTACTAGTGTTGGATACTGTTTGATTTTCTATTGAATGTAATTATGCTTACGTCCATCAGAGATTGTGGTCATACTCATATACGAAGCATGTATCAGTGGATCACTGTATCCAACTCATTTATATGCTGCTTCAAGCGAACGAAACACTGTTCATGTCTCATTTACCTGTATCTGCTTGATATAGCAATTCAGTAATTGCATGACAAAAGAGTCCCATGTCATTGCTTGCTATATTTTCTTGATCTTACATCTCTAAATAATTTGTACGTATTGTGGTTTAGTACTTCTCCACTCCATTTTTTTGGTTAGTTGGCAGCTTGAGCTGTGCTTGTTTTGTCCTTAGATGCTCCTTGTAATCTGATAAGTGGTGTTCTTTATGCCACAATAGGTTCCAGAAGCTCTGTATGGTGGCACAGGAAACTATGCTAGTGCACTGTTCCTTTCAGCAGCCAAAGCAAATGTGTTGGACAAAGTTGAATCTGAGATTTGCGATCTTGTAGAGGCATCCAAGAAGAGCCCGGTGTTTTCTCAATTCATAAGGGACTTGTCAGTGCCAAAAGAAACCAGGGTGAAGGCTATAACTGAAATATTCGCTGAAGCTGGTTTCTCAGATGTCACAAAAAATTTCTTGGGTATGCTTCCTATCCATTCATTATGTCTAATGAAGATCACTATTGGTGCTTCTAATCACTTTGTGAGACTCAAAGAGAAACCAAGTTTGTTAGAGAGGTAGTTTTTTTTTTTTTTTGCAGCATATGCATTACTGAGGACCAACTCAAATGCATTGGATCATTTTTCAGTACCTTTTGTTCGAATGGCATTTTCCATATCAATAGGTTGCTACCTATTGTTTTGATACTTTTAATGCAAAGCAACACCGCTTGCAGTCTCGATCTGATATGATAATTTGCCATGTGTAATTGTATTTTCAAAATGGTATTTACCAGCTAATCGAAGTATTCCTCCTAGAAAGTTGTTTGGAATGCAGGCCATCAGTATCGCTGATAATATGCATGGAATTTAGTTCATAATTATCATGTGTTCTGTTAGCTCCTAATTTTGTGTCTCTATGAAGCTGTGCTGGCGGACAATGGCAGACTGAGGCATATTGAAAGCATTGCAGAGAGATTTGTTGATTTGACCATGGCACATAGGGGGGAGGTGAAGGTTGTTGTCAGGACAGTTATTGTAAGTAGATTCCATGCCATCATTTCTTTTGCTACCAAGAATACAGTGTGTTTGATCCACAAGTAGCATCCTGGTAGAATATCTCAGTTTCCTTTCACGTGTTGAAAGAGATGTTTGATGCATGCACATATAGTTTTGTTTGGTTTGATTGGATGATAATATTAAATGACCAGTTGGTTAACTTTTTTGTATATGAATTTCTGAAGCCTTTGTTGTCTATTGGTGTTTCGTTGCTATATTCTGTGTTTTTAGCCACAATCTATTTCTTTTAAGCTGAAAACTGAATTGCATTAGCCATAGAGGTGAAAAGAAGCCTTTTGTCTGTGAAAATTAGTATCTGCAGATAAAAACTGAAATTTAGTTGATCTGAAGTTATTCATTCTTGGCAGTAGGAAGTCTTCTAGTGCAAATAGTATTTTCTTTAAGACTTGGTGCGGAAAGTTGAAAGGCGTGTAATACAACGTATCACCACTTTTTGTGCATATTGCCTTTTAAATTGACAAGCTCAGAGTCAACCAACTCGACAGGCTTATCTCGAAATTCAGATATAACATCTCGTAGCCAGCAAACATTGCATTGATAATCACCCAAACTGTTGTTCATTTATTCTGCCTTGACTTCTACAAAATGTGGAAGAATAGGCTATTATATTTCTTTGAAGCTTCTTTACCTCAGTTTGTCAATAGGTGCCTTGACTTGCTGACTTTTCTGTTTTCTGCTGTTAGCCACTCCCTGAAAAGGAGGAGAAAGAACTTAAGGAAACCTTGCAAGATATCCTTGGGAAAAACAAAACTATCTTGGTTGAGCAGAAGGTAGTTACTTGATCCACGAGTTGTGTTCATAGCCTGTTCAAAGGATTTCGCCTCAATTGTGCTTACTTTGCAGATTGACTACAGCATCATGGGAGGACTAGTGATTGAGTTCGGGCAGAAGGTGTTTGATATGTCGATCAAGACTAGGGCGAAGCAAATGGAGACCTTCTTGAGGCAACCCCTTGATGTCTAACTGCTTTTTGGAGATCAAAAGCAACACCAGATGCAGTGATTGAGCTGCTGAAGATTTCCTCATGTCTACTACTTTGATCTGGCCTTGCCATAAAAAGCTTTCCTTCACAAGAGAAGGGCACTCTGTTTTATTGTCTTGTGGGCTAGAAGCCTGCTGAACAATTTTATGTTCATTTCTTTGCTACTAAGAAGACATGAAGGGAGTTCATGGAAAGTTCTTAATTTTCAAGTGATTGGAATATGTGAATTGTTATCTGGAAGTGCTCTCTTTTCCTCGTGTTAAGTTGTGAAAAATGATTTTGATGACAACAGATTTCTAAGCATTTTTCCCATGGGACCAGGAGCTTTTGATGGGACTAGCCATTGTTCAGTCTTAGATATGGATCATATCTGGCGGAGAAACACGCATGAAAATGTTTATATTTCATCATGCCATGTCACTCATTTTTCATAACGTAATAGTCGCACTTCGCGCATGATTTGAAAAGGGGAAGTTTTGTTAAATCTAAACTCCTTGCTGGCTGAAACATTATGTTGAAGGGAATCTCATCCACGCAACCCAACCCACGACTCTCGCTTTTCTCATCTTCTATGTTGGCGCCAGCTACTCTCACATTTCTCACGCTTTGATGCACCTTTTTCGTGCTCAATCCTCCTCACTGTACGATACCCGAAAGCGAGTATGGGAGAGACGCGCGCCTTCCTTGGAAGGAAGAAAAGGCCGGAATCCTTGTAGCTTCGGCTCTATTTCCGGGGTTGCTATAAAGTCCTCACATGCACATCCAGCTTGAAAAGAAAGCCCTGCCGTACTACCGATAAGAGATACAAAAACACTATTTACGGCTATGGTAAGCTATACCAATATAACAATCACACTCGTGAATATTGATTTTGGGTTTGTACACTTGAAAGGAGTTGGACGCCTATGGTTAGTTGGTCACTATATATGGGCTCGTAGAACAGACCATATACTTATCTTTTGTGCTTCCAACTTTTAAGAGATCGGAGGACTGATCTAAGCCCCCGCTTAGTTCTCAAATTTGGATCTAAAATTGGGGAAATAGAATTGAAACTTTTGAATCCTGCTATTTGGATGCCCTCCTCTGGAATTGCAATCCATTTCTATTTGAATTGGCAGAGGACGCGGAGGATTCAGATCTCACACCTTCTGAATCGGTTAGAAATAGAATTTCCCTGTTCACGGCTCTCCTCTCCATTTTCTTCCTCTTCCTAAGGAGATTAGGTCCACTGTTGGTTAGCTAGCACCAATTGCCATCACTTGTGACTCTGTGAGCTCTCGCCAACCACCGCTGCTACGGCTGACGAGCTTCCACCGACCGTCGCCACGATGAGTCTCCTCACCTCTCTCTCTCTCTCTCTCTCTCTCTCGCATCCATCCACTTCGTGACCTGCAGCATAACAGCAACATCCCACCGGTGAGCTCCAATGGCCTAGCCGCTGTAGCTCAAGGTGGCCGCCGGGTGAGGGGGGGCGGGGGGTACCCACAGGCCGGCCGGCTGTGCTGTAGAGAGACGTCAGCCCCACCTGACCCCCTAGTGGATCCACTCTTGACGCCAACTGCAAGTTTGCAATGCCCATACGATCAGGTGAGCAAGCCACACAAGGAACACAGCACAAGCAAACCGGGGTGGTTTTCTAGAAAAAAAAGTTCACGTCACACCCTAAATTTTATATAAAAGTTCATCTAGCATCATAAACTAAGCTGAAATTCGTTCCCTGCCGCTTCGGTTCTGCAGATGATCCGCGTTTTGCTTAGGTGTACAGGTTCATAGGCGACGTCTTTGACTCCGGCGGCCGCGGCCGGTCAGGGCCACCTGCAGAGACTGCAAGGCATGGATCCTGCCGTCGTCGAGACGGTAAGCACTTGTCAATTGTCAGCTCTCGCTTCCACACTGCCATTTATTTGGAGCATTTTGTTCCAAGTTTTGGTCTGATGTATCTTGCTTTCTTCTCGCTTTTATCAGATCTTACTGGTGCTAATGAATCTCGAATCAAACCTACTGCCAGCCTAGGACTCCAGCTATGGATGATGACGATTTTGGATTCTCTGAAGTCGCGTACGGCGACTTCAGAGAGCAGTCGGGAATCTGAGCCGTTCGATCGGAAAAAGAACGGCCCAGATTGGATGATACAGTAAAATTTACTGTAGCTACAGTAAAAATTTACTGTAGCTACAGTAAATTTTACTGTAGCAAACCGATCTGGACCGTTCTTTTCCGATCGGACGGCTCAGATTCGACTGCTCTCTGAAGTCGCCGTACGCGACTTCAGAGAATCCGGTTCCGATGATGACATGGTTACCTCAGGATATTTTTCACATCTTCTTTTGTAATTTTTTGAGGACACCATGGATCAGACGGATAGATTGTACTTATAGCTTCGCATTGCGCGCTTCAGGTGTTCAACAATTGAATTCAAGGAACTTCACATGGATGCACAAATATTTCTTAAAGTTGAGTTGGTCCAACTGGGCTGAAACCTGTTGAATTTTTTTTAAAATAATCTATTTTTATTTAAAATTACAGAAATATACTCGCATCAAAAATTTTTTATAGGAATAACCTCCAGTCACTCAACGGTTGAGCGACTGAACCCTCTCGCCCAACAGGAGAGCGACACAAAGGCACTCACTGGGCCGTTGGGCAACTCTGTTGGGCGACAGGCTCCAGTTGCCCAACGCGGTCGGGCGACTGGGACGTGTCGCCCAACCATCAGGCGACTACAAGTCCAGTCATTGAACGGTCAGGCAACTGCCACCTCAGCCCATTTTTTGCGCAATTGCCCCCGATCACGCATGGTGGTAAATAACAATTGTTGTAGATAGGTAATATTTATCAAATTTTGTTTGTAAGTTGTATTTAAAAAACAAACAATGTCGCTTGATCCATTTATGATTTTTGTAGATTATGAATAGTACAAAATCTGTTAGATTCGTAATAATATTTTATGATCATCGTATGTTATTTTAGTGCAAGAAATTTTTTGAAATTTTTTTTGAGGATGATTGAGATAGCAACGATTAGTAAGTACAAAGGCAAGTGATATTGTGATGCAATCAGAAATTTATACATGGAGAACTTGTTTGTTCATGTTGTTGGATGCCTTGCTACGTAAAGAATTGAATGCAAAAAGACGATGAGATATGATGTTGCAAATTAAAATAAACTTCATAATAAAACTAAGAATAACACGGCGCAAAAGGTTTGGTTATGTGCATAAGAAACAGTATCATGCATGATGCAATAAATTAAAATACTCCTATGATATATATGCGCCTTTTTGGAATAGAAATAAATTCAACCTTTGGAGGACTAGTGCGGAATGGCCCAACCTACTGCGTAGACCTAGGTCATTTTTCTTTCTTTGCGAGCTCGGCGTTAACTCCTCGACGACGGCCTCTTTGGCTTTGGCTGTCATTTCTCTCTTTTTCTCATGCTCCCTCTTGCGAGCCTCATGTTTTCTACACGTGCAAGCATCGAGATGAGCTTTCATCTCCCGATATATACGCTTGGTTTGCTCGTCATTGTGGCGCTTCTCCTCCTAGATCTCATAGGCTCTTTTGATATTTCACTCCTCGTAGTCGAGAGTCCACTAGTCATATAGGTAGATATCTAGGTCGATCCACTTGCGGTAGCCACATAGCCGTTCCAAGGACTGCGGGTGAATGGAAGAGGTTGTTAGTAAGTACTTTGAAAGAGAAATAGTAGAGGAATATACTGTAACTGGTTCTTACCGGCTGCCGATTGCTACTCGTGTCCCACAGCGGTTGGGATAGTCATAGAAGTAGTTCGCGCAACCCCAGTAACGCATGCCCAGACTGAGCCGCTACTTAGACTTGAAGAACTTGCATAAGTCCCTACACCAACAGAGGAGCGGCGTCTCTCCCTCGAGTGGGTATTGTAGCGAACGCTTGGTTGGAACGTTGATGATGGGGTTGCTTCTATATGGGGGGTTATTGCAGGGGTGTGACCCCTTAGCACGCTTCTCTTGTTTGGCCTAGGTTGTAGTAGTCCTTAATTGTTCATCGCAGGCCGCAGCAGACCTTGCTAGGTCGCGGGTTTCCTCCTATTGCTTTATCATCTTATCCTATTGCTTCTCCCTCTTGTTCATCCCGCCGTGGTGAAGCAAGCTCTAGTATAGTGTTAGGTTTGGTTGTGTAGTGTTCTCTCTCAGATCTCTTTCACCTTTTTTTATAAGCCAAAGGGTTAGTATGGTGTGGTTAATTTTATATGAATAGCCTACGAAACAGAGTGTTGCCTTGTCTTTCTGAAAAGTTTCTAACGAGGCAGAGTGTTGTCACATCTTGCATTGTAGGGAGCTATCACATCCTGTTTTGCAGAGTCCTATCGCTTTGGTCTGAATAGCCAAGAAAGTTAGTATTGTCACGTCTTATTTTGCATGGAGCTATCACATTATGCTTTATAGAGTCCTATTTTTTTTGGTATGAAAAGCTGAGGAGGTACAGTGTTGTCATATCGATCTAAAAAACTGGTGAGGCAGAGTATTGCCATGTCTTACTTTGTAGCGTGTTGTCACATCCTGCTCTGTAGAGTCCCTTCTTTTTGGTCTAAAAAGCTAAGGAGGTTAGGTTTATCAAGTTGATCTAAAAAGTTGGCGAGGCAGACTATTATCATGTTTTACTTTGTAGGGAACTGTCACATCATACTTTGCATAGTTCTGTTTTTTTTTTGTCTAGAGGCCAGTTCTCTCTAGGGAAAAGCTGTATAAAGCTAGCACATGACCCGGTTTGTCATAAAGCACACTACCTCCCCCCACGGTCTATAAAATGCACGCCCCACCCTCTTGAGAGTAGAAACACTCGACTCAATGAACCGTAAGAAAAACTACTTTCTCCGTCATAGAGTAACATACCATGGCAAACGCTAAGGAGCCAGTCCAACATGGGTTGTCAAAGGAAAATCTTCCCCTGAAAAGAAGGGAGGACTTCACTTTAACTACCACTTGATGCCAAACAGGCATGCTTAACCGGTGTGGCCGAAATACAGATACAAGGAGAATGCGGTCGTGCTGATGTTTGTTCCGATGCCCATACTCTGGGGTACAATTAGGCAATCATTTATTTTGTATTATTGATAATAGAGTTTTAATGTTAACCCTCCTTTTCAATAGATAACAAAATATGATTTCATCCGCTGGATCAATCCTCCCTACGAACGCTATGTTGTGAGGTACATGGATACATTGTGGGAGCGAATCTTTGACTTAAAGCCGCGGATTGAAAGTATCAAAGAGGAGAACAATGACCTCCATCAGCAGATGCAGCGCGAGAGGGGCAACGAGGAGATTGTCAATATAGAAAGTTTGTACAACCTGATATATTGCTGTACGAACCCTAACTGTATATATGTGTGCCACTACAACGACGGTCAGCCACGTCCAAAGCGCCTCCCTCTCCAACATTCTATGTAGGTAACACGAGGCACATTCTACCAGTAGGCATGCACAAAGAATGTTGTACCATAATACTCTCCCCTGTTGTTTACAGTTATGTTCAATGTTCTAAAACGTGTAATTGAATGGTGTACACGTTGTTGCAATTGCCATTTATTAAGTGAATTGTTCCTTTGGTGCGTCATGTGCATTGAAGTAGAGACGTCGACATACATCGAACAAACAGACATCATAAAAAAGAGTATACATTAAAAATGCAATAGTATTGAAACATCACATAGTACGAAATACAGCCGATCAACGCGCTCCTCCAGAAGGCCATAGCCTGTGCAAGTTGTGCTTTTCGTTCTTCTCAGTTTTGTTTTTTTTAATTATTAATCATCATCAACTTTGTGCTTTTCTTATTAACAGTCGATCGCATTCTCCAAGGAGGGATGGCTGTGGTGCTGGTTGTGAGGACCTTTCTCCAAGATCCGAGAAGGGAAAGGCTTTCTCCAAGAAGGGATGGCTGTGGCGCTGGTTGGGAGGAAAGGCTTTCTCTAAGAAGGGATGCCCGTGGCATTGGTTGGGAGGAAAGGCGATCAAGAAGCCCCGGCTACCAAATGGCCGCTGACCTAGGTGGAGTGCTTCACCTTTCAAGGGGAGAAACCGCCGCCGCCACACCAAGGGTGCAAGCTGAACGCAATGGTTCGTATCACAGTGGGAGCCACAGGAGGTGAAAGCCGGAGCCCATCCCGCGATAGCCGCCGATGGACGGAGCCCGAGCCCCAGGGCCTGGTGAATGGTGATGATGACATCACCCTGAACTAGAAATCTTGTGGCTGCAGCTCTGGGAAGAAACTCTTCTGAATTTTATTGACTGACTATGTTGTGCTCAGCATGAGACTTGATGTCCGGAAAATTTTGATTGCATTGCGTACATTCGCCTTGTCTGCACTTTAAACTAGTGATAGTGTTGTCAAGACTTTAAACTAGCTTTAATGAAGTTGCTGCTGTCAGCGAAATCCGCCATTGTTTATGCTACATGTCATACCTAGCTTTGGTACTTCATGAACAAGAGGCAGCAAAAGCTGTCCGAAGAGTTGCAAAAGCAACTTCAGAGATGTGACCCGCTGAAGTGGGAAATGAGCTCAGATGCGTGCATATGCAGCGTGCTGTATTGCGTCCATCAGGTGAATATATATTAAGCGTCATGCTGAACAATCTCTGCTTATCGGCTGCTGCTTCGTAGGAACATGGCAAAACTAAGGTAAAGAAACAGGTAAAAAAAAAGCCAAAAAAATCACTGATGAACTTCCAACGCACCATCAATTCATCCAAGAAAACATGTATTTACAGAATTACAGGGTAGGAGGTAAGCAAAACTTAAATACAATTCAGAACTTGAGTTGTCATATATCAGGGCAAAATCACATAATATAGACAAGCAAGAAACATCTCTTTTCTTTGACTTAAACATGTTTCAACCTTTTCCAGTGACTCTAGAACAGCTTAATCGAATTCACCTCCCCTCAGCATTGATCAGCTGCGAGAAGGCATTACTGGTTGACATCTGAGAGTAGTCGATAGGCGTGCGGCTTTCATCTGCAGTGCTGATCTCCAGAGAACTTATCCTCTCTGCGTTCGAAGGGAGTTCAGAGATCTGATTCATGCTGTCAATGTTGGAGATGTCCGGGCCTGCCTCCTGCAGCTGCAGCACAAACTCCAGGTTCCACAGAACATCTCCCATCGTCGGGCGCTCGACACCGTACTCAGCAAGGCATTTCTCCACCGTCTCCCCGTACTTCCTCAATGCTTCAGGCCTCATTGTCCCTGCAATCCTTTGGTCGATGATCTGATCAAGCTCTCCTCTCTTTTGCCACTTAATAGCCCACTCTGCAAGGTTAATCATTTCTCTTGGAAGTGTCGGGTCGATGACCGGCCTTGCACAGATCACCTCAAGCAAGACCACACCAAATGAGTACACATCTGACTTGTCGGTCAGCTTCTGCCTCCGGTAATACTCAGGATCAAGATACCCGAAACTCCCTTTCACCGCAGTGCTAACATGTGTCTGATCGAATTCAGGTCCTGTCTTTGAGAGGCCAAAATCAGAAACCTTGGCCATTAGATTTTCATCAAGGAGAATGTTTGCCGACTTGACATCACGATGGATGACTGATTTCGCAAAACCGGTGTGGAGGTAGTGGAGCCCTCTTGCAGCTCCTATGCAGATTTCCAGCCTTTTCTTCCAGCTGAGAGGAGGCAGGTCACTGCCATACAAATGACTCTTCAGAGTGCCTTTCTCCATGTACTCATACGCCAAGATCATCTCATTGCGCTCATCACAATAACCAATGAGCGACACAAGATGACGGTGTCGCAGCCCTGATAGCAGCTCTATTTCCGTCCGGAATTCCCTAATGCCTTGGTGAGACTTCTGGTTGCCCCGCTTAACTGCAACCTTGGTGTTGTCCTGCAGAACCGCTTTGTAGACCTTCCCAAAGCCTCCAACTCCAATAACCATCTGCTCGTCAAAGTGATTTGTCGCCTCTTGCAGCACAACAAAAGGAATTCGGTAGCTCGGGTCACTGGCAGCCCCAGATGTAAGAGTGGTCCGGCTGGTTGTTCGGGTACCCGTACTAAGGAAGCTAAGACCATTGAGAGACAGTGGTGTCCAAGAACTTGAAGGCCGACTTGTTGATGGTGGCTGTGGCTTCTTCTTCTTTCTTCTAAGGACAACACAGAGAACAGCAGCAATGATGACAGCACCAAGACCTCCGAGAACGGAGCCCAATATGATAGCTAACTGATGCTTTGAAGCTGACGGTGGCTTCACAACAACAACAGATCCAGTACTGATGTTCATCTTCATGATCTCCAGTCCATTCAGGATGCCATCCGGTAAAAAATTCTTCAAACTGGAAGGCCCAATGCTGACGCTGAGCTTACCAGACGGATCACTTGATGGCAAGACGATATCCATGTAATATGGCACAGCCAAGATACCAAAACCTTTGTCGGAGAGATCAAGATCATTCACTGCTGACCAGCTGTCCACATAAACATCAAAGTAGAGTGTATATGCAGACTTGCTCACTATGTCACAGAAATGGAACCGGATCAGATAGCTTGAACGACCATCGACATTGAATTGCCATGTCATGTTGGACGCTGAGCTGGCATTATTTTGCACAACCAATTGCCTTGCAGTATTGTACACACTGTCTGGTGCATCATCCTCTGTCGCTGCTCCTTTTTGGTAATTCAGCTTTCCTTGGTAAGTAACTGCTTGAGTGGCACTGGAATTTAGGAAGAAGCTCTGATCAGTAGCCCATGTTCGCCAGAGCGTGTCATTCTCAGGGGTCACCTTTGGTCCATCAACATTAATCCTGTAGAATGTCTGCAATGACTGTGTTGCAAGGCCGAGGTACTGCCCAACAGGATTCACTGTTTGCGCTGAATCAGTTATTAGATCATCAGGAACTGAGATGACTTCAATAGCATTGATGAAGGATGTGCTGTTGCCTAGTGGCACGAATGTGAGAATGAGCATGTCCCTAGTAATATTCAGCGAATACTCCCTGAACACCGGCGAGGAATTGCTCGGC
The DNA here is from genome assembly GCA_036346265.1 of Melocanna baccifera. Taxonomy (NCBI): domain Eukaryota; kingdom Viridiplantae; phylum Streptophyta; class Magnoliopsida; order Poales; family Poaceae; genus Melocanna; species Melocanna baccifera. The sequence continues at coordinate 24,928,227 of CM070689.1, forward strand.
GGTGTGAAATTGTTAAGGAGCACAACATCTTGTGTCGACACCTTGAAGTTCGCCGCAGGAAGATCGTAGCTTTGGTATCTGAAAGGGAAGAAGTGGAGCCGGACAAAATGCCGGCCACGGCTCTCCATCTTGAAGGAATAGGACGACGGCGCTGTGAATATCCTCGCAGACTGATACAGCACGGCATTGTCGAAACCCGAGACCGAATTCAGCGAGGTGTTTGCGGCAATGCTCTGACTCTGAGGGGATGTCAGTATAGTCGACCCGGAATTGTCAGCTGCGAAGACCCTCTGGCCGACAGTAGCGTCGACCGTGGAGCCGCAGTTGATCAGGTAGTTGTCTGCAGGGGTGAATTCAGCACTGCAGGTAGCAACAATCGAGATGATCCCAACAAGGACTTGAACTAATTTTAGCTCAACAGTGCTGCTACCCATGACGAATTCTAGTGCCAACTGGGGCTAAAGGGATCAACATGCCATGAATTGCACAAAGATATAGAGAGGCAGGTGGACCATTTCAGATTGCGAGGGGGCGCAGAAATTGGAGAAGAAAAAGAGATGTAACAATATCGATTTCTTGGAGGCGGGAGGTTACTGAGAAATTTAAGGAAGATAGGACCGGAAACCTTCCTTGCCAGGCAAGAACCTCCTCGAAAAGAAAGAACACTCACAGCATTCACCAAGAACTCGATCTGCACAATAGTTCCATATGAAATGGTCAGCATCTTCTCCAGCACGCAGGAATCCAAAATAGAACAAGAAACACTCCAGCAATTGACACAATTTCCCAGCTGATAGAAGTACAAATCTAAAGAGCGGTAAAGGAGTTACCTCTGCTAGATTCCAAGCAGTTGGTTCTTGCCTCTGCACAAAATTTCAGTTTGCAACACACAAAACCGAAACATTTGAATCAAAACCGCCCAAGAATTACTCAAACCAAAGAACTCAACACCCAAATGAGGGTGTTCATGCCTTCTTGGCAGGAGCAAATGGAAAGCAGCCACACCACACCACCTTTGCAGGCCTCTCTGTAGAGGCAGTTTCTTGAAGCCAAGAACAAGCAGCAAGCAACAGGTGGAAGCAATCAAAGGCACCACCTTTTAAACAAACCAGGTGGAAGCAGACAAAAATTAACCAAGCACAATTCCAATCCTAATCCCAGCTCAATGGTTGCCTGGACAGGTGCTAGCTAACCCGAGACAAATCTTTCGTAATGGTGTGGTTTGATAGAGATTGGCATGATTTTAACGGAGGAATGGGTCAGTTGCTGCTGCTCTCTCCCGGTGGAGTGAGAGAAGGATGCGAAGAAGCTGGTTTGCATTTATATGAGCTACGACCCGTGGCCGGTCATTTTTTACTGAAACTAAATAATAATAATTAAAAAATTATTTTTTAAAAAAAATATAAGTAGCAGAGAAAATAAGAAAGAGATATATTTATAAAATAAAAGCGAGAAGAATGGATATGTAATGCATCTATAAATAAAGAAAATAAGTGAGAGATAGATACCGATATTGGAAATGAGAGGAGTATAATGTATCTGTGATTTTTTGTTTTACCTTAAAATAAGATGAAAATTACAAAAATAGGGAAGCTGATTCGACGAGACGGCTTTCATTTTCGGCAGCCAGCTTTGGTTGGTTTCTGGAATTGTGGGTACGACATGAATGCTGGAGCAGGTCATTAATTAGAGACGGGCCCACAGGGGAGAGAGAGAGAGAGGTGAGAAGAAAGTTGGTGGGAAGCTAATCAAAGAGGTGTGAGCTGGGCGTAGGCCAGGCCACAAAGATGATGACGTGAGCACGTGACTAGATCAGGTTGCTACTTGCTACACGTATCACGCAAGCTACGAGCGTTATCTAAGTAAAAAAATTGTGGGATTTGGTTCTTTTGTTAAAAAAAATATATGCAAAAGGTTTCTGGGTAGAACATAGGGGGTGTTCTTTGCGGCTTCTACAAGTGGCTTTTGACTTTTGCTACAGTAACTAACTTTTAAACGGAGTATTTTTTTAAGATAGGGTCTATAAGTTAATTGTAGTACACGTTAAAAAACTAATATCGGTATCATCAAAAATCGCAAGCGAATATCTCTCTTTCCGCAATCTCTGTCACAAACAACCAAAAAGCCATCAACCGCAACCAAAAGCCATCAGCCGCAGCCGCAAAGAACAGGCCCATAGTTACATCTAACTGGCTGTTTGGTACAGAAAGAAAACCCAGGGCAGAGTTATAGAGCTCGCTAATTTAGACTAAAAATTAATATTTTATAGTTAAATTTTTACTATAATTAATTTATTTTGTACTATAACTAATGATAACTTATTTAATATAATTAAATTTTAAAAATAAAAATAAGTTAGTCCATCACGTATAATACAAATGAATATGAAAAAAAGAATCGATAAAAAAGCCAAAAAGTAAGAAAAGGATAAAATTTATGAATAGTAAAAAATAAACTAGAAGTCTAAATCCAAATAAACGGAGCTATAATTTTATACGAATTTTTATGTGAAATAGTATAACTATTATTAGGATTCGTGCAATTTTTTCCTGTTTCGAATTAGTATTCGTCAGAATGTACCACTCCCTTGGTAAGTGGTTTTTTAATTTTTTTTGGCGGGGTAGTTCAATTTGTAATTATGATATGGTATGTAAAGCTTACTAAATTTTATGTGCATTTATTCCATCAGTCTATTCCATATGTATCAACTTATGTTGTCGGAGGCTTGGTACCAATCTCGAAAAGGACTCTCACTCATAGGATTAAGGTTATGTTCAGGCTAGTTTAAGGTTAGATTTGAATTTATGTCTTAAAATCTCGGGAGTACTGCGTCAAAAATCTTCTCTCGACGTAAAGAGGAATCACTTTAACAGAAATAATTTATCCCTTCACTATAAAACCCGCATCGCAGAAGGTATATACACGCTCCCAGCTCTATACACACCCACCTTGGTAGGTCCCACTAGGTGAGAGGCCACACCGGTCAGAGGGCATGTCGTCGAATAAGGGGCCAAATGTCAGATAGCTGTAAATGTGCCACATGACCGAGGAATTATAGTTATACTTAGAAAGGATAATAACACCCTTCACTTGTTCTTATAGGCTAGTTATCTCATTGAGAGGTATTTCGATCATTTATATAAGCCCAAAAACCTATAAATAATGTATCACATATTTATAACTTGAGCTCTCTTGAGCAATAAAAATTATTCAAACTGGTGAGCCCTCGGGTACCTGCTCCTCGGAGGTAACCCCCGTTGGCTCATCAACAGGAGTAGGGCGGTCCTATCAAACCTCCAAATCTATATAAATTCCCATGTCATTTTTATTCTCGTGGATGGTTCGTCAGACGTCTGACGTTCACCCCCTCACTTGTGTTTGGGTTCCACACTTACAATATTGACGTCGTCTGTGGGGGTCCGTAGCTAATTGATGAAAGGCTGGCTCTTACCAAAAAAACACTCTAAGTTCATGAAGTCTCCTCCGTCTATGGAATGCAATGAGCTCGTGGACGAACTGTTCGCTCTCTGGAGGAGCCCTAGGCATACACCATCGTTAAAGATCATGACCATCCAACTTAGGATGGACAGCGTCCTACATGCCTCCGGGCTCCCAAGCGTGTCCTCCTCCCTTCTACGAGCCGATGCGAAGTCCAGCCAAGGATAGAAAGCTCAAGGCGCCCTTGCAGATGGAGGGCTAGGAGTTTTGAGGCCAACCATAACCCCTAGGATGCTTGACGTCACTAACTGCAAGGCAATGAGGGCCAGCTACAAGAGCTGTCCCCTAACGTGTGAATGTTAGGGGATAATCCTGACCTGCAAATCTCATTGCTCTTGTTTGGACTCTCGAGATACTTTTTCCTGTATAGGATTTCACCTTTATGGTGCATAAGGCATATGACCTCCGTAGTCTCCCATAGAAAAAGTCTAAGGTGGCTTGGGCGTCCATCACCTCTACCATAGCGGCTCGTGTCTTGCTAGACCTAGGGCATAAGTGATAACTTGAGCCCATTACCCAAGTTGATGGATGTGACTCATGCCCCACAGACTCTAGGCCACGCGTCAAACGACCTTCGAGTCATCGTATGCCTCGCTTCATTGCTTAGCAAAAGTTAACTATTCTCATGCATTCCCGGTCACTAAACAAAAAAACCCCACATATGGGGTAAAAGGTCTCCACTACCCTCATACTTCGTGAAGGCCGAGAAACATCCCTTTTCCGGGGGGAGGGGGTGGGCATTGGTCTTACCACGTTCATATTCCTTATCATGTTCATATTGTGGACGACTATGGCATTCACAAGGGGAAGCTATCGTGTAGCGTCGAGCGTGCCCTCAACCAAGTCACATGCCCGTGCACCAATGAGATGACGAAGGAATAACTCTTTCCTCACCTCTTAGGAGAGTGCAGGGAGTTTGCCTTTCAAAAGATTTGGGTACCCAAAAATAAGATTGTTCCTCCTTGGAGCCCTTCTAAGGTGCTCGTCAGTTAGTCTCATGGGTGCCTCCAAATCCATTCGGGGCTACCACCCCTAGTGGCCATTTGGTACTCTATAATTTAGTCTTGTGGGCACCCTTCCAGTGTGTCCATGACCTAGTTTCAGCTTCTCCTTTGTAGCCCTCTGTCTCTCATTGTCCACTGGCTTTGCGCCAACATGCCACCCACCTCGAAGGCTATGCCTCGGTGAGGTGGCCCCTCGTCCTCTACTTCGCCTCCATAGGCTTTGTGCTGATGCACTGCCTGCCTCTTTGTCTATGCCTCGATGAGACGACCCTATTTTCGCTACTTCACCTCCACTGGCTTTGCTCCAACTCACCGCTTGCCTTGTAGGGCACGCTTATGCAAGGCGGCCTAGCGCCAGCAATTTCTTCCCATAGGCTTCATTAGCACACTCGAGGCTGTCCTCGCTAGGGTGAGACCACTTCTGCCATGACTTAGTCTCAAGGCACACATCAAAGCCCGCCAGGGTTTCGCCCCCTTGTGGCTATATGGTGCTCATAACTTAGTCTAGTGAGCACCCCACGAAGGTGCTTCATGACTTAGTCTTGCTGGCCCCTTAAAACAACTAGGGGCAATCACTGCTAATGTTTCGATTATTTTTCAATCCTTACTATGAGAAACTGGGTATCACCACATTCTGTGGTAATAGATTATTCCACTTGTACCTTGATGCCTCCACTGTCACTTCCAGGGACAGGAAGGCTAGTGGCACATGCAAAAGGAAAATGCCATAACAACCAAACCCTGATCTTGGTGGCACTTCCATTGTGACGGGCCTCGAGCACCCGCGCATCGATCACTTAGGTTTTGCTTCGAGCATCTGACACATCCATCGTGTTCATCTTGCCATGCTTGAGTACAGCAATTGCCAAGCTAGCGAATGGAACAAAGAAAACCACATCACACAACAGACCAATGAGAAGTGGTAATTTGGCACCCGTCCTCGCATGAAGCACTCGTACGACATCAAGCCAAAACATGGCTTTGGCTAAGTCATGGATATCCTCACATGGATTCCTTAGGCCTCGTGCATCATGCGAAGCCCTCGCCCCTCTTGTGGAGCACTCACGTGGCATGAAGCCAAAATTTAGCTAAGTTATGGGTGCCCTTGTGCAGATCCCTAGAACCTCATGCCTCGTGTGGAGCCCTCGTCCCCCTCATGTGGAGCACTTGTGCGGCATCAAGCCAAAATTTGGCTAAATCTTAGATACATACATACCCATCAAGCCAAAATTTGGCTATGTTATAGGTGCCCTTGCGCGTATTTCGCAGCTCTCGTGACTCGCGCAACATCGAGCTAGAATTTAGCTAAGTTCAAGCGTCCATGTTCCCATCAAAATAAATTTTTTGCAAGTCTTTTGACACCTTTGCCAAAGCGCCCTGAATACACTGTTACGCTCCTCAGCTACACAAGACACATGAATATTTAATTGAAGAAAGCACTGATGAGTGTATGTGTCGTGCAAGGGATGACTCGAAGGCCCGCTAGATGCTAGGGCCCTGTACCCTGCAGCCCACCGCCCTGATGCCCGATGAATGGCACCCACGCCCAGCCCACCCCGGTGCCATCGTCCTGCGCACCATGCACGCATCCACAACCGTACCACGGACGACGCCCTAAACACACGGCCCACAGCTGCCATACGACTTGCGCTGCACGCTCTGCGCCTAGAGGTGTAAGCGGGCGGGCGGGCGGGGAAGCCTCCGCCCCGCCCCGCCCGCCCGCTTAGCCTCGCGGGGAGATTGCCCCGTCCCGATCCTCGGGGACCCGACCACGGGGTCCTCATGGGGATTAAAAATTAAATTTATTGTTTAAAAATAAAATTTTGATTTTATTTATTAATTTATAATTATTTAAGCATATTATTTTTAAAAATATAGCTTCAAAATATATATTCTAACATATAAATTCAAGTTTTAGTCTAAATATACAAGAAAAGAATACAATCTCTTATATTGAAAATAATAATCGATTATTAAATATTTTTATTTTTATTTTTTATCGGGTCCCCGTGGGACCCAAGCAGGATGACCCCATCCCGCCCGCTAGCTTCGAGGCCCCGCCCGTTTCCCTGGGGATATTACCCGGCCCGCCCCACGGGATATTCCCATGGGCCCGCTTCACTGGGAATTGCCACCCCTATCTGCGCCCCATAGATGTGCAAGCACCGCGCCCTCGCGTGCACGGTAGCCCTATAGCAACACTTCGCGCCAGCACGCCCCACGCAGCGTTCTGGCCTATTACCACCGCACCTTGCGCATGTGCCCACCACCGGGTTCCCATGCCCTAGCATCTGCGCCCTGCTGCACAAGCGCCCTGGCTCCTATCGTCCCGCAAAACAGGGGCGGAGCTGGGCCTCGGGCTGCTGGGGCAATGGCCCGAGGCCCAGCTGAGAAATCCTTAGTAAAATTTACTGTAGCTATCTCAGAGAAGGTCTTGAATTTTCCTTTCCAGTGGACTGGGCCCGAGGCTGGGCCTCGGGCTGGCTACGCCCCTGCCGCAAAATACACCAGATACAGGTGGTGATCGTTTTAGTGATGACTTCTGGCTTTTGGTTGAAATTTCACTGTAGCTGACTGAAATTTTACTGTACCTGAGTTAGTAGATAGTGTAGTGAATAGTAAAAAAAACTGAAGCCAAAAAAAGCCGAAACGATCAGAATCACACTAAAAAAAACTATAAATTATTGTTATTCTGAACACTATCTGAATAGGCCGAATAGACCTTTGACACAGCCTGGGAACAGGGGTGACTCGTGGATTTCACCGTGCCTCGGCCGGATGCTAAAATATTGGATGTGCCGGCAACCTTGCCATATTTTGGGGTCCAAAAAAATATTGGTTAAGCCTAAGGGTTCACCACGGTTTCGGCCATTGTGAGACGCGTGTTTAGTTGTTTACATGGGAAAGGCTTTGTACACTTGATGTATCCCCTATAAGACTATGAATTTCAGCCAATGCTATAATTATGTATTTATGCCTTTTTAGAGTATTATTCATTTTTCTTTAACTTAATCGATAGGCTCGAGGTCTCTTTCAAATCCACGTAGTAGTAGTAGTAGAAGAAGTTTAGCTTTTTTTTAACAAAAGGTAGTCCGATTTCTAGCTTACAAGTTACGAATCTCATAGGTTCCCCAGAGATTAAAAAAAAAGAAAAGAAAAGTTTGGCGCGTATGATATATGCTGCTTCAGACAGTGCAAATACTATTTGGCACTGGTAATATACGTACAGGCATGCAGTGATGGCTACACTACAGCCATAGTCCGAAAGCGGCCTGCCCCATTTACGTGACTTGAACAGGTCTCCGAGACTTCCAACCCAAACTCATGCACCCCGAACATTAATTGCTCTCGTTCTTCCTTTCTCGTGTTCACATGCACACCTCACATTTCTCTCGTTCTTGCTTCCTCCTGTTCACGAGAGATTTCTGTCAGTGATATAGCGATTATCGAGATAATTATATTATTTTTATACTCATAATCATTTAAATAATATATTATTTTGTAAATAAATAAATACCATTTATATTGATCAACAAGTACGTGATTTATTCATGAACTTTTTATTTATGTTCTTGATGTTATTCTAAATTACCACTGATCTTCTATCATCATAAAGGACATTTATGATTTATAGATCAACATATATAATAATTGATGACTATGTTTAATGGATTATGGATATCAAATTAATAACGCAGATACATGTTAAAGAACATGACGCTGGATTGACCCTATATTAAGACACTGTGGAAATTATTATATTCTTAAATATTATCAATTGGTCTTACACGTAGTATATGAGAGATCCTTAGACCTAAGGTCGTTATAGATTCTTACATGTCTAATAGAATATTTAGAAGTTGTCAAACACTACTTCGTAATTGGATAGTTACAAAGATAGCTTTTGAGTTTACTATAAAATATGTAAAAAAATATGAGTGATCAAGATGCGATTTGCCCCTCCTAATATAACTGGAGATATATCTCTAGCCCCGTGATGTGGTTGAATTAAGGAAGTGTATGGCCATGCTAGAGTTGTTGAGGAGTCAACTGCAATGAGTAATCCATTGCAGGATCGAGCTATCATATGATGGCATGTTTCTCACTTTAAGTTTGATCTGGTATTGTAAGGCAAAGAAATTGATATATGAAAACTGTATAAGTTCATTCGATATAATCTTTATATGTATTGGGAGTCGCTATGCTTTGTTAGGGACTGCTACTGACTTGTGTACTAAAAAGGAGTTTTTAGGTTACACACTTAACAGGTCAGAAAATATTTGTTTAGATAGGATCTGTTGCTAATGAGCCATGTGAGTTTTGCACCTTGATGTGAGCTTTCGGGCTACTTTAACTCTTCTTTCGCTACACTACGCGTTCCTAATTTACATAATAGAAAATTTTAATTTGCACTAGTGTCGCCTACCCTATATCCTAATAATTTTATTATTTTTTATTTGAAAAAATAAAATAATAGCACTTATAGACATATATAGCTGTTTTGCACTGGTAAGGAACAATGGAATTTTTGCCACCACCAACAAAAAGGGACTAAAAATGATGGCAAGAAAAGATTAAAAATGGTTGCAAAAAAGGGATTAAGAAATAATGAAAAGGAATAGGTCTAAGACAAGAAAAAATACTTCCATGAAAGGCTAAAGAAAAAAAACAAAAGGAGACTAATAACTGGTCCATAATTGAGCAAAAAAGAGTCGTACAAGAAAATATAAACAACGAAAGGAATTGAAAAGAAAAAGAAAAGTTTGTGTGCGCATCAACTCGGCAAAGACGAGGCCAGATAATTTAAAGGCGGTGGGTGAGAGTTGAGGAGAAGACTTGTTGATATCAAGCAAATCGATCGACATATTTAAGACCTTTTGGAATGCATGAAAATTGGAAGGGAACGTAGTAACAGAAAAAAAACCATATAATTGGATGTCAATATAATAAAATGCTACATGAATTATTTTTCCTTTAAAAAAAGGCGTTTGTGCATCGTTCGTTTTTAGCCAAATAGAGGGAAATGTCTCTTGGAAGAGAGTGAAAGATTGCGGATCAGTCTTCCAAAAGGAATTCTTAACATAAGGTGTAAGATAATGGTTATAATCCTCCAGAAAATGGTGAAAATGGTTATATAAGAATTTTTGAAACCATTACCATATTGCAAAGGGCTTGAGTTCACAGGAAATTCCTCAAAAACACAATGTGTCAAACAAGCCCTTCGATCGGTGGATTCCTTGGTTCCAACTGAATGCAAAGGTGGTTCCAACTGCATGCAAAGGACAATGCTTGGCACAGTTGCAGAAAAGACTTGGGTGAGAATAATATAGCACCCCTTTGAATAGCCACTTCCATACCCAGATGGCACCATCCGTTCGATGCAAAATCAGACGGCGTGTAGGCATAAAAAAAATTTGATGGAGGTAGGTAAGGAAATGAATGTAAACTGAGCTGCTAATCAAAGCTGTTCATGACCCGGAATGAGAGATTCAGCTGTTTTATTTCTTTGCACGCTTTTGTTACTCTTTTTCTTTTTATCGCTACATTTTCGATCGAATAAAGGAGACACGGGCACGGCACGGCCCGGCCAGACCAGACCAGATGGGCAGATACCATCCACAAAAATGACGAGCTCACACACAAAAGAAATGATGGGACGTGGACAGATGCTTAGCTGCTGACAGATGGTGGCGATCACGACGCCAATCAAGGGTCAGCTTGTATCTGGTGATGAATTTTCGCTGAAATAAATAGCAATGGTTAAGAGAATTGATTTTTAGAAAAAAAGGGTAAGCAATAAAAAAAATGAGAGAGATATATGTGTACCAAATGAGAGTGACAGAAGTAAGGTACATGATGTGCCTGTGACCCTAATCTTATCCTTAAAGCGAGACTGAAACAAGAGAAATAGATAGGCTACTTCGAGAAGCCAAATACCAGAAACAAAAGTCAATATAAATATGCCCAAAGGCGTACATCAACGCAAGTCGATCTCCCAGCATACTTGCACGGCAGCTTCATTCAATTTAATTCATGTGGGGGCTCGGATTTGACAATATAAATCTTTTGTGTATTCTGAGCTAATTTTTAAATCAATAGTTAGCTCACATAATAACGTAGGTAAATATCACATCAATACATACTAGTAAATAAAAGGATTACTTTACATTACATAGACAATCGTAAATAGATCTTATGACAAATTTTTACATAACAGACCGACCAACCAAATAGTATTATTCAGAGTAAAAGCAGTGAAATAGTATGTAACTGAAAGAGGTCTCCATATCTTGCCACAAGCAATCAACTAGGGCTAAACCTAATCTTGACCTTCAACTTCCATGTCATAGCTGGAAGCATGAGTGAACCCATACACCGGATCATCATTTCCGTTATCTAAAATCACATAATAAGCAACAATGAGTACAAAGGTTCTCAGCAAGTCCCTATATCAGAATGCAACTATGAATATAACTACATACAAGGTTTATCCTAGTGAAGGTTTTGTCTCTTTTAGTATAAAGCCAATTTATCACATATACTAGCTTAGTTAGATTTCAAACTTATGACTTAACCATTTTTTACATTAAAACTAAGATCCATTTTTGTGTCAAATTTTATCATGAGAGCAAAATCATTCCACTTTCATGTCCATTAATGTGAGAGTGAAATTCTTCCGCTTTCACTTCATTACTTGAGAGCAAAACCCCTCCGCTTCCACTTCCATTACTATAAGAGTGAAATCCGTCCGCTTTCACTTCCATTATAAGTCGGTTATCACAACCATTTCTAGTTTATTATTTATTTATGAAAACTACACAAGTGTAACATTTATATACTTTTGCCTATATCCAAAGGCACGTCTATTCAAATAGATATTTAATACTCTGCAAAGATTGTATAACTTTACTCATAAGATATGATTAATTCATAATGTTGGCTAGTACATGCTTTCGTAAGCGTGCAACTGAGAAAATTATAACAAGACTACAATGCTTAGTTTTGATGCTTACTCTCACTCTAGGATAGAGCCCTCAACAATGGTGACAGTGACCGCTCCCTTCCCGGATTACACCTCACCCCCAGAATGTTCCCATCTGCATGCTATGTTTTCAATAAGAGACCCTGTTGTTAGGAGTATATGGCTATTCTCGACAAATCCACAATGGCAGTGACTGTTACTGATCACTCCAACCAATCACAACAAAAATATAGAAATCCACAGACCAATATTTGTGTAGGATTCACACCGAAATTAAGCAAATTAGTAGGTTTGGTCAGTCTCATAAACAAACTTGTGGTTGCACGATTTGTGTGTAGAAAAGATGAGAGTGGTCTACGTCATTCAAAACTTTCCTTGAGTTCATGCCTAATGCAGTGGCAAACTGTCTCATGAGAAAGAATTGGTGATATCAGTTTTTCACACAAAAAGATATCATTTTCAGATTTTATTTTTAGTTCAAGAACAATGAGTCACTACCAAGTCTGTAAGCTATCTCCGACCTAAGTCGCAAAAACCTAAGAGAAGTAAACTTATGCTTCAATAAAGAAATAACATAGCTCAATTTAGGTTTAAGATTTAACTTAGCCTATTTGACACGTATGAATCATAAGAGGATTACTAGAGTAAAACTAATCACAAGATCCAACAAGACATAATTAAGTTCAATTTTCTCACATTTAAAAGAGCTAACATGGCAAAATCTAAGCTATACATAGAAAGAAATGATAAATTGATCAAACTAGCATAAGATATGACATGATGTAAAGCAAGATATCATGTCACACATGGATAATAGTCAAAGCTCCATGTAGTTATATCACAACATAAGTTGCAGAAATTAAATATGCAATATGATACAAGGGATACAAAAGAAGTCAAACTCTCCCTTGAAAATAGGCCAAAAGGACTAATAACCCCTAATTCTCCCTACAAACAAGCAAAACAAAAGAATCAAGAGTCTTAGTGAAAATATTCACAGCCCGTTGCTCCAACTTTACGAAGTGAAGTACAATATTATCCTTCTCTACATGGTCTCTTAAAAATCGTATATAATTGTTGTAGATGTGAAAACCAAACATGAGTGAGGGGCGGACGTCGGCCATGTTACGAGTTGACATCCAAGAGAGTGAAAGTGATACGAGAATTTATATAGGTTTGGGGCCCGAGAGAACCACTTTACTCCTGTCGGTGGCCTACAAAGGGTTTCTCCTGAAGGCACACTAGTTTGAATGTCTTCTTGTATTTCTTGTGATCTTAAGTTATAAATGAGGGATACATGGAGTATTTATAGACTCTTGGGCCTGTACAAATGAAAGAAATACCCTTTGGTGAGATAGCTAGCTCATGAGGACAAACAAGGGGTAGTACAGTCTTTCCCAAGCATTATTGTATTTCTCGGACCTGCATATAGGTATCTTCTATACAACGGGCCCCATCAGTGGAGGAATGAATTATTCCTTCAACACTAATGTTAATGTGTTTAGTCCTAGAGTGTTGCGCTGGATTTTTACCAATATTTATGGCATTAGTGTTATCACAGAAGAGAAAAACGCTATATAAGACCAACCTATAGTCCTGTAGAGAAGATAAGATCCAGAAAACCTGAGAGCAACTACTAGCTGTAACTACATACTCTTCTTCCACCATGGACTGTACAATAGAGAACTGCTTTCTAGATGACCAAGAGATAATAGATATGCCTAAGAAGTGACAAATGCCAGAAGTACCTTTCCTATCTATTCTATACCTTACAAAATTAGCATTAGAAAATGCCCGAATAGAGAGTGCATAATCAGAATAATATCATAACTCCAAGGTCAAGAGTGTCCTAAAGGTACATGATGATGTGGCATACTATTTTACGATGTGAGGCACGAGGGGAAGCTTAAAATCGAGCGTACAAACATACAACAAACTGTATGTCCGGTCTCGACGCTGTAAGGTAGAGGAGGGAGCTACTCATGCTGTGGTACTCCTTCTGGTCCACGGGCTCTCCATCCTCATTAGGATCCAGCACAGTAGAAGTGACAACAGGAGTAGAAATTGGCTTCCTGCTTCCCATGTCGAAGCGCTAAGAAAGTCCTTTGTGCACTTGCTTTAATGAATGAACGTCTATTTTTTTAGATGCTTGATTTGAAGACTAAGAAAGTCAGCTCATCCATCATACTCATATCAAATTCTCTCCTCGTAGAATCTGATAATTTAGACACTAAAACATAAGAGGAACCACCAAATATAATGTTATCCACATAAATATGAATAAGGAGTCATTGCCATTCCTAATAGTGAAAAAGATTTTATCTATCATTCCTATTTTGATCATTTTAAGCAAGAAATTCTTAAATCTATCATATCAAGCTCTAAGGGTTTGTTTCAATCCATACAAGACTTTAGAGAGTTTATACACATGGTTTGGGAATTTGGAATTTTCAAAACTAAGAGGTTGCTTAACATAATCTCTTCTTCTATGAAACCATTTAGAAAAGCAATCTTGATATCCATTTAAAAGAGCTTAAAGCCCTTAGACACCGCGAATGCTAACAGTATATGAACGGCTTCTAATATAGCTACAAATGCAAAAGTCTCTTAAAAGTCTAAGCCTTCTACCTAAGAAAAACTTTGAGTTAGAAGTCTAAACTTGTTGTAAACTACCAATTCATCTTCATTTTGCTTATTTTTTAAAACCCATTTAGTACCAATTACATTATAGTTAGGAGAAATTCAACTAAGATCCAAACTTAGTTTCTTTTAAAGTTAGACTTAGTTTCTTTTAAAATTTTCATGCTCTTCATACATGATACTGACTTAAGAGGAATCAGATAAAGTATAGGTGACATCTCGAGGTTCAAAAGACACAACAAAAGTAGAATATGCATGAGAATCTAAAGAGTGAAATTTGGAGCGAGTAACTCACTCATGGAGATCCCCAATCATCTACTCCTAAGGGTGTCATCACTAAATAAGTGCAGACATGACATCGATCCCATGTGCTATGGAGGTACGAGTAAAGCCACTCGAAGCGCTGGTGAAGGTTAGAAAAGGCTGCTCTGCTAAAGCTGAAGTAGTGATGAAAGCATCTATACTCTTTAATTAGGGTTTTGGTAATTAATGACGAATTATGTACATGGGACTAACGTGTGTGCTAAGATTATATAGATAAAGTCTCATATGTGCAAAAGTGAAGAACAAGTTGCATGGAATATTAATGTCAAGGATTCAAAGATGATGTACACAAAATTTAGAATATCTTTTTTGATTTTACCGGTCTTAGAAGTTAAGGTGAAAGACCGGATTATAGGTTAGATGCCGTACTATTAAAAGGGATCTATGAAAGTAGCTTGATAGCATGCTTTGGTGTACATTGGATCAATTTAGGAACATGCATGCATTTGAAAATAAGTTTGAAAACTCACTGTGCTCTCTCAGTAAAATCGGTAGTACCGCACCCACCTGCGGTATTACCGCAGTGCGGTAATACCGGCATGAAAACAGCGATATTACCGCAAGGCGGTAATACCGGACTATATGCGGTATGTTTTTTCCAGAGAGCACCCTTGCGGAGACTTAAACTCACAAGAAATCGGTAGTACCAGACATTCAACGGCGGAACTACCGCAATGCGGTAGTACCGCAGAGTACTACGGTAATATCGATTTCCGGTATGTAATTTTCAGAAATCGGTAATACCGGGAATAGCACGGCGGAACTACCGCAGTGCGGTAGTACCGCACTGACCTACGGTATTACCGCTGTACGGTAATACTGCACTTACAACGGCGGTAATACCGCACAAATTTCAACGGCTAATTCTGTTCCTTCTGACATAGCTGTTACTGCGTGCTACAGTAAAGTGCGGTAATACCACATTTTGTACAGTAGTAATTTCGATTTTCCTGAATTTTTTAGAATAATTTTTAGCAACGGCTAGTTTTTGTTGGTGATGGTATAAATACCCCTCCACCTGCACTTGGGCAGGTTACTGAAGTTGCATTGAACACATTTGATCCCTAGAGCATTCACTCCACTCTCTTTTTCTCTCTTGAGCACATTTTTGAATAGTGGAGATTTTTCAAATGCATTCAATTCTAGTTGATCCATTGTGCACTTGAGTGTCGTCAAGTGAAATTAGTGGTCTATTCTCTTGGTGCTTGCCGGCACCTAGACGGCGAGGAGTTTGATTGCCGGTGACTTATTCAAGGAAGATTGTGAAGAAGCCCGTGCCGACTAGTGAGTGGCTTGAAGCTCGCCATCTCCAGAGAGGAGGAAGAGCTACCACTAGTGATCGAGGAGTTTGGCTTAATTCGTGGAGCCGGTCCAAGGGTGCTTAGGCTTTCCTCAACGTGGATTAGTGAAGACCGGCAAGTCTTCGATACCACGGGAAAACATCGGTTGTCATTGTGATCTTTTATTCTCTCTTAGCATTTATATATTGCTTGTGATTACTTGTGCTTATAGTTTATTGAATTGTTTGGCTAAAATTGTTATAATTGAGTAGGATCAATTCTTCTAGTATTATTGTCTTGTGTTGAAATTGAAATTACTAGTTTAATTAGGCAAGATTTTTAAAACCTCCTATTCACCCCCCCTTAGTCGGTTATCCGTGATCCTACAAGTGAAAGTAGGCTCTTCAACCAAATTAGGAGTGACTAGAGGAGGGATTGTGTCCCTATCCTCTAGGTTAGTGTTGTTGTTGATAAAGATACTCTTCTGATCACCGTGAACTTATGTACCTGCACTGTCAGGTCTATTACCAGAACTAGCCTCTATAAAAATGACTTTGTAAGTCTCAACAATTTTGTTAGTACCCAAATTAAAAACACGATAACCATAAAAATGAGCAGGATATCCAAAGAAAATACCATCATAACATCTTGATTCAAATTTATATGATTTGCCATGTTTAAGAATAAAACACTTGCAACCAAATATCTTAGTGAGAGATGCTAGGCCTATACCCAAATCTAAGCTCAGAAGAAGTTTTGCCTATGAACGATATTAAGAAAACCCTATTAGTCACATAGCAAGCAGTAGAAATCGGCTCAGCCCAAAACCTCCTATAGGTGCTATGCTCATCTAGCATGGTCCTAACTATCTGTATAAGGGTTCTATTCTCTCTCTACAACTCCATCTAATGGGGGGCTCTAAGTGAGGAGAACTGGTGCTTTAACTCTCTCTCAATGCAAAAAGTGGTAAAGAATGAGTTCTTGAATTTTATATTATTGTTACTCCTAATGGCTCCCAAAGCTTCTGGGAGATCAACTGCTAATCTAAGGACCAACTCTCTAAAGCAGTCAAAGGATTTATCCATAGAAACCAGAAAAATACACCTAAAAATACATAGAGAAGTGATCTACAATGATAGGCACATACCATTTCTCTCATACAAACTAGACTCTAGAAGAATCAATTATGTCTAAGTGCAAGACTATCCAGTGCCATTAATCATTACTAAAGTAAGAGGTGGATAAGAAGCAAAAATTGTCTTACCATATCTACAAAGTGTACACACTAGGACTCTAGAACTCTTAAGTCTAGGCAATCCTCTAATAAGGTTCTTGCAACTGACTCTAGTCAACTGATCAAAACCTATATGAAGAATGGGAAGAGCATCACTATTTGATCAGGAGACCAGATTGAATCTGAAAGCAAAAATACCTTGACACGATCAAGGGTTTTATCAACCTTGGAGTATATTTACCAGATAACTTTCCTTTTTGTTTGAAAGTGAAGCCTAATTAAGAGGCTAAAACATGATTATTTGCCAAAAGCATTTTAAAAAAAGAAAACCCATTTTTCTACTAGTGACGCTCATATACATCTTTACCCAGTGACGTTTTAACCATCGGTTGCTGCACCACAAGTGACAATAACAAAATAGGTTGGCAATAACAAAATAGGTAACACCCCCTCTTATTAGTTTATACTTTATACTATAGTATCACCTTCTTCTGGCCAATCAAATTTAGGCACATAATTGCATCTTACTCTTTTTGCTCACCAATTACTGCACAAGAATGATGGTTGCTAGCTGAAATTTCTACAACTTTCTCATGAAATCCAGAAACTTCAATAGGCTCCTACATGCAAAAGGAAGGAACTAATTTACCATACACATAGAAAGAACATGGTATGTGGAATAACGACTACAAAAAAGTAAATGGACAAATAAACAGACTCATGTAGCCCATAGCGCATTAAGAAAAAAGACTCACATTCATATCAAGGTAGAGAAAGGAAAATCAATACCAAATTGTAACATACATAAATTGTATGTCACTAAATGTTGTAAAATAACTGATTAGAAATTATGTCTACTTTATTTCTTAAGCCAGAGGTTCTAACATCTGATTTAAAGACTAAAGAGTGATACTGACAAGTGACGAGGACGATGATTAGTTAACAGTGAGAGCAAAAGGGGTTAAGAGAGCTACAAGAAGCGAAGCGGGAGGGAAGAGGAGGGGATTATACAACACCTTTGGGGCCTCCTACGAGCACTTGTGCACGGCGCGCCTCTTGCTTGCGCTTCTACTCCTCAAAGTCCAGGCGCCGGCCATGGCACTTATGATGGAGCTCTATGTAGTCTCCCTGCGGCTATAGCCAACTCATGCAGGGGAAAGTCAGCAAAAAAATTTAAAAAAAATATACAAAGCAATCAGGAAATGAGAAGAACAGGGGATCTCGAGAGGAGGTGTGGATGGAGGCGGTGGGGAGAGGCAAGAGAGACTTACCATGGTGGCAAAACCCTAGCCATGCTCGGAATTTGGGTGGGGTCGGAGGGGAGACAGGGTGGAGTTGGGGAAGAAGAGGGGATGGCGGAGGAGGCAGATGACAAAGACGGGGATGACATCAACATCAGGCCACGGTACATGCGTCGCTGCTCAGACGCCATCGGCTACCGCACGTGGGAAGGAGAAGGAAGACGCGGTGCGGGGTGAGGTGGGAAGGGCCAGATCTGGACAAGGGGAAGCGGCGGTTAGGGAGGGGTGGTGGTGCTTAGGGAGGGGAGGAGGAATGGGGGGAGGAAAGGTGGCGACACATGCAGAGGGGAGGAGGAGGAATGGGGGCGAATTGTTAAGCCGGGCCAAGTTTGGGGGAGACAGGCACGAGTTTGGGTGGAGTTGATGCATCATGTGGCAGTCAGGGGGTGCAGGCCCCCACACAAATTGCTTAAGGGGGTGATCGGAATAGCGATGGCTTTTGGCTTTTGGCTGAAAAAACACTGTAGCTGGCTGAAAAAACACTGTAGCTGAATTAGTGAATAGTGTAGTGAATAGTGAAAAAAAAGCTGAAGCTAGAAGCTGAAGCCGAAACGATCACCCCCTAAGAATGGCCGTATTAATCATCAATTTCTTTTTTTAAGTAGTAAAGATATTTCTCATTTGTAGATCAATATATCATTAAATGCTTCTGCTGGGTAGCTCAAGAAAACCAGGGAAGAGAGAAACCAATTTGATGAAGCAAATAATCAAGTCATATTTAGTTTAGAAACAAAGGTGCTTATACTTTCCTGTTTGCGGTGGATTCAGTTCTATTTGATGTATATTTGACAAGAACTCAGCATTACTGTTTTGGGAGGTGATTCTATGCTCTCCCAAATAGTGAATTGTATAAATATTAAAGCACGTTTAAAGGTGGATTGATGCCACTTACCCTTTAATTGTGCTTTAAGATTGTGCATATCTATAGGAGTGAAAATCGTGGAATCACTCCTCTACTGTTTTTTTGGCGTAGCGTTAATCAGTTGTTGTTTTAAATTTCTTTTGAACATATTTGTTACTCAAGATGGTGCTTGACTCATTTTCTTTCCACATCAACTTAGGAGGATGACCTCTTGAAATCCATTGCCTCATGTATGGCCTCTTCTTTTCAGTTTCTAAAAATTATTTTTTGGTTTTTCTACAGTAACCAACTAGCGGAGTATCTTTTCAAGACGAGGTCTACAAGCTGATTGAAGTATACATTGTAGCGACTTTATTTATATTGGCTAAAAACATACATGAGTTTTTATTACTTCGTACTCTCTCTCACGAACAACCCAAAAATCATAAACTATAACTATAAGTCATAAGTCAAAATAAAAAAGAATATACCCGTAATAGTAATATGAAAGCCAATGTAGTCAAGACTTGGGTCAATTTCCTTGAGGACACGTGCAAGCTCCAGTCCTCGTACAATGAACAGAAGGAAAAGAAAGCATGGTATGTGGCAATCATTCCTGTACAAACTGGGCTGGTTGCTTATTGCTTCTTTTATACGCTACTTCTCTTTTTCATGTAGAAGTTACGGTCAGAAAATTTTTTCACTATCCAATCTGTTGTGGGTGAATTTACGTGCTAACCTGTTTCACCCAGGGATTTATTTACCAGGCGATTTGGACCAATTATCGGCGGTTTTCGGTTTTACCGGGCCGGGCTGGTTGCTTTACAAACTGGGCTAAAATAATTCAGCTCAGTTTGAATGATAGAATGGCCCGAACTGGCCCATTCGTCTGTCGTAATGGCTTGACCTGGTGACAGTACCTCACTCCCTCCCAGACTCGCAATCCCTCGGTTGCGGCGGCGATGCTCCCCCAGTTCCCTCTGCTTCGCCTTCTCTGCATCGCGTGCTCCCCTCCGGTCCGCTCTTCACCTCTGTGTCCACTTTGCCCCCACCTCTGCGTCACATGGTCACTCCCTCCCCTCAGCTCTGCGTAGATCCCGCACGGTCTGCCGGCTGGATCGATGGTTGGCGCATGGAGGAAGGCGGCAGAAGAGTAGTGGCTAGCGGTGGGGGCCAAGAAGGCGGTGGGAGAGGGAGACACGACAAGAGCTTGGGCGGCGGGGGGAGAGCCCAGGATGGCACCTCGGGTGGCGGGGGGAGGGGCCAAGATGGCGGCGGTGCGGACTTTCCGGGTCATCCGGGTACTTCAAGATCATCGACATCAGTAGCCACGGGAGGTCTGGACTATTGGATTGTCCAAATTAACAAGATTCCATTGTAGCTTGGTAGCGTATTTATTTATTTTTTGTTGTTGGATTGGTTGAAGCCTTCAAATCACCTTTTCTTTTGAGGAAACTTCAAATCACTTTTATCATGTGATGTAGCTACAAGATTATATTGGTAATGAAGGCAATGCTACCACCATGAAATGAAAATGAAGCAACAAGGAGAAAATTGTAAATATCAATACCAATTACCAGAGATAGCCACACAATAATTCAATATGAACAAAGGCATCAGATTATGATGAAACATACCAATGTAGGTGGAGAAGATTGCACCAAATTTGATATAATTCCATTCTAGAGCTATGTAGTTTGGGGAAAGATTCGATCGAAGAGAAGATTTTAAGCTCTATCAGGTATTGATATTTGGCATGCATGAATTGCTCTTGTGTCCTACCTGTTGCCAACAATGGTTTGAAGGTAGTAAGAAGGTGATAAATTGATTGGGCTATGCAAGTTGTTATGATGTGGGACAAAATATCGTAGTTCATGAGGGCAGCGGTAAGATGCCGTCGCTACTTTAGCCGCCGCCCCGAATTTTTAAAGCCGTCGCGCTTCTCCTGCACCTTGTGCATTGCTCCGCCGCCGTCTTGGGCTTCGATCTGCTGCTACCATGCCTCTGCTCCTATTCCATGGCAGCAGTCGCCGATCTTCTCTCTGAGCCGCATGTAGATTCTAGAAGTCATATGATGCCGCCGCTTCTGTAGCCGCTGCCCCGAGCTTCTAAGGCCGTCGCGCTTCTTTTGCACCTTGTGCATTGCGCCGCCGTCGTCTTGGGCTTCGATATGCTCTATCATGCTTCTATCATTCCTTTTCGGCATGATTTGACAGTATTTTTCAAGAACTGCACGCTATGACGACATTATCAAGACTCAGACTTCGGATTTTACTATTTTAGTAACAATTCTTTTCAAATGCAATGCTATTGCATACGCCTTGCATTTGAGAGGGGGTGTTAAGGAGATAGAGTTGTATCAGGATATAGAGTTTGTATTCTATTCTATATATGTCTTATCTTTATATGGTATATATCCCTTGTACTCTCATATATATATATGGTCTTTTGAGCCTCATATTAATACACACAATATTTATAACATTACTCAACTTGATAGCATTGGTTGCTGAGGAGCTGAATAGGCTATATGTTGAACAGCTGGTTGCTGCGCATGTTCTGGTTGCTCAATCGATCTTGTGTTTCCGGTGATAAGCCGTTTGTTTTCCTTGGAAAAAATATCCTAGAAAAAATTAATCGAGTTAATTTGAAGAAATTGTATCAGTGCTCAAGGGTATAATAAAAGGGGTTTAAAACTAAGATATTATTTAAGTTGTTAGTTTGGTTGGTTAATACAGTGTTCTACTTTTATTATTCAGTGTTTAGTTGAAATCCTTGTAAGTTTTTTTTGTTGTGGAATTGATATGTGCATGGTTGATGTGTATGATGGCCTATGGTATTCGAGAAATGTATAAATTGATACATACTCTCTAGCTAATGCAGTAACGTCTATTTCGTATTGACAATTTGACATTAGCATATTACACAAGTCTGACTGAAACTTTCTTCATATGATCACTTCATTGTTGCTGAATATGAAATGAAGTTCTTGTTAGATAAATATAGAAACAATTCAGAGTTTCAAATTGTGCACACATGGTGAATTCGTCTATAGTAGTTGCCTCTAATTTGAAGTGTGGGTCATGCAGTTGTGTGGGTTTATGTGTTCCAGCCTTCTAGGGTGGTAGATTAGGTCAGTGTGCGAAATACAATTATTGTTTTCTGGATATGAATGTTCTGTTTTGGTATGGTCACTGTGGGACTCTCTTGATGATCATTATTCTGTTCCTATATTCTGTGTCCTTGAGTGATGATCATTGTTTGTTGTTACTGAATTTCAGGAGATATCGAGTATGTTTGGAGCCATAGGGAGCAAGTAGGAGCTAGCTTCAAGTGCAAATATTACTTAGACATATTTGGAGGAGGAGGTGTAACCCAGCTGAGGCAGCATCTCATAGGTATATTAGGGAATGTGAAATCATGCAATCATATGCCCCTGGAGGTTCACAAGATGATGAGGAAGGCTGATTACACAGGAAAGCGAAAGATGAGACAAGCTAAGGAGGTCAAGCTTCGAATGGAGGGTGATATTTTGGAAAGGATGAATGCAGCAATTGATGTGCCCAGTGATGAAAATATTTAAGAACAGATGGCTTTGAACGCATCATTAAGAGATCTTCACTTTCGGGAGAATGCGGAGCGGAGGGGTGGGATATTTGGCGCTAGTGGCAAATGTAGTAGTGGGAGTGGTAGTTGTGCTGGGCTCCTGTGCAAGGTCGGGTGGACACAATGCTGAACACGAAAGCTAAAGAATGATTTGGCCAAGCTTGGGCTAAATGGTTTCATACAAACGACATCCCTGGTATGAAAGTCAACTGTCCATACTTCCAAGAGGCAATGAGGCTAACTTGGCAGCTCGGTAAAGAGGTGCGGATTCCTAAAGGGCAAGACAATGATGGGTCATATTTGCAAGGTAACTTTGACAAGATGCAAGGCTATGAGGAGATGCAAGGCAGAGAAAGAAGGTGAGATCACGAAGGACAATGACGATGCTCCTAGGCGAGGTAGGGTAAGAACAAAGAAGACAAATGATCTTTCCAACCTTTACTAGAAGACTGGCGGTATGTTTCATTACTAGCAAGTAGATAAAATGATGGACATGATCATTGTTTGCAGATTCTAGATTTCAAGTATAATCTCTTGGTGCTTTGCAATAGATCCAATAAATAGTTGTTCAAGAGAGTAAGTGAATGCATTAAGACCTGACAACGTAGGTTTTCAGTCTTGGCAACGAGCAGGTCAATCTTGTCACCACGGTCAAGAACCTGTATTTCAAAATTGTAATATAGAATTAGAATGACCTTTGAAAAGTACAGTTATTTTCAATCAGCATAATGTGTAGATCTTCCTTTGGAATGGGTCAATAATTAATACAGTACCTTCTCAATATTTTCCATCATAACTCCATTGACTTCAGCATAATGTGTATATCTTCCTTTGGAATGTGCTCCATAAGTTTTGATCTTTGAATAGTACAGACAAACAAATGTTAGTCAGGGGGAACGGGGGTACCACATGTGGCTTAAATATCATAAAAGCAGCTGGTGAAATCATCCTTAACTCTGTCCACGAAAGCAATGGGGATTTGTCGCCCAACTGATTCAACAGCCTCTACTTAATGCCTCTACTCATTTTAGTATCTCTGTATGAAGCATGTATTTGACCTCCAAAAGTCAGTGCAAGAACTTGATATACTTATTTAAATGCTTTTTATTTGGTCCAGTGCCTAACTGCATATGTGATTGTTCATGCACAAGTTCTGTCAGAATCATTATATACATCACATGTCATTCAATTTATTGCTTTCTACTGACTGCAGGTGCTAGCTTATGACAAGGGGCTGATTCTATGGTTTCCTCATGTTCTTCCTCCTCCCTTTTACTTCCTCTCTTGCTCCTCATGTTTGTGCTGACGAGTTGATGCAAACCGTGCTACTGTTCTTCAGGTGCCAACTGAAATTCAAAGCAATCTGCTCTCTGTGACTCTATATGTGTAGACTTCAGAAGTTCAGTCTTGCTGACTGCCTGTTTGCCATCATGCCACTCACGTAGTGGAGCTATTGACTTGCTGTTTGCCATCATGCCACTGAAATTCAAAGGAATCTGCACTCTGTTAGACTCTGTGTGTATATTATTCATGTTCATGTTTTGTTGTATGAAAATTGAATGATTTTGCTATGTGCATTCTAGATGCTTTTGCTTTTGCTATTTTAGTTCTGGAATTCTGGATGATTGTCGTTATCTGCTCTGTAAAGCCAGCAAATGCCGACCGAATTTTTCAACCTAATTTCAGCCGATTTTCAGCGATAATCGGCCGGTTTATATTTAAATTTCATATTTTGTTTCAATTTTTGGGTGCAAATTACTCCAAAAAAATCCAAAAATCAGCTGTACCGGACTTACCAGCCCCCTCCGGTAAAAATTAAGAACCGGTAATGTGAACCCTGGTTTCACCCTTTTGTAATATATTATGGCGTTCTCAGTGATGAGTTGGAGAGATGTGTGAGCAATTTTCTGAAATCGACCAAACATCACCTTTCGGCGTTCAAAGTAAATCATTCTTGTTTATCGTAGCCTCCAGGCACTAGGATATGTGTCTCCATTTCGTTATATCTCATTTGCGAAATTTGTATTTATCAGGAAGTACTGAGCCCGTCGATTGAGAGTATCCGAACATATGTGGACAACTTGGCGGTCTCGAACTCAAGGTACTTCAGTTTCTTTCACGTACTGGAAGCGTCCAATTGGCTTCATAATTAGGGTTTGGACTTCTGGTAGGGAAGAGACTAGAGAACATGAAGACGTTGAAGCATCTGAAGACCTCAGGCTTCGCTCGTTTCAGCTTTTTTTCAGTTTCAGCTTCTAACTTTAACTTTTTTTCACTATTCAGTAATTCGTTTTTTTCTGAATTATTTTAGATTTTTTGAGTTTTTTGCATTTTTCTTTTTTTTTCCGTGTTCCTTTGCATTGTCCGTGATGGGCTAACATATTTTTTCTATTTTTATATTTTTTTAAATTTAATTATACCTAAAAAACCAAATCAACTACAGTGAAAAAAAAACCAACTACAGTAAAATTTCAGCCAAAAGTTAGAAGCTATCGCTGAAACGAACGCCCTTGACAGGGCAAACCCACGTAAACGCCTGGAGGAGGAATGCTTGGAGACTGAAAAGAAGGTCCCACTACGCCACTTAGCTTAAGCTTGATTTTACAAATTTCAAGTGCTGTTTTTCTTTTACCGGTGTATTTCTTGCGCGTGCTTTTGCATTTCGTTTACATAATATTGTTGAGCTTACTTGAAGCAGGCCCCAAAGTGGTATGGTCATTTGTCAGACAAATCATTCCATAGTTTTCTAGTTTTACGGCTTCTAAACCTGTTCAGCTTTTCCTAGAAAAATAGATGTGCAATTGGCTGATGATAGTAACGATATTTTCAGATCATAATTGCTTTCAGCATCGCCGATCACATTAAGAAGTTGTTTTATTCTGAGCAAGGGGCTAATTCTAGGTATTGACGTCTGTTCTCTCCTTGATGAATTATTTTCACATTTGCATCCATCTTACTCCTTGAAATTGGAACACGCAACTTCACACATTTTATTCAGAAGAGATGGTCCAGATGTCAAGAACCTAATTGCCCAAGATTGAGAAACTGAGGGAAGCATTTGAATCTATAGAAAGGACAACACTAAGCATAGAAGCCCACAAATTGAAGGTGCTACCTGAGGAGAGATCTGAATTGAGCCCTTCGCCCATTCAAGCGTCTGCTGCTCCTAAAGCCGCGCACTTGGACTCTCCAAAATCTCCCATGAAGCCCGAGCAGCACCTGGATACTGATGCTGAGCATGCAAACCTGGGATCAGAGCTTGGGAAAGAGGACGAAGATTACTCAGGTGAGCAGATCAGCGGGTGGAAGTTTGATGAGCTCGAAGAGGAGAGCTGCAGGCTGACGTATCGTCCGGATCAAGCAACAAAAAGCTACTAGATTTAACTGTTTTATTTGGGTTACGGCTTATATCTGTTGGCTATTTATGAGATATAGGGCCTGTTTGTTTCAGCTGTAGATTCTGAGAAGCAGCCGGTGAGTATCTAGTTAGTCAGAATATGGAGAAGTTGGATAACCCTAGTTTCTGGCTACTAGTTTATTTTCTGGATTCTGTAGCTTCTGGCTACTTAGAATCTGGATGAAAATCTGGACTGTTTGGGGAAGCTGCAGATTCTGGAAGTAGCTGCAGCTACTAGAAGCTGAAACAAACAGGCCCATAGTATGAAGAGATAGAGATTTATGTACGATTTTAGTTGATATAAATGAAGTCGCTACAGTATATACTATAATCGGCCCGTAGATCTCGTGTTAAAAATATACTCTATTTAAAAACTAGTTAATGTAGAAAAATATTTTAATATAGAAAAATGGCTATTAGAAGCTCAAAAGAAGATGGGATCAATCAGCCCGCACTGATGTATGACTGCAGTTGTGGCCCAAGAAATTTGCACCGTCGGATGTATATAACGTTGTTGTTCTTGTAGGATCAATAATTATTAAAAAGGGTGAATGATTGTAATACATAGTAAAAAAAATTTCTTACAATCTGTCATTTTCTGTTTTTTAATCTGTTCGCAAAAATCAGAAAATAAAACAAAACAAAAAGGGACAGAAAAGACAAATTGTGTTGATGATCATTGATCACAAAACCAGTGAAGCCTAATCACCTGCGGCCATCACCACTCTCGGCTGGCCACCATGGTAGTGCATGTAAAACAATAGCAAAAGCCTCATCTCTGCATGCAGCCTCCATGCAGATAACAAAGAACATGATTAGTCTCTTCTAGGAGATATTTGAAATAGCGATGACTTATAATTTTTTTTTACTATAGTCGACTTATTTTTTACTGTAACTGAATTGACTTATTTAACATAATTAAATTTAAAAAATTTAAAAATAGAAAAAACATGTTAGCCTATCACGAACAATGCAAAGAAATACGAGAAAAAAGATAAAATCTAAAAAATTTAAAAAAATTTAAAAAAATGAAATTACTGAATAATAAAAAAACAAAAATTAGAAATAAAAACTACCTTTAAACTAAAATAAGCGAGTTCTAATCATACGGCTAGTGCCTACCTCATTCCACACATGCATGCAGCCTCCGCTCAATATATCACACGAGTCGGTTTCCAGCTTTTTCTTGATCTACCTAGCGAGCAAAGTCTCGGCACCGATCAATACATGCAGCCCCTGATCTTGCAGTCACCAGAAAAAATTACGCGATGCATGCAAGCTGCTACTTTATGCGAGCAATCAAACTCATGGCGGCCGCGCATATGACACGAGTATCTATTCTCCTTTGCTCCATCTACTCGGCCATCGCCCAACTCGAAAACGGCGCCGCAATCCATACCAATATACACCCGTCGCTCACGACTTTGGATTCTAAAAGCCTCATCTCTCATCCCTAATACAATTTATTTGACAGAGCATTTTTCACCGCCTTTCGGCCCATTAATTTTTAAGGGATCCGAAACTATTTTATAATATAAATTTTTAAAATTCTAATTTTCCTAACTCAATGTGTGTCAAAACCTCTATGACCGCATCTCCTGTAGCTTCTCCACATATTATCTACCTTTGATTTTCATGTGCTTAAGCATGAGCCCGATCATCTTGTAACATTTTCGACCGTCTGAATCTCGAATCTCTCCATCCTATTTCTGATCCACCTTATTATCGATCACAATCTCCTTTATACTCAATCTACACATGCAAAGACCATATAACGTTTTTCCGGCACAAGTTCATACTAACTTGATCAACATCAGTCTACACACACCACATACTTCAGGTAATAATGCTACGCAATATTGTAAATTATTCATTACCAAAATATCTTAGACATAGCCATATAATCTAACATTCGCAATTGTATTGTCGCTGTCTGCAGACATGCAGTAACTGTAACCTTGGCAAGGCATCTGCTTTTTGTTTGTTCTTTCCATGAACATGTTGCATTTTACATGTATACTGATTACAGAACACTGTTTGTAACATTTGCAAGTGCAAAAAAAAAAACACTTCAATAATTTAACAGACTGTTGCTCCGTTTTCAACTTTGGGCACATTGGGGGTTGAGATTTTGATTAAAATCCCTACTCCGCTAAGGGTAATCTCAATACTTGAAATCATGACTAATTTCTAGTCTTCTAAGACACTGTGATACAAACTACAGCCCTAATCCATCGTTTCTTCGTGTGGAACCAGATCGAATCATGACCAATCATTTCATCCCCTTTTGTGCACATACATTAACTGTTTCTTCTAAGACACTATGATAAAAAATCAGGTTCGCTGCAGCACATCTTTTGCTGGTTTTCTCACCTTAGATGACGCGACGAAACAGTTTCCTCATGAAGAAACGGTTTCCTTATCTTTCCTCTTTAATTATTATACCATATCATCAAAATGTTTATATAGCAAGTCTAATTAATATAAGAAACTATAGCATTGGAACTACCCTAAAACTCCCTTTGTCATGCTTTGTTGGATTGCATTGGGGTTGGGATCGCGATTAAAAATTTACTAGTCTAAAATACCGTTTGCTACAATTGGTTGAAAATGAATGTAGAAATTACGACTATAGATGACAAGTGATAAGTTTCCCGTTCGAAAAAGAAGAAAGTAAAATAATCTACATTTGATTCTACCAATTTAGCAACAGTTTTGTAACGTGATGCCATTAAAACTAAAAATTAGAAAAAAAAAATAAAACGACCACAGTCGGAGTCGAACCGACGACCTTCTGATCCGAAGTCAGACGCGCTAATCCACTGCGCTATGCGGTCCTACCGCCCACAGTAAAACTACTCATGTAATTTGTGTTTTTGGGAAAACAAAAACTATACAAGTGTAGAATCTGCTTACATGTGGTATTCTACATCCAAAGATTACGATTACTGTGATTTGCGTGAGGAAGGGAGCAGGTAAGGATTCATCAACATGGCCTCCATTTTATCTCATGTATCTGTGTAATCATCTGCTAGGAGTGCAAATATCGTTCATCCTGTATCTTAAATCGTATTTTTTTTTTCTAAATCAAACATGAATAGTATCGGATACTCATTTTTTTCTGTATTTATTCTGCAACCCTTTGGTCGGTTAGACGGATGGATACAGAAGTGGATCCAATAAATTGGGTTACCAATGTCACCACATGCTAATCTCACTTGAGTAATTAGGGTCACCTCCAGCATATATAAAGTGTTACCGTCGACTATGCTGAGGTTGCTAAGGTCACAAAACCCTAATAGACGGAAATTATTTCCTTCGGGCCGGCGCAAGGATCTCAGCCATCGTCCGACAGTGTTGTGTGACTACCGCCTACGGTCTTTAACCTGTGCTCATGACAACTTGGTATCAGAGCCAACGACGGGGAGCTCGGAACTGACCGGCCTTACGGATCAGTTTGTTGAATTCACGGTATCCCTCATAAAGAAGCTTGATGAGAAACAGTCCGATCTATCCTTTGAATTGGGTGGCATCAAGGAGTGGCTGGCTGTTCTGGAGAAGCGTTTAGGAGAAGGGTTGCTGCAACTTCCGCCCGGTCTGGCAACCATATGATGGCCAAAAGACGCCGGAGAGCGCCAAAGTTTGGCTCGCCTCGTATCATTTGGTGGGTTCCGCGCGACAGTGGTATTACCAATTGGATAAGGATCAAGGTGAACCATCCTGGCGTGACTTCAAGGAGTATTGCCACCTTCATTTTGGACCACCCATCCAAAATAACTTCTTAGGGGAGTTGGCGAAACTTCAAGCAACAGGATCGGTGGAAGAGCACCAGGAGAAGTTCCTAGCACTATTATGCCATGCAGAAACTCTGTCGGCTAGGCAACAAGTGCAATTGTTCACTTCAGGGCTCATGCAACCAGTGCGCATGGACGTGGAATTGTAGTGGCTAGTCAATTTGCAATTGGCGAAGGCACTTGCCCGTGCTTATGAGAAGCGTCATGTCATGGCAATCAGCGCGGCAGGATTCAAGATCGGGACAAACTGTAAGAGCTTACCATAAAATATGCATTACATGACTGTAAATTATATAACATAGGAACAAAAGTAACCTACATGCATTTGTGAACTATAAAAAGATGGCAGTAAGAACCGAACATTCATGCATGTTAAATAACATATGTGCATTTTTAAGAAATGTCTATAGTGTCGTGAGTCATATTGCATTACTGTCAAATATGTTTCTCAGGGGAAAAAAAACCGTCATGCAACACTACCATATTACATGAAGGTAGTACGCACCGAACAATTACACGTGCGAAATAATGTGTGATCATTTCTAGTAAATATTTGCACGTAGAGCGTGCTGTGAAATATGCACGAACAAAATATATTGTAGTATTGCAAAATAATTTTTATGGAGATGACAACAACATTTAAGCATTACTGAAATAAAAATTAATGATGATAGTACGAATAGAACAAAACAAAATTAGGTTGGAGGAGAGCTACTTCTGCAAAACAAAAATTACAAGGGCCACAAATGCCAAAATCTCTGTTTATCCAGATCATCCCGGTGGTGATCACTGTGGTGTCATGTTGGCGAGTGTCTTGCAGGAAGAAATCAGAACTCAGAATCAGCATCTCTGAGTTACAGCAGCATTCAGTAATTTTAAGCGTCAACATTCAGATCACAAAGTAATGGAAGGACTGCCCTGATGCACAGTTATGGATGAGCATAGCTGCTTCTGGACAGTGTGAAGTGTGTGATATTACATCATCAGGTAGTCAAATAACGCCACTCCAGCACATCTATACAAAACAAAGATACTAAAAATTGAATAGCAGAAAGAGGTATAAATCCAGAGAAAATGAAGGTACCATGGTATTCCTCTCCCAGGCATCAATAGAAAAGGAAACTCTAATATAGGGAATACAAGTGTTAGAGATATATTCTATATCTATGAGTAGTTATCTTATGACATACCTGTATGTATTGTATTAGGTGTTCTCATATCTGTACGTGTATATATACTAGCCCTTTAGCCTCATGATGAATATAAGTGCTATTCATAACATGGTATCAGAGCCAAAATCTAGGGTTTCATCGTGTCTAGTGTTCTGCCTGGTTTCCACCGCACTTGTCCACCGACGGTCTCTTCCCGCGCCGTCTCCACCGCACTTGCCACCGACGGACTCTTCTCGCGCCGTCTCCACCGCAACTCGCCACCGACGGCTCTTCCCGCGCCGTCTCTCTCGGATCTGGTCGTCGATCCACCGTCCCTGTTGAAGAGGAAGAAGACTGGAGGGGAGCCGATCTAGCACCGGCCACGCTCGTTGAAGACGACGGCAATCTGTCGGCGGTGAGCGTCGTTCCCGTCACCGCTCCGCCCAGATCCGTCGCCCGTCCCGATTATAATGTGTTTAGAAATCGTTGAAGAATATATGAATAACAATGCAATCCATGCAATCAATCACCAAGAATACAATAGATTAATCATCAGAAGACACAATTGAGAGAACATCAGAACGTAATCTTTATTAATCTCATATCTATATCTCATGTTACAGAGGCTTCTCTATTTATAGTCTAAACCCCTAAGAATAGTTTTGGTATCTATCTTCATCGTAACTTTCTAGTTTTCATAATAACCCCCTACTCCCCGTCCATGCAGCGCGCTCCCACGTGTAATGTTGTTTTCACACAAAAAAAAACAGCATGTTAGATCAGTATTACTAGAAACCATTGCTACTTTCGATGCGGTCGTCCTATCATTAATGAGGGTCTTGTTCAGTTAGCATTTTGCTATGCAGCTCCGACATAATCATACCTCGAGTGATCATTTACCTTAGTCTCATTCTGCAACCTCCCACTATGCGTTTAATTGCAGATGCACTATGTTCCTGGCGTAATGACGTCTAATCTGAGACGTAATGCTCCACATTTTATACCTGTCTCTACGTATGCGCATCCTGCCTGCTGTGTTCAGAAGCCCAAAGCTTACAGTGTACTGATGGATTCATGGATAGAATTATAAGGGAGACGCACGATCTGGCAGACAAGCTGCAGCTTGCTGATTTGGACAGACATCTTCATGGGAAGAACCTGGGAACCTGCTTAGAGATGCTGCAAAGGCAGATGCACTGAACGAAAGCCATTGCTATGGAAAGCAGAGGCTCATGAGGATATTTGTGAAGGTCGTGACACACCAGCCCCTAGCTTCAGACATGCAGGCTGCTTTGGATGGAGAAGGACAAACCTGGAAGAAGGCTGAAATCGCCCCCAAGTTGAAAAACGCACCCAGAAACTGCTGCCAACGTCTCATCGGAAGCCACCTGAAGGGTATCCAAATGAAGTTAAGGATACCTTGGTGCAGAGCGCATCAAGAACTGCAGAGATGACATGCGAAGAGCAGAAGATCGTTGGGAAACACTGTTCTCTTGCAATCAATTCTCGGATAAGTGAAGCCTGCTCAAGTTGCTTGGTTGATGTTGTGGCCATTTGGCTCAATGCTGGTCCCGATTAAGATGTCCTGTTAATAGATCCAAAAACATTTTTCTTATCGGATGGGTTTTTTTGGATAGTGGCTTATAACTTATGATTTAAATTTTTGAATTCTGACTATTCGTGAGAAGTAGTACACACATAAAAATAGTTACATGTGATTTTGATCAGTATAGCTGAACTCAGTACACTTTTTACTATAATCTTCCTGTTGACCCTATTTTAAAAAAACACACTGTTTAAAAGCTAGTTACTACAGTCTGTACAAGCCAAAGCCGACTTGCAGTCATTTCGAACCCAACATATTAGACTATGTGGCTAGGTCTATGATACTTTGATGATGAATAATTGATAACGTTGCTTAGTGTTATTTGAGGTGTATGGCGTGTGTGTAGACTAATGTTGGTCAAGTTGGGAAACACTTATGCTAGAAAAATATTGGTTTGGTCTTTGTATATGCAGGATAATTTGGAGGCAATCGTGATTTACGGCGAGGACTGAGAGATAGCTTGTTGTGAAATCATGATCTAAAGGGTCAAAGATGTTGGGGGAGACGGTTTTGCTCGAGTTAGATGTAGGGAGATCAAAAATGGACGATACGTGTCGGAGCTATAGCAGTGTGGTCCGAAGGCTACGACATGTGATGATCATGAAAAACCCGTATTTGGAAGGGTTTCAGGTCCCTTATTAGTTGGAATTGAATTAGAACTCGTGGGTTTAGAATAAACCTATATTTTAGGCTCTAGATTATAAATAGAGATAGAGTTGAAGGTTAACCTTAAGGCTTTGGAGATGCTAATTTTGTGTTAAGATTTATGAGTGCTAAAAGGATATTTTGTAGCCACTATAATTTAGAAATAAAGTTTAAATCTATTTTGAGAAAGAAAAATTCAGTCGGTGTTTTTTCCCCTTTGCATCGTTCGGCAGCGTCGTCTTCGACCCGTCGTCACATTCCGCGTACGAGAGGCAACATCATCCTCGTTCTCGTGCACCAGAGAGGCGTGAGGCGATGCTTGCTTCCCGCAACGTAGTTTCTCGGTCCACGTCTTCCTTGACGGCTCCATTAACAGCTTCGTTTTTTTTTTCGGTTGGGCAGCACACGCACTCTTTGTTGAGCGATACACGCGGCGAGATTGAATAGCCCGAAGAAATCTCAGGAGCAGTGGTGCTTGTCGACCTACATGCGTCACTCACCTCGGTCCTTGCGAGACAAAGTCAGGTTTGTGTTGTCCATTGTCTAGTGCTTGATAGATACAAAAAAAAAAAAAAAAACGAGGAACTACAGAACATGCATGATCTGGCCGAGACATTGATTGGGGCTGATTAGTTTTGCTAGTAGATCAATAAAAAGGTGAGTTCCTGCTATAACAACTTATGAGTTGATGTGACTAGGTGAATGCAGGGCGTGAGTCTAGCCATGATTTTTAATTAGCGTTTGTCTCTTGCCATCGAAAGCAACGTCTTATTTTTATTTGTCCCTTACTACAGTACTAAATAGTGATCTGTAACCCGAAAAAAAATATAAAGGGTGATTCCATACTCTCCTAAATAGTGAATTACACAAATATTAAAGCACCTCTAAAGGTGAATTGATACTACTTACTTCTTAGTTGTGCTTTAAGATTTGTGCATATCTATAGGAGTGAAAAGCATGGAATCACTTCTCAAAAAATATATATTTCCTTGCTGTTTTTTTTTGGTGTGTGCTTTCTGTAATTAACAGGTAAAGTAAAGAAGACAGTAAGTTAAAGAAAAAGTTTATACTATATATTATAATCATTCACTTCCTTTGTTTGCCATCGACGATCCTACACAGTATTAGCTGGAATCAAGGTATTGCTTGTGGATAGGAGGTTTTTTTTTTGGGTTCTGACTTGCTAGGTTTGTGATAACCTTTGGAAGTAAATGATTTACATCTTAATAGGGCAACTAGAGAACAATTTACTTAGGGGATTTTAGATTCAACAGTGAAGGTTCAGATTATTCAGAATGTTTTTTTTTTACCTTCGATTTCCCTTGTCTCTGAAAAGGAAATACAAGATGCGGTGATGTGTTAAATCTTTTGATATGGTGGATACCTGAATTCCGAGTTTGCTTGATCTCGCCCTTTTGCTGTTGTTTGATTTGCAGGAACGCTATGCTGTTATAATCTCATTGGATTTTTTTTTTTTACAAAAAATTTAGCAGGAATGCTATGCTGTTATAATCTCATTGGATTTTGTTTTTACAAAAAAAAAATTAGCATTGGAAATGTTAGAATTCCAGAGTGATCTAAAGCCGGATTCAATTCTTCGTTTTCTTGATGTCAAATATCTAGTATATGTATCCTGATTCTTGAGCTGTTGGGTTAAGCTAACCCCAGCAGTATGTTCCCATGCATCATAGAGCTGTTAGTGAGATCTTGGATTATGACATTGGGTTTGGTGGTGCATTTGCTATAAAACGAAGTCTAGAAAGCTGTCCCTGGATTCCAGTAACCCTAGTAATATAGTGTCAACCACCTGAACATGCGTTCTTGTTTCTTTTATTGCTCTGATTTTTCTTGGATCGAACTATTAGTTGCATACATCAGTTAGTTCACCCAAAAGTTTAAGTTGATGAGGAAATATGAGCAATTCACTTATACTTCAACACTCCCTCTCACGTACAGGCTTCCTCAGGCCTAAGACGTGGAATAGAAGTGGGCTGTAATTATTTTTATTTAATTGCGCTAACCAGATCTCGAACTCAAGACTTCTTGACTCTGAAACCATATTAGTTGTATGCACCAACCAGTTCACCTAAAAGTGTGTGGGGGCTGGAGGAGGGGAGGGGAGCGGCGGCGGATGCAGGAGAGCAACGGTGGTGTGGGGGCGTCAGCGTTGGCACAGGAGCAGGTAGGCGGCGGCGGGGGCTAGTGGAGGGAAGGGGAGTGCGGTGGTGGAGATCCGGAGAAGGAAGAGCACGATGGCGGTGGTGGAGATCTGGAGGAGAAAGAGGAGGGGCTCGACAGCGGCGACGATGGAGGCGGCGTCGAGCAAACCGATGAGGATGTCAGGACCTGAGGATCCCAACCCGAATGAAACTTGTTAGCTTTGATACCATATTAGTTGTATGCTCCAACCAGTTCATCCAAAAACTTAAGCTGATGAGAAAAGATGAACAATTCACTTATACTTCAACACGAACCACCGTTCATCAATGAGAAAAGAATGCAAGCATCTGGCAGGTTGTATGTATATATGTATGTGTGTGTCGATGATTCGGTACTAGTCCAAGTTTAAACCTGCTGACTGTGTGTGTCGCAGAGCTGGTTCCTCTGGTTGCTGTTACTACTGGACTATCCATGGACCATTAGCATCTCCCCCTTAAATCATCACCCACCTGCTGCTAACCACCCCCTAGGTACCAAGTACTAACTACCAAACCTCGTTTCCATCAGCACAAAGAATTAAAATACTAACGCTAACCACACCGGATCATTGGACGGATACGACAGGGTACAGCTCGGATGGTTTGGTCCGTTGCAACGTTGTTTGTACTTAGCCAAGTCGGGTCTTTGATCCAGCTGTGCTCTTCGACTGTCGCTTCGCCTACTCTGCTCTGCTCGTTGCAGCCAACTACTGGTACCATTGATGCAGTAATATATTCACTGGTGGTACATGATGACACATCACGCATCCATGGCCCTCTTTTTGTAATCTCACGATGCTACCTGCCTGATCGAGAGGCTGTCGGTACGTTTGCGTTATGGTTGATCGCATCCCAATCTGCCCAGGCGGCTATCCATTCCCCCTCGTGCTGCACGCTCCACATTTGTTTAGCCAAACACATACGCCCCTAGGTAGCAGATCGAAGCTGTGTGCCTACTTAGTCATATTCTTTATAAGTCAGATCGAAGCTGTGTGCCTACTTAGTCATATTCTTTTTAACTTATAGTCTCTTTTGAATAAACAAATAAAATAAATCCTTTATTATTTTTTCGAAACGATTTATCGACATGATTTTTTTTTCTAAATAGCTTATTAGCATTCGATTCGTATGTATAAATTTTTACGTTAAAGTTAAAAATCATCAATTATAACCATAGGTTATTAACCACAGCGACAACTATAAACACCACCGTTTACATACCTAGTGGTTACTGAGGCCCCACCGATAAATCGCCGCCAGATAGGTCTAACTAACACTGCAATTTTCCGGCAAGGTTTCATGCATATCAGCGTAGGTGGTACTCTGATTCGTTTTTCATACTTTTCAATCGGTGAACTCTAGTCAGATTCATAGAAAAACCTCACATTCCAGTGAAGCTGATATCTTCTTTACTACGAAATAAATCCTGGCAAAATTCATAGAGCTACGGGCTGCAGCGATGGGTGATGGCGCGGCTTCCGTGTGCACTGTAGCTTTTCTGTCACTTTCTTTTTTTGTTTTTTCGAATTTTTGTGTCTTATTTTTTTCCGTATTTCTTTGTATTGTCTGTGATAGGTTAACATGCTGTTTTTATTTTTATATTTTTTAAATTTAATTATGCCTAATAAACTAACTCATCTATAGTAAAAAAATAAGCTAACTACAATAAAATTTTAGTCATAAATCATCGTTATTTCGAACGGAACTGTGGTTTGGAGGGAGTAGTATTCGCCGGTGGCTACTCACAGTGTGGGTCTGCCACAGCTGCATCGTTGCATCTGTACAGTTCCTGTCCATACGCCATACCGGATTGAGGGGGGCACTGCGGTTGCGTTGCGTGCCTTGCTCGTTCTGCGGTCGTACGCACCCAGGAATCGATGTGGTGTTGCCAGCTGAATTGAGCGCGTCGCTTGACCGACGTGACCTGCCAGCGGCCGGCCGGCCGGTGCGCCGTCGCCGTTGCGGTGGCGGCAGCCTCGCGAAGGAAGTCAGCAAGGAAACCAACGTTGCACCAGACAGAACGACCTCTTTTCTCGCCACTTCCATCTCTTGGCAACAACTGAAGCCCCTTTACGTGTGCTCTACGTTCCGCTTAATCGATCGATCATGACCATTAATCTATCGATCTATCTATTGTTTAATTATTAATTAAAGCAGAGGCAAAAAAAAGAAGCCATTACGTCACTCTTCAGGACTAGAAATTTCACGTTAGTTAAAGGAAAAAAAAAGATCTAGCCGACTATCTGAGCGGTGTGATCATGATCTATAGTGGATGGATGTAGTCTGGTGGCTGATCAGGGTCAACATAGGTCGTTCGGGTGTTTTAGCCGAGTTGATTTTCAAAGTTGTGATGGTGCATCCAATTTAAGTTGAAGCATATCAAAGAAATCTTCGAATTTGCAGATGTGACACATATCCGAAGTTGGTTGGAACACATGAATTTTGCATAAAACAATATAACACCCACCGCATTCCTAGGAGATTTCGGGGTCCCAAATCTTAGAGGTGTTTAGAATAATATTGACTTATGTTTTTTTACTGTAACTGACTTATTTTTTATTGTAGCCAAGTTGGCTTATTTGGTATAATTAAATTTAAAAAGATTAAAAATAAAAAATATGTTAACTTATTATAGACAATACAAAGAAATACGAAAAAGCAAAAAAAAAAATAAAAAAATAAAGTTAATGAATAGTAAAAAAATAGAAACCAAAAATTAAATTGAGTGGTGTCTTAGTCGAAAGCTATCACAATGCAACCCATGCACACAAGGAAGAGTATAGAGATTGGAATAAATAGGCTCGAATTTACATGTCGCTTCAACATCAGACCACAAAGAAGCAAACATATTCCCTGTCAAAGCAAAGCTCGACCTCTTAGAGGGGAAATAACGTAATGAGAGAGAAATTAGTATGTACCTCTAAGAGGGAAAATAACAGAATGAGTGAAAAAATTAGTATGTCTCTCGTGTGTCCATTGGATTTGAAAAAGGATAACTAAGAAATAGAACAAGCATTAGTAGGTGAGTAAGAGTTACTATACAGTATACATAGACGTACTGCTCGGGGTAAATGTCGAGCTTATACACGTACTGCTCGGGATAAATGTTGAGCTTATAGTGTTTAAATCGAGCTATTTTTTTC
This sequence comes from Melocanna baccifera, assembly GCA_036346265.1. NCBI lineage: Eukaryota > Viridiplantae > Streptophyta > Magnoliopsida > Poales > Poaceae > Melocanna > Melocanna baccifera. The sequence goes on from CM070689.1 coordinate 24,966,871, forward strand.
ATGAAGATATATATGAATATCACGTTTTTAAGGTCATACAACGTTGTTAGGCTCAAATTGATTTTTTTCTCAATCAAGTACTATCGTTCAATTAATTTCCCTCAATACGTGTTTTGGCTTCAAAATTAATTATCATTTCAAATGTTCATCTTAAAAGGTATATATATCCCAAATATCCTATAGAAGATATTCTAAACCACCTAAATTGCATCTTAATGCTAAAAAAAATTGTAACAAATTTAGTCGTCCAAATGCACGGATCAACCCGCTAGTTGCCGTTAATCAATGGTTATCTAGGAGCTTAAAGCATTAACCCATCACCTTTCTTCCAGAAAGAAACACTAATGGTAGCAGTACGAAAAGAAAAGAGAAAAAAAAAGAAAAAAAAAGAAAAGGCATGACTCGGGGAAAAAAACAGAGACACCAACTCCCCCACATGTTTTTCTATTCTTAATTTTTCAAGTGCGAACTCCGCTCCCCTGAAGCTGTAAGCTTATAAACTTGCCAGAGACCACAGAGACAGAGACATCATTAGCACAGGGAGGAAAGAAGCAGATAGTAGAGGGAGAGCCATGGCGAGCGCGATGAACGAGGGAGGCTATGGCGGCGGCGGCGGCGGGGTGATGAAGAAGATGAGCCTGCTGCGGGTGCAGTACTACTGCGTGCTGGGGGCGGTGGCCGCGGCGGTCGTGCTGGCCACGCTGCGCTACATGCCGGCGCCCGCCGCCGTCACCAGCGTCCGGTCCGCCGCCGTCCCCGGCGGTGGGGGAGAGCACAGTATCGGAGCTGGAGCGAGCGGGCAGGGGAATAGGAAGAAGAAGAAGGCGGCGGCGGGGGAGGTGGTGCTGTTCAACTTCGGCGACTCCAACTCGGACACGGGCGGGGTGGCGGCGGTGATGGGGATCCACATCGCGCCGCCGGAGGGCCGCGCCTACTTCCACCACCCCACCGGGCGGCTCTCCGACGGCCGCGTCATCCTCGACTTCATCTGTGAGTTCTCCATTCCATTTCCACCCCCCATGAATCCCCCCTTCTTCCTCCCTCCATTACTCCTGAGCTTGACACGAGAGCAAAAACGCGCAACCTACTAGCTGCACCTGGTAATACTCGATTGATACTTCTTCTTCTTGCTGCAACTTAGGAGTCGTAAGTAGATTAAGCCTTCGATTTCTGGCCTAAAGGCGCCAATTAATCTGCTAGCTTAGTTGCATAGGGATTGTTATTCCCTTGTACTTTGTCGCTAATGCGATCATATCACTGATGACGTCCTAGATCGATTGGTGTAGAAGCTCGACGTAAGAGAAGTACGTACTGGTGTTTTTCTCCACCTTTTGTGTAGGTTGGTACTCGTCTGAAACTCTGTTCGTCGCCATGTTTAGGAAAAGGCTACGGCTAACTAGCTCCACTGAAAGAGATCTTAATCCTACGCCTAACACACACATCGGCACGACTTAAACCTCTGTTATGTACAAATCTGTTATGTAAACAACACGCGGACAAACTTTGCCGTATCAAATCAGGAAAGTTTTAGGTTTTAGGGTGTCTTCTTTTCAACTACTACTTAGTTTATGATTATGACTGATGGTTTATAGTTTTAACGTAAACAAATTGAATGCCTATAAACCGATAAGCTACCTCGATTGATAACTTTTCGCGGACATATCCATAACCACACTTTCTCAACACTCTGAACCATTTATCATAGACTTGTAATCCTAGCCGCCAAAACTCGCCTAACCACATAGCAAAATTTTGCGGCAAATTGTAGCATACACATCAAACATCCCCTCACCGTTGTGTTGTAACTTACAGTAGGGTTGTTTCACTTGTTTGGTTTGAATACAAGAGCCGCCGAATTAATTTTCAGCCCGCTAAGAGACGTTCAGAATAGTATTGGCTTATATCTTTTTTATTGTAGTTGGTTTATTTTTTAGTGTAGCTAAGTTAGCTTATTTAGCATAATTAAATTTCTAAAAAATAAAAATAGAAAAAACATGTTAGCCCATCATGAACAATGCAAAGGAATATGAGAAAAAAAGAAAAAAAAATAAAAAACCTAAAAATCTAAAAAATCAGAAAAAGACGAAATTTCTGAATAGTGAAAAAAATAAAAACCAAAAGCAGAAACTGACCTTAAGCCAGAATAAGTATTACCTAAATTTTATCATGTTTACGGATTTGACGTGCCTTTTTGGTTTGCTGCCAAATTTTCGGCAAGCTTAATAATTCCCTTCTAACTAGCATCGATCTCAGTAAATTTCGTCAGCAAAACTCAATCATACAAAAAAAAACCACATATGAGCAAGTTTCATAAAATCAGGCGCCAACCAACCAAACATGGTAACGCGGTTACTGGGCAGAATCATGAATCCATGTCATTGTTCACTTTTGGTAGGGTGTCCTTTCTAGTTAACTTCATTACCACGTGATAGCGCCATTAATTAACTAAAGAGAGGAAAGCAAGCTGCTTTGTGCCGGGGGGAAAAAATTCCCCAGTTTCTGAAGCATCCTCGTGCGTCAAACGCCAGCAAAGCTGCATTAGGTTTTAATTTTTGTTTAAAGAAGGGAAAGAAAACAAAGCAGAAAAGGCAGTGGTTAAGCAAGGGGACAGATTGCCTGCCGATTTATTTGTCGCACACTTGGGCTGGGCTTGGTGTGAACATTACACGTGGTTGTCTACCTATGCCACTGATCTAACCACACCCACTGCCTAACTAGCTTTGTTAGTATCTGTGACAAGAATCACTTATTGGAATCCATGAAGAGTGCTCGAAATTTCAACATAGTACACATGGTTCTTTTAGATTCGTTGCTTGTGACTTTTTGTATTTTTACTATAGTAACTAGCTTTTAAATAGTATATTTTTTAATATAGAATCTACAAATCAATTGTAGTATATATTATATCGATTACTGGCTAAAATCGTATGTAATTGCCTCTCTCTTCGTACTTTCTTTTAAACAGTTAAAATTTTAAAATTATATATCAAAAGTTATAAGGTACTGCGTAAAAGAACTCAGAAGTGTTAGACGTCTAGTGAGTGAGTAGCAGCAGCTCACCTACTCCTCTTCGTTACACACTGCACATGGCTGGACGGCTTAGCCATTGGAGTCCTACTAGCTTTTTTCCTCCCCCTTTCTTTCTCTTTTGGTTGGTCCTGCACATGGCATATATTTGTAATTCTTTATGGTTGAAGCCATTGTGCTCACAGCCCCAGACCGATATGTGGGCCCCAAGGGTTTGCACTTATGATCATCTGTCACACCTGGCCTGACCAGGAAAACTGCTACGGCTACACCATGGCGTCACTGACACAGTTTTAACAAATCCAATGTGGTCACTCGCTACACCATGCAGAAGAAATTTCTCTCTCACTACTTGCCACCAGCTTCAGCGCTACTCCCTCCGTTTCTTTTATAATACGTATTTTGGCTGGGCACGAGGATTAAAAAAGGTTACAAAACTCCGTCTTCTACGTGAAAATTTTTGTTGTTGCAGCTTGGGAAATCTGGAAACAAAGAAATGGTTGGATATTTGATAGAGTTCATCAAATGTATCAAACTGTCAATGATTATTTAAGGAGGTGATCGAAATAGCGATGGCTTTTGGCTTTTAGCTGAAAAAATACTGTAGCTGGCTGAAAAAACACTGTAGCTGAGTTAGTGGATAGTATAGTGAATAGTAAAAAAAAAAGCTGAAGCTAGAAACTGAAGCCGAAACGATCACCCCCTAAGAATGAGCTCTCTCTGCATGTGCATCGAGTTAGAGAGCAACATAGACAATTTATTTGACTGGCTAGACAATATCTTGAGCTCTTTCCCCGTGTTGGGGCTATAATCTTGCCTTTTTTCGTTTTTGTACATAAACCCTTCCCTTTATATATATATATATATATATATATATATATATATATATATAAAATATAGTAAAATGCACTGTAAGGACGTCTCTAAACTTGTCACGTTGGTTCACTTAAATCCCTAAACTTTGAAACTATAGATTTATGTGCCTAAACTTGTTTAAGTAGGTCAGTACAGGTCCCAAAGACGATTCGCTGGTTTTACCACTGACGTGTAGCCTTAACCAATGCCATCGTGGCCTGAGAGTGAAATGGCAATATTTTGCGCGCCATTTGTAGGCTATTTTTTTGTACTTAGGTTCTCATAAGACATTGAATTGAGTTGGTGAGGATTAAAATCCTATGACTTAAATTTTCAAATCCCCATTTCAATCTATCATGGCCCTGAGATCAAACTTCCTGAAATCCCTAATTCCTCATTCCCCCGTAGCCCATTGCCTGACATATTCTATCTCCATGGCCGCGGTGCTGAGTTCCTCTACGACCAACTGTCGGAGGGGGAAATGCTCACTGCCATTGATCCGGTGCCCGAGCTACGGGTAGAGGGAGGTGTTGTAGTTGACCTTCAAACCCAGAGATAATTTGGTCCGCAATCTTTTCAAGTGCTTGAATCACCAGGTGAGTTGGTGTTTGGATTTGATAAAGATACCTACCCAACCCCTTCCATTTATAGAAATACACACATGCAATACTCCTAGGAATATATCTATCTATCCCAATGGAGCTTCAAGTTTTGTAAAGAATTATTGTTATAGAGCATGCCGATGTTTGACGGGGCAACATGAGCATTGATTTCTGATCGGACAACTCCTGTATATTAGAGCACGCGATGGGACGGAATTGCCAAACTTGGTGGAGTCAAAAATGCCTGAGCACGTTGGGGCCACCTACATCATGCATTTCCTTGTTTTTTTTTTGTGCTCGTTGCATTTCTTCTTTCCCTGCAACGATTTCTTTCTGGCCGGTCTGATTTGGTTCAATTCAATGGATCCTGCCTACTTGCATGTGTTTTTATATGCTTGCTACTCTAAAACTCAACCTAAAACGCCGAATGCGACAGAACAGAAGCGTCCCAATCACGGCGTAATGCCTTCCAGTTTACTACTACTGCTGCACAAGCCAACAGCACTGTGTGGTCTCAACCCTCAAATGCCTCTCAAGTTGAGGTTAACAGCTCAACTGCATTGTTATACATGGAGAATCTTGTTTCTTCAGGGCCACCTCATTTTTAAGCAGAAGTGAAGTGTAAAGCACTTTTGGAATCTGATGCAATGCAAACCATACGCATGTGCAGATGTGCTGCCTCATATGTACTTTTTACTTTTTTTTGTACTGAAAGTGCAAAGCATTTGCAGACTGTATAACCTTGGATGTCTGAATTGTCTGACGGTGTAACATTGGCTGTGCCATTTCTCTTCAGGCGAGAGCTTGAACACGCACCACCTGAGCCCCTACATGAAGCCGCTGGGTTCAGATTTCAGCAACGGGGTGAACTTCGCCATCGCTGGGTCGACAGCGACACCTGGCGACACTCCGTTTTCACTGGACGTGCAGCTGGATCAGTTCCTGTTTTTCAAGGACAGATGCCTGGAGTCCATCGATAGAGGTTTGCTTGCTCTTGATTTGATCACAGTATCTTCTCAATAAAACAACATACAAGATGATAATTCTTTCATGCCATTAATTTGGGTTCCAAAGTTACAATTCTTTGAAGCGTTGTGAACTGGTTAATTTCTGTTCAATGTCATCCAGGTGAGACTGCCCCAATTGATGAGAAAGGGTTCAAAAATGCTCTCTACACTATGGACATTGGGCACAATGATGTGATTGGCATTCTCGACTTACCCTATGATAAAGTGCTTGCAAAGCTTCCTCCAATAGTTACGGAAATCAAGAAAGCCATTGAGGTACATATGATTCAAATAAATGTATAGTAGTACATCTGAAAAAAGCATTCTCAGTAAATAGGATAGCTTCTTGTCTGAACTTCCACTTACCAGTAAATGCTGAAACACTATTTATTGAGCGATACGATTGTTGAATTCTTGCAAAACTGCAGACTTTGCATAAGAATGGGGCCAGGAAATTCTGGATACATGGGACGGGGGCGTTGGGGTGCATGCCTCAGAAGCTTGCTATGCCGAGGGATGACGACAGTGGTCTCGATGAGCATGGATGCATAGCAAGGTTCAACAATGCTTGCAAGAAGTTCAATGCATTACTGAGTGAAGCCTGTGATGATCTGCGCCTGCAAATGACAGATTCAACGATTGTCTTTGTGGATATGTTCGCTATCAAGTATGATCTTGTCGCCAATCACACGAAATATGGTAAGTTACTCTGTCAATTTTCCTCTGCCAATAGCTGCAAGTATATCATTAGGTAACTAAAAGAATAAATCTCTACCTGTAAAACTGCGTGATTTTGTCATGCTGAAAACTACTAGTTATCGAATAGGCGACAGAACTAAGATAACCGTTGTTCATCAGTCTGAACTTTCAGATCAAACTTGTTCGACATTCTCCTCATGATGTGGTTCTTGCTGTTGTTTTTCAGGGATTGAGAAGCCATTGATGACATGCTGCGGCCATGGAGGTCCCCCTTACAACTATGACCCCAAGACAAGCTGCATGACCAACGACATGGACATATGTGAGCTTGGCGCCAAGTTCATCAGCTGGGATGGGGTCCACTTCACCGATGCTGCAAATGGCATAGTGGCTGCTAAAGTACTCAGCGGTGAATACTCCATTCCCAGGATCAAGCTGACCAGCCTTGTGAAGCCTGCAAAACCTAGTAATTTATGATGATATATCACTTCAGTGATTGATCAATTGGTTTGCCATAAAAATGAAGGAAGGTGAAACTACTAACAAAACTGAGCCCCAAAGGGAATTCATTTGAGGTCCTCACAGTGATTGTGGAAGAATGGGAGTTGAGTTTTTCTTTTCTTTTTCTTTTTTTACAATTGAGGTGTATGTATATCCTAGGGGTTAATACATGCAGGTATCTATACATGTATATTTTTTCCTGAATTTTGATCAATAAATAGAGATGAATATGTAACATGCTTTTATCAATTGGGACAAAAGCTTCATACCTTAAATTAGAAACCTCATCAGAGTGTGTGACACATGGAAAGTAGAAAAATGAAAACGAAAACAAATAATGCACAAAAAATGATACAACCCAAACATTAAGGGGGTGATCGTTTTAGCGATAACCGGCTTTTATTGAAATTTCATCAGAGTGACTTTTTTATCAGAGTGATTTGGCTTTTTAGGTATAATTAAATTTTAAAAAATATAAAAATAGAAAAAATATGTTAGCCCATCACGGACAATGCAAAGGAACACGGGAAAAAAATAAAAATACAAAAAAGCCCAAAATATCTAAAAAAAATTCAGAAAAAGACGAATTACTGAATAGTAAAAAAACTGAAACTAAAAAAAAGCTGAAACGAGCGGGACCTAAAAATGCTTAAGGGGTAGGTCCCATTGCACCATTTCTGAGCCATGTCATTCAGACAAGCAATTACTTTACTAGGTGTACTGACCAAAAATAAGGGCTGACACATCCAAGTTTCAATTATACTAGATACGGAAGCGTGACACCACGCTATGTTAGCTACAACATGGATCTAAGAAAAAAGTGAACACACTAGTTACCACGCAGACCAAAGAAAAAACAAACAATTCATAAGGAAGATTTTTCTATAAAAACTAAGACTTAATCCCATAAAAGGAGGGTTTTTATGAAAAAATTAAGGATCTATACGTAATTTTATGAAAACTGTAGAGCTTTATGCCGTAAAGGAGATTTTTTTAAGAAAAATTAAGGATCTGTATGTGATTTTAGATGATTTCTATGTAATTTTAAAGACAAGAGGGCTCTTTTTTTTTTGGCAAATTTGATGATGTGACACGGCTCTCCGGTCGTAATCCGGGCGCTTAATATGGGAGTACTAGCCACATAGGCGCGGTGTGACGCTGCGCCAGCCACTGTATGGATCGAAGTAAAAGAGGCGAAAATTCGTAGCAAAAGGAAAGCACAAGGGGTTTTTTCGTAAAAAATCGAGAGCCCTTTCGCAATAAAAAGAGAGTGGAGACTTTTTCGAAAAAATCGAGAGCCTTTTCGAAAGAAATAAAGGTCTATACGTAATTACGAAAACCACGGGTCGCTATCTAGCAAAAAAAGTGCAGGGGTTTTTCTGAAAAAATCAGGAGTCTTTTTGTAAGAACCAGAGATCTATATGTAATTTCTAAAACTTGGGGGCTGACTCGTGCTAGTTGACACGTGGATGAGGCCAGGGGCGGTGAATCCCCTGGAAATGTATGCGGATGATATGTCTGCCCACGTTTCAGGCAAGAACTCTGGTTCCTGTTCTATATGCTCTTCACTTCGATCAGAAAGCAAGGTTGACCAAGGTAGTACTACCTTTGATAAATAAATCAACACTATTGCTCCTAGGACATCTAGGCAATATATTCTACATACTTAAAGTTTATGATGCATTTATCGTATATCTTAACTAAAAAAGTTAAATTTTTTTTAAAAAAATCTATATATACTTTTAAATTTATTTTAACTATGTCTAAAATTTCAAGTTCATATTTATTAGCAGTAACAAAAAGGAGAAAATCTGACAACGATTAAGAGTTTAAATTTATCAGAATTTTCTATTTTTTTGCTATTCTTCATGTAGAATAAATTTGAAATTGAATTTTTATATATAGGTGGAGTAAACCATGAAATATATGTAGAATTTTTTATGACTTTTTTAGTTAGAGTGCACAGTGAACACACTACAAGTTTTAGTGCATAGGATATGTTACCGGATAACTATAGAATTCAACAGCTCTGATCCAGTGATATGCAACATTGCTATACTTTGACCTGAAGAGTAAATTGGACTTCTTACTTAGCTGAATATAACAATTTGGTAATTGAAACAAAAAGAACATAACAATATGGTAATCACAGAACAGGACATGGTCACATGACATAAGATCCTAAAGCTAGTAAACCCTTTCAACCTTGACAGCTGGTTTCATATGCATCAATCGCTATAATGCAGTGTCCCGGTCATAGATGATGGCATGATGCCATACGCTGCTGCAATCCTGGTTGGCGCACTCCCAGCTTACACAACACAAGAACTTTTCCTTGTGGGAGTAATTTGCTTCTTCAGTTATGCATTTCCCGCCTTCCAATAGGCAATAATCTTGGTCGACCTGGAAAAAACTAGAAAAAATTTGGACCAGTTCTGAAACTATGAAATTTACATTTCTCTACTAATCACCATTAAGAAAAACTCTTAAAGTAATCAATAGGGGCCTGTCTATGCATGTGTGAGCAGGAGAAATAGGGAAGCCTTGCCAGGTCCAACACCTCTTCCTAATCCTTGGAAGTTTGAACATGTCCAAATCCAAGCCATGCCGCCGTCACTTCAGCTTCGTCAACACCATCTCCCTCCGACGATTAAGGCTCTGCTCCAAAGTTTTTAGAAACCGATTTTTAAACTAGTGGCTTCCTGCAAAACCAAGCAAAATATATCCCATAACTCTTAAAATTATTTAGAATCCGTCCCTCTCGCTAGCAAAAGATGATTTTGACTGCGTTTAATCAACGTAGTATGCCACATTGGATCTTAGCCAGCCAAAACGATGTGGGCTCACCTTCATTTTTATATTAAAAACTAAAAACATTTAATATTTCAATAACATGTTGGTTCAATCTGTCCGTGATTTGTCTGTGGACTCGTGACACGCTAACTTCATCTCGTTTTTACTAGCTCAGATCTAATGTGACGTGTCCCATGAGTCAAATTCCATCAAAACCACTTTTTACTAGCGGGAGGATGGGTTCTACAGTTTTAAGAGTTCAAGGTTGCATTTTTATCTAATTTTATAGATGATGGATAAATATTAAAACACACGAAAAGTTTAGTTTCAAGAATGGACTTTTTCTTAAGCCATATGTGTGCACGTATACCTTTCCACCGCTCTTGAGACTAGACAAGGGAGGGAGTGCATCCATACAACCGTCAAGAAGGCAAGAGCTAGTTTAAAAAAAAAAAAGAAGACAAGAGCTTCGCGAGATGGCCATGCCGGCAGGCCAAACCAACGGCAGAGGAGGAGGTGGTGGTGCGAATGGCAGCGGCGGCGGCGCGAAGGTGATCAGTCTGCGGCTGCAGTACTACTGCGTGCTCGCGGCGGTGGTGGTGGCGGTGATGGTGCTGTCGCTGGCGTTCGTGTCGCCGGCTGCCATGGGGGCCGTTCGGCAGAATCTCGGCGCCGTCGTGGCTGCCAGTGGCGGCGGCGGCGGCGGGGGAGGAGGGGACGCCGGAACGGCGGCCGCCGAGGCAACGGAGCCGCCGGTGGTGCTGTTCAACTTCGGCGACTCGAACTCGGACACCGGCGGCGTGGCGGCGGCCGGCGGCATCCGGATCATGCTGCCGGAGGGCCGCACCTACTTCCAGCACCCCACCGGGCGGCTCTCCGACGGCCGCGTCATCATCGATTTCTTCTGTGAGTTAATTATTCACCAACTCGCCGCTCTGTTAGCACTTCTTGCCATTTACCAAAGTGTTGAGGCCTTAATTAATTACATACAAAACCAGATATTTAGGTGCTTGTTATTAATTCGGAAATACAAAATATAGGAGTAGTAGGAACAAGGCTAACTGCATGGCAAATCATGGCTTTGTTTGAAACATGGGAATTTCCTCCTGTTCCTCTCGGAACTGAACTTTTTCGTGTGAAATCCCTGCTAATTTACTGCACTCCGAACAATTAATTTTGGTTGGTTAATCAGTTTAAGGACCCGGTTGGTAGATCGTCTCTAGCAAGCTCCGAGCTGTTAGATGAGTGATCTCGATTCTCGAGTAATTAGAGTCAACAAGATGATGTTGCCGCTGACGTGGAAGAGGGGTTAGAAAATTGGTCCTAACATCTGGTGGTTGAAGTGGTAGTCGCAGGCATGTGCTGCCTAACAATGGCTGCGTTTTTCTCCTTGCCAACTGGGAGAGAAAAATCCCTATGATTTGTTAGTTTGACTTGCTTGCTAATTGTAGTTTGTTGGGTATCGCCTGGTAATTAGTGTTAACTGCTGGAGTAAGGAAGAACAGTTTCCTTGCGTGTCTAAGCCGAGTCATTGGAGAAGACCTGTTCTTGTGCTTTTCTGCCTCTTTTTGTGTGCAGACAAAGTGATGATGGGAGAAATAGGTAAAGAAAAAGAAAAGCTATGCAAGTATGGATTGTATGCCACCTTTGTTCGTCACAAAAAGTGTGGCTTGGTAAATTCGGGTGTAGGTTGTAATTCATGTCATCATAGGGTACATTATCAAAAGTGATGATTTAGGCACGCTTGGTCACGGGCCAAACACACCCTATGTTACTACTAACAAAATAATGGATATAGGTTGTAATTCATGTCATCATAGGGTACATTCTCAGAGGAGATTGGACTAGGTCTTACCAAACCCCAAGCAGAGATAATAAAATAAGTTCAAATGGGTACTCCAATCACAAACCAAATGAAAGTTACTTGTGCGGATTCCTTTTACTCTTATTTTGTCTGATGTGCTACTTGCTGGGTCAACACTGTGACATTGCGATTAATGCCGTGATTAGAACATGACATGGGCAGTTAGAGAGTTAACCTACCAGCCACATGGTTTTCTTGTCTGATTTATGTTGTTTTGTGCTTGCACATGATGTCAGTATGCAGAGAACCATTCAGTTACGGATAATTCATGTTACATCATATGCAGAGAATCATTCAATTGCGGATAATTCATGTTCCATCATATTTGCTTGGTCAAAGTTTACTTACCTATAATAGAAATGTGATGGATAATTTCACAAGTTAAATTCACTTGTTTGTTGTATCACCTCTGTGATGTAATGAGAAAAAAAAATCAATTCCTCCTTGCTGAGTGGTATTCTGTTTAAAAGAAGTCTCCCACACAGTAAGAGCACACAAAGCCCTTGATTATTTTGTTTAAAATATGCAATTTGCATACCATGACCCAATCATATATATGCTACCATGTGATACTTCATGGTTCTCACATTGCATCATGTATATATTATCTGGATGCACATGAACGCAGGCCCATCCATGATGCTCTGTGAGATGCATTTTCCGTTTGGAGATGTATTTTCTGTGCAAACCACCTTTTGTTTGGCAAAAATTATCATAATATCAGTAAACAAAGATTTTAAATAAGAGAGCCATTTATAGATGCTGCTGCATCAGGACAGGCAGCACCTGTACTTTTAGTATGTGGTCATGAAGCTTTAACCTGTGATGATCTCAAGTACAAACATAGAAGATATCACATATCTGTATATATGATTGAGATGCACATGGTGGGGGCACTTGTGCAATATCTGTTGATGATCTGAAATACCCTGCCACTATTCATACCTATTGTTCCCTTCTGAGAATGGTCAAATTATTGTCGCAGATCACTGTGATAGATTGCATTTGGTTATGTCTGGAGCAAGGTTTAATTATCAACTATGTTGCCCGGATACCCCGATACGGATACATGATTCACCATTTTCCCAAAAATGCCGATACGCCGATACGTTTATATATATATATATATATATATATATATATATATATATATATATATATATATATATATATATATATATAATTAATAAAGATAAAAATAAGAAATTAATGAATGCTTATAAGGAATTGAGAAACTGATAATACCTTAATATTGATGTAGCAAATTGCTTGGTTCTCTTTTCGTTGTCAGTTGGAGGTACCACACGAGTAGCATTTAGGATATTCCTAGCCAAGGCAGCTCCATTGGATGGATCAGGACACACACTAGTACCAATGCTGCACAACGCACTTGAGCCTCTGAATCCACCACCAGGTCCACTACTAGATGCCATGATCTAACAAGATCAAATGAATGAGCTCATAGATACATGGCTATTACATCTAAACTTGCTCATAGTTCTTCAGCAGGAAATTGAATACAAGAATATGTCATAAACACATACAAGAATGTGTCATATATACACGGCTATTACAACCAAATCGTATATAAGAAACGAGACATGCCGAACAGGCTAATGAAGATTGCAGTATTGCACGGTCATTGCAATGGATATGTGAACAAGCCAATGAAGATTGCATGGCTATTGCAATGGATATCATAAATAAAAGATGGCACACTACCTTTTGAGAAGGACACAGCTGGCATGGAGTTAGAGGCGGGCGGGCAGTGTGGAGGGGAAGGCGGGCCAGGCAACGTGGAGTCGGCGGTGGGTGCATGGCTATTGCAATGGATATCAGAAAGAAAAGATGGTACACTACCTTTTGAGAAGGACACAGCCGATGTGGAGTCGGAGGCGGGCGGGAGACGTGGAGGGGAGGGTGGGCTGGGCAGCGTGGAGTTGGAGGCGGCCGGGCGATGTGGAGGGGAGGGCCGGCCAGGCAGCGTGGAGTTGGAGGCGGCTGGGCGGCGTGGAGGGGAGGGCGGGCTAGGCGGCGTGGAGGCGGCAACGGCTGGGCGGCGTGGAGGGGAGGGCGCGGCTGAGCGGCACCGATCCATGGAGGCAGGAGACGCGGGAGGGAGGGGGGTGAACTCAGATCTAGATCCTCAGATCTGGGAAGGGGTGGTCAAATATGGTCAAAAGTATTAGGGGGTATCCAGAAAGTATCGGCGAAGTATCGAAATTATTTTATTTTTTTGGAAATTAAAAAAATCATGGATACGGGCACGATACGTATTGGAACGTATCGAAAAAGTATCCATATCCGATACGATATCTGATACTGATACGTGACTTTTGAGAAGTATCCGCACAACGTAGATTATCAAGCTATCCAAGACATGCCAACATAATTAGCATTCAAAACACTCTTGCAACTTTGCAGAATTTTTTTTAAGAAGTGGTGGACACAATCTGGTGAATTGTGAAGTAATCTTAAGTCTAAACACATGTAAAATTTCCGAACCAGATTGCTTGGCAGTGAATCCAGTTATAGAACATTTAACACATAGAGATATACTACTGTCAAAAGTTAAAATTTTATGAGTTTCTCAAGTTTATTCATTCCTCAAGACCCATCTTTTCAGGTGAGAGCCTGAACACGAGTGAACTAAACCCATATCTGAAGGCAGTGGGTTCAGACTACAGCAATGGTGTCAACTTCGCCATGGCTGGCTCAACAGTGACGCACGGTGTCTCCCCGTACTCCCTGAACGTCCAAATCGATCAGTTTGTCTTCTTCAAGCATAGATCCTTGGAGCTCTTCGAACTAGGTTTGCCGCATAAACTCTGCACTATCGCATTTATATTAACAATCATTGCAAGAAGAGGAAGACATAAATCTGAATATTATGATCAATGCCGTGTCCCTTGTTTCAAAATGAAAATCAATGTTGTGTCCATGCAGGACTGAAAGGCCCAGTGAACAAGGAGGGCTTCGAGAACGCGTTGTACACGATGGACATCGGCCACAATGATGTGGCCGCTGTGATGCACACACCATCTGATCAGTGGGACAAGAAGTTCAGAGAGATCGTCGGCGAGATCGGAGATGCAATTCGGGTAAATTGCACACGCAATGTGCCATCTGAAATGTTAAGTGTAGTAACTAGTAAGTAGTAACACTGACTGAAGCTTTTCTTGGCAACATTCAGATTCTGTACGACAACGGCGCGAGGAAGTTCTGGATACACGGCACGGGCGCCCTTGGCTGCCTGCCGGCGGTGGTGGTGCAGGAAAAGGGCGATCACGATGCGCACGGCTGCCTCACAAAGTACAACAGGGCAGCACAGGATTTCAACAAGAAGTTGAGCAACCTCTGCGACGACATGCGATTGCACCTGAAGAACGTCACCTTGGTGTACACCGACATGTTTGCCATCAAGTACGACTTTGTCGCTAACCACACCAAATACGGTATGAACAACAACAACGACAAACACTTCAAATCTACATCACTCAGAATCAGAATATTTGTTGATTTGTGCGTTCAGAACTGTCATTGATAAGATGTGTTCAGTCCCGCCTCGGAATTCGCTTATCTTCTTGTTCTTCAGGGATTGAGTGGCCGTTGATGGTGTGCTGCGGAAACGGTGGGCCGCCCTATAACTTCAAGCCAGGGAAACCCGGCTGTGGCGACCTCTGCGAGCCAGACTCGAAGGTGCTGAGCTGGGACGGTGTGCACTTCACCGATTTCGGCAGTGGACTTGCTGCTAAGCTTGTGTTGAGTGGCGAGTACTCCAACCCCAAAGTGAAGCTGGCAAGCTTGGTCAATGGTGGCTCCAAGAAATCATCTAATTCTTGATGCTGGTCAATGAATCATGAATTTTGGATTGATGGATGGATCGACGGGTAATGGCGAAGATGAACTCAGATGATGATCGTCGATAATGTGATTGATGGGGAGGTTGCAGCAGATTGTTTCTACATTGATTGACTCCTTGTACACAAAAGGCAAAAGTAGCAATGGAGAAGAACTGCAGCTACAAGTAAAAGTTGCGGGATGTTTTTTTTTTTTTTGGATTTTGTATTGCTGAGTATAAAGATTTTGTATTGTTGGTGTACTTGAGTAGACAACGTACTGCAAGCTCCCAGAGTTCAGGAAACTTGATGTATTATAGTTTAACTCTGCAGCAGAAGGTAATACAAGAACATATTCCAAACGGTGATGCAATTTTTGTGTAGCACCTGGGCCGGAGAAGGCCAGCCCGGCCCATGCTGTGCCCATATAAGAGAAGGAGCCAAGGAGTAAGGAAGCAAACTTGGCTTTTGCTTTCCTCACCTGTGCTCTCTCGATTGCTGCCGCTGCCACCTGTGAGCCCCGCTGTCACCAGCGCCGCCCTCTTCCTCGCATGCATGCCGCTATCGACCAGCCGCCGGCGCCACCGTTCCCCCGGCCGCTTGTCCCCGTCCTTGCCCTCTGCTGCTATTGCCGCGCCGCCGCCTATTCACCAGCGTGCGCTGCCGTGGAAAGCGTTGCCCTGCTACCATGCTTCCCCCGCAGTTCCCGAGCACCACCCCAGCTCGCACGCGCTGCATCGCCTAGCGTCGCTGCTCCCCTGCCGTGCCTCGCCTTCCCTATCTCTGCTGCTGTCGCTGCTCCACGGGAGTGGAGCGCCGACCGGCCAAGGGAAGAGGAGGGGCCGGTTGGTTAGGAGGAGGGGAAGGGGGAGGCGGCCGTCCAGGCGAGTGAGGAAGAGGAGAAGGAGAGGGCGTGTAACATCCTGTTTTTCTGAGATTTTTAAAGCCTGGATTTCAAAAATGAATTTCCTGGAATTTTCTGAAATTAATTGAAGCTTCAAATGAATTTTCAAAGTTTTAAATGATTTAATGTGATTAAAATAAACATTAACATAAGTGAAAAATATTTTATTTGAGTTCCTTGTGTCACAAGGAATTTTACAGTATTTTGGTGAATTTTCGGATTTATTTGCTATTTTCTAGAGCTTTTAGAAGTTTATTTGAATTTCGGAAAAAGAAAAGAAAAGAAAATAATCCCGCCGCCCGATCTTCCTCTCTCCGCCATCGTCATCCATCCCCCGCCCGCCGCCGTACCTTACCTTTTCGCGCGCCGCGCTTCGCCACCCGATCCGCCGCGCCACGCGTCGCGCATCCATGGCGCGCTGGCGCAGCCAACGCCCCGCCCTCGCCTCGCCTCGGCGCCCGATCGCGCGCCCGCGATCGCAGCCGTTCGCCGCGCCGCGCGAACCTAACCCTAATCTTTCCCGGCCGTCCGATCCGCGCGTTGAATCCTAGCCGCCCAAACCTAATCGCGTTCGCCGTCGCGTAACCGATCGGGATTGCCTCGGTTCGCGTGTTAAAACCCGCCGCCTCGCCTCGGTTCGTGTGCCGTCGCCCGAACTTCGCCGCCGCCGCCGCCGCTCGCCGCCGCCCTCGCGCGCGCGTCGCCGGAGCGCTCGCCGTCGCCTGCCGCGCCGCCGCGCGCCCCTCCGCGCGCCGTCCCGTCGCCGTCGCGAATACCTCGCGGTGAGCCTCGCCGCCGATCTCCTCGCCGTCGCCGCTCGGTCGCCCTCGCGCGCCCGCTCCGCCCCTCGGTCCCGAGCCGCGCCGCGCGCGCCGCAGCGCGCCGCGGCGCCAGCGCGAGCGCCGCCCCGCGCGTCGCCGATCCGCTCTCGCGCGCCACGCGTCGCCATCTCCCCGCTCCGCGCGCGCGCGCGCTGCGTCCGCGGCGCCGCGCGGCGAGCCGCCACGCGTCGCCGATCCGCCGTCGCCGCGCGCCGCGCGCGATCCTCGCCGTCGCTCGGATCTGGACCAAAGGTCGAGATCATGCCGCGTGGATCGCTCTCCGCCGTCGGATCCCGCCGTCGCGCGCGCGCGCGCCGCGTCGGCCCGCCACGTCAGCCCTAGGCGGCGTGGCATCTCACGTGGCATGCCACGTCAGCCTAGCCGCCTCCCGAGCCACGTGGCGCCACGTCGGCCGCCACGTCGGCCGTGCCGCGTGGCGGCATATCGCCGCCACGTCAAGACGCCCGCCGCGTCGACCCTCTCCCCGTGTCTTATTACGTGGACCGGGTCCACGGTGAACTCGGAATTTGGTGCACCGGGTTCACAGCACAGTAGCCTTTTTCAATTTTTCCGAATTAATTTTGAATTAATTTTCCGGGAGCCCGTTCTCCTCCGTCCTAGCTCCGATTGACCCCGTTCTTTTTTCTAAATTCATCTAAAATTGAGCTCTAGCTGTTGGTTCTGTTTTTGTGAATTTTTGAGTTCTTTTGCTTGTCATTTTATGTGTTTCTTTGTTTCCGGTCGCTTTCTCTCTCGTTAGATTCGGATTCCGGAGGAGCAGGTTTCGCGCCAGAAGACCAGGAGTACCCCGCT
Source organism: Melocanna baccifera (assembly GCA_036346265.1). NCBI lineage: Eukaryota > Viridiplantae > Streptophyta > Magnoliopsida > Poales > Poaceae > Melocanna > Melocanna baccifera. The sequence goes on from CM070689.1 coordinate 24,984,596, forward strand.
GAGCATAACGAAGGCAAGTCATGTCCCTTGATCATGTTGAACACAATTTTACAAACTATTATGTAATTATTTTGCTTTAAATTACATTGCATTGCTATTTTTATTCAACCCGTTGCACAGGTAGTTATTGTCCCAATTGCAATTATACTTCCTTGACACTTTGAAATACCATGATACCTTTGTCACCATAGGTTGGGAAATTTATTAGTGATACTAGTTTATTTATCACATGGGTTGGTACGATTAGATTGCTTAGCCTGTTTAAATTTACGTTTGGTCTCATCGCACATGTTAAATTATTAATTTGCCTTAATGACATATGGAACTGTGGTTGGTGCCACATGTATTAAAATTTGTGCCACGTCATTGGTGTGACGTTGGCTTGGTTATACAAATGGGTTTTGCACTCGGGCGAGTGATCGTGCGATAAAGTGGGAAATCTGATTGTACTTTGGGAGATGTGGTAGTCTCGCCCGGGTAATGCTAAGGACTTAACTTTGTGCGCCATTGATCTGAGCATAATCGTGCAAACCACATGTCTATTATGGGATGGACCTGGCTGATTAATTTGTAATATTTTAATTCAATTCTGCCATTGTGATGGACATGGTTGCTGATTTCCATGTGGCGCAAGAGGGGTGTGATCACGAAACCCTAGCGGGCAGGATTGGATTGAGGTAGAGCATTGTAAAGGCCTTGTTGTGATTTCCTTAGGCCTAGGCTAATCACATCGTGTGGGTACAGTTGTGCAACCTCTGCGAGTGTAAAACTATTCGAATAGCCGTCCTCGGTCATGGGCGGTGCTCGGGATTTCACACGAGGGTTAGTGTTTCATTTATAACTTGGCGGTTTATGTTGGGAGTGGGCGGGTAGTTCTTTGTTGGTTTAAGCTTGTGAATTGGTGTTCACAAGTGGTTCATGTTTATTCCTTTGATTATCTATTATTCTTGTTTTGATTAACTTTCGCTTTCAAGTTATTTAATATATTTCATCAATAAATGCCTTTATGCAAATTAACCTTTCAGCCTTCCTTTGGTAAGCCTTGCATATTATATTGCATTCATTGTTACAAGCGACTTTTGAGTACCAATGTACTCACGGCTTTACGCCTATGTTGCTCGATTGAGGAGAGAGTACTACGGCAGGAGGTGCGGAAGGAGAGTACTACGGCGACTTCACGGATTAGGCCGTTCTCCACTCGATAGCTTTGTGGCTTGTCGATTGGTCGCTACGCTTTATTTTGGAGTTCATTGCTATTTTGTTAAGCCCTTAGGCTAGAGATATTGTAAGCTTGGCCATAAGGTCGTACCTTGATATTTTATCGATATTCTAGTTTTCCCTTATTATTGTCGTGTGTATGAATGTGATGACATCTATGTTTGACTGTGTGCACTAGCGTGATCCTGGACTAGTGCAGTTTACACAGAGAGACCGAATTTGCATATTCGGGTCTCGACAGAGATGGTATCAGAGCCATATCGACTGTAGGACGAAGCCCTAGTTAACTTGGTCGTAGCCCAAAAATATATTTTCTAAATCAAACCAACTAAACTTGATAATTAGTAATATCTCTATCTTCTTACCTCATTCTTAAGGATTCTTGTCCCTCGCCCCAACTCTTGCAAAATTTGTTTTCCTAAAGTTATAAACTGATCTTTCCTTTATAAATGCATTAGATGTCCCAAACTTCCTACAGCCCGACAGGAGGATGGAGGTCACTTCTACGCGTTTTGTTGCGGTGCCTCGGATTTAAGAGATTGCCCGTCTACCTCACCAAGGATGAAAAGCAAAAAGGTCAACGCATCGGGAGCATCTCCAGGCTATACTTCACCACCCGAGTCGGGAAGCAGGTGCTACATCATAGTTTCAAGAACACCGGTGCCAGTGGGGAGATGTCAGCACAGGGAGTTGCGCACAAAGCCATCCGTCGACTTTGCAAGCTATATAAGATCAACATGGCCGGACTCGTCCGGAAGTTCAAGGAGCGATGCGGAGCCACCCGAGACTACGAGCGATGCCGGGAGGAGCCCGACCGCGATCGCGATACCTCTACCGTCGCCTACACCGCCGAGCCCAGAGGAGAGCGTCGTATCACCGGAGATCGTCGCGCCTACCTCAGCCGGTTCACTCCGGCGCCGATCGAGAGCGATCGCGCCAATCCGCAACTCGTGGGTTGTCTCTGGCGATCCGAGGGCGATAGCGATGTACCTTATTTGTCGAGACCCAGTGGGAGCCTTGAGTAGATAGTGCGAGTAGACACGTTGGATTTTATTTGCGGTTGTGTGCGATGTGAGCTGCAAATATTGCCCTAAAAGCATTATATTGCGATCATGTCAAATCTTTTATTGGAGTTTATTTTTGTTCGGTTTCTTAGTTAGCCTTTTGGCTAAGTGTTTGTTTAGTTAGGTCTCCATTAAGCAAAACCCCTTAGACGCATTTACCTCTTATCTATGCTTTTCCCTCTCGTCTTTCACCTTTGGTGATCGTGATTGTTTTCTTTTGAGCAAGATGGTTGATACAGAACTCCTCGGCCGCAACCGGGGAACCGGGACCAGAGAAAACGATGCGCGCAGCGGTGCCACTGTCTTGGATCCTGCGCTCGATCGATTCTTGATGGCTCGAACCACGGATGATCTGAGACTATGATGCGAGGTATGCGGACTATGATGCGGCAGCAAAGCACCAGAGCCGTACCACCGCCAAAGACATCGTCGGCAGACCGGCTATGCAGAGTTTATGAGGCGAGACCGCTGTTTTCTCCAGTTCATCGAGCCTTTGGAGGCCGACGAGTGGGTCCGTTGATTGAGAAGAAGCGAACTTGGCTCGGTCTGCCGGCGGGGAGAAGGTTTTGTATGCGGCACATCGGCTTGAGGGACTGCAGCAGAGTGGTGGGAGAACTCTTGTGCGCCCATGAGGACCCGACATAACATCACTGGAAAGAATTCGCAAAGGCTTTCCACACCGCTCATGTCATGGAGGAGTGGTTGAGATGAAGAAGGATGAGTTTGGGAGCTCCGGCGAGAGAAACTGTCGGTGAGTGAATATCTCAATAAATTCACTCGATTGGCTCGCTACGCGCCGGAGGATGTAGCGGCAGATGCAGCTCGCGAAGAGGTTCAAGAAAGGCTTGAACCCGGCTTTGAAGGTGCAAGTCGTGAGGCAACGACTATGCTAGCTTCCAGCGATTGGTGGATAAGGCCATTCTCATCGAGGAGAGTCGCCGCGAGCTCGAGGAGTCTCGCAAGAGGAGGTTGATCCAGCGAGGATCACAGTCACACCATCTCGAGGCCTCGTTTTGGTTCCTACCGGCTGCACAGCGCCCAAAAGCAGCAGCAGATCTTGTGGTTTGGACCCGGCTGGACACGCGCGCGATTTGATCGAGCGGCGTCCTAGTGGTTCCATGGACAGCAGCAGCAGAAGAGTAATAATCCGGAAGCATCCATCACTTGCTTCAAGTGTCGCGAAGTGGGACACTATGCTAGCAAGTGCCCTCGAGCGAGCCCCGACACCAGTTCGCTTTGACTTGGGAGCCACACCGGTCGTACCCCTACCCGGGAGCGGGGCGAGAGCACCCGGCCGGGACAGGCCGCGGGACGCCGGTGGTGAGAGGTCGAGTGAACCACGTCACCGCAGAGGATGCCCGAGCAGCGCCGAGCGTTGTGATCGATGCGTTTCGTACATTCTGGCCTCGCCACCGTTTTATTTGATTACGAGCTTCGCATTCGTTTGTTTCTGAGTTTTGCTTTAAAGCAACAATTGAAAACTGTTGCTCTTGGATCTGTTCTTTTAATCCAATCCCGGATCGAGTTGAGGTCCAACCTAGGTTGTCCAGAGTTAGGATAACCATTCGGGAGTTGAGTTCGGGCCGACTGATTTTGTTGGATATGCGATCCTAGATGTAATCTTGGGAATGGATTAACCGAAGCGGCAGCGATGTTAGGCTGTAGGAGCGGCGATGACCTTAATCAATTGAGATGGAGTTAAGGTGCGATTCGCGCCGATGAGTGCCGGCGAGAGGTCATGATTTGCGAGTAAGGTAATCCGGTTGGAGGTGTACGGTTGTCGAGAGTACCCGGCGTATTTCGAATGATCTTCGGGTATGCCACGAGAGAGGAGGTTGAGTTTTGATTGAGCTTGTGCAGTACGCTCCGATTTCCAAGCGACCCTACCGGATGCCACCAATGATTTAGCGAGTTGAAGAAGCAAATTCGGGAGCTGTTGGATAAGGGTTACATCGGACCGAGTTCGTCCCGTGGGAGCGCCGGTGTTGTTTGTCAAGAAGAAGGATGGTAGTCGGCGCATGTGTGTAGACTACTGAGCACTTAATGAGGTCACCATCAAAAATAAGTACCCTCTCGCCCGGGATCGATGACTGTTTGACCAGCTTAAGGGAGGCGAGTGTTCTCCAAGATTGATTTGAGATCGAGGATATCATCGGATGAGGATACGTAAGGAGGACATACCCAAGACAGACCTTCTCGACTCGTTATGGTCTATACGAGTTCACAAGTGATGTCATTTGGTTTGACTAATGCCCTGACATATTTCATGTATTTGATGAATAAGGTGTTTATGGAATATTTGGACAAGTTTGTCGTTGTGTTCATTGACGACATTTTGATATATTCAAGGATGAGGAGGAACATCAGAGCACTTGAGGTTAGCATTGCGAAATTGAGAGATAATCGGTTGTATGCAAAGTTCAGCAAATGTGAGTTTTGGATGAAGAAAGTCGCCTTTCTAGGGCATGTGTTGACAGAGAATGAGTCGCGATTGATCCAGGGAAAGTAAGTGATGTTTTGGATTGGCGATCACCCACTTGATTACCAGTCGGGAGTTTTCTGGTATGGCGAGGATACTACCGTCGCTTTATTGAGGATTTTCGGTGTGGCGGACCCCTCACGCGATTGCTCAAAAGGAAAAGAAATTCTCTTGGGCGCAGAGTGCGAGAAGAGTTTTGAAACTTAAGGAGAGTTTGACCACAGCCCGGTGCTTGTGTTGCCCGATATTAACAAGGATTTTGAGATATTTTGCGATGCCTCGCGCAAAGGTTTGGGTTGTGTCTTGATGCAAGACAAGAGAGTGGTAGCCTATGCCTCACGCCAGTTGAGACCGCATGAGGAGAACTACCCTACCCATGATTTGGAGTTGGCGGCCGTAGTGCATGCTTTAAAGATTTGGCGTCATTATCGATGGGTAACGGATGTGAGGTTTACACGGATCATAAGAGTCAAATACATCTTTACCCAGTCGAGCTTAACCTCGAGCAGAGGAGATGGTTAGAGCTGATAAAGGATTATAATGTGGGCATACATTATCATCTGGAAAAGCTAATGTTGTTGCAGATGCCTTGAGTAGAAAGGTATCTGCAATTCGGTGATGGTTCGAGAGAGTCACCGACTTTGCATGAGGAATTTGAAGCTTAGCCTTGAGTTGGTTGAGCGAGATTTTTGGCGACTATGGAGATGCGACCTACTTTGGATGGCGGATCCGCGAGCTCGGTCGGATGATGAGGCATTTCAATGGATCGTAAAGAATTTAAGTGAAGGTAAAGAGTCGGGATTTTGGTGGATGATCGAGGAACCTTGCGGTTCAAGCGGCGTTTGTGTGTGCCCAACAAGCGAGAACTAAAGGATGTGTTGTTAAAAGAGGCTCATGAGTCATCAGTATTCGATTCATCCAGCAGTACCAAGATGTACCAGACATTAAGGATAAGTATTGGTGGCCAAGCATGAAGCGTGAGATTGCTGAGTATGTAGCCCTATGTGATGTTTGTCGAGAGTAAAGGCGAGCACGAGAGACTGCGGGTTTGCTCTGACCATTAAAAGTCCCCGAGTGGAAGTGGGAAGAAATTGGTATGGACTTTATAGTCGGTTTGCCTAAAACCAAAGAGGGTCATGATTCGATTTGGGTCATTGTGGACCGTTTGACCAAGGTTGCTCATTTCATTCCGCTTAAGGCGACTTACGGTGGTGACAGATTGGCGAGCTATATATGTCGAGATTGTCGGATTTGCATGGTGTGCCCAAGAAGATTGTGTCGATCGTGGATCGCGATTCACCTCTCGGTTTTGGGGTAGTTTCCATAAGGCTATGGGAACTCACCGAATTTCAAGATAAACATATCACCCCAGCATGATGGTCGACAGAGCGAGTTAATCGATTACGGAGGACATGTTGAGAGCTTGTGTGCTCGATCATGGGTCTAAGTGGGACGATTGTCTACCTTTGCGAGTTCTCATACAACAACGATTATGAGGCCGTTGCGAGATGTCACCGTTTGAGGCATTGTATGGCAGAAATGCAGGACTCCTCTCAATTGGAAAGAAACGGGGGAAGGTCAGGTTTTTGGCCCAGATTGTTTGAAAGAAGCTGAGGATAAGGTCCGCTTGATTCAGGAAAGGTTGAAAGCTGCCCAGGCCAGACAGAAAAGCTATGCAGATACCAGACGCCGGGAGCTGAGTTTTGAGCCAGATGATTTTGTGTATCTGAGGATCACACCATTCAAAGGTGTGAAGAGATTTCAGCTAAAAGGGAAGCTTGCACCGAGATATGTCGGTCCGTTCAGGATTCTGAAACGCAGGGGAGAGGTTGCTTATCAGTTGGAGCTACCTGCGTCCTTCAGTGGGGTACATGACGTCTTTCATGTGTCCGGTGAAGAAGTGCTGCAGCGCTGCAGAGGAGGTTGTGCGATTGAGGCCGTTGACTGCAGGAGGATCTGTCATACAAAGAGCACCAGTCAAAATCTTGGAAGTGTCGAGCGAGTCACCCGAATAAAGCGGTCCGTTTTGCAAAGTTCGGTGGAGCAACCATTACGAGGAGGAAGCCACCGGGGGCGCGAGGAGGATCTCGAGCGAGTTTCGAACCTATTCTCTTAGTTGGCCCGGATCTCGGGTCGAGATCTCGTTTAAGGGGCAAGGTTTGTAACATCCTGTTTTTCGAGATTTTTAAAGCCCGGATTTCAAAAATGAATTTCTGGAATTTTCTGAAATTAATTGAAGCTTCAAATGAATTTTCAAAGTTTTAAATGATTTAATGTGATTAAAATAAACATTAACATAAGTGAAAAATATTTTATTTGAGTTCCTTGTGTCACAAGGAATTTTCTAGTATTTTTGGTGAATTTTCCGGATTTATTTGCTATTTTCTAGAGCTTTTAGAAGTTTATTTGAATTTCGGAAAAAGAAAAGAAAAGAAAATAATCCCGCCGCCCGATCTTCCTCTCTCCACGCGTCATCCATCCGCCGCCGCCGCGCGCGCATTTTTTCGCGCGCGCGCTCCGCCGCCGATCGATCCGCGCGCCACGCGTCGCGCATCATACTGACGCGGCGGCGGCTCGCGCGCCCGCCCTCGCCTCGCCTCGGCCGCTCGTCGCGCGCGCGCGATCGCAGCCGTTCGCCCGCGCCGCGCGAACCTAACCCTAATCTTTCCCGGCCGTCCGATCCGCGCGTTGAATCCTAGCCGTCCAAACCTAATCGCGTTCGCCGTCGTCGTAATCGATCGGGATTGCCTCGGTTCGCGTGTTAAAACCCGCCGCCTCGCCTCGGTTCGTGTGCCCGTCGCCCGAACTCGCCGCCGCCGCCCTCGCCTTCGCCCTCGCGCGCGTCGCCGGAGCCGCTCGCCGTCGCTGCTGCGCCGCCGCGCGCCCTCTCGCGCGCCGTCCGTCGCGTCGCGAATACCTCGCCGGTGAGCCTCGCCGCCGATCTCTCGCCGTCGCCGCGTCGCCGCTCGTCGCCCTCGCCGCGCCCGCTCGCCCCTCGGTACCCGAGCTCGCGCGCACAGCGCCGCGCCGCGGCGCGCGCCAGCGCGAGCGCCGCCACGCGTCGCCGATCCGCTCTCGCGCCGCCACGCGTCGCCATCTCCCGCTCCGCGCGCGCGCGCGCGTCCGCGACGCCGCGCGGCGAGCCGCCACGCGCCGCCGATCCGCCGTCGCCGCGCCGCGCCGCGCGATCTCGCCGTCGCTCGGATCTGGACCAAAGGTCGAGATCATGCCGCGTGGATCGCTCTCGCCGTCGGATCCCGCCGCGCGCGCGCGCCGCGCCGCGCCGGGCGACGCCGCGTCAGCCCTAGGCGGCGTGGCATCGTGGCATGCCACGTCGCGCCACGTCGGCCCTAGCCGCCTCCCGAGCCACGTGGCGCCACGTCGGCCGCCACGTCGGCCGTGCCACGTGGCGGCATATATGCCGCCGCCACGCGGCAAGACGCCCCGCCGCGTCGACCCTCTCCCCGTGTCTTATTCGTGGACCGGGTCCACGGTGAACTCGGAATTTGGTGCACGGGTTCACAAAGACAAGTAGTTTTTTCAATTTTCCCGAATTAATTTTGAATTAATTTTCCGGGAGCCCGTTCTCCTCCGTCCTAGCTCCGATTGACCCCGTTCTTTTTTCTAAATTCATCTAAAATCGAGCTCTAGCTGTTGGTTCTGTTTTTGTGAATTTTTGAGTTCTTTTGCTTGTCATTTTATGTGTTTCTTTGTTTCGGTCGCTTTCTCTCGTTAGATTCGGATTAGGAGGAGCAGGTTTCGCGCTGAAGACCGGAGTACCCACGAGCATAACGAAGGCAAGTCGTGTCCCTTGATCATGTTGAACACAATTTTACAAACTATTATGTAATTATTTTGCTTTAAATTACATTGCATTGCTATTTTTATTCAACCCGTTGCACAGGTAGTTATTGTCCCAATTGCAATTATACTTCCTTGACACTTTGAAATACCATGATACCTTTGTCACCATAGGTTGGGAAATTTATTAGTGATACTAGTTTATTTATCACATGGGTTGGTACGATTAGATTGCTTAGCCTGTTTAAATTTACGTTTGGTCTCATCGCACATGTTAAATTATTAATTTGCCTTAATGACATATGGAACTGTGGTTGGTGCCACATGTATTAAAATTTGTGCCACGTCATTGGTGTGACGTTGGCTTGGTTATACAAATGGGTTTTGCACTCGGGCGAGTGATCGTGCAGTAAAGTGGGAAGTACAGTTGTACTTTGGGAGATGTGGTAGTCTCGCCCGGGTAATGCTAAGGACTTAACTTTGTGCGCCATTGATCTGAGCATAATCGTGCAAACCACATGTCTATTATGGGATGGACCTGGCTGATTAATTTGTAATATTTTAATTCAATTCTGCCATTGTGATGGACATGGTTGCTGATTTCCATGTGGCGCAAGGGGGGGTGTGATGCGAAACCCTAGCGGGCAGGATTGGATTGAGGTAGAGCATTGTAAAGGCCTTGTTGTGATTTCCTTAGGCCTAGGCTAATCACATCGTGTGGGTACAGTTGTGCAACCTCTGCGAGTGTAAAACTATTCGAATAGCCGCGTCCTCGGTCATGGGCGGTGCTCGGGATTTCACACGAGGTTAGTGTTTCATTTATAACTTGGCGGTTTATGTTGGGAGTGGGACGGGTAGTTCTTTGTTGGTTTAAGCTTGTGAATTGGTGTTCACAAGTGGTTCATGTTTATTCCTTTGATTATCTATTATTCTGTTTTGATTAACTTTCGCTTTCAAGTTATTTAATATATTTCATCAATAAATGCCTTTATGCAAATTAACCTTTCACCTTCCTTTGGTAAGCCTTGCATATTATATTGCATTCATTGTTACAAGCGACTTCTTTGAGTACCAATGTACTCACGGCTTTACGCCTATGTTGCTCGATTGAGGAGAGGAGTACTACCGGCAGGAGGTGCGGAAGGAGAGTACTACGACGACTTCACGGATTAGGCTTCGTTCTCCACTCGATAGCCTGTGGCTTGTCGATTGGTCGCTACGCTTTATTTTGGAGTTCCGCTGCTATTTTGTTAAGCCCTTCCGGCTAGAGATATTGTAAGCTTGGCCATAAGGTCGTACCTTGATATTTTATCGATATTCTAGTTTTCCCTTATTATTGTCGTGTGTATGAATGTGATGACATCTATGTTTGACTGTGTGCACTAGCGTGATCCTGGACTAGTGCAGTTTACACAGAGAGACCGAATTTGCATATTCGGGTCTCGACAGGGCGTCAGCCATGAGGAAGGGGAGGAGAAAAGAAAAGAAGAGAAGGAAGCCGTCGGTGATGAGGGAAGAAGGAAAAGGAGGATAGGAAAGAAAAGAAAGTAGGAAGGGAAAGGAAAAATAAGAGAGGGGAAAAACGAGAAAAAGGAAGAGGGAAGGAAAAAAAGAGAAGAAAAATGGGGAAGCCTGATCTGGCGTCCCTCTCCCTGTTATTCATTGATTCTTGCATAAGCTATTGTGTCGATTATGAGAATTGATCCGGGTACCCATTAGTAAATCGCTGATTAATGTGGATGCCTGAAAAGTGAATGAAATCGGTGCTGCCACTTTTGAATAGGTTCATTCGTGGCGGGAGAGGGAAAGGGAGAGAGAAAGTTTAGAGGCTTATCTTTTCGTTCCGATAGCAAGCGAAAAAAAATTGAACGTGTAAAATGCTATCTGTGAGTATTAATGACAATATCGCTAAACTCTTGGATCGGTTAAACATTAGCACAATGGGAAGGTGTCTGGTGAGAGGAACTGGCTGTGTTGGGTTTATGCGTTAGAGCGACGTTATTTGCTCGTATGTGTATGCATTGCGTTAGCAATGAATTGAAAAGGTCAATACTTGTTCAGGTGGCAGATCGAGTCTGGTGCCATCCACGCACTATCCATCAGGTTAACAGGTAAGTGCATAGTAGAACAGCGAATTATAATGAATGCTTACTATTTGTGTCTCCATACCATGATCTACAGTATTTATGAAATGTTATACAAGATTATGTGTTAATCATTGCCCAATGAGTGCTGCTTATGATTAAACATCCGCATTTGAAGAATGTTGCATTGTGCAAAATGCAAAAAAAGCCAGGTCGGTGAGATTGTGAGAAAGTCTTATGACTAGTCTGGAATGCTCTTGAATAAGACTTACAGAGGTAGGCACTCCACGGGAGTGGAGGTTGAGACCTCGTATGAAAGAGGACGAGGCGATTGAGTAGTCTATCGACAGATGGATACTTCACTATACCGAGATAAGCTACAGTTACAGATGCATTACAGATACATTGCATTGCATAAAAGTAATATAGACAGTGATACAGTTACAGAAATTTGATTTACAGTCTACAGCTCCAATAGATGTGATTTACAGTTCACAGCCACAGAATTGATTTATAGTTTACACTCGTGAACTTGATTTACAGCTTACAGTTGTAGAATTGGTTTACAATTTACAGTCGTAGATTTGATTTACAGCTTACAGTTGTAGAATTAGTTTACAGCTTACAGTCATGGATTGATTTACAACTTGCAGTCATAGAATTGGTTTACAGCTTACAGTCACAGATTGATTTACAGCTTACAGTCGTAGAATTGGTTTATAGTTTACAGTCGTGGATTGATTTATAGCTTAATCGTGGAATTGACTTACAGTTTACAGTCATGAATTTATGTAATTGTTTTATTGTGTGCTTGCTGCGTCTTCGGACTCACTCTTACTTTGTTATTATTTTTTTAGGGTGATCCGGATTGACAGCATGCATAGAATATGAGTAGTCCTTTTGCACAGCACCTGTGGAATAACCGCTTAGTCATGCACTGAGCGTTTATATTTAATCTCTTATTAAGTCTTTTGTGGCTCGCGTGTAATATACATGGAGCCTGTGGTGGTGGGTCTCTATAGTTATGTATCCCGTAGCCTTTTTATGTTAAGGGTTTTTGCAATATGTAATTAGTTGTCATATTTCAATTTACTCTATTCCCATATGTTGTTTGCTCAATGTTGGTAGTCCTATAACAACAGAGGAGGTGCCATCAAAAGTGTAATTAGCACCGTCTTTTTTAGGATAAGTGTGTGATGTATAGAGATGACAACGGGTAGATACCCGCTGGGTATAGCCAACCTATACCCGTACCCGATAGATAAAACTCTACCCGCTACAATACCCGTATCCGCACACGGGTATAGAAACTTACTCATACCCGCACCTGCGCCGGTATTTGTACCCGACAGGTAACCCATACCCGAATTGATAAGGGTATATACGGGGCACAGATATATACAGGCGCGGGTATTTTCATCGGCTTTGTTTTGAATATATATATATATATATATATATATATATATATATACAGGCTACAGGTATATGTACCCGTTGCTATCTCTAGTGTATTATGTATATGAGTCGTCGGGTATATTTTACCCGTAGGTATTAGTATAAACCCGCACCTGCACCCGCTCTATCCGATGGGTAGAGGTTTTTACCCATTAGCATACCCGCGGGTGAAGATATCTTTTTATACCCGCCTCTTTATCGGGTAAAACCCATCGAGTACTCAGGTTTCAGGTACTCGTTGCCATCTCTAGTGATGTAGCATCCTAAGCCCTATGGACGGCCAGGTGTTACATTGTTCTCGTGGTTCTATTTTCCCTTTTATTTCCCATGTCACGTTTGTTGTTTCTTTATCACACTTTTTTATTTTGTACATTATTGCTACTCTTAATTGGTTTTACGCATACAATTTAGGAAAAAAATAAATTAATGAGATTGTTGGCCTTTTTAAAGTATACAGCACCAAAATATATTTGGTAACAAAGCATCAACAACCAAGGACAATTCTGCATTGGATGACATATTCCAGCGTTAAGGCCCTTAAGGGTACACCAGGATATATTCTCAGTTTAACAACATTTTTTTTTCTGGTAATGCAACGCTACAACATTTTTTCTGGTAGTGCAACGCTACAATAATGGCATTCAACCCTATGGAACAAGAAAGCTGCAAAAAAAAAAGTGCTCATCGGTGCAGGAGACTAGTGTGAAATAATCTAGGACTGATAAGGAAGTTTTCTCTTGTCACCCCAATCAAAATCGACCCATTTGGTGTAGAGTAAAAAAACAAAAATGGTACGAAACAGGATAATGCATGCTAATCCTTTTGACAAATTGTACACTGTTGTATGTAATATTTAGGTAATTAGGGCCTCTACGCGGTTTGGAGTTCAGATAACTCCGAATGCTGATTGCAGGGTTGATGTGATGCGGGATGTGATCGCATTTTGAGCGGCATTTTGAGCAAAAGCCCGGATGTTCTTCTTGGCATCTGTAATATATAATCACAGCAATGAAATATGTCAGATTTGGATATATCCAACAAGACAAATCTGCATTGAAATCATAGCAAGCTTCAACATTACATAATGAACTTATTTTGCCACAACAAATAACACCAACATGACATGAAATGTCAAAGAGCTCTTAAATCAAAATTTCTCATGGTGTAGCTGAAGGAGACGTAAATGAAGGTTCAAAGAGATGTAAATGAAGATTCAAAGAGATAAAAGTCTAGAGCAAATAACACTAGCTCATGATGTTTTGTTGCTGCACACATGCCAAAAAAATTTCGGGCAGTTAATCCAAGAAGTTGAACTGGCTAGCACAATCTTACAAACAAAAAAGGCTAGCATATTATACCCAAGGTACTAAATAGCGAATAGCGGATAGCAGGCGATATTGCGGACGATATATTCCAATAGTGGAATCTAAAAAATACTAACAATTTTGAGTTACTCACGCATATATATCATGATTCATGAGTCATGACTTATTAACCTAAACATATATCCTAGATTCCTGGGTAGCATGCATGTTCCCATCCAGAAATATGCAGAGATGTGCCTCAAAGACAGTTGCTTTCGACTAGGAATGTAAATCATAGCGTGTGACTTGCCGGCTATAGCGAACAATTTGCAAAAGAAAATCATGCAAAGACAAAATAAGAACTATTAGCATGGAGGGGGATGGGGGATAACAAATAAGTACCGCACAAATCACTGTAAGAAGGAGAAGCATTTGATATATAGAGCTAATTAATGGTGTTGGAGCAAATAGCGGGCGCTATATCGGCCTGACAACTGCAATAGTGGGCGCTATGTCGGCCTGACAACCGCAATAGCGGCCGCAAAGTTCCAGCCTGCTATTTTCCAGTGCTATTTCGCCTCAGTAGCGCTGTTACTCCGCTACCGCAATTGCGGGCCACAACAAACGCTATTTAGTACATTGATTATACCAAATGTAACGATATGATGCAAAATTGAAACTACTTGTTTTTCAACTAAGATGCTTACTTTCAATACATAACATTGGTCATAAGAATCAATAATCAGTTTGTGAGAACCTTGCAGTACAACATAACTTCCCTGGGCCAAGATATATTGACTACTGACAAGAATGTGAAGTATACCATACCTTTATTGCATTTGGTGAACCCAACAATGTTTGCTATGCTTAGACTGAAGCAAACTCCAACAACAAGAAGGTAATCAGCTTCAAGTCTGATGAGTGAAAATATCCCGAGAACAATCCATGCAGCAGCCTGAAAGATTGTTTGGTTTATATATTATCTAAAGTCTAAACAAAGCTACAAAGCTCTAACATGAATTACTTGTTACATTAGTTCATAAAATGTATTAAAGGAACAAGACAAGACTTTTAGGATTAGCTGTAGAATATTGGCACATACAAGACTCTTTTTTAGCTATCATCTACATCTATTAACATAAACTTCAATTTTCTCAAGAGAACAACGCATCAGATAGAATAGTTGATAGTTCTTCTAGAGCAACATTACCCCAGAAAACTTAGTGCATTTCATGAGACTCACTTTCGGTGGGTGCTAGTAATGTGTGTGAACAGAGATTGCTGTAAATACAGTTTTTTTTCCTCACACAGTTAATGAAATTGCCCACAGCCAGCCCACGAAAATGCTGCAAATGAATGAATTTATATAGAGGTGCAAAAAACAATGCAGCATCTACATATTTAACCATCAACGAGACAGCATTGCGCCTATGTTGACTATCCCCAACAGTTCTAAACCACAGTTCTGACAAGGTGACATGCTTTTTTCTCCTCTCCTACCAAGTCCTATGACTTCATGAAAACCAGAGCAACATTACCACCTTAAACATCGATAATTGGAAAATGGACATGGACAAATTAACCAAAAAGAAAAAAATGACACAACTAAGCAGGTATAATTGAGAAATGTAAGTAAAATATGATGTCATTTTTGCCTTTTTTTCTTCAAAAAACATACTACTAGCCTTGGGAGTAAATATAACTGCTTGGTGTTGCTCTAAACCGCAAACAACATCTTTTCATTAAGTAGTCATCTTGATATATCTAAGCATAATGTGTATGAACAAGTGATGAACTGAAACATCAAAATAGTACTATTAAATTTCTAAAGTTGCATGTTCTCAATAAAAGAGTCTTAGCCTGTAATCAACCAAGGTATGTGAAAGTACCATACGTCTATACTTATCCAGCTCCTGCATCTACTCCATTGAACCCTCTAATAGATAATGCATCACTTACAGTCAAGTAAAGAGTCCACCAGAACAACCACGAATCCTTTTTGTTCATCCGAGCGAGAGACTGCAAGGAAACACTTACATCAACATACAATCATTTTACGCTTAAAACAGCAACAGAAATATCAAATACGAAACAAGCACGAACCTCCCCATCGAGGCACTCATACTTCCACACGCTATTGCCCTCATCGTCAATCTCATTCCACCACCGCAGCCCGACTAATATCCTACCACTCACATTCTTCACCACCCAGAAGTCGAGCGCCGCAAGGAGCACGGTGACGACAAAGATGATGACGAAGCTCTTCACGAAGAGCGAAAACAGGATGTAGAATGCTAGCGACCCCGCCTTTGCAGACATAAGAATAAGCATCAAATGAAAACGGCAATCCTACGGAGGACAAGAGAATTTCATGAAAGAACAAGTGGGTACCTTGAAGAGCACATGGAAGAAGCATGTTATAGGGTTGGCATAATTCTCACCAACCACCTGCAACAATGTTCATGTCATTATTTGTTCAGACAGATTATATCAGATCTAAACAGATTAGAAGATTAAGCTAAACAGAATTAACATAGTATAATTCAGCCCAAGAAATCAACTCAACCGCATCCTCCTATCCTAGAAGAAACCAAATCTTGATTGATTAGCCCAGATCTCAAGTCATCAATAATTCCTTTTTGTCACCAATTGAGATTCAGACACCACTATCCCAAGAAACCTCCAGATTGGATCCGAACCAGAACACGTGAACCCTAATCCAAGAAACCGCTAGATCTGGGACAAGTTCCTCCTCCTACTTGAGACCAGATCCAACAAAGGATGGAAAGAAAGCGAACAACTCGGATCCGGACTTCATGCAGAGATGAAGAAGACGAAAGTGGGGAATGGAATGATGCCATCACCTGGGGTCGATCCATCGATCCTTGGTGCCGCTCCCCTTTACCTCCGCCTCGCTCTCTCGCGGTCTCGCTTCCCTTGGGTGCTAACTGCAGAATGCACCGACTTTCTGTGCTTGGCTTTCCTTTCTTGTTTGCGTCGCGCTCTGAGTCTCTGATTGGGCTGGTCTGCCTGCCTGTGCACCGAGTCTGTTTGCCCGCTCGCTTCGGTTTTAACTTCTAACATATAATTTATTATTTTTAAAAAAGTATTTCAATACTTTCTTTAATAGTGATTTATATAATTTTTAAAACATAACAAATGATAGATAGATGTTACTTACCTCTTCATTTACTTTGAGATTAGTGCTACTCTTGTTAGAGAGGAAAGCATAGAAACATTGCTCTATTTTTTAATTATATATTTTTTAATATTTTAGTTTTGTAGATTTTTTTCCTTTTTTTCCTTTTTTCCTTTGTATTATCTTTGATGGACTAACCTTTTTGTTCTATTTTTAAACTTTTTAAATTTAATTGTACCAAAAAAAACTATCAGCAGTTACAGTGCAAAATAAGCCAACTACAGTAAAAAAATATAAGCCACCAAAAAAGCCAAGTTGAGCTCCCCCGTATGTTCCAAATCCTCGATTTAGTCAAGAACCACAAAAGAGGATTTCTTTTTGTATAAAAATATATCCAAAGTCTAGACCATTGTATGTATGTATGTATGTATATATGTATGTATGTATGTATGTAAAAGCATCATAGTCCTTGAACTCGCTTAGTACATTTAAAACAACTCGTCGAATTTTCCACGCAGTTACATAGCTAGATATTGAATTGCATATATTTATATCAAGACATAGAGCTGTACTTGTTATACAACTCTAGTGCTTACGATAAAAATATAGTTGTATTTCTTATAAAACTGTAATAGCTCTCAGACTTGTGTTGAGTTATACTTATTATACAACTTTAGTGCTTATGATAAAAATATAGTTGTATTTCTTATAAAACTATAATAGCTCTCATACTTGTATTTATCTACATGCTTATAATTTTGATCCACAAAAATCGATGATGTAGATCTTTTTTTCATCAATTAATGTAAAATTTTCTAGTCCTTAAGAACGAACATGATTGTTTCTTTCGTCTTTATTTTAATGATACAATAGATAGCCACATCCAAAATATTAATGGGTTATTATGACAAATCCAGCCAACCATAAATTATGCTCCCCAGGAGGTGGAGATATGATAGGCTTAGGGGGCATTCAAATTAGCTTCTGCTTGAAGAAGTCATAAACCGATTTGAACACCTTGGTTTTTAAAAGTGATTTCTTCAAGTCTCTTATAAAAGTAGTTTCTCCAAGCTGGTGGCCAGCTTTCGCATCCACGTCTTCTAAAAGTTATTTTTCAAATTTTATTCCAATAGTTATTTCTTATAGCCGTTACTATTCTATTTCAGTCAAAAGCTATCAGCTCTTGCTGATTAAAACACTCCCTTACTTACATTCACAAACAAGTTCTTTCAAAGGAAATGTACATACAAACTCAGTAGATCATACCATTGCAAACATATATAAAAAAACTTTGTAGATTTAGACATATATCGTTGCGCTTATATACTGCAATGCAAGAAGTAAAACACATGCTTCACATATTGACAAGTGACTACCACTACATGTTGACATAGCGACTATCGCTCCATTTTTTTGTTTTATCCGCAAGGCCGCAGCATAATCTTCATGTTTTTCTACATGTTTGCCAAATCTGCGACATTCTTGTCCTTGATTTGGTCATATCACTTCACTTAATTGTAGTGGCGGGGGCTTGGAGGGCATACGGAGTGAGCCAATGACATCATACGCTTAGCTTAACAAAGGAAGCAAGAATTTAAATGCTTAGCTTAACAAAGAAAGCTAGCATGCATTCAAGTGGAAAAGCATACTTCTTCAGCAAATCTTTTTGAGAGGGGGGCATGGCCCCCTTCGGGTCTAAGAGCAACTTCAGCAAGGCCCCTACTTGAGCCTCTAAACTCAGATTTGAGAACTAGAGCAAAAAACTGAACTCCAGCAGGGCTCCTACTTGAGCCCTCAAAAATAGGGACCTCTCAAATGAGGCCTCTAAGCCCTCATTCCTAGGGGGCCCCTACTTGAGCCCTCAAACTCATATTTATTCGTATTTGAATAAATACGTCCCTCATTCGGAACAAATTTGAATTTAAATTTGAATATTCGTATTTGAATTCATAAATTTAAATGTCCCTCATTGTGCTTTCAATTTAAATTCGGAATAAATTTGAATTTAAATTTGAATATTCGTATTTGAATTCATAAATTTAAATTCGGAACAAATTTGAATTTAAATATGAATATTCGTATTTGAATTCATAAATTTAAATTTGGAATAAATTTGAATTTAAATTTGAATATTCGTATTTGAATTCATAAATTTACATATTGTCCCTCATTGTGAAATCATAAATATTTTATTGTGTATTGTGCTTTTATCCCATATATATGTATATAGTGTGTGAGGAAATAGAGAGAATTGAGAAGTAGGGGCTCTGTTTTGAGGGCTCCTGCTGGAGTGCAGCCCAGAAAACAGGGCCCTCAAAAGTAGGGAGAGCCCTCAAATGAAAAGTAGGGGCCCTGTTTTAAGGACTACTGCTGGAGTTGCTCTAAGGAGCACCAGAAACATCGCGGTCATCCCAAGGTTTACAGAATAGAGCTCCCGCGGCGTGGCTCACCTACGAGCTCGACGAGCGCCCTAACACTGACCTCACCGGTGATGAGTTCTTAGCGCTCTACACGGCGGCGGCGGCGGCTCCACCAGTGCACCTGGATGATGTTGACGTGCACTCTAAGGGGTGATCGGAATAGCAATGACTTTTGACTTTTGCTGAAAAAACACTGTAGCTGACTGAAAAAACACTGTAACTGAGTTAGTTTATTGAGTATAATTAAATGTAAAAAAATATAAAATAAACCGAAAACAAAAAGCGAAAAAAGTATAAGTGAATTTAAAAAAAGACAAAAAAATTTCACTGTAGCGCGCACAGTGCGCGCTACAGTGAACTCATCGCGATCGCCCACCGCTCAGCGTTGGCAAAAGCCAACCTGAGCGGGGTTAACTCGTCGGTCGGGGTATCGAGCAGCGTGGACTGGAGGGAGGGAGGCGCGGTGACATGTGTGCATTTTTTTATTGCTATTCCCAATGTATTTATCTTACCTGCACTTGCATGCAGTGTATAATGATCCATCTTAATTTTATATGATTTTTTTTTGTATGCATATGTAGGATCCCATTCGCCGTAGCAGCAGCTATGGAAGCATTGTACGAGATCCAGGGCAGAGAGTTGGTGTCGCTCTCACAGCAGGGGCCCATAGGCTACGATACAGGTGATAATGGCTGCATTGGTGGCTGTAACTTGATGAATTTGGCGATCCAAATTTTTTATATTTTAAAACTAGTTTTTGAATTAGTAGTTAGCTCATATAATATAATAATAATGAATATCACACTCATCCAGATGTATAACTAAAAGGGTATAGTAAATAAATATAAACATGCCAAATAGCCAAGGGCATATCTCATAGACTGGGGAGGCCGAATACAGACAAAATCTTGCATCGAAAAAGACATATAGCAGTGGATTCCCTCAGGATATGACGATAGGCAACCGACTGGAGCATGCGACTTAGTACTTGGTGTCATCTTCTGTTGTAAATAATACGGTATAAGTATATATTTAGATTTAATTCTAGCATATTCAATAAAGACATAATCATTATATAAAAGGCATATAAATGACTCGACTACCATATAAACATATGAATTTTTTAAGTCATCCAAATTAAAACATATGCCCAATAAATATATTATGTAAGAGTTTAAAATCAGTATATATATATATAGACAAATTAAGTCATACCAACTGAATATTGACAACAAGATGAATATAACAAGTATGATCAAATTTGACATCTTATAAATATTTTGATTGTCATATTTTGCTCTCAGAACGCTAATTGCATAAGATTCATTCTTGGTCATCTCCACTATGACAGATATTAATCTTGATTATATATGACAGTTATTGATTAGATCTTGAGCTCTAAATCAAGTTTTCTATTAAAGGTGATCATTGGATCATGAACAAATGTTGCTGGACAGTACAATTGAATATTATAATCAATCTAACCTTCAAATAGACTGAAAAATATTGATTATAACAAAGCAACATAATTGGCTACAGCTAGATCAAATGAAAGCAAATTCTTGAACTGATATAATATCAAGTATAGCCGATTGAATGATTAGAGCAAATACAATAGTGAAGCTAGCCGAAAGCTCAAGATCAATCTACCGTCACATTCATACATAATCTCATAAATATGTCATATCATCACAGAGCAATTATACTTATTCCACAAAATCACTTTGCACTTTCTTCAGAATAGATATCCGTCAAGAACAGGAGCAAAGGAAAACGAATGTTGTAATACTCACAACACCAGTGGTACTCAAAACCACTGAGAAGAAATCAGAGCAAGGCACGCCTCAAGGCGCTGTCCCAGAAAACCAAGCGCATCGCTTTGCCGAGTAAGAAAACAAAGGTTAACGGAGATACAATGACGGCCTTCACACCTCGGCAAATTGAAGAGTTAAGTCGAGTGCTGGAGATGCCATACAGGACCACCAAAGTACACCCAACCAAGTGCACTAAAGAACAATAGAGGACCACCAATGTCTTCTCCCTTTCCCGTTATAAGCTTGATGTTTAAGATAATATCCGCTTCATCTAGATATGTCAAAATTATGGGAAAGAAAAGACTCTGTTGTATTGATTACTTCTATGTTGGTCCCAAAAAGCAATATGTCATCTACATATAGACATAAAATAACTCCTTCACCCCCAATGAACTGATAGTAGACACATTTATCAGTTTCGTTCACACAAAAGCCGACCAGGGTCATTGTCCTATCGAATTTCTCGTGACATTGCTTTGAAGCTTGTTTTAGGCCATATAAGGATTTAATCAATCGATATACTTTGTTTTCTTATCCTTCAACCACAAAATCATCGGGTTGTTGCATATAAATCTTCTCATCCAACTCTCAATTTAGAAAAACGGTCATTACATCCATTTAATGTACTTGGAATTTATATACGGCAGCTAGTGCTAGAAGCACCCGAATTGTGGGTAAACGAGCCACAGGAGAGTATGTATCAAAATAGTCTTCTCCTTTCTTTTGCATAAAACCCTTAGCCACTAAATGGATCTTGTACTTTTCAATAGTACCATCAGGTCTATGCTTTCTCTTGAAGATCCATTTGCAGCCCACTGACTTACAGCTAGGCAAAAGATCTATAATTTCCCATGTTCTATTAGCTATGATGGAATCCATCTCGCTACAGACTGCTTCCTTCCAGTAATCCATATCCAGAGATGCATATGCCTCTAAAAGAGTTTGTGGTTCCCCATCCACGACATAGGTGACATAGTCATCGCCAAGTGATTTTTCAGTCCTCTTACTCCTCCTCAACTCCAACTCTGAAGCGGTGTTATCCACACTAGGAAGAATAGAGTGTTTATCTAAACCAGTATCCTTGCATCACGTGTCGCTTGACTAAACACTACACCAATCCCCTTCGCACCTGCCCCAACTACAGCACCGCCATCATCGCACCCAACGTTTCCCGCCTCTCTCCTTCACTATAAAGCCATGCATCAGTCTCCACTCACCTCCCCTCACCACCAATTGAACGCGAGAGCCCCTGACCCTTCTTTGTCCTCGTCTCCAGCCAATCCGTCGCCCTAAAGCAATCCCTAATTTCACTGCACCACCGTCGAATTGCTTGCATGTGGAGCTTCGCTCGAGGATCCCGAAGCAACCTTAACCACCGCCAAGCACCCCCTTTCCTCCAATGAGCCCGCCACATCACCTACCTCACCGTCGATTGGGTCATCGCCACCAGCCCAGCCCTCACCCCTAAGCTCCACTGTTGCTTCAGGTAAGTCCCTTATAGTCCCTAGAAGCTTCCTAGCTAGGAATTATATCCTAGTGGCCTAGCAAGTCGTGGTGCCGTGCTTCAGCCACCGCCACTGCCTGGCTTCACCTCCAACCACCATAGACCCCAAAATAGCCCGCACCGCCTCATGTGGAGGTTTGCATCAAACCATAGGGTCCATTTTGACCCTTGCATTTGGCCACAGTAGCTCCTCTCACCGTCGGCAAGCTGTGCCATGCTCAACGGACGGGAGAGCTCCCATAGCAATGCCATAGATTTAAACATGCTTGATTGATGAATTAATGATGGTAGTTAGCACATTAATCCTCCACTGACCCATGGGCCAACCCTTTTTGTTTAGCCCTTGTTTGCATGACAAGTGGGCCCCAAGCCCTTTTTAAAACTTTTCAACCCAGTTTTAAGAACCTTAGCCATTGGCAAGTGGGCCCCATGCTACTGTTTTCACAGTACTGATGCCATTTGTCAGCCTCTTGGCTTTTTCTTTTAGAAAACAAATCTAAATTAAATTAAAACCCAATGGGGCCTAGCTGTCAGTCTCTATAGCCTTTTCATAGATTCTTTATTCAAAAATTAATTTAGAATTTAATGGACCACACCTATCAATGAGAGTAATCTCTCTCTCTCCTCCATTTATTTCTTGAATTAAATCTAGGTTTAATCTTTGAAGGACTCATTCTCACTTATTTTAACTCCAAATTTAATAAAATTTATTTCCAAATTTTTCTAAATCAAAGATCTATTGAATTGTTGTAAAATCTTTCATTTTTGAGTTTTTTTGAATTTTTATTTGGATTTATTTGTTTGTTTGTGCATTTATTGGCTTTTCATTGTGTTCATCTGAGTAGAGTACGAAGACGCAGAGGAGCCCAAGTTCAAGGCAACGCAGGAATCTCAAGATCAACCTGCTTATGAGCCAAGTGAGTCAATACTTTGACCATATTGAACTAACATTTTATGTAAATTTATGTCTGTTTAAATTATCAAATTGAATGATAATATTTATCATGCAAATATATGTTAAAATTAAGGTTACATATATGCCTACTTGACATTCTAACATTATTAACCATCCTTTGGACACTTGAATCGCATGATTCTTGTCACTCTAGATACTTAATAGTAAATTTTACTAGCTATAGGTCGTAATTAAGTGCCATGTAAGTCTTGCTTAAGTAGTAGGGCATTAATTTGCCCTATCATTATATTTTAATTATAAAACTTATTTTGGGTAGTCATTAGAGGGAAATGGTTAGTATATTTGAGATAACTTAGTTTTGTGTTTCTCAAAACTCTAAAACATGTTGTTACCATATCTGGGTGGATGGTATGATGGATGGTGCAGATGTAGCACGAAAAATTATGGTTTGTGGCGTGTACCACCCTGATAACTTTACTAAATCCTATGATGATCTCCCAATTTAAAATAGTATAATCATAAGTTTATAATGAGTATGAGCTACCTAACTAATTTATATCCACTAGTGTGGGTTACACCATTGGAGTGACACACGAGTCGTGTCGCTGATTTTAAGCCGTCATAAACATGGTTTGTGTCACTGGTGTAAGCCACCGTGTGGTGCAAGAGAGGGTCTAAGTGTGGTGGATATAACCACACTCAGGTGAAACCTTACGGGTGCAATCTACACTAGGGAATGCATTGTAAAGTCCTTGTAGTGATCTTCATGATTTACATACCCAAGAAAATGTGTGGAACATATCAAGTCGATGATGCGGATACGCACGTGTCTTGTACTTTTCAGTTAAATATATTATTCAACTGGAAAGAGTTATTGAGCCGCATCAAACGTTGCCAGGTGAACTCATTCCAAACTAAATATAATGTTGTTATTCATAAGAATAAAATACTACCTCATGTCATTAAATGGTGCATTCTTAGGTTTGTCGATGGCAAAGCAATGGAGACATAAAGGAAGAGGAAAACCACATTAGGTGTCAAAGACATGAAGGAAGAAAGCTCATTCAGTGGGAGAGCAAAAGGGAGAAGACCAAGGACTTAAACTACAAGTTTTGGATAAGATTATTCAGCCAAATTCGTACCTCCCACAAGGCCAATTGGATTCAAACTCGGATTCAACTCAGAATTCAATTCGGATTCGGTTCGGGACAGCCTGACAGGCACTTACTAAAAAGGTCATAACTTTAACAAACGGAGTCCGATTTGGGTGTTCTTGTACTCCTTGGAAAGATATTTTCAAGGGCTACGCAATGGATCTGGTCCCAGCATCAAATTCATCACGGATCAAAAGTTATGGCCGAAACAATGTGACGGCTGTAAAATCTAGTTTCCTTTTGTGAGAGTTCGTATCTAAAACCATATAGGGTTGAGTTGTACTAGGTTTGTAGACTCTATGGACGTCCCAAGGTCCTATATAAGCCATGTATTGGCAGCCTAAGGGCTCAGACCACCTTTGAGAATAATCAATCTATTGAACTTTGTTCGAGTTTATCATTGTTGCTGAAATTCCGTGAAGGAATTAGGAGTGTTCTTCAATTAAGATCGTTCAGCCTTTCCGCTGGGAATTGGGTGCACGATAGATCTTCGCTTGGTGGTCGGCGAAATCAACGCGAGTGTGTTTTGGCGGATTAAAGAGTGTTCGTCCCTTGCATTGGCATTGGAGGATCATTGCGATTCAACAAGACTCCCGCGAGTATCCATCCTACGTCGAGAAGATCGGGCGACCCGTATCATCCGTATCGAGCGCGGTTTACTCGGTAGGATCTTATCCCTTTACTTTTAGATTGATTTATTTCTGTCCTATAGTCCAATAAACCGAAAATTGCAACAAAAAAATCCAAACCCTAGTTTCACATCTGTTATTTTTGTGAGTTTTATTAAGTTTTGATCCATTAGAAATTTTGTTTACGTGCGGATCTTAGTGTCCTTTTGCGTTGCTTAATCGTTGTTATTTTGAACCCTTGAAAATCCGCTAGTTGATCTTTCAATTAGCATCCAAAAAAAAGTAGATTCAATTTACTTTTTGAAACCTTGTTCTTGCTGTCCACATAAGATCTTTGTGCATCTTGAAAGAATATCACATCCGAATATAGGGTTTCCTTTTTCTTGATTGATTTGGCCACAAGAATCTTAGTTGCACATATTCAGATCTTCACTTAAATCCTTTGAACCTTGAGACTAGTTTTTGATAATTGCTTTAGGGCTGTTCTAGAATTATCTACACATTGCTGAACAACTTTGGACTTACGAACAATTAAACCTAGTTCGGCCTTGAGTTTTAAAAAAAAAAGAGAGCCAAAAAAAAAAGAGAAGGCAGCCGATTGAAAAGAAAAAAGCGGAGCCACGGCTTAAGCAAAAAAAAAAACAAAGAAAGAAAGAAAGAAAGAAAAGAAAGCATTGGCCGAATTTGGGTGATTTAATCTTAGTCCATAAATTCAGATTGTGTATTTAATTTCTTTGGACAATCTAGTGCCCTGAAATTCATATTATTGCAATTGGCTAGCGTCTCTCCTAGTACTTGGTGCAAAACGAGCTAATATTCCCGATTGTTTCCTTTAGCTCATTCCTTTGTTTGCGTCGAGTCACATTGATCATTGCGTGTGCGTTCATATACTTCACTTATATCATTTGGATCGGCACATAGGCAATATTTTCTAGCTTGGATTATTACTTAATTCAACAACATCGTGAAATTCAGATTGTGTAGGATAAACACTTCCTAACCAAGCTCCACTAAATATCTTTTGCCGTGCAATTGTGGGTCACTTTTAAATCCGCTTGATCATCACTTGCTATTATAGCCACCACCAAGTGTAAATTTCTTATTTGCCTCAATTCACTTCGGAAAGGTAAGAACTTTACTTGGTGAGGAAAAAGTGAGATTGAGTGAACTCTACTATCATACATATATTTGTGTTTGCTTTGCACAATCTAACCATGACAGGTGAAGAAAATAACGATAATGACGTTTCTAACATCTAGCAATGAGAAGTGCTATGAAACAAGAATTTGTAGCTAGCACAGCTACAATGGATGGACAGCTCAAGACAGATATGCAAGATCACCGCATTGAATTCAATCATCAAATGAAAGTATTATGCTCAAACATTGTGAATGATATTGTGCGGGTACTTCATCCACAACAAAAAAAAGATAACTTTACTCCTTTCTATGGAAGTGAGGATCCAGAAGAGTATCTTGAGTGGGAATGGCGTATGGAGAAAGTATTTAGATTTCAAAAGCTTCCCAGAAACCAAGAGGTGATGTGTGCCACTAGAGAATTTGAAGATTATGCTTATAGTTGGTGGCATCAACAATCTGGAAACGAATTCATTAAATCTTGGTCAGATTTGAAGGCACTCATGAGGAGAGAATTTGTGCCACCCTATTATGCACAGAGATTGCTTCGCTATTTGGAGAGTATCATACAAGGGAGTAATACAGTGCAAGAATATTATTTTGAGCTACAAGATGCATTACGTCGAGCCGGTGTCATTAGTGAACTACAAAAGAAGACGTACTTCAAAAGAGGATTGAATTCTAAGATTGCCGCTACACTTCAACATAAATATTTTGATAGTGTGCAAAATCTTGTGAATTGTGCTATTCAAGAGGAGAAGAGACTTATGGATAGACGTACACCACAGTTTTCTCCCAGTCCATACTTCAATTCTGCTGCCTCTACTAGTGTGACACATGAGAAGATGGCCGAGCATAGGACTTTCCCTTCGGTCAAGGAGATATATAGTATTCCAAAACTACATATAGCTCCTAAGATACACCACAACCTATGTGAGGATGAGAGCCACATAGCCAAATTGAGTGAGAGCGATAAAAGGACTAAGCTGTGTGATTCCACCATATGTGAGGTTGAGAGCATCCAAATTGAGAGTGTGAGAGAAACATCAAAAGAAAAGAGAGAAGTAGAAGATAGACAAAGTGAGGATGCATCTGAAACTAACACATTAATATCTACTTCTAGTGTTGTTTCTCACATTGTGCAGGTTGACATTAAAGATGAAGAGTTGAACATTCAACAACCGGCACTTTTGAAGCCAAATGAGGAGGAGATAACCACGGGAAGGGATAAAGTGCTTGCTGCCCCGTGGGTACATCCTAATAATTTTAAACACCCAGCGCCTACATCATTTGAGGAGGACGATAAAGGTAACACTATTGATGCTGAATTTAATTGTGCAAAGGTGAGTAATTGTGAGTACTCATATGATCAACCAACAATTCCATGTTCTGAAATTTCTTTGCTCAATTTACATAATGTGGAATTGATTACTCATAAGGAAGTTCTTACTAGAATATCTCCTAACGATTCTTTGTGCTATATTATGTTTGATGATCCTAGAGAGCTATCTAGTGTGATTTATAATGTTGCTGAAATTTCAAGTTCAAAATCACTAGTTAGTACCTATGCCTACACATATAAGTTCAATTTGATTGGAGATTATGGTATAGATAACAAATTTTATGTTCACAGAATTTGCATTACATGTGATAAGCTTAGAGAATTGAAATCGCATATTATGGATAAACAATCTTTTATGCTATGTTATGATCACAATGAGATTAATTTCAACAATTGCACGTACTGTTTACAAAGATGTCATAAGTCTACTTGTTCAATCTTTAATGTACAACCATGTAAAAATAATCGAGTAGCGCTGATTGAAGCATGGAGGCTGCTCAAAATTTTCTTTCCTATGTATGAACAAATAAATCTGATTTTCCCCATTAATGATTTGTCTATAGAAAAGTCGAGGATGACTTTCTTTTATGGGAGGGAGAATGATGTGAAAAACAATATCGCAATGCATGCATATTTTGGTTGCTACTATATTCATCGGTTTATGCAAAATAATGAAAATGGCACAACAATTGACTCTTACATATACCATGCGTATGTGTTGTTCTTTTCGTTTATTACACCTTCAGATGTTCATGATGTGCTAACCAGAAGAAGTGTTGATGACAAATATATATACCATGCATACACGTTGTATTCTTTGTTTAGTACAATTTTAGGCTATCAAAAGCCGAGGACGGCTTTTCTTGAAGAAGGGGAGGATGATGCGGATACGCACGTGTCTTGTACTTTTCAGTTAAATATATTATTCAACTGGAAAGAGTTATTGAGCCGCATCAAACGTTGCCAGGTGAACTCATTCCAAACTAAATATAATGTTGTTATTCATAAGAATAAAATACTACCTCATGTCATTAAATGGTGCATTCTTAGGTTTGTCGATGGCAAAGCAATGGAGACGCAAAAGGAAGAGGAAAACCACATTAGGTGTCAAAGACATGAAGGAAGAAAGCTCATTCAGTGGGAGAGCAAAAGGGAGAAGACCAAGGACTTAAACTACAAGTTTTGGATAAGATTATTCAGCCAAATTCGTACCTCCCACAAGGCCAATTGGATTCAAACTCGGATTCAACTCAGAATTCAATTCGGATTCGGTTCGGGACAGCCTGACAGGCACTTACTAAAAAGGTCATAACTTTAACAAACGGAGTCCGATTTGGGTGTTCTTGTACTCCATGGAAAGATATTTTCAAGGGCTACGCAATGGATCTGGTCCCAGCATCAAATTCATCACGGATCAAAAGTTATGGCCGAAACAATGTGACGGCTGTAAAATCTAGTTTCCTTTTTGTGAGAGTTCGTATCTAAAACCATATAGGGTTGAGTTGTACTAGGTTTGTGGACTCTATGGACGTCCCAAGGTCCTATATAAGCCATGTATTGGCAGCCTAAGGGCTCAGACCACCTTTGAGAATAATCAATCTATTGAACTTTGTTCGAGTTTATCATTGTTGCTGAAATTCCGTGAGGGAATTAGGAGTGTTCTTCAATCAAGATCGTTCAGCCTTTCCGCTGGGAATTGGGTGCACGATAGATCTTCGCTTGGTGGTCGGCGAAATCAACGCGAGTGTGTTTTGGCGGATTAAAGAGTGTTCGTCCCTTGCATTGGCATTGGAGGATCATTGCGATTCAACAAGACTCCCGCGAGTATCCATCCTACGTCGAGAAGATCGGGCGACCCCGTATCAGTCGATTATCTCTTACGGGTAAAGTGTACAGTCTCTGCAGAGTATAAACTGTTCGAACAGTTGTGCCCACGGTCAAGGGTAGATATGGGAACTTACTCGAGTTAGTTTTTTTTAAAAAAAATCCTTGCAGGTGGGATAAAAACTCGTCGGGTGAATGTAACCCTAATTTTGGCTTTTTCCTAGGTGGATGTAAGCCAGTGTTGATAATTGGGTGGATGTAACACTAGTAATAAAAAACTGAAATGCTAGATCATAGGAATTTTTAATTATTGTAGTTTTCAAATGTTGCCTTAAGCAAGTAAAAGAACCTGACCCTACCTTGTTGAGCCTTGTGTGTATAAATACTACATTATGTGTGTTAGCTCACAGAGCACTGTTGTTTGTGCTCACCTTCGCTCACAAATCCCTCAGAATCTGGGGACCACTGCGCATACTATGAAGCCCCAGGAGCCGACGAGGGAGAAGATGGAGGAGCTTAGATCATTTTTCTTAGTAGTTGGTTCTTACCCTACTCAGGTTGACTTAGTGGTGATTTTGTGCTTGTAAATTATTCAAGTTGGGTAGTATCTGCCTCACACAACTTTAACCCCAGTCGCTTGCCTGTGGTAGGATGTGCCCTACCCCTTTTGCTTCTACTGCCGCTTTCGTAATTTATGTAATATATCTATTTGGCCTAATCAGCCCTATTGTAAACTTAACCTGATGCGGTCTATTTGAACTCTAATGATTATAATATTAATGTATGGTATGGTTTATGTCCTGTATGAAATGATTCAGTAATATATCTATAAGCACTATCTACTAATCTAGGAAATAGTGCAGTGGTTTTACATAGAATTCTAGATTGGCTAAATCCGGGTTTGA
This sequence comes from Melocanna baccifera, assembly GCA_036346265.1. Taxonomy (NCBI): domain Eukaryota; kingdom Viridiplantae; phylum Streptophyta; class Magnoliopsida; order Poales; family Poaceae; genus Melocanna; species Melocanna baccifera. The sequence goes on from CM070689.1 coordinate 25,014,784, forward strand.
CATAACACCTCAGTGCTCAAGGACCACCGTTGTTAGAGAGTCACTCACCCTTCAAGTTGTTGTAATCCACAAGAGCAGTGACCATTACGGAACACTCCCAAAATAACCACAATAACACACAGGAATTCATACCAAAACTAAGCAAATTAGTTAGCCAGATCCATCCCATAACTAGACTTATGGTTGCATGATTTGGATGTAGAAAAGGGAAGCACAAGAATTCAGTTCTTAAACGACTCAGGTGAGACCAACCATAAACCCAGAGCTCATACAATCCCTTCACAACTATTCAAGAAATGGCACATCCAATCCCTTCACAGACGATCCAAATAAATGGCATGTGCAATCGTTGCAAACCTGATCTAGAAATGACATGTGCAATCCTTGCACAACCGATCCAGAAATGAAACAACAATCCCTACACGGCCAATCTAAAAATGACACACGCAATCCATGCACGACCACTCCAATAATACATGCAATCCCTGCACTAGTCTCCTACCAACCACTCACCTAAGTCTCCACCATATTAGAAATTATTTTTCTATTTTCAGTGGTAACCCATATTACCATTCTCATTATCATGTTTTCAAATTCAATTATCAATGCTTGTGTTGTATTTCATTTCACCACTAAGGCATTTCTAAGCACGACCTCCTCTCGATCTTGGTGACGTTGTAGCCATTAACATCTCTTCCTGCCCCTTGAGGGGGCTATGCCTGTATCTCCTCTTGATCTAGAGGGGACCATAGTCAACTCACCACCATCCTATTGCAATGTTGCTTGCCACTACTTGGATATATCTATTTCACATTATAGTTACTATTGATCCATTCCTTGGTGGTGGTAGTCTTTTGGCCTTAGATATCAAGCTTAACGGTCAAACCTATCATAAGTGGGCATTGCCTATTCGTATGCTTCTTAGATCGATTGGTCTTGCTTCACACCTCATCGAGGAACCCCTTGATCTTTATGCGGTAGATCCGTTAGCTGCTCAAGCCTGGAGGGCAAACTCTCCAAAGTTTGACCCAAGAGAAATTCCAAAAAAGGGGAAAATCATGACAGGTGATTTTTAATTTCTTTTTAGTTATTTTTCTAAGGGAAATTACTCGGCAACTGACAGTTGGGGTCAAGATCCTCGCTCAAACCTTAAACTCAAGTTTAATTAAATTTCTTAACGATCATAGGTCCACATGTCTTACTAACACTAACCACTAATCGGCCGCTAACTAATTACTGATTTATATTATCTTAGTCTTCTACGTGGGGTCCATATGTTGGCATCACGTCGTCCTCTTCTCTTGCTCCAAAAAACGAAAACTAGAGGAGGCAACCATGGCAGCTTGGGTTTGAGCTCAGCGCCGGCGGGAGACAACCTAAGGCGGCGGTGCGATGACAAGGACAACGGCAGTGGTATACACATGTATTTATGTTTATCTAAATGGCATTTGGGAAGATAATTATTAATAGGCTAGGGTCCCATGTCTACTAAACATATATATACATAAGCATGTTTTAACCGAATTTCTCATTTAAATGTGCATTCCGACTTAAATACTGATGATATCCTAACTAATCCTCCTTAATGTCTAAGTAGGTTTTATTTAACAACAAACTAAGTAGAGACTAGCAGTCTGATGGGGTTTTCTAACAAATTGCCCTTTTTGAAAGAATTGCTAATGATCTAGGGTTTGTAAGACATCAACCAAATTAATTACCTTACCTAATCAATCTAGCGGGCAAATAGTAACAAATTTCACATTTATCAATGTACCAAACTCCTGGGTCCTACATTGTCATTGTTGTAATTCATGAAACCGGACTTCATCAAATAGTAATGACCTTAGATTTACTTGCCTATCGAGACATTGACTAAATAAATCACTAGGTGATGTGGCCCATTTATTTTAATGAGTATTGGCCTTGAGCCCCCTGGTGACATATTCACAAACCACTAATTAGCCTAGCTTATCGACTAATCTCCCTCAAAAGAGGCACCACTCTAAATTTCCTCCTAATTAACTTTCTTGACTACCATGGGCCTGCATGCCATTCACTAGTTAACCCCTAGCTTATCCCTATTTAATCACCTACTTTACCTTTAATTAATCTACAAGGCGCATTGCTATTTACACACACGCCGAGGAGAGAGACAGAGATAGAGAGAAAGGGCAAGGTAGAGGAAAACAAGGGAGCAAACAAAGAGAACAAGGGAAGCGGTCGGGGAGCGCCTGGACAAGATTGGCACCAGTGAAGATGACCACGGCGGTAGCCAACAACTAGTAAAATGGGTCAAGGAGATTGGCATGAAGCTAGGGCTACGATAGCATGGCCGGAGGTGCACTATGGCGGTGACACGATTAGTTATAGCGGCAGCGGTAGCATAGTGTCCATGGCATCAGCCAAGCAGGGACATTTCCTAGAAATCGAATGCATCACGAGCATCTACAGATGGTGGGGAACTTATCAGAGCGGATGGTAGAGGCGAGGAGCTAGCTGGTGTGGGCTAGCGACGGTGACCTGGTAGCAACTTGGGGGAAAGCCTGTCCAATCAAAGGTAGGGAAGGATGGAGGGAGATGAGATGCTCCTATGAGGAGGAATCGGGGGAAAACTCACTGGCTAAGAAAATGACACCAGTGATGGCAGGTTCGGCTGTGCGCGAGGAAGACAACGGTGCCTATGTGTTCCTATGGGGGAGGGCTAAAATTGATTGAGGGGAAACGGTGCTAGGGGTGTGGAACATGGAGTGATGCGAGTGGTTTGGGGGAAAACTCACTGAACAGGTAGGAACAGCACGGTGGAGTTCAGCGGCGCTCAACCGGGCATGAAGAAGGTGACCATCGCGATGGTGTTCCCAGCGGCTGAGTAGAGGAGAGGAGGGGAGAAAGGGGGAAATGAAGAGGGAGAAGAGGAGGAGAAGGTGATGCACTTGCCTCAGTTTATAAGGCCATGGAGCTCGTGCGTCTTCCCGCAGGGATAGTAGTGAGTCCACACAAATTCTCGTAAGCGTGACACTGTAGGATCAAGAATAACTGATTAGAAGGAGTGAATAGGAGGTTTTTAAATTGTTTTGTCTAAATAAAATTTCTTTGGGAAGTATGAGCTTAATCAAAAACCTTTTGCGCAATTTAAAACTAAATATTCTAGGTTTCTCTAAGTCACCACAAATAATGTCAATACTAAATACACTTCTAATTACACAATTCAATTCAATATAAGTGATAAAAATATAAATGCAAAAAGTAAAGACAAAGAAATAAACCACAATGGAGACATGCAATATTTTTACCGTGGTATTAAAGACTTGCTGATCTTCATTAGTCTACATTGGGATAAACCCAAATAGATTGAATCAACTCCACGAATTAAGTCTCAAGACCTCAAATCCACAAAGGTTACTCTTCCTTTACTCCAGAGATAACGAGCACCGCACCACTCGCAAAGGGTGCTGGGTCTTTTTACAAGTTTCTTTGAGGAGATCACCGCACAACTTCATCCAAGTCATCTAGATGCCAACAACCGCTAAGAGTAATGAATGACAATGCTTACTTGAAGGTTTTCAAGTACCACAGAGATCAACTAATGATGCTGTGAAATTGGAGAAAGTAAGCAGTAGAGAGTGTACAAAGGGCTCAAGAGTATTCAACGAGGTCAAGAAGGAGTTTCTTGTTGTTGGTGGGGAGGTATTTATAGCCTCCACCTATCAGAATAACCATTGGGGTCAAAATCCCCAAAAAATCGGTAAATACGATACTACCATAGATTAGTGGCTGGTACAACCGTACCCACTATTCAACAGCTATTTGAGGTTCATTAAATGCACAAAAACTAGCCGTTACTTCAAATATCAGTAGTATCACCCTCATAGAGCCTGGTAGTACCGATCATGCGATAGTACCGCACCCCAGATTTAAAGAGGAGAAAAAATACTTTAAAATATATCTCTATAAAAATTAGCTACTGCCAACTAGATTTTGGTACTACCGATTTCTGGTAGTACCGCCAACATCATGCAGTCATACTACTATGCGGTACTACCGCGCATCACATGCGGTAATACTGTTTCAAGGAATGTCAAAAGAGTACCTCTTTGAAAATTAGCTACCAGCATGTATTAGCCGGTAGTGTCGTACCAGCTTTTCAAAGGAAATTCAGAGAAGGTTTCAAATGAAATTCAAATACATGTATGAACACTTAATTGATCAAAGTGGCATAAGTTAAGCTTCATGCTATTAGCTATGACCCATCTTTATAGTACGATACTATTCTACAAATTCAGTCTTTTTATCCAAACACCGAGACCAGTAAAAAGTTATAAAGATATCCTTAGACTATGATATACCTTTAACTTGAGCTTTATCTTGATCCATGTTGATCTTTGATCACTTTTGCATACCTTTTCCATGATGTCAACAAAATCTAGGACTAAACTTTTCAATTATCTCAATAAATAAGTTAGTCCCTTTAATAATTATCAACAAAATCTAGGACTAAACATTTCAATTATCTCAATAAATAAGTTAGTCCATGATGTCAACGTGATGTGACAATGTTGCAGCATTGTGAGAGAAGGTAGATGGCTCGAGGTGGTAGGTGCTCGGTCTCTTGCGAAGAGAGAGGGAGAGCATATGGGAGACATGAGAAAGTAGCGAGAGATGAAGAAGAAAAATAGTCCTGCTCTCTCTTTGCCCGTTCAGCCTGACAGGTGGGGCTAGGGGGACCCATTCATCAGCGAGAGTGAGAGGGTTATCGAGAGAGGGGAGATGGCGGTGTGGCCTGGTGGGCTAGTGCGCATTGGGCCATGGTGTCGCTGGCATGGGCCACGTGGGAGAGAAAGGGAGGAGGGAAAAAGAGAGGTGGTATGGGCCAGCGTGGGCTCAGCTGGGTTTCGGCCTAGGAGAAGAGGGGAAAAAGTTCAGCCTTCAATTTGCAAAATCAAACTTGATTTGAGTTTGAAATTAAATTTTGGAGATGGGATGGAGCCCAAAAAGGATTTGAAATACTTTCGAGTAATACACAATTAATTTTAATATTTTGCAAACCAAAATTTGGTTCAAATTTGAATTTTTATCTCGAGATTTCAGTTTGATTTGTAATTTAAATTTTGAAATCTGAGAAGGATTTCTACACAAGGATTTTAGGAGATTTTGATAAGCACACAGATGAATTTTTTAATTTCAAAAATTGACTTTTGAGCCAAGAAAAGTTATTTTCAAGTTTTAAATTCAAGGTAAGCTTTCGGGAATTCTCGAAATGCAACAAAAAGTTTTTTGATTCATAAAATTTTTAAATTAGACCCAAATTTGGGTTGTTACAGCTGCTAGCCATGGATGGCCTTACAACAGATTATATAGAACGGAGGGATCACATTGGAGGCAAACTACCAGTACAGTGCAAGCACAAGTTCATTCGCACATGTGGAAAAGCGAAGAGTATAGGGTTGAAAGCATCTAGGCCCCTAGATTAGTGTTTTGGTAATTAATGACAAATTACGAATATGGGACTAACATGTGTGTTGAGTTCGTATAGTTAAAAGTCTCACAAGTATGCAAAGGTGAAGAATAAGCTACAAAGGAGATTCGAAACTCAAGAATGTTCAAGATTGAGGTACATAAAATTTAGGATCTCTTTTTCGGTTTACCGGTCTTAGGAGAAAAGATGGAAGACCGGATTATAGGATAGATGCCGTACTATTAAGAGGGATCATTGAAAGTAGCTTGATAGCATATTTGGGTGCACAATGGATCAATCTAGGATCATGCATGCATTTGAAAATGTGTTTAAAAACTCACTGTGCTTTCTCAGGAAAATCGGTAGCATCAAGACTCCTCGTGGTACTACGCATGATCGCGGTAGTACCGGCGTATAAACCGCGGTACTACCGCACCTGCAGTAAGTACCGATTTATTGCGGTACGTTTTTTCTAGTAAGCACTTTCTTGGGGACTTCATCTCTCAGAAGTCGGTAGTACCGGAAAATGAAAGGCGGTAGTACCGCATGATAATGCGGTAGTACCGATTGTCGGAATGTTTTTTCAGAAGGTTCCTCAAGAATAACTTAGCCTCTCAGAAATCGGTAGTACCGATATTTGCATGGCGGTACAACCGGAGTGCGGTAGTACCGCACCTCTCAGCCGTAGTACCGCACTTTGAACGGCGGTAGTACCGCACTAAAATCCAACGGCTAGTTCTGATCGCCTGACATAGCCGTTACTATTTGCTACAGTAAAACATCGGTAGTACCGCACCTACAACGGCGGTAGTACCGATTTCCCTGATTTTTCAGGAGAAATTTGATGCAACGGCTAGTTTTGGTTGGTGAGGCTATAAATACACCCCCACCTGCACTTGGGCAGGTTGCTGAAGTTTCATTGAACTCATTTAAGGCCAAGAGCATTCACTCCACTCTTCTTGCACTCTAGAGCATTCGTTTTGAGCTAGTGGAGAGTTTTTGAGTGCATTCATTGCTAGTTGATCCTTAGTGCACTCAAGCGCCGTCAAGCGAACTCAGAGGTCTATTCTCTTGGTGCTTGCCGGCACCTAGACGGCGGGAAGATCGATAGCCGGTGACTTCTTCAAGGAAGATTGTGAAGAAGCCCGAGCAAGCTTGTGATTGGTGTGGAGCTCACCAACTCCGGAGTGGAGGAAGAGCTACCAATAGTAATCGAGGTGTTTCGGCTTAATTCATGGAGCCGGTCCGATTCGTCCGGGCTAACCTCAACGTGGATTAGTGGAAACCGGCAAGTTTCCGATACCACGATAAAAACATCAAGTGTCATTGTGATTGTCTATTGCTATTTATTGCTTACTGTCAATTGCCTAGGATTATTGTCTTTGTGTAGGATTGCTTATCACGTATTTGATTGCTTAGTGATTAGCTAGACCATAATTGTTTAATTTAGTTAAGAATTTTAAAACATCCTATTCACCCCCCTCTAGTCGGTCATCCTTGATCCTACAAGTGGTATCCGAGCTTGGTCTCTCATTCTTTTAGACTTAACCGTCTAGAGAGAAAAGGATGGCTAACGAGGGGATTGCAATAGGCAAGGCACCACAATTTGATGGCACAAATTATTCATATTGAAAAATTAGAATGTCTATTTATCTTAAAGCCATGAGCCCGAGCATATGGAAAATAGTAAATGAGGGTTATGTTATGCCACTTGATCCATTACATCTCACGGATCAAGACACTCGTAACTCTCATTTAGATGCCCAAGCAATGAATGCATTATTTGGAGTATTGAACGCGGATGAGTTCAATAGGGTGAGCAACCTAGAAACCGCTCATGCTATTTGGACAACCCTCTCGGAAATCTATGAGGGAACATCCACGGTCAAAGAAGCCAAATTGCATCGGCTCAGGATCAAGTATAAGACATTTACAATGTTGCCACACGAGGGTATCAATGAGATGTACTCTCGCTTGAACAATATTGTAAATGAGCTCAAGGGACTCAGCACGTCACTAACCGATCTTGATGTTGTGAGAAAAATGCTTAGGGCATTGCCGAAAAAATATGAGATGTTGGTGACTCTCTTCCTCAACTCACCCGATTTGCCAAAGATGACCCCAATGCAACTATTGGGAAATTTAATTACCAATAAGTTGTACAAAAAGGACAAGGAGGAGCTTTTGGAGCAATCCTCCTCCAAGGGTAAGAAGGTCACCGCTTTCAAGGCCAAAGCGGTATCAAGTGAAGAATCCGAGGACGAAGAAGATGACTCCGAGGAGGAAATGGCTCTCCTTGTGAGGAGAATGAAGAGGTTCATGAGAAGATACCCACATCGAAGTGGAGGACAAGGATCAAGCAAGAGGGAACGATCTTTCAACAACAAGAAGCGATATAGCAACATTCGTTGCTATGAGTGCAATGAGAAGGGACACATTGCTTCTCAATATCCCACAAAGAAGGATGACAAAGGCAAACCATTCAAGAAAAAGGAGTTCAACCCAAAGAAGAAGCTCTTCAAAAGGCTTCACAAAGATGGCAAAAATGAGGCTCACATTGGAGAGTGGAACTCCGATGAGGATTATTCGGATTCCGACTCCGATGAAGAAGAATCTTCCAAGAAGAAAGGACTTGTCGGCATAGCCATCAAGGAAACACCATCACTATTCTCCACTCCCACATGCCTCATGGCCAAGGGAGAAAAGGTAAAGCTTTGTGATGATGATGATGACGAGCCTTCATATGATGAGTTAATGGATATGCTTATTGATTTGAATGAATTTCTTGGAAAAGAGAAGGCTAAATTCAAAAAACTCAAGAAAGAGCATTAATCTCTTAAAGAGATGCATGAGGAGCTAATTGAATCTCATGCCTTACTTATCCAAGAAACATCAAGCAAATCTAATTCTAGCATTGGAATTTCATATGATATTATGGATGATGTGCCTAGGCTAGAAAATGTCAAAATTAATACTTCTACTTCTTGTGATGATTTAAATGCCATGTCTTGTAGTTCTAGTCTCAATAACTTTGTTAATTTATGTGATGAAGAACTTGTTGTTGAAAATTGTAAATTAAAGGATCAAGTAAACCAATTGAACAAAAGTTTAGAGAGATACTTCAAGGGTAAGGCCACCCTTGATAAATTATTGAGTGAGCAAAGATGTTCATTCAATAAGGAGGGACTTAGGTAGTGTCTAAGAAAGGTAAGAAGCCCTCAAAACCGGTCACAAGGTTTGTGAGGTCAATTGGTAAACAAAACCAAGAAATAAAAACTGCACCTACTCATTTGTTTGATTCCTGCTATTTGCTAAAGAAATCTACTAGTGAAAAGATTATTGCAAAATTCATCGACACTTCAATTTTAGGCGCCAAAAAGAATGCTATTTGGGTGCCCAAAGCCTTGGTTACTAACCTCCAAGGACCCAAACAAATTTGGGTACCTAAAAGAAATTGATTTTATTTGTAGGTGAACTACAAGACCGGTGGTCGACATTGGTGGTTAGATAGCGGGTGCACTCAACACATGACCGGAGACTGGAAGATGTTCACTACATTTGAGAATGGAAGCAATGAAAAGATCACCTTTGGCGATAATAGCAAAGGAAAGGTATTAGGTTTGGGTAAGATTGCAATCTCAAATGATCTCTCCATTTCTAATGTCTCTTTGGTAGAAACATTAAATTTTAATTTGCTATCTATTGCTCAATTATGTGATCTAGGCTTAATTTGCTCTTTCTCAAAAGAAGGTGTATCAATTTCAAAAGAAAAAGATAATGAAATTGTTTTTAAGGGCTTTCGTTTTGGAAATCTTTACTTAGTAGATTTTAGCTCAAATATTTCTGGTTTGAAAACTTGTCTTCTAGCTAAAACCTCTTTAGGTTGGCTATGGCATAGGAGGTTGGGTCATGTGGGCATGGTTCAACTCAAAAAGCTTTTCAAAAATGATTTAGTTATTGGCTTGAAGGATGTGAAGTTTGAGAAAAACAAGCTTTGTAGTGCTTGTCAAGCCGGGAAGCAAGTGGCTAATTCTCATCCATCTAAAAGTATCATGTCAATATCTAAACCATTAGAGCTCTTACATATGGATTTGTTTGGGCCAACAACCTACAAGAGCTTAGGGGGCAACAACTTTTGTTTAGTCATTGTGGATGATTATTCCCGATATACGTGGGTCTTCTTCCTAAATGACAAGAACGATGTCCCCATCATTTTCAAAAGTTTCGCAAAAAGTGCTCAAAATGAATTTGAGTTTAAAATTAAGAAAGTTAGAAGTGACAATGGTTCCGAGTTCAAGAATGCAAAAATTGAGGATTTTTGTGATGAACTTGGAATAAAGCACGAATTTTCTTCAACTTACACTCCGGAGCAAAATGGAGTTGTAGAAAGGAAAAATCGTACATTAATTGAAATGGCTAGGACAATGCTTGATGAATAAAATACTTCCGACATCTTTTGGGCGGAAGCAATCAATACCGCATATCATGCCATAAATCGCCTTTACTTGCATCGTCTTTTGAAAAAGACTTCCTATGAACTTCTCATAAGAAGGAGGCCAAACATCTCTTACTTTAGAGTATTTAGATGCAAATGCTTTATTCTAAGAAAAGGTGTTCGACTTTCAAAATTTCAAAGTCGATGTGATGAAGGTTTTCTTTTAGGATACTCATCTAACAGCAAAGCATATAGAATATTCAATAAAAATACCGGTATAATTGTAGAATCTTGTGATGTTCAATTTGATGAGACTAATGGCTCTCAAGAAGAGGAAGAAAACTTGGATGATGTAGGTGATGAAGGACTAAGAAAAGCCGTGGAAAATATGCAAATTGGAAGTATCAAGCCAAAAGAGGACTCAAGTGATCCATCTTCATCAACTCAAGTCCATCCTCCCACTTCAAGCACTATTCAAGTTCAAGAGGAGGAAAAAGATGAACAACCCCAACCATTGAGAATTCACAACGCATTATCTAGAGATCATCTAATAGATCAAATATTGGGTGATGTGGGTAAGAGTGTTCAAACTCGCTCTAGATTAGTTTCATTTTGCGAACATTACTCGTTTGTCTCCTCTATTGAACCAAAGGTGGTAGATAATGCATTAGAAGATCCCGATTGGGTGAATGCCATGCATGAGGAACTAAACAATTTCGCAAGAAATGAAGTATGGAGTTTGGTGGAGAGACCCGAGGAACAAAATGTAATTGGAACTAAATGGGTCTTCCGAAACAAACAAGATGAAAACGGAATTGTGGTAAGAAACAAGGCAAGGTTAGTTGCTCAAGGTTATACTAAAGTCGAGGGATTAGATTATGATAAAACTTTTGCTCCCGTAGCTAGACTTGAGTCAATAAGAATCTTGCTTACTTTTGCATCATGTTTTGATATTAAACTTTATCAAATGGATGTTAAAAGTGCATTTCTAAATGGAAAAATAACCGAACTTGTGTTTGTTGAGCAACCTCCCGGATTTGAGGATCCAAATAATCCAAATCATGTTTATAAACTCTCAAATGCGCTATATGGACTTAAACAAGCCCCTAGGGCATGGTATGAGCGTCTTCGAGATTTTCTAATCTCAAAAGGTTTCAAAATCGGGAAGGTTGATACAACATTGTTTACTAAAATTGTTGATGATGAATTCTTTGTATGTCAAATTTATGTTGATGATATTATATTTGGTTCTACTAACCAAGACTTTTGCAAAGAATTCGGTGATATGATGTCTAGGGAGTTTGAAATGTCAATGATAGGATAATTGAGTTATTTTCTTGGACTCCAAATCAAACAACTCAAGAATGAGATTTTTATTAGCCAAACCAAGTATGCAAGAGACTTACTCAAAAAGTTTGGCATGGAGGATGCGAAGCCCATCAAGACTCTCATGGCAACCAATGGGCATTTGGACTTAAATGAAGGAGGTAAGCCGGTAGATTTAAAGTTTTATAGATCCATGATTGGTAGTTTGCTTTATCTTACCGCATCTAGGCCCGATATTATATTTAGTGTGTGCATGTGCGCAAGGTTTCAAGTATCCCCAAAAGATTGCCATTTAGTGGCCGTAAAGAGAATTCTAAGATATTTAAAACATTCCTCGAGTATAGGTTTGTGGTTTGCAAAAGGTGCTAAATTTGATTTAATTGGATATTCGGATTCCGATTATGCGGGTTGCAAAGTGGATAGAAAGAGCACCTCAGGGAGTTGTCAATTGTTAGGAAGATCCGTAGTATCTTGGTCTTCAAAGAAACAAAACTCTGTAGCTCTTTCAACCGCCGAAGCCGAATATATCTCCGCCGGAAGTTGTTGTGCACAATTATTGTGGATGAGGCAAACATTAATGGATTATGGAATCAAATTTGATAAGACGCCTCTTTTATGTGACAATGAAAGTGCGGTGAAAATAGCCAATAACCCCGTCCAACACTCAAGAACCAAGCATATAGATATTAGACATCATTTCTTGAGAGATCATATTAGTAAAGGAGATATTGAGATTAGCCACATAAGAACCGAAGACCAATTAGCGGATATTTTCACCAAACCATTAGATGAAAGTCGCTTTTGCAAGTTGAGAAATGAATTAAATGTATTAGACTTCTCAAATGTTGCTTGAACCCTTGTTGCATGTGTTTGAGTGTTACTTTGGCAAATTTGAGTATTTTTGTGCTATTTTATCAAAAACCTTTGCCAAAATCTTATATTTTCAAAAAAAAATTATTTGATTAGATTTCAAATAGGTTCTCTAATGCAAAATGATCCTGAATGACTCTTCGTTGTGTGCAAAACTAGGGATTATTTGCATAAATTCTCTTTTCAGCCTCAAAATCAGGAAGTTCCAGAAAAATCGGTACAACCGCAGTTCATTGTGCGGTACTACCGCTGAGCGGTACTACCGCAGCATGGGCGGTACTACCGTAGTGCGGTACTACCGCGGATAAGTGCAGTACTTCCGATTTTTCTTGAGGTGGTCGGTTACTTCCGGATTTTTCTCCCTTTCCTTCCAAAAACCGCTCCCTCTCTCCTCATTACCTCAAACCCGAAAACTCTCTCTCTCTCTCTTCTCTCTCACCCCCAAGAACTCTCCAAAATCCTCCCCTCCGATCTCCAAATCTGGTGGAATTTCTGTGGTTCTTGGACATGTATCTGCTTCTCAAGTGTTCTCCTCCTCCATTCCTTGAGGTATCTTGGATCAAACCCGAAGTTTCTTCTCTTTTTAAACTCTCTTATGAAATTAGGGTAAATCTTGTAATGCGATTGTTTTGATGCAATACTCTTGGGCAAATTACTAGGATTAGTGATGTGTGATGTTTTAACATCTTTTTATTGGATCATATCCATCAAAAACATCACTTAGACTCATGGATTAATCTGCCGTAGAAAAATCAGGAAAATCGGTAATACCGCTCGAGAGCGCGGTACTACCGTAGGGCGGTACTACCGCACTGCCCCGAGACTACCGCATGCGGTACTACGCAGAGTGCGGCGGTACTATCGCACCCTCTACTACCGCCCTATGAACGGCGGTACTACCGATTTCCCTGAAAATTGCAGAAACACATCTTCATTCAATTTCAACCCAATTTTCATACTCTCCAGCACCCTTTGACTCCATCCTTTCTTATTTTATCTCAAGATGGCTCCAAAAACTAGGAACGCCGTCAGAAGGTGTGAGCGTAAATCCGGTGAGGAAGACTTATGCGAGTAGTGGGAGTGCAGGGCAAGGTTCCTCCCGCCAAGCTCCTGCTCCTGCTCGTGTTCCTCCTCCAGTTGAGCCAGAAAATGAAGAGATTCCGAAACAGACTCAGGAGGATAGTGAGAATGGAACCCCCAATGGTTCCGATACTGAGTCGGATCGCTATGAGAACTCCTCAAATAGCGAGCTCCCGGATGCAGCTGAGGAAGGGGATGATGATGGAGATGATGATGATGAGGAGGATCAGGGTCCTGCTCTCAATGACCGAAGGGATGACATTCGCACCATGCATAGTGACGACTATGCTGTCCTCAAATCTCGGAGGTAGTCTCTCCTTCGCAAGAACACATTGAATCCGAGATTTCATACACAGTTTCAAGAACAAGTGTATGAAGAATTCTTCCTCAATACCAAGTTTGCAATTCACAAGTATGTTGAGTGGGAACACATAGACACTATTCCTGCATATGCTGGTGTTTGGCGCATGTTCCAAGAATCAGGAATACACCATATTGTCACTCTCAAGTCAGACTACAACGAAGAACTAATTCGGCAATTCTATGCCACTTTGTGGATTTCTCCCAACTTTGAGCATATGGAATGGATGACTGGAGAACAATACATCAGTTCAAACAAGGCTGAATTTGAAGCAGCTCTCAACACTAACTCCAGTGAATATCCCAAGGTGTTTGATAGCCCAGCCATAGCACTTCACCAATGCTCAGCCTTTTATGATCAACGCCAGAAGTTTGTTCATGGCAAGGCAAATCATCTTCTACCCATTCCCGCCTTGATCAACAAAATCATAAATCATTCCATCATGCCAAAAATGGAAATTTTGATGCTGTTCGTGGCCATGTCTGGAACTTGATCCACTACATTACATCCGGGACAAAGTTTGATGTGATTGATGTAATGATTCGTGGAATGGATGAGTCTAAGAATGACAGGACTCGCAGGATCAACTATGCACCTAACATCATGAAGTTGATCATCTTCAAGACCGGTCCGTTCCGAGGTGGCAAGGGAGGAGTACATAAACCCTATAAGCCTAGAGATGTTCAATTGCCCCCACCTGCTTCATCGCACCCTGGAGCTTCCTCCTCTCAGCCTCAGGGGGAGCAAGGGTCACAGGGCAATGATGTGTCTATGGCTCAACTATATGCTGCTCTCATGGGACTCAGTGGCAGTATGAACACTATGACTGATAACTTGGCCACAATGAGCGGCAACATTTCCTCTCTCACCGAGCAGTTCTCTTCTCTTTCCGGTGATATTTCATCCCTCTCCGGGCATGTAACTACTCTTGGCAACCGGATGACCACTCTTGAGAACCACGTAGCGCCTCGTCACTATGTACGTAACACTCGACGTCGCCAAGGTTCCTCTCCTCCTCCAGCTGAAGACCCCGCTCCTGAAGACTAATCTTTTTGGTCCTTGATGCCAAAGGAGGAGAAGTATGAGAAGAAAGAAAGAAGAAATAATTTTATGTAATAGTTTATGCTATGTGGTGTAATAACACTTTGAATGTTTATCTTTCTATTTATGTGTGATGAACTATGTGAGTTGTAATGAACTATTTGCTTCCGTTGAATATGTTAGATATACTTCAGTTTATGATCTTCATTGTTGAATGCTTATGCCGAGTGAAACGTGTAAAATTTTATCATATTATCATTCTCCACTCTTGCAACCCCCGCTTAGTTGTAGGGGGAGCGTTATTTGGTTCGATACTTGAATATAATTGAATCACTTTTGCTCATCATATTAAAATGCTAGATTTAATTCTACTTTCATATGTCAAAATTGAGTATGCAACTCGCACATGCACAAGTAGCATATTCAAAATATTTCTTCTCTTATAAAATGAAAAAGTGTTGTCATCAATTACCAAAAAGGGGGGAGATTGAAAGCATCTAGGCCCCTAGATTAGTGTTTTGGTAATTAATGACAAATTACGAATATGGGACTAACATGTGTGTTGAGTTCGTATAGTTAAAAGTCTCACAAGTATGCAAAGGTGAAGAATAAGCTACAAAGGAGATTCAAACTCAAGAATGTTCAAGATTGAGGTACATAAAATTTAGGATCTCTTTTGGTTTACGGTCTTAGGAGAAAAGATGGAAGACCGGATTATAGGATAGATGCCGTACTATTAAGAGGGATCATTGAAAGTAGCTTGATAGCATGTTTGGGTGCACAATGGATCAATTTAGGATCATGCATGCATTTGAAAATGTGTTTAAAAACTCACCGTGCTTTCTCAGAAAATCGGTAGCACCAAGACTCCTCACGGTACTATCAGCAAAGGCGGTAGTACCGGCAGATAAATCTGCGGTACTACCGCACCACGGTAGTACCGATTTATTGCGCACGCTTTTTCTAGTAAGCACTTTCTTGGGGACTTCATCTCTAAGTCGGTAGTACCGAAAATGAAAGGCGGTAGTACTGCGTTGCGTAGTACCGCATGATAATGCGGTAGTACCGATTGTCGAATGTTTTTCGAAGGTTCCTCAAGAATAACTTAGCCTCGTAAATCGGTAGTACCGATATTTGCATGGCGGTATAACCGAGTGCGGTAGTATCAAGCACTCTCTCGTAGTACCAAGACTTTGAACGCGGTAGTACCGCACTAAAATCCAACGGCTAGTTCGATCGCTCGACATAGCCGCATTATTTGCTACAATAAAACATCGGTAGTACCGCACCTACAACGGCGGTAGTACCGATTTCCTGATTTTTCAGAGAAATTTGATGCAACGGCTAGTTTTGGTTGGTGAGGCTATAATACACCCCACCGCACTTGGGCAAAGGTCAAGTTTCATTGAACTCATTTAAGGCCAAGAGCATTCACTCCACTCTTCTTGCACTCTAGAGCATTCGTTTTGAGCTAGTGGAGAGTTTTTGAGTGCATTCATTGCTAGTTGATCCTTAGTGCACTCAAGCGCCGTCAAGCGAACTCGGAGGTCTATTCTTTTGGTGCTTGCCGGCACCTAGACGGCGGGAAGATCGATAGCCGGTGACTTCTTCAAGGAAGATTGTGAAGAAGCCCGAGCAAGCTTGTGATTGGTGTGGAGCTCACCAACTCCGGAGTGGAGGAAGAGCTACCAATAGTAATCGAGGTGTTTCGGCTTAATTCGTGGAGCCGGTCCGATTCGTCCGGGCTAACCTCAACGTGGATTAGTGGAAATCGGCAAGTTTCCGATACCACGGTAAAAACATCAAGTGTCATTGTGATTGTCTATTGCTCTTTATTGCTTATTGTCAATTGCCTAGGATTATTGTCTTTGTGTAGGATTGCTTATCACGTATTTGATTGCTTAGTGATTAGCTAGACCATAATTGTTTAATTTAGTTAAGAATTTTAAAACCTCCTATTCACCCCCCTCTAGTCGGTCATCCTTGATCCTACAAGGGTCAAGTAGCCCAAGGCAACGCCTCTAAGGAAGGAACGACACCGAACCACAATCATCATCCAGCGGCATATCATTGACTTCATCGGCGATGTCATCCGGCGGCATATCATTGACTTCGCCATGACTAGTCCAACACGTATATCCCTTTTTGAAACCTCTCCGAATCAAGTGCTCTTCAATCTGCTCTCGATTCTTAAACATCTTTAAATTCTTGCAGTCAGTGCATGGACAATACATATATTCCACCTCCTTATTCAACACATCCTCCTCAGTAGCTCTGGTAAAAACAGACACGCCATTAATGTACTCTTCACTCACACGGTTTGCGGTATACATCCAGCTTCGGTCCTATATTATACACATATATAACAACTTGGTATTAAAATTTATTTAATTAATTATTACTATATATATACCACATGCATTGAAGTTAGCTAAATCTAAATTAGCTATATCTACATTTTGATATTGCAACCAAAAACAAATTTCATTACTTACCATATCTAGGGCGACCAAGAACTCAATGAATCTTCACAGCTCTCCTGCCAAATAAGCCTTTTTTCACCAAATTAAATGGCCTGAAAGCCTTCCGCCCCCAGCTGCAGCACCGACTAGATTTGGATCGAAATGAAGACAGATACGGTCTGAGCGGCGCAATAAATACAAAGCAGGATTATCACAGACGGTTTTTACGGAAAAACCGTCTCTGAGAATGGACTATCACAGACGGTTTTTTCGTAAAAAACCGTCTGTGATATTTTATTATCACAGATGGTTATTCCGTAACAACCGTCTGTGATACTCCTTCAGCAGCACAGGCGGTCTCCAAATTAAAATCATCTATGATAGTGTACATCACAGACAGTTTTGTGAAATCATCTGTGATTTAGCATCTAGTATTAGGTTTTCTGTAGTAGTGTTAGTAGAGCCCCACAGTGGGGCTCACCTACAAGCTCGACGAGGGCCTGTACTAAACTCGTGTGCTTACGTAACTTAACAAAGAGAGAACTAGTTTAGTGTTGTTTTAGCATTTAAGTGGTAAATCATAAATACAAATTTTTCTAGGGGCAGGGGGCCATAGCCCCCTTTGACCTTATATAAGCAAAGCTTTTTCCCCTTCTATAACGCTGGATATTCGAGTTGGAATGTAACATTTCATATTTTTGTGACAGCTTAATTCTGTCAGGGTGGCAATTGTGTTTGTTTTTTGTTTTTTTTTTTTGCAACAAGGAAGTTGACAATAGACTCCTACATTTAACCTCAAAGATCCAAACCATGCAAGATGCCAAGACGAGTCTCTCGTTCTAACAACAATCTTAAAAAGGAGAATTGGGTGCCAATGAAAGTTACTCTCACGGCTCATACGATTCTCTTTGAAGTGAGCAATTACATTAGAGATACTGATTTGACGCATATGCACAAGGAATATTGGAGAGCTATGGCAGAATTGGGAAGGCAAAACCACTGCCAATTGCCGTATGGGAAAGGAAAATTATATAGCCCGGTGGGCTTGCTGGACCAACCAAACCATGCCGAACCAACAGGCCTAGTTCATATCCCGATCCGTACCAGCCATGGCACCATACCGCTACTTAACCTTAGAAAAATCGATACACCAACACCATACTGGTACTTCATTGGTGCCACTACGTAGTACGTACGGTATCCAAACAGGAATTGCTAGACTGCAGTATCAGCCTGCCTAACACCTTTTTTCTCTCGAAAATGCAAGAGAATTGTGCTTCATTCATTAAGCAGCGGAGAAAAAGCACAGTGAGGCTTGCATCCACTTAAAGAAATTCCACAAGCCCTTACAGAAATTTCAAACTAGAGCCTTAAAAGGGCAAAAAAAACAAACGACTAGCGACTACTGGCAAGCAATGAAATGCAAATTTGGTCATTGCCGGCCAAGGATAACCTGCAGTCTGGGTGCCGCTGCGGACGACTAGGCGTGAAATTCTTGCTTGATACGAGATAGAAACTCATCGGTGCTAAAGTCTATTCCACTCCTTCCAGACCATCCATACTACTAGAATTATTAAGGAGTCAACTCCTTTTCGCTTAGAGCTTGGGGCTACCCTGTCATGCAGTGCCTCCTTTACCCTGGCCACTTTCTTGCGGGAATTTTTCACTTTCTCCCATATGGCCGGAACTAGATCACGGATTCCCTGCCCTTGCAACCATGCATCAGACCAGAAGAAGACTAAGGAACCATCGCCAATTTGAATGGACATTGATGCGTGGAACAGGTCTTCGGCCGCCTGGTCCTCTTGCGAACGAAAGTTCTGCCATCTCCGCGAAGGATCAGTTCGTGCCAGCCACTGCCACCGAGTATGCAAGGCTATGCCGGCAAGTCTGATGTCGACGATACCCAGTCCTCCATGCTTGTAAGACCGGCAAGTTTGACGCCAACTAACAAGGCATCTTCCGCTCGCAGGCAGACCGTCCCCGGTCCGGAGGAACTCCTGACGTTTTTTGTCAATAGCTTTGGTCACCCATTCGGGGAACAACAGAGTGATAAGGGGATAGATTACCGTGGCTGTGAGGACCGATTTGACGACTATTGAGTCTTCCAGCTCGCAAAAGCAGATGTGCTTTCCAAGTCGGAAGATTGTTTCGCACTTTGTCGATGTAAGTTAGGAGATCATGGCGCCAGAGCCTGCCAGAGGATAGGGGGGCATTCCTAGATAAGTAAATGGAAACGCAACAGTATTGTCCCCACCGGTTGCTGAAACCCAGAGCGCGAAGAACTTTTAACAGAAAAAAATCCAAGAGAGGTTATCAAAGGCCTTAGCAATGTCGAGCTTAAGGAGGATCATCTTTTTATCTTTTCTGACGCAGCGACCGGGCAGCGTCACGCGCAAACTTAAAGCCGTCTTGGATGGTGCGGCCCTTGATGAAAGCACTTCGATTAGAGTCGACCAGGAGGTGCATGAATGGTTGAAGCCTAATGGCTGTCGAAATGGAATCGACCACCGTGCTTCAAATGGATGTTGGTGGAGAGGAGCAGGGTTGCATGATCAGAGCACGCCGACAACTGCGGCGTTGTGATTACCGACTAATACGCGAAGCACATCCCGACGGCTTCTGGAATTAAGGCCCCGGGCGTTCCACACGAGGACATTACAATTCGGGCCCTCCGTAACCAGTCCGATCGCCAGTAGGAGCCGCCCGACGGACATCGTTGTTCCTCCCCGGTGAGGAGCGAAATCTTTTGAACACAGGCCCCTGGCCTACATGCTCGCTGTAGCCTCTACCAGGATGACCATCGTGGCCGTCATCCATGTCATAGCCCGGTGGCGAGGACCCACCGGAGGACGACGATCGCGAACGGAAGTCCGCCATGTGAAGGGACACGAACACGGACATTGTAAATAAGGCCATCTTTCTCACGGAGGTATTGCTCTGCATCAGCGGAGATTCTCTGAAAGAGTCACGTCGGCATGAACGATCTCCACCGGTGGTTCTGCAATGAACACACTGACAACTTCCGGGAGAGTATACGGTTCTTCTGTCCAAGCATGAACACGTGGAGCTGATGAACTGCCTGAGGATCAGGGGTAGTCTCTCGTACGGGGCCAGCCCTATGCGCTCGACCCAGCAGGAATCGAGGATCACCTGTGCCTGCCACAGGCTTACTGATGCCAAATTTTACATCACCTAGGATAATGACGCTTAATCACTGGAACTGTTAATTTCATTCAACATACAACACCCCGGGAGGCATCAACCACAGACAAATACATATGTACATGTTCATGACTGATTACAATAGCATCCGCGTCTATGGGGATGACGTGACGAGCCTATCAGCAGCTAGCTGTTGCCGCCTCCCTTCAGATTCCACCTACACTCGAAAACATCTAGTTTTTTTATGGTGCTTCAAATGGGGCCCAATTGTCGGTGCTTCTGCCCTGGGCGCTTCAAATGGGGCCCAATTGTCGGTGCTTCGGCCCTGGGCGCCTTTATGCTCTAATCTTGCAACTATCTACAGTGTGCACAATGTTGAATCCACAAGTCGATGATTAGCTTAGATCAAAACCAGCTTCCGAATTTATCGCATACAAAAGTTTGGTTTGCAGTTGCTCCTTGCTGTTCAACAAGAACCAGGAAATCTGTTAGGTCATGTTGAAATGAAGCAATGACCAGATGGAATGTAGAAGGGCCTTATGGGTCGCCAAGATGTATGAATGTGTTCACTGCGATTTACTAACGTTTTGTAAGGAGGGAGCTTCAAAAGGTTCATGCAAGTAGCTGATGTAGGCAACCGGTCTGCATGCTCCTCCATGCCGGGGATACATGCTCTGCATTCAAAGAGAGTTCAAAACGACAATTCCCAACAGAACAAGATATTCCACATCCTTGTCGAGAGAGAGAGAGAGAGACGAAACATATCAAACCTCTGAATGCAGAATTTCGGTTCAAGGTACTGAAATCCCAGGAGTGGCCCACGGGAACATCCGGTCACAAACCTGTGCATTTATTGTCATCCGTATAATGACATTAAGAAAAGCATTGATTCGAAATAAAGGATTAAGAGTATGCTTCAACCAGTCACAACTCACGCTTATGAATATGTGCATAAATGGAAAGCAAGTGTGGATACTCGATACAGATGCCCATAGGAAAGAGATGCATCCTAAACATTCGATCTGCTAATGTAAAAGGTACAAATATAAACCAATACAATCAGCAAACCTTATTATATCTGATCACCTTATTTCTAAGTTTAACGAGTAGAACTAATAAAACTAATATGCATTAGCATAAAACAAGTGGGGGAGACACCTACTTGAGAAACCTTTTCTGGTTATCCGAACTGAAGCTCTTTAAGACCTCCCAGAACATATCAATAAACTCATGGTCCTGAAAGAAAACTACCATTAATCCATGTCTAACTAGGAAGGCACAAAATAACCTGACCTTTCAAAATGAAATATCATAAAATAACATAACAATCTCCATGGTATGTCCCTCCCACCAGTAACCCCAAGTACTAGCACCTCAGTGCTTTGTGATGATGTACTGCTATGTGATCTAAACAGTTTCCCTACAAAATAATCTGGAACCAGCCAATTTCAATATTCAAATTTTATGCCAATTATTTTGAAGCTGGGACATAGCCTGAGCTTTCTAGTTATGAACTTTTGATATTTATATTGATGTAAATCTTTTGAAGCTAAAACATGACTGATATTCGGCCAGTTTATCCAGGTGGTGGCCAAAACTGGTTGTTATACTCAGGGTTCAAAAAACCGGCGGTTACTGGCTGAGTTACTTTTAGATCTAATGCATTTTCTAAGTTGGTTTAGAGCCTTTTAGATCTTTTCGGTGCTAGATTACCTATTATATGAGCTAAATATGGTTCAATTATTATACTCCCAACTTGGTTTTTTCGTTTTTTAGCGGTTTTTCCGGTTACCGGTTTTCAAACCACCCAAATTCAAAATTTGTTTTACGAATTTTAAACGATTTTTTCCGGGTTTTCCGGTAACCGGCTAGTTACTGATACTGACCGTCGGCCGGGATTCCCTCTGGTTCCGGGTTTTTGAACCTTGGTTATACTACTACCTCTGTCCCACAATATAAGTCCAAACCCAACATATGCACATACCAATAAATCACTAAATGTAATAAAAAGTAAATGTTATTGGATAATACATATCCCTATTAAGTGGCATACTACAACCACTAAACCACATTTTCAGCATTAAAGCAGGAGTCCAATGGAAATATTGCAATAACTACACTTTGATTTCCTTCATAGACTTATATTGTAGAACAACGCTTCCCAAGACAATAGACTCATATTGCATGACAGAGTATTATCCTTTTCCTGCAGTTTACTAACATTGTTAATATACACTTAATTACAAAGATTGCTAGTAGCAGTTCATAAACCGTCTAATTGCAAAGACAGATTGCTAGTAGTAGTTCATAAACAGTCATGTTTACATAAAGAATTTTTTTGTGTGTTTCGAAAAACTGAAGGGATACTATGGCTCAGGATTTCATCCTGAACAAATTGGATTGGTTTCTGCACCCCTGCTATTCGCTATTCAGTCTTTTCTCACAGCACAAACAAATAAACACACAGCAAAATTGAAGAGTGGTTCACATGACTGCATCTATTGATATAGGAATACAGATTTTTATGAAGAAAAAAATTCTCATGTCACAAATTGCAACAAGATTGCTAGGCATTTTTGAGAAATGAAAGAATAGTCTGCCACAAATTTCAATAAGATTGCATTCTTGTATACATAAGAAAACAGCATATACCGGATGATATCCTCCAGAATAGTTGGTGTTTGAGCGCAAGTCATCAACATCCAAGCTTTCTAGTGAGCCAGATATGAGAACCTGCAGGGGCAAAAGATGGCAAGAGAACATCAGAAAATTAAGGGATTTGCTATGCTAATGCTAGGAAGTGCCCTTTTAAAACAGTAAATGTGACCAAACAATGCAATTCAGCAGCAACTATTGTAGGCACCTAACATGTAGATGCATATTTTTCATATAAAAACCAAAATAAAACCCACATGCCATTCGATATTGAAACAGAAACAGAAATTCATGTTGTGTTCACTTGGTAGACCTATCAACGTGGATTTGGTGTCCAGTGGTCTCCGCCTCACCCTTTTTTTGCTTTGCCACGTGTCCTTGAGGATTTGGGCATATAAACAGCGACTCGTCTATGACACAAAACGTCAGGATGCATGGGGCACAGGGGCAGTAAAAAATGAGGATGCTGCAAGTAGATGCAACAACTTTCATCCCAATCCTGCAATAAATGCATTATTGTACCCCATCAACTCATCCACCTTCATCTGCACTCCATTTGCAATAGAATGCATGCCGCCCCTCCCTTCAATTAAATCACATCCAATCCGCACATCAAACCATCACATATTAGTGCTGCCATTTTCTTTTCCGTCATTTGCTCTTCTTTGAGATGATTCCTAAATTAAAATGCATGCATGTCTTACTGGCCCATGCATATGCAATACGTGTTCATGGAGTTTATGAAAACATGTCTGGATGCAAAAATACAAACAAACTATAAGGCAGACATGCAGTGCTGAACGTAGCTGGGTGGTACTATTAGCCTAGTCAGTAATAAGAAGACAAGATCAACTGAGCAAACGCCATTAGTAGGGTGCGAATATCTAAAAGAGGACAGACGTCGTCGATACATGTGACGCGGAGACTCTTGGTCACGGACCATTTTTCGGTAGACATATATAATGTTTCACAAAAAAAAAATGGGGTAAAACTACATTTCTCTATTTGTAATGGTAATTGAAGTCAAAAGTACCTGAATTTCATGTTCATTGAACATGTTGATCCATTCTTTTGGCATAAGTTGTTGAAAACCTCTCAAAAAATGTATACTTTGTGCACGGATCTGTGTTCGAAACAAAAGCAAATTATTTATCAAAGCATTTCAAGACAAGCAAATGACATAGTTACCTTATTTTACCTGATAGTTTAACCGATGGTTGGCAACAAGATGGATAAAAGTAATAACATTATCATTAGTAACACGCATCTCTCTCCCACCAGGTAGTAATTCTTCTTCAGATTGTTCACCATACTCATTATTCACAATAACAAAGTACAGCTCCAAATCCGAGATATCACCATCATAATGCTGAGCATGAAAAAAATGAGATCATAACAGGGCAAAACGAGCATCCGATGACAAGAAACTTCATGAAAATAAAGTCAATCCCCATCTCCTATGAAGATATTTCAAGGCTTCAAGCTATGAAGACACAATGCCCCATAATATCTGGATTGCAGCCTCAACTTGAAGCAGAAAATTTTGTTTTGTTATCTTATATATTGACTCGGTAGTTTGTATTTATCTTAAAATATTACAGTTTTGATAGTCTTACATATCACATTGACAAAATTAAAAAGATTAGCTCATCATTTGTGCTTCATAGCAGCAGCTCAACTGCATCCAGATATCTTAGCTTTCAAACCTGTCAAGAGCTATTTTCTGCTTTACCCATTAATGGAAATAGGATCAAACCTTTAAAAACAGAAGATGTCGATACAATTCAGGATCCAATGAAGGCATATCATTCAAGAAGTTGGACCTGATTGATGAATGAAAAAATGTGTTAAACAATAAAAAGTAAAACACACAGCATAATTGAATTATAGCATGTGACACAATGATTTACTAACAGATTTATAAAAGAACAAAAACATAAAATTATTCAAATATTGTCCCATAGTTTACTCAACCATCCTCTGTTTAATTTGACTGTAGTGAATGTCAATCCACAACACCCCGATGTCCCTACCCCCTACCACATCCTCTCGTATTTTAATTACACCTTAGATGTCTTGATGCACCGTAAAGCAAATTTAATCCATTCACTGGCATGTTAATGAACAAAATAAACTCATAATAAATGAACCAAAATTCAGGTCAACACAAGAACAAGAAGCACTTTTGTTGCAACTTGTTTCACATACAAGGCTGCTGGGAGTACTTTTGTTTCAACTTGCTCAAGAAGAATGTTGCAAATGGCAAGTCAACAAGTATACCCTCGTACATTGCCTGAAAGACATGAATCAAACACATGTCAGATCATAGCCCAAATATCTTGGCAAGTAGTTACAAAAAGATGCATAACAAATGGGATAGACCTTGGAGAAATTTGGAACCAACAATAGGAAATTAAATTAAAGCTTACAGAATCCAACAAGGCTAATGGATACTGAATTATCACCTTTTGGACAGATACTAAACTACATTTAGCACCCAAGAAACTAATGGATACTAGATGATAAATTTGCAAATTTATAAATTTACTCACTCAGGATTGACTGATACACAGACTGTTGTTACTCCTATGAAGCTTCATCTCCAACTTCATCCTACTTATGGCATATTGCTTGATTGTTGGCAGTCTTGTTTATCTTACAGTTACTAGACTGGATATTGCTCATGTGTTCAGTCAGTTTGTTAATACTCCTACTTCGACTCACTATGGTCACCTACTTGGTGTTTTACGTTACTTGAGCAGGGACTGCTTCTCATCGCCTCTTCTATGCATGGTCAAGTCAGCTCCAGCTTCACGCTTAATCTGACATGACTTAGGTGAGCGATCCAATTGATCGCCGATCTATCACTGGCTACTGTATCTTTCTTAAGACATCTCTGATAGCATGGAAGTCCAAAAAACAGACTGCATTATCATGCGCTAGTGCTGAGGCTAAGCTACAAGCTCTTGCTACCATTGTTCAAGAAGGTGCTAGGCGCTAGGCGGACAGCGAGGTGGGGCCTAGCACCTAGGGGGCGTAGGTGGTGGAATTAAAAATGAGGTTTATTAATTTCTATTTTATTTTCTTCCTAGCCTATTTAGTCTTTGGGCCTATTTATACATATAGCTGGTCCACCTGCCCATTTACCTCCCCCTACATCCTCTCTCCCCGTTCACTTCTCACCGCACACCCCTTATCTCCTCTCTCTCTCCCTGTTCTCACTTCACACGCCTCACCTCGCCTTTGCTCTCTCCCTCGCTCCCCTTCACCCCAGCGTCGTCGCTGCTGCCTCCCCTTCTCCCCATAAGACGCCGTTGTTGCCACCCTTGCTCTCCCAAGAGACGCTGCCGCCTCCTCTGTCGCCACCACTCTTGCTCCCCCAGTCGTTGCCTCCCCTCCCCTGCTACCCCAGCGGCAGCTGCCTCCCCTCCTCCCCCAGCGCCGCCGCCACCTCCCCTTCTCCCCCCGTGTTCCCGCCGCTATTCTCTGCCAGGAGAGGTTGCCAACATCTAGATCTGGCTAGATCCAGTTGGATCTGATTGCTGACAGTGTTGTACATGGTGTCAACGGCCTGCGGATGCATTGGGACGATGCAGGTCATCTGCAGCGACGGCGGCCTGCTAATGCACCGACAACGCGTGGGCCAATGAGAGATCTCTAGGTGCCTCTCTTTTCTCTCTGGACCACCTTCCGTCTACCCTGGACTATCTTCTCACCCCGCCTTTGATCACCGACTGCCACCTTTGACCATCGACGGCCGCTTAGGCAGGCTGGCCACCTAGCTCACCGATTTTGGCCGAGGCGCGGTGGCAAGGCTCCGTCCAGCGCCTAGGCCTGCCGAGGCGGACACCTAATACCGCCTTTTAGAACACTGCTTGCTGCTACAACATCAAAGATCATTGGTTTCGTTAGTTGCTAGCTAATCTTGCTGTCTCATGTGATACTCCTATACCTATTCTTTGTAACAACACTAGTGCCATACAGAATGCTAATGATCTAGTGAAGCATGAGTTGACTAAACATATTGGTGTAGATGCATCGTTTATACGGACTCACTGCAAGCAGTCGAGTATTGCTCTTCAATATTGCCTTCTGAACTCCAAATTGCTGACTTCCTCACCAAGCCCCAAACTCGAGAGCAACATCATCTACATCTACTCAAACTCCATGTTTCTGATTCTTCTGATCTACCTTCAGTTTGAGGAGGGTGTTAAGTATATGCTAAGTGTGTATATAGCCCAACTTGTATCTAGCCCAATTGGCCCAACTTGTATCTGGCCCAATTGGACTAGGGTTAGGGTTTGTTTGTACATATATACTAATTGAATGAATAAAGCAATGTGAGATTCTCCTTTAGTTTAACAAGCTTCTAGTATCAAAATACTCAAATGTTATGTGGGGATTAACATATCGATGGCAGGCCAAGGGACCCAACCCAAAGCCAAGCCGTGCATAAGGCCAGGCGTGGGCATCCAGAGGAGCTTGAAAGCCAAGTTAGTTCCTAGTTGGTTTAGATTAGATATATAATTTGTTAAGTTGTTAATTGGGATCTTATCCACCTAAGATAATTTGTTAAGTTGTTAATTGGGATCTTATCCACCGAGATCTCCTCCTTGGCGGCCTATTAGAGGATAGCTGCGGCTTTGTATTCAGCAATCAAGAAATAAACCAAGCTTCTTCCATCTAACCGGCTCCCCTAACCCTTGTCCTTGTCCCATGCTAGCACTGGCCACCAAAACCAAGCCGTGAGGGCGACAGCAAGCACGTGAGCGGCCTGGGGTGTCTCATACATACCAGTTGCGCTCCCTCTCTCCAGGGAAGTACCACAAATGACACTTTTGATGCCAACACAAGCAAAAATTGTCCAAGTGCAAGCCATGAATATAACTTCCACGAACAGGAAGATGTCAGAATGCCAGATATACAAGCTCTGAAAGTTAATTAAACTAAGATCTACTAGGTTGAATGTCTGCTCAGCAATGGCGGTCAAAGTACCTTCCCAAGGAGACTTCCAAGAAAATGGAAATATTGCAGATGCTGTTCATGAACCAATCCTGATCCAGGGTTTGGGTATAGTAGATGATCAGCCGTTTCCTACAAAAGGAAAAAGAATCGAACAAAAAAGCACATGTGAGGCATCATACTTGAATAAGCAATACGCGTGACTTTAAACCAATTATGCATAGTACATGATAGTTTTCCCACCAGTTTTTAGCTATTGCATACCAGGCTACAGGCACACCACAACAAATTAATAAAATGCATGATGCATCACATATAACATACATTAATATGATAGTGACTGTAACTGATGCTCTTGCACTGGATAAAAAAATGGACTAAAAGGAGCAGATACCTTGAATAGACCATACTGCACATCGAAAGCTGCTCGAGTGATGTTTTCCATGAAATCTTTGAAAATTCCACCTCCGTCAATTCCAGCCTCTTCCACACCATGCTCATTAATAAATGCCACTCGAATCTACAAGCATCAAGTAGTTTGAAATTTCATTCAAAAATCAGAACACTTGTTTCCTATGATATTAGGAGAACATGTGTTAAACCAACAAGGAGTAAAGATGAAAGAGATCATCATCATACTGGTCCTTTAAGGTCCTCTTCCGAAAGCACACTTAGCTGATCAAAAGCATCTTCCAGAAGTCGACTTCTTCTTATTTTGAACCGATGTCTTGTCAAGGCAGAATGGGACGTCATTGATTGTCTAGAATTTGCCAATTGTGACTGCTCATAGAAAGAGGAAACTTTTAAGACATCATCCTAAAAGATATACCAGTGTTATTCACCACTATTTGCACAACAAATCGGCAATAACATACAGTGAATATTTTGACTCTACTGGTAAAAGGCGCCAAAAAGGGAGCAAGTTTTATAATCTCCGATGCTCGAGTGTTGCCAAGTATCGCCTGAAAAACATGCACATAATGTTAAAGAATTGTGCTTCTGAAAGCTTTTTTAATTAGTCAAACAGTAGGCAAGTTCATTACCTGAGAGACAAAATTTTCACTTGTTGCTTCTTGAGAATAGAAATCACTAGCAGAAGTGAATGGGAGTCGGTTGTTCCAGTCTTGCAACTGCAATTAGGTACTAATTTTATTTTAGTTAACATAATAAACTTCCTCCAAGAAATAATACATGGAGTAGCAACCACTTCTGGGAAATAATTAACAGAACAGTGAAACCAGAGAAGATGTTAATCAGCTATTGTCAATGAAAACAGCTTACAGAATTCATTTCAAACATTCTAGAATATTAAATAATATTGTTTGGTAAAAAAATGTTTGCGCACCAACAATTTTGCAACTCAAGAACGATGAATTGGCCCTGGAAAAGACTGCAAAGTGAAATTCAGAAAGCAAGAACAGCTTCTTAAGATTTTTTTCCCCCAACCACTGATCACATGTGCACTACCCGAAGATAGGCCAGTATGTAACAAGTGAATAGTGAAACTACAGTGTCATTAGCATTTTATCTGCACCTCAATATAATCATTATGACCCAAAGTCCATCACAGGAAGCAAAACAACCTACAGAAATTGAGAATTCAAATACATAAATACAAAAAACAATAACATGACATATCAAGACAGAATAGTACCTGTGTGAGTAATTCAGACAACCCAATCCTAACCCTGCTCTTGACATTCTCAACAGACAGTTTCTTAAGGCCTGAAGGATTGGGTAATGCTTTCTGAGTAGGAGAAGTATGTGAAGGAATTACCCAAAGAAGTTGCCATAAAGCCTGCAGATTGAAGTTGTACTTGTCAATGCATTTGAGGTAAGAAACATATTGTATCACAAAAAGCCAAAAGTTACATGGGCAATCAACAACATCAAATACATCATATGCCAAGATAGCACACTTAAACTGATACAAAACAACCTACATGGTGGTTGCAACATATCAAACCAGGGATAGAAAAACCGGTGGTTACCGGCCGGTAACCGGCAAAACCGGTGGGAACCAGAAGGGAAAAAATCGGTTGAAATTTTTCAAATGTAAATTTAAATTTATGACTGCATAATACACTTCCTAGGTTGGTTTAAGCATTTTTTTGTGCTAGATTACCTATTGTAAGAACTAAATATACATCAATGGTAGCTCAAAGTCTATTCCGACTTATGGACGTCCATTAACAACTGATACTAATTTGCAGGAGCTCTAATGTTTAAGAAATTCTGTTTTCAACAGAGCAAGTGAATGGCTAATAGTAACACATTGATGGTATTGTCCTTTGTATACCTGCTTTAAAATGAGAACCAAGGATTTCAAATCTTTAAGTGAAAGAGGTTTCTCCTGTTCATAGAATTCCCCATTATCAATGATCTTCAGCATGTGCCTGGTATATGGTAAAATGGCAAAGCGTTGGTAAGTTGTATCCTTAGAAAAGAGATTGAATGTTCCCACAATTCAATTGATTGAGAAGAAAAGTTCGGAAACCAAATCAAATAAAAAATATTAGTCAGGAATAGTGTGACAATATGAAATATGCTGCCTTACTTGTAGATGGGACAGAATACAGACACAGGCAAGAGCCAAGCAGGAGCATCTGCAGGCAAAGGGGACACAAACTTGGAAAAATATGGCCACCTTTGGTTTTCATGGCAGCGTTTTATAAAATTCCATAGTGCAGGAACAATTTCAGTTCGGTAGGCCAGCACAGTCATAATCTTATCTAGGGGCAATGTGTTGAATATGACATGAAGAAAAGCACAAATAGATCCTACAGCTTCCACCTCAACATCTGACGGTCCAGTTGGATCAGAATAATTTGTGCTTAATGTATCTCTGAACAGAGCATTTACCTATGCATGATACAAGCTGGGGTCAAACAGGAGAAAGCAAAATATGGAGCCCAATAATCTTGATGGGCAAAAACTTTTCGTTCAGCTGTTTAGGAACCAGCATACCAAATGTTGAAGCAGCCTTGAATCAATTGCTGCAGTTATCTGTCTTTCCAAATCAGCATCAAGACCATTTTTATCATCAACATCCATTTGCATGTCATCATCGCCATCTGCCCCTGTACATATTTAAGAAGTATACAACTCGCATTAGAGTCCATTACAGAGAAATTAAAAAATAGATAAACATCTAATAGGAACAAATCTTAAGCCATGTAGAGCACCAGAATACAACTGATTTATAGCTGCATCAAACATTTTTTGTATTAGAAGTCCCGATCCCGCCTCCGCCGCCCGCCCGCCCCAAAAAAAAAAAGAAAAGATACAAGGTCTAACCAGTTGAATTCTTCATCATCGCAGCCATGTCGGATCTCAATAGTGATTGTTAAGTATATCAAAGCTCATATATTATAGGCCCATGTGGTTGTCTATATATTGTCGTCTCCATTATTGGAATCATTGGACTTCTCAAATCCCATTGTAAATCACATGGTATCAGAGCTAAAGGATTAGGGTTAGGTCAGGATTATAGTCCTCCACGCACGATCCAAACCGTCACGCGCATCGCACGTTTTCTTGGGTTGCGGCCGGCCGTCTTCCTCGTCAGATCCGCCACTGCCCGTCGCAGCGTCGCGGATCCCTTTGTCGCCATCCACCCGTCGCGGATCCGGGGAGCCGCCACCACCCGTCGCCGCTTGTCCCACGGCTCGTTAGATCCGGCGCCGTCACCTGGGGGACCCGTCGCCGCTCGTCTCCTGCCGTCGGTGGCCCGGATCTCCATCACTCGGGCCCGCCTCCTGGAGAACCTCGTCAGATCCGCCCGCCATCGCTCGGGAAGCGCGCCGCCCACTCCGCCCGCTCGTGGCCGCCTCGGGAGCGCGCGGCCTCCTCGTCTCCTCCGTCTCGATCCGCGCTGGGACCTCGCACGGGTCGGGCGCTGGGAGCTCATCACTCGGGGCCGCCGCCTGGGGAGCGCGCCGGCCGCCGGGAGCAGCCGCCTCGCCGCCGGCTCCTCCCGTCTCCTCCCGTCTCGATCCGCCGCCTGGGGACCTCCGCCTGGGGTCGGGGCGCCTGGGGAGCTCTTCCTCTGTTTCCTCTGTTGGTCAGTTGGTGGAGCCGAGTTGGGTGGTGGAGTTTTGGTGGAGCCGAGTTGGGTGCTGCTGCTTTGTTGGATTTTCATCACTTCTGTTGGATACTCATCATCATCACCTCTGTTGGATACTGCAGTTCTGAAGTTTGAGCATATTCATCACTGGACTTGATATCTATACACATCGACACCTACTGTGGTAACCGCTATTTGTTCTTTGTTCTGCTATTGGTCGAGTCTTAGCACTTCTCAACATGTCTCAAATAAATGCAATAGTTATCAATCTCACCCTTGATTGTCAGAATTATCCAGAGTGGGCTTTCTGTGTAGAGACTGCATTAAGGGGCTATGGTTTACTTTTTCACTTAACTGAAAATCCACCTGTGCTTAAGGATGATTGTAGTAATGCTGCTGCAGTAAAAGAATGGCATATTAATGATGGGAAAGTGATGGCTGCCATGGTCAATAGTACTAAGCAATCCATGATTATGAGTCTTTCTAAGTTCAAAACAGCCAAGGGCATATGGAACAACTTGAAGGAGCGTTATGTTCAGGATAGTGCTCTTTTGCATAATCTTATGCAGCAAACTCATGTGATTGAACAAAATGATATGTCAATTGATGAGTACTACTCTGCTTTTGATCGTCTGATGGGATCATTGACTTCCATGATACCTAAGTGTACAACTGTCTCCTGTCCGGCACATAAGTTTATTGAAAAGTTTTTTACCTACAGATTTGTCATGGGAGTCCGAGCTGAGTATGATTCCATTCGTACACGATTGCTTCACAATTCTTCTGCTCTCACCATGGCACAGGCATTATCTGATTTACTTGCAGAAGAAACACGTCTCAAGTCTATGTCCTCTTCTGCATTTGTACCTCATAGTGTGTTGGCAGCTCCTCAGAGGACTAGTGCACCAAAGAGTTCCTCTTCAGAGCACTGTAAGCATTGTGGCAAGATTGGCCATCTTCCAGAGAATTGTTTTTTTCATCATCCAGAGAAGTTGGCTAACTATCGTGCACGTCGTGCTATTCGTGCTGCTCGTGGTCGTGGTACTGGTTCCACTCCTAGAGGTTCAGTGTCTATTACTGCTGCTTCGCCTGTTAATGCTCCTTCGTCATCTTGGGTGCTTGATTCAGGAGCTTCTTTTCATGTGACATCTGATCAGTCCCAGTTGGTTGCTTGCAAGCCGGTCACTGATAGAGCTTCTGTTCAGACAACTGATGGTACATCTTGTCATATCACTCACCAGGGTTCACTTTGCAATCCTTATTTTTCTATACCCAATGTTTCTTTTGTAACTCAGTTGTCCATGAATCTTCTTTCGGTTGGTCAAGTTACCGACCAAAATTGCTTTGTTGGATTTGATGACTCATCTTGTTTTATTCAGGACCGTCGAAGCGGGAAAGTGATTGGGACTGGCCATCGCCGTAAAGGTGCTCCTAGCCTCTACATCCTAGACACCTTGCGTCTTCCTTCTTCCATTGCGTCTTCCGCTCGTGTGTCATCCGCTGCATCAGTTTCTGCCTGTTCTTCCTTCGCCCAGTGGCATCATCGTCTTGGTCATCTTTGTGGGTCCCGGCTGTCCACGTTAATAAATAAAGCTTGTTTAGGTCATACACCTATTGAGTCTAGTTTTCATTGTAAGGGTTGCAAGTTTGGAAAACAGATACAACTACCATATTCATCTAGTGTTTCTCATTCCGCTAGACCTTTTGATCTTATTCATTCAGATGTATGGGGTCCTGCACCTTTTGCTACAAAGGATGGTCACAAATATTATGTCATTTTTATTGATGATCATTCTCGATATACATGGATTTATTTCATGAAACATCGCTCTCAGTTGTGTTCCATTTACCAGTCTTTTGTTCGCATGGTTCACACACAGTTTTCTACTCCTATTAGAGTTTTTCGCTCTGACTCTGGTGGTGAGTATTTGCCTGATGCTTTTCGCCAGTTTTTGTCCTCTGAGGGCATACTTGCTCAACTCTCTTGTCCTAGCGCTCATGCTCAGAATAGTGTTGCTGAACGCAAACATCGCCATCTTATAGAGACTACTCGCACACTTTTGATTTCATCTTTTGTGCCTTCTTATTTTTGGGGTGAAGCTGTTTCTACTGTTGTCTATCTCATCAATAGACAACCCTCTTCCAAACTGTCTGACAAATGTCCTGGTGAAGTTCTTTTTGGTACTTCTCCCGGCTATGATCATCTCCGAGTTTTTGGATGTACTTGCTATGTTTTGCTTGCACCTCGTGAGCGAACTAAGTTGACTGCACAATCTGTTGAGTGTGTTTTTCTAGGGTATAGTCCTGAGCATAAAGGTTATCGGTGTTATGATCCTTCTTCTCGTCGCATACGTATCTCTCGTGATGTGACCTTTGTTGAGGATCGTCCTTTCTTTTATAACCCCTCTACTCAGTCCTCATTCTTCCACAGAACCCACATCGTTCCTGTGTCTACCTCCTATTTCATCCAATGATGATGTTACTACACCTCCTTATATTACACCCATTCCTGCTCCTTCTATTTCCATCACGCCACCTTCACAGGGAACTACACCTCCTCCTGCACCACCTCCTTTTCATTCTAAACCACCTATCACATGTGTTTTCCATCGTCGTCCCACAAACCCCATAGCGCCTCCATCTAGTTCTACCACCACGGCCAGTCCTGATACAACCGCTGTTGATGCTTCTAATGATATTGATGAGTCTCATACTGTTCCTGATGAGTTACAGGTTGGTCCAAGATATAATCTACGAGATCGTAATGCTATTGATCCAGTTGCCAAGTATGGTTTTCCATGTGTGAATGCCGTTGTTGATGAGCCATCCACTTACCAGAAGTTTCTAATATTCGGAATGGCACTTGCTATGTCCGAGGAGCTTGTCGCCCTTGGTCGCATGCAGCACTTGGGATCTTGTTCCATTACCGTCACATGCAAGTACAATTACATCTAAATGGGTATTCAAAATTAAGACCAAGTCTGATGGTTCTATCGAAAGATATAAAGCTCGTCTTGTTGCTAGAGGCTTTCAGCAAACTCAGGGTTGAGATTATGATGAGACCTTTGCACCAGTTGCTCATATGACTACTGTTCGTACTCTTATTGCAGTGGCTGCTACTTCTTCTTGGACCATCTCTAAAATGGATGTTAAGAATGCTTTTCTTCATGGTGATTTGCATGAAGAAGTTTATATGCAACCACCCCCAGGTGTTGATGCTCCTCCTGGTCATGTTTGTCGCCTTCGTCGTGCTCTATATGGTCTTAAACAGGCTCCTCGTGCTTGGTTTGAGCGCTCAGATTTGTGATACGAGTCACTGGTTTTCACCTAG
Source organism: Melocanna baccifera (assembly GCA_036346265.1). Classification (NCBI taxonomy): domain Eukaryota; kingdom Viridiplantae; phylum Streptophyta; class Magnoliopsida; order Poales; family Poaceae; genus Melocanna; species Melocanna baccifera. The sequence goes on from CM070689.1 coordinate 25,049,990, forward strand.
TGATCATGACCCTGCTCTATTTATTCATCTCTCTCCACGTGGACGTACTTTGCTTCTTATATATGTTGATGATATGTTGATTACGGGAGACGATGTGGAACGCATCTCTCGTGTGAAGAAGCAACTTGGTGAGCAATTTCAGATGTCTGATTTGGGTCCGCTCAGTTATTTCTTAGGGATTGAGGTGTTGCATTCTGCAAAGAGCTACTATCTCTCTCAATCCAAATACATACAAGACCTTATTGCTCGTTCTGGCATTACAGATAGTCGAACAGCTGCGACACCTATAGATCTTCATTTACAACTTCGTCCTACTGATAGTACACTTCTTGAGGATCCCTCTCGATATCGGCATATTGTAGGCAGCCATGTCTATCTCACTGTTACTAGACCTGATATTGCTCATGTGGTTCATATTCTGAGTCAGTTTGTGTGTGCTCCTACTTCCATTCATTTTGGACATTTGCTTCGTGTACTACGGTACTTAAGGGAGACATCTTCTCAGTGTTTGTTCTATGCTCGTGACAGTCCGCTTCAGCTTCATGCTTACTCAGATTCCACCTGGGCGAGTGATCCAACAAATCGTCGATCTATCACAGGTTATTGCATTCTTCTTAGTTCTTCTCCCCTTGCATGGAAGTCTAAGAAGCAAGCGGCTGTATCTCGTTCTAGTACGGAGGTAGAACTTCGAGCTCTTGCCACTACCACCTCAGAGATTGTATGGCTTCGATGGTTGTTAGCAGATTTTGGTATTTCTTGTGATACCCCTACACCTCTTCTGTGCGACAATACTGGAGCCATACAGATTGCCAATGATCATGTGAAACATGAACTTACAAAGCATATTGGTGTTGATGCCTTCTTTACTCGGTCTCATTGTCATCAGAAAACAATTGCTCTTCAGTATGTGCCCTCAGAACTGCAAGTGGCAGATTTCTTCACTAAAGCACAAACTCGAGAGCAACATCGGCTTCACTTGCTCAAACTCAATGCTTCAGAACCTCCACTTCCACCTTAAGTTTGAAGGGGGTGTTAAGTATATCAAGGCTCATATATTATAGGTCCATGTGGGCCATGTGGTTATCTATATATTGTCGTCTCTACTATTGGAATCATTGGACTTCTCAAATCCCATTGTAAGTCACAGTGATATGTTGGGCAGTATGTCAAATGTTGTAAAAATTGGCAACCCCACATGAAAATCGGCCTTGTATACGGTTTACTATCTAAGATTTGCAATTATATAGGTCATTCATATAGCAGTAAAACAGGGATCTAATACATCTTAAGGCGCATAGGCTAGAAAATTTAGCAGTTGCCATTTGTCAACAATGGCCAGTGCTGCAAAAAGGATCGATTGATCAAAAGAGGGGGTCAAATAGACGGATATCAACTCTACAAATTTATACTTTTTTACACCAACTGATTAACCAGCATTGTAATCGGCAACCAACCCATTTATCTGCATAATTGATCCTTTTATTCAGCTAAACCTACTGATTTGATCGTTTTGAAATAGCTGGAACTGGGAGGGCACATAGTCCTTATATGGGGGCGCGGCCTAGTATTTGGCTTAATTGGCCATGTTCCAGAACACTGAAGTATATACCCATTTAAGAAGTTGAAATTTAATCTTATACTATGATTGTCCTGTAGTACTTGTGACTAATTAATATAAATCATATAACTGCAACAACTTCGTAAAAACATAATAAATCTTTTCCATGAGTTCAAGTAAAGTGAATCGTGTTAAGGGTATTATTGTCTTTTCCCATATGTCTAGAGTTTGGATCTTGTGTCTCCTTGTACTATTTATATGCCCTATAGGCTATTGCAATACATAAAAACAATTCAATCTTACATGGTATCAAAACAAGGCTAGAGCCCTAGAGCCAGCTCTGTACAGCCCGCTGTTGCTGTCCCCTGAAGGAGCTAATCCCGGGGGCGGCCATCCTCTCGCTAGCCGCTGCGGATCCTGTCGCCACCTCCCAAAGCCGCACTCGCCCCCGCCCGGATCCGAGCGTCTCCGCACCGGATCTGGACGAGCTTTCCCAAAGCCGCCGCTGCTCCATCATCGCCGGCCCACCTCCTTCGTGCCGCCGCTGGCCCGCGCCAAATCTGCGCCGGATCTGTCGTCTTCATCACCGCCGAGCTCGGATTTGGCCACCGCCGGGCCAGATCTGACCGCCTATGCCTACGGATCTTGGGTCGCTGGATCCCACCGCCCCCTGCTCGGGCTACTGGATCCCGCCACCCTGGGCCCGCCGTCTTCGAGAAACCTGACGACTCCGCGCCGCCGCGCCCGGAGTGCACCCTCTTCGGCTTCAAGGATAAGCCGGCCTCCTTCGCCCGCTGGCCCGCATCCTCTTCTCGGCGCCGCCATGGATCCCCCGACGCCGCCTCCTTGGGCAACTGCCGCCTCCCGGATCCACAACCGCCGCCTCCTGGCCGCCGTGCCCGCATCGCCGCCACCGCCATGGTATCGAGGCTCTACGGCACCATCGAGCTTGGCCCTCGCCGGATCTGCTCCTCACCACCACCACCCTGGGCCCTCTCTCTGACCGCTGCCGCCTCGAGTCTCCTCTTCCCCATGCTGCCAGCCACCGTGCAGAGAAATAGGAGGTGAGAAGGGGCCATCGGATCGCCTCCTCTTTGCTTGTCGCCTCTTCCTCCGCCGGAACTTAACACCACATGAGCAGGACCGTGCGAAGAGTGGGAATTTGGAGCATGTCTTGTAGGTGGTGGAGAAAGAAAGGACTAGAATCTAGGATAGAAGTGATTTTGCAGCTTGGTTGGAGCTTGAGGAGCTTGGAATTGATGATGACATGCTAGTAGCCTTGGATCTATCTGCAAAATTTCCAAATCTTGAGTCTTTTTCTTTTCTTTGCGTCTTCCGTTGCGTCCATCCAAATCCGTAGTATTTTTTTCAGTTCGTCAGAGCCATACGAGTCCACATAAAATCCTTGTCAATCAGCCGACTGTTTTGCTAGCCACAGTCTATCCTCTCAGATGAGTGTGGTCTTCTCTTTCCTTTTGCATAGCCGCAGTCGTTGCTCTTCTCCTTGAGCCACTGCAGATCGTAAAAGTCTTCATGATGTCGCCGCTATTCTCTTTGAGCCGCCGCCCCGAGCTTCTAAGGCCGCCGCGCTTCTTCTGTACCGCGCCTCCGTTGCGCTTCTTGTACACAACGCCGCCACCGTCTCGGGCTTCGATCTGTGCCGCTATGCTTCTATCTCCCTCTTCGACTTGATTGTTAATGGGATTAGTGTCTTTTCTTTTGTGTCAACCCTTTTCAAATGTAATAGTATTGCATACGCTTTACATTTGAGAGATGGTGTTAAGGGTATTATTGTCTTTTCTCATATGTCTAGGGTTTGGGTCTTGTGTCTCTTTACACTATTTATATGCCCCATAGGCTATTGCAATACACAAGAACAATTCAATCTTACAAATCGCACTTTGCAAGTATTTCTCACGATCACATGAACCTCCAATAGAAATGAAGAGCAACACAAAATGCCACATAAACACTAGCAAGCTATACTGCCCAAAGATGGGAGTTTTTTAAAAAAAATACTGGCATGTAACTTACTTTCAGTAGGTGATGAGATTGTTGGCAATGCATCCAACAATGACGTAGAAACAGCAATGATGTCAGCCGCCTGGTATGGAAAGAATATACACATAAAATATTGTGCCTTCCAAATCTTCAATAATCCACAAATGAACATCCAGAAAGAAATGAAAAAAGGGACAGCTACTGCTTAACTAAGATGGTCACATATGTGATAACTGTTAACGTGAAGCTGTGGACACAATAAAACAGTATGTACACTGTGTGTTTGGCATCAAAAGAAATGGAAAAGCAAATTATCTTGGGAATCATTTGATATGAATAAATACTACCTGTTAAAAACAATATAACTCAAGAGAACCAACACAAAAAAAAACTTGAAGAGGACATATATAAGGAATAGAATATATTTTCCATGAAGGGGTTGCAAATTAATATTGATCATGCAGGCTAATCAGTGACATGAAAGCAGCAGCAACAAATACTTTGCTGCATTTTTTGACATAAATAATTGATCACTCAAGACGGACATTAAAGTAGCAGAGGGTTTGCTGCACAAAGAGTAAGTTTTTTATGGATCAAAAATATTTGCCTACCAACTCAGCTTTTCCACCTTTAGCTCAAAAACTGAAATAAATAAATAAAATGCCAAAGCAAATGGAGGGACTTAAGTGCTCTGTATTTTCCAGGGACCTATATATTGCTTTTGGAAGTGAAGGGACCCGAATGCTCTTTTTCTGAAAACACATGGTCTTAAAATCTCAGTTTTGAGGGTACAGAGACCTAAATGCTCTTTTCCCAAAGCTTATGGCTTTCTGTGTGTTTTCGCCTAATCAATTTTAATATGACCAGATATACACTGAAACAAACAAAATGTTGTAGTAACCTGAAAGGTAGAAGTGGAACACCTACTGTGTCAGAAGCGAACTTTGGTTCAGACAAAATCCAAGTTGCAGCTTCAAGTACATTTGCAAGAACGCATGCATATCCTGGATGATTGGTTGACATATCATTTGGAAGAACATCAGCACGGTTGGGCAAAAAGCAAGCTATCTGATGGATATAATATTTGCTGAGCCCATTAGCTGAGAAGACCTGAAGTAATAAACAATAAGAATGATCAAATATACCATCGTTACAATAATTAGTTAAAGCACCTAATTCCTCAAACAAACTCCTACAAATCAAAGTCTTCTAATGGAGAAATAATATGAGTCCATATTAAAGTTTAATATTTAATCTGATTTTAGATTTGACAACAAGAAATATCATATTGGAGTGAGGCTTTACCGAACAAAATATTTTGCAATTTCTATGTTTCACAGCCATGAAAATGTTTTGAAAAAAGAATGATCAAACAAGAAATTAACTTAAAAGCTCACCTTCTTGAAGTGTGGCAAACAATGCCAGAGAAAAGGAATGGATAGAAGCTGAGAGGAGAAACACCATCTTGGATCCACTATTGGACAACAACATGGATGATGGCCAACATGTGAAGCAACAAGCATGAGTACTTGCTCCAGCGCAGATGTATTATCACAGTGTTCTGAACTTCTCGCATTCTGCTGAATCACAATCAGATCCATAAAAAAATCATAAAATGAATCATCAAAGATATACTATGGTCATTATGAAAAATTCCATGTCTCTTCCACCAGACAACTGAATGACAGAGTAAGGGTTTACTGCACTAAACAGTACGTAAATCCTACATTACCTACCAACAGATGCAAACTAAGGGCCTGTTCTTTTCAGCTTCTTAAAATAGCTTTTGGCTTTTGCTACAGTACCTAACTTTCAAATGGAGTATTTTTTTAAGATGGAGTCTACAAGTTAATTATAGTACACGTTAAAAACCCAACATCTGTACCATCCAAAATCGCAAATGAATATCTCTCTCTCCGTAATCTCTGTCGCAAACAGCTAAAATTCAAAAATTTCAGCCAAAAACCATAAGCCGCAGCCAAAAAGAACAGACCCTAAAATCAAGGCAATAATAGCTGTTATTGTTGAACCATGAGTTTTTTATGTCTGATATGCCAAGGACAAAGAAGATTCTTACTGTTGAAATTGTTAACACAGAAATTGAATCCAAACCTAAACAGTATTTATATTCAAGTCCGCTCTTCCATCATATGGTTCATTGTCAAGATCACAAAGTAGCTTAAAGATGGACTGTTTGGTCAGGAGGATATGCTCGCTGGAAGTTGTATAGAAGGAGAGCATAACAAACCATTTATTGTCATGTGGAAATTGTAGCAATAACAGGTTTTATACATAAACAGGTGTTACGTGCATGTGACTATATTCATGAAACATGAGGAATTGAGGATTGTTTGCAACTTTGCATGTTAGCCCATCAATGCATACACTAGCTGAGAAAACAGAGGAGTTCAGCCTACATATTAGGAGGCATTAGGCACTGACCTACTGAAGTTAAGACATGGTAAAAGGCAGCAAGTCTCTCTATGCTCAGAAAACTAGCACAAGAGCTCGTAAATTAAGGCAATTTCACTGACATTATATATCTTCACTTCACTATTATCACTACTATAAAAGGACTTGGTGGTGATGGTGAGTTTGCCATGTACCTCTCATCCTTTCCACCTCTTGAGTTGGTGGGATCTTTTGTGGATAAATATGTGTATACATGCATATGTTACTTGAAGGATCTTCTGTGGATAGTTAGATTATTTGTGCATGTCGCTTGTTTATCGGATGCAAATTATGTATGCAACTTTCATATGTAGGAAACTAGGAATATTTACCCTATAAATATTGATTTTCCAAATTCAGATCTTATGTTTATTTGAGATCCGTTGCAACGCATAGGCACTCGGCTAGTATACTTAAATTACACTTAAGTGCCTAGGCACCCAACTCAAAAACCGTTTAATACATGTGTATGATCGATTTGAATTTTGGAGGATTAATATAGAACTCTGATGTGTACAGCACTGAATTAGATCATGGGGCAACCCCTATAATCCTATATATAAAATAATAGCAATACACATGTGAACACTCAAGTGCATTCAAGATGATTGGTCAGAAACTCATAATATGGCTACTAGATTTATAAAAAAAAGGTTGTGTGACTTAGTGTCATCAACTTATCATGGATGGAGAACATGAATGTCATCAACTTATCATGGATGGAGAACATGAAACACCACGGGTACTTCAAGCTGACACCGGCACTAAGACTTTCATCCTCACTTTGCCTAAAACGGTGAACCCGGTAGCATGCAGCTCATGCATGATTTACCAAGGTTTACATGGATTGGACGTACCAAGGTGTTACAGAAAGAAAGGGCCATGGTTTTAGAGAGGAATTGTTCCTTAAAAGGAGCCCAGACAAGTGATTATATACCACTAGAGTGGAAGAACTGGAGGCATACATCCAGAAGTGAAAGCAAACTTATCTCTCATTAATATACTTTGGTCAACAAGTCACCTAAAAATGTCCAGAGACTCCACACTACGGTAGACAACAAACACAACTGTAAAATAGAAACAGAACTTACCGGTACAGAAACAATAATTCCCCGAAATAAGCTATAGATCTTTTTCCGCAGAAGATACCCAACTACTTTGCAGTTCCATGGAAGTTTAGGATTTATCAAGCAAGCCACAGTTTCTAGTAATGGGTCAGAAGGCATTGCTGTGCTTTCCAATGGCATCAAAAGTGGACTATCCCAATCATGCCTAGCAAAACGTAATAGACAAGTCAAATGCAATGTTGTTCATTCATCATGGATGTTAGAGAAATAGCATCTGCTGGAGGTGAGCTACATATATAGGAAAGAAAAAGAAGCAAAACATAAAAATAAAGTGAGAAGGCACAATAGCAATAAACGCAATATATCTCCAACATATTTTTCCTATACTGAAACCACAAAAGAAAAGTCAAAATAACATTTTATGGGACTTGCCCAAGTGAGATGATAATTGAACTTTTTGTTCACGGAAGTTCATTCAACCATGCTCTATCTAGAGCAGAAACTGTAAGACCACAGTCAACTAAATGTTTTGTTAATGAAATTCATTCGATGTAATCAGTTCCTGTAGTACAAACATAATTATGCACAGAAATAATATCTCAGGGAGTGATCACTGTCCATTAAATATGAATAAATATATGTTTGCATCATAAGATTGAATACCAGTTTTCAAAAATTGAACTCACCTCTTCCGATGAACAGCTTGCACACAGATGAGCGCAAGTTTTTTTACCCTGTGAACCACAAGATCTTCCACAGAGGAGTAATTTACCCCAGCAAAGAGACTTACAACATCTCCTACAACAAAAAGAAAAAAAAAGCAATTATAGCCAATGCCATAAAAAATAGTGAAAAGGAGCATCATGTTGAAAAGGCTGTGCACAAGTAAAATACAAGTCATAACAAATATTATAGTACCTTGACACATCTAATGCTTCATATAGTTCGCAAATGCAATCAAACAACATTAAAATTTGGAGAAAATTAACTTTCTTAGCATCAGTTAAATGTCACATGAAAATCATGGAAATGGACAAGATTTTGTGCCTAGGAAAACGAGCAGATACTAACCAGGGCACTGAATGACGCTGTTAAGTTGAGGATATGATACTAGTATCATATAGGGATAAAAATACACCAAAAAACTGAGATAATTAAAATTAGTCATCTATGATCAATATATATGGTCAATACCCAATAGCACTAGAAACAACTTAGCATATATGCTACAGGGCGACCTTAAGTCCTAAGAAACAGAAAGGCAGAATATTTGCGTACAACGCAAAAAATAGCAGAGCATTGATAAAGAGTAGGATGGCACTTACCACCACGTTTAACATACTGTAGAAGCAAGTTGCAGACTTGACAAAGTATAGAAATATCCTTGTCTTCATTTGCATTGAAGAAGAACAGGAATTGACGAAGAAAATCAGAATTAGCACTGAAGTTGTTCCTGATTTAGCAGCAAGATAATCAGAGAGCTAGACAAGAAACGGAATAGGTTTAAGCTTTGGTAACGCTTACCAGTCTACCCTCTGGCAATGCTCCCCAAAAGTAGAACAAAAGTTCTCCTGAACTTCTGAACGTGCCAATTCCAAAGCCTTCTTCCCTCTGAAGCATTTCTGCAGCTTATAATTAGTCAAGTTCCATTTTTTGGCATAAGAAACATGTGTCTAGGCAAATATACAGGAAACTCAACATTTTTTGCATATATAAAGGAAACATAGCACAACAGTTTTACACTAAAAAATCAAATGATGGCTTAACAAGATATTAAGATACCGTTATGCCATAATCCATGAATGCAAAGGACATGCTTGAATTTTACCCATTCTCCCCACCTCGTAACACCCGACGAACCAAAAAGGGAAATCATTAAAAATTATCGACTCTGAACCCACATGACCCCATGTGGTGGACACATGCATGAACCTCCCATGCTCCAATTGCCTCGTCACCCCCAGCAAACCAATTAGGAAATCGCTATAAGCCTATAATTTCTCAACCTGCGTACGCAACCCTGATCCACCCCCCAACATAACAAACACACAGAATGTCCCCGCCTCATCACACCTGAAAAGACCAAATTTCTTCCACTAGAATTAATCAAGCTAAACAAAAAAGCACAGGCAAGCTGCATAGCTACATTAATTAATCCCACCAAAATGGCCTCATCACACACACACACACACAAAAACAACTAGAGATATAATTTATCCAGTAAAATTACTCAAGCTAAAGCTTCACCTAATGCCGAGGCCTGAGAAGCCCATGGCTAGGTCCTAACACGCCACCACTCTACCATTAGAACCACATGAACCGAAACACCGCCAAGGCCGAGACGCCCTCAGAGGCTGGATCTCAACACACTGCGGAACTCGCTAAACCCTCTCTATGGACCGCCAACCAAATTCGCAACCCCGTAAAGGCACCTCGCGATCAACGAGTCCACGAACTACTCGCACGAAGCTCCAAACAGACCTGGATCTTCGTGGCGGACGAGTTCTGGAGTCGCAGGCCCTGGCGCCGCCGCCGCTCCTCGCGCGTCTGCTCGAGCAGCACCTGGCGGTCGCGCTCCTTGCTGCTGCGCCCGCCCAGGTCCACCCGCTTCCGCGAGGTCGGGTCGCCGGAGAAGAACATCCCTGCCTGCCTGCATGCATGAGCAACCCACCGCCGGGGAAAAAATCAGCAAAATTCGCCGGGAAAGAGGAAGCGAGGCCGATCAGATCGTACCGGAATGGGGCTCGGCTCGATCGCGGGGATGCGGCTGCGGGGGCTAGGGTTTGGGGGGCGGGGCGGGGAGGCTTGGAGAGGGGGAATGGAAGGGGAGCGAGGAAGCTACGAGTCGAGGGGGAAAGGGGGGGGGCGGCCGAGTCGAGATGGGTGCGGGTGCGAGACGGGCGTGGGGAGGGAGGGTGCTGTTGGTGTCTTCTAAATTGACGGGTTTGCCCCTGTGGTCGCTGTGCCCACCCCGCGTAGGCGGTGACGTGGGGGCGTCGGTGTAAGGGCCAAGTCAAGGCCTTTTTGCGCTGTGAATCTGTGACGATGTGTGCTGACGTGGACGGCTCCCGGCCGTCCACGTGAGGATTTGGGGCGTGTCTAGGAGATGATTGTTTCGGCTTTTTACGGTTTTAGTTTCTAGCTTCAGCTTTTTTTTACTATTCACTACACTATCCACTAACTCATTCTGATATTTTTTTCACTACCATGTTTTTCAAATTAAAATCCAAAAGCTATCGCTATTCCGATCACCCCCCTAGTCAGAAAACTTTTCGCTGCGCTTGTAGTGCTAGTGGGCTCTTTTTGACGAAGGTTATGGTTTTTAACTTACAGTATTTGAATTATGATTATTTATAAAAACAGTATATAGAAAAATAATTATATATAATTTTAACTGGTACAACTGAATTTAGTATAGTGTGTACTATAATTTATCTGTAGACTCCACTTTAAAAATATATATTATTTAAAAACTAGTTACTGTAGCAACGAAAATCAAAGGCTAAGCACAAACCCAACCGAAGGCAACCAGTGCTGGTTGGATGCTTATGTTGTTTGGGATTTACTCAAGGTGCAAAAGATGACTGTTAGATTATATTTTAATTAAATTAATATTTTTTTAAATATTTATGAGTAGGTATTATATTTTTTTCTATTCGTAATTGAACTTCTAGACTGTTGTAAGAAGTATGACAGTCTTGCTTGTTCTAAAAATAGGATAGTTACAGGTACAATGTTGTGCCGATTTTCTCAAATATTTGTTGTGCATTAATATTACAAGTAATGAGATCATCCAAATGAGTCTTGATTTGCATATGAGAATGAGCTAAACTAGCAGAAAATCGAAAAAAGAAAAGAAAAAAAATCAAATTTGCATTCTTCATGGGTACACCTTTTGATAGCTAATGGGCGAAAAGCATGAAGTGCCGGTGTGCTCATGGGCTCCACTGCCTCGACTTTGCCCGAACAAATTCGCCCAACACTACATGGCACGCACAGGTTTTCTTTCCTTTTCAATTCGCGAATGATAGGAGGACGCGGAGGCGGCGGAGAATGGCGCCTGCGGGGATCGGTGGCTGCGGCGAGTGCTCGGAGGCGCTGAACTGCGGAGCGCAGGCGGTCGTCGGGGACCTGGGGGGTTCTTGCTCGGCGCGGAGGCCGGCCGGGGGTCAGGAACCTCCTGCTCCGCGCGCTGCAGCTCCCTTGTTAGTGTAGTGCCTTGTCCTTACTTTTCCTGTCTTAATTTAGTACCTTATGCTTATCTTAGTTCTGCGGTTAACGTCATGCCGCCTGGATTAATGTTCTGGTTTGTCAGGATGAACTAGATCACATTTTTATGCGGGGTTAAGATTGAGATTTCTATTGCAATTTGCGGGGAGGACGAGGTTCTTTTGGGGGGTACAATGGCGTGTTGTCAGTCTGTCACAGATCAATTTAGTCATTTTAGTGTGAGGTTTCTAATTGGTCTCGGTATTTTGGGTTTTTGGTACTGTTGGTAATGGGATAAAGGCCAGGTTGTTAACACTGTGGAGGGGAGGTGGGATAATCTGTCTTATGTGATGCTAAAATGTGGTTGATGGAAACCCCATCTGGGCAACCTGAGCTACTGATTGATGCCTGCGTCGTCGGCGGGTTCTAACAGTGATAAATGGCAAACCTTCATTCATATTTCAGAATTGCTGGCACATAGCACATTGCTAGGAACTGTTGGAGGTGCAGCATAAAGCTGAACAATTTGTGTCTCCTACTAGCACGAATTGTGTAACTGTGGGGCAGTGGGGGTCTAACATGGTGAACTGATCGACCCATGTGGGCACCTCTTTGTCTGGAAAGTAACGAAAGTTACTAAATGTGTTTGGAATTAATGGTCTCATATGTAATGGTACAGGGTTGCAGCATTAATTGCAACTAACTTATATACTTGAACATTTTTGTGTTGCCTCGATCTTGCTTTGCCTGTAGTTTGTGTGAACTAAGAAAATCTTTTCAAGCTGCAAGTTTTGTATTTATTTTAAGGAAAAAAATTAAAAGGATCCTGTGTATCAAAATCGTCAATTGGAGTTTGAACTTAGGTCTCACTTTTCTAGAAGAGTTTTCTTTAAGAAAAGGCTAACATCTGAGATGGAGGGATGGAGGGAGGGAGAGGGGAAATAGAAGTTAAGAGGGAACACTCTGTTTGCTGAAAAGGCAATAGTACATTACTACCATACAACCGTAACTTCTGTACAATGCTAACCACTATGGCACTATTACACAGTCACAGACTCACACACTACATCATAATACTGAGATATCTGGCATTAGCAGCCAGAGAGCCAAAATTTTGGGGACAATTCTACCTACCTATTCCCCACAATTCACACTGCCTGCAACTCAACCAGCCATTCTTATTCTTTTCCTTTGCTGACATCGATGATGTCATCATCGTCGCCGTGGAAGAGGTCAAGGCGGCTGTGGCTCAGGCGGAGCGAGTACATTGTCGTCTTGTACTCGGCCCATGTGAACGACCGGTACTGGCGTGGTGAGCTGACTGTGACCATCTCCGGGAGCGCTGAGATTTGGGCATGCATTGGTGGCGCTGCAAAGTAGATTGTGGACAGCCTTGGCCTGTAGGCACTTGCAATTACCCTGTGCCGGACACTTACCAGTCTCCCATTTGTCAGAGCCTGGATAGAAGAAGGCAAAGGAAAGGATAAGCCAAAACACACAAATTGTGTTAATGCATTATGAATTAGTGATTTTTATCGTTACGTCCAGTAAAACAGCTGTAGTTACAGGACAGAAATAGAATTTTTTTTGTCAGCTGGTAAGAGGTACTTGAGGCAATCCAAAAAATGGGTCCGGAAATAAGCAAAATATCAGTGTTGGCACGTCTTTTGACAAAAGAGGAAATAGTTTTCAACATGGGCATCCAATCAGATAACCATGTGTACATGAAAGAATCAAATAGAGATCATTTTTACTCATGTTTTTCAGTGAGTAAATAAACTGTTTTTATGAACCGCTGGAAATAAAATTTCACAATTTGTAAATCATATGCAAATACTAATGGTTGTGTGCAGATTAGTGCCTTAACTCTTTGTTTGCTTTAGAATCTTTGCAATTTTGTTTTCTTAAGTATGTTGTATAAGCAATATTCTGCAAGTTAATCTATCTAATGCTGTTTGCTTTCAGGTAAATTGGTATCACTACCTGTAGGAGATCACCAACATTGACGAAAAAGGCTGATGGGTCAGACGGCACCTGAACCCACACCTCCTTGCCATCACCATCCGGCAGAACCACCTGCAGGCCGTCGACATCATTTGCTCGGAGCAAGCTAAGGATCTGCGGGTCAGAGTGCTCACCGAACCCGATCCGCCCACCCGCTGTCGGATTCCCACCATTGCCAGCCTTGGTGCTGACAATGCTCATGAGCTTGCATTGATCATCATGGTCAAGCTTGTGAATGGTGCATGATGGAGGGTAGTGGTTGATCCTCAGGAGGGAGTCACTGTCAGTGTCTGTGATAAGCTTGCTGAAGGATCTGGGGTTCTTGAGACCTAGCCCCTCTCCTAACAGGTCCAGGATCTCACATGCAAGCTGCTTCACTGCTTCCACATACTCATTGACTACAGCACTGCAACAAAAGTGAGGAAAAATCAACACAAGATTAATTTTATCAAAAGAATGCTGTTATCACAAGATCAGTTGGATGTGCCATGGCAAGTAAAAAGAAGATTGGAGAAAGACGGGAAGATTTTGACTGATTGATGTGTGAAGCTGCAACAACTCAAAAGCTGCACCCCCTGCCTGCCTGCCTGCATGAGAAAAGATGATACATTGATGCGTATATGTATGCCTCTGTGCTGTGCAGCATCTACACACATGCTTTATTCGTTTCTTGTGATGCATGGATAGCTCAGAATTAGCACTTTAGCAGTACATCATGCAGCTAGGGGTGACAAATTTTCCAATAGGCAAATGTGTTTTTGACAGGATTGGCCATGCTTTTTTCACTGCTCCATGGAAAGACCCGTTAGTGCTTGGATCATATATCAGTATATCACTGCCCTGCCACTACACAACCTCTGGGACATTTCATTTATCTTACCATAAGGAGGACACTTTGCATGCGTGCCTTCTTTCTTTTGCCTGGCTTTATATGGATAGCATGGATGTGCTCTTTAGGGGTGCCTGGGGATCATTTTTATTCTCATCAAACTTTTGTACTTCCATGTGGGCACCTCTCCCTTTGTTCCAATGACAAAAATGAAGTTATTCTTCCTTACTTCTTGTCTTGCACTTTTCTGATAGCAAAATGGTTACTGCAAAGATTTTGAAGTCATTCTGTTCTTGAAGCATTCTTAATTGTTAGTTTAGGGGGTTCATTTTCCTTTTGTGTGACTGCACTAGCATGTTACAATCAATATGTTTCTCAACTGATGTGCTTGTTATAAGCTTAGGCTTTTGATGTGATTAAGGCATTAAGCTTAACATCCTTGTACTACTTAATTAGTTGGTTTGCTATTAATGTTTGGATATTATATATTAATGACTGATGTATATATAGATGGTAGAGAACTAAGAGGAGTTTCAAACTAAACACATCATTTTCTACACGAAAACTTAGCATACTTTGCTAACTAAGCTTATAAAGCTATCTGGTATATATGGATGCTTCAAGTACTCACTAAGTTGCTGCATCAGTTGGTTGGATATTGCCATTAATTGGAGACCACTGCATATATGTCAGATTGGTTGATATACAAATATACACAGTTTGTTGGAGAGGGACCTGAGAGGGGTCTTCTTACCACCTAAGAGAGGGTTTTCTTGTCCCTTTCATCTTATTTGCTCTCAACAAACTCTGATTAGGCCACTGCCCATCCTGAGTAGTGACTAGCGAGTGGTGTACTTTGTCCTAGTCTGGCATGAGCTTTCTTATTCAGCGTGCACCAAAACTGTTGAAGGAAATCTGTTCTGTTATGTTCTGTCAGTTGATAGACATTTTCTTCCATTATGGGCAGTATAGGCTTTCCCTTTCAAAAATAGCACAGTCGGTTTTTTTTAGAGCAAAATGGAAATAATCAATTGTCATGTTTGTTCTTTTTCCAATGTTTTTTCGGGTTAGACAATTATAACAAACTTCCATAAGAAGATCTCTTAAGCCCATTCTGTGGAGCTATCAAGTTTGTTGTGTCCATCAATTGCATGCTTTTCTTTGGTTTAGAAACTAGCTATGTTTGATCTTAAATTGTTGGAACTAACTTATCATTGGCCTGCCTATCACAACATCAATTATGCCATTATTACTGTGATAATTTTGTTTTGAAAACTATGTACTCATGCATTTCCACTATTTAATTGGTGGGACAACCTGACTGAAAATGACAATATATGTGCATATTGAATTTGTATCATGAACTAAAAATAAACAGCCCCATACACTAACATAGATAAAAATCATATAAGTATATATGGTAATGCAATTATAAAATTACACAAAACATTAGCTACAGCTTTCTTGAGTCAAATGTTACTTTCAAAACTGTAGTTATGTGTTCAAGGCACCGCTCAGCGTTTGCCGGCGTCTGCGTTCAGCGGCAGACGCCAGCGACAAGGATACTGTAGCTTTTTTGTTGTTATTTGATTTTTTCTGTTTTTTGATATTTTTATGTTTTGTTTTTTTCCTGTATTCATTTTTATTGTACGTGACAAGTTAACATGCCGCTTTTATTTTTATATTTTTTAAAATTTAATTATGCTCAATAAGGCAACTCAGTTACAATAAAAAATCAGCTAGCTACAGTAGAATTTCAGCCAAAAATCAGAAGTCATCGCTATTCCGAATGCTACCCAAATTAGTACATAATATCTCAGTTTGGCTTAAGTTATAGGATAATATACATATACTGCAAAATTCAAAGAACACACATCTAACCTTTTCCATATCCTTGAAAGAATCTGTCTTAACATGTACTACAGCAGAACATGGCAAATACACCGGCCAAACTAGAATGAGTAGGCAAGCCCGGTTGCAAGTAGGAGTGCATACATGGTTCCAAGCTGGCTTCTTTTGACTTCTAAACAAGATAAGAATGCTGTACTAAGCAGAAAGTCCCCTAGCTCAACCCAGACCTATCCTAGGTTGCTAGGCATGCATGTGCACATCATGTCCTACCTTATGCCAGAAGACTTGGCAAGCGCATGAACGATCCGCCGCGCACGCAGATGTGCCAGTTGGGTGACAAGGCTAGTATGGGGAGGGGCAGTGCTCCTGTGGCTCGGAGTTCAGGCTCATAGATGTCACGGGAGTTTTCTGCAAAATTCAGTAAGTGGGTTGGGGGTTTCCTCCTGCCTCGATCTGGCCATCAAGTCAGAGCCGATGGATGAGAGTATCTATCACACTTTAGGACTGAATAGCTCTTTAGGATTAGATATGTAACTTTTTTTATACATAAAAGGAGTACATGTATGTGCTATAAAATGTGAATTTTAAAGAAAATTTTCATGTGATTTACTTTGGAATATCTTATAATAATTATTCGAATATACTCAAAAGGATAAAGATGTATAACATACCATTTAAACGGTATATAATAAGTGAAAATACGTACTCTCATAAGTATAAAATAATTTTCCTATATATGTGTGTGTGCACGCGCAGGGGGGAATGGTTCCATACTCTTGAAAGTACGTACTCTCACTTCTCGTATACCATTTTAATGATGTTGTTATATCTCTTTATATATTTAAACATACTCTAATGATGATTATAAGATATTCCAAAGTGAGTTTCATGAAAAAATTAAATAAAGTTCACTTTTTTTAGTATAATTTATATATGTACTTCTTTTATACATGAAAAGTGTATATAGCAAAAATAAAGGGTTCCGATAAAAAAAATTTCAACCAAACCGCATTCGAATATCATATAATTAATATTTAAGTATACCGAAAGTTATAAAGAGGTATAAAATATTTGTTTAAGTGGTATAAGAAGTGAAAGTATGTACTTCCGGGAATATAAAAATACTTCATATATATGCAATGCGTATACATATATACACACACGCTGGGACACGTATATGATGCCTGCATCACCTCCGGGCATTCCAACTGTATCTCTGCATAAACATTTTTTTTTTCACACCAAAGGAATAGGAAGCCTAACCAATACAAAACAAAACCTTTTTTTATTTTACAGTACCACGCAACTTTCACAGCAGCAACGAGACAGGTGCAAGATTATGATATGCAAACCAGATCACACTAGCTAGCATCAACACAGCCAGTTAA
Source organism: Melocanna baccifera (assembly GCA_036346265.1). Lineage (NCBI taxonomy): Eukaryota > Viridiplantae > Streptophyta > Magnoliopsida > Poales > Poaceae > Melocanna > Melocanna baccifera. The sequence continues at coordinate 25,067,348 of CM070689.1, forward strand.
GGGGCATGGCCATGTATAGCTTTGCTCGTTCATGTCACAGCGCGGAGGAAACCCCAAACACCGTCAACGTATATAAACACCTATATGTTAGCTCGTCAACGTCTTTCTCGAGCGGTTTAAACCCTCTAGGTAGCATTCATGGCGATCGATCAACGTACTTGATTTAGTGATGTGCAGGAGCGAATAGCCTAGCGTAGCTAGCAAATTAATTGATGATGATGACAATGCCGTCGTCCCTTGAGCATTTTTTAGCTGACTGAGGCTGTATATAGATAGAACTTTTGTTGTGAAATAGTGATATTAACACCTAGGGGCGGAGCTGAGCCTCGGACTGCCGGGGCAATGACTTGAGTTCTAGCTCAAAATTTCTCGCTAGTCTACAATGTAGCTAACAAGGGACTAGACTGGGCTCTACACTTCCCCGTGGGCTGGGCCTGAGGCCTAGGCCTCGACTGGCTACGCCCCTGTTAACACCAACTGACATGGGCTTGAATCGAAGGAAGCCCTAGATATATGGTATGCAATAGAACCAAGAAAACCTTAGAACATGGGTGGTCCCTCTAACTGAACACTCCTTTTTTTCAAATAATACTGTATATAGTAGATATATTACACATATACTTTTAATTGAGCCAAAATGTTACATATTTGTATCCAAAAAATATAAATAAGCATAATCCGACCCACACCTTGCTTTCTTGGTCTAATAGAGCTCCATCTACGCCCACCAAACCTACCACAGCCTAAATTCCCCAAGACCTTAACCGGCCACCCAAATCCTAACCCTAACTAGCTCATCTCTATCTCAACGTGGCGGTTGCATGCACATGGAGGATGAGGGAGCCGGCTAGACGGGAGGCACGAGATAGTCCACAGTGGCGCAAGCCCATAATGGCCACAGGTGACAGTGGCTAAGGAAAGGGGGAGTGAGCATGCAGCTTACAGTGGTAGCTGGCGACGACGAGCCAACGAGAAGGCAAACTAATTCCCAAATCAGGACCATGATGCGCTCTGGGAATGAAGTGAAAGCATGAGGTGGTGCGTGTGAGCAGAAAAGTGATGAGATGAGTTAGGTGACAACGTGACGAGTAGATAGGTATGAAATGCATGACATTGCGATGAGGTTTCATTCCTAGATGAGTTACGTTCAGTCTCCTACTCTCTCTTTCGATTCTGAAATCGATAAATCCTAAATAATTTATGACTGTGCCTTTATGAAAACCTTTAAAAAAAGAGAAGTCTGTAGATTTAAAATTTTTGTAGATAGTATTGGTTGGATAGCATAAAGATTAAACAAGTTAGCAAAGTGATTCTAAGGAACAATGAAATGACTCTCTTAAATTGCTTGAAGGGTCGTAAAGTTAAAATTATACTTTGCTTAATTATTTTATAATTTTTATATTATTTTGCAATATTTTTGGTTTAGACAGCTTGTAGTTTGATTTTTTGCATCAATAATCTTTTTCTTTTTCTGAATAATATTTTATTAACTCCGAACACCCCTCTCAGAAATTCTAGTTCTGCCACCACCGTAGAACACTAGATAGATAATTAATGTTCTGGTATAAACGCAAGTGCCACGTATGCATGCATAAGTGTACGTATACGTGTATGACGTTGAGGTACGTAGGTACCTGAAGTGCGAGGGGTCGTTGGTGTCGATGGACCTGGCTCTGTGCGCGACGGCGGCGGGGTTGGTATGGAGGAGCAGGTACTCGAGCTCGCCGACGTCGCCGTTGAAGCCGATGCTGCGGCAGCCGTAGCCGAGCGGGCTCGGCGGGCCGGCGCGCTGCTTGTCGGGCGGCGCCATCGCGAAGAACGCCGCGGTGGCGGCGTCCAGCCGGGCCGCCGGCCCCGGCGGCACGCCGTGGTTGACCGCCCGGAAGAAGCCGTGCTCGGCGCACGCCCGCGCCACCAGCCGCGACAGCGCGCCGCGGCCGCGGGGCTCGGACATGTCCACCGTCGGTATCCCGCCGGGGGACGTCGGCGGCAGCGCCACCGTCTCCTGGCTTGCCGGCGTCGCGGAAGGCACCACCATGGTGTGAACTAGCTCGATCGGCGCTTTGTTGCACACGTACGTACGTACGTACAATGCGTGGAAGAATAAATGGCAGGAATCAAAGGAGAGCTAGCTGGATGCACACTACGATCGAGTTGTGTAGGGGTCTTCGAACTGGAGGGGCGAGTGGTGCTGCTATTTATGGACGTCTGGAAGACAGAGAGAGAGAGAGAGAGAGTGCTGACCCCTGCCCCCCGGTAATCTTAATTTTTGGCTTGGTGTTGTATGTGTGTATTTGTAGGCTCAACACATATACAACACTAAGCCAAAAGTTAAGCTTATGCTTAGTTCAATGACAGATCGATCACTCAACACACCCTCTCTCTCTATGTGATTTGCAGGCTCTTAAATTCTTCGGGTCATTGAAATGTCTGTGGGGTCGGAGGAAGAAGATCTTCTAGGCTGGGTTCTTTTTGATTTTTAGCTGACTTATATTTATATTGTCTACAGTAACTAGTTTTTAAATAGTATATTTTTTTCAATGCAAGGTTAACAGAAAAATTGTAGTAAAAAATATACTGTATTCAACTGTATCAACCAAAATCATATGTGACTATTTTTTTATATGTACTACCTCTCACGAATAATCAAAATTTAAATATTTAAGTTATAAACTATCAGTCCAAGAGAACTCACCCTAAGATTGAGGTATCTCCTGTTGGTCTTTTGGAAAAATAGGAATAGCGTTATATGTCGATATCTAGCAAATAGTGGCACGCCACGCAATTACATGACTAATAAACCATACTTCAGAAAGATATCTTGAAATATATTTGCTGGCAATAAATTTCTCCCTCTGTTTATTGACTTTTTGCAGTTTCCGAGACATAACTTTGAACAGTATTCTTATAACTTTATATGAGTATAATAATTGAATTACATATATTGAGAAAGTACTTTTAATAATAAATCTAGTGATATAATTCATATGGCAATCTAGACAGTTTAAACATATTTATGGTCAAATTTTCGGAAATTTAACAAAACGGATTATGAGACGTCATTTAATAAAGAAAGTAATAATTTGTAAAAATATAGCTTTAGAAAAATAAGGCCAAGAAAAAGCAAAGTGAGGAAGAAATAAGAAACCTTAGCCCTGGTGCATGCATATATGATTATATGTGCAAAAATGCACCATCCATATTAGGGGGATACACTACTACAGAAATCATCATCACAGACGGTTCTAAAACGTCATCACAGACGATTTTTTGAACCGTCTGAATTTATGAGTCAGTGATAATCAAAAGTTATTACAGACGGTTTGTAAGCCGTCTGTAATAAATACAATACAGACGGTTTGTAACTAGAACCATCTGTGAAAAACACTATCACAGCACATCACAGACGGTTCTAAATTTAGAACCGTTTGTGATGTGTGAGTATCACAGACGGTTTTAAAATAGAACCGTGCAGTGATACTCACACATCACAGACGGTTCTAAACTTAGAACCGTCTGTGATGTGTGATCACAGAGGGTTTATACTACAAAATCGTCTATGATAGTTCACTCTATACCTAAAATTTTTTCTATTTTTCAGTTAGCCTCAAGAATGTTAGCTATGCTTTTTGAAAACAAGCAAATACGATATCAAACATAGCAGAGAACATTTTATTTTCATTACAATCCACCATTACAACATCACAAAATTACAATCCATTATCACAACATCATAAGATTACAATCCACCATTACAACATCACAAGATTACAGTCCACCATTACAATAGCAGAGAACATAACAGAAAATAATAGAAATAACAATGGAGACTACGATGAAGAGAACAATAAAAGCAACATAGCAGAGAACAATCCACCATCACAAGCTCGGGTAGGCCTTCTAGCAGCTGTCTCATTGTAAGCTCCCAAGCAACAATGGAGGCTACGATGGAGACCTAAACCCCACATAATCAAATACTTGAAGAAACAATGGAGGGAGGAAGCGAGAAACAATGGAGACCTAAACCCCACAGACACATTTGAAGGGAATGGGTGGATGGGTTCGGGTGAATATTTATAGAAAAGTTCTACTCGAATTCAAACGAGAAATTATGAAATTTTAGAGATGTGCAAAGCGGGAAACATATCACAGATGGTTCTTAAGTAATAGCCGCCTGTGATATCCAATATCACAGACGGTTCTTAATTAAGAACCGTCTGTGATATTGGTTATATATATACCGATACAATATAAACAATTAGTCTCAAAGTATGCAATGGCAAAACTCTGTATGGTTTATATATACTTATTTTAAAGGTTTCGACGAGATCTACAACTTTGTAGTTGAGACAAACCCCAAATTTCGAAGGGAATATCAAAAATTTTGGCAAAAACAGAATTCAAAAACTTTCAATTCGAATTTGAGGCTACAAATAGCCGATTTTGGGGGTCTTTGAGGGCGACTGGCGCAAGAGGGTCGTTTTTTTGGATTGGGCTCGTCGTTAGCTTTCTAACGAGTACAAGAACGTCGAAAACGAATACCGTATGCAAAAGTTATGCCTGTTTTACTGAAGGTATGTCAAAACAGAATTCTACTCGAACTCAAGTGGGAAATTATAAAATTTTAAAGGTGTGTGGGGCGGAAAACATATGACAGATGGTTCTTAATTAAGAACCATCTGTGATACTACGAATATCACAGACGGTTCTTAAGTAAGAACCGTCTATGATATTGGCAATATCACAGACGGTTCTTGATAAGAACCATATGTGATTGCATTTAATACAGACGATTTTTATGAATCGTCTGTGATAAAACGTCTAATATAAATCTTTTTGTAGTAGTGATACTTTGGGGTTCAATCACAAGGATGGAGGGGAACCAGATTTTATCAACACATTAATAAAGTTTGACTCCACAACAATTCGATGTCATACTCAGCTAATCTATTCAGCCACTAAGATGGCAATTAAATATCATCCAATTAATGCCCAACACCGATCGAATGGTAACCATCAACCAGTACTACTCCAGTCCAATAGATAGATGAAATCAACATGACAATGTTTCATGTTGCTTGATGAGAGAAATCACCGTCCTACTACATTGCAAACAATTAGTTATTACTCCACTGACTATAGATATGTATAGATTATAAAATAACATTCAATTTTTTTAAGATCTGGATATATTAAGTATATATATAGAAAGGTTCTTTTATACTTTTCTTAATAGTGATTTATATAATTTTTAAAACATGATGAATAGTGAATAAATGTTACTTACCTTTTTATATATTTTGAGATTGGTGTTACTCTTATTAGAGATGAAAGCATAAAATCACTCCTCATATATATATATATATATATATATATATATATATATATATATATATATATATATATATATATATATATATATATATATATTTACTATTTAAAAAGAAGGAGTTGGTGGTTGCCGTCACGTCCACCCTCCTCACTTCTTAACCATTCGATCTTTCTCCTCTCTTCTCACCACACGATCCGATTAAACCTAAAATCCCAACATCACCCCTCCGCCCCACGCCTACCCCTCGCTCTTCCCACCGCCCCACGCCTCCTCCTCGCTCTTCCTCCCGCCTCCCCTCGCCCCCCCGCGGCCTCCCCCCCCACCGCGCCGGCTGCCGCCTCCGCCCCGCCTCCTCCCCTCCCACCCGCGCGCCGCCTCGCTCTCCCTCGCCGCCTCCTCCTCCCCACCCCGCACCGCCGCCTCCTCCTCCCTCCCACCCCCGCGGCGCCTCCTCCTCCCTCCTCCCTCCCAGCGCCGCTGTCTCCACCTCCAGCCCAGGCGCCTCCTCCTCCTCCCCAACCCCACGCGCCGCCGCCTCCCCCTCTCCGTCCCCCGCACCGCCGCCTCCTACCCCCCATCCCTCTCCCTCCTCCGCCGCCGCATCCTCCCTTCCCTCCGCGGCTTCGAAGACTTCGTTCCCGATGGTGGCGCCGGATAAGAAGCCGGCGGCGGCGCGGAGGTGAGCGATGGACGGCTGGAAGACGAAGAAGGCGCGCAACTCCCGAGTACCGAGCCAGGAGGAGCTTGAAGCGGTGCTCAAGACGATCGAGACCTTCCCATTGGTGGTGTTCGCCGGGGAGGTGCGGCACCTGGAGGACCGACTCGCCGACGCCGCCATGGGTTGGTGGTTGCCGTCACGTCCACCCTCCCTCACTTCTTAACCATTCGATCTTTCTCCTCTCTTCTCAGCCACACGATCTGATTAAACCCTAAAATCCCAACATCACCCCTCCGCCCCACGCCTACCCCTCGCTCTTCCCCACCGCCCCACGCCTCCTCGCTCTTCTTCCTCCCGCCCCACGCCTCCCCTCGCTCCCTCCCCGCGCCCGCGGCCTCCTCCCCCCCCCCCGCGCATTGCTGCCCCCGCCTCCCTCGCTCTCCTCCCGCGGCCGCGCCTCCTCCCCCCCCCCCGCGCGCATTGCTGCCGCCCCCGCCCTCCTCGCTCTCCTCTCCGCCCCGCCTCCTTCCCCTCCCCCCCCGCGCCGCCTCGCTCTCCCTCGCGCCTCCTCCACCTCCCCACCCTGCGCGCCGCCTCCTCCCATCCTCCTCCCAAGCGCTTGCTCTCCACCTCCAGCCCCGGACGCCTCCTCCCCTCCTCCCCAACCCCACGCGCGCCGCCTCCCCTCTCCGTCCCCCGCGCCGCCTCCTACCCCATCCCTCTCCCTCCTCCGCCGCATCCTCCCCTCCTCCGCGGCCAAGACTTCGTTCAGCGGTGGCGCCGGATAAGCCGGCGGCGCGCGGAGGTGAACGATGGACAAGCGGAAGAGCGAAGAAGGCGCTGCAACTCCCGAGTACCGAGCGGGAGGAGCTTGAAGCGGTGCTCAAGGCGATCGAGACCTTCCGTTGGTGGTGTTCGCGGGAGGTGCGGCACTGGAGGACCGACTCGCCGACGCCGCCATGGGGCGCGCCGTCCTCAAGTGGTGATCCCCCACCCCACCCATGGCGGCCCAACTGGTGCTCCTCCTCGTCTCGCCTACTCCGCCGGCGCCGCCCGCGGGTTCTACCTCCCGCCGCTCCCGCCGACTTCCACAAGGTCCCGCCCTTTTCTTCTCCTCTGCTCTCCCGTCTCTCGCGCACTTCCTTACAGGTTGGGTTGGTTCTTGATCAGGGCAAGTCTTCACGCGCTGAAATTACAAATGAATCATACGTTTGTATTGTTGTGTCGTGGTGATTTGCAGAAGGATCTGCTCGCCGTGAAGGTGAACTAGCTGAGCTCCGTCAAGACCCAGCTGAAATTGTTGAAATTGTTATGCTCTACAAGGTTGCAAAACTGTTTCTTTGAAATTGTTAGTTTGCATTAGATTTATTGTTTAATATAGTTGTTGATATAATGACATGCTTTGTGCTATGTGCATGTCATATTCGATTCGCATGTGTGCGAAGTGTTAGCGTGATCCGATCATGCAATGCTCATATTATCTGAAGTGTTACGATATCCGAGAAAGGTGGTATCTTTGTATCTTAATATATTATTCTTGTGTTGTATTTTGGCTAGATATATATAACCTTATTGAGTAATGGGTAGATGATTTCTTGTAAGTGTTTCAAAATTCATTTAGCATGCATAATACAACGATAATGTATTCGAAGCCAACGTAATGTTCCATAAATTCATTGAAGCCACCGATTGAAAAAGTAATGTTCCATAAATTCATTCAGAAGCCACTGTAATGGGTAGATGATTTGCTGTCAGTTACCGGAACATTACTCGGTGTTTCAAAAAAGTAGTGCACCTGTTCCATAAACTCCGAGTAATGTTCCATAAATGCATTCCGAAGCCACTGACTGAAAAATTTCGGTGGAATGGTGTATAAGATGGTTCAAGGCAGCTTTGAATGTCCAGGTCCCATGGATCATATTTTGTTATACAAAATAGTGAGTTTGAACATATATTTTGCTTACATTTCACAATATTCAAATGATAACCTGCAGACCACTTAATATATACAACAGAAAGAGTTATAGTTGGATACTTAGATGTGCTGGATTTTCTCTTAAGTATGAAACAACGGCTTAAAAGGATAATGCCAGATTTTGTATTATGTATGCATTTAGAATGGGGTAATATAGATGTTGCTACAGATTTTGTATTATGTATGCATCACTTTTATTTGGTTTTCCAGTTGCAAGCATACGACAGCACCTTACTAGTATATATATATATATATATATATATATATATATATATATATATATATATATATATATATATATATATATATATATATATATATAAGATTGATATTACAAGCGCTACTTGTGGTAAGGGAACGAAACAAAAAGAAAAAGAAAGAAACAAAAGGCAAATTAAGCGGGCGACCAGAGGATATCCTTCGAAAACATCCAATGTGAAGATATGACAACGTGAAACCCGGGGCACACGTCAGTGACACATTGATGTTACTTTTCAACTTTGTGATTTTTATAGTGTTTCAAAGCAAATTTCATCTAAAAATTGATCATACGGATGGAACATAAATATTAGTAATACAATCTCTGTGGAACGTAGGAATGTCACATAAATTTCACAGGTCTTTTATAGAAAACTAGTAAGGTGCTCGTGCGTTGCAATGAAAAACCAAATAAAAGTGATGGATACTATCAAATATGATCTCAAACTGAATAATAAACATCAACTTCGTTTTACGTCATTATGTATTAAACAAAACATACATATTCATACTCGTAAATAAATCAAAAATATATATAGAAATGATAGTAAACAAGAAGTGTCATGTATCACAAATTCACAATCAGTTGGCAGGAACAAGCATTTACCTTGGCACGTTGCATCTGATCACAATTAAGCAGATATGAAGGAAAAGCACCCTCTTGAACATCATCATTGACCTTTTGTCGAGAAGTTGACTCATCATGCATTTTCAGGCTGCAAAGAAACAATTGACAATAAGGCCTCATAAATACGACTGCAACCAAAAAGGCAGAATCTACACTGTAAGGAAAACTTAATTTTCATGCTCACATCCCCTACTCCATAATTGTTTGAGAGTCTTTGTTTGCTAAAAAGAGTTGTGTGCTACGTCGCCAAGTGGATTTATACAAAATGATCGGAAGACAAAATACAGTAAATAATGCAAAAGCATGCTGATATGTGTGGATCAATTTTACTATCTGATTTGGCGGCAGTCAGTTGCCGACCCGGTAAATAAATGAAAACAATCTGAAGATTATCAATTTATCATACCTCTTCAACTTTCCTTTGTTCTCTTTTCAACTGATTCTTCATAGTTGGTTTTGCTACACTTAATGGTGTGCGGTGCTTCTTAATGGCACATTGCGGATAACGAATGCATTGAGATATTGAAATGTTTCAGGTTAGGCTAAGAGGTAAAAAAGATTACCTTTCCACCCAATTCAACTACTTTACGGTTCTCTATTTGCTTCCGCTCCTTCCATGTAGAGGCACCTATAAAATTAGCATCAGGTGAATGTTTGTACAACAATAAATCCTAACAATCAAAATTAAGATTTTTAAGGAGAGATGGAATACATATCCTTTTATTCTAGTCTTTAAAAAAATGTAAAAGTGAAATGTTGAATACCAAAACCACATATATTAAACGAAGTTAACTGATATAATTTAATTGACAAATGTTTTACTTCTATTTCCTCAAGGATATAAGAGGAGCCATTCCGAAGCATGTCCAGTGTCCACTCGTAGCTGATACAGTTTGTGCCTAAACACCAAGCAGAACCTGGAATAATTGAAAAGGTCTGCATTATAAAGCAATTAATGACAGGTAGATATGTTATATTATCATACAAAAGCATGTACATTCAAGAACTCCAAAAGCACATGCAAACATCAAGCTAACAATTCCGCACATATTCTCTTTAACTTGTAGCATGCTCATTCTAAGCAAACAATACACTAATCCAAGAATGTCTGTATTGAATCAAACTTAAGAGATAATATTGAGCGTCCCACTTTAAGAGCACAGCAGTGTGAACTAAACATGTTTAATTCTCTCAAATATTTCTACATATTAAATTTTTGATAAGTAGTTATATTTTAGCTCTGCACCACAATAGCATGGATGCATTAAAACCAATGTATTCCTCCACCCAAATCTTAGCATTCATGCAAAAAAAACTAAGCAACTGAGCCAAACACTAAAAAACACTAATGAAGCCTAAAAACAAGGTTTCCCTGATCCAATAGCCCATTTGGTGGCGACGCACCTCACTGTGGGCATATAACTCGGAGTTTAAAAGATTTTTGCTTCAGCAAGACATGTCTCAAATTTGAGGATTATTTTTTTTGTTCGCCTCAGAAGTGATTAAGTTAGGTGGGTTATTGCATTTGCAGATAACATCAAAACAATAGAAGATGTGTTAGGCAATGCTGATAATCTAATATTGCACAAAAGATCCATATTGAGCGCTTGATAGGAGGACACATTTAAGGTATGGTGAAACAAGGTAGGTTTACATAATGAAACTCAACGACATCAGCCAAACATTGCATGTGATTTTGCAAAACATGAACCAGTCTGTTGCTTTCAAACATATGCTTTACCAAACAGACTAACAGACAGTAGTTGAAATCCAACAAGCAAACACTTCCTCAACAAACTCCTTCACCAGCATCTGCAAATATCCAAGCAACAACAAAACTAAACACAACCCCCAAACACTTTCGAGATATCTTAGCCAAACCGACAACTCTACATGCTTATACAACGACAAATCAACCTTCCCAACTGCGGACACATCGAACCACGATGTGAGCATCTCCACGACTTATCCTACCATTCACAAACCCACAGCAAATCTCTACCACCTTCACTATCGAAACCCACGTGCGTATCAATAATCCATTGTAAATAACGAACATCAACACATCCAAAACCGACATTTGGCAAACCAATCCCTCTCACTTAGCTCCACTACACAAAAACCCAAACCCTAATCCGCCGAATCGGTGGTCACCAAACCAAGAAACAACCAAAGGGGATCATTGCGTCTCACACAGCGTCTGGCGTCGGTGGCGAGGCCGAGAGGCCGATGTAGAGCTTGTCGTGGATCTTGAACACCCTCTCGGAAATCGGTCGCGACGGTCTGCACTGCACGCCCGACCTCCGGTCGCGGCAATAGCGAAGCGATTCTTCCCCACCTTCACGGCGGCAGATCCTTACGCAAATCACCACGACACAACAACACAAGCGCACGATTCATTTGTAATTTCAGCGCGTGAAGACTCGCCCGGATCAAGAACCAACCCAACCCAGAAGGAAGTACGCGAGAGACGGGGGGAGAGTAGGAGGAGAAGAAAAGGGCGGGAGCGACGCCGGGGAGGTAGAACCCGCGGGCGACTTCGGCGGAGTAGGCGAGGACGAGGAGGAGCACCAGTTGGGCCGCCATGGGTGGGGTGGGGGATCACCACTTGGAGGACGAAGGCGCGGCCCATGGCGGCGTCGGCGAGTCGGTCCTCCAGGTGCCGCACCTCCCCGGCGAACACCACCAACGGGAAGGTCTCGATCGTCTTGAGCACCGCTTCCAGCTCCTCCTGGCTCGGGTACTCGGGGAGTTGCAGCGCCTTCTTCGTCTTCCAGCTGTCCATCGTTTACCTCCGCGTCGCCGCCGGCTTCTTATCCGGCGCCACTGTCGGGAACGAAGTCTTCGAAGCCGCGGAGGGAGGGGAGGATGCGGCGGCGGCGGAGGAGGGAGAGGGATGGGGGTAGGAGGCGGCGGTGCGGGCGACGGAGAGGGGAGGCGGCGCGTGGGGTTGGGAGGAGGCGCCGGGGCTGGAGGTGGAGGCGGCGGCGCTGGGAGGAGGAGGAGGAGGCGGCGGCGCGGGGTGGGAGGGGAGGAGGCGGGGGGCGGCGGAGGGAGAGCGAGGCGGTGGCGCGGGGTGGGAGGAAGGAGGCGGGGCGGCGGAGGGAGAGCGAGGTGGCGGGGGGAGAGCGAGGGGGAGGCGGGGGGCAAGCAGCGGCGCGGGGTGGGGAGGGGGAGGACGCCGCGGGCCGCGGGGGGAGAGCGAGGGGGAGGCGTGGGGGCGGCGGGAGGAAGAGCGAGGAGGAGGCGTGGGGGCGGAGGGGTGATATTGGGATTTTAGGGTTTAATCAGATCGTGTGGCTGAGAAGAGAGGAGAAAGATCGAATGGTTAAGAAGTGAGGGAGGGTGGACGTGACGGCAACCACCAACTCCTTCTTTTTAAATAGTAAAGATAGTTCAATTCTCGCAAGTTTCGGGAAAAATTCTCAAGTCCCAAAGATGCTCTAATACTGGGACATGCATACTGATTCTTGAGACAGCTACTGTTTGGTCAAGTACGTACTGGAATAGTACATGAACACCTACACAATTGCTTGCTGACTTGCTTAAAATGCCATCCAGAAATGGAGATAAGCATAAACATAAATTAAGGTGTGTGTTTGTTCAAATACCATATAAAATAGTACAGCAATATCCTGCTTGCATTTCAGCTACATTTCTGAATTAGTACTAGCAATGAATTAGGTGCAATGCATATACAACCCCGTTCGGTACAAGAAAATTCACAAGAAATAGTACAATTCGTGCAAGATTCCTGTAAAATTCCTATGTACCAAATGAGGCCATAAATGATAACACGACGGCGCAGAGGATCCGAGCGTACGTTAAGTTGATTTGTTTATTTAGCCGAAGCGGCTCCTTAATTTCTAACCCCGCTCGTTTCGATTTTTTTTCGTCTTCTATTTTTAGCTTCTGTTTTTTTTCACTATTCACTATTTCGTATTTTTCTATTTTTTTTAAATATTTTAGACTTTTTTGTATTTTTTTTCCTGTATTCCTTTGTATTGTCCCTAATGGGTTAACATATTTTTCTGTTTTTACATTTTTAAAAAAATTAATTATGCCTAAAAAATCAAATCAGCTACAGTAAAAAAACTAGCTACAATAAAATTTCAGCTAAAAATCAGAAGTCATCGTTAAAACAAACGCCCTCTAAGCTTCTTCTTGATGAATTCTTTCTAAATTCTAATGATTATCAGCGCACCGGTAGTCTCTCTCTCCCAAGAAAAAAAGTAGTGCCTGCAGATGACAATCTGTTCGTCAGATATATAGTAGTAAAAAGATGCTCGCAAGAAAAAAGGATAGTAGTAAAAAAAAAAACCGGCCAACATCAATCTTCAGAGTAGAGTGATCAGATTGACCTTCAAAAATGACATGAAGACCTAACCTCATGGTCACTGATGTAATGACAGGCTGTAGGCTGTATTGATTAGGCCGCGCTCAGCTCAGCGACTGACATCTGTGTACGACTTTTTTAAACTGTATTTTATTATTTTTTATTTAAGTTTTTTTATTCCTTTGAATTATTCATAATGTGTTAATATGTTTTTTATTTTTATAAATTTAATTATGTTAAATAAATCAACTCAACTATAGTAAAAAAAAAGCTATAATCTAACACCAATCTAAACATCCGAGTTACCGGCCTTGATGTTCAACGGTTCAAGAAACTTCGGAGCCTTGTTTTAAGTCGATTTTAGGCCAGCAATGCAAAAAGGGTTAAGTACTTGCTGTGTTCTGAGCACTAGAACTAGAAGGATATGTGACGTCAAAAACTTATCCTCTGTCTGATGTGGCAAGAAAACTAACTTTAGTCACCTGCCTCCTTGGAGCTTATTTTGGAGATGCAACTTTTTTTTGCCTGTGAGGCACGTTAATTAATTACATCTAATATGTTTGTTGATAAGTCGATGCACACCGAAGCAGCGAACTAAGTAACTTGAACTTTTATAAACATTATTAACGTGCAAATCCCGAATCATGCATATTAGTTTCAAATGACTAGGTAAATATGCCATTTTAAAGAGCAAGTGAATTAGACTTTAGCCACAATAACAAAATAATCTTAGATGGGAGGAAAAATAACAGAAATCCCAAGGATCGAAGATGAGCTCTCAAGTCTCAAGAGTTAGGCTCAAGATCACCAGCAGCTCATGATATTTTGGCAATATGCATGCATGCCGGCTAGAAAACCAGTAGCTAGCTAGTGACGCTGGCTTCCATACACACATCATGCCTAATTAATTAGGAGGAGGAAACCATTAACAAGAGAGAGAGAGAGAGAAAGGTAAGGGCTAAAATCCTGAAAATATTTCAGGCAGAAAAACGCAAAAATCACACACTTATGTGGGGGCTTCTCTTGATATGATCTGCATGCAGCCACAATTAGAAACTCTTTAACTGAAAATCTAGGAGACAGAAACACACTACATCATCATGAGAAAGAAACAGAGTGCACAAATCAAACACGAACGTCCCACACAAACAAATCGATTACTATTACTACTTTAATTACTATTATCCTAAGAAAAGACCAAATTGCTTTTCTAACCAGCAGTTGCTGTTTGTTTTGGAACTTCGATCTTCCTCTTTCAAAAAGAAAAAGAAAAGCAAACTGTTACTTCTTCATAATCTTCTCATTTGCTCTATACATATCCATGTATCCCTATCAAATTAAAGTTGCGCTATGCACAATATGCTGCAAAGCAATCCTGCACATGAACAGTAGTCCTCTTCAAGAGCAGTCCAGCTTCTTCTCCAAATCAACGCCAAAATACAATTAATTAATTAATTAATTTCTGTTAGATGCCCGGCATATATATTATTATCGTTAGTCTATCAAAAGAACAAATTATTGTTCTCCTAACTATATAAAGTTGCTGTTGTTCTGGTAGCATACCGTGGGTTCGGTTTCCATCAATTTTTCCAAGAGGAATTTTATGGGCATTTTTTTTCCCAATTTTTCTATCCACGTGGATGACTCAACGGCACGGCCGTTTGCCGCCCATGCATGCACGTCCCCTTCATGGTCGCACGAATGGTTTAATCCCCAAATAATTGCTTTGCAATTTGCAAAGTGTTAAGTGTCCCTTTAGTGGTCGGCATTAACCTGGCATCAAACTAAGAAAATTAAAGCAGACAAAAAAAATCGCAATTAAGCATCGATCTTTTCGTTCTAGACCTAGAAAGGCATCTACTCTAGCTACGTGTTAGCTAGCTAAGCGCACACACATGCACGATATATGTAGATTCCAAAACAGTAACATGATGTGTACTCTAATACACATCGCTGCCCATAGTACTAGCTAGCTAATTGTCTAACTAAACAAACTTAGTTTTGATAAGTGTTAAAATATTCTGGTGCAGTGCTCCACTCATGGCCACCAATAATGCATGCTCAGTGTGTAGTGTGAATGTTCGTGAATCTGACTGGTTCGACGTGGTCGAGGGTAGCTAGATTATTGTATGACCGAGAAGCCGTCTAGAAGGAGTTGAATAGGAGACACATCAATAATGTTTTTTCAAAATCTTTTTCTCTAAGATTTGTAGAGTTTTTTATAACTATAAAGCTGTGAAAAATTAAGATAAAAGGCCAATATAAAAACTAGCAAATCAAGTAGATAAAAATCCGAGAAATAAGCAACAAAAACAATAGTGCTACAGTAAATTAGTAATAATATACAGTAAAATCGGTGGTACGGTAGCTATTCATTGTTATCAAAGTTACAATAAAATCAGTTCAAGAATAGTAAAAAAACATCATTATCAGGAACCTATTCCCATCAATGATCAAGAAAATTGTGGTTAAAATTTTAACCTTTTTCTGTTTGGAGGAAGATTGTACTAAAACTAGGCAAAAGAGAAAAATCTCAATCTGCTCTACTAGTGAGTTCTTGATGATCAAGATGACCTTGGATAGATTAAAAATCCTAAAATCACCCTCTCTTGAACCAAAATCAGGCAAACATAAGAACTTGCAAATATAAGTGCCAATATGGATAAGATCTAGTTTCCAAGAGACATCTTCGTCACTTACACGTCCTTGGCACACAACAAGATCAAGAGGAGGAGGAGAAACTAAAAAAATCAAGCCAAATCAAGATTTCATCATTTGGACGCAAGAGAAAAATACTTGGATGAATTTGATAGACATATTGATACTTGGAGATGAATATTTATAGCCACTCTCTAACCATATACAAAGCCTAAGGATGAAAAAAATCTCAGCCACAAAGCCTTTCACATTTCTCATAAGATTTTCTCCAAAAACCCTAACTCCTCTCCAAGACTAGATCTAAACTCTCCTCACGAAAACTTAACCCTAGCGACCTCTTTGCCTCCTCATATATAGAGGCTCATAAGAAAAACCATAATTAGCAATTTAGTTGGGTTTCAACCATTCTTACATAGACTAACTCGTTAACCTAACATCATATCAGATTTTACACTAACACCTTCACGCTTCTCAAAGTGCACGCGCCCATTAACCCATTAGTGAATTAACATTTGATCTACTTCATATTTTAAGTACAACCAAGACCTAAACCACTTAGACCATACCATGATTTTGCACACCGCAACTTTTCTGGTATTGAACAATTTACCAAACTGACCCTCTACTACATTCCACAAAGCTTCCTGCTTCATTTACCATGAAGCATTGCCCATTCTTTGCTATCTTCTATTTGGCCTCAATGACTTGCTGTCAAGGCTCTCATGCTATCAGATCCTACCGAATTGTTCTTGCTTGGAAATGACCTAAGTTACTTGGCAGATCATATGCTTCTCCGTACACACACAACATCATACACTTATATACACATCCATGTGAGTACGTCCAGTACACACGCTTAAGACGAGACGAAGATAAAAGGGTCTTTGGAGTACGGACATACACTTTAACAACTAAATACACCCACATGCACATATATACTTAAAATACTGTTTATATAAATAGTACTGAAAAGATACTTATTTATATGAATACTGCCACCTAAAAAAATATGGCAGTCGGACTTGAGCCCGGCGGGCGCCCTACCCACCGGCTGAGCTAGCCAACCGAGCGCAGCTCGGTCCGCCAGTAACTGATTGTTGATAGATGCAAATGTTTAGAAGTTCATCAGCGAGCTGCTCTCACCTGATCTCTATAAACTATAACTTTAGTGATAAAATTCATAAATATAAGACATATTTTATATTCAAATATAAAAATTAATGTAAGATTTCTCTATACCTCTAATAAATATGTATATTTACTTTATATTCTCTCTCTATATATATATTAAATATAGTATTTAAAGATAATAATTAAGAGTAATATAATTATTTATAATATCTCATTGATCTAAGGCCGCGCTCAGTTTCAGGAATTGCCGCGTTCGGCGTTCAGCGATGAGCATTTTTTCACTATTTATTTTTTTTGTTTTTTCTGTTTTTTATTTTCTGTTATTTGTGTTTTATTTTTTTATATTTTTTTTGCATTGTCTGTGATGGATTAACATGTTTTTTTATTTTTATTTTTTAAATTTAATTATACTAAATAAGTTAACTCAACTATAATAAAAAATTAATTAACTATAAAAAATTATAAACTATCGCTGTTCTAAATGCTATGTAAGCATTTTATAACCTTAGATGCACGAAGTAGTTTTAAAGATAGAGGAAGTACATAACAACAATAATTTATCTTAGATTCTTCGAACAAATGTCAGACGGCAAGAGCATTTCGATCTGATACCTATTCCTCTGCCCGCATGAATGGTACGTGTAGAGTAGTTAATTAAGATCAGAAGGTACCAACTTTCATAGACGAGAGATTTGTGCAATGCTAGCTTAGCTTCTCCTCTTGTAGTCTTGTCTCGTGTCTGCATAAAAGAAGTGCCTAGCTACTGTCTTGAGGACTTTCAGAGACCGTTTGGTTAAATTAAAATTTAGTAATTTATAATTAAAATTATATTATAACTAATTAAAATTATACTATAACTGACAATATTTTATTTAACATAATTAATTTAAAAATCTAAAAATAAAAAATATATTAGCGCATCACGTATAATTTAAATAATTACAAAAAAAAACCAATAAAAAGTTTAAAAAACTAAAAAAATATAAATAGTAAAAAATAAGTCAAAAATTTAAACTCAAATAAACAGATCTCAGTCTTTCATGTAACTTTTAGGCAGGTAAATTAAACTCTAGATGGCTTTAAGGACAGGCTAGTGATGTGGTGGTGGGAGTGGGTGTTTGTTTCCTTACACCTAGGTTCGATATCTAGGATAGGTTTGATATCTATGGTACGGTGTGTCTTATATTGGAGTGGTAAAATATATTCTCGTGCTTAGTAGACACCGCTCAGAACAGCTTCTATAGTAGGTTTTTTCTGCCGCTTTTTTTTTATTGTTGCTTTTTGTATTGTTGTTTTTTTTATTTTTTTGTATTATCTATGATAGGTTAACATATTTTTTATTTTTATTTTTTAAAAAAATTTAGTTATACTAAATAAACTAATTTAGCTATAATAAAAAATAAGTTAACTATAATAAAAAAAATATAAGCCACCACTATTCTGAACATCCTATAAGATTAGCTTTTGCTACCGCTTTTTTTTATTGTTGCCTTTTGTATTGTTGTTTTTTTATTTTTGTATTATCTGTGATAGGTTAACATATTTTTTTATTTTTATTTTTTAAAAAAATTTAGTTATACTAAATAAACTAATTTAGCTATAATAAAAAATAAGTTAACTATAAAAAAAATATAAGCCACCACTATTCTGAACATCTTATAAGATTTTAAAATTTTTGCAAAATTTTCAGCGTGAATATTAGACGTGCACGTATATACAGTATGAGTGGGGTATGTGTAAGTGTATGCGTCGTTATTGTACTATCTAAAAACTCTAGATAGCTTTTGTGTGCATAGGTGGCATTTTCTTTTGGTGTCTGCATGATGGGGCTATGTACTTTCCCTGGTCAAAAATAAGTACAGTTGTTTAGTCAAACTAGTCGATATTGGCCAATAATATCTTCATGAAATATCTAGGGGCGTTCATTTTAGCGATAAATTTTAGTTAAAATTTTACTGTAGCTGACTTTTTACTGTAGTTGATTTGGCTTTTTGGATATAATTAATTTTAAAAAAATGTAAAAATAGAAAAAACATGTTAACCCATTAGGATCAATACAAAGGAATATGAGAAAAAAATACAAAAAAGCTTAAAATATTTAAAAAATTCAGAAAAAGATAAAATGCTGAATAGTGAAAAAAAGCAGAAATTAGAAACTGAAGTAAAAAAAAAACAAAACGAGTGGGGCCAGACCATATATATGGAAATGATACAAGTATATTTGTCCTAAAAAATACTTTCATAATATTTGTTTTGAAACATTCGGTTTCAAAAACATATTATAATTATAGAAACCATAGTCAACGTTACATTTTAAAGACGGTATCATTGTTTCAAACAACGTTTATCTGTGACCGAAGAGTGTCTATGCTGGAACCTCGTAGATAATTGGGTGCAACCTAATTAAGTAGCTAGACCATGGGTAGGTTCCTGACATCGTGCCCACCAATTAGGCCTTGAACACGACATTTTGTCAAATTCAAGGCAGTCGTGCATGACCAATAAAGCACGTACGTGACACTACTTAGACCCGCTCATTTCAGCTTTTTTTCAGTTTCAACTTCTAACTTCAGTTTTTTTTCACTATTCAGTAATTCGTCTCTTTCTGAATTTTTTTTAGATTTTTTAGGTTTTTTTACATTTTTCTTTTTTTCCTATGTTCCTTTACATTATCCGTGATGGGCTAACATATTTTTTCTATTTTTACATTTTTTAAATTTAATTATGCCCAAAAAGCCAAATCAGCTACAGTAAAAAAAGCCAGCTACAGTGAAATTTCAGCCAAAAGCCAGAAACCGTCGCTAAAACGATCACCCCCTTAGGCCACATATCGAAGAGAGTTGATAGCGTTTAGAATAGTAATGGTTTTTGATTTTTACTGAAATTTTACTGTAACTCGTTTATTTTTTATTGTAATTAAGTTAGCTTATTGAGCATAATTAAATTAAAAAAATGTAAAAATAAAAACGGCACGCTAGTCTAGAGTGGACAATGCAAAGGAATACGATAAAAAAATAAAACACAAAAAAATTCACTACGTAACAAAATTGCTAAACAAAAATAGTAAGAGTCATCGTTGTTACAGTAAAAACCATCGCTAAACAGTGAAAAAAAAGAGAAGCAGAACACTGCCTTAGACTTCAGAGCTAGCCATCGTGATTCATAAAAGAGTTCAGCTGTATACGCATAACAGTACTCTTAAACGAAGCTGGTCATTGTCTCGTTGATCAAAGTCATTAATATACGTCAACGTTTCACGATGACTATTTAGGAAGTGGATGAGGAGGAAGCTTAAAATTTTGCTTAACCTGAAGTTGCTGAGGTACATGGGAGATGCCCAATGCTACATGCATGAATGGAGGTTACCTTAGCGTTGCTTAATATCAACTAGCCATATAGATGCAGCGTCACATCGCGTCAATTACCATATGCATCGAAGTAAAAGAGACGAAAATTCGCTATCGTGTGGACCGAAGCAAAAAAGATGAAAATTCGTATAGAAAGGATGTGCCAGGGGCCTCTCCGAAAAAAACCAAAGACCTGCGCGTAATTTCGAAGAAACCGCGGGGCGTTATCTAGCAAAAGGGGAGCGGACGGGCTTTTTCGCAAAATTTAAGGGCCGTTTCGAAAGAACCAAGGGCCTGTATGTAATTACAAAAACCACGAGGTGTTATCCAGTAAAAGAAGAGCGGAGAGATTTTTTCGCAAAAACCAATTATATTTTCGTAAGAACTGAGAGTCTGTACATAATTATGAAAACTTCGGGGTCTTTGCGAAGAATGCCACGTGGCGATCTCCCTACGGAATCCCCAACTTAATATACGTAGCATTATTTCCCATTTTCTTTTCCTACCAGAGTTTCAAAAAAGAGACCGAGCAAATACAACTACAGAAAACCTAATATTAGATGTAACATCATAGACAATTTTAGTTTACAGATCATCTATAATTTTGCCAGTGGTAAAAACTATTTACGAAGATTTAATATCACAGACGGTTCATAGAAGCATCATAGATGGTTTTACCATGAACCGTTTATGATATTACCAAATATCACAAACGGTTTTTAGTTTGAACCGTCTGTGAATTATTACAGATGATTTTGTAATACCAACCATCTGTGATAATTAAGGCATCACAGACGGTTTGTATTAAAAATCGTCTATAATAATTCTACTATATTAATTCCGTGTAAAGCTGTATGGACTCCTCGATTCCTCAGAGATCAATGGTCATTAGATTTGTCAATCTTACAATAATTATTTCATACCTATCAACTTATATATCTATGCACGACATCGATATTCCTATCGACAGACTGTGCTCATCGCTACAATTGCGTTGGAATAGGCCGAAGTCACACAAATTCGAGGAGAGTGTGCGTACTTTTTGATATCTAAAGTTATAAAATCAGATGAAGAGTGCCATAATATATAACGAATTTGATTGGGATGAGATTGACCTTAATTGTACATATGTGTATTTGTTAATGGATAATTTATTTCATTTTTATTAATTGATTTGTGAAATAGATGTTTTTATTTCTGAAATGAATAAATGTGATTTGGATGTATACTGTGTTAGTTTGCTTGTTTCAGAGGGCATTGCTAGCAATTCATGAGACTAGCCAATAAATAAAAATAGATTAAGTAAAATAAAAGAATATCACAGACGATTTCCAGTAGAAACCGTCTGTGATATGTAAGTATCACAAACGATTTCAACTATAAACTGTCTGTAATAGTTAAATATCACATACAAAATTGTCTACAATATGTAAGTATCACAGACGGTTTCAACTACAAATCGTTTGTGATAGTTCAATATCACAGACAATTTATAGTTGAAACTGTCTATGAAACTTATATCACAGATGATTTATAGTTAAAACTGTCTGTGATACTTATCACAGATGGTTTCGATTGGAAACCGTCTGTGATAATCAACTTTATAGACGGTTTGTAATTAAAATTGTCTGTGATAGTTGCATTACAGACAGTTCAAAAGCCGTCTATGATGATCTGATTTCATTACTGACCTATAAATTGAGACTGCTCACGAAATCATCTGTGATGATGTTTTTAAATCATCTATGATAATGTTTTCTACAGTAGCGAAAGAGAATACACAATATACAATTAAAGCCTTTTTTTAATCAAGAAGAAATGGAGAATAAATAACAGATTTGGTAGAAAAGGAGGCTGAGTCCATCCTTAATTACATATATTACTTGTAGCTGTGTCGTTGCTTTTGGGAACATGCCCACCAAAAGTACGTTTATCTTTCGTAGACGACATCTTTTCCTTTCTTTTGCTTTATAAAAGGCTGGACGAGACGACGCTGATGGAGAGAACGTGAGCAACGTCATCACGGTACAGACTAATTAATTAGGCCAGCAAAATTAAGAGGTGCTTAAAATAATGATGATTTATATATTTTTTAATTATAACTAGTTTATTTTTTTACTATAATTACGTTAGCTTATCTAAAATAATTTAAATTAAAAAAATTTAAAAATATAAAACATATTAACAAATCATGAATAATACAAAAGAATATAAAGAAAAGAAAAAAAATAAAAAAACAAAATAGTAAAAAAGAAGCAAACTTTGGACGCAGATGCCGGCTTTAAACGTTCTGAGCGGCGCCGGATTAGTCGCTTTAATTAGATGCACGCGGCAGCATATTCGTAATTATCCGTGTTTAGCTCGCGCCGGCGTACTTTGGTCGTCAAATGAGCGACGCGTCACTTTTCTTTCACGTAAAGGTCGCCATTTTTATTTTATGGAAATTAGCGGGAATTTAATTATTTAGTGGGATTCGGACCGGTCGCCACTAGCTTTTCTTGAACTATCCTTTACTTAAGTAATCCCCGTCCAGAAATGCCTGATGTTCGGAAGAGCGTACAATCAAACATATTCAACTTTGATTGCTAACATATAAAAAACGTATTTTGATTTGGTTATGTTAAAATGATACCATTAGATTAGTCATGGAAAATATATTTATAATACAGTAGCTTTATATTCCTTTATAAATGTTTTTATATAAAAAAGTAATGATTATTATAGTTACATGTTGGAGATGGTGGCGATGTCCGATACATCGAATTAATGGGCTTATGCTCTTGGCTACTATCCTGCCAAAAACAAAAGATAAATAGAAAAAGGGAAGAAAAAAAAACTAATCTCCTCGACGGACTGAAACATTTGGCCTTAGTAGTATACATAAATGGGCTAATGTACTTGGGCTAAGTAGCAAAGCCTGGTACTCTCCAAATGGGCAAACAGGTCCAGCTACCGAGACACTTCTATTTGGGCCCATCTTCCTTCCAACGTGTCTTTTTATATTTTATTTTTCTGCTGAAAATATTGTGGACTAATGGTTAAGAGATAATCCATGGATGACTATGTAACGGTTTGCTTGGTTAAGTTTCTCTCTCTCTCTCTCTCTCTCTCTCTCTCTCTCTTTTGACAGTGAAGAGAGTTGATAAAAAACATGTATCTAACAAGTAAAATAACACGAATAAATCTTAAAATATTGTTAGTCGATTACCTCCTGTCCAGGGAGTTTAGGGCAGGCGGATAAGGGATTACCACAGTGCTAGTTGAGCCATGCTACTGGAAAACCCTGAGTTGTCTATTCACTATTCTCATTATATGTGCATGCATTTGCTCATAGTTGAGTAGTTGGCCAAATCTTTAAAAGTCAAAATTTTAAAAGTTTAATTGTATGTAATTCAAACGATATGTTTTTTTTTGTTTGAATTGGAGGGAGTAGATAGCTAGGATGCCGACTAATGACAGCAACATGGTTATCGAATACGATGAAAAACGGAGCGAACAACATGTAGAGTCGAGCGTTAGATTGAACGCTAGATTGGGCAACAGAGACCAGAACAGCTCCTTTCTTTTGGGCTTAACTTAGCTTTATACGGTAACCAATTTTTAAATAAAATATTTTTTAAAGATAAAGTTTACAAGTTGATTATAGTAGATATCTTCTTGATTTTATTTATATTAACCAAAATTGCATGTAAATATCTTTCTATACTCTCTCGCGAATAGAATAATTCAAAATATTAAATCAAAAGCTATAAAGTACAACCCAAAAAAAAATTCACATGTATTACAGCCCGCCGCCGGCTTCATCCGTCTCGTACTGATGAAGTTGTACTTACAAGCAGGGGTTCAAGGGTATATTTGACAGACATTCATCTCAGGTTCTGCCATCATCTTTTAACATAACTCTTTATCTTTGTCAGCTAAGCCCTATGAAGTATTTCAATAGCCGGAAGTCTATGAACCGTCGTTGCATAGTATTGCATGTGTTTTGTATTGTACAGGGTCCGTTTTTTTTTTTTTTTTGCTATGGTTTATAAGTTTTAGCTAAAATTTTTTATTTTTAGCTGTTTACGACAGAGATTACGGAGAGAGAGTTACTCGCTTGCGATTTTGGATGATACAGATGTTGGACTTTTAACGTGTACTATAATTAACTTGTAGACTTCATCTTAAAAAAAATACTCCGTTGAAAATTAGATACTGTAGTAAAAGCTAAAAACCGTTTTGAGAAACTGAAAAAAATAATACCTGTATCTTGCATATTTATCTTCCATACTTATATCATGTTATCTCATTATCTTAATTCTTGGTCAGAGCTACTAACGTTTCGGTGCAGGCTCATTGTCCTCAGTGAATAGGATACCTTAAATACTTGAGGGTGAAAGTGCTACAACGGTCCCTGTGCGCTTGGAAGAAGTCATTAGTAAATAAGCAAAAATTTCCAGCTTCATGATGCAGTTTGTTTTTTCAATTTGAGTCAAGTTGAATTTTCTTGAAACCAGTTGAAATCCCCCCAAAATGGAGTTGAAAATTTCCTGATTTGAAAATATTCCTATTGAAAATTTTTGATTGAATTTTTGCGATTTGAAAATTTCTGATCAGAATTTTCCAATTTGAAATTTTCTAATCGAAATTTTCCTGACTTGAAATTTTCTAATTTTGATAGTTTTGTGCGGTAGGTTTGGAGTGAAGAGAGAAGAAAGAAGTTGGGGGTGAAGGGGAGGGTGGGTAGAGATGAAAATGGATTGGATACAATCGAATAGTCTTAAATATGAATATATATATATATATTTAAAATGAATATAAATATAGATTTGAATATTCTCGAATACAAATACGAATTGTATGTCGTGATGGATACGAATTCGAATCGAATATGTACTTAATTCGATCGAATACAAATATTTTCTTACAACTTCTGTAACAAATCTTGGTAGAACAAATTCCTAATGGTTTTGTCGGTTTCTCATCTGTTACCGGAACGGTTACCGGTTTCAAACCGCCCAAACTCAAAATTTTAATCACAAAATCCGAATCGCATAGGAAATGGATCAAATACGAATATGAATGTTCTCAATTACGGATATGAATATTCTCAAATACGAATACGAACATTTTCAAATACGAATTTTACTTAACATATTCATATTTTCTCGGATATGAATATTGGATAAAATGGATTAACCGTTACCGTTTCCCACCCCTAGGGGTGGGGGTGGGGAAGGGGTGGACTTGCCATACACAGGCCCGCACGGAGGTGCCACATGTCAGCACCTAGATGCACCCTACGAACATTTTGATGAGTTCAACCTTAAACTAGTTGCCCTCCACAAGCATATATGCACGTAATCTCGAAATTAAGATCACATAGATCGGCGATCAGCACGTTTGTGCACGGCGATGAAATTAAGCGGTGAACAGCGTACGTCTGTGTATGATCAACTAGATGGTACCCCGGTGCTGCTGCGAAAATTGTTAGCAATCTATAGAAGTGTGTGCTGAGGAAAAGGACAATATGATAGTTGCAAGGTGACACATGTCAGCGTACGTCTTTTTGGGCTGGCGGCCTTTTCGGCTGAGCTTGCAAGTTGGGCTTTAGCTAAATGAAGCATGAGAACCAAATATAACCACCTGTGCCGTATAAAATCCGTATTTCATACGTTTCAAAAACATCAAAGAAGAAACTAAGAAGAAAAGAAAACATAATTAACCAAACAAATTAAAATCCATACACGTATGCGCGTGTATCTCTCTGATGCAGACCTACTTAGGGATTACTGATCTTTTGTGTACTCTAGCACGTCGACCATGTGCTGCATCACCTTCACCTGTACCTGCAGCCGCATGATGTACTCGGCGGCGCGGACGAGGAGCTCGTCGACGCCGAGGCGCCCGCCGTCGTCGTCCGCCCCCTCGCCGTCGCCGCTCGGCACGAGCCGCCTCAGCGCCTCCATCTTCCTCCTCACTTCCACGCAGCGGCGCCTGGTCCTCGCCTTGCCGTTCCCAGCCGCCTTATCCCTCGGCGTCGTTCTCCACGGCCTTCTAGGAGCCACGGCGGGCGTCGGCGGCCTCGTCGTCTCCGGGACGACGGTGCGCCGTCTTGTCCTCCTCGCCGTCGACGTTGGGACGACGTCGCAGCAGCTGCTGGTGTGAGCAACCATCGTGAATCTTGCTTGCAATGGATTCTTGAAACCGCAGCAAGCAATGAGCTTTGAGTGAGAGATGATGGTAGCGGCAAAGTATGTTAGAGGGAGGCGAGAGGGTTGTTTATATAGATGGATGGTTGGAGCTAGGTTGGAAGGGGGAGATATGTGTTAGTTGGCATGCATGCACTGGCATGAGAGAAAGACCATAAATAATAAATAAATATTGTTGCGATCAAGCTTGTATGAAACAAATATGCCTAGATAATATGTGGATATGCATGCTTTACATCATGCAACATGAGAGAGAGAGAGAGAGAGAGTGTGTGTGTGTGTGTGTGCAAGTGCAGGCATGTTGGAATACATGGGAGGCTTTGCTTGAGGGTGAGGGCATGTTCTCCAAACTCAACGCCACATGCCACCACATGATTCCTTAAACAACCAACATCTCTCTAGCCTATCCATCCAAGCACAGGCAGACACCTAGCTCTCTCTCTCTCACACACACCCCCACACATGCACTAGCTAGCTCTCATCTTGCCTATTAATTTCCTCATCAGAACACCCTGTATCCCTCTACGCAATACATGCATGATTCCCAAGCTACCTATAGCTCCTTGCATGCATGTGTGATATGTCATGGGGCCCACACACAAAGCCACACCATGCCACCTCAGCGAAAGCGCAGCAGAGAAAAGTCTCTTGCATCATGTGCACATAGTTGGTGCATGCATGATGATGCATCCTATGTTAGTTAATTATTATGTAAGATAATGTATATGTTATTATACTTTAATGAGCCACCATGTCCCCCAATGGGGAGCTGATCATGACAGGCACCAGTGTGTTAATTAGACTAATGCAATGCATGGTACATGTAAATCTCCATGACTTGGGGCTTGATTTTGC
Organism: Melocanna baccifera; assembly: GCA_036346265.1. NCBI lineage: Eukaryota > Viridiplantae > Streptophyta > Magnoliopsida > Poales > Poaceae > Melocanna > Melocanna baccifera. The sequence continues at coordinate 25,094,720 of CM070689.1, forward strand.
CATGTTCTCCTTCCTCCTCATGACATGTGGGTATATTCTTTTAGCCTATGGTTTATAATTTTTTGCTATGATTTATTAGCCCAATAAATAGTAATTATTGAGAGAAATAAAAAAATTAAAAGTCACTAAAAAGCTAAAAATAACATGACCATATTCTTACTACGGTGATGCGCAAGGCACCTTCTCATCCTTGACATGCATATCTGTCAGACGTGCCGACAACACGTGTCGATTATGCCAGCTATCGATCGACACCGCGAGAGGCTATATAATTAATTAATTAATTAATTAATTATGTTGGTGCATCCATGTAGTTGAGTGCTTAACTAGGTTTAGTAAGGCAGTTAGGCATGTGATCGGTTGCGATTAATTGGACCGTACATGTAAATTAGTTTGTTCATAACTTAGCTTAGGTATGTTTTGTAATGGATGGACCTTAGCTTTGAGTTTAATGAAGTCCATGCAGTCTTTTCAACACGCAATTTTTTTAGTCATCAACGCGCGTTTTGTTGGTCCTGCAATATTGTACAGCAGTGCACATGGTTAATTCAGGTTTACTTTATTATGTGTTTCATGGTAGTAATGGTAGTATCGATTTTTTGTTGGTTACCTGCAGGAACCGGTGAATTCTCCATCGGTTTTAGATTCAAAATTTTGAACTCAAAATTCAAAAAGAGGTGATGGTTATATTATGATCAATATATCATATATATTGATTACACCTTTTGTTCTTTGAAGAATTGGCTAACTTACTGGTAGCCAATTCTTTCAAAAAGAGGTGATGGTTAATATTATGATATATTATGACTAATGTATCATATATATATTGAGTACATAATGGTAGAAAAAAAGATGCTGCCAAGATGTTTGGTTGAATAACACGCCTCTGAATTCAATATCCTAGGTTTTTTCAGATTTGTACTGAACCCAATGCATTGGCTGATCGATGGCAACTACATTGAGGAGCAGTGCAATGTTTTGTTTAGGAGATATTTTGGCCATGAGGAGATTGATGAGTGGGAAAGGCTTATGAGGGAGCTAAATGATGTCAGATTGGACAACGAGGAGGATGAGGTAAAATGGGCTCTACATGAGTATTTACCACAAGATCCTTATATTACCAAATCTCTTTTGGAGGTGTGATAAGTAATAGAATGAAAGAAATTTGGAGTCTAAAAATCCCTTTAAAGATCAAGATCTTTCTTTGGCAAGCTTAGCAAGGGAGGATTCAATGTGGTGAGCAGTTGGCCAAGACAAATTGGCCAAAAAGCCCTTTATGTGTTCTGTGTGGAAAATTTGAGGATACTGACCATATCTCATTTGAATGCAAATTCGCACAGTATGCATGGATCAATATCAGAGAGGTGCTTGGATGGCAAAAGTGTCCTACTTCGACAGCTGAATTCTTGAGGGAGTGTTTAGATACAGGGAATTGTCTTCTGCTTCGAGCTGGACCATCCGCTGTAAGATGGCTATAGAGAAGAAGCCTATCTTTCACCCTACTGAAATTTTGTACAACTTTGCTTTCTTTTTACAGCATTGCAGGAGTCTACTGAAGGAAGAGGTACATATTCAGGTGGACTGGCTCGTTAAGAAGACGAAGGCGAGAGCGCAGAGTTTTGAGGGGCGATGACGGAGTAACCTGAAAGTGTATCAAGTTGCTCTAGAGCTGTAGTAGAGGCGGTTGTGTGTGACCTTGGTGTATTCTATCTGAACTCCTTGCTCCTCTTATCTTATAGCGAGTGCTCCCACTGTTTGCACATTCCTATTTTCAGGCAACATATATTTTTAACACGAAACATGACATCTAGGCATACTGCGCTCTCTTGAGGCTAGCATAGCTTTGAACAGAACCAAACTGCCAACCATTTCTCGATTTTCAGCACTTTCAGAAAATGCATTGGTCCAGATTTTCAAAACTAGCCCCTTTGCATCCTTGAGTTTTTGAATTTTGGACGCATTTAGCTCCATCACGCGAACAAATTCCACAGATAGCCCTCTGCGCCAAAAAATTCCATCTCTGGCCCCCGGACGCACCGCACGATCAACATCCGAGCGCACGTTTCTTCCGGCGCCGACACTGGCGATGCGTGCGGTGCGGACCGCCGACGACGGTGCTCTGATCCGATCGTCGCGGTACGGACCGCACGACCACATCAGAGCACCGGTCGTGCGGCGGTCCGGCACCGCACGACCGATCTGTGCTTCGGTATTTCTTCATTCGCCGACCGGACGACGGTAGCGTCACTCGCAGCAGCGCGCTCGCTCGTCCGCTTGCACACGCGTCAGATGTGCAGCAAATGTGCATGGCATGGCCCCTCTCCTTTTTCTCAACACACATGCATAAAGGCTGAAACAATAGCGAGGGAGGGAGAAGAAGTTCATTTGGCTCGATTGTAGTTGGAGTTCAGAGAGTGAGGGAGGCGGTGAAGAGAAGTTAGTGAAACCACGTAGTTTAAGTTGTTTCGTTTAGAATCAAGAGATTTAGCAAGTACAAAAGTTGTAGATCGCCTGGTGAGCTTCAAGAAGAGGTAAGTTTTGTACCCGTGCAATTTATTTTTATGTATGTCATTAGTCTATAATTAAGCAAACCGTCCTTTGTTAAGTTGTTTTTGTTTCGAATCAGGCGATTTGACAAGTACAAAAGTTGCAGATCGTTTTGTGAGCTTCAAGTAGAGGTAAGTCTTGTGCCCGTGTAATTTATTTTTATGTATATCATTAGTCCATAATTAAGCAAACCGTATTTCTTTAATGTTATTTTATGTTAATCTTTGAAACACTATATATTTGTAGCAAAGCTTCCATATATTACATATGAGGTATTGTTTAGTATATGTAATGTTGTGCTTTATTTGTAGTGAACATACGTATTGAGTTCTAATATTTATTTTGTGAACATACGGTATATTAGGCATGATGTATTTTTCCATATGTAATGTAGTTTCATTTTGTGAAAAAATATGAACTTGTAAATGTGTAGACGTTGAGAAAGTACATATTTATGTTAGAGCATTTGTAGGTGATAACAATAGTAGCAGGATTAGAAATATACAATTAGTACGCTTAGGGAAGTAGTAGATACATTGCGATAGGTGGTAAAAATAAATTTGGCACAGTGGAATTAAAATACAATAACAGTAATACAATGTATAGTACATTTAAATAAATTCTGTATGTATTAAAAGTTAGAAAAGAAATGTTATAAAATTAGTAATTGATTTTTTGCAGTAATCTAGAAAACATGCAATAAAAACTGAGCTAAAAATTTTATTAATCGATATTGTAGATTATAGGAAGGGTACAAAATTAACATGTAAATCTGAAAGTAGGGTAGTGGGGGTTTGATGGTACGATTATTGCATGTTGTGTACTAAGATGGTTTATTATGCACTTATGTTAGGTACGCCATGGCTGAGATTCAAGATTTGTTCATATTCTACGGCGGTGGTCTCAAATGCGTGACGGGCCGTATGGGGCGGACACATCAAATTGTCGCCGGACCATGATCCGGGCACCCGGTCTGAACGCCATGAGCTTGTCTGAGCTACGGCGGAATGTCCGTTCGGCGTTCGATCGGTATACCGCAAGAAAGAAGTTACGGATCGAGGCATTCTATGCCGCAATGGTGGGTGATGCAGGAGAGCAAGTGGCAACTTCGAAGGTGACCAATGATGCATCATGGGCCAACTACATGGAGGTCGTGTGCAACCACGATCTTTGAGATATATGCCAAGCCAATGGTGTATGTGGAGTTCGTGGAGAGGCCAGAATCATCCGGACAGGTTGGATATGATGCTGCTGGTGAAGATGTAGTACCTGCGGGAGAACATGTGGGCGAGGAAGTGGGTGATGAAGACCTCAGGAGGCGTGCGGACAATTTTCGTGCCAACGAAGGTGTGGGGAGAGGTGGTGGGCGCCCGTATTGGATCATGAGTACCTTGCGGATCGGTGGAAGAAGTGGGGAGCGAGGAGGGCGAGAATGTGAAGCGAGCGATTCGGAGAGGATGACGATGGCGGAGGCGAAGGTACGAATGGAGGGGTGGTGGGTGGTGTTGTGACCACCGACGTTGCGTACGTGTCGTCCAGACTGGATGACAATGCAGCGGCATCCCTAGTCTTTATCCACAGCGGAGGAGGCGAGAATGGGGGTTGGCGAGGCCGCACTCATTTTGGGGCGATGCTTGATAAGAGTGCTGCCAAGAGCTATTACTAGATATGCCGTGAACATTAGCCGGACGATCGGGTGCACTGAGTCAAACCCGGACACGTACATTGTGAAGTGTGTCAACGAGTCTGTCTGGCAAAGTTAGTGTACGCGGTACAAGGGCACCGCACGGTGTTTGGATAAGCGTGCTACATGATCACGATTATGCGAGCTTGAGGGGCCATTACATAGGCACCGCAACATGACATCATCTTATGTTGCGGAGTGGTGAGCCACCTCATCGTGGCGGATGTGTCCATTTCTCCAAAGGTTCTAATGGCGAGGTAGCGAATATGGTGGGATTTCAAGTCACTACAAGAAGGTATGGCGGGCGAAGCGAAAGGTTTTGCACCGTATGTTTGGGACTTATGAGGAGGCGTCGACGACTGGTTCCAAGAATGCTACAAAGAAATTGCGAGAATCAAACCTGCACGTACATTACAATGAGCGGAGAGAGTGCATCCTACGGAGGGCCCGAATTGTTTCATTCTTGATAGAGTGTTCTGGGCCTTCCATCAGGCGATTGAAGGGTTCAGGTGGTGCCGTCCAGTGCTAACGATGGATGGGACGTTCCTATCGGGCAAGTACAAGGGTACTATCCTTACCGCAGTTGCAGCTGATGCAAATGACCAGTTACTCCCAGTGGCATTTGCAATTGTGGAGAATGAGAGTACGGAGAGCTGGCTTTGGTTCCTTGCAAATGTGAAGCAAGCCATAGTGCAAGATCGCACCGAAGTGTGTGTCATCTCGGACCGCAATGCAGGTCTGTTGTCTGCATTGCGAACGATGCAGAATGGGACGCAGCCCCCCTTCCAGTGGAATGATCTGAAGAATCGTTGGTGCATGAGGCATCTCGCAGCGAACTTCCATAGAAGATTCCGTAGCAAGGACCTAATGAAGATGTTCAAGAAGCTATGTATGCAGAACCAGAAGCGGAAGTTCGAGACCTTGTGGAGGCAACTCGATCAGGAGGCTAGCAAGCATGTGCAGACAGAAGCTGGGTCCATAGAGGGAGGCTCCACAAGAGTTGGGGCGTTCACACAGTGGGTTCAATCCAATGCGCCTGACCTGGAGATGTGGTCTTTGTTACATGACACCGGGGGGGCAAGGTATGGAATCATGACGACCAATATGTCCGAGGTTTACAACGGTGTTTTGAAGGCGCGCGATCCCTACCGATCACGGCTATTGTGGGACGAGACTTGGAACCGGATGTTGGGTACTTTGTGAATAGAGCCATGATGGCGAAGAAGCACATGGACGAAAACAAACAATACTCGAGGTAATGCAGGCCTACATGGATAAGAAGATAGAGAAGGGTCGTTCACATTCCTCAAACCATAGATGGCTTAAGGAAGAAGTTCGAGATCCGCCTCGCATGCGGAATACGTCATGGGTCACATTAGAGGATCGCAAGCGGTATGTACGATTGATGAGAAAGCATATTGCACCTGCAACAAACCCGGCTTACGCACAAGCCATGCTCGCATGTGTACGCTGCATGCATGCGGTATGGAAGCAGCGGCGACGCAAGACATCTCAAAGTACTACGACATGCAGACTTATATGCAACCTGGAGTGCGAGTTTCATTCATACGGGTAGACATGCACTACAGGAATTATGGCGGGGAGGTAAAATGGGTGCCAAATGATGCATTGAAGCATGTCGGTCGTGGAAGACGACAAAGCCGTCGCATCCGTAATGACATGGATGATAGCCGCCGTGGGGATCGAGTTCGGCGTCCGAAGTGTAGGCTATGCAAGACGATTGGACACTCCTCGGCCGGTGCCCAAACAGCCATCATCAAGCAACGCCCGTAGTAGCAAGCATAATATTTTCTTTGTACTCATTATTGCTTCCATGTGTACGCTTTGATGGTTCTATGTCGCTATGTTGCGAACATTAGCTTGCATCATTTTACCGTGCGTATTTTATGTATGTTTTGCTACGTTTCATATGTGTCCCTGTTGTGTGGGTCATATTGGTGTGCACATTTTATGTATGTTTGGTACGTCACGTATGTTTCCCTGTCGTTACGTTTGGTGTTAATTTTGTTGTCATTGCTTGCACATTTTATTAACAATGTGGACTAACTTGTTTTCCTTCGTTGGCAGGAGATGGCGTACGAGTTGCTAGACCCCCGTTGGGATGAGGGGCACCGATGCCTGGCATGGACCTCAGGAGACGGGCCTCCATGCTTCATCCTTAGGAGCCCCCGAGAGCACTGGCCTCTCGACCCGCGGTACATCCCACTACTTCGGTACACCGGTCTGCTACCCATTGCACGTATGTTGGATATACGACATGCGTTCCAGTATGATGCGGCGTTGCTGTCGGCTCTTGTTGATCGTTGGAGGCCGGAGACTCATACCTTCCACTTCCGGTGGGGTGAGATGGCGGTTACTCTGCGGGGCGTGGCGATGCTTACGAGTTTACCCATTCGTGGTGCTGCTGTAGTACCACCCCAAAGGACCCAGATTGGAAGGTCCATCCGGTCACGGTTCGATCATCCGCTCCCGAACAACGTAGTTGGTGTGCCTCATGGATGGCTTCGGCGATTCATGACATGTCCCGACACGCAGATGAGGACACGGTGCGGACGCGCCGTTGCGCGCACTGCTATTTACATTCGGGTGGGTGTTGTTCCCTACCACCACCGGAGACTCCGTGCGGCACCGAGCTACATACACCTAGCGCGAGTCGTTGGCGATGGGTGGCCGCCGAGGTGCCACAATATAGCCGAGATCGCAGTTCTTAGTGCCACATATCGGGCTTGTGCGATGCCTCGCAGCGTAGTACGGCCAGTGAGCCGGTTCTAGCCGTCTGCTACATCCTTCTGCAGTTGTGGTCGTGGGAACACTTTCCCGTTGGTAGGCCGTGCCGATCTGCTGTGCACCCTTATGAGTTCGTCCCGCAGCTTCTACGGCCTTGATGATGGCGATGACCCGTTGATGGGCCCACAATGGGTGCGCGTTGGACACATGGTCACTTACGGTGGGCCAAGGAGAGACCGAGACGTGTGTACCCGAGTTCCACAACATGTTCGAGACTCTCCACGACGCCGACATAGTGTGGTGGCCATGGACTCCACGGTTTATTATGGACACGACCCCCCATGGATTATCATCTCAGTGCGGGCTGGATCACATGTACTGGTTGACGACATGTCACTTGGTGTTCTCGCAGTGTGTCGAGCCATACAACCCACAACGAGTCATGAGGCGATTCGGCTGTACGGCATATCCCACCCCTGGCAGACGCCTCTTGCACCCAAAGACCCACCGGTATGTCAAGATACGGTAAATTTAATTAATGCATTACTTTGTGCCCCTACTAATCGTGTATTGTCTCGATTAACTTGCAGCAATCGAGGCGAGGCCGAGCCAACGAAGGCGGACATTCATACACGCGGCGTGGGCGGACATGTGGCGTGACCAGCGCACACGATGGTTCCGAGGAGACACGGAGTACGACCTCGACACGTACGTTTCATACCTTCGGTGGTACCTTTCACGCACCCATAGTAGGCTTACTGGGCAACCGCCACATCGTCCAGTCGAGGTCATACACGAGGAAGCATGCAGGCGAGTCCGCATCGGCATCGCGCGCACGTAACGGCGAGGCGATGCGAAATTGATATGTAATTAACGGTGAAGCATTACGCTTTAACTCATTCTTTGTTTCATCTGCGATTGCAGCGATTACATCGTATCCGCGACGAGTCTGCTCAGGCACTTAACCGTGGGAGTGCAAATTCAAATGCCCGCTGGACCACTTCAATGCGCAATATCTATGAAGAAGCCATGTCTGCAATACGGACCCTCAGTTGTGGTCGCCACAGAGACGATGCTGTTGTACAACGCGGTCACCGTGGACGTGATGCACCAGCACCATCAGCACGGCCATCGTCCTCACGGCCATCGTCGTCACGTCCATCGCAGTCGAGCAGTCGGCCCAGCTTCGGTCGCTCGTCCTCCACGCGCTTCGCACCTTCGGTTGGACAATTGTCAATTTTTTATTCGTCCACTCGATTGCCTTTTATCTCTAACCACATCTTATTCTCGCAGTATTCCCGACAGGACAGCACGTTGCTACAGCCATCGTCCTCCACGCGCTTCGGACCGTCGGTTGGATAATTGCCAACTATTTGTTCGTCCACTTGATTGCCTTTTATCTCTAACCACATGTTCTTCTCGCAGCATTTGCGACAGGATAGCACGTTGCTACAGCCATCGTCTTCCCGGAGGGCGACGGAGGAGACAGCGTGCTCTCCAGGCCGACGGTCCCTCACGCCGTGGAGCGGCCGTGACTCGGCGCACCAACCGAGGTGCGCTTGCCCCCTTTCACCTCGGCGTGCGATCCGCGAGAGAAGACCGGGATAGGTGGCATGGGCAAACCTATCAAGGGTACACAGCGCAGGAGTACATGCGCGATTTCCCTACGGCATCATCATTTCGAGAGCCTCATACCCCGGTACGCACTAACGTACTAAGCTAACCACGTCTATTTCAATGCCATCTCATCGCATTGCCCAAAAAATTACAGGTTTATACGGAGCAACAGGTCCATCAATTTCACGGTGGGTCAGACACATTCCAGACTACCCAGGTAAGTACCATGTGGTACTACTATTTATTATTAATGTTGCTGTCCATTATCTAATTGTGCTATACATTGTTAGCAGGACATAGATCCATCGGCAACTGAATGGCTGAGCAACATATTCGCCCATCCAACACAAGTCCATAGACGAGAACAACCTACAGCTCTACATACTCACGGTAAGAATGAACATAACACAAGATAGAAAATAGCACACAACATTACATTTATCTTCCACTCCAGTCTATCAAAACGATGCCGCATCTCGACGAGTTCACTACCCCCCATGACACCTCTGTCTTGCCGAACAGTGTCCGTCCTAGTGCCCAGTTCATCCTCCCACACCCAGAATCGGCAACCGCCGAGGGCTTCCTGCGTTTCATGATAAGAAGATTTTAAAACGTACCTACACGATTTAACCGAATCCGAAACAATCGTACTCACCGAGTGATAGGGACACTTGTAGTAGTGCCGACCAGGATTTGCAGCGGTGTGTGAGGTCTTACGTCTAACTACCGTGTTGCATTGTGGGCAAATCACCGTGGGTGCCGATGAAGAGGTGCTGAGATGACTCATTTCGGCGTTCGGGGGAGTGAGCAGGAAAGAAAGCTACAACAAATTCAGGAGAGGAGGGAGAGCAATGCATGGGTTTAGGTGAGGAATGCCTCCCTCTTATAGGCTCGGTGGGGGGCTTCACTACCAGAGGCCACAGAATATGAAACTAACACGCAGTGACAACACGAAAGAGGCCAGCTTTGCAAAGAGGTCAGCTTTACGCAGTGACAAGACGATACGATCCCGCTTTATTAATACACTATAGTCTCTGAAAAGCCTACATAGAGCCATTTATTGCTACACATGGACAGATGGAAGGCTACCCTGTAATTTATTACGACACTATAGTGTCTGAAAAGCCTACATAGAGCTATTTATTGCTACTTTGGTCGGTCAGGGGTCTACTCCTCGAGACTATTGCTACACTATAGTCTCTGAAAAGCCTACATAGAGCCATTTATTGCTACAATCGACAGCTAGAAGCCTACCTCAGTAATTTATTGCGACACTATAGTCTCTGAAAAGCCTACATAGAGCCATTTATTGCTACACTTTGGACAGTTGGAAGCCTACCTCGAATTTATTACGACACTATAGTCTCTGAAAAGCCTACATAGAGCCATTTATTGCTACACTCGACAGCTGGAAGCCTACCCTGGAATTTATTCCGACACTATAGTCTCTGAAAAGCCTACATAAAGGCCACCTATGTCTTCCATACCACATCTTCTCCTCAAGACATCACAATACTAGTACACAAACAATGTCTTCTCGGAGGTCCGAGCCATTTGGAGTGCGGAGTGGCATGAGCGCCGAAGTGCCATTGCGGCTTCGGACGATGTTGTGCGTGTCGACGGACGCGAGACAACGATCCAACTACGGCCGTAGGTTCTTCAAGTGTCGACACGGATGGCGACTTTGTGGTAACAACGACAACTACATCATTTGTTTCTCGTTCATCGTTTGTCAACTTGATCCATGACATCTACCACGCCACACATAGGCTTGCACGTTCATCGAATGGGTGGATCGGTGCCGCGGCATGGCCACGGAACCGGCGGTGCGGTGGAAAACAAAGGACAATACTTTGCCAAGATGACTCGGGCTCGCGAGGTGGAACGGCGGATGCGGCTTGAGCAAGAGCGCCGCGTGAGGGTGGGCCAAATCCGTCAAGGGCAAGGAAGATGGGCTGCAAATGAGGCATGAGCGATTGATTCTGCGTGAAGCGACCATCAAGCGTCGGGAGGAAGAGCTTCAAGCTCGGAGGCAGCTCTCAAGAGCAAGAGTGACGGGAAGAAGGATGCGGTGAGCCATCTGCGGGCGCGACAAAAGGGGAAACAACCACGCTACACCCAAAGAGACAATATGTAATAGACCCCATCCGCACGAGAGGTCGTGAGAGCGCTTGGGTCGGTCGATCCGATATCATGCTATATGCTATGCATGTAATAAAAATGTAAGCGCCATGTTCGTCCCAACTTTATAAGCTTATTATCTCGATTTTCGCATGCAATAGCCGGAAAGAATCTACTTACTACTAACAAAGAGTTCGTTCTCTCGAGTTAGAGGACATTATGCTTCTTAATAGATTCCAATTGGAGTAGACCCTCCCTATTGGGTTTCGGGACTCAAATAACATTTTCTTGCGATTCCAAAGGCTTCTTCAAACCCTCACTACATCCAAATAAATTACGAACACTAGCGGTGACATTAAAACACTAGCGATTATTGGCGCGACGGATCGACAAACACAACAAATAAATTACGACACACTACTAACGTAACCACTCTCTACTCCACATCGTAGAAAACGTCATCGATACAAGGTACAAGCATACACCGCGTTGCCTACATGCCAAAAGAACCTCGTGGCACCCACATTGAGTATTCTTTGAGGGGGCGCCTCGGGCGTGGTGGCGTCGTTGTAGTGGCACGCACATATGCAGCTAGGGTTCGCGCAGCAACATCCGGGATCGCACGAGCTTCCTATGTTCACGACCTCCTCGTTGCCCTCTCGCGTTGCATCTGTTGGCGGAGGTCGTTGTTCTCTCGTTGAGAGTCTCGATTCGCTCCTCCAACTCCAATATTCGTTCCCATATTGTAGTCACGTAGATGGCAATATACCGTTCATTAGGAGGGTCGATCCAACGTGAGAAGTCGCATTTCGCCATCTGCGGGAAAAACGATTACCAAGGAAGAACCATAAGTAGTAATGAAAATTATACTATTAGCAATTTCTACCCACGAGTGTGGGCAACGGAAGAAGCGTCGCTCGCCATCGATTGGGCCATCAAAGACTGCACAACGCGTCCTCATTGTGCTGCATTTTCGCCACGCGGGTTGAGCGCGCGGCTTGGTACTAGGCGGATGCGTGGACCAAGTTCTCCTCCTTTCCAAGGAAGATCTTCCTTGGTGACCCACATCCGATGGACCCTCTACTTCCGACATGGTATGTTTACGCACGACGGAGAAGGGGTGGGGCGATCAATTTAAAGAGTTCTCACGAGGGACCGGCGACCAAGAAAACAGCGCGGTGACACGTGTTCACAAGGGTAGGGTAGTCACGGGGCCTCCAAGCGGGTGTCATCATGTCATTTATGGCTTGCTCATTTTTTCTACGCGTGCCCACCTAAGCGGGTGAGGGTCACCCACCGCAAAGACTAGACGGGGCCGCTTTGTGCGTCGACATGACCAAAGCGCAAAGACGGATCGCATGACTTTACGCACTGCGGGATAGAGAGGTAAGCGTTACGCGGTGCGTATACGTGACATATCAAGGCGAGGCGGGACAAGTGGCACGCTTTACGCAGTGACAAGGCGAGGCGAGACAAGTCATCTTTGGGCAGTGACTGCACAAGACTTGGCAGCTTTACGCAGTGACGGGAAAGAGTGTCCTGCTTTTCGCATTGACAAGACGAGGCGAGACGAGTCATCTTTGGGCAGTGACAGCGCAAGACTTGGCAGCTTTACGCAGTGAGGGGAAAGAGTGTCCTGCTTTACGCATTGCCAAGACGAGTCGGGCGGCTTTACTTTCTGTGACAAAGACAAGCTTTGTGCATTGCTTTGTGCACAGTTCATATGGGCCAACCCTGCACTCTTTCATTAATTCACGGGGCACCTTTTCATGGTTCGAAATTATCCACACCATTCCAACCCCTCAGCGTACATAAGGAGGTGAAAGGTATTTGAGATAAGTCACTACAGAATCCAAACCCCACACCTTCAAGATGGACAAGCGGCAGAAGGCACAATGGGAGAAGATGCAGAAGCAATGGGAGGAGACTCGCGACATAGCAAGAGCTGCGCGGCCCGCGATTTAACGGGCGAAGGCAGCCGCGGAGCGGGCCCAAGAAGCGGTGCGTGCGAGGAGGACGGCTCCCGAGAAGATATCCCGCGTTACCGAGACCCTATCCCGGCGGTTCCAACGACGCGTTCACCGCAAGACCGCCCGAGGGAGAGGCCTCCCCTCCGTTGGTGTCAAGATCCATGTAAGTTTGTCAAGTCGGCAGCGGCTTAGCACGGGTATGCGCCATGGGGTTGCGCAAACTACTCCGATGACTATCCGGACCGACGTTGGGACACACGCACCTATCGGCGACTGTAAGAACCTCTGACAGCGTGTTCCTCCCTACTACTTCTCGTTTCTGTCCGCACTAACATTTCTTTTGTACTCGCAGTCCCGTAACCCCGTGCGGGTATCGCAAGTGGATTGACCAAGAGATCCACGAATACGACCATGGACTCGACTTCCACGAGTGGAATGAAAGAAGGGACTCAGAGATTCGCGAGGCGAGCGTCGGAACGACGAGCAGCCGAGCGATATCGTCGGGACGCAAGCTCATCACGGCGTGCACGCGTAGGGAGCACGGCTTCGCGAAAGAGAACGCGAAGAAAAGGGAGCTAGCGGCCAAGGCAAAAGAGGCGCCGAGGAGTTCGACGCAGATGTCGTCGGGAAGGAAAATGGCCCCGGCCCACGCAATAGGTGGGCTTGTTCCTACTGGTCCCGTGAATGGCCCCGGTTATTAGGTTGTGTGTGTTCGTGTTTGTTTTCGTCCGCATAACTACGCCGCACATGTATCGTAGGAGTGTGTCGGTTTGTTTTCTATCGTGTAACTTTGTGCGCTATGTTATTTTCATGTTTACCTTTGCATTCAATTCTTCATGTAATCGCTTATGTCTGTAACGTTGTGTGTGTAAGTTTGTTTTCCTCAATATCGCTTATGTTCTTATTTACCAGCCATTTCTACGCTAATCGTATGTTCATCTTGTCATTTCAATATTCTTCTTTTAGCAATATAAATAGCATGTTCGGACGGATTACATAATATGCCATATGAGGACTTCGATATCTAAATGTACAAAAAAAGAACTAAATGAAAAGACATCAATCTGTACTTTCCTCATTTTGACAAATTGCTAAAATTTCAGAACTTTTCATAGTTTTAGGTCCATTTGTGATTTTCATATATTCTAATGTGCTCATAATCTGAGGTAGTCATAATTATGACTTTGCATCCTCACATATTGGTCTATGTTCACAAATTTTTTCAGAATTATTGGACTCTTTTAAGGCACTTTTTTAGGTAACTTTTGAAGCTCAATTGGAATGCACAAACTTTCACATAGTTTTGAGCACTTTTCTGATTTTCATATATTTTAATGCACTAATAATCTGAGGTATTCATAATTATGACTTTTCATCCTCACATATTGGGCTATATGTGAAAATTTTTCCAGAATTATTGCACTCTTATAAGTCATTTTTTCAGCTAGTTTTTGAAGCTCAATTGGAATGCACAAACTTTCGCATAATTTTAAGCACTTTTTTGATTTTCATATCTTTTAATGTGTTCATAATCTGAGGTACGAATAATTATGACTTTTCATCCTCACATATTGCTCCAGATGGACAAATTTTCTCCCAATTATTGCACTTTTCTAAGTCATTTTTTCACATATCTTTTCAAGCTCAATTGGAATGCAAAACCTCTCAAACTCCTAATTATATTGCAATGCCTACAACGAAAAAATCAGAAGTATGATTTTTACAAATGTTTTACATATACTTTTAAGTACGTAATCAAACTCTACAATTAATCATATGTATCAGTTTTCACATTTTTATAACTACATTAAGATGAAAGAATTACTATCAAACTTCATGTGTTCAATATGTTCCAAATATTTTTTCAGATAGTTGTTACAACAAAATTACACAAGCAGTAAACTGGAATGTACAAAAAATTCATATGTTTCAAACATCATTTTATATATCCAAAATTATTTTTATTCTAAATATAACCTTACAAATACATCAAAATTCTATACGCTTGGCGAAATATAACTTTACATATATGATATGTAAAATTAATTCTATACATATCTAAAATTTTATTCATTCAAACAATTTATTATATACATGTAAATATTTTCTACATACAAACTTCACAAATACAACTTTATCTTTTGCAAAATTTAATTTTATACATGTAATCTTGTACATACGGTCGGTGGCGCGTTCGGGCACAGTCCGGTCGTGCGGTACCGGACCGCACGACCGGTGCTCTGATGTGGTCGTGCGGTCCGGCATCGCACGATCGCGATCGTAGCACCGGTCGTGCGGTCCGGTACCGCACGACCGGCCAGGTGTCGGCGCCGGAAGAAACGTGCGCTCGGATGTTGATCGTGCGGTGCGTCCGGGGGCCAGAGATGGAATTTTTTGGCGCAGGGGGCTATCTGTGGAATTTGTTCGCGTGATGGAGCTAGATGCGTCCAATTCTCGAGTTTTTAGCATATATAGCACTGTTAGGATCCATATTTAAGAGAATGTCAGTTCGCATGCCGTATTGGTAGAAATATCCATTTTGCCGCCTAGGCAGGAGCTATGGAGCCGACACGTGGTACCTAGAGTACGGCCACCATGCGGTAGGCGGCCTGCTGCCTGGCCACCGTGCTCCAGGTGCTTACTCCCATAATTAATTAGGGTTAGAAATGTGATTAACAAAAATAAATGGCCTGTTGCACAGTAGCCGTGTGGCAAAGAATTGGCACCGTGCGACAGGTGTGGGTTCCATGGTTTTTTTGGTTTATTTTTTTTGCTAACTTTTCTACATGATACCAACACCTAGTGGGTTTGATGTGTTTTTTTTTGTTTTCTAGTCACTTTCCTACATATTGCCAACCGTAGTGTTTATTTTTTGCACCTGCGCCATACGTGACAAGGGAACAAACTACCGAAAGCAAGGTGCCATCGCGTCTGCTCCCCGCGTGCATTTCCTTTCCATAATTTTTGGGGCGTTGTTAATGTGCGCTACGCTCTTGCCCTCGCTATAAATTGTGAGCACTCTCGTGGTCGTAGTCACTCTCACAGTGCCGCAATTCTTCATAGGTGATTAGCGGTCATATTAGCAGGTAATTCTAGTGTAATACATGTATGTATATGTACATTTATGTAACTTTTTATTTCAATATAATTTTTAATACGTAGTTTGTATTGTCGTATGTATATGTATATTTATGTAATTATTTATTTTATCATAATTTTTAATATATAGTATCGTACTGCCATTATATATGTATGTGTATGTAATTATTTATTTCAACGTAATTTTTAATACGTAGTATTGTACTACCATATGTATATGTATATTTATGTAATTATTTATTTCATTGTAATTTTTAATATGTGGTATCGTATTGCCATTATATATGTAATTATTTATTTCAACGTAATTTTTCATATGTAGTATTGTACTATTGTATGTATATGTATATTTATGCAGTTATTTATTTCATCATAATTTTTATTTATAGTATCATATTGTCATTATATATGTATTAAGCAACAAATGCACCTATTCAATAGTCTTAAAATTGATTATTTTGTTGGTTGTCAAAAAAAAAGTCCATTTAGTATGAAAAATTGTACATGATCAATGTGGATTTAGCTAGTTGCAGGTAAACCGATAAATACTTCAGGAGGAAAAACTTCATTAATCGAATCGATCATTTATAAAAAGTGTTACATTTTTGAGAAATAGTCAATACCATGAAGTAAGTTAATATAGCTTAGTATAGAGCTACTTTCATATTAGCAAAGAAACATAATGTCATAACAAGTTTTTTCAATATTAAGAATAACACATACATACATACATACGTATGTACGTACGTACGTACGTACATACATATATACATACAATATGTAATACATATATGTGTGTACTGTTAATTTCGTCGTAAATTTCAATTTGTAGTATTTTTATTGTTATTATCAATCTTCGTACTAATATTTCGTCTATCTCATTTATTGCAAGGTATGTATTTACTGGAGCTTTTTGAAGTGTTTTATGATGAGAACCACCGGTGCCAGTCGTGGATCACGGTTGATAAGGCTGGTCCTCTACCGTTCAAACTGTAGGGAGGGATGTATCATTTGGAGCTGGACGATCGCTACGTCCTTATCCTGCAGGCCATGGGCTTGTTGCCCTTTGTGAGGTTGGTCTCCAACAAGCGTGAGTTCACCCTGTACGCTAGCTTGCACTCCGCACTTGTGGACAGGTGGAGGTCCGAGACGCACACTTTCTACTTTCGGCGAGGTGAGATGATGGTCACTCTGCAGTATGTCTCATTCTGGACCGGTCTCCCTATCTGAGGTGAGGCACTTGTTTTAGCCCCTCCATTGGCGAACCGAAAGGACAGGCTGGCGTATCAGTTCAGCCTAGCTCTCCCAGAGAGTGCTCGTGGCGTCTTCCGCACTTGGCTGAGACATTTCAGTCAGTGCCCACAGAATGCACCTGACGAGGTCGTTAGGACGCACTTTGTCCGCATCTTCTTTAGCTCTTTGGGTGGAGCATGTTTCCATCCACTGTAAGTTCAAGTTTCATTATGTTGGTTTTGGTGGTAATGACAAATACTATCATGAGACTAATATGTTTGATTGATTATGATTTGGTTTAGTCTCATTTGGATGAAAATATGAAATCAAAGAGGTATGCATTCGACACTTACATTTATTTACATCTTAGTGCATTCCTTAGATCCAAAATATAGATTAAACTCCACTAAAAGTCTAAGATTAATATGTGCATATAGTTTCATGACACATTCTTGTATGCACACATTTAGGGGGAGTTCACTCTATGTTTTGTGTTTTAACTCATATTGCTTTATACTCAATTAGTTGTGTATGGGACTAACGTGATTATCAAGTGTTTGATAGATTTAGTCCCGGATGTTGATTGACTATGAAGATGCATGCAAAGATCGATAAGAAGATCAATATGGCTCAAGACAAAGGTCAGCATGCATTTGAATTTAAAGTCTAAAGTCAACTGTGCTCTCTCAGGAAAATCGGTAGTACCGTACCCACCTGCGGTAGTACCGCAGCGCGGTAGTACCGATGTTTGAACAGCGGTACAACCGCAGTGCGGTAGTACCTTATGGTACCGCGGTAGTACCGGTTTGCGGTACGTTTTTTCCAGAGAGCACCTGTTTGGGGGACTTCAACTCACAGAAATCGGTAGTACCGAAGTTTGAACGGCGGTACAACCGCAGTGCGGTAGTACCGGTTTGCGGAACGTTTTTTCCAGAGAGTTCCCCGAGAAAAACTTAACTGGCAAGAAATCGTAGTATCTGATGTCGATGACGCGGAAGAATCGCAGATCGCGGTAATACCGCACCTACCTGCGGTAATACCGCAGTGCGGTAGTACCGCACTTTGAGTGTAAAGTTTTATATTTAATTATTTGCAATTGTGGTGGTTATCATCAATTACCAAAGGAAAAATTCAAGAATCTAGACACACCATTATGAGTTAATGGTATATTTTGGTAATTAATGATAATCACATTATGGGACTAATATTTTCTATGAGTTGGATGAATAGGTTATGTTCCATGATGATGAAGACTTTGGATGGCTTCATGTGTTAAAGATCATCAAGCAAAGGTTCGAGATGAAAATAGCTTCATGAGTTGAAGGCCATCAAAAGAGGATGCATCATGTGTTGGTGCATATCAAGATCTCGAAAAGGAGATGATCATGAGTTGATCATCAAGTTAAGAGAAGATAATGACCTAGACTTGAAGTGAAGATGATCATCATCAAGCTTGAAGGAAATGCTGAAGGCAAAGGTATGACTAGCTAGGGGTAATGATGTGTTACTAGTCTTTTACCGGTCTTAATGTTTGGTTTGAAGACCGGATTGCTAGTATAGGTTTGTCGTACTATTAAGAGGGGTCTTGTCTAGTAGCTTAAGTCTCATCATGTGTTAATAGCTCAATCTTGCTTACGTTAGCTCTCTATGGCATGATGCTATTATTTGCGAATGTGTTTTGCAAATAGTTGAGGCTCATGCATCCGATCTTTGCAACATGCGACTATACTTTGCAAATGTGTTTTGCAAATGGTTGAAGTCCATGCATTTTTTCTTGTGGTATGATCTAAGTTTGCAAATTTGTTTTGTAAATTGTTGGAGGTCATACATTATCCCTTGGCATGGTCTAAAATTGTTTTCTTGGACTTAGACCGTGAAAATAACTCTTTGGATCTCTTGTGATTTCTGCATTGATCTAATTTGTTTGAGATCATGCAAATAGATGGATTGTGTAGCCCTCTGAATTAGCTTTCCATAGAGTCCAAGATCACTCAATGCCGACATCGAAGTCAAAAGTTATGACCATTTTCCCGATGGTTGTCTGTGCTGAAAAAGAGGTGCGGTAGTACCGCACCGATGAGCGGTAGTACCGCACCGATGTGCGGTAGTACCGCACTTTATTTTCAAAAACGGCTAGTTCTGACGCTCTGACATAGCCGTTACTTTGTGCTACAGTTGAGTGCGGTAGTACCGCACTTTGTACGGCGGTACTACCGATTTCCATGATTTTTCAGGGGTTTGGTTCCAACAGCTAGTTTTTGTGTGTGGGGTATAAATACCCACTTGTGGCCGGTTGGAGAGTCTTCTTGGCACCTCATTTTCACTCCCTTGAGCTAGTGTAAGTCTCTCCACTCCATTGTGCATGTGTTGCACCTTGTGAGCAAAAGAGAGAGATCTCTAGTTGCATGTGTTGCATCTAGAGGTGGATTTTGCATCCATTGAGCTTGTGCATTCGTTGCACGTGGTGAGAGTCAAGCAAGGGGCTTGGCTTATTACTCTTGGAGTTTACCGACTCCTAGACGGCGTTGGAGGCGTCGTGCGCGGTGATCTTCTCAAAGAAGGTTGTGAGAAAACCCGGCGTGTTGTGAAGGTTGGAGCTCACCTACCCGAAGTGGGGAAGAGCTACCACTAGTGGATTTGATGTGTTTGGCTTAATTTGTGGAGCCGGTCTAATTCGTTTGGGCTTACCTCAACGTGGATTAGGGGAGACCGGTAAGTCTCCGAACACCACGGTAAAACATCGAGTGTCAATTGTGGTTTGTTTACTTGTGCCTAATTTACATTCAAGCAATTTACATTCATAGAATTAAATTGATTACTTGTCACCCTAGGATTGCAAACCTTTGACATAGGTATAAATTGTTGGTGCACTTAGGCGAACTTAATTGTTTTAGGTAATATTTGTGCTAAACCAATTTAAGTTAAACTTCCGCATTATATACTTGGTTTAGACAAATAGATATTATTTTTAATTGTAAGATAATTTTTAAGACCGCCTATTCACCCCCTCTAGTCGGCCTCCTCGATCCTACGTCCACACATGGCGATATTTGCAGCCCCGAGTTCATCCACATCACTGAGTCTTTGGCTGATGTGGAGGTTGCAAAGATACCTCAGTACAGCTGGGGATCAGTTGTCCTATATGCCACATTTCGGATGTTATGTGACGCTTGCTAGCGTGGCACTAGTGCTACCCCCAACCTAGACATCTGCTACATGATTCTGCAGTTGTAGAGTTAGGACCATTTCCCTATCGAGTGTCTGAACATCGAGAGGCTAGTGCACTCGTTCGCCAATTTCCTCGACTCGATAAATGGGTCTACTATGGGCTTGCGGTGGACTGCTGCCTATCTGCGCTAGGCCAAGAATAGACCGATGAGGTGCTACCTGTTGTGGCACAATGAGTTCGAGTCGTTGCATGACAGCGATATCATCTGGGTTCCATGGACTTCATAGTACATGCTGAGTGTATCGCCACATGGGCTGTTCGCGTAATGCTTCCAGGACGCGGAGTTATGGGCGATGACCTGCCATCTGGTGTTCTCGTACATGGTGGAGACTTACGCGCCACAATGCGTAATGCGATAGTTCGATTTGTATCAAGTCGTGCCCCCTCCGAGCGGCAGGTTCCTGTAGTGAGCCATACACTAGTGAGTCAAACTCCATCCGAATAATATTTACACTTTGTATGTCTTTTTTTCTAACATAGATGATTTTGGAAATGCAAGCAATCGAGGGCGGGTCGGCATGGTACAGACTAGTAGCCAATACAGCAAGAGTAGACAATGGCATGGACAGAGAGTGATGTTGAATGTCATAGCAGAGCAGCGTCCGTATAACATGTGGATGTACGACGAGTACCTACAGTGGTATGTACCAGATTGCCTGGAGCAGGTCACACACGAGGACAGTTTGCAACACTCGTTCGACTGCCACAACGCTTTTGCCGCACCATGATATTGTAAGACAGTTGCAAACTTTGATCATTTCATTCATAAAATTCATATTACTTGTTAGTGAACCTATTTCATATGTCACTTCAGTTGAAACAGGTGTAGCACATCGCAAGTGCGTCCGAGATCGCCATCAGCAGTCCAGACACACCACCAGCCCTACAAAAAAATTTGAAGTACATCTTAAAGCAGGCCAAACAATAGTGGATAACCTGAGCTACAGTCGTTTGATGAAGCACACCGTGCTCACCCCGCTAGGTCATCGCGACCAAGCGAGTCTAGCCGACCATCGCGATCTACCCAGTCCGGCCGGCGTCGTAGTACTAACCGTCGATCATCCGCGGTCTAGATTGATGAGGAGGTAACTTATGTACAAACCTATGTTTTATTTTTTTTGTTATGCCTTATATTCTGCAAACATCGTGGCGTTCTCCCACCGTAGGTCCTCGCCACCACAAGTCCATCATTGAGATGCATCACTTCTGCCCTTCGCACAGCCTACACAGACCACCACTGCCCGTCGGTCATCTTTACTGCACATCCAGGAGGTACGAGATTCGTATTGTACATCTAGAATATTTATTGTGATTAACATCATTCTATCTTGCAGCCTTCAATTCAACGTGGACGTGACGAGCAGTCCCTCGAAGATGACACAGGCCTTCTGGTTGCTTCTAGGGAGCGGTACACGACACCAGGGTTTGCAGCGTACATAGGGAAGAGCTCGTCATTCACCCTATACCCAGGGTTTGGAGCGCACGTGTAGTTTGGAGACATTGCTGGGCAAAGTCGTCATTCACACCGTATGCAGAGTCTAGAGAGCACGCACAGTTTGGAGACTACAGTGGCCAGAGCTCCTTCGAGTTCGCTGGCATGTCGTATGGTCAAGACTAGAGCTCCTCTACACCACGAGGGGGATTTCTACAACCCTTCGTTCAGGACTTGCTCGCTGGTGGCTCACTCTGCTGTAACTCAATCTACTGACGCACTGTCGGCTACTCAACAGACTGAACGGTCTCCATACCTTCTCTGATCCGACATGCAAGCTTCGGACTAGCTATTGTACCCTACGGGACATGCGAGACGGAAGACAAGGCTACGCCCGCGGAGGCATACGTGACAAGGAGATAGTAGTGGCTCAGATGAGTGAGTCATATATATGTACTTTTTTTATAGTGCTATATGTATTGTTTGCGTAATTAAATAAAAAAATTACACCATCAAATTCATTGTGGAAGGATCTTTAAAAAATTTATAATTTTTCGAGTACATTTCCTATATTAAAAAAGTCTTACAAATAGTTTACATAAATAAATTTTTGAGTAAAATTTAGAACGGAAAAAATTACAAGCAAATTACACGCTGAAGTACGCTGCGTTGGGAAGCTTCACAAAAAAATTCGTAAGTTTTTGTATTCATTTGCTATATCTAAAAATTGTACAAGCAATGCATTTAAATTATCTAATCATGCAATTAAACTAGTTAATTCAACGCGAATGACCTGGTGCACAGTGGCCAGGCTCTAGGCCACTTGCCGCATGGTGACTAGGCTCTAGGTGCCACTGTTAGCTCCACAGCACCGTCATCTGGTGACCAGATGGTAAAATAGATATTTCTGCTATTTACACATGTATACTAACATTCTCGTAGATACGGATCGCAACAGTAATATATGTGTCAAAAACTCCTGCATCCTTTTCATTCGTCTGCATCAACACCGACAAGGACCTCGCCATGGCAGGCGCGTGTGGCAGGACAGCAGCGGGGCACGCACGAGCCGACCGTGGTGGCTCCGGACAGTTGTAGATCTACTATGGTCTCGCAGTGGGGAGCGTGGTGGCGTGTCGACGAGCATTGACGGACTGTTGACCCCAGTGGTCTCTCTCGGCGGCCGTCAAATGCCATCTCCGGTGAGAAAGACCAGTGAAGAGTTGGCCTTTCTTCGCACATGTATGAGACTGAAGCTCGTCCTTCTTCTCAATCCTTCTCAACCTATGGCTTCATGGTAGCACAGGTAAAGCCCAAAAAACACCCGAGATTACTCACTGGGTACACCTTTATCAAGTGTAAATCCTTCTCAATCTAGCACAAAGTAAATCCTGCTGAATCTAGCACAAAATAAGCAGCCAAAATTACAGAGATGGCCTTGCGCGGCTGCATGCTCAGGCACAGCAGAAGGAATCGCAGGAGGAAAGGAGGAAGGAACCAGTCGCAAAATCTTTTAAACGAGCTGGCGCAGAGATGGCTTTTTTGGGTTAGCGAGACAGCGCACGAGAGAGGAAAGAAGGGTGGAGTAGCTCTGTTCGGGAAGAAGGGTAAAGTGGGAAAAGGTTTTTTTTTAAGAGGATACACCGAGGCAGCATACATCGCAAGCGACCCGCTCCCTTGCACTTCGCTGCTGCTGCGCCTCCACCCTAATTAGGTTGGCATTTACGGGCTAGTGAGTCAGTCAGTGAAGGTTTGCATGTGATGCTGACGATAAAATATGGAGAAGATCAGAAGATGTCAGCTCATAAGTCACAACGAAAACCGAATTAATTTGGTTTGTCAAGTGTAGTTCTTGCATTTGATTTATGCCTTTGTCAGGGTCATTAGTTTTTACTTTAGTACAGGGAAACTGGCAGCGGTGACGGTGTAAACGAAAATTATGAAATGTTTGGGATGTGATTTTCATGTTGTATTTCATGTGCATTGCTTATCGTAACAATACGAGTAGTAAATCACAGTTCATTTAGTCAATCAAGAATTGAACCTTGAATTACTTGTAGCAAGACCCTTGCTGAACAAACGGAAAGAAAAACCAAATATATTGGAACACAAGGACAAGTTTTTATTGCTTAGGGAAAACGGGGGCTTGATCAAGACGACTGAAGCAAGTAATTATATGACTGTATTCATATATTCAGGTGCAAATCAATTCCTTTTCTCCTTATTGTAAAAAGATGGGCAAGATCTGAGTATAAGTTACACCCCATGGAGAATAGAGTAAAATGAAAGAGAAGCACAGAAATGCTTCACATAGTGATAAGCTAAACCATTTCTGTAATGCATGAAGATTTAAAATGGCTTCGCAGAACCAAAATTAGTGGATAGTTCAACCAACTAGTTCACACGCTGATTACATGAAATGAGCCAAGGAAGGCTGATTTTGATAGAATAGTTATGCAAAGAAATGTGTACTTGGTAAAAAAACAGCTTTATTTTCTTTTTATCTGCGCCCTGCAGTGCTTCCCTTTCATATAGGGCAGTCTACACTTAGAAATCATGGATCAATTTTGTGTATGCAGTGGACTGCATTGATTGTGCATCAGATGCATCTGTCGTGGGTGCTGTCTATGAAGGTATTGATGTACCAGCCTCAATTGTACTGGCAGTTCAAACTTCAAAGGCCATGGGTGATGGTTAGTGTTAATGATGATTGCAGAGATCTTCATTTCCGTAAAGCTGGTAAATAATACCTATTTAGAAAATTGCTTATTCTATTTTTAGCTGAATTTATGAAAAGCATTCATTCTACTTCAACATAACTTTCTTATTTGGTTATTTTTTATTATCGTCAGTTGAGAATTGCAAGTGGAAATTTGTTTTCTGCATTCAGTAGCATGACTTGCTGCATGTTTAACTAACAGTAGCATTTCTTAACTAAAGAATTCATTCCCTCTGAAGACTTGAACTCTGCCCTATTTTTTAGAATTTGATCCTGAGGACTGTCCACCCAATTGCTCAAAGCCATGTGAACAAGTTTGTCCTGCTGACGCAATATCACTAGAGAGAGTTGTAGTTGGAGGGGAGAGTGCTCAATCTAATCCTCTACATGGTAAACTTGAGGTATTAATTGTTGGCTACTTTGATCTGCTTTTGCTTATTCTCTTCATGACCTTCTGTCTTTTATTTTCATCACCTGAGCTCTGCCTTCTGTCGGATGGTGTAATTACCCAGTGGTGCTATGGCTGCGGCCGATGCTTGTCAGTTTGCCCATACGACAGAATAAGTGAGCACTATCTTTCTTCCTTTCTTCGTTCTTATTTGTCGTCATCAGAGTAACCTACATGACCTAGTAAAATAAGCAATACCTTTGTTTGTGCATAGCCTTCTTTACATGCGTATGCGTATTTAATTGCAATCTGATTCTTCCTGCAACTTTGTGTATCTTACAGAAACTGCAAGCTTTGCTTGAAACCATTACAGGAGCTATGTCCTATGTTCGAGATCCTGCTACCACGGCTGAACTATTGAAAAGGAATGATGTTGGTGCAATAGAGATTCATACCACTGGAAAGTATGTTTCCTTTTGTAGGATCGTCGATGGCAATCAGAGAGGGGTGAATGATTGCAGTGCACAACGAAGATTTTTAATCTATTATTTTCTGATCTTTCAACCTATTTAAGTCAGCAAGAACAAAAAGAACAAAGACAAAAACTATATATATATATATATATATATATATATATATATATATATATATATATATATATATATCTTTACTATTATAAAAGAAGCAATTGGTGGTTGGTCCGTCGTCACTTCTCTCTTCTCGACCATTCAATTCCATCTGATTAATCCGAACCGTTTGTCTCCTAATTCCCTCTTTCTCCCCACCGCCCGCCCCGCCTCCTAATCCTCGCCCCCCGTGCCCCGCCTCCCCTCGCTCTCCCGCGCGCCTGCTCCCCCACCCCGCGCCGCCGCGCTTCCTCCTCCTCCCCACCCCTTGGCTCCGTCGCTGCCTCCATTCTTGTTCGGATTGTTGTTGGATTTGGGGTTCTGATGTGTGTGAATTTTTTTCTTGCGGGTGGTGGTGGTGCAGGTGCTCCAGAACGACATCGACCTACTGAACCCGCCAGCGGAGCTCGAGAAGCTCAAGCACAAGAAGAAGCGCCTTGTCTAGTCCCCCAACTCCTTCTTCATGGTAACCCTCTTGAAATCTTTGCCTCTGTACTTGTTCTTTTTGCTGGAATGATGCGATGTGTATGCTCGTGTAGTGGTACTACTGTAGATGCGGTGCCTCGTCATATGCAAAGGTGGTAGGTACCGCATAGATCATTTTGATGCTTGAGATCTCTATGTTATTTTGAGTTGTGCTGAGGATGGAGGCATCACTATCGAAGGATTGCGCCAATGATCACCGGCTCACGGTTAGTTATGTGGTGGATCGTAGTTGTGGTTGTGATTAATCTTGAAGCAGGCGTTAGTTCTGTCGAATTGTCGATAGGTGAGCTTGTATGGTGCCAGCGTTGCCAGGTTGTGGGAGCGATTAAAATCGAGTTGGCCTGGAAAGCAAAGCTTTATGGTAGTACAAATTTGTGGGGAAGAAAATCTTATGCTGTGATTGGAATCATTTCTGTGGATCCAAGAAATCACCGCTCTTCCTGAATGGTCCGGTGGAACTAAATGATAGGCTCACATTTTTAGGGAATTTGCTGGGTAGTTTGTCTTGGTTATGTTGCTTGTGCATCTATTGTCTAGCTGGTGGGCTGCAAGAGCTCCATGATTTCATTGTTTCGTTATGCTAAAATTTGGAATTGCTCTTTGTATGTGTGACGATCAATATATTGCAGGTTCTAACGGTGAGGTGTTATCTTTTGCAGGATATCAAGTGCCAGGGCTGCTTCAACATGTAATGTTTCTTCATCTTTTGTGCTTTGAATCGATATCCTGTTGTGTAAAGAAGATATCTGGGTATAGGTGTTTTGTGATTGCTTGACTTTTCCATATTCCTTTGATATGAAATATGATCGAGGTGTGCTTAAAAAATGATAGTTGCTTTTTTGAGGTGTATCTAATATACATGGACAGTTTATTCTACTGCTGCCTTTTTTATATATAATTGGATGGCTTATACATTAGTTATACATTAGTTTATTGTGTATCTTATATATGAACATTTCGGTGAGGCTTTGGTGGTACACGAGCAAGGGGAAAACAAGGGTGATGACTTTCGAATTGGTCGATTCTCTGGAGGTTTGAGTCTGCACGCTGCTTCGATGTGTGCTTCTTTCAAAGGTTCATACTTTTATTGATAGAATTGCAGCAGAACACTAGAGATCTGCAAAGAAAGATAGTATAATCAATATCATAACCAGCAGATGCCGCTCTGTATAACCTACCCCTGTACCCATATTATGTACTTACATGTTTTGTCTATACAATCTACACATAATTGTCTACCTTTTAAAATCAATGTTTTGATTGCTAATTTTGAATTCCTTCGCTTGGATGGTATTTGATGCAATGTGATTGTTTGGCCATTCATCTTAATATGTGACTTGTAAAGTGAAAATGGCTCCTGAATCAATAAAAGATTCTAAACATCTCTTTTTTTCGAATGTTCACGGGGCTATCCTAAAGAAACATTCTGCGCTTCCTTAAGGCAGAGTGGAACATATCTAAGGCTCATAAAATGGTAATCTTTGTTATTATCTTGTTCAATCTCAAAAGAGAATTCCTGAAGTTATTGGTCTCTTAATTAGTTACAAATACTGTTTATGTAGCTTGTAGATTCTTTGAATTGGAGGATTCAAAATGAAATCGATAGCGTCATCGAGGTGAGTAATTCTTTTATATTATAATCCCGCCAGATGTTACTAAATCTGTGCTAATCGTAAATCTATGGCAAATCTTTTATTGATGTACAATTTCTATTTCTATGTACATTATGCATCATCGTTATTTGATTTTTCGTTTGCAATACACAGCACTTTACTAGTATATATATATATATATATATATATATATATATATATATATATATATATATATATATATATATATATATATATATTTGTGTGTGTGTCAATATTACTGTAGCAACAAAATTTTATTAGCTAGTGGCCGTCCGCCCCCTAATTAGTTCACCAGTCACCTAACACAACTCACGGCCAGATTACCAATGATTAACTATCATACTATAATTAGCTCAAATCACTAAAGATCAATATACTGCCTCGGCCACCTTGTTACAAGTAGCCACCATGCAACCAATTAGTAATAGTACCAGGTCAATACGTAGGCAAGGAACCAACCACTCAAATTTTTTAATCAGCAATTCCACAACAAAAGGTCACTGCCAATACCCATGCCCATGAACTCCACGACAAAACAAGAGATTAAAGCAAATAAGAGAGAAGTGATACAGGCAAATTTGAGCAAGAAAAAAGTTCACAAACTGGTAAGAAAAAATCACCTCACAGATCACGTACTCCCTCTGCAGCCTACTCAACTCCCAAAGAATTGATTAACACCAAGAATTGGGCAATGCCTCTGCTCTGATCAACAACCGCTCAAAGCAATCAGCGACAAAAAATTCTCGGATGATTCATTGAGCCGCCTGCACACGGAATCAAAAGAGGCCACCGCAACTCCTTCCAGAAAATCACGGCGCCGCCCCACAAACGAACAGCCGCCGCAAACCTCAATTAATATTTCTTTTCACCCGAAAACACACGGCCGATCCACAGCCGCCTCTGTCTACTCCTATTTATACATGTCTCTAACCACCATTAGAAACCCTAATACAACTCATTTTGAATCTTTTTGTCTCAACCAAGTTTTTTGATCCACTAATTTTTAAGAGACCTAAAACCCTTCATAACATGTGTTTTTAATTCTTTTTACGCTTCTAATTTCTCCCGCCTTCCACGTGTTGAAGCCTCTAGGACCGCACCTCTTATGTCTTCTCCATACATCATCTTCATACGCATTGTTCTCTAGCCTGAACATCCCGTATGACATCCTTACCTCAGTTCCTCCCTGAACTTAGTCCCAAAACCTCAGTTTCACCTGAACCTAGTTTCAGTCCCGTCATCGACAATGTTCCGCCTCAAGCAACACCTGCACATGAATAAACACACAACAGCGTACGAGCACAAGTCCACAACTTGACTCAAGTCAATCCGCACACGCTAACATCAATCTGCACACGCAACACACCATAAGTAAAATCATAACCAACGTTGTCAATTATTCATCATCTAAATTAACCAAGACCTGATCACATGGTCTGACATCTTTTTTTTTCTTCGAGGATTTTTATATTAAGTTATGTTTGCATTTTCTCCATTAGTGTACTTTTGTTAGAGAGGAAAGCATAGAAGCACTGCTCTTTCCACTACTGTTGGGGAACTGATATGTTCAAAACAATCTGGAGCAGCTTGGGCAATTCAATCAACAATGCGAAGCTGGTTGCAGTAAGCTGGATATACAATGTGAAACTCCTATATATGAATTGTGTTCTGTGGTTGATAGATTTCTAGCTTAAACTCATGCGAGCCAAGTCTTGTATACTTGTGCGTTTGCCATATGTGAGAAATATATCTCACACTGTTCTTTTTGCTAAGTTGCAGATTGTTGGAAGAGTTCTCCACGAAATACCGGCACAGTTTGGTCGTGTAGGCATTGACGATCACCCACATTATATATCTCCTGGAGGCACTGCAAGAAGCCCTATCATTGGTAGGGCCTATTAATGGTTATCCAGCCTTGCCAAGTCTGTGAAACGAGTGAATGGCACTGCTGAGAGTAGCATCTCTCAGATGTTCTTGTGCAGATGTAGCAAGTAGATGATTTTGACCACCTGTTGTTGCAGCTAATTTTTCCTTCATTGATTGGATGTCCTAATCCTCTAAATATCTGTACATCTTTCCATGCATAAACTCCCATAGAACGTGCGGCGAATCTACGAGACCGTTCAGTTGGGTTAAAATTTGGTAGTTTATAGCTGAAATTATATTATAGCTGACTAAAATTACACTGTAGCTGATGATAACTTATTTGGTATAATTAATTAAAAAAATTTAAAAATAAAAAACATGTTAACCTATCACGTATAATGCAACGAATACGGAAAAAAGAACGGTAAAAAGCTCAAAAAATATCGAAAAAGATAGAAGATCACGTATGAATAGTGAAAAATAAACTAGAAGTCAGAAGTTCAAATCCAAATAAGCAGAATAAAAAAGAATCGGTAAAAAAACTATAAAAAAAATACACTTGTAAGGCTATTCCATACTTTCTGATCCCCGCATCTACTACGTAACGAAATTACTGAATTTTTGTATGGCACGCCGTCGAGGCGATTTTTTGTTTACTTTTTTTTTTAAAAAAGAAACTGTTGAGTTACTAAAAAAAATCACTGCGTGTTTTAAGTTTGGACACCATCTGATATATTAGGCTAATTGGATTATTTTGTTTCCTCTCAAAATAATAAAATTAAAAAAAGATGATCTTTGGATAAGGAATCCAATACCTGAGCTATCGGTCCCATCATGGCTGGCGGTCGCTCTACAGTCGATGCATACATGACGTCCCGGACTAGTGCTGCCGTCGACCGTGGTGATGCAGACAGGCCTTCCTTTTCTTTTTTTCCCTTTTTCTAAACACAGGTAAAGCAACATGCGTGATGATTTGCTGTTTAAATTGGTTAACTATTTTTTCCCGAAATAATTCCACGTTATATTAGATAAATGGGTTTTATTTTAGTTGCTCCTTATACATAAAGCTTTAGCAGCCATTTTGCATAATAGATGTTGTGATCTCCAATATATAGCTTTAGCTGTTAAATATCTTTAGGCACGAGCCAGTAGTAGAGATTATAATCTTTACAACATTATGGAAGACATGGATTAATCGTCACAAAGTTTTTTTAAAAATTTGAATCACATTTATTTAGCAACGGTGCAGGCAGCACAGGTGTGGCTTGGCCTTAGCACCGACAAAAATATCCTGACAAAAAACAAAAAAAAATCAGAAAAAGCTTTATTAGGGGGAAAAAAAATACATATTCTGACAATCCACTGTCGGTTGTCTCGGTGTTTCTCCGTTCCCTTCCAAGCATCGACCTCTACAAACCCACCACCACCACCACCACCCAAGAAGTCAAGAACCGGAGGGGGAAGAGAGGAGAAGAGCACCCGAGAAGCAAGAAGGGGAGGAGGCGATCATGGCAGCCGGCGGGGAGGGGGAGAGGTGGGTGGGTGCGGCGGTGGACTTCTCGGAGGGGAGCAGGGCGGCGCTGCGGTGGGCGGCGGACAACCTGCTCCGCGCCGGCGACCACCTGCTGCTGCTGCACGTGCTTAAGGAGCCCGACTACGAGCAGGGCGAGACCCTCCTCTGGGAGGCCACCGGCTCGCGTGCGTATACCACTCCTCCCGCTACTACTTATTACTATTGTTCTTGATCCTTCTTGGTGCCTTCGTGAATACTTAGATCCGTGGAATTTTTTCCGTTTGCATGAGTTGACTCGTCAGACAGCTAAGATCCTTTCAATGATCCATAGCCTGCTTAAGAGAATTAGGCGTATCATCTTACTCTGCATATGCAGTGCCAGGCTTTGTTACTCTCTCGTGCCTCCTCGTATGTGTTGCAGCTCCCAATCAGATCAGTTTCAGAGATTAAAAAAAAAATGAATCTCGTAGGAAGAACCAAAATAACAAAGTTCAAGCATCCACATGATGAAAGAGAAAAGATGTGAAGTTGATCGCAAATTTTTTAAACACAATCTCAAAAGAGTACAAGAGATTATCACTTTCTCGTAACCTCCCAAATTTTTAGGACCTTTAGATCCTTACTCTATACAAGAATTTAGTGCTAAAAAAGAACCTAACCTCTAATCCTCTCGTGCACCTTCTACTATTGGATGAGTGACTTTGTTGCTCTGTTGTTTGGATTCTATATAGTCCCTAGTCTTCTTCCAAAAAGAACTAGGAATCCTACTTCAAAACAAAGTAGGAATTCTAATCCTATTAGGATTCATCTAAGAATCTTTATAGTATACCTTTTCAAATTCTAAAAAATTAAGATATGAATCACAACACTCAACAATCTCTATCTTGAGTTCTTGACTCTTATCTGTTGAAGTCATTGTGCTCTTCTACGAACTTACTCTAAGTCGGCTCTGAATTTTCTGTTTTTTTATTTTTTTCTCACACCTTTGGAAGTGCCCTCATCGCAGAGGCTCATGCACATCATCGTAATGTGTGTGTTGGTGTTCGGCTTGGCCGACCGGACCCTCCACCTGAGAGCTCTTGCCTTGTAGTTTGGTTAACCACACATCCTGTTTCTATAGTCCTCCGTAACATTGGTTTGTATTGCTTCTGAGCTCCACCTGCGTGCTGATACCGCGTGCTTAGTCCTACCATGTTTTTTTTCTTCCAACAGCTCGCACATTCTTTTTTACGTTTGCTAGATTTTGCAACCGTCTTTGTAATTCTGCACATAACTGCAAATGAGATATCTACCTTTGATGGCACGGTTTCCTTCTCCTGACCAGGATTTTTATCAAACCTCCCATTTGTTGCCCTTTCTTTACGTGTACCTATCAATTGGTATCCTCCATTACTCCAGATACTTTTTATGATCACCTACCCTTTGCAAGTAACTCGCATGCCACCATCACGAAGTGATACCTCACAACCTTTGAATCTAAACGACTTCACATATATTAGATCTTTCTTTAAGCCAAGAAATATACCGAACTCCCGTCAACATGTGATATGCTCCATCATACATCTCCAATGTAACTGCTCCCATCTCAGTAATTTCATGCTCCTTGTAATCCGCTAAGTGAAGTATATATGGAAGCAACAATCTGAATCTAATATCTATCTATAAGAAGTACCTGATTGACTAATGACTAATACGTCCAAATCATTCTATGTTACTGCTGCAAAGCATGCACCCTTCATTTACTTGAAATTCGGACAGTCTTTTATCATGCAATCTTCCTCGTGACATAGATAGCATACACGTGTACCCTTGCTCTTAGCCTTCGTCCTATGACTTTTGCTTCTACCTGCAACACCAATTGTAGCCCATGCTTAATCACTCGGGGATGAAGATTCCGATGTCTTTCTCAAGGACTCTGCCTCTAATAGATATGCAAATGGCTCGTTGAAGTTGAGAGTGGTTTTCTAACGAGAATATTAATCACCAATTGCTCCCATGAAGGTGGTAGAGATGATGCCAACATGACGACCTTGTCATTCTCAATTTTTTTATCCTCACTGGTCAGCTGTGTGATAAGTTTGTTAAGACATTGAGATGATCAACGAACTGTGTACCTTCCTCCATGTACAACTTGTACAGTTGTCACTGCAGTACCCACTAATTTGTCAGCTACTTTGTCATATACAATTCTTCTAATTCCTTTTATAAGTTTTTCAACGAATTCTCCTTGATCACCAGCTACTTTACCTTATCGGAGAGACAAACAGATTGTACTGACATCCTTCCGCTCCATCACCTTCCAGTCTTTAGTGGACGTCTTTTCCGTTTTGTCCCCTTCAAGAGCATCGATTAGCCCTTATTGGACAAGGACATCCTTCACCGTGCATTGCCACACAGCTGAAATTTTCTCCATTGTGAAATTTCGTTACTTAATTCCACATCGTCGACATCAATCTTGATTTTGTGCTACATAACGCTTTACTAACCTTCTCACAAATCAGATTAATCTGACCTTGGCTCTAATACCCCTTATTATATGCAATAACCCCTGAATTAGATCAGAGTTTATCAGATACGGCACAACCGTACACGGTATCAAGAACGAAGAAAATGAATCTCGTAGAGAGAACCGAAATAACAACGTTGAAACAACCACAATGAGAAAAAAGATTTGATGAAGCCGGCCATAAATTCTTTAGGTATAATATTAAAAGAGTATAAGAGATTGTCACTCTATCACAACCCCCTTGAATTTTTCGAACCCTCAGATCCTTACTCTATACAAGAATCTAGTGCGAAAGAATAACTTAACATCTAATCCTCTCGTGCACCTCTATCTTTGCATGAGTGACTTCTTTGCTTTGTTACTTGCATTCTCTATGGTCAATCCCATGGGTTTATATAGTCCCCTAATCATCCTTCAAAAGGAAGTAGGAATCTTACTTAAAAAAAGTAGAAAACCTAATCCTATTAGGATTCATTTAGGATTCTTTATAACACACCTTTTCAAATCCTAAAATGCTAAGATATAAGTCATCATACTGAACATTGGGCTTAGCCTTTTCTGCTTGACATGGGCCACTGCTTGCCTATCTTGGCTTGCTGGAGCTTCTCCCTTGTGCTTTCCTTGGACTTGGAGGAAGGAGGATGATATTCAACATTAGGAATCTCTGGGGAGGAGAAATTGAGTTGAAATGGGGAAGGTTGAACATCAGAGGAGAAACTGATTTATTCAGGACAAATCATATTTTACAAGTTGTAGTGATTCCTTGATGAGTTAGTTTACTTGTCGTATTTAACTATTTTATTTATAAACAGCCATCAGAGTAAGTTAATAGTTTACTACCAACACTTGCGGGTAAATTTACGTGACACCATTTGTGCAGCCAAATCTATCATTAACCAGTGGCTTTGATGTACTAGCTGGGCAAGAATTTGTTACCACTTGCCTGTTGCATACTCAAGGATCATTCACTTCAATGTAAGAACAAGTTAGTGACAGAAATAGGACCTAGTCTACTTACCACCTCTTGAACATTGTATTATCTTTCACAGCAATTGTATGCCTCTGAATTATGGAATTTGAAATTCAGATTATTTACCACACGAGGCTTGCTATGCTTCCAGTTTAAGCTTCATTGATCATTTGATCCATTCTAGCAAACTGGAGGGTTCATTTTTCGTATGCAACATTATACCGTTGATGTTTCATAGCATCAAGATCAAGGTTTTAAGTTGCGGGTAGTGGAAGCGTAGCGGTAGACTATTTTTATAGCGGACAGCATATATCAGACATATAGCGGACGCTACATACGGAGCTATAAAACACTTAAAATATAAAGATACTTAATCTTAAACTATAAGTCTCAACCATAATTTGCATAAAGCATCCAAAATATCAAATCCCACTGATCAATATCTAAGGTAACATCAAAATCATGAAAGCCATATAGTGTTTTGTTGATCAATCTTCGTCATATAATGAAGAAAATGGGAAATCAATATGTCATTTGTTCCTTTTCTATCTACATGGAGAATCTATGATGCTTGTTGCTTGGCTTCTCGTTATCCTTTGATAACACATGCTTAACTTGTTTGGTAAATCGAACAAGAAAACAGATCAAGTATTAGACTTACCTTGTTTGAGCCCTCAGGTGTGCATGGCCTTTCCCTCCCCTTCTGATGAGAGAAATTTCCAATAGGTGGAGGAAGAGATGGAATGTTATTAACTGGCAAAGCTGAGAATTGTGAGAATATGAAAGGTTAATTAATTGAATTAGGTGGGGATATGGAAGCCCATTCAATAGAAAGGCCAGTATTAGTGAAACTTAACAAATGAAGAGGCGCATCCCTATATCAAAGGTAGTTTGAACGTCCTTGGACAGTAGCTAATATAGCTTGTAGCGGATAACGTGTGTATCGGTCCAATATATCAACGGTATTGCACCAAACCGCAACAACAACATATATGTAGCGCTCAGGGTACCTTGACCACTAGCGGCGCTATAGTGCGGTATTTAAAACAATGATCAAGATAGATGTAAAAAAATTGCAATTAAATGTAACATGTGCTTGCACTACACAGTGTGAATATGAAACTTCGATGAATGAAGTTATTTGTTCCTATTCATAGATAGTATTGACCATGAATAACATGCCTGGTAATCCAGTTCACCCTATTTGCATGTGAAAGATTATTTATGTAAGGTTGTCCGGCCAACTGATTTCTATCCTCATTGCTTTGGTTTGTGAATTCTCATAGCATTGATTCCACTCTCGGAATTTTCTGACCCCACAATCGCAAAGAAATATGGGGCAAAGCCTGATGCCGAAACATTGGACATGCTCGACACTGTAGCCAGGCAGAAGGAGGTGATAACTCCAAACCATCATGTATCATCTGACATCTCCTTGCAACATATGCTCTAATTAGGTTTCTGCTGCTTTTTTGGCAGGTTGTGGTGGTTGTGAAAATCCTGTGGGGAGATCCCCGCGAGAAGCTATGCCAAGCTATCGATGGCATCCCCATGAGCTGCTTGGTTATAGGAAGCAGGGACCTTGGCAAGCTCAAAAGGTTGCCACAAGCTGCCCCTAGAACTGTTCTTGAGGCATATTGTCTTGACTTACACCAGTGCTAATCTTTGCATTTCTGCCTGCAGGGTGCTCTTAGGCAGCGTTAGCGATTATGTTGTCAACAACGCTACCTGCCCAGTCACGGTTGTCAAGTCGGCGAGCACTGATGGCTGATCTGATCATCAAATACCCGCATGTGTTCTGGTGTGTGGACCGTGGAGCAGTCTATCCAGCCAGCTGGAACATATTGAACCATGCAGTGTTATTGTAATAATAGACAATTAGCCTGCCGAAGATACTCTGTTGTATTTTGTGCATGTGTCCTCTGTGCTTATCTTCAGGCTAGCTGCTCCATTCTGTTGCTAGCTGTATGAGTGATGTTTCTACAGCATCTATAATCTGAATAAATGGATTCTGGTGTTTTTCTTGACAGCCTTTATTGCCTGGCTAGCAATTCTGATACGCAATGTGGAAATTTGGAAACTGTTGGACCCATACATCTCCGAAATTCCATTTTTGGCCCTCGAAGCAAAAAATTCCAAAACTGGACCCCGTTTGAGCGCGCGACCTCGGGAGGCCGCCACGTGCCCCGGTCGTATAGTCTGGTACCGCACGACCGCACTGTTCATCCGGTCGTGCGGTATCAGACCGCACGACTGGCCTGCGTACGCCCCCGGCCGCGCGACCGTCGTATATCATCAGCATCATCAGCGCTCAGGCGGAGGTCGCGCGCTCGGGCGTGTCGCGGGCGGTCGTGCGATGCGGTACCGCACGACCGGATGAATGAGGCGATCGTCGCGGTACTGCATCGCACGACCGGGGCACGTGGCGGCTTCCCGTGGTCGCGCGCTCAAACGGGGTCCAGTTTTGGAACTTTTTACTTCGGGGGGTCAAAAATGGAATTTCGGATGTGTATGGGTCCAACAGTGTCCAAATTTCCGCAATGTGGATGCTAGCAACCTGAACATTTTAATCTATTTCTTCACACCGAGCATCTTACTGGTGTAAGCTTCAAGCAAGATCAGTGAACATGTTCAGCAAATTGGCTTTTCAGAGGTGCCTTTGCATGTTCAGCACAAGTGCTTCCCAGAGGTACCTTCCTTCGAGATTTGGATTTGGATAGCAAAAGACGTTTGCCTAGGAAGCAACATGAGCTGAAAGATGCTCCCATCAGTCTTGATTCAAGCCTGCATGCATGCCCATATGCAGATGGTACCAACCAGGGGCGAATTTAGATCGAAAATGATCAGGGTCCTCACTCCCCATACATATTACATATATTTAATTATCAAACAATGTTGTACTTAAATACATCATTATTTTTAAAGAAAAATAATTTTTTGACCTGATATTCTGTGCACCTTGTTAAGCTACATTAGATCCGCCCATGATACCAACTAACATCTGACACAGCAGATACACAGTAACAACATATGTGTGTGCATCCTGAGAGGAAGTGATTGCATCGGTTGCAATTTGCAGATCAGCCAAATTTCTTCCACCCCGTTAGCGTGGAGTGTAATTTATAGCTGTTACAATTTTTTGTGGATTTTCTTGCTCGCGATCACGCACAGCACGGCGCTCCTGCTGTCTCTGCCCGCGACGTGACACCTCGGTGGGACCCACTGGTCATTGCCTCCTGCTAGTTACGTAATGCATCAGCACACCCTGCTCTCTGTCACCACGTGATGGTTACGCAACGAAAACACATCAAGTTCCCAATGACAAAAAGGCACTCCGCTTTCCTTTATTTCTCTCCCTCTCAATTCGATCACATCCGATCGCATTTCTGACTTGTATGGCTTTTGAATACATCACCCATGCTTATATACTCACAACACCAATGAATAGGAAACGGACACAACACGGACTAGAAAAATGTATCGGCTTCTCCTACGAACACATACTAGGAAATATACTCATACTCGTATACATACACAGCAAAACAAACTTAAATACGAACTAACAAAAAATAGAAATAATATTAAACTCTAACAATCATCCTCTTAATCTTGTTTCTCTATCTTAATCATGCTGATCTTCTCTCTTATTTAAACTTCCAAGTCTTCTACCTCTTCTTTTACCTTTCACACCCATGTGTTATTCCTTCTTGGGTCGACATCACCCTACCGCGTGCACTTACTCTATCCTTAGCCTCGCACAATCCGACGCTTGCCGCGCCTCGCACCTGGACTAAACTCGTCCTCCCTTGCACGCCTGCTTGGGCTGGAGCGCCTATTCCCACAGCCATCTTGACTTCGCTGTTACATAAGCCTCTCGCTCCTCTCTCTTGGACTAAGTCTACTTGCTTTCCTACGTATATCTCAGCTAAGGCTGCACCGCCTCTAACTCCCATGCTTGTGCATACTATCTCCAACGCTGACCGTGTTCCTTTTACAAAACCACAGAAAATTACACCAATTTGTACACCTATGTCAGCCGTATGTGACCGGGGCAAGTCTTTTGCACCAACTGCTAGCATGTGGGGTCTGTGGCCTTGAACAACCGAACCACCTCCATCTGTGTCATCAGCGTGGGACCCATCGTCCCATCCACCTATGCTGTCTCCTGCAGCTTGCGCGTCTCCGCTACTCCCATTTGCATGCACGCCTGTATGCATATGTGTGCCTCTTGCACCAGCCACTTGGTTTTCTCTATTATATTTTCTGTATTCCAATCTCTCCTTTCTGGTTTACAAGTTTTCAAAAAAAAATTTGTATAACCGGTTCAGGGATCTCTTTACCTTCATCAATAGCTTTTCGTTCTTGGTATAGACACGCAAGAACTCATCTTGCAGCACCATCCTGCACCTTTTTTTTGTCATCTGTACGAGACTAAATATGTTGTTGCACAGACTTGATATATAGTAAATTCCTGTCAACAACTTCTTATCTCCATTCTTGTATTGTAACATTATAGTCCCTTTGCCTCTTATCTCTACCGTAGAGCTATCACTAAACTTGATCATGCCCCAAATCTTAACACCAAAAAAGATCATTTGATTGTATAGTTAAGTCAACTTGTCGACAAACTCATCCACCAACAGGCTGTCGGGCTGAGTACACATAAAGATAGGCACCGACTTTTTCAAAGTAACTAAATTACCCTTTCAAATAACGCGCTAGTGAAAAAAAATATCTTATAATCAAAGCTCTCTCGTTTGCTTTAAAAGTCATGCAAATTTTACTGGGAGAGCATACAAGCATTTTCCAAAAAGAATTTATAACCTTATCAAAGTGTGTATATGTGCATGCGCCTTGATGGTATGGGTTCTAGCCTCGGAGAAACTGCACATTTATATCTTTCTTGTTTTAACTTCAAAAATTCAAATTTTGATTTAAAAATTTTGGCTGAAATTTTTTGAAAGTCAGTTCTACCGGACCGGTAACTAAAACCCTGCTCCAGAGTGCTCATAGCTGTGCTTCCAGATGCGCAAGTGCACAAACTCAAAGAGAATGTAATAGAGCAACACATGAACTAGATCAGTTAGCTAACAGGAACATGCGGTGTGCGGTGTGGAGAGCACAAGCACCGCCTTGCATTAGTGAGCTATTCACCGAGATTGTAACCATGTTTCTACATAATCAATAAAGCTCTCTCTCTCTCTCCAGAAGAGGAACAAGAGGACTTTGTCGGGGACTGAGAATTAGTGCAAATATTTCTTTGTCGAATACAGGTCCATACTATTATTTAATAGTGAAGATGCACCGTGGTACAGTTTTAAAATGCGCTGCTATATATGCAGCAAACAGTAAATAAGAAGTCCTGAATTGTGAGTAATATATAGCTTGAGCACGTACCATGTAATATTTCAGATGTAAACATTGGACATTTCTGACCCCGACAGATTAAGAAACATTGGGCAGTTTAGATAATTTAAGAGACAAAGCACAGCCCATTTAAAACTACATAATCACACGTTGGATAATTATGATAACTTGACACCTAAAGTTCAATAGCATGGCACTTGCTGCAAGGCTCCACAACATTTAACTTAACTGTGGAGGGAACCTTCCCCTCGATGTATGTTCTGATAGCCAAGAGCGCTCTGGGGGCTTCCATGAGCGAGCCCTTGCCCATGGGAAAGCATTTGCCAGATCTGCTGGTAGAACACCTAAAAACACCACAAGTGGTGTCCAATGTAAGGCACTGAAGTGACGTATTCTCAAGGATATGACATGTTAGCTCAACCAAGCTCTTCGCAGAAAAGAAACCCACGATCTTCACACTTTGGAGATTGTCATGGCAGTGTTCTGGCATCTGCCTCAGATGCGAGGAATCTCTAAAAATTGACTCATGCTCCTCCATGTGTTCCGGCGATACCTGAAGATGAAAGATACTTGAATGAATGCCCCCACCATAGTAACTAGATATGTTTGCAGGATGAACAATTGACTTACATCCAGGATGAATGTCTCCAAGAAAGGTGAAGCATCAAGGAAAGAAACCAGAGAAAAATAATCATAGGCCGGGGAAGAGGGCACAATGGAAAGAGAAATACTCAAGTGCTTGAGGTGGAGGAATTTGCTTGGTACCATTGGCGTATTGACCACCTGCATAAACATGCCTCAGAATGATTATATCCAAAGGTATGACTACTGTTAATGCACATTGCTTGCGTCTATAATCACCTAAAGTTTTAGAGTATACCTCACTACGTGAGCCTATGGTAAGAGTTTCAAGATTCGGCATACTGAATGGAAGCTCTGCACGAGCATAACATAGAACGCTGGTAGAGTCCATGAACAGGTTCTTCCCTTGCAATAACTCTCCAAGTGAGAGTTGCACTTTGCCACCTAGAAAGCGAAAACTGCAAAGATTTGGAGCGTTGTTCTCTAGCACTCGCAGCCTGCTGCAGTCAATCACCCGCAGGACGCTGAGCCGCTGCAGCAGGCTAGGTATCTTCGCACAGATAATCTCACGGCAAGACTTGAGCTCCAACTGCTCCAAAGCAGAAGAACTGGAAAGAACGCATCCTAACTCGTCTCCCGAAATCCGCACAAAACACAGGTACAGCCTCGTCAGGCTTCTCAAGCAACCAAGTTCGACAGTGGGACGGAAGGCACAGCAGCCAAGTCCAAGATACCGAATCGAGCTTCCACTCCCATTAGATAAAATCGAGCATGGGAAGTCGTACTTTGCCTTGCGTGACGACAGCATAAGGGTGAGTTCTTCGATCCCTGGTGTGACAGCGATCCGAAGCCAATCATTGAGATAATGGCAGGTGTCGGCCTTGTAAAAACCAAGGAGTTCAATCGCGAGTGTCTTCACGCCAATGCCTGAGTGGTTTTTCAGAATGTGGTCAACTGTGTTGGCGAAATCCCTCGCATTTTCAATCAAGTCCAGTGTTTCCGCACCAAAGGTGAGGTTGGGATGGCATCTCCAGGAACGTAGAAAAGCACGAGACACACAGGCAGCGCGTGCAGCATCCTGCAGCCGCATTAGGGAATGTATATGACGCCAGATATCCTGCATGCACAAGCATTAGAGAAAAATTGTAAAGACATATACGATTACTTTAGTGTGTGTGTGTGTGGGTGTGCGGAACAGAAATAAACATATAACATGTGCATAGGTACAAATAGTACATCTGAATATTTAAAACAGCCAGAAAGCATATGTAATAGAATCCAACAGCTTTGGCAGCTACAATGTAAGATAAATAACATAAACCTTGGTCACTAAGATGAAGAGATAATATATTGAACAGACTAGATAAAAGAATGGCGTCCTACAAGAATATACAGTTCAATCCAACGTTTCTAAGCTTGCTCATACTCCTAGTGGTTGTTTGGATCACATAGATTATAAATAAGTTTTCATAAAACAGGTTTTATTAGGATTTGTCGGAAAATAGGTTTTAAATTATTATTCTGTTAAGATTGGTTTATAGATTACTTTGTTTGGACCACGTAAACGAGTTTTAATTAGTGCAATTTTCGGTTTGAGACTACCACAAAATGCATTTTTATCATTAGAAATATAGTAACACAGCCAAGACAAGATTAAGAAAACTCGCATGTTTATTAATAGACGTACGTATTAGCACAAAGTCTACGTTTCTATATGCCATCACGGCTATCTGGACGAGGGAACACACAAAACACAAAAAGGAAATGCAAAAAAGGCCAGAAAATATTGATAAGGTGCACCTATTCCTATGTTAAGAGTCTGCTTAATGGCATACGATATACCTTAGACTTTGGACATTGGAAGGAGCTGTATGATACAGCATCAAAAAGTCATATTATTAGATAATGACACTCGGACTCTGGACAATAGCAAAAGTGGCCACATAAGAATGGAATGCTTATTGATCTGTGAAGTATTGAGGAAGCACCCTTCATACATAATAGTGCATGTGACTTGCTTTGTAAAAGTTGGTTTTGATCTGGACGAGGATAGCATGTGCTATATGAGGAAGAGGCAAGGGACAGGTTGCACACTGAGGTTTCTAGTAAGCATAAACAGCAGCAGGGAACCGGATCAAGACCACAGCAAAAGAAGCACAAGCCAGTGCTGATAAGGGAGAGAGCTCTAGGAAGTCAACTCCTTAACAAGATACCAGTGGATCTAAGACTCTTGACAGACATTTTTATTTTCGAGAGTTAAATCTGCAACAGTTAGAAAAAAGAAAAGGTACTAATGCAGTAAGACCGTAGCAGGAGATTGCGGCGTTAAAAGATCTGCCCATGAATTTTTATTCAGCTATCATAGGTCCACCAATTTGTGCAGTTAGAGCAGTCATGGTGATATTATACTTGCAATTCTTTTGCAACCTTGTGCCATACCTCTGGAAGGTCGGGCCCTGAATATCTCATTCTTTTGCAACCTTGAGAATCAGCATCTTGTCGGCAGGGTGACCCCTTTCTTTTCGCCAATGAAGCAACCGATCCATCTGCAACACGTCATGGTTATGATAAGTACAGACACTAACGGAAGAAAACAACAAGAAAAGGCACACTGCCGCGCACACTAATCCAACTTGTTTTCATTATCCAAATACCAAATTCTGCTCAAGACACTAAGATTTTTTCATAAAAAACTTGTTTTAGTATAAGGAAAAAAAATTAATTGGCAGTAGGTATGTTTGCAAAACATTGCAATCTCATCCAAGTCTCGTCAAGTTTGTTCAAACCAACAGAAAATTATAGCGGCGCCCATCAGGCAGTTACTTCTCTTGGAATCTCCTCCCGAATTAATCTTTTTGTAGTGAAAGATACAAGTGGGGATGGGGAACTGGGTTTGAGACCTATCTTATTCCACCAAAGTAAGATGTAAGTCAAATAAACGTTGGCTTGCCGGCTTCATCAATCAAAACGAATCAGTCTGCTCCCCTGACCCCCAAAAAAACAGCTTTTTCATCCAAAAAAGAAGGAAAAACGAACCGTAAACAGCAAACACAACAAAGTTTTTTTTTAATATATAAAAACAATATATAGCAACCACGTCTTGTTGAATAAGACAGTAATATCCTGAAAAGCTATAGATGCCAGGACATGACATGCACACGTAGCAAAACAGAGATGAATAGCAGAGAAGCGGAGGGAGCAAAGAGGCGGCATACTGCGAGCTTGGATCTGGCGACGACGACGCTCCCGCTGCATGGACATGAGCCGCTTAAGCGCCAGCAGCCCCATGACACGACGATACCTCGGATCGAGCCTAGAGATCAAGGGCACCAAACGGTCCGGTCCACCTCTGTTTTTGCGCTGTCCCTCTGCTCTCTGTCTCTCTCTCTAAATATTTGCTTTGAATCCGCAAGGCGCGAGGATAAGAAATCGCGTCGGCGCCGGCCTACCTACCACGGGAGGAAACCGAACACGAAATCGCTATAGGGAACAAACCCTAAGACGGTCTGCGATGGGCCGTGGGCCACGAACTGTTACTCTAGGCTACTTGGATTGTGGGAGGTGATTTATGCCGCTTGCGCCGCAAGTTAACTCCTGCCACGCGGCTGGCCCGTGGGCTGCGCGGAAGCCCCATGTGTTTTTTTTACATCAAAAATTCAAATGGCCAAGTCTTTTAAACCAAGCTTCAATTCGCATCCATTTGAAATATTGTATTCTTTGCGATGAGATCTTCAAAACAAGTCATGCATTGTGTATATTTCCTTTTATAAAGGATATCATATGACATATGTTTCGATAGATAAATACTGTGGTTACACACCAACAGTAAATAGATGGGGCTATGGAAAGGCTATTGTTGTAGGGGAGGCCCCTACCTAAGCCCGGTAGGCCTGTTAAAAGGTGGACATGTATAATGACATGATTGCCCACGTCAACACCAGGGCTTCAGCATCGGCGGTCGCGGGCGCGAACAACGACGCGGGCGCTGTAACCACAAGCGTTGACGCTCACCGTGTGACGATCGACCCCGCCACCACCGACGTGACGATCGACTCTGCCACCGCCGACGTGACGACCGACCCCGCCACCGGCGTGATAGTTAACCCCGACAGTACCGGCCGGGTGGCAGGGAGCAGCAACGTCGGCGCCCGTGGAGGCATGACCGTCGTCCCTACACCCGGTGCGGGAGCGTCGAGCGGCCTCGGCGGCGACACGG
Source organism: Melocanna baccifera (assembly GCA_036346265.1). NCBI lineage: Eukaryota > Viridiplantae > Streptophyta > Magnoliopsida > Poales > Poaceae > Melocanna > Melocanna baccifera. The sequence goes on from CM070689.1 coordinate 25,139,273, forward strand.
GCCTCGTCATCGACGCCGGAGTCCATCACGCCGACGCGGCGGGCAACCCAAGAGCACAAGCCGTGGTCACGGCTATCCCGGCAGCACGACCAGGTGCGCCAGTCACCTCGTCTACGCCGGCAGTGGAGAACGCCCTGCTGGCGGCCCTCGGCACGCTCCAGCGGGAGTTAGCGAATCTCCGCGTGGCCATGCGGATAATGCAAGAGGCTCGGAGTCAGCAAACCCCATCGGTGGTCGCACCAGAGCCCATGCCAGAACGAGTGGATAGCCACGACGCCCCCACATCCAGCCGCGCCTTGCTGCGATGCGTGGATCCAGAGTCCCCGCTATCTACGGGCCTGCAACAGGCGGCATGGCCGAAGGACTTCAAATTCCCCAGTGCCATCGCGTCGTACAAGGTCGACACAGACATCCGGGAGTTCATGCGCGTGTACGAGACCGCCATCGAAGCTGCAGGCGGAGACGACACTACAAAGACGAAGGGACTTCCCCTCGCGTTACAGGGAGTGACGCTCTCTTGGTTCTTCACCATAGAGTCAAACTCCATCTACGCATGGGAGCAAGTTCACAACCGCCTCTACAACAACTTCCAGGGGAACTACGTCGAGCGCATAGATGCGGATCAGCTCTTCGCGGTCAAGCAAAAACCATCGAAAAAGCTTCGGGGGTACTTCAAACGCTTTGTGAAGGTCCGCTGCCAGGTCAAAGATGTCAACGAGACAACCATCATTTAACGTAGCAATACAGGGTCTCCGCCCGGGGCCGCTGGCCGAGTACAATGCGCGGAAACCAATCAAGACGGTGGCGAAGCTCTTCAACAAGATAGAAGAATACGCCAGAGCGGAAGAAGACGCGCGGTGGCGTCAAGGTAACGACGCCGACGCCAATCCGGCGGAGAGCACAACGAAGAGTGAAGACTCGTCGAAGGAAGGCCCCTCGAAGGGCAAGCGCAGGCAGGAGCCCTCGAAGGACGCCTCCTAGCACAAGGACTCGTCGGGCGACAGGCCCAAGCGCGGCCAATAGAAGTCTCAGAGAGCCTGTTATGTCTTCGACATTGAGGGCGGCTCCGAAGACAATGCCCTCGCTGGCCGCGGTGCTAGGGCTCGCCGGGGTCGGGGGCGAGGCCAAGGTCGGGGCCACGAGGATAGGGAGCACGCGGAATATGGCGACCAACTCCGTCTCCAGTGGTGCGAGGTACATGGCCGAGGCAGCCATGATATGCGCGCATGCACCACCATTGCGGCACTCCGACAGAGTGTCGCCAAGGACAGAGACCTCGAGGTGCGGTCACCCGTCGTGGCACACGTCCAGCAACCCCTGGATGGCCCTCCTAAGAATTCAGGATCAGGGGATGCAGCCTCAGGAGGGCCTCCGGCGGATTCAAGCTCATGTGTAGCAACCTCAGGAGAGCCCCCTATGGATCCATCCCCCGGAGGGAGCCCTGCGCAGGGTCATAAATGTCATCTCCGGGGGCTCCTCCCTGGAGTTTGCTTCAGAGTGGCAGCTAAAGGCCTACGCGCGGAGGCTGCACCATGTGGCAGCATACCCGGCACAGGCACTGCCGGAATGGACGCAGCACGAGATCACCTTCGCGCCCGCCGACGCCGAGGGTGTGGAGTTCCCCCACCAATATCCCCTAGTCATCCATGCCGCCATCGCAGGATGCGACGTCAGGCATGTCCTAGTCGATGGAGGAAGTTCCGCGAATATTTTGTTCGCAGGGGCCTTCGACCAGATGGGGATCCCTCGAAGTCGCCTAGGCCTCTCGAAAATTCCGTTGTAGAGCTTCGAAGGTCAGCCATTGGCGCTGGGCCAGATATGCCTGCAGGTCTCCTTCGGTCGGGGCGACAACATGAGGAGCAAGGACGCCACCTTCGACGTCGTTGATATTCAGTACCCTTACAACGCCATATTGGGGCGACCAACCCTCAATTCATTTGGGGCAGTCCCACACCACGGCTTCCTATGCGTGAAGCTCCCAGGCCCGCGAGGTGTCATCACCGCCCACGGCGACCAGGACATGGCCCAGCGCATAGAGCTCGGCGCCCGAGGCCCGCATCATGAAGTCCAGAGAGACTCATAGGCCAGGCGTACCAGCGCAAGGATGCCTGCAGCCCCAAGAGCCACCCCGCCAGGCTCCCCCGATCTCTCCGGCAACAGAAGCAGCAAAGGCTCCCTACCTTGCCACCACGACAACGACAGTCGAGTGGTTAGTCCCCGACCTTTTGTAATCGCTCACCCGCACAAACGAGAATTTAGTAAAGTTCACCATTTGCGAGGTTAGTCGTGTTCCCTGCAAAAATGCGCGGAGGTAAGCCTCGCGCACACTCTACGGAGTATAAATAAGACGCAGATGTTGTCTCTGCGCACTCTACTGAGTATAAACAAGACACGGATGTCCCGCGCACGCGTTGATGCCGTCACTACGTGTACTCTCCGGAGTATAAATGAGACATGGTTGATGTTCCCATGCACTCTGCGGAGTATAAATAAGACGTAGCGTCGAGGTCCGCCTCTGCACGCACTCTACGGAGTATAAATAAGACATAGCGTCGAGGTCTGCCTCCGCACGCACTCTACGAAGTATAAATAAGACGCGGATGTTGTCCCTACGCACTCTACTGAGTATAAACAAGACGCGGATGTCCCGCGCACATGCCAGTATTATCACTATGCGTACTCTCTGGAGTATAACTAAGACGTGGTTGATGTTCCCACGCACTCTACGGAGTCTAAATAAACCGCGGATGTTGTCCCTGCGCACTCTACTGAGTATAAACAAGACGCGGATGTCCCGTGCACGCGTTGGCATTGTCGCTACGCGTACTCTCCGGAGTATAAATGAGACATGGTTGATATTCCCACGCACTCTCCGGAGTATAAATAAAGCGCAGCAGAGGCTTGCCTCTGTGCAGTTATACGGGGCGCAGATAGCGCGCCAGCCCCGCTAGCACGTTGCTACAAAAAAAAGAAGGAAGAAGAAGAGAGCAACGCAGTCGGGCAACACGGGAACCAGAGGCTCCCTGCACTTTTTCGTAAATGGCGTGCTGCACCACAGTGACAGTATCTTCCGGTTACAAGGGCGAGGTGCCTTACATAAAAAGTTTTCAGGATACACGGGTGCGGCACCCACTAATGGGCCCCTCAGTTTGGAGGTAGGGGAAGCTTAATCCTGGCGCCATAGCTCGGCAACAATGCCTTGCAAGACGAGCTGGCCTGTGGCACTGTGGAGAAGGGGCGACGCAGGAGCTCAATGGCCTACGCTTCTGAAGAAGAGACAAGAGCGCTCATTGAAGGCGCCCCAAGGACGTGCGGCCCCGGGACAAAGAAGTCAAAGTCTACTTCTGAAGCTGAAAGACCCCTTGTTAAAGTACAAGTGAATTGCCCACCATCCCTCGTCAGCCGGAGCGCTCGGGCGAGCTGGCGAAGGGAAATCACACCGCAGCATCACGTCCACCTCGTGTTGACGGGGTGTTCGACCCCGCGGTCATCCCGGCGGCATTAGCTGCATTCGGGAGCCCTCCTCGCTATCGGCGCCGGTAAAGAAGCACCGGAGGAAGCTGTGGCAGAGTGGGGGCCACGAGTTCAAGTGGGGAAGTTGCAGGGGCACGAAGGTTTGGGAAGGTGAGTGGTGCCTCACTCGGCCACTCGTCCTTTTAAAGAGCCCCGGAAGCGAGACCCCGCCAATTGCGCCTCAAGCATCCCATCGGCCGTCCCAGATGCATGTGATGCAATAGTACCGACCCGCCTCAAGTACAAGTTTCCGCCAATTACGCTTCACGTGTTCCTCTATCTTGAGGGCCCATGAAGCAACGGGGGACAAGCGATGCCCCCCAGCTATAAAGCGACATGTGCAAAGCTCCATGAATTCCACTTAAGATGTCCCGTCAATATCCAAAATTGAGGGGAGGCAGTCATACCCGTGAAGTCTAGCACAGACCGCGAAGGCCAAGGGTTGCGGAGCTAGGTTCGCGTAATCTGTCAAGCCTACTTTGTCCTTATCTTGTTGAGGGGTAGGGGACGAAGCGCTCGCGCGTCTACTTCGACTAGGCGCCAGCTCCGCTGCCACCACTTCGAGGGGTAGGGGACGGAGCGCTCGCGTGTCTACTTTGGCTAGGCGTCAACTCCGCCGCCACCACTTCGAGGGGTAGGGGACGGAGCGCTCGCGTGTCTACTTCGGCTAGGCGTCAGCTCCGCCATCACCACTTCGAGGGGTAGGGGACGGAGCTCTCACGCGTCTACTTCGGCTAGGCGCCAGCTCTGTCGTCACCACTTCGAGGGGTAGGGGACGGAGCGCTCGCGTGTCTACTTCGGCTAGGCACCAGCTCCGCCGCCACTACTTCGAGGGGTAGGGGCGGGCGCCGCACGTCTGCCGGCTGGCGCCCGGCTCGCGCCACTACTTCGAGGGGTAGGAGACGGAGCGCTCCGGCGTCTACTTCGGCTAGACGCTAGCTCTGCCGCCACCACTTCGAGGGGTAGGGGACGGAGCGCTCGCACGTCTACTTTGGCTAGGCTCCAGCTCCGCCGCCACTACTTCGAGGGGTAGGGGACGGAACGCTCACGCGTCTACTTCGGCTAGGCTTCAGCTCCGCTGCCACCACTTCGAGGGGTAGGGGACGGAGCGCTCGTGCGTCTACAAGTGTGCCCAAAGAAGCGACGGGGACAAGCGTTTTGGCTGTCTATTGCGTTCGTATACGAACACTTACAAAGATGTTTGCTGATCAGCATCCCCTAAGCTCTATTACACAAGCGCCTTCGCCCACTTGCGAACGCTATTCGTTCGGTTCCGCTCGACGCCGCTCGCGCGGAACCTCGCGGTGAGGTTCGACTCGCCGAAGTCAGCCGAGTCTCGCCCGCCACCAGCACCGTAGACGGCACCGGGTTACGGCGTCGAAGATTAACAGTCGATCCCCATCGGACAACTGCTTAGAACACAAGGGCATGCCGGTCAAAACATGGGGAGCAATTTCCGCTGTATTCCTAGAACGGGGCGCAACTTACAACACACACCAACACACAAGAACCCCGGTGTCACACCTGCCTCAAGCCGTCGGCGCCACCTTCGTCGTGCCAAGGAACTTCATCCAGCCATTGGCCGAGGCTCCCCTCGCCGTACATGGTTCGCCGTAGCTCTACCTTCGCCACGGCCTCCCCGATGTACTCCCAAATCTGCTCATGAAAAACGCGAACAGCGGGGCGAACAGCGCGCACGGTACCGGACATTACTCCTGCCCCGGTCGACATCTCCAGGTGCGGATCACCCAGTTCATCGACATGCCAGCAGCCCCAGTGCCAGAGAAGCGCACATACCAGGCACGAGGTCACATAGGAGCAATGATTGCCAAAGGACATCGCGGCGCTGCGAGCAAGGTTGGCAGCATCCCCGATTCGGCGAAGCGTCCGTGACAGCTCTTCAGGCCCGAATGAGCGAGGCGGCACTTCGGCGATAAGGTCTTCGAGGGTGCTCTCCAAGGCCAGCATGGCATCCCATGCCGCCACCAAGGCGTCGCCCAGAGCCTACTCCTGCTCCCTAAGAGACGCAGCAAGGCGGCTCTTCTCCTCTTCCAGCACAGCAACTTGTCGGAGCAGACCGTCCTGCTCCTCCACTGCCGCCTGCCGCGTCGACGCCACGAGCTCCTCGGTGTATAAGATGGCCTCCGCACGCTTCGCCTCCAGGCGTCGAATGCGGTCGTCTTTAGAGGAATGCGCCTCCTCGGCTGCGCAAAGAGCCCCTTCGGTGGTGCGCAGTCGGTAGTCTAATGCCTTCTGCTCACGGGTGTGGGCCGCCTGCAACACCCGGCCAAGGGCGAGGGTCTGCATGAAGAAACAGTTAGTACATCTCTAAAGGACCACGCGCCGCTAAGGATCAAAAACCTACCCTCATTTCCGAGACCTCTAGCACCCTCCCAAGAAGTTCCGACCCACAGGTCTGCAGCGCCTGGTGGTCTAGGTTCGCGGCTGCACCATCCGCGACCCCCTGCCACACTACCAACACCTCCGGTCGAGGGACCAAATCTAGCAGCATTGGTTGATAGTTTCGACGGCGTCGGACGTCCCTCCCGAAGGAACATCCCCGCGCTCCGAAGGTTGCCCACACTCGGGGATAGGGGTGGAAATATAGCTCGTGGCTCGCGGCTCGGCTCGGCTCGATACAGGCTCGGCTCAGCTCGGCTCGGCTCGTGGCATTAACGAGCCGAGGCGAGCTTGAGGTTGAGCTCGTGGCTCTTAACGAGCCGAGCCCGAGCTGGCTCGCGAGCCGCTCGTTTGGCTCGGTCTCTTCTGGCTCATCTACGCTCCCGCCGCTTCGCGTCGCGTCGCTACGACGCTATCTCTCTCGGTCGTTCCGCTGAGTCCTCTCGCTCTCTTCGCATACCATCCACTCGCTTGCTCTCTCTCGCTATCTCCCTCGTCCGCCTCTCCCCTTCTCCCCCTCTCCCCTGCCTGCCCCCGCCGCTGATCCCCACTCCCTCGCCGCCTCTCCCCCTCTCCCCCGCCCGCCCCCGCCGCCGATCCCCCTGGTGCCGCCGCCTTTCCCCCTCTCCCCCGCCCGCCCCCGTCGCCTCTCCCCCGCCGATCTGAAGCCGGGCACCCGAGAGGCGGCGGATCTGGGCGGTTCCGGCGGTAGTTCTTCAGTACGCCAAAGGCGGCGGCCAACGCTGCCCGCATGGCGGCTTCACATGCGCCGTGCGCGGCGCGCCACATGCGGCCGGCGGCGCGGCTCGCTGCGACCTGCGGCTTCAAGTGCAGCTCTCTGGAAGCCTCCACCGCCGTCCGCGTGCCGGCGCAGTGCTTCCCCCGGGTGCGTCCTCGAGCGCTTCCTCGGGCGCGACGTACTACGAGCTCACGGATCTGTGGGTAGCGTTCAGGGAGTGGAGCGCGTACGGTGCCGGCGTGCCGCGCGTGCTCAATGGCACAGACGGCGTCGACCAAAAGGTATGATAAACCTTTTACTAATTGTGAACTATGTTCTGTTTGTTGAGATGGAATTGGTGAACACCGATGGAGTGTTGTTGAATCAATTGATAACAAGCCTAACGAGCCGAGCCCGAGCTTTTTATCGAGCCGAGCCGAGCCTGTTTTTTAGCTCGTTAGTCTAACGAGCCGAGCCACTTTTTTACCGAGCCGAGCCGAGCCAGCTCGATATCCACCCCTACTCGGGGAGGCATGCTGCTGCGAAGGGATGTAGCGATTAGAGCCCTACCAATACACCAAGCGATCATACCAAACCATGCGAGTTTACCTTCGGCAGCAGCTGGTGGACTCCGCTGGGGCACCCCTTCAGCCTCACAAGAAACCACAGGGATACCTGCGTTCCCCGACGAGACCGGCCCTGAGTCGGGGGGCCTCTGTGTCGGAGCCTACTTCTAGCAGGCCCCCACCCCCCGCAGCCGCAGACCCAGAGGGGGCTGCGGGGACGACGGGGTAGGGGTACTCGGTGTCGGAGTCGGAGTCCCATAGGGCCCCGACCTTGCTCGCCACAGCGAACCCCCTCTCCGCGCGAAGGGGCGATAGCATGCGTGGCCATTTTGCCTTTGGGGAGCAAGGCGACAACCCCGCCTCGGTAACTACCATAGGTGGGGGCTCCGCCCAAGTAACCGCCGTCCGCTGGGGAAAAACCAAGAGGACATTTGCTCACCTAACTCTCCACTACCATACACCTCTCTCTCTGTTTGGTCTGTAGCCACAACACTTCCCTTCGTGTAGTAGGTCGTGGATCGTCCCCTCTGTCGCGAGGGTTGAGCCCAAGACACGGGAGCACAGACCTTTTTTCTCCGTCACCATCCACCATTTGTCCACCGTCGTGGAGTCGCACCCCTCGAGTGTGTATTCCACCTCGAGCGGCGACGACCGCCGAGAGAAGGCGTCGTTGCCGGCATGTTGCACAGGCTCTTCGCCGTCGGCCATCGTTCTCCGCAAGCTAGGCGACGACAAGGGCAACAAGGCGGCAAAGAAGGCAGGAGAGCGGGGCGTATGAAAAAGAGATTGGAAGGCGTGAGGAGGAGAGCGCAGATGTGGTGCAACGGGGTATTTAAAGCCCCTGCGTGTCGAGACCTGAATATGCAAATCCGGACTCTCTGTGTAAACTACACTAGTCCAGGATCACACTAATGCACACAGTCAAACATAGATGTAATCACAACCATATACATGATATAATAAGGGAAAAACTCAAATATCGATAAATCTCAAAGGTACGACCTTATGGCCAAGCTTACAATATCTCTAGCCGGAAGGGCTTAACAAAACTAGCAGTGGAAATCCAAAATAAAGCGTAGCGGCCAATCGACAAGCCCACAGGCTATTGAGTGGAGAACGAAGCCTAATCCGTGAAGTCGTCGTAGTACTCTCCTTCTGGAACCTCCTGCTAACAATACTCCTCGTCCTCAACTGAGCAACATAGGCATAAAGCGGTGAGTACATTGGTACTCAGCAAGTCGTTTGTAACAAATGAATGCAATATCGTATGCAAAGCTTACCAATGGAAAGCGGGGTCCGGCGTGGTGCGGTGCTTGAGGACGGAGGGTGTGGTGCGGCGGCGACGACGTGGGTGCGGGGAGGTCCGGTGGGGAGGCTTACTGGCGGTGAGGGCGTCGGGGACGGGTTCGGCGGCGGTTCGAGTCCAGCGGCGGCACGGGCAAGGACGCGACGTTGTCCAAGGGCTCCTGGCTAAAGATGGCAATGGGTCTATACCCATTGGGTTTCACCACCCCAAACCCACCTCCATTAAGCAAAAACATCCCCGCTGGAGGACCCAATAACACAGGCGGGTACAACATTTCCCCCAAACCCATACCCGCGTGGGTGAAATAAACCCGGCGGGTGACCCATACCCGAGACATGATATACAATATTAAGGCTAGAAGCTGCTCTATCCTTGTCATGATCTAAACAGAAGAAGAATTAGTTTGCTTATTGCAGCAGTTTTAAAGAAACAAAAAATTGCACAACACATATACCTTTAAATTTGTTCCGAATCCAATCCTGTGAGCACATCAAAGCTTCCTGCAATGGAAACAAGGGTTAAAGGAGGCGAGGAAGCTTCACCGACTGTCGTTGTTCGTCGAGCCGGAGAGTGCCGCCATGGGCGTCGGCGGCTTGGCAGAGTTCGGCGGCGGCGGCGTCGAACGGCGAGGGCGGCGGCGGCGCCGAATGGTGAGGGACTGAGGGGGCAGCGGCGAACGGATTGGAATTTGGAAGCCGGTAGAAATGGGGAATTTGGAAGCTGGCGAACAGATTTTGGGTCTGGGGCTCTGGGCGTCTGGCGCTGGCCGTCTGGTCTGGTGGCCTCTGGCGGCCGTCCGAATTGGGGTTTGGGGAATAGCCGAATAGGGTTAGCACTTAGCACTTAGCCGGTTAGGGTTTCCAAATAGATGGGCTGGGCTATACTATTTAGTTTCCATCTATTGGGCTGAGCTAAATATAATTATTTGTTGTGTGGGCTGGGCTACAAATAGATGGCCCATAAATACTCGGGTATCCATTGGGTAATGGGTATGGGTAGTGTCAAACCATACCCATACCCGCATACCCATTGGGTCCTATTTTTCTCCATTAGTAGACCCATGGGTAGACATTTTAACCCATATATGTACCCTAATGGGGTAATTACCCATCGGGTTTCGGGTTATGGGTACCCATTGCCATCTTTACTCCTGGCGACGGCGGGGCGAGGCAACGGCGCACGGCGCAGGGTCGGGGAAGGCGCGGAGGAGGCGGCGCACGGGAGAGAGGTGGAGGCGGCGGGGTTCACGGCAGCGGCGCTCGGGTGAAGCACGCGAACCGAGGAGGCGACAGCTTTTATGGCCCGCGAACCGAGGAGCTCAGGACGAACACGGGTGGAGATGGCGCATCAAAGACGACGAGCACAGGGGGTGCGACGCGTGGCGCTACGAACGGCCGGGATGAGGCGGGGCGCATGCGGACGCTACGCGATGTGCGGGTGCGAGGAGATGGCGAAGCGTGGCTAGCTGGGTGGCGGCGATGCGAGGTGGGCGCGGCGCTAGGGCACGCGCGGACGGAGAGTGGCGCGGGGCGCAGGGACGACGCGGATGGGTTCGGGGAGGATCTGACGGCGGGCGCGGGGAGAGCGGGCGTGCGGAAGAGGTGGCGGTGCGGATGTTTGACACGTGGCAATGGCGGGGATCGGGCGGTGGCGGCTGACGCGTGGGGTGAGGGCGGGAGCGGGCCGGGCCGGGCGCGAGCGCGGCCGACACGCGGGTGGCGACGGCGGGGCGAGGGAGTTGGGCCGAGAGATTTCGGCCCAAAGGGTTGTGGATTTATCCCCCTTTTTCTCTTTAAATAAATCCGAATAAAATCTAGGAAGCTCCAGAAAATAGCAAATAAATCTTAAAAATTCACCAAAAATACCAGAAAATTTCTTGAGACCTGAAGAATCCAAATAAAATATTTTCAACTTATGTTAATACTTATTTTACTCAGATTAAATTATTTTAAAATTTAAAAATTCATTTGAAGCTTGATTTAATGTGAGAAAATTCATTTTTAAATTCTCGACTTTAAAAAAATTTCAGAAAAACTGGATGCTACACTGCATCTCCCACACCACCAATAAAGGTAACCAACGGTAGATGAACCGCTCGCCTCCCCACGAGGTGTGAACACGCCTGTGGAACAGTATATTGGTCGAAGCAGGTGCTGGGGTCGCCCTGAGCCATCGAAGCGGAGGGCGTCGTCAGGCTTGCGGCGCTAGCTCGTGGGCGTGTGGCGAAGTGTCTCCTCCTGAGGGCGGAGCCGAAGGCGGAGCCGGGGTTGCCATTGATTCCCGAGGAAGTGGACGCGTGTCGGACCGCGATTGACGCGGCAGACGTTGCCAGGCCATCTGCGCGTTGACCATGTGACTAGGCCCGGCGCGCGTGGGCGGTTATGCCGCTTCGGCCTCCCTCGTGGGGAGGTGAGCGGTTCGTCTGCCATCGGTTACCTTTATTGGTGGTGTGGAAGACGCAGTGTAACATTCTATTTTTCTGAAAAATTTTTAAAGCTGAGAATTTAAAAATGAATTTTCTGGAATTTTCTGAAATTAAATCAAGCTTCAAATGAATTTTTGAATTTTAAAATAATTTAATATGATTAAAATAAACATTAACATAGGCTGGAAATATTTTATTTGAGTTCCTCAGTTCTCAAGGAATTTGTTGGTATTTGTTTGAATTTTTAGGATTTATTTGCTATTTTCTAGAGATCTTTTGTTTTAATTGAATTTCTGAAAAAGAAAAGCCAGAGAAAAATCCTGTAAACAGTGTTGGGCCGAGGCCACAAATGTTCACGGCCCAACCGCCCCGACCGCGCCGTGTCCGAGCAGGACTCTCCTCGAGTCCTGTGCTTAAATTGCACCAGCGCCCCGCCGCCTTTGCACCCCCAAGCCGCCGCCGAGTTCGTGATCTCATCGAGTTCCCGCCGTGCGCCGCTTCCTTCTTGGCAGCTGCCCTTGTCGTCGACTGCCAAGCCACCGTCGAGTTCGTGATCTCACCGAGTCCTCACTGTTAGAAAAATAATAGTCCCACATGGATTGTGGGAGAGAAAAAAGCACAACTTATAAGTGTAAGAAGATTTCCACCCATTAGACTAGTCTTTTGGAGGGAGGAGGCACAATACCACTTATAAGGTTGTTGCTTGGAAGGCTTGCTAGTGGGCAGCCCATGGGAAGTGGATCCGGTGGGACCTAGGGTGGTCGCCGGTTCCAACAATTGGTATCAGAGTCAGAGACCTAACATCTCCCAGGGTGCGGTGTGCACAAATCCATATGGAGGGGGAGTTTCCCAGGAGTGCGGTGTGCACAAATCCATATGTGAGGGGGAGATTATTAGAAAAATAATAGTCCCATATGGATTGTGGGAGAGAAAAAAACACAACTTATAAATGTGAAGGGATCTCCACCTATTAGACTAGTTTTTTGGGGGAAGGAGGCCCAATACCATTTGTAAGGTTGTTGCTTGGAGAGCTTGCTAGTGGGCAGCCCGTGGGCTTAGTGCGCAGGGAGCATTGCCCATTTAAGAAAGAAGAGACTGAGAAGTGGATCCGGTGGGACCTAGGGTGGTCGCCGGTTCCAACACTCACCGTGCACCGTCTCCTTCTCGGCAGAGACCCGCCGCTATCGTTCTTCGCTGCCGGTGAGTTTCCGCTGCCGTTCCGAACCCCCGTGCATCTTCGCAGCCGTCCGACCGACATTGTACCGTCCGATCTTCCAAATAGTCGGACAGTCCGATCGTTGCGTCTTCGCAGCTGTCCGATCGATGGTGGACCATCTGATCGAAGTCATCGCCGGATAGTCCGATCATTGCATCTACGCAGCCGTCCGACCGACGTTGGACCGTCCGATCTTCCTAATAGTCGGACAGCATCCTCGCAGCCGCCCGATCGTCGTCATCCGAGTACTTGAGCAAAGTCCCCACCGAGCAAAGTCGTTGCCGAGTACTCAAAGTCGAAGCCCAGTGGTCGTGGTCGTTATCGACTACTCGAAGTCATTGCCGAGTACTCGAAGTCGTAGCCAAGTGCTCGAAGTCGTGTCCGAGTACTCGAAGTCGAGCCAAGTGTTCGAAGTCGATTACAACTTTCGACCTCCGAGTGCCGTCCTCCGAGTTTGAAGACGAAGTCGTACAGTTCACAATGAGAACAAGCTCATAGTATCATATTTTGTTTGGGAATGCTTTCGACGTTGTAGACATGATGTTCAGAGAGATACAAAAAACTCGCTGCGACACCAGAGTGTTGATACCGTATTTTTGAACTCTTTTTAATATTCGATCAGTTAAATCTCTGATATATGAAGCAAAGCGACACCAGAATTACACCCTGAGACACCAGAATTACACTCTTGAGTATATCCAAAGCGACACCGGAATGTTGATACGGAGTAAAAGATATTTTTTCTATATGTAATTACACCCACCTCTAATATACTACCTAAACGAATTTGAAATATTGTTTTTCACTTTGGATATATTTATGTATTAATTATAATATACTTATATATATATATATATATATATATATATATATATATATATATATATATATATATATATATATATATATATATATATATATATATATATATATATATATATATATATATATATATATATATATATATATATATATGATCTTGCTCTTTTTTCGAAACGGATGACTTGCGCAACACGAAACCATCGGCGGTGAGTAGCCGTTGGAACTCGGAAGCTTCTAGAGCGGTGACGTCACGCAGACCTCACGCGGATAGCGACCTGTCCCGCCTCGGCTCCCCGAAAATTTCAAATTCGCGCCATCCCCGCCTTGCGCCGCACGCCACGGCCGCCTATAAGAGAGGGCCCGATCGCCGCATTCTCGCCGCACCCCTCCGTCCCATCCACCTCGCCACCACCGCCATGACCACCTGCGTCACTTCCCTTGGCCAAGTCGAGACGCTGGTGCGCGAAGCCGATGGTGTGCAGGTCATCATCGTCAACATCGTCGATGCGCTTCACCACGCGCCGCGCATGCTCGCGCTGCTGGGGGGCCTCCATCAGCACTACAGCTGGGAGGTGGTGAACCTCGAGCAACTGAAAGCCCTCGCAGGCTTGGATCGCCTGCTAACCTTCATCGACACCATCGCCGTCCCACGCCTCGCCCTCGACCTCGCGGACCACAACGCCATCAAACACTTTCGTCTCCGCGGCAAGCGCGTCCGCACGCTCGGCCGGCGCGTCGGCGGAAGTGCTGTTGTGCCTGCAACAACCCTTGGCAACCGTCTTCGTTCGATCGCCGGTCACGCCATGGTTGGCGACCGCACCATCTCCTGGCTCCAGGAAAACCTCAACGCCGTCCACGACCACATCCACCACGTGAAGCTTCTGCCAATCTCCTTCGAGGTTTCTCCACCACCGACGCCTCAGTAGAGTTCGAGGAACAAGGCGCTGCGGCGACGGAACTCTTTCCCCCTACTTCCATCCATCCAGTTCGTTGTAAAGCAATACGGATGAAAGCTATAGAGAGTTAACTACACGCAGTATAGGTTTCTGTAAATAACTACACGCAGTATAGGATTCTCACCGGGTCTTACGCAGTAGATCTCGCTCTGTACTTCTGTAGAGCAGAGGACAAGAGGATGCCGGAGAAGAACCGGTTCTCTCAATCCGCCTTTAATTCGCCTGTGATCCGCTAAATACCATCCAATATTATCTTCCACAAATCAAAAGGTTCTCCTATCTGATAGGCGTTCTGTTTGCTGGGATTTGGGGAATTCGAGGATGTTTGGATTGAGGAATTTTAGGGATTGGGGAATTTGGGGGTTTGCGAATCAGGGATCTGGGGATTGGCGAATTGGAAGATTTTTTGTTTGCGAAATGTTAGGGATTGGGAACCTCCCATGGCTGCCTCCTTCCCTATTTTCCCCCTCCTCATTGTTACTTCTGTTTTTTCTCTTGTTGGCGGTTGATTTTAGACCTGTGATTGGCGGCGGGAGGTGGCGAGAGGCGCAGTTCGTGTTGTTCGACTTTGTATATTCTAGCTTATAGGTAACTATTTTAGAGCAATTTTGTGTTCATGTGATTCTAGGGTTGTGGATCTGTAGTTTTGCTGGAGATTTAAGATGTGGTTTCCCACAGATCTGACGAATTTGCGAGTTCTTCTGGTGTGTGCAGGTAAGAAAAGAGGAGGAAGGGGAAGATGTCACACCGCATGTCCGAAGAATCTTGATGGTTGCTGCGGAACTATTGTACTGATGCATGTCTTAATTTTATCAGATGCCAGTATTATCTTCGCAACAAGCTAGTAGTATATTGCCTTTTGCACCACTCTGAATTTAGTTTGATTTTGCAAAATGTAGTTTGAATACAGTACATTGCCGAAATTTTTATCTAACTATGTTTTAGTCTGAACTTCTTGTGTCAAATCATTTTTCGATGCATATGTGATTCTTTCTTTCTATTCTGTCGGTTCATCAGATTTTGTGTCATATTATGTATGCATGTTTTACATGTTGCAAAGGAAGGAGGGAAGAAGTGGAAATCCATGACTGAAGAAGTCAGTAGCACTACTTCCATTCCCTTGTCTGTTCAATTATTTATGTGCCCGATTGCATAGTTGCTCATGGCTACATAACATGTGTTGTTTAATCTGGATCAGGAGAAGACTTAGATCAGGAGAAGAGGCCTTACTTTGACAAGGCTGCAGAGTTGAAGGCTGCTCTGTAAGTTCTTCAGAATCTGCAATTCTTTATTGCTGATGCAGCTCTAGTTAATAATAAGAATGTGTCACCGCATACATAATTTTTGCTTGTTGTTCCTTATTTGCCGTTGCATGTGCTTTAGGAGAACAATGTGGCTTGTGTTTCTATTTTGTTGTCTCTTTTGTAATTGGCATGCGTTGAGATTCTCTAGTTTCAAGGGGTAGGGGATCTAAACAGTAGTAGCAGTAGTGATGGATGTGCTATGCTAGTACATGCATGGAGGCATTAATGGGAAAAATATGGAAGATAAATGACAATTGCTTCATCCTATGAAATAACTGCCACATGAAAATTTTCATAGTACTTAAGCTAAAATTGCAGTCTTCAGTAATATGCAATTTCAGAAAAGTTATGATAAGTACAGACACTAACGGAAGAAAACAACAAGAAAAGGCACACTGCCGCGCACACTAATCCAACTTGTTTTCATTATCCAAATACCAAATTCTGCTCAAGACACTAAGATTTTTCATAAAAAACTTGTTTTAGTATAAGGAAAAAACATTAATTGGCAGTAGGTATGTCTGCAAAACATTGCAATCTCATCCAAGTCTCGTCAAGTTTGTTCAAACCAACAGAAAATTATAGCGGCGCCCATCAGGCAGTTACTTCTCTTGGAATCTCCTCCCGAATTAATCTTTTTGTAGTGAAAGATACAAGTGGTGGGGATGGGGAACTGGGTTTGAGACCTATCTTATTCCACCAAAGTAAGATGTAAGTCAAATAAACGTTGGCTTGCCGGCTTCATCAATCAAAACGAATCAGTCTGCTCCCCTGACCCCCAAAAAAACAGCCTTTTCATCCAAAAAAGAAGGAAAAACGAACCGTAAACAGCAAACACAACAAAGTTTTTTTTTAATATATAAAAACAATGTATAGCAACCATGTCTTGCTGAATAAGACAGTAATATCCTGAAAAGCTATAGATGCCAGGACATGACATGCACACGTAGCAAAACAGAGATGAATAGCAGAGAAGCGGAGGGAGCAAAGAGGCGGCATACTGCGAGCTTGGATCTGGCGACGACGACGCTCCCGCTGCATGGACATGAGCCGCTTAAGCGCCAGCAGCCCCATGACACGACGATACCTCGGATCGAGCCTAGAAATCAAGGGCGCCAGACGGTTCGGTCCACCTCTGTTTTTCCGCTGTCCCTCTGCTCTCTCTCTCTCTCTGTCTCTCTCTCTCTAAATATCTGCTTTGAATCCACAAGGCGAGAGCATAAGAAATCGCGTCGGCGCCGGCCTACCTACCACGGAAGGAAACCGAACACGAAATCGCTATAGGGAACAAACCCTAAGGCGGGTCTCCATCCACCATCTCCTCTTAACGGCGCTGCCCAAGGATAATGCCGGGTTGGAAGGTAGGAGGGCTGGGATCAGAGAAAAAGGGAAAGAACGGAAGGGTTGCGAGAATGTCGCTTGCACGGCGCGAGCCACGAGCCCTGCACGTGGCAGAGATGTCGGTGTAGTAACCGAAACTAGATTTCGGCTTGGAACACGCCCGGACCTGTGATGAATTTGCACACACGAACTCACGCACGAGAAGATGAAGTCTTTTGCTTCAGAAAACTGATCATAGTTTTGCTCTTTTCCATTTGCTATTTATACATTTTTTACATAACTGCTACGCCTTGCAGTTCTACCTCCACAAGCGGAAGCGTCGCCTTGTTTACTTTACGCAGAAACGTCGCAGCGTTTCGGCAACCAGTGCGTATACATGAACAGTAACCGTACATGTGAACAGTGCCATGCACGTGAACAGTTCTCTTTGCACGCACGGGATTTATCATTTCACCCCCTAATCACGTGCCACTTCTACCACACCAAACTGTTGTCGTAGTTCGATGTACTTGACTCTGTCTAGCGTCTTGGTCAAAATGTCCACCAGTTGCCCGACAGTACTGATGTGATCAATCTTCACCCTGCCATCTTCAACACACTCTCTCAGGAAATGAAATCGAGTGTCTATATGCTTACTGCGTTCATGATACACCGGGTTTCTGCTGAGTGCGATTGCCGACTTGTTATCCACCCATAGTCCGACTGCAGGTGTGCGCCGGCCTGTCAGCTCGCCAAGGAGACGACTGAGCCATACACCTTGACACGCCGCTGCCGCTGCTGTAATATATTCAGCCTCACATGAAGAAAGAGCAACAACCTTCTATTTTTGCGACGTCCAGGTGATCAAACTAGAGCCGAGGAAGAATACATAGCCACTAGTGCTCTTCCGATCATCAACATCGCCGGCGTGGTCACTGTCACAGAACCCTACAAGCGCCGGCTCCATGATCTCTGTCTTCCTGTAACAGCACCTGTATCCAATGGTCCCTGCTAGATAGTGCAAAATCTGCTTAACAGCTGCCCAGTGCTGCACTGTAGGAGTTTCCATGTATCTGCTCACAATTTCAACTGAATAAGCAAGATCAGGACGAGTATGCACCAAATAGCGCAGGCTGCCAATTATGCTCCTGTATCTTGTGGTGTCAACTGGTGTTGTGCCATCCTTCTTGCTCAGCTTCAATCAATTCTCCATTGGAGTGTGGCTTAGATTGCATCCCTTCATGCCGGCCATCTCAAGGATCTTGGCTGCATAAGCACTCTGACACATAGTGATCTCACCACTGCCTTGCTTGACTTCAATGCCCAAGTAGTAGCTTAACAAACCAAGATCACTCATGCTGAAGCTCTTCAACATCTGTTCCTTGAATGCTGCAATGACCTCCCTGCTAGGGCCGGTGATGATCAAATCATCAACGTACACACCGACCAGCAGGAGATCCGCACCTCCACCACGCTTGTACACGGCGTGCTCTAGAGGATTGCGCTCAAAACCGAGCGCCAGCAGCTCCTTGTCGAGGCGCGCGTTCCAGGCACGAGGTGCCTGCTTCAGCCCGTATAAGGCCTTACGCAACCTGAGAACCTTACTTTTGTCGTTGTCGATAATGAATCCGGGGATTGATGAACATAAACTTCCTCGTCTAGGTCACCATTCAAGAAAGCGGATTTAACATCCATGTGGTATACCTGCCAAGCGCCGTGTGTGGTGAGAGCGAGTAGCAAACACACCGTCTCCAACCGCGCCACTGGTGCAAAGACCTCTTCATAATCCACCCCCTGTCGATGTGCGTAGCCCTTGGCTACTAGACGTGCCTTGTGCTTAATCACATTACTGGCTGGATCCTTTTTTATCTTGAAGACCCATTTTAATCCAATTGCACGGTGTCCGTGCGGAAGAACTGCCGGTGTCCATGTCTTGTTTGCACAAATCGAGTTCATCTCCTTCTCCATTGCTTCGCGCCAGCAATGTTCCTCAAGTGCCTCTTCAACACTCCTAGGCTCCTCGGCGGCGAGGAGATAGAGGCCGCTGTATTTGTAGTCGAGGATCTCGTCGGTGGTGTCAAGTAGATTTTGTACCGTGCGGTACCTTAAAGGCACCCCCTTAGTGTCGTACGCTGCATCGGATTGCGGGGTCGCATGCTCGATTGTTGGAGTAGCTGGTGTCGCCAACACACCTGGAATCTGTGCCTCGCTTGATGTTGGCGCAGCCGGTGTCACCGGTGGTGACTCACTAGTCACTTCGCTTGGAGTCGCCACCGTGTAGTACTCCACCGTGAACGTCGTGGGTAGTGTCGCGACGTTGTCCCCCGCGTTCCAATCCCATGCGTGGTTCTCCTCGAACACAACATCACGCGTGACGTGCAACTTCTTGGCCACTGGATCGTAGACCCAGTAGCCTTTTGTCCTGGGTTCATACCCGAGAAACACCATGGGAGTCGATCGATCTGAAAGCTTGCTCACTCCTGGGCCGAGTCGCTTGACATGTGCGACACACCTAAAAGTGCGTAGGTGATTCACCTTCGGCTTCTTCTTGTACCACACTTCATACGGTGTCCGTCCTTCGAGTCCCCTTGTGGAGGATGTAAACAGCCGTCCTCACTACCTCACCCCAAAATCCAACTGGGACCGCCTTGCTTTTTAGTAGACAACGCACCATCTCCACCACCGTGTGGTTACGCCGCTCGACAATGCCATTCTGTTGAGGCGTGTATGGCGCGGTGGTGAAATGCTTGATGCTGTGCTCGTCGTAGAACGTCACAAACTCGAGGGAGTTGAATTCTCCTCCCCGATCCATGCGGATCGCCTTGAGCTTGCCACCGATCTCGTTCTCGGCGAGAGCCTTCACCTTGCGAAAACACCTGAACGCCTCGTCCTTCGTAGCCAGCAGCTCAACCCACATGAACTGACTGTGATCGTCGACAATTAGCAGGAAGTAGTTTTTACCTCCCAAGGTGCTGGGCTTGATCTGGACGCACAGGTTGCTATGGAACAAATCCAGGGGTTGCTTGCCACGATACTGTGCGACGACCGGGAACAGAGAGCGCTGCTGCTTGCCAAGAGCACAGCCGTCGCAGAACTGTTCGACGCGCTTGATCACTGGTAGCCCCTCTACCATCTCTTTTGTGCCCAACTCCCGGAGCGACCGGAAGTTGATGTGGCCATAACGAGCATGCCATAGCCACGCTTGATCATCTGCCTTGGCCACCAAGCACACCGGCGCTACTAGGTTCAGTTTTAGGGTATACAACCGATTCCTAGTTTGTGGTGCATGGATCAGCAGCGTGTGTTTAGCGTCGAGCATGCTGCAGACCCCGTCGTCGATCTCAATCCTGCACCCTCCTTCCTCGAGTTGCGCCAAACTTATGATATTGCTTTTCAATTTCGGAATGAAATATACCTCCGTCAGGACTTTGTGCCCGGTGTCCCTCGCTTTCATTATCACCGAGCCGAGACCGGTGATCACAACAACAGAGCCGTCGCCGAATCTCACCGATCCACGCACGCTTTCGTCGAGGGACGCTAGAGCCGGGCAACACCCCGACATGTGATTACTGGCCCCCGTGTCTATGTGCCAGATGTTGTCGTCGTCCTAATCGACGGGGATGACACGCTACTCATTGAGGTGCACGAACTGCGGCGTCGTGCATGTGATCATGCTCGATGTCACCATAAGCAACGCCGGCTGATCAACCTCCGCAGTCACGAGATGCGCTTCTGCCTTGCGCTCGCGCTTGGGCCTCTTGCACTCCATGGCCCAGTGCCCCCACTTGCCGTAATTTTAGCAACTTCCCTTCCGATGTGGTGTACCTTCAGAGGTCAGCTTCACGACGGTGTTGCGGTTCTCCGGCCGCGCTCCGCCCTTGTTCTTGGGATGGAATTTCCCGTACACTTTCTCTGCGCTGGACGAGGATTCGGGCATGAGACGGTGCTTGTACTTTGCAAGCCAATCTTCCTCGGCAAGCATCAGCCACCCTATCTTGTCAGCGATGGCATCAACGTCGAAACGATCCTCAGCCGCCCGCAGTCGCCCGACCAGTTCTTCAACCGAGAGTTCCTTAAGATCAAGGAGAGTCTCGATTGAAATAGCGATCTGAGAGTACCGGGGTGGCACCACGCGCTCCACCATGACTTCGCGCGGCGCGCTGTTGCTGCCCTTTAGCAAGGGTGGCGGCGTCGGAGTACCATTTCCGCCGATCATCTTCACTCGTCAATCGCACCCGCTGTGCTCTGATACCAAGTGTAGTAACCGAAACTTGATTTCGGCTTGGAACACGCCCGGACCTGTGATTAATATGCACACACGAACTCACGCACGAGAAGATGAAGTCTTTTGCTTCAGAAAACTGATCATAGTCCAACGGCGGTGGGACGACCGAGAGATGCGAAGACATCGACCGTTGACGCGTCGTGGGACGATGGCGACGGACTGCAACAATGACCTCCCCGACGGGCCCCTCCATGACATCCTCGACCGCCTCCTCACCACCGCGGACGCCGCGCGCTCCAGCATTCTCTCCTATAGCTGGCGTGGCTTCTGGCCCTACCTCCCGGCGCTGTGGTAGTTCCGCCGTTCAAATTTCGGTATTACCGATTTCAGTGAGTTGAAGTCCTCAGAAGGGTGCTCTCTGGAATTTACATACCGCACATATTTCGGTATTACTACCGAGCGGTAATACCGCTGTGTATATGCCGGTATTACCGCACTGCGGTAATACCGTTTGTGGGTGCGGTACTACCGATTTTTCTGAGAGAGCCCAGTGAGTTTTCAAACTTAATTTCAAATTCATGCATATTCCTAGATTGATCCAATGTGCACCAAAATATGCTATCAAGTTACTTTCAACAATCCCTCTTAATAGTACGGCATCTAACCTATAATCCGGTCTTTCACCTTTACTCCTAAGACCGGCCAAATTTAAAAATAGACCCAAAAAACTTATGTACCTCATCTTCGAATTTTCGGCGTCAATAATCCTTGTAGCTTGTTCTTTACCTTGCACACATGAGAATTTATCTATACAATCTTAGCACATGCATTAGTCTCATGTTCATAATTCATCATTAATTACCAAAACCCTAATCTTAGGGGCCTAGATACTTTCAGCGGCCAGAAATTGGTATTACCGGTATTAGCACGGCGGAACTACCGCAGTGCGGTAATACCGCACCGACCTGTGGAATTACCGCTGAGCGGTAATACCGCACTTACAACAGCGGTAATACCGCACAAAATTCCAACAGCTAGTTCTGTTCGTCCTGACATAGCCGTTACTATGTGCTACAGTAAAGTGCGGTAATGCCGCAATTTGTACAGCGGTAATTCCGATTTCCCTGAATTTTCAGCATTAATTTTTAACAACAGCTAGTTTTGGTTGGTGAGGGTATAAATACCCTCCCACCTGCACTTGGGCTGGTTGCTGAAGTTTCATTGAACTCATTTGAGCCCTAAAGCATTCACTCCACTCTCTTTTCTCTCTTGAGCATTGTTTTGAGTTTGTGGAGGGTTTTGAAGTGCATTCATTGTAGTTGATCCAATTGCACTTGCACGTCATCAAGTGGAATCAACGGTCTATTCTCTTGGTGCTTGCCGGCACCTAGACGGCGGAAAGGTCGATTGCCGGTGACTTCTTCAAATGAGATTGTGAAGAAGTCCGTGCCGAATTGTGAGTGGTTGGAGCTCACCATCTCCGGAGCGGAGGAAGAGCTACCAATAGTGATAGAAGTGATTCGGCTTAATTCATGGAGTCGGTCCGATTAGTTCGGGCTAACCTCAACGTGGATTAGTGAAAATCGACAAGTTTCTGATACCACGGTAAAAACACCGAGTGTCACATTGTGTTTGTTTCTTGTCAATTATAGTAATTGCTCTTGCTCTCTATTGCTTATTGTCAATTGCTTAGAATTGCTCATATTGTGTAGGTTTGTTCTTCACTCAATTTATTGCTTAGTGTTCATCTAGTCATTAATTGTTTAATTTAGCTAAAAATTTTAAAACCTCCTATTCACCCCTCCTCTAGTCGGTTATCCTTGATACTATAGGCTTGAGGCTTCCCGCATGTCGGGGAGAGTGGTGGCCATCAGGTGCACGTGGTTGGCTGATGGTGGCATACCTATGTCGTTGTTGTCTCACCTAGGGTATACCCCTTCCTCCTCTACTATCTTCCTCCTCTTTGTGATTTCTCTGTGGTTGCTATGGTTGGATGCTATGCTTGTGAATGATTATGCCTGTGGTGTGGTCCTGTGATAGCGATGGCATAATCTAAAATGGGATGTGGGCTACCTTGTCGGTTGATGAACAACTTGATTTGGAAAAGAACCGGAGCTCAATATTCCCGATCACTTGCTTGGTTCGGTTGTGCAGTGATTGGCTTGAGGTTGGCTCGGTCATCACCTTCTCCTAGGGTTGTGGCCTCCTATGCTTGCTCCTCTAGTCTGGTGGAATGGTGGCCTCCTAGGATTTTGGGAATGGTGGCGGTGTTGGTCAGCTGCTACTGCTACTAGTTGTAGATGGAAATGCTTCCTCTCTCTTCCTTGCTTGGCTTGGCTTCAACCTTATCTCCTCCCTGTGCTCCCCTGTGCAATTAGTGTTTTCACTATACAAGTATGGTTGGATTTGGCTATTTGGCTAAATGGCTGTGAAATAAAATTTTGGAATGGATTTAGGTTGGTTTTTAACACAGGATGACGAAATCCTACAGCTACAAGAGGTGCAAGTGGCTTCAGATGATCTGGTATCTCAATAAGCGGAATGTCCATTTCGATACCTAAACTAGGGTTCTGATGGCAAGCTAGTTTTTAATTTTCGTCTCTTCTTTGGCCTTTTTCAGTATCTTCATATTTATTGTTCTCACAATTAATACCACCATTTATTTTTGTAAATCTGGTGAATTGCAATTAATGTATGAAATGAGCGCAATGTAATTTAAATATTGTAGTTCCTGATTGATTATAATTATGTATGAAATGCTCTCTATTGTAATTAAATTCCTATAGTCGTTGTCTGGATGGCAATTAGATGTGATAACATTGATTTTGGATGTATGTTGTGATTTATATTAATTTACTCTGTCGCCTTTCTTTAATTTAATTGTTGTGCAATTTTGATAATTGAAATGGCTGCGATGACGATACTAATTACACGGTTAATTACGACGATTAACATG
Source organism: Melocanna baccifera (assembly GCA_036346265.1). Lineage (NCBI taxonomy): Eukaryota > Viridiplantae > Streptophyta > Magnoliopsida > Poales > Poaceae > Melocanna > Melocanna baccifera. The sequence continues at coordinate 25,163,000 of CM070689.1, forward strand.
TGCTTAGCAACTAGGGTTAGTGTAAAAACGCGGGGCGTAACAATATTCAACAGCCTTTGCAAAAGGTTTTTTGGGCCGAGGTTTGGAGATCGCTGATTATAGTGATCCAAAAATACACTGAAAATGCAACTTCGAAACACCATATTTGAGGTCATATCCCTCGCTAGTAAAGCGATGGACGTGCCCTTAGACGTCATGAGGCCATCACATTGTTCCTGGGCTGCCAAGTCTGTCGCGTGTGTAATATGTAAGTCGACACTTGGATTGCATAGGACAGTGCCTCCCTGCCATTAACAGCCTCCTTTTGCTTCTGCATTGAAGCTAGGTGTAACAAATTTTGTCTCCTTTTGCTCTCTCTCTCCTCTAGTGAGAGTAGGATACACACGTAACTGACAGCACAGAAGGATAGAGAGCTTCCAAGCTCCATGAAAAGAACCCAAAAACTCATGAGACGCAAGAGCAATCGGAAGAGAAGCAGCAAGCAGACAAGAACTTTCTTTGAACCGTGAGCCATCCGATCAAATATCAACGCTCAAAACGGAGGTGGGTGAGGAGGATCATACGTACGTACCAGGCATATATACGTCCGTTTGAATTGGGGATTCTAGACCACTCTATTTTCTTGGAGGTTTTTGGCTACTTTTTTTTTGTAAAGAAGACGGTGACAAAAATAACTTGCAAAAACAAAAATGAACACCACCGTGAAGCATGTACTCCACGGTGGCCAGCTGGAGGCACTAGCTGTCAACAACAACAACAACAACAAGGTCGAGTTGAACATGAACACCATGCATGGTCACACGGAACGCGAGTCATTTTTCATTTCAACCCTTGCAAGTATGGAAACTTGTCACTTCGCCCTCAGAATAGCTCATACAGGGACTACATTTGTAATAACCATCAACGCGAGGTGCGTGATCGCAAATTATCAACACCCTTTTCCATTTTAATGAGCGGCTAGTGTGGTCATCAGCTCATGACTCTCATCTTGTCAAGAAAAACTCCATCTTTTCCTCCATTGGAGCTCAAGAGCAAAGCTTGTGATTAAGCTTAATTGAATTGTGCATCGATGGCTGTCATCGGCACGTCGGGGGCCGAGGCGCTGATCCCAGTGGCGGCGGTGATTGGCATCGCGTTCGCGGTGTTCCAGTGGTACGTGGTCGCAAGGGTGACCGTTCCCACCCACGCCGGAGACGACGGCGCCGGCAGTAAGGGCGGGGGAGGGAACAAGGAGGAGGAGGTGGTGGAGGAAGAGGACGGCGTCGACTACCGGCACGTGGAGGCCCGGTGCGCCGAGATCCAGCACGCCATCTCCATCGGAGCGACGTCGTTCCTATTCACGGAGTACAAGTACCTCGCCGTGTTCATGGTCGGGTTCGCGGCGGTGATCCTCCTGTTCCTGGGGTCGGTGCGGTGGTTCAGCACGAGCCCGGAGCCGTGCGCGTACGACCCGGAGAGGTGGTGCCAACCGGCACTGGCGAACGCGGCGTTCAGCACGGTGGCGTTCCTCCTGGGCGCGCTAACCTCCGTGCTGTCCGGGTACCTCGGCATGCGCGTGGCGACGTTCGCGAACGCGCGCACGGCGCTCGAGGCGCGACGCGGCGTGGGGCGCGCCTTCGTAGTCGCGTTCCGGTCCGGTGCAGCCATGGGGTTCCTCCTCGCCTCCAGCGCGCTGCTCGTCCTCTACGCCGCTGTCAACCTCTTCGGCCTCTACTACGGCGACGACTGGGGCGGCCTCTACGAGTCCATCACCGGCTACGGCCTCGGCGGCTCCTCCATGGCCCTCTTCGGCCGCGTCGGCGGTGGTATCTACACCAACTCACCAAGGCCGCCGACGTCGGCGCCGACCTTGTCGGCAAGGTCGAGCGCAACATCCCCGAGGACGACCCCCGCAACCCCGCGGTACGCACGTCACTGTCACCCTTGCATGCAAACTCGAAATTAATGCCCCGCACGAATCTCAAAGCAAGCCATCACTGTCACTGTCACCATTTTCTCTCTCTCTCTCTCTCTCTTAGATTACAAAGGAAGCACAAAGGCGCACCACGTGTTGACATGAACACACACAAAATTACACCTTACAAGCCTAGATTTGCAGAGACCAGAGATTAGGACCGGCAAAAAATATTATTAAAGGTGGAATCAAAATTACTTTGATTATAATAGTTAATAAGTTTAAAATTAAAATAAATATATTTTAAATAAAAAATGTTAACAAGACTTAGCATGATAGTAGTTTATTAGCTCAAATTTAAAATAATCACTTAAATGATAAATAAAATAATTTTATGTTAAACTATATCAATTTAAAATCATGATAATAACTTGTTAAACTTGATAACTAGCCCTACCAGAGATAACACATGCACAATCTCACTTTGCGGAGGCTAGAGACAAGGAAAAATAAATGGTTCGAAAATTTCATCGGAGAGTAGCGATATGACCAATAACCGGTGGTTACCAGAATTTTTAGAATTTTTTGGAAGAAAATTTTGAATGAAAATTTGATTTTTTTTTTATTTTTAGATGAATTTTGATGAATCTAAAATTTTTTGATTGGTATAAAATTTTACTGGTATCCACCGATAAGACCAGTAACCGCCAATTACCGGTGAAATTTGAGCGATAGAAATTTCCCTCGCCGGAGATAAATACCTATGCATAGCCTCGCTATACATTTGTGTTCTCGCTAATTGCGCATACATACTTGTACGTGTGATGTGTGTAGGTGATCACCGACAACGTGGGGGACAACGTCGGCGACATCGCCGGGATGGGCTCGGACCTGTTCGGGTCGTACGCGGAGTCGTCGTGCGCGGCGCTGTTCGTGGCGTCCATCTCGTCGTTCGGGACGGAGCACGACTTCGCCGCGATGATGTACCCGCTGCTCGTCAGCGCCGTGGGCATCGTGGTGTGCGTGGCCACCACGCTCGTCGCCACCGACGTCACCCAAGTGAAGGGCGTCGACGAGGTCGGGCCGGCGTTCAAGCGGCAGATCCTCATCTCCACCGTGCTCATGACCGGCGGCATCGCCGCCGTCAGCTTCCTCGCTCTGCCGGCCAGGTTCACCCTCTTCGACTTCGGCGAGCACAAGCTCGTCAAGAACTGGTACGTGTCATGGTACATTATATTCATACTACGCACACTACTACAGAAAATTATATCACAGACGGTTCAAAAACGTTACACAGACGATTTTCTGAACCGTCTGAATTTATGGATCAATGATAATCGAAGGTTATCACAGACGGTTCGAGAACTGTCTGTGGTGTAAATATCACAGACGGTTTGTAACAACCGTATGTGATATGGATATATCACAGACGGTTTGTAACCAAAAACTGTCTGTGATAATCTGGATTATCACAGACGGTTTTTAGATAAAAACCGTCTGTGATATTCCAGTATCACAGACGGTTCATCGGTAAGAACCATCTGTGATACTCCTTCAGCAACATAGACGGTCTCTAAAATTAAAACCGTCTGTAATAGTATACATCACAGACAGTTTCACAAAACTGTCTGTGATTTGATGTCTAGTATTAGGCTTTCTGTAGTAGTGACACTTCTTGCTAAAAAGTAAATTTATATGTCTTTAAACAAATTTTAGAGGACTGTCCTATGAAAGCGTAAACTTATGTCTTTTAAATTATAAACGAACTGTCCGTAGAGTTATAGTTTGATCTGTTTGTGCTAATTTTGCAAATGCAGGCACCTTTTCATCTGCGTCTCGGCCGGTTTGTGGGCAGGCCTTGTGATAGGCTACGTCACCGAGTACTTCACAAGCAACGCGTACAGGTAAAAAAAGAAATACAATGCAACGCTACGTTGCTACTGTACAGTTCAACCAGATTTATGTCAAAAATGAATTGAATGATATCACGAATTAATCTTCCTGCAAATTTTGTTGAAATCCTCCTTAGATTTATTATGAATGGAAATGTTGATTGGTTGCGGTGGCGATGTAGGCCGGTGCAGGCGGTGGCGAACTCGTGCCGGACGGGCGCGGCGACGAACGTGATCTTCGGGCTGGCGGTGGGGTACAAGTCGGTGATCGTGCCCATCTTCTCCATCGCGGTGGCCATCTACGCCAGCTTCCGGCTGGCCGCCATGTACGGCATCGCGCTGGCCGCGCTCGGCATGCTCAGCACCATCGCCACCGGCCTCAGCATCGACGCCTACGGCCCCATCAGCGACAACGCCGGCGGCATCGCCGAGATGGCCGGCATGCCGCACCAGGTCCGCGAGCGGACGGACGCCCTCGACGCCGCCGGCAACACCACCGCCGCAATCGGCAAGGTGCGTACCACTTCAATGTTAATCACCATGCATGCATGTAGTGGTTTCACCGTGAACCAACCTTCTCGAGCATATCATCATCATCAGGCGTAAGGTTTCCTACACCGTATATGTGGCCGTGCGGCGTGTCTGAGCTTACCATGCATGATGGACCATTACCATGAATGCCAGGGGTTTGCGATAGGATCGGCGGCGCTGGTGTCGCTGGCGCTGTTCGGGGCGTACGTGAGCCGCGCGGGGATCAGGACGGTGAACGTGGTGAGCCCGAGGGTGTTCGTGGGGCTGCTGGTGGGAGCTATGCTGCCGTACTGGTTCTCGGCGATGACGATGCGGAGCGTGGGCAGCGCGGCGCTGCGGATGGTGGAGGAGGTCCGGCGGCAGTTCAACGACATCCCGGGGCTGATGGAGGGCCGGGCCATGCCTGACTACGCCACCTGCGTCAAGATCTCCACCGACGCCTCCCTCAGGAAGATGGTGGCGCCCGGCGCGCTCGTCATGCTCAGCCCGCTCGTCACCGGCACGCTCTTCGGCGTGGAGTCCCTCGCTGGCCTCCTCGCCGGCGCCCTGGTCTCCGGCGTCCAGGTCGCCATCTCCGCCTCCAACAGCGGCGGCGCATGGGACAACGCAAAGAAGTACATCGAGGTATGCATCGCACTGCATGCCGTTGTCTCGTCATCAAGCTCTTCCTGTGGCATTCAGCTCTCCTGTTCTTGCAGGCCGGCGCGTCTGAGGAGGCGAGGGCGCTAGGCCCCAAGGGGTCGGACGCGCACAAGGCGGCGGTGATCGGCGACCCGCTCAAGGACACCTCCGGCCCGTCCCTCAACATCCTCATCAAGCTCATGGCCGTCGAGGCGCTCGTCTTCGCGCCATTCTTCGCCGCGCATGGCGGCCTCATCTTCAGCCGCCTCTGATCCCTGCTTGAACGGCCAAGGAAGACATTAGGCGATCCTTGGAAATCAATAACAATAACTGTAGCTTTGGAGAATGTATCAAGTGTGGTGGTACCTACTTTCAGACTTAATCCCCGTGCCAACTTGCGCTGTTAGAATCTCATGATATGGGTGTGCTTGCGAATATGCTAATGCCAAGGCCATCAGTAATTTTTTTTCCCCGCTAGATTTCTGCAGGAATTGGTTCAATCCCTGTAAGATTCACGCGTTCCAGACGGAGCTTGAATTTTGCCGCAAACGCTAGTACTGCTGAAAGCAATTCCCTCGGCTCAAACGTACGTAGCAGATGGATGCAGGACTGAATTGATGATGCCAATGGAAAACATTAAATCATGCGACCGAAGCATCTGAGTAGCTCACCAGTCACCACAAGACTAGGGAATCGAAGCCAACCTTGAGATGTACGATTTCATGCCATGGAAGGTGCACTGAACAAACATACAGTTTATGCACCACCCAGGTTACATACAGGTACAGTATCGAAAACTGAATTGCTACTGTATTTATATACCATCAGTTGGGCTTGCACCGTCCGGGACCAGCTGCATCATCCCAAAACTACGTACGCATCAACAAATTATAGTGCCTGCAGGATCTAGGGTAAGATTGAGCAAGCTGTTGTAATTTGAAGCCAAGCTACTCTTTCCTAGCAGTTTTACAAGAGAACAGCTTAGTCACTCATCCCAGAGAAAGGAAAAAAAAAGGAGAATTTTAGCAAAGGGCACATTCTGTGCCCGAGTGAGCTCACATTGGTCTTACTAGGCTAATGCAACAAACATTGCAAGACTTTTTTTTTCCGTATTGCCGCAAGGAAGGTGTATTTGTTCTCAGCTTCCGATTCTTTTCTTGAAGATTGATTTTACACGTTCAAAACTGAGCTGATATCGCAGCCACGATCTACAGCTGTGCCCAAAACTATCTCACCTCCGACCATGCTTGCGGGCTCGAAGTTAGGACATTATAGAGTCAGACTTCTTCCGAGCCGAATGTGATGCCATTCCTTCTAGCTGCAAGGAACGACAGTTGGGTTGAAGCCAATTGTGAAAAAAAAATGATTTGTCATCTCACTGAATAAGGGTCCGAATCAGTTGCTTTTGTTGTATTTACAACCATGTCGGGAGACAATTTCCCTGCAGCTTTGGTGCAGTCATCTCCAGCTTGATGCGCAGAATCCATGTTTTCCAGGGCATGTTGTTCATTCTGAGAGCCTGGGCTTCCCTCCCCTACATCGCCATTGCCTTCAGAATTTTTCGTACTTGAGGCAGGTGAGAGGGAGGCCTGCTCATCTTCCAAATATGAGTGTCTGCCTGACACATTAGCTGCAGCACCAATAGCACAGCTAATTCTAGCTTCTAGCTTTGGCTTCTTGGGAACATTCCCATCCGTATGTTTGCCATCCGCTGGACTACGCTTCACCATGGGTATATTTAAGACATCATCATCAGCTTTAACAGGTTTTTTGGGAGGTGGGTTGTAATCTTCGTCATCGTCGTCATAATCCACAAGCCCACCAGATTTAGGCCTGAAAAGCCAAAAGACCAGTGAAGCACCAGAAACAAAGTACTTCTTAAGAGTTCAGAAATTACATGAGTACAGATACTTAACAAGTTATCATCAATTTAGACCAGCAGAAGCCAGCAAATAAATCTTAAATACAGGATAGCTGGAATTCATCTCCAGTTGTGGAAGATGAAATACCTTGCAGGGATGTCGTAGATTTCACTTCCATTGGCTGCCTTAACGGTGGATTGCTTCTGTGCACATGTCGCCCACCTAGCAGAATCTTCATCACTAACGTAAAAATAGAAATTTCATGTCAGTTAAGCAATGCAACCTCTGAACTCCATTGGACCCAGCAACAGAAAACAAGCAGCAAATGAGGAAAATAAACTTAACAAACCTGTCCTTATTGAAATAGCCTTCCTCTTCCTTATCGAGACCTCTTTCTTCTGTCTTCTTTCTCATGGCAACCGCACTAGTACTTTGTTTTGCTTCAACACTCTCCATGAACTAGCAAGAAAATAAAGGGACCATCACTACCTTACTCAATAGGATGTAGTATACTAAGGCAAAATTGAGGACACAAAAGGGGGTTCTGATAAGGAAAAGGAACAGAATTATCATCGTCCTTCCATAAATTACTGAGTAAACTTCCTAAAGTGATAGAAAGTCGACAGCAACAATAGAAAGCAAGAATTAACAAAAGTCTCTAAATCTCAACCTGTTGATACTTGAGTTTAAAGGCCTGAATGCTCCCTAGTTGTTCAAACTTCACGAGTTGGTCCCAGAAAGACTCAACAACATATACAACAAGGGGTTTTAGATTTTCCTGTAAAAAAAATGCATCAAATGACAAAGCACACTAAATAGAGGTTGCTAAATAGCTCTCAATATGTACCTTTCTTATGTATTCCAACAGTTCAAGGACCCCAGAATGTAGCATGTTGTATCTATCCCCATTTTCAATAAATGATTCAATAATTGGTTTCAACAAGTTGAACTCAATAACATGGCCAACAAGTTCATCCTACAGAAACACAGCCAACTTGTTCAACTCAAATTCAAATATGACAACAACACTGAAATTAGGACACTGAAATTAGGATATGCTTGCTGTGCTGACCGGTATGACTGTTTTCTAACAATTAGCAGTACAGGAGTACCACACAGTTTATTTTGCCAAAAAAACCAAGCATGCATGATTGCCAGACTTGTTAACTTCTGCCTCCCGGCAAGGAAGCTAAATCCTCATCTTGGAATTTTCATCCTTTTTATTTTTTGCTTTATACTGTACTGCACCAGCTGGTAAGACCTCTAGTCCATTTGTGCATAAAGGAAAGATTCAATTATATAGATCAAGAGAAATACGTCTTTGCTAAAAGTCAAGTGCCAGAAAGTCATAAACTCTGTTTTTGTACATCTGTTAAGCTACAAGTGCCTTATTCTTTTGCGGTAATAAGGTGTGCGTGTATGCAAAACATGTAATGTGACATCATTTCAGAAACCATTTTAAAAAGGGGGACATATCTAGTGCAAACACATGTCTAAGTCTGTAAGTGGCTAAGTGCAATCATGCAAACTCACATGTGGATTGTTGGATGAAGGATGGATCATGGATGGATCAGATTTGGGTCTCTTGGTTCTTGACTCTGGACAAGGTGGGTGCCCTCATAAATAATTTTCCAACATGCGAGCGGATTATTCAAAAAGTCACCATTCATGCATGTAATCGTCAAGTCCCACCAAATATGATCCATCCATCCATCATGCAACAGTCCATGTGGAAAGTTTGCATGACTGTATCTAGATAGTCTGCACAAACATGCCCCTTTTAAAAAAGGTAGTCAAGAAGGATCAACCAGCTTAGTAATGCACAGAAAAACAGAAAGTTTCAATTTTTTTAGTATGCTTCCAACGTTGCAATGCTAAATTTATTTCATGGGACAAAGTAAACTTCTTACATTTCTGCCAATGACAGTCCGCATAAATCGAACAGCTGCCACAACCAAAAACCTCTCTCTCCGACGGGTTAAAGTAAGGATTTTCTCCATTGAATTGCTTGTAAAAAAGTTGTGCCTGCAAGCTTGAAAGCTGCCTTTTAGCAAAGAAACAAAAAGAAAGTAACACAAAAGGTCCAAAAGAACCACTGAAAAAAAAATAGGGGAAGAATATGCATCGAGCATTACTTGATCTTGTAGGGATGATGAACTACACAAAAGCATAAGAGTTCACAGATGTCAGACAATATTTCAGGCCTAGCAGAATGCCCTTCAACTCTTGTACCAACACCAACTGAACCAGATGTAGATTGGGCGATGCTATTTGGAGGGCAAGATGATGCTATTACATCAATCAATTTATCAAGATGCTTCTCATAAAAAACCTCAATAACTTCTTTCTGCAACAGAAGAGGAAACAAACTTTTCAAACCAATTCAATCTAATTAAACAGTAGCATTTGAAACAGTAATATTTTGAAGTGACCAGAAAACCATGTTTGCTATGTACGTCCATACCCAAATCAAAATGAGGATGGAAAACTACACATCGGAATGCAAAGATGCAGAAATATGGTAAATTCACTATTTGCATATTTCTAGAAGAACTTCGTGATACCACAGATGTCTGATGTCCTTAATCTAAATAATTCTTACTGTACAATCATCACATTTTATGTTCAAGGAACACCGAAAGTTCATAATATAGGTTAGGGCATCTTACACATTGCATAACTGTATTCACAGCTTCACTATTTGCATATTTCTAGAAGAACTTCGTGATACCACGGATGTCTGATGTCCTTAATCTAAAAAATTCTTACTGCACAATCATCACATTTTATGTTCAAGGAACACCGAAAGTTCATAATATAGGCTAGGGCATCTTACACATTGCATAACTGTATTCACAGCAGATCCATCCAGCAGAATCCTCAGAATTTCTGGAAATTGACAATGCATTTCATCACCAAAGTCAGTAACCATGCCTTGAACCTGAAATTTGAGTAACTGTGAGCGGTATCCATAGTTATGCTGGATGAATCAGCAATAATACCAAATGTGAGTTTTGCTAAACATTATTCTGAGAAGCAACAGAGAAAAAGCAGGCACTTGAGTAAAATACCTCAATCAATGGTAAATTAATGGTTCAACTACCAAGAGGCATAATAAAGATTTGAGATCATGGGGTAAGCACAATGCTTCCAATTCATGACTAATCACTAAGCAAACAAAATAAACCTTGCACAACATATCGCAAATTGATTAATCAGATGTAAACCACATTGTCAACTGTTAAACCATGCTGTTATTTGCAGTGTCCACAACAAAAAGGAAACGGCAAATGATTTTTGCATAGATTTGACCAACAAAAAGGAGAATTGGCATGCAATTTAAACTATAAATGCTCCACTCGAATTTTAGGTGGTCAAAATTCACAAATGGACAGAATATACCTACAATACCAGAAGGTGCAAACATTTGTAGAACAGGATGGCTTTTTAAGAATGTAATTCGATGCTTCGACCAAAAGTACTGGATGCAAATCCTGTATGAGGACCCAAAAAAGGTGTGCTACTTACCAGAAGCCCAAGAAGAGAATTGCCTTCTTGAGAATTTTGTTCTTGGTGAGCAATATATGATCTCAGTAAGTTAGAATCTTGATTAAGAAAATGTACAAGGATGTCTGTCCTGCATTTCCCCCCAAAAAAATGGTGCAATTAGAAGGACAGGAAGATATAGGAACAACCAAAGAAGAATTCATTCGTTGCTCCTTAAGTTACCCAGCTGAGACAAGCACTTTATCCTGACTCTGCAACACATCAGAAATGACGTCAAATACACCTTCACTAGCGAGATCCCTGAACAGAGAAAAAAAAGATGATTAAACTGCTAGAACAGTCTCTCCAATTATCCACCTTAAAAGAAATTGTACTTAAATACTGTTTAATTGAAAAGTTGATTGCATTCTTAATCTGGGAATGCCTGCATTGCATCAAGGAATACAAGGTAACGAGCAAAACACAAACTAGAGGTGAACAAGGCCCCCCTTACAACACGATATGAATTATCCTTTAGTAATATGTACATTATATGATTCTGACGTAAAACATATGGCTAGCAGACAGTAAACACAATTCATAGAATCATAGTGTTGGCTTGTCATGAACTCATAATATTACTAAGGGTGCACCTATACCCACAGGAATAACATGACAAATAGACAGCGTCACCCCTGTAACTTACAAAAGTTGCTTCCTCGATTTGAAAACATCATATATTCATTTATCACAAGACTTAGGCAATGAAGGTGAAACAAAAAATTACTATTGCTTCTGTTTCTCTAATATTAAGAATAAGATTGTATTGTACTCAAAATTGAAGTGGGCTGGCTACGCATTATTTTTTGTGGCCATATCTAACTAATTGCCTCTTCCTGTCCTCAGAACAAATCTGTCTTCTTATGAAAATTCAAGAGTCTGGTACACATGGTCTATTGTACCCGCAACTGGAATAGATGAAATACTTATCCTTATGAAAATTCAAGAGTCTGGTACACATGGTCTATTGTACCCGCAACTGGAATAGATGAAATACTTATCCTGTATTTCGCCTCATTCTTTGTAACATCCTAATTTTCAAAGTTTATTTGAAGCTTTCAAAAGAAAATTCACCATTTGGATGTTTCTAGATTTAATACAAGCTTAAATTGAATTTTTAGAAATTAAAAAGATTTAATATGACTAAGATAAGTATTAACATTTACTGAAAATATTTTATTTGGGTTCCTTGTGCTGCAAGGAATTTTTCTGTATTTTCTGGGATTTTTCTGGTTTTATTTCCTATTTTCCGGAGCTCTTTTGATTTTATCTAAATTTCTGAAAATAGAAATTTCTAAAATAGTAATGGGCCTAGCCCATTACTATTCTTTCGGCCCAAATAGCCTCAACCGTTCGATCTTGCGCTAGCCATGTGTCAGCTAGCTAACCGTGCCCCACCTCAGCCGCTGGATCTCCTGGCCCACGTGTCATCCATCGGCCAGGCCGGCTACTGTTCATCTGTGCCGTTTGCATTAGCCATCCGATTCCATCCTGATCCACGTGTCATCCATCCAAGGGTTCGAGTACTGTTCATCTCCTTCCTGGAGCTCGCCGCCGTGTTCGACATGGATTCCGCTGCCGCCGACGCACGTGTCCGTCTCGAATACCTTGGCGTCCGCGCCTGTAAATCTGCTCCGCCCCTCTCGATCACCGCAACCCGCCGTCGAAGCATCCCCTTGTGCCTTCGCCGCACCGCCATCGCTGAGTTAGCTAAGCCGCCGCCTTCATCTTTCGCAATCGATGAAGTCGTCTTCGTGCGCAATTGCTGTTCTCGCTAGAACCCGTTCATCGTCGAGCGCCGTCGGGTCGTGAGTCTTTGCCTCCATCGCCGGTGAGTTCTCCGCTGTCCGCCGAGCCCCATCCAGCTGCCAGTGTCATTGCCCGCCGTCCAACCCGCCGCACCTCCCCCGCTTGGCCACCATCGTCGCTTCACATCCAGCAGCCAACCACCGAGCGACGTGTGTTGTCACCGTTCAGACTGTCCAATTGTCGTTGGTCCGTCCGATCGTCGTCATTGTTCCAACAGTCCGATCATCCTCACTTCTTAGCCGTCCGATTGTTCCCTACAGCCAAGATTCGCCGTGCAGTTCACCCAGTCCAATCATTCCCGGTCGTCCGATCGTCGTTGGACCATCTGATCATCGTCACCGCTTCGGCCTGGTCTAAACGTTCTCACCCATCTGGACCATCTGATCGTTTTTGGACCGACCAATCGTCGCATCAACCCTAGCCGAGTGAACCGCCATCTCAGCAGCCACGCATGCCCTAAACCTACGTGACTGCCACGTGGGTGCCACGTCAGCCAACCGAGCCATCCCGATGCCACGTCAGCCTGACACGCCAACCCTAGTTGTCCAATCAACGGCCATGTCATCCGAGCCATGCACTGTGCACTGTTCCTTGAGACGAATCTATCGTAAACCCATTATTCCATGCACTGAGTCCACAACACAGTAGAATTTCTGATTTTCAGGATTTTTCTTTAGATTTAATTTTTCCAAGAACCTGTTCTCCTCCATCCTAACTCCAATTGACCCTATTCTTTTTTCTAAATTCATCTAAAATCAAGCCCTATCTTTTGGTTCTAGTTTTAAAGTTTTTGGAGATTATTTGAAACTTGTTTGTTTTTATTTTGTGCCTCGTTCGTTTTCTCTTATTAGATCGCGTATTCGAAGGAGCGAGAGTATCACTAGAAGATCAAGAATTCATAACTGAGCAAGGCCAAGGCAAGTCGTGCTCTTTGATCATGTTGAGCCTAGTTTTGAAATCTATTATGTATTTATTTTCTTTTAAATTATCATGCAATGCTACTTTATTACAAACCCTTGTACCTAGTAGCATTGTCCAATTTGATTAATTCCACCTTGATAATTTGAAAAACATGATTTCATTGTCACCGTAGGATGGGAAATTATTTAGTGATGCAATTCTAGTTGTCACATGAGTTATATGATTAATATGCTTAACCATGTTTATAGTCTCGTTAGATCATCATAATATGAGAACAAATATTTAATTTCACTTAATGAGATATTGAATTGTAGTTGATGCCACAGTTATAAAATTTGTTTGCTATGATATTAGTGTGTCATTGGTGTTGGTTATACAAAATTGGTTTTCATTTGAACGAGTGATCGTGCAGTAAAGAGGGAAGTACGGATTCACTTCGAGGGATGTAGATATCACACATGGGTAATGTCTAATGACTTAACTTTGTGCGCTATTGATCTGAGCCTTACCGTGCAAATCACATGTCTAGTATGGCATAGATCTAGCTGATTAATTTATGACATTTCAATTCCAATTTCGTCATTGAGTTGAACATGGTTGCTAATTTCCATGAAGCGCAAGAGGGGGCAATTATCGACTAGGTGGTTAACCTACTCGACGGCAAAACCTTAGCAGGTGAAATTGGGTTGAGGTTAAACACTTTTTCTCAAACACGCAGGAGAGCTGTGTATCTTTGTATTAAGAAGGGTAAAGAAAACAAGGGTTTGAAAAAACCCTTACAGACCCAAACACACCCAACACACCTACTCTAGCCTATGGAACAGGAAACAAGATCGACCTCGACCATAAAGGGTCTAAACCAAATCCTATGACGGAGCAGTTAGGTATGAAATACCCTTTGCTCCGGCCAGACCCCAAATCCTCATCTCCTCACTGACAACAGACAGGAGACGCTCAGACAGAACTCTCCAAGCTAGGGTTTTCAGTTGGCGCGGCCACCCTCCACCGCGGAGCTTCCCCACGCGGCGCCGACCTTTGTCCACCCTTCGCCTCGCTGGTTTTGGCCGCGTCGCTGTCCCCCCTCTTCTATCCAGGTCTGCCATCCCCCTTCGTCCCTTCCTCTCTTTGTTTCTTGGCCGACTCCCTGTGCACCGCCACCGCCGCCAACGAGGACGATGAGCCTCTTCTCCGGTCGCTAAAGTCGGCCGCCTAGGCCCCGCTTAGGCGGCCTAGGCGCTAGGCCCTTGCTTGCCGCCCGCCTAGCACCTAGCGCCTACTTGAACATTGGTGGACAAACACACAAAAGATCAAGAGATTGTTAATGGTTTCCTCCTCTTGATCACAAAGCAAGCAGCGGGGAGGGTGTTGCAGTCCTCAGCGTGCTAGATGATCCGTAGTCCAGCACTTATCATGTGCAGCCAGCCACATAAAGAAACGACATTTATTTGGGGTCCAAGTTCTCCAAATTCGCTCACAAGGACTAAACTCAATGCCTCCTTGAAAGAAGTTTTCATATGCTGATTTTGCTTAATAGTTTCCATTGGCAGTGAAACGCCAAATGTGTTTATCTTCTAATTCGGGCTGCAGCACCACCTGTGAAAGGAGATCCCAGAGATCCAAAAAATCAGCAATGGCCCCAACCGTCATCGCTCCTATAAAACACTTTAAAAGCTTTGTTGTGATTTTCTTTAACGTGAGGATGATCACATCTTGTGGGTACAGTTGTGCAACCTCTGTAGAATGAAACTATTTGAATAGCCTTGTCCCCGGTTATAGACAATACTTGGTGATTTCATAAGAGGGGTAGTTATTTCATAAAACTTGAGTTGGATAACTTTGGGAAGTGGACAAATAGTTCACTAGTGGTTTATTAAGTGGATAATTAGTTCACTTATGGTCTATTTAATTCCTTTGGTTATTTATTTATTATTGTTTTATTTAAAGTTCGCTTTCAATCTATTTATTGTATTTACTTTAAATTACTGCTTTCTACAAAATAACCTTTCAGCTATCTATTGGTAAGTCTTGCATATTATATTGCATTTTTGTTACAAACGGCTTGCTGAGTACTAATGTACTCACAACTTTATGCCTATTGTTGCTCAATTGAAGAGGAGAAATCATATCAGTAGGAGGTACCTCCAGGAGGATTCTTTGACAACTTCACGAATTAGGACTTCGCTTCCCAGTCGATTGCCTGTGGGCATGTCGAATGACTTACTATGCTTAATTTTGTTTTTCGCTGCTAGTTTCTTAAACCTTTCAGGCTATTAATTGTAAGTTTGGCCATAACGTCGTACTCTGATAATTATTAATATGAGTCTTTTTCCTTTATTAATCGTGCATATGGTCGGATATTTCATCTATGTTTACACTGTGTGCACTAGCATGATCTGGACTAGTGTAGTATACACAGAGAGTTCGGATTTACATATTCGAGTCTCAACATTCTGGAATCAACTTTAGTATATCATGTCTACTTGGTCATTATTAAGTTGCATGCACCAGTTAGTTCACTTATATTGCTTAAGCTGATGAGGAAAGGTGGGCAATTCACTTATACTTCAATAGTCATCACAAACATAACCTCATTGAACTTGATGGTTGTTGTGGGGATGGCCCCTACCTACATCATTCGGCTTGCTAAACCGAGAGGCCCAATAAGGCATGTAAAAGACATGTATGTCCTTGGAATAGTAGACTATGCTAGGGGTGTTAGTGTAATTGGGCCTTATGGCCATGTATATATGCTTCCTTGGAGTAAAGAGGGAGGAAGATAGCTCATTTCCTTACACTCAGCTAGTCCCCTTACTGTTTGGCCCGTAGACAACAATGGTAAAGAAACAAGCTTGCAAATTTACTTTGCTGGTACACAAAGTAACATAGCAAATGAATCATTTCTGCAACTTGACAGCATTGTCTAACCACTCAGAATCACCACCATGAAAGGATATTATGTCGAAGGAAATGGGACAATGTGATACTACACAATTGGTCACAAATGAACGCGGAAACCAAACCTCAAAATGCCATACTATCATATTAGCTGAAGTGCAACCTAAGGGAATCAATAGATATGTACAATAGAGGAAACTTTTGAATTTCAAGCCACAGGGACTTGCAAGAGAAGTGATAGTAAGTGCCACCCATCAACAGTAAAAAAACAATTGTTGTGAACTAACACAACGAGAAAGTAATCATCTGTCAGAGGGAGGTCAGACAACGACGACTTGAAGTAGAACGATACTAGGTGAAGAGGGCATCGATTGAGGGAGAAATAGATCTAGAATAGTTGGTCAAAAGAACGACCACAGCTGAATTTTAAGGACTAAGGACTTGTTTATTGTTTATTCATCTTTGCTTCCTTTATAATGGAAACATGCTATCCCTCTTATAGGGACGACCTGACTTAACTCCTAAGAAATAATCTATAAGAAAACTTATCTTTAACAATCCAATATAATAATTTGTCTAACTAATAGATAATACCAAACACTTAATAGATAGATTCCTAAAATAATAAGCCATGCCCAATACACGTGGCGCTATAGTACCCTTACATGAACAGTATGGGCTATAGTGACTGGTGCTGCAGTGCACGTGATGAACAGTGTCGCATGCTACAGTACATGCGTTAAAGTGCTTTTCCTACTATTAGACCATAACACCAATCTAGAGGAGAAAGGAAAAAAGAATCACTGCTCCAACTATTGACATATTCCATCCACAAAGTACTGTAACAAAATTCCCAGCAACTGAATTTTCCACAATGACGAGTAAAACTTGATCTAGGTGAGGAGAAATGAAGCGGGATCCCAGCTAATAACATATCCAATTGACAGAAAACTGCAATAAATTTCCACCTAACAAAGAAAAATAAAAAATGGTACAAGAAAAAAGATACATCCTAAAAATACCAACCTGGATAGTCGTATTTGTTGAACAGGTTGCAAACTTTTACTGAGTGTGCAAAACTCATGAAAAAACAGGACCTGGAAAGAACAAAATGTTGTCAATGTAGATGGCATACAAAAGAACCATTATTAAACATTTGTACATGTGTGCACACCCCAAAAAATTCACAAAATGCTACATCATATCAATAAGGACTATATGTGAAACAACCTAAAAAGGCAACAACGTGCATTGTACAATGGAACAAAACAAAAACTACGCTGATGTCTCTGCAACTCAGCCCAGAATCATATTCATATCAATTCACAATGAAAGCCAAAGTTCAGCATGGGTCAAAACATTTTGGCCCAATTCTAATTCACGATAGTCTCAACGGTACAAGATGAGCCAATAAAATGCTTCAGCTAGAAACTAGTCTCAGTAAAGCCTAGCAGCCTACACAAAACCAAGTTCATTCAAGCTCAATCTTGGTTTGTTTTGTTTCCTCCAATTGCTCACAAGACATCATGGAAATACTGTAATTGGTGAAAGTAAACAGCCATATTTAACATTTTTTCTTTTGCAGCAATTCAACAATGGCAACTGAATAGTTCTGAGATTAACAGAACAGATTATAATATGCTAAATTAATAACGATTATAACTATCAAGAAAATATTCCAGATTGTCTAACTCAAGTTTTAAAAAAACTAGCAATAGAAAGAAATACTGATCTCACCAGTTCGCTTTTTGATTCAGCAGAAATATTTGAAGATCTCATCTTAGCAAACAGTTCTTGGATAAAAGAAGCATCGTCCTTTAGCATACAAACAACCTACAGGTAAATCATATAGTCCAATATTACAGAAGAAAATTTTGATTAAAGCATGCTTAAACTTGGTAATGTTGAAACACTAACAACAGCGTTGTTCGTGTGAATAATTGTGTTAAGGCTTGCCAGAGTTGCATCATCCAGTACTCTCGGTAATACAACATCCTGTAAATACCAAGAACTCCAGATTGAAATAGTCAAGCACAAAAAATGTCAACAGAAAACAAAGAAATGAAAACTCCAACTAGCAGAGGGGCACTGACCTTTATAAAGCCTATTCTGTATGTTTGATGAATCTTTGAAAGCACAGAAGCATTTCTAATGGGTATGACCTATGTGAGAAAGAAAGCTTCACATAAATAATCATTACAACTGAACCAAGCTAAGATGAACAAAACTCGATTTACCTCCTTGAAAACTACATGCTCCTTCAGGAAAGCACGATGATTTTGCACATTACGAACTTCTGGATCATCTACATGGATCAGAACTCATTAATAAAGAACAGCACATGCAGTTCTACAGGTATGTCATTGTGTAGAAATTTCAGTTAAAATAACACAGCAAGAGCCTTATAATTTGCGGATGTTGAGCACAAATGAGAAGTAAAAGGTATAATACTTACATTCAAGGGCACCTATTATGTCGAGAATAAAATCATCGGAGAATATCTTGTCAAATATCCCAGAATTGTTCAACAATACTGCAGAATGAGAAACAACATAAGTAGCAATCTAAACTAAGCTATGATGAAGCTCATGGTTGTCACGGCGTAATCGATGACCACAGCGCCTAACAGGCACAAGGACGCCGCGGCGATGCCACAGCGAGGCAGGTACGACTCTACATGCCTACACATACCGCATTCAAGTTGGTCATACACATACAACCGTAGTCGGACCCTCATCTCTCCTGACTTCCGAACTCTCTCCCGATTCTTGGCGACTCCTCTCCCCACCGCCTCCTTCCCCTGCCCACCGCCTCCTCTCCCCGATGCCTCCCCACACCCGGCGCCTCCCCTCCTCGCCGCCTCCCGCCCTGTCTCCGCCGAATCCAGATCCGGCTATTCCTGCCGGTCGGTCACGGCAAAGCTCCATGGCGTCACCCCTAGACAGCCACGACGCCTAGGCGTCGCCAAGGCGACGACTTGGCGACGCCGTGACAACCATGACAAAGCTTAATAGGTATGTACTTACTGATTCCCTTGACTAATTTGAAGATCATGTGGATACCATTCATGTCTCCCAAACTCTCACATGTTCTGAAAAGGTTCACTAGCTTGGGGAAAAAATCATGCTACAACATGTTGGAGAAAAAATGGATAAATTAAAAATTATCACAGTATGCATATAAAAGTACATCCATGTTCCTAATTTCAAAGCTTCACACTATGCATGTATAAATACATCAAAGTTCACAAAACCATGTGTGCACTCGTTATCTGTTAATTGTCTAGGTAGTTAGTACCATGTCTCTGCTTGCCTGTAACCGTACTTTGTTTAGCCATTATCAATTGTTCAAGCAAAATAGACAAGAACCAAATACAATAGTATAACAGCCCAGTGAGCGGTAACTTATCTTGCTAAATTGCTTTAAAAAATCTTATCTTGTTAAACCACCTATGAGAACCAAGCATGTTTTTTTAATTAAAATAGTGTTAAACCACACGTAAGAAACCCATTACCCATTCAACCTCTTATTTGGTGGATATCCAACATTGGTTTACCAATAGTTCAAGATTTGTTTAGCACTGAAACTCGCAACTAAGGGCCAGTTTGTGGTTGCTATGCTGTATTGTGGAATCTAGTTGGTGTAATGAACCTTAGATCATTAAGGGGTAAACACCGCCGGGAGGAAAGCCAGGCGGCGTCGGCTTGGTGGATGAGAGATTTGACTATAGACTAAGATGATAGGACTTGAGAGAGACTTAATTCATCTTCATTGCTGTTCACATGCATGAACAGTGCACAAATATTTCAGCACGTGCAGTTGGTTATAGGAATCTTTATTAATTCTAGTAAGACTTTACTGTATGGCTCCAAAAAAAAGGTGTTTTCAAGTAATTAATATATCCAAAGTAGAAAAATAGAAGTTCAGGTTCTTTTAAAAAGCCACCTCAATGCCCAATTCAACCTAAGCATCGATGATCAAATGAAATAAAGCAAATTGATAGGAACATCTGCTTATAGCTAACATCATGTGGCTCAATTCATAAAATGCGATTCTCATACTCATTAACATCTTTGAGCAATAGGTAAATTATTTTATTAGAAGATTGCTCTGTACTGGATTGCACTTCATCGGGAAAAATCTAGCAAAATACACTTATAAGTGTTAGATGTGTATTATACCTATGTATTTTCCCCGTTGTATAAGGGGTTATCTACATATATACTACACCAATACGTGTATATATACTGGCCCATTTGCCTTATAATGAATACAAGCGCTATTCATAATATGGTATCAGAGCGTACCTAGGGTTTACTTGTCAGGCCACCGCTGGTTCATCCTCCAGCAACTGCTTGGCTTTGCTATCCATCGCACTTGCCTGCGGCCATCCGTACTCTACAGCTGGCGCCACTAGTGGCTTTTCCGTCACCGGGAACACCTCTGCTGCCGCCACCGCCCGATCCGCCGCCGTTTGATGCTGGATCCCCGCCCGTCAGAGTGCACCAGCAAGAGCAGCCGCCGCTCCCTGCTCGGAGTCCACCGCTTGCTGGGTCAGATCCGATCTCCCGCCGACATCCGAACGCCGGTCTCAATTGCGGTCAGTACTCCATCCGACCGCTGGTGAGGCCAACACCAGGTCAGATCCGATCTCCCGCCGAATCTATTCCATTTCTTCCGGAGATCCAACCGGTCGGGCCACCTTCATCGCTGGAGACCGCCGCCGCCTTCATTTTTGTAGGCCGGGCCGCCTTCATCGCCGGAGACCGCCGCCGCCTTCATCTTGGTGGCCAACCGAATGGTCTTCGATCTGGTTGTGTAGACCGGTCTTTTGTTGACCGATCGAAGTAAAAAAAAAGTAAAGAGAGAGAGAGAATAAAATAAAAGAAAAAATGTCATCTTTTTCAAGCACGTTTCCATTCCTCGCTGCCAAGTGATCTTCGATGGTCTCAATTATCGGAATTGGTTTTAGCACATGTGACTCCACATGTGTGGTCAGTGCCTTTGGGAGTTTCTTACTAACGAGTTGTCTTGTCCATCTCGCCCCACCTGATGAGCCTATACTCTCGAAGGATACTTCTGAAGACACTCGTACAAAAGTATCTGAGGCTTTTGAGGATACCATGGAGACTTTTCAGACTCAATATGCTGCTTACAAGACACGGATCAATGAGGATGCTCGTGCTTCTGTTATTCTGGTTGTTAGCATGGAGGTGCATCTCACTGATGATGTTGTTGGTTAGGCTTCAACACAGGCGATGTGGATGCATCTGCGCAACCACTACGAGCCATCTGGTGATTCTTTGTACCTTACTGTTGTGCGTTAGGAGCAGACGCTGTACCAAAGAGATGCTACTGTGGATAAGCTCTATGCTCAGTTGTCCGCGGTATAGCATCAGATTGACTCTTTGGGGCTAGATGTTTGCTGCACCTATCAGTACTATCAGCGTCAGCAGTCTCCCTTGGGGCTTCGCCGCATCTACGACTTCTTTACACATCTCCACGGTGAGTTTGAGCAAACTCGTGCTCAGTTGCTGGCTCACCACCCTCGTCTCTTTTGGAGGCCCTTGCAGCTGTTCGCAGAGATTCATCTACGTGGTGCGGGTCTACTATTATCACCATCGTTTCCTTCAATTTTGGCAGCTCTTGTAGCTTCTACACCTACTGCGCATCCGGTTACTCCTTCACCAGCTGCACCTCAACCAGTGACAGTTACTGTTGGTAGGGGACTCCACTGCACATATTACAACAAGGATGGACATGTGAAGCAGTTCTGATACAGGAAGAAGGATTTTCGTCGTGGTGCTCGTCCTCCGAGAGGCACTGGAGGTTCTTCCTCTCAGTGAAGTCCTGGTGCCTCTGACACTCAGTAGGTTCTCACACTACTAGGTCGCATGGTTGCTTCTGCATTGTCCGGTTCTGCTGGTTCTACTGCTCAGTCTTCTGATGAGAGACCTTCTACTTCTCCTTCCTCAGGTATATCACATTGGATTCTTGATTTTAGTGCTTCCTTTCATATGACATCTGATTCCACCAGTCTCACTTCCATTAGTTCTTTAGTTGCTCCTATCACTGTTAAAACAACAGATGGTACCTCTTTCTGTCGCAGGACGTGGCACTCTTTCAAATTTATTCTTTTATATTCTTGTTGATTCTCATGTTCCAAAACTAACCATATAGCTCATATCTGTCGGCCAGCTGACTGATCATGATTGTCGTGTTATTCTCGATTCTAATTTTTGTTGTGTTCAAGATCGCCGCATGGAAACTCTGGCTGGTACAAGCCCTTGCCACCGTAACTCAAAAACAGCTCTGGGAGCTTCACTGGCTTCATCTTACTTCCGTTGCCCATGTCAGTGTTGTCTCCACCACTGCCTCCACATTTACTGCAGCCTCCACCGCATCTTTTGCTTAGTGGTATCATCATTTAGAACATCTTTATGGGTCACGTATGTCTTCATTACTTCGTCGTGGTCTTTTAGGGTCTATGTCTGGTGATGCTTCTCTCAATTGTCTGGGTTGTAAGCTTGACAAATAGCTTCAACTCTCCTATCCTTCTAATAAATCAGTGTCTAAACATCCTTTTGATGTTGTTCATTCTGATGTATGGAGACAGCTTTCGTTTCAAAAGGCCTCGATGTTATATAATTTTTATTAATGATTTTTCTCAGCATACGTGGATATACTTTATGTCATCTCGTAGTAAGGTTTTATCTATCTACAAGACTTTTGCCACCATGGTCCGTACTCAGTTTGACTCCTATTCGTGTTTTTCGCGCTGATTCTGCTAGGGAGAACTTGTCGAGAGTTCTTCGTGATTTTCTTACTGAGCAGGACACTATATCAGTTTTCTTATCCTAGTGCTGCAGGACACTATATCAGTTTTCTTATCCTAGTGCTCATGTTCAGAATGGTGTGGCTGAACGCAAACATCGTCATCTTCTTGAGAGCTCGTGCTCTCATGCTTGCTTCTGCTATTCCACCATACTTATGGGCTTAGACTGTTTCTACTACCACTTTTCTGATCAATATTTAGGCCTCCTCTGCTCTTCAGGGTGGAATCTCAGTTGAGCATCTTTGTGGCAAGACTTTTCATTATTCCAGTCTTTGCCTCTTTGAGTGTGTGTGCTATGTTCTTGCACTTCATGAGCGCACCAAGCTGATCGTTCAGTCTGTTGAGTGTTTTTCTGGGCTATAGTGCTAAGCACAGGGGATATCATTGCTTGGATCCTGTTGGCCAACGGATGCGGATTTCTCGGGATGTTACTTTTGATAAGTCTCGTCCTTTCTATCCTCGCTCTTCTCCTTCCTCCACTTCAGCATCTCTTGTCAAGTCGCTTTCTTTCTTGACTTTTCCTTCCACCCCCATGGTCACTACTTCACCACAGCCTTAAGTCTCTTCAGTGCCTCCTTCCAGTTGGCATCTTCACCATCGGCACCCTCTCCCGAGGTTACTCCTGACCTTGTTCATTCTTATCCTCTCTACTATACTCTCCGCGAGTTGAGGATTCTTATGATGTGCCCTCTCTTGATGGGTTATCCTCTTCAACTTCTCCTCACTATGCTCTTCACGATCGCCAATCTATTTGGCCTCCTGAGTGTTTTGATTTTGTTGCCACTGCTCTTGCTGAACCGACTTCTTACCGTGATGCTGTTGTTCATCAGGAGTGGCAGCATGCGATGGCAAGGGAGATTGCTACTCTTGAGCGTACTAACACATAAGATTTTGTTCCTCTTCCTACGCATTACTCCTATCACGTGCAAATGGGTCTATAAGGTTAAGACTCACTCCGATGGTTCTCTTGAGTGCTACAAGATACGTGGTTTTCAGCAGGAGCATAGTCGTGACTACGATGAGACCTTTACTCTTGTCGCTCATATGACCACCGTTCGCACTTTTCTTGATGTGGCCTCTATTCAACAATGGTCTATCTCTCAATTGGACATCAATAATGCCTTTCTCAATGGCGAGTTGTGTGAGGTCTACATACAGCCGCCCCTGGATATTCTATTCCTGAGGGTATGGTTTGTCGCCTTTGTCGATCTCTATATGGCCTTAAGCAAGCTCCCCGTGCCTAGTTTGATCATTTCTGTTGTCACTACAGCTGGATTCTCTGTCAGTGCTCATGATCCTGCTCTTTTTATTCATACTTCGCCTCGTGGTCGGACGCTTCTCCTTTTATATGTTGATGATATGATCATTACTGAAAATGATTCTCAATTCATCACTTGTCAAAGAGCGTCTTCATGAGCAGTTTCTCATGTCTAATCTAGATCCTCACTACTTTCTTGAGATTGAGGTTATTTCTACTCCTGAGGGTTTGTATCTATTCTAAGAAAAATATATCCAGGATCTTCTTGATCGTGCCTCTTACTGATCAGCGCACAGTTAAAACTCCTATGGAGCTTAATGTTCATCTTCATCCCACTAATAGTGAACCTTTTACTGATCTTACTCTCTATCGTCACCTTGTTGGGAGTTTTATTTATCTTAGTGTCACTCGTCCTGATATTTCATACTCTGTGCATATCTTGAATCAGTTCGTTTCTGCTACCACACAGCCCCATTATAGTCATTTTCGTGTTCTATGATACCATCGTGGAACTATCTCTCGTCGTCTCTTTTTCCCTCGCTCCAGCTCTTTACAGCTCTAGGCATATTCTGATGCCACCTAGGCTAGTAATCTCTCTGATAATCGGTCTCTCTGCTTATTGCATCTTTCTTAGTGGCTCTCTCATTACTTGAAAGAGTGAGAAGCAGACAGCAGTTTCTCGTTCAAATGTTGAGGCTGAGTTGCGAGCTATGACTTTGTTGACTACGGAGGATACTTGGCTACGATGGTTACTTGAGGATTTTAGTGTTTCTGTTTCTACAGCGACTCCTCTTTTATCCAACAGCACAAGTGCTATTAGCATTGCTAAAGATTTAATGAAGCATGAGCTTACAAAGTATATTGGTGTTGATGCTTACTACATGCGGACACAGGTGCAGGATTATGTTGTTGCCCTTCAATACGTGCCTTCCGAGTTTCAGTTGGCAGACTTCTTCACAAAAACATTGACCAAGATACAGTATAGCTTCTATCTCTCCAAACTTCATATTGTTGATCCACAATTAGTTTGAGTGTTAGATGTGTATTATACCTGTGTATTTTTTTCCATTGTATAAGGGGTTATTTATATATATGTTATACTTATATGTGTATATATATTGGCCCATTAGCCTCATGATGAATATAAGCCCTATTCATAACAATAAGCAACCCTCAAAAGTCAGCATGCAGCTATAAAAAACATTTAGGGAAAGTAAGCAACAAGTAAATGGAAATGCAAAACAGAGAGTGCATCAATCATGCAGAAAAGCATGGGCTCAAGTAACAGAAAAGTGCTCTCAGCAGTCCAACCCACATTTCACTATGCAGGACGCCCGGCACATCACTGACCAACCCTACCCTTGGCAGTGCTCCAGCCTTCACCACGACCAAAGTACCAAACCCTTCCTGTGTGCATTGTGCTTATTGCGACCTCGCTACAATCCTTCCTCACTATCCCACACTCAGCCACTCCACTGCAGGGTTATCAAGGTGCTTAGGCACCGTTTGGGTGCTTCGGCAAAACCTTGACCTTACCCAGCCTGAAGAAAGACCTGAAAAGGGAAAGGGAAAGAAAGGAGAAGGAGAAGGAGAAGGAGAAGAAAGGGAAAGGAGAAGTCGAGAAGATGGCCCAGCCAGGCAGCCATCCCAACAACCCTTCCCTCCCTCTGTCTTGCTTCCCCGGCCTCTCCCTCTCTATCACGGCCAGCAAAGATGGCGACAGGGCAGCCAACGACAACAGCGAGCAGCGAGTGTGGCTGCATCAATGGTAGTGGCGGCAACACAGCAAAAGTGACAGTGACGGCAAGCTCTATCCCTATAGAACTACCTCTCCAGGCGAGGTGGCGGTCGCTACCTCTCCAGGCGAGTTGGCGGCCCTAGCGACCTCACCAAACAGCCTGGACATTGCTAACAATGCCCACTGCAATTTTATGGCAGTCTTCGGCGGTTACTGCGATGCCAGCACGGTGGTGCACCTCAGCACCTAGATGGCAGGACCAGAATCACCCATTCAGTCAAGTGCCAGTCCTCCTTTATCATGCTCTTTCTTGGTGAGGTTCTAGGGGGTGTTTGGTTGGAGCCTAAAGATGCCACACTTGCCGTAGGCAATTTTGACCAAATGAGGCTAGTGTTTGGTTTGTAGCCACCTACAAAGCAACGATACGTCACTTTAGTGCCGTACTCGTATGCGATACGTATCCGATACAGCGATACGTTTCGATACGCGGCGATACGGTATCGGCGAAGTATCGGTGAATTTTAGCCAAAAATAAATTAGAAAATACCCCGATACGTGACCGATACGTTACGATATGTAATCGATACGGCGGCCCAATTTAATTCCGGCCCATTAGCGAGACGGCCCAGCGAGAATAAAACTCAAGTGTCGACGCCGACGACGCGTCCCGAAACCTAATCCTCCGCATCTGCGCGTCCCGAAACCGAAACGACGAAACCTAAATCCCGATCTGCGTCAGCGCATCGCTTCTCCTCATCCTCCGCCGCCACTGGCCGGAGGCCACCGGCCATCCGCCGTCGATCCTGTCGCCTCTCCCAGCGCGTGGTGATCCGCCGCCTCTCCCTCGCTACAGTCGCCTGGAGGTCGCCGATCCCATCGATCCCGTCGCCAATCCCATTGCCTAGAGGTCCGCCGCCTCTCCCAGCGCGCGGAGATCCGCCGCCTCTCCCTCGCTGCAGCTGCCACTCCTGATCCCGTCTCCCTTGTTGTTGATAGCTATGGTGACTGGTGAGTTAACCGATCCCGATCCAAACTGCTTATTACTACTTGTTGTTTCAATCTGCCGTCTCCCGTCTTCAATCGACAATGCTTAGTTGCTTCAATCTACTTGAGTCGACAATGCTTAGTTGCTTGCTGTTGTCGTTGGATGGATGCAACTACCAAGTGGTATGCCATTCAAACTTTGCAATTTTTATTTTCTTTCATTACTAGCCAAGTATTGATAAAATGATAGTTATACCATTGGAAACATGTTTACAATTTGTTTATTTTCATATATATATATATATATATATATATATATATATATATAGGAAGCCTCTTTTCTACACCCGGGTGTAATTACACTCTATGTTGTATCTCACAACGTAGAAAGTATCTCGCATAACGGAGAGTATGTACGTGTAGTATAGGAGTATTTAAGGTCATCTAGGTGGTATGAACAATTTTTTAGAGGTGGTATGTATATTTTTTTAGACATACTCCTTTTTATATGTGTATATGAATGTATTTATGAAATACGCTAAAAATTATGGACTCCCTTGTAATTTTTTCATGTGGTTCACATTGGAGTATCTTATATTTAGTATATGAGTATACCTAAAGTGATAAAGGAGTATTTCAGATTTGTTTAGGTGGTATATTAGAGGTGGATGTAATTACACCCGGGTGTAGAAAGTATTTTTCCTATATATATATATATATATATAGACACACACACACACACAATCGTGGCGTGCCACACTTTCTAAGCCACCTGACCCACTTGTCATAGACCCATCCTGAACCAAAGTTTGCCACAGTTGTGGCTAAGAAATTCTTGGCCACAACAACTTTGGCATGCCACACTATGCCACAAAAAGTTTGGCAAAGTGAAGCTTCCAACCAAACATGCCATTAAGGATCTACTGCACCTATTAAAGCATTGTATATAAGAAAATTCTATTGATGTAACTTAATTTAGTGAAAATATGGAGATCAAGTTGCACCTATTAAGGTGTGTGCCATTTGGAAGATCAGGTTGATATGGGAGGGGAAATTCTGCGATGAACTTTGTGAAAGTTGATAAAAGTTAGGGGTGTGAATACTTGAATTACGTAGTATTGATCAAACGATCCACATTCACGAGTCATACTTCATTTTTTGTTATATCTCATAATCTCACCAGATAGCAACAATATGTGATTTAAGCTAATTGTGTGTTAACTGTGCGGGGACCAAATCTTTTTTTTAAAAAAAAAGGAAATTCCTGGATTCTTGGATTAGCCACTGGGCTGGGCTGCAATTACCCTTAATGCCTGTGTCAAATCACATATACTTATATGCAGCAATATGCAGGGAGAAAAACATGCTACATAGAGCACCATGTCACCATAGAAATGAGTTCATGACTTACATCTTGTGATATTAGCTCCGCGACATGCATATGCTCCGTCATGCCACACTCTAATATAGTCTGCATATTTTGGTCAACAATATTCATATTTTGGTCAACAATATTTCAACATTCAATATGTAAAACATAGTATGATAATCTGATTCATTCGAAAATTCGACTAAAAAGTGTCTATATTTGATCGAGGCATATTGACCAAATTGACTCCTAAACTTATATGTAGAGACTCCCATTTCCTAAAGCTTTCCACACTACTTTGGAACTCCTAATATATGCTTGCAGGATATATGATGTTTCTACTGTGGCAACCAAAAAGACATTGAAATTCAGCATCATGAAAACATTAATAAAGTAGCAAGTACAATTTTTACATGACAAGAGCATTGAAGGTAGTTCACACTTCACACCTTTAAAATCAAAGAAAGACTAGGCAACTCAAGAGGAGGAAGTTCCTTCAATTCACCGTTAACAGAACTTAAGGACTCATCTGCAGATAAAGCAATAAATGGTTATAACATTGCTACCAAAACATATACACAGCAGGCAGATATAGACAAAAAGCAACAAAGATAGGCATATTGCACCTCAATTATATTGTATATAAATGTAAACAATTAATATTGAATATTCTGAACTTTTAACTTCAGAGTTCAGAGTTCAGAAGAACTCTTATTGGGGGAATTTGCTTGCTTGGAATCATCTTTATTTGAGATGCTCCAATGTTCAACTAAGAGATATGGATGATAGGTTGCACTCGAAGTTGAACCAAAATGGCATATTCTCTGTGTAGCAACAAAGACTTTTGTCCTAAACAAGTTGGGGTAGATTAGGAATGAAACCTCCTTAAGATCAAAGAAACGAGAGCATTATAATAAAACCTACAAGGCAAAAACCCTAAGCCTGCATCCTACCATCTGAGCAAAGAACCTAAAACATCGCCCCTAAACTTTCTTCTTATGTCATGGTTCCAGTACGTAGATTGCTAACTTCCATGTGCTTTTATCCAAAACTAATTCTTTGGATACATTCTAAACCCTCAAATCTCTTTTAACTGCTTCCTCCCACGTCAGTCTTGGTCAACCTCTGCCTCTTCTTACGTTTTCGGTACGTCTTAAAATTCTACAATGTATCAGTGCCTCAGGAGGCATCCGTTGGAAATGTCCAAACCATCTCAAGTGATGTTAGACAAACTTCTCTTCAATTGGACCTAGCCCCACCCTATTACGTATATCATCATTGCGGATTTGATTCCGTCTTGTGTGACCACAGATCCACATCAGCATCCTCATCTTCGCTACACTCATTTTTTGTATCTGTTGTCTTTTAGTCGCCCAACATTCCGCTCCACATTCTCTGTGCATTCTATGTGCTTTGGTGAATTCGGCAGTAACATTTCCCCACTAGTTCATTTGGAAGGTGAAAATTCCTTTTGAGAATCAAAATCTTCTTGTGGTATCTGTCCAAAGGAGTGATTCTCACCAAAGATAATCTCTGTAAGAGGAATTGGCATAAGAAAGATAAATGGTGTTGTTTCTGTTCAAGCTTTGAAACAATTAAGCACCTATTCTTTTGTTGCCCCTTGGCAAAATACATCTGGAATGTGGCTTCAGTTGCTCTGAATTTCCCCATTCCTGTTAATGTTGAACATCTTTTTGAATCTTGGGTGCATGGTTTTGGAAAAAGTTATAAGAATTTAGCTTTTGTTGGTGCAGCAGCCTTATTTTGGGCTGTGTGGAAAGCTCGAAACTCAGCTTGTTTTGATGATAAATGGCCAAGCCATCCTAATCAAGTTCTTTTCCAAATGTGTCATTGGCTGTCTTTGTGGTCTTTGCTCCAGGGGAAGGAGGACCGAACCATGGTGGCTCATGGCGTGATGAGGCTAATAGACTTCTCTCTGAAGGTGTTCAATCATTCTAGAGGAAGGGGCAGCGTAGCTGGTTGCTGCAATGCGAAGATGTGCTTTGGGACAGGGGATAAATTCTCTTTTTTGGCTTATCAGTGTTCTGATGTGTCCTCAGAATAGTGTTTCTTTTTGCTTTAGTTGTTCTGAACTTTGTTTGCTTGTAGTGGTTCGTGTGGGACTGGATTATCTATTCTCCATGAGAATAGAGGCCGGAGATGTAATGTGGTCATCTCCTTAATCCAAAAATTCTGAACTTTTAACATCGTATCCAAGTGATCAGGTCACAACTATAAGAAACTAATAAGAACCTTTAGCATCGCCTGTCAGGTGAGCAAATAAAAATAATATAAGAACTTAATATTTCATATTTGAGCCTTTGAAATCATTTGTAGTGCAATCAGGCCCATCAAAGAATTTACTCAAGAATTAAGCAGTTTTATTGGGATTGAGGGATCGTAATATATCTAAAAAATTAGCTTTGAATAAAAGCGCATGAAAGTTAAGAGATCCCCGTACCTAAACCATAAGAAAGTTTAGGGACAATGTTTTAGACTCTCAGCTCAGTTGGCAAGTTGTACGGCTTAGTGTTTTAACATTGTAGGTCTTTAAGACTCCCGTCTCTTTAATCTTGAAGGAGATTTTATTCCTAACCTACCCCAACTTATTTGAGATAAAAGGCTTTATTTGTTGTTGTTGTTTGTTAAACAGTAATGGCAAAATCAGTTCCAAGAACTCGCTAATAAATCCTAGCAATGTAGAAGAGAGATTATACGCTCAAATTCAAGTCCTCTATAACATATCTCCCAATAGTCAATTGTAAAGATTAGTTTGATCCAAATTGTATAAAGTATATATAGAGCATATGTTGGAGAAGGGAGGAATAAATAGTTACCTACCATGCAAAAGCGAATCTCTACAGGCTTCTAGAGATTCCAATGCTGGCCGTGGACCGACTTCATAAGCTGCAGAACATGCAAAATAATTAAAAGAACACATAAGAGCAAAGAGGAAAAAAGGAAGCAACAGTTTTTTAACAAACTCACAGCCAAGGATATTAAATTGTAGGTTTTGCTGTATGGAACGCATGCTCTCCCTACATAAAACCATCAGAATGTAAAACAGACATGAATAAGCCGCTGAAGGGATCAAGGGACACAACAATGACACCATGTATCATTGAATCACCATATGTACGAGCATCCTGCAGGTTCTTGAAAGCTCAGTGCTAATTCTAGTGCCTTTTCAGGATCCCTCCATGAGATGATTGTTTCTACCAAATAAAATGGGCAAAGCAGGTGTGTTAGAAGGATGAAATATGGCTAATTGGAAAAGGATAGCATACCAGTTCACCTTCTAGTTTCCTGTAGATATCATCAGATGTAATGTTGTGAAGCAGTAGTGTGTCACTATCCTCTTCGTCCACAACAGTCAGAGCAAGCTCTCGTGACCCCTAAGTCAGACAATGGTTGAAAAAGGTGAAGCCCTAATGACAATGCCAGACTAAAAGTCAGCAACACTTCAAACCAAAAAAAAAAATCGGCGCCACTTGCTAGGACTATCAATTGCTCATGGTCATTCCAGTGCAGTGAACACACTGCTTCCTGTCTTACTTTTTCTCATTGATAAGAAAGTGATTTTCGTTTTTGCAGTAGCTAACATAAAGACCAGCGTTTCAATTAAGTTATGGACAATATATGAACCAAACTCCATAACAGGGTAATGTCATGAGAGGCACTTTGAAATGACATTCTTGTGTGTAATAGTATAAGCTTCCATTCAGAAAAAATGTTGGCCCGTACAGAACAATAAATGTACGTAATTAAATTAAATATATTTGGACAGAATAGATAAAAATAGCATGATGATCATGCCATCAACAAGAAACTAGCAAAATCTGTATGTATTAGTCCAATAGAGAAACTAAAATTAAAATCAGAGTATCAACAGAAAAAACAAATCCAGTTACATGTGTGAACAACATGTACATCAAGACATGAGTAGAAATTAAAATTACAGTATCAACAGAGAAACAAAATTTAACGAATATCATTGCAGCTTTCGTTTTAGAAAAGGATTACGAGAGCAGGAAATTTGAGTCAATAGAATCATACAAGAATAGTCAAATCATACCTTCATGTAGTCAATGGTCACATGCCCTGTTCCCTGATCATCCCACTTCCCCTCATCGGTCAAACGGTACACTTTGACACGCTGGCACAATTTTCTCAAATGTTAATGTTAGTGCCTAAGCAGTATATCACGAAATGCAGACATATAAAAAAAAGCAGTACATAAATAATAATTAGATTAACAGTTACAAGCAAAGCATCTTGCACGAGAATGACACATAAAAAGGGACAACATGAGGTGAAGGATAAGATAGGTACTAGGTAGTCATGGTAAGGTTCATGTACAATCTTCACCACACTATGGTAAAGTATACTTAAAACACATGGCACAAATAATAAGCTCTGCAACCTTCTAATCCCCCCTCCCCCCCAAAAAAAAACATTATGTGATCTGCAAATTACTGTGATATAACATTGAAATTTCATGCCGGGGAGTTTCCTTAAGAACCCATAATTGGGAATAAGAAATGGTCTAGCTATTGACTGAAAACATACATAGCATAGCAATATATTAATATTCTTAAGTCTTCTGAATGTTACCCTACAATTACCCTCCTTACCAGATGGAACAGGATAAGCAGAGATAAGATATTACAATAAAAAGATAGCAACATTTCAATTAGGGCAATTTTTAGTTGAACCAAACAGATAGCATGGTGGCCTGAATTCCTTATTCTAACCTATTTAGTGATCGATGGTTGCTAATTAATACATAATTAGCAAAAGCTGGAAGTTCATACAAGCCTCAGAAGCAAGGAGCTAAAGGTCTTTTATTATCAAACAGGGTAATTAAAAAACATTGTACATTGTTACTATCAACTGGCTACCTAAGATGCTAAGAGCAGGAAAGTGCTCCTTTAACTAACAAATCCACAGCAGCAATGGGGTTTGTGTAAATCCTTGTATTACAGGATAGTAACACATTTGCTGAAGTTTGAAATGGAACTAAAATGTATTTGCGCGAAACTATTCACCAAACCAATGCTCCACCTCTCTTCTAAACTTACACGATGGGGAAAACTGCATTTACATAAATGAGCTGGAAAAGTGAAATAACTCTAGCACTCCCGTATCAGAGTTGCTAACTCTAGTTTTGTACGTGCCAATTAGCAAGAGATCATCACTTGTAGCAGTAAATTGCACAAGACATAACGAAACCTTCTCTTCAGTTTCTCCAACCAGCAGCCATGCGCTACACAATTCGATAAAAAAAAATCCCAAACCCTATGAAACCCTATGACTCCCAGAGTGGCAGCTTTATCGAACCCAGGGCACATGGACTTCCACAAACTTCCGGTGCCTCGAATTGGACATCAAATGGAAGCTTCCATGACAGCCCGCGCCCAAACCGCTAAACGAAAGCACGGGTAGGCCTAGAAACCGCCGCAAATGGATATACAGAACTACCTCGCCCTCAGAAGCTTCTCGAATCTTCGAGGAGGGCCGATGAGCGGGAGGAGCTCACCTGCATGCTCGTCTGCAGCGCCTCGGCTGGCCCCGCCTCGCTCCGGCCGCCCTGCTCCCCCATCGCCGCGACCCCCCGCGCCTTCCACGGGGGAACACGGCAGCTTCCGGAATCGGATGGCGGCTAGCAGCGGGAGGAGGACCGCAGCGGAAACCCTAACCGCCGTTGACGAGCGAGCTCCCTCGCTCTCTCTCGCTTCGCGGCTTTCCCCTCAAGTATTTTCCACTTTTTTCTTTTTTTTCTCGCGGAATGAAAAATGCGGTGTGGAAAAAGGAAAACGGGGAGTTCGGGATATTTACCGGTCGCGGGATCTTTGCTTCGCGTACCCCATTAAGTACAAGAATAGGAAATCACACTCAGAGCTTTCTCATGTTAGCTTTAGTTTTAACTTTTTGACTTTGATTTATAAATAGTAACAGATTTATAGAGAGAAATATTTACATATAATTTTAGTTGATATAAATAAAGTCGCTCAGTATATACTATAATCGACTAGTAGATCATACCTTAAAAAGGTATTCCGTTTGAAAGTCATCTACTATAGAAAAACAGCTTTTAGAATCTAATACAAACAAAGCTTGAGCAGCACTAGGATTATTTCAAGATTTCGCTAAGTGCCTTCTGGGAGTATATGGGTGGGTTCGAATCGGTTTACGCTTTGCCTTATTACTTTCTTTTATAACTAGTTTTTAAATGATACTTTTTTCAAGATGATGTTTTATAGATAGACAATGTGCCGACTTTAACTATATCAGTTAAAATTACATATATGTGTTTTCCTCTGCGTACTATATCGTACGAACAGTCGGAATTCAAAGATCATAAGACAAAAATCAAAATCAAAGACCAAAAGAACCCATCCATTTAAAAAGAAAAATATTCCAGCAGTATATTTTTGAAAACTAAAATGTTTAAGTGATGTGTGCTACTTATAGAAATTATGGCATCGATACAACAAATTTATCTACTATCTGATGTTCACATGAATGGTGTAACTGATCGTGAGTTTGTATCATTTTATGTGAAATGAGTACATATATATTCTTTCCTTTGTTTAGACATCTGCGAATGTTTTGCATTATGGAAGAACTTGATAACAAACAGATTATAAAGTGATCTCACCTATTACAGATTTATTAAGAAACATGTCTACCCACTACTATAAAAAAGTTTATATTAGACGTCTCATCACAAACGATTCATAAAAACCGTCAGCATTAAATGAAATCACTAACGGTTCTTGGTAAGAACTGTTTGTGATATTTCGAATATGACAAATGGTTATATCACATACATTTCTTAATAAGAATCATCTGTGATAACTTCATAGATAGTTTGTAATATAAACCGGTATTACAAACCGTCTATGATATGTTTTCCGCATCGCACATCCCTAAAATTTTACAATTTCTCGTCTGAATTCGAGTATGATTCTGTTTTGCCACACCTTTAGTAAAACGGGCAAAACTTTTGCATACAGCGTCCGTTTTTGACGTTCTTGTACTCGTTAGAAAGCTAACGACGAGCCCGATAAAAAAATGACTAGCTTGTGCCGTCGCCCTCGAAGACCCCAAAATCGGCCATCTTTAGCCTCAAATTTGCATCGCAAGTTTTTTATTTCTGTTTTTACCAAAATTTTCGAACTTCCCTTTGAAATTTGGGATTTGTCTCAACTGCAAAGTTGTAGATCTTGTCGAAACCTTTCAAATGAATATATATAAGCCATATAGAACTCTGTTATTTCATATTTTAAGACTAATTGTTTATATTATATCGGTATATATATAGCCAATATCACAGATGATTCTTAATAAGAAACGTCTGTGATACTTTTATAGACGGTTCTTATCAAGAACCGTCTGTGATAAATTAGTCTCTAACCATTGGGCCCATTAATCCTCCCCAACCCAATTCCACCCAATAAAAACCGATCAACCCACACCCTATAGATCGTTCCACCTCTCCCTCCCCTATAAATACTCATCTGAACCCATCCTCTATCCTTTTATGCGCTCAAAATCTCTCTAGGCTCCTCCTCCTCGATTGACCTGATGTAAGCGAGTGCAGACGATTTGAAGGTCGCATACCAGGTCAGCTGTAGGATCGAGGAGGCCGACTAGAGAGGGGTGAATAGGCGGTATTAAAAATTATCTTTTAATTAAAACAATATCTATTTGTCTAAACCAAGTATATATGCGGAAGCTTAACTTAAATTGCTTTATCACAAATATTGCCTAAATCAACTAGGTTCGCCTAAGTGCACCAACAATCTATGCCTATGTCAAAGGTTTGCAATCCTAAGGTGACAAGCAATCAATTTAATTCTATGAATGTAAATTGCTTGAAGGTAAATTGAGCACAAGTAAACAAACCACAATTGACACGATTACTTTTTACCGTGGTGTTCGGAGACTTGTCGGTCTCCCCTAATCCACGTTAAGATAAGCCCAAACGAATTGGATCGGCTCCACGAATTAAGTCAAACACCTCAATTCCACTAATGGTAGCTCTTTCCCGCTCTGGGTAGATGAGCTCCAACCTTCACAACACCTCGGGCCTTCTCACAAGTTTCTTTGAGAAGATCACCGGATATGATGCCTCCAACGTTATCTAGGAGTCGGCAAACTCCAAGAGTAACAAGCCAAACCCCTCGCTTGACTCTCACCACGTGCAACGAATGCACAAGCTCAAGTGGATAATAAATCCACCTCTAGATGCAACACATGCAACTAGAGACCTTTCTTTTGCTCACAAGGTGCAACACATGCACAATGAAGTGGAGAGACTTACACTAGCTAAAGGAAGTGAAATAAGGTGTCAAAGATTACTCTCCAACCGGCCAGAAGTGAGTATTTATACCCCACACACAAAAACTAGCCGTTGGAGCCAAATCCCTGAAAAAAATCAGGAAAATCGGAACTACCGCTGTACAAAGTGCGGTACTACCGCACTCTACTGTAGCACAAAGTAACGGCTATGTAAGAGCGTCAAAACTAGCCGTTTTTGAAAATAAAGTGCGAAACTACCGCTGATCAGTGCGGTACTACCGCACTGCGGTACTACCGCTGATCAGTGTGGTACTACCGCACCTCTGTTTCAGCACAGATGACACTCGGGAAAACGGTCATAACTTTTAATTCCGATGTCGGAATTAAGTGATCTTAGACTCTATGGAAAGCTTATTCAGAGGGATACACAACCCATCTATTTGCTTGATCTCAAACATATTAGATCAATACAGAAATTATAAGAGATCCAAGGAGTCACTATCACGGTCTAAGTTCGAGAAAATTAATATTAGACTATGCCAAGAGATATTGTATGACCTCCAACAATTTGCAAAACACATTTGCAAATTTAGATCATACCACAAGGAAAAGGTACATGGACTTCAACCATTTAGTCACATGTTGCAAGAATCGGATGCATGAGCCTCAACTATTTGCAAAACACATTCGCAAATAACAGCATCATGCCATGAAGAGCTAGGGTAAGCGAGATTGAGCTATCAACACATGATGAGACTCAAGTTACTAGAGAAGACCCCTTTTAATAGTACGGCAAACCTATACTAGCAATCCGATTTTTCCACCAAACACCAAGACCGGTAAAAGACTAGGAACACATTCTTATCCCTAACTAGTCATACCTTTGCCTTAAGCATTTCCTTGAAGCTTGATGATACTTATCTTCACTTCAAGTCTAGCTAATTGTCTTCTCTTGACTTGATGATCAACTTATGGTCATCTCCTTTTCGAGATCTTGATATGCATCAACACATGATGCATTCTCTTTTCATGTCCTTCAACTTATGAAGCCATTTCCATCTCAAATCTTTGGTTGACGATCTTCAACATATGAAGTCATCCAAAGTCTTAATCATCTTGGAACATAACCTATTCACCCAACTCATAGAAAATGTTAGTGCTATAATATGATTATCATTAATTACCAAAACATCCCATTAACTCATAACGGTGTGTCTAGATTTTTCAATCTTCCCTTTGGTAATTGATGATAACCATCATAATTGCAAATAATTGAATATAAAACTTTAAACTCAAAGTGCGGTACTACCGTCGTTATAAGGCCGGTAGTTCCGCTCTCCGCTAGTACCGCTCAGGATGTCGGTACTACCGAACATCGGTAGTTCTGCTGATCGGTGCGGTACTATCGCACTACGGTAGTTCTGTCGTGGAAAATCCGGTACTACCGATATCGGTGAGTCCAAGTCCCACCAAGAGTGCTATCTGAAAAAACATACCGCACAAAATCTCGGTACTACCGCATTGCGGTAGTACCACTGTTTACACGCCGATACTATCGCACTACGGTAATACCGCAGGTGGGTGTGGTGCTACCGATTTTCCTGAGAGAGCACAATGAGTTTAGAATTCAAATGCATGCTGACATTTGTCTCGAGCTATATTGATCTTCTTATCAATCTTTGCATGCATCTCCAAATATTCAAACGAATTCCGGGACTAAACCTTTCAAACACTTGATAATCACATTAGTCCCATACACAAATAATTGAGTGTAAAACAATATGATTCAATGTGAGTATATATGAACTACACAAGTTTTATATACTCAAATGAAATATTTCA
The DNA here is from genome assembly GCA_036346265.1 of Melocanna baccifera. Taxonomy (NCBI): domain Eukaryota; kingdom Viridiplantae; phylum Streptophyta; class Magnoliopsida; order Poales; family Poaceae; genus Melocanna; species Melocanna baccifera. The sequence goes on from CM070689.1 coordinate 25,201,304, forward strand.
AAGTAAAGATCCCAATGTATGTGAAAAAGGAAACATAGATCAATACTAATGAAATCACAAAACATAGAGTGAACTCCCCCTAAATGTGTGTATACAAGAATATATAATAAAAGCATATGCACATATTCATCTTAGACTTTATGTGGAGTTCAATCTATATTTTGGATCCAAGAAATGCATTAAGATGTAAATGAATGTAAGTGCTGAATGTATACCTCTTTGATTTCACCTTTTTATCCAAATGAGACTAAGCCATATCATAATCAATCAAACACATTAGTCTCATACAAGTATTTGTCATTATCACCAAAACCAACATAATGCAGCTTGAACTTACATCAGCCAGCCAACACCTCCCTCCATTGTTTCTTTTAGTATATTGATTCTGTAACTATGATGATTCTGTTGCTACTTTATGGCATTTAGGGCTGCTCAGGAGCTTACAGTGAGGCAGCCGGCAAGAAGGCCTACTCGAGCTATTTTGTGAGGTTAGGGCTGCTCGGTTTGTAATTTAATGAAAAATAAATAGAATGTTCTGCTATGTTTTCTTATGATATTTGTAATGGTGGATTGTAATCTTGTGATATTGTAATGATGGATTGTAATGAAAATAAAATGTTCTCTGCTATGTTTGATATCGTATTTGCTTATTTTTGTTTGTTTTCGTTTGTTTTCAAAAGGTATAGCTAACATTTCCTGAGTCTAATTGAAAAATAGAAAAAAAATTTAGGTATAGAATAAACTATCATAGATGGTTTTTGTAGTATAAACCATCTGTGATTCACTATCACAGACAGTTCTAAACAAAAACCGTCTGTGATACTCACAAATCACAGACAGTTCTAGTTACAAACCGTCTATATTGTATGTATCATAGACGGCTCACAACCGTCTGTGATAACCTTTGATTATCACTGACCCATAAATTCAAAAGGTTCAGAAAACCGTCTGTGATGATGATTTCAATAGTAGTGACCGAATTTACTTAAAAACCATATATAGAATGTGAGTAACTTTTTACTTGCATATAACAGTATTTGTTCAGCCACCATTAAATGAAAGTAGGGTTATTTTACAAATCTTAAAATTATTTAGAAAATTTAAAATCAATGGGAAACTTCATATCAACTTTATCTATGGAAAACCTAAAATTGGATCTAGTTTAGATGAATAAAACATTTCAATAAAAAAGTATGAAAACATATCTGTCATTGGCATCTAAAAGACATAGCGCAATTTAATTTTCTTGAATTAATGTGCAAACTATATGCACAACAAAAATCCATTCCATGGTTTTGCATCTATTTTTATTTAGGAAGTGTACTTTGTATGTACATGCTGAGCCCATTGTCATTTTCCATTTCTAGAATTGCTTATGTGTACCAAGCAAAATGACCTTGCCTGTTGCAGTTTTTCGTAATTTAAGACCTATTTATATTGGTTTTTGCTAATGGTTTTTGACTTTGGCTGATGAACAGTGGTGGCTGGTAGAAGCGGTTAATAGTAACTGTGATGTTTGTATTGGTTTTGATCTTTTTACTGATTGCATTATGTAATAAAGAGAGCAAGCGGCGGTGCAACGCAAAATACTACAACATTCAGACCGTTATGTGATTTTACGGAATTGTGACATAATAAAATATATAGTATGTTACAATATGCGAAGTGCAAAGTGGTTGATAGTAGTGACCAGTGAATAGTAGTAACTGATGAATAGTAGTGGCTGATATAGAACCTATTCTTTTTTGCTGCGGTTTATGGCTAAAATTTTTGAATTTTAGCTATTTGCGACAGAGATTATGGAGAGAGAGATACTCGCTTGCGATTTGGGATGGTATAGATGTTGGACTTTTAACGTGTACTATAATTAACTTGTAAACTTTATCTTAAAAAAATACTCCGTACGAAAGTTAGGTACTGTAGCAAAAGTCAAAAGTTATTTTAAAAAGCTGAAAAGAACAGGCCCATAAGCAATTTATAGACGCTAGAGTGTTCGTATTGGCTTTGGCTTCCCTAAGCAGGAGCTAAAGCCAATACGAACTGGCCCTTAGAGAGATCAGGATTGGCTCTGGTTAGTCTATCACAAACAAATAATGGTTAGTAGGTAGATTTCATAGGTGGCTGAGCTATTTCCTCCCGTTCATAAAAACAAGTTGGTTTTTGATATCAACATGGTCCTCAAAAAGTAACTTTCACTACTATTTACTATTGTACCTAGTAAGGTGCATGTGCGTTGTAACAAAGTTTCAAAAGATGGTAATACATACAATCAAACGTGATCCAAAACTATACACAATGAACGGTTAGTAGGTAAATTTCATAGTTGTCTGAGCTATTTCCTCCTGTTCACGAAAACAAGTTGGTTTTGATATCAACATGGTCTTCAAGAGGTAATTGTCACTACTAGTTGCTATTGTAACTAGTAAGGTGCTATGTATTGCAACGAAGTCCCAAAAGATGGTGATACATACAATCAAATGTAATCCTAAACTATACAATGAACATGAAGATTCTCTTACACGTATATCCAGCGAAACATATATGTACAAACCAGTATGAAAACTAAATCAAAAATAAATATCCACACTTAGTAGTTGATGTTGTTTTTGGTCCAATATTAGTACAAACAAAATACATAAGACACATGGGACGTAAGAACATCTCTATATAATATTGTTGGTAATGTGCTAGATAAATTGAATCTCCTATTATTTCCTAGCACATAAACTATTTCTTATCTTGCTCCTTGCCGTAGGGGTAGCTGGTAGTGATCTGCTAAAAGTTACTTACGCAATGTTCCATACAATGACAATAATACTTATCTAGGTCTATAACATGGGTGTTAGCTCATGGAAAATCATTGTGCTGTACTAACCTTCATGGTGAACAAACAAACAAGAGGAAATTAGAATAAGTTAACAAATCATACTTTTCAATGAACTCATCAAATCAGGAACGCATAAATTAATAACCTAATTTATCATCTTGTCTGCACATAACACATGTAAGAAATAAAACTAATACTATTAATCTCTCGACCAATTTTGGGCGAGTACCATCAAACCATTGCTCAGTTCAACATGAACATGTGGATTTTTAGGTATGTTTGAGAGCTGAACTTGAAGAAAAGTTCGTAGGTGAAGAGCGAGTTTCTAGAGTAATGTTTCCTCGGTACAATTACGAGTATGGAAGATTCCTGTATTTTGCTGTAAGTCGAGAGAACATGCAGAGTTGTTTGCTTCAACTCGAACCACGACAGTCTTAAGTGGTGCATCTGCTTCTTCTTCTTCTTCTTCTTCTTCTTCTTTTTGAGATTTGCTGTTGTAGTTTTGACGTACTTGTACTCGTGATATTTGGTTCGTGGGGTCTGATGCCTGAGGCAAAAACTGAGAGAGAGAGAGAGAGAGAAAGAGAAGTGTTCTAGAGCAAATCATTTTAGCCTCTGCTAGGGCGGTCAGTCCATGCCTGATCACCTTGACGAGAGTCACTTCGCCCTATTCCAAATGACTTAAAAACCTTTGGCTTTCAGTTTTTAGAAATTAGAAGTCATTCAGAACACATCGACTTCTTAATTTCAGTTTTCATTTTCCCCTCTATAATTCCTTTGCATTGTCCCTGAAGACATAACAGTGTTTTTTAAACTTTTTTTCTCATTTTCTATTTTTTATTGAATGACTTTGAAAAATCTAATAACCGTTAAATATAATTTGAACTAAAAACCAGAAGTCCGATAGAGCGACCATCATTCGCTCTAACTACAGCAGGTCGGGTGTACTTTTGGGCATTCCCTGGAACACAGGAATTGAAACCTTATCAGTTGACTCGTCATACGCAATGTCCCCATTTAGAATTTGAAAATTCTATGTAAGTTGGAGTATCAACGCGTTAGATCAGTTTGAACATGAAAGTTCTACAATTTGAAAACAAGCAAACAATAATCCTACAAAGGGTGGCAATTCCCCTCATAGGGGCAGAGCCCTACGAGGAATAATCCCCACGGGGGTGGAGGGATTATCTCCCCCCACGGAGAATGAGGCGGAGCCCTACTATGCTTGAGGGGCGGAGGTAGGGGGGTCACCCTTCCCCATGGCCCTTACGGGAGCTGGTAAAAAATATATATATAAAATATCTTTTTAAATAATATATTATAATTTTTAATATAAGATATTATATTATTTTTCTTATATATTTAACTAAAATTTAAATTTATATGTTAAAATAAATATTTTAAAGCTATATTTTATAAAAATATATCTAAATAATTACAAATTAATAAATAAAATAATAATATTATTTGTACAAAAATATTTAGCCTATTTTTTATCCTCTACAGGGACTGGGGACATCTCCCCCGTTAGGTTTAGCAGGACAGGGAGCATGATGGCGGGGGTCATGGTAGGGCCGCGGGAGCCTCCCTTGGACCCTCACGCTGTTGCCACCTCTAATCCTTGCTATGGAAATTTTACACGGAGTACATGAATTTTGTGAAAAAATTGCATGAATTTCAATAGGAAATGTTTAAATTCATGCAAGAACAACTATGTTCTTTTGTGCTTCTGGTTTTTTAAAAGTTGAAACAAATGAGATGATTTATTGAAGTGGGCTCTCTCGAGTCTAAAATCGTATGTATCGTTTATATCAATATCTCTATTATCTATTATTATTTTAAAAATATAGGTAAAAATCATCAATATGGAGATGCAAAGGTGAGAAAAAATACGGAAGAAGCGACTTTCCTAGCCCCCCCTAGAACCCCGGGAAATTCGAAAATTCGCAACCATTTTCCAGTTCCAATCTCCCTCTGCTTCCCCCTTCACTTTCTCCGTCTCGTCTCGTCGCCTTCCACTCCCATCCCACCCCACCACACCAGCGACTGTGCTCTACTCGCAGTGGGTGGGTGGACGAACGCTTGTGTGCAACCGAAGCAAGCCAAAAACCCTAGCCCTCCGACGCCGGCAGAGCTTCCTCCTCCGCCGTCCCCCGACCTAGAAACCCTAACTAACCCTAGTCGCCGCCGGAGGAAGCGGGGGAAGATGCCGCGCGAGATCATAACGATACAGGTGGGGCAATGCGGGAACCAGATCGGGATGGAGTTCTGGAAGCAGCTCTGCCTCGAGCACGGCATCGGCAAGGACGGCCTCCTCGAGGACTTCGCCACCCAGGTCGGCCCCCCCTCTCCCTCTCTGCTCGATCCATCCGCCTGCTCCTGTGGCTCGCTGAACCACGGCCGTTTCCGCTGGGGATTACTCGGGATCAGCACCGTGGCTGGTCTGGTCTGTGGATTAATGTTTGTTGTTCGTGGATTTTTATTTTTTTTCTCTAGGTTCAGGGTTTAGTGAAGTGAGGTGTGGTTGCTTCTAACAATCCCCAATGTGAACCTTACAAGGTTTCAATTGGCACCATCGCTGTAGCTACTTTGGTTTGAAGTACATAAGGCGTCATCTTTCAATTAGTTTGTGTTGTTCATGAACAAGGCACGATAATATTTCAGGGTTTAGTGTCGGAACAGCTTTTAAGTTCTAATAGCAGAAAGCGCTATGGTATGTGGATGTATATTTTAATTATGCTAAAATGAGTGATAACTGCATCTGAGAAACTGGAGAAATAGTTTGATCTGAATTTGACCTGTGCAATTATACCAGAAAGTGTGCCTGGTATCCAAGCACTATATCACTTTTGCTATCATCTGAAATGGATTAGTCTATCATTTCCATGTATCTTGCCTGTGTTCGTAGCTGGGTTAAAAAGAGAGCTCTAAAGGCTCAAGTTTCTCTGCAGGGAGGAGACAGGAAGGATGTTTTCTTCTACCAGGCTGATGACCAGCACTACATACCCAGGGCTCTTCTTATGGATCTAGAACCGAGAGTGATCAATGGAATTCAGAACAGCGAGTACAGAAACCTGTACAATCATGAGAATATATTTCTGTCTGAGCATGGTGGTGGTGCTGGAAACAACTGGGCTAGTGGATATCATCAGGTAAAGTTACATATGTATTCCTTGGTTTTCATCTACTAGACTGTAACCATCACTATAGGTTTGTCTATGGATGACAATTATTATAGGCTTTCACTGTAACCATCACCATAGGTTTGTCTATGGATGACAATTATTATAGGCTTTCTAGTATGTTGCATCATTAAGCCAATGTATTTTGCATTTCAGCAATCACACCTTTTGCATTAATGCTTTTGCCTATTCTCAACTGTAGGGTGAACAAGTGGTTGATGATATCATGGACATGGTAGATAGAGAAGCAGATGGAAGTGATAGTCTTGAGGGTTTTGTTTTGTGTCACTCTATTGCTGGTGGAACTGGTTCAGGTTATTTAACTGGCTCTCATATTTTGATTTCCCCTGTTTCCATTTTACCATTCCTTCTCTTAGTTTTCTGTAAATCACTGTTTCTGAAATGGTGTTTCTTGGTGTCTATCATGTGGTTCACTGTAGTATAGCTTAGCATAGTCTGTCGTAACAAAGCATCAAAACTTATCTGTATTACGAAAACTCTGTAATTCTGTTTTGGTTTCTAATAATAGAAATTGGGAGGGAACCTTTTCACCTGGCTCAAAAAAATGTGGTTCACTATATATGGGCTGTTGTTTTTGCAATCATTAAAAGTTGACATGTCAATTCTGCTAATAGTTATCTAATTTTGTCCATGTTGCCCTTGTTCAGGTATGGGTTCTTATCTGTTAGAGACCCTAAATGATCGATACAGTAAAAAGCTTGTGCAGACATATAGTGTCTTTCCAAATCAGATGGAAACGAGTGATGTTGTTGTCCAACCATACAATTCGCTTTTAACTCTGAAGCGGTTGACTCTGAATGCTGACTGTGTGGTTGTTCTTGACAATACGGCTCTTAATAGAATTGCTGTGGAACGCCTTCATTTAGCAAATCCTACTTTTGCACAAACAAACTCTTTGGTCTCCACGGTTATGTCTGCAAGCACAACTACTTTGAGGTATCCTGGGTATATGAACAATGATCTGGTTGGCCTTCTTGCCTCGTTGATCCCTACTCCACGGTGTCATTTTCTTATGACAGGTTATACTCCATTGACCGTTGAACGCCAGGTAATTTTGATCACATTTGTTCCTCAGTTGTTACATTGGTCATGCAGCATGTTTGATTTTACATATTTATAGATAGTTACTGACTTTGTAGTTACCTTTGGTTGACTGTATTTTGGGAGACAAGTGGATTTTGTGCCAAACTTATTACATTTTAGTTTCTTTTTTTTGTGGTGTCAAATGCTAAACAATTATAAGTTCATGATTTAAGGATCTGCTCTATGGCAGGTTAACATGATACGCAAGACAACAGTATTAGATGTTATGAGACGACTTCTGCAGGTATTACTTACCACTCTATGAGGCTCGCTTAACTTTCTTATCTTGGTGAATTTGAACTTTTATCGATGGTATCTTGCAGACAAAGAACATAATGGTTTCATCATATGCTCGAACAAAGGAAGCTAGCCAGGCTAAATACATCTCTATACTTAACATCATTCAAGGAGAGGTGGACCCGACACAGGTACAGTTTTGTCAAATAGATTTACTAGTGCAAGCTTATCTACGCCATCTTGATTAATCAAATGAGATTTTCCAAGTACTGAAGCATCATAACTCATGAGTTTCATCACAAGTTGGAAATATGTTGTTCCATCTTGAATCAAGATTCAAGAATTGAAGACAAAACATGGAAAAGTGTCATACCATGCATTCACATAGAACACAGTCAAAGAAGCTCCACTTCTATGTTTTTGGCTGTGTATTGCACTTATTGCTTCACGTGTACGCAGCAGACCTTTTCTGTCCACTTTAAGATTGAAAGTTGCTTAGAAAACATGAAGTGTTTATTGAGTTGTATGCACCAACCAGTTCACCCAAAAGCTTATGCTGATGAGGAAATGTGGTCAATTTACTTATACTTCAACACTCCCCCTCACGTGTAGACTTTCTTAGGCCTAAGACGTGGAATAGAAGTGGGCTACAATTATTTTTATTTAATTGTGCCAACCGGGTCTCGAACTCAAGACCTCTTGGCTCTGATACCATATTGAGTTGCATGCACCAACCAGTTCATCCAAAAGCTTAAGCTGATGAGGAAAGGTGGACAATTCACTTATACTTCAACACTCTCCCTCACGTATAGGCTCTCTCAGGTCTAAGATGTGGAAATAGAAGTGTGCTGCAATTATTATTTTTAATTGCGTCAGCCAGGTCTCGAACTCAAGACCTCTTGGCTCTGATACCATATTGAGTTGCATGTATCAACCAGTTCATCTAAAAACTTAAGCTGATGAGAAAAGGTGGACAATTTACTTATACTTCAACAGTGTCAGCTCTGTATGTTTTCATCAAGATGTTGAGCAATAAGCACAAGTGTATCCACTTCTCCCTTAAAAACGCTTATATAGCCTGTAAAGGTTGAACATGCCATGAACTTCCACTCTATTTTGTAAAAGAATTGTTGTACATACTAGCATGGTACTTGGAGTGATGCTTTTTTAGCGTTAGATTTTTCATCCCTTTTTATCCTGTGTAATTATTTGTTATCATGTGCTTATGTTTGGTCATCTCATGGATGTAGGTCCATGAGAGCCTACAAAGGATACGCGAAAGGAAGCTTGTTAACTTCATAGAGTGGGGACCTGCAAGCATTCAGGTTCTAACGCAACCAGAATAATTTTCAGCTTAATTTTTTGACATTTTAATTTATTAGTATTTCAACTGCTACAGGTTGCCTTGTCAAGAAAATCTCCATATGTTCAAACCACTCACAGGGTATAGTGATCTCTCTCTCTCTCTCTCTGTGTGTGTGTGTGTGTGTGTGTCTCGTGATGTGATTTCTTCCCTGGTTTTTTAATTCAAGTCTAGTATTCTAACAACTAATGTTGTGCCACAGGTTAGTGGTTTGATGTTAGCAAATCACACTAGTATCCGTCACTTATTCAGCAAATGCCTGGGGCAGTATGAAAAGCTAAGGAAAAAGCAAGCCTTTCTTGACAACTACAGAAAGTTCCCAATGTTTGCGGTAAGAACACACTGTCCTCCATTTTTTTGTGGTCTATGTTTTTTTGAATTTGCTGCCATTTAAGTTGTGTTGAATTATTATCAGGCGCATGGTATTTATGCTTATTTTGCAGTGGTAAGTGGTAACTTAGTCTACTGGTAGTTTAATTAAGTAGTTTACACCTGGAAGTGTTGTTGCCTTTGCCAAGAGAAGAAACCTGTTTGACACCGAGCAACTGAAGCTGAAACACTCCACTAGCAGTTTTATATAAAAGCAGAACGGAAATTGTGGCCATATTAATGTCATAATGTGACTAAGCTATATAGTTGCCCATGTGGTTTTCTAAGATAAAATGCCTTTATATTCTTTTGTGCAATATGCTGATCTGTTTGACCACATCATGCAGGACAATGATCTCTCTGAATTTGATGAATCTCGAGAAATAATAGAGAGCCTAGTTGATGAATACAAGGCTTGCGAATCACCAGACTACATCAAATGGGGAATGGAGGTACTTTGGGCTCCAATTTCGATATCAAGTACTTTGCTTTATATGAAATGCTGATGTATCTGTTATGAAAACAGGACCCTGGGGAGGCAAACGTTGCGGCCGCACTTGATTCGAAGTTAGTGATGTAAATACCAAGGTATTGTCTCAGTATTGGGTGAATTGAACAGTTGGTTGATTGTTCTTACATGACCTTGTTGAACATTCTTACATTATTGCCTATCTCTCTTCTAATTTGGAGAACATCATGGTGTGAAAACAGATCTATGCCAGTTGTTGACAATGGCACTAATAAATCCTATACCCCTGAGAATTTTGAACCATACACTGCTGTTTATTTTCCTATAAATAGTGAATGACATACCTTTTGTCATGAGTTATGACTTCTACTCCGTTTATTTTGAGGAGGTTCTAAGGTTTATCTTTTAGTATTGAAATACAATGAAAACTGTTCACACAAATGGCATTGTAGCCACTTTTTTCGTCTTCAACTTTGGCTTCCGGACATCCGTTTTTGCAAATCTAGCCTTTTTATTGAGCTCAGCAGGTTCTGCTGAGCTTAGTGTTAATGATGCTCAATTAGTAATAATTGTGCTAAGGTTAATCACATAATTATGGCAGCCCATCCTGCTGAGTCAGAGCTGCTGAGGTACTGTAGCACGACAGGCAATACATGTCGCCTGCTGCTGTTGCCGTGCTCGGGGAGGAGGCTAGATTTGCAAAAACGGGTATCCAATGGTTAAATTGAAAAAAAAGTAGCTACAATGATATTTGTGTGAACATTCTGAAAGCAGTTGATATGGCGACCATATAAGTAATGCGTGATGTACTACATGATGAGCTGATCAAAGTTTATACTTAATTTGGCAATTCGTGAAGTTGCTACGTTTTTACGTCGTTACAGCAATTCACTCCACTGAAAAAGCTCTCTACATGTAGGTCCCGCTGTTTGTACGAAGGTGCAACTGTATCACTCTGATGACCATCAGTTCGATGCCAGCTGCTCAGGCTCCTCTCGATCCTATCGTAGTGCTAGTGTCCTACTTAAGCGGCTGATGCAGTTCTATGCTTAAAACTTTGCCTTCCGTGTTCTTCTGTGTGCCATGTATGTCTTGAAATCCACTTCAACTGGGTCTTTGTGCTCTTCTGTTTTGCGTCTGCAATCGACGGTGGTGATGCTTTTGGTGGTGTGATGCTGATAGGTTTCCTGCCAAGTTATTGTGCCGAGCTTTCTTTGCTGCCTAGTGGTGATATAACACTTGTCAACTCTGGGTGCAAGTAAAGGGTAGTTCAGAATTTTAGATGGGGTGGTTTCTGAGTCATTGTGATGTTTCTGAGTTATTGTGATTTGTGCATATGTTGACTCAAAACCCATGCAGCTTTGCTTACATCTTCAACTGTGCGGATGGTTTTCATTTTTGTTCGAGGCGCCGTATGTACCTTGTCGATTGCTTGATCCTTGTGAATCTTCACGTCAGACCGCGGTAGAACATCAGGAAATGGTTGCTCGAGATCATGACAATAATTTTTCGTAGAAGCAACAGGAGAACGTTTTCTTTCTTTACTAAGGGCGAGTAAGGTGCAAAATTTGTACTCCAGACTTGCATCCGGACTGAAGTAGTAAAAAATCTAGTTGACATTACGGTGGATCACGATAATATTGGCAGAACTGTTTTTTAGATATTTGGTGTTCAGCTAGCTATTACTTTCCGATATGGCTTTGCTTTATACAGCTTTAGTTTTCAGTTTATGTTGACTTGTCTTATTTTGGTTTTTTTCTCTCTTTTTTCCTTCATTTATTCCTTTGCATTGTCTGTAACAAGTAGTTTTTTTTCCATTTCTCCTATTTTTTTAAATAAGCTAACAGTCATTATAATATAATTTTAACCATAAGCTGATCTAATTTGCTAAACGAAGATATTATTCCATTCCACAATGTCTAATCTGATTTGCTAAACGTATTGCTAGATTTTTCACGGTTGCTTTTCCACGTCAGCTTTAAAAATTAAGCACAGCGCTAGGACCACAAACTAAGCCTAATTGAAACATACTTACACATAACCATTCAATTCTGTATAGAATTTACTGCTGCGGACAGCGAACAAGCCACCAAATAATCAGTAAATACAGTTGGGGAATATAAGCTACAATTCTACGATCAATGTATGCCAGCAGTACAGATATTTTGGTACAGCTCATTGTATTTTCTAATGCTACACTCGGCTGTTAAGGGCATAAAAACAAACAAGAGCTAAAAAAAACTGAGCTGCTAGTATTACCAATGCAAAATCACACCCAGAAAGGCAACCACACTGCTGCTTCTTCCCATGCAAGCTAGTTGGAAAATTTCCTCGAGGTAGTCGCCCACCTCAAACAACTAGTTGGCAGCATAAGAGCGAAAAGGCGGCAGTGGTTACACAAGAACATCCTTCAGCTTGTCCTTCTGGTCATTGGTTAGGGTTCTCGGGAACAACACCTCGAACGTTACATACAGATCTCCTTTCTTGTTGCTTTGGTACAATGGCATGCCTTCCCCTTTGAACTTCCTAACCTCCTTGGGTTTAGTGACACCCTAAAAATTCGTGATGAAATTGAGCTGATTAGTTGCAAATGAGAAATGACTACAGGATGCAAATCTTGCTGCTGTGGTTAGGACTTGGTGGCTTACTTTGCTGCCAATTTCCACCAGATGGTTGTCGAGATGCTTAATGGTTTTCTCAAAACCAACCAGAGCTTGCAGCTGCAACAGCAAAAGGTGATCAGGCATCTAGAACAAACCCAATGAAACACACACGTACACAAAAGGAACAGTGTAGTAGTAGCAAGTGAAGTAGTAGTAGCAAGTCCCCATCTCCAACACACCTTCTGGGGAAAGAAGAAAGAATTGGTGCCTGGCTGGTGGAAGTTGGGTTCAGAGGATGACGAATACTCAACCTAGAAATAACTAAATGATAGCAAGTCCTGTTTGAAAACGGGACTTTCATAGGACAGAAAGCATCCATTCTTGCTGGATGTAGACTTTCCAACAAAATGAAGTTATAGAGTTTCCTACAAAATGACTAACTTCATTGGTCCTTATAATAGGGCTATGTTTTTTGCACTAATTGTCTCTGGGTAATTAATCTTAAGAAATGTTAATTAGAACAGGTACACAAGAGGGTTATACAATAGAGGTAGTTACCAGGGAGATTGTAACTGTTGTGTGCAGGTCGTTGCCTTCTCTTCTGAAGCGTTCATGTGGTGCTGTCCGAATCCTAAACTGCTCATGAAACATTTATTTGAGGATGAAATTAGTCAAATCAATTACCCCCACAGTAAATTTCAACCAACCAGACAAAGGGGCAAAGCCAACCTTCAAGTCACCAGGTTCCCCATCCATCTTAGGTTCTCCCTCCTCAAAAAATAAAACCTCCTGCAAATATCAGACGGTGCTGTCAAATTAAACATCCAAACAGTAAAGTGGAACATATAGTAATGGATACACATCAACATAAATAAACAGCTCATCGACTTAAACAATTCTAAACGTCTCTGACCATATGGTGACCTGTTAACATTACATCAGCCTTTTTACAGGCTACCAGATAAATTCAGCAGTTCACATCAAAAGTGACACCTGCATGCACGCAATGATCTATTTGAAAATACTGTTCAGGCAAAACATACCGAAAATAGACTAAAATAATATTCCAATAATAACCCTTGAAGTAGCTCTCATGAGGATTAGACAAGTACACATACAGTGTAGTGTCATCTTATCTGGAAGCTTCTCTTTAGATTAACTCTACATAGGTCCAAGTTCCAAGAACTGCTATTAGTTCGCCACTTACCAGTTCACAAGCAACATTGATTGACATTAGCAAGCAATAAACTGTCACAAGCCACTGATTCGCACTGGCAAGCAATAAATTAGACAGTTTGCCTGAAGAATGCCCAGTCTCGACTAATTGTAGGCAACTAAGTGATCATAAACAACTGATTTTTTAATAAATTGGTTTAGTTTAGCATCTTGATTGAGCAGATGATCAGAAGTAGACAACAGCATATTTTATATTTGCATAAGCTAAAGTAAATATAATCTAGTCTAATAAATTAAGATATAAAAGGCACACAATAAGAGCTCATAGTGCATGGCACCCAAGGTTAAGAACTGGAGAGCAAATAGAACAGTTGCTTTATACCTGTCCATCTTGCATTCCCTTCTCAATGTCAACAGTCAAAAAATCACCTTCTCGTACATACTTCACATTTGCACATTGGTCACACACCTAAAAAAGATAAACACACCCAATCATTGTGGAGTACAGAAAACCACAACAAGATTAAAAAATAAAAATATTTTGGCTACACAATAAAATGTACGAAGTGGTCTTATTTTCAGTATGTTAAATCATGTCAACTGCAGAATAACATAGGATGCAGAAAAATACCTGCTCGGTCATTTGTTGATACATTCCAGGACCAATTTGACGATGGTAAACTTCATTCCTGCAGTTGCATCGTCTCTTTCCAGGTGCTGGCTTTATGATGTTTTTCTCTCTCCAAACCTATCATGCACATGAACAGAGCAAAGTAAATTTGGAGCTATACTTCTCCATTATGTGTATCATGGTGCAGTCTACTTCATGAACACTCAAGCAGCATGCTTCCAAGAATAGCGTTAGCCGTTAGGGTAGTATAATAACAACTAACAAGGCGCAGCATTTGTATATTGTTCATGAAATCATTTAGGTTATCTAATTTAGTTAAATTTTTCTTATTCGTTAGCTAGATAAACTTTATTACCTTTAACGAACCACCCATGTACAAGTCCTCTAGTGAAGCATCCAGTTCAACAATCACATCATCACCTTTTATGATCTGTTCTTCCTCCTCTTCCATCCCACCACCACCTCCAAAAAAGCTGAAGGAGTTCGTGAAAAAACAGCAAAGTGATCACTAAGAACTGAAAGATTCATGTAGTACAATGAAAGCAAATAAATCATTGGGATCGAGGCATCCAGCTAAGTTACTACTGAATTGTTTTAACAAACCAGGAGAGATAACAGAAGAGAAAAGACAACCATAAGTTAACCTTAAAATTTTTAAAATATGCTTCAGCAGGAGTAGCACACCCCCATTTGTGCATGCCATACTTCACAAATGATGCATACGCACATGCAGTTTTAGTTGGTCAGACATGGAGTTTGTTGCTCATTAGAGCAATAGCTTTGAATGTGTGAGCTCATATGCAGAAAAGACAATTATCCCTCTAGCGTACCCCCAAATTTCTAAAAATATTACTCATGATCTCTTGGAGCAATGATGAACATGAAATTTATTCATTTGTCAATACCAGAATTAGCAAGGTTTAGTATATCTATCATTGACACTGCCAAATCCTACAGAATGGGAATCATACGCTTCCTGACATAATCATACTACACGGGCATATCAAGGAAATTCCAACTCAAATATGAGGCGGCATTTCACACCAGTTGCATGCCAATTAAGTTTTGTCTTCATATATTCAGTAGGTTCATTGGGCCACATATTCACTATATTTAGAATTTCATCCTACACAATGAGCACCTAATATGTTGACAATTTACTATATCACCTGTAAACAAGAGATCCATGTGATGCACTATCTCTGCTGCTATATACACCATTCTAGGGCCAACGGAAGCATGTTTGTTGATACTTCAGTAGCAAACAAGGTGTATTGCACATCATAGCCTATTGGTAATTTATCGTTTTAAGTTTGTACCTTTTTTCCTTCTATTTTGAGATCACTGTAAGTTTGCAAATTATCATACTAATATATACATTGTAATAGCTCACATGTGCAGTTCCTACCTCAGAGCACCACACTGTCTACAAGACATAGCAAGATTGATGTTACTAAAATAACGTACGCTAGACAGCATTTGCCTCACCTGCTGAAGATGTCCTGAATGTTCATCCCACCGCCGCCGCCTCTCCCGCCTTGGAACTGCTTCAGCCCCTCCTCACCATACCGGTCATAGATCTTCCTCTTCTCCTGATCCGTCAAGACCTCATACGCTGCAAGACAATAACACCTTTACACATTAACTCTCTTCAAGAATACCAATTTTTTTTTTTTTTTAAAAAAAATCTAGCCCCTTCAATCCACATGTCGCTACCATTGTTGATCTCGGCGAAGCGCTTGTTGGCCTCCTCGTTGTTGGGGTTCTTGTCGGGGTGGTACTTGAGGGCGAGCTTGCGGTACGACCGCTTGATCTGATCCTCCGACGCGCCCTTGGGCACTTGCAGCACGTCGTAGTAGCTCTTCCTGATCCACACCAACAAAAAAATCCACGAAAATTTCAGGCGAATCCAACCCGCTATTTTATCAAATAGAATGAGTTCGAACACACATATCTTAAGCCGATTCACGGCGAAAAAACCAGTCGATAAAATCCGATAAATTCGGGAGAAACGGGATCAAAACATGAAAAAAGTGTTTTTTTACAAGAGAGCATCCACGCAAATCGGGAGGGCAAAGTGCAAAGATCTCGAAGAAACCACACGAGAATCGACAGTTGATTCGAACCCTACCCCGCGATCACCGCCGAGAGATGCAGTAGCAGCAGGAGGACGGCGGCGAGCCGCACCCCTCCACCCCGCGGCGCCGCCATTCCCCTCGCCGTTGCACACACACCCTCTCCTCACCCACCGGCCACCTCGTGGCTAGGAGCTAGGGTTAGGGTTCCCGCGACTCGCGAATCCACGCGAGAAGAGAGGCTTATGCGCTCGCGCGCGCGTTGCGACGCCGCCGCCTCCTCTTCGTCGTCGTCGTCAGTGCAGACTACAGAGGCTCGCGACTCGCGGTTTAAAAGCTTCTCCAAGAAATTGGGCGTGCGCGTTCTCGGGGGTGCCGGCAGACGTGGAGCTTGGTGACGTGGACCAATGGGAGGCCAGATGGGGGTTCCCCGGCGAACCGGGAGGCTCCACGTGAATGCGACCGGCCTTTCTGGGAATTGCTAGGTGCACCGCCGGAGGGTACACGTCATGACGTCAACGAGGGACGGAAGGAAGGGGGTTGACCGTTGACTCGAAGTGATGGTACAACATGCCATGGTGGCACGCTGCGGCTCCGTGGAGATTGGACCCGAAGGTCGAAGCCCAGCACAGCTAGTCCAAGTCTAAAATTAGATTCCTTGATCCAATCTTACCTCCAAAATCGAGAAGCTAAGTCCAATCTAAATCGAAAAAGGTTTAGGTCTTGATTCAGATCAAAGCAAAACACACATCCATCCCAAACAAGAAAATAGAATAGAGACAACCCAACTCTGCTGCCGCTATTCGATGGTGGTTATGATAGTGGAGGCGGCAACGATGATGCACCTATGAAGAAAGAATCATCGACATGGGTGGCAGCGGCGCCGCTGTGCATATCGTTAGGCACCCTCATCGTCGGCTAGTCCTAATCATTGGCGATGAATTCCTGAGCGCTAGAGCACACCGGCAAGATCATCACATACACCACGCCTCCTCTTTCTTGGGCATGCACCGTTTGCCGTTGTTGTTGCTCGAGTTTGTCGTTGCCTTGTAGTTGCATCGGATCAAGAAGCCTGTGGAGCCACTTCACTTCCTCGTGTCGTTGTGGCAAGATCTGGCCAGAGAAGGAAAGGAGAAGGCAGCCATGGCTCACATCTAGCCATGGTGGTGGTGGGCACGATGGGCGGCAATGGTGAGAGGGGTCAGGAATGGTGCCCAGTGAGGGGAAGCGGGGGCAACAATGGTGAAGGGGAGTGGGGATGGAGGCCATTGAGGGAGAGCGGAGGGAAGAGGCCAGCGACCGATGAGGGCTAGTAAAGGCGGCGGGGAAGAGGGCCGACGATTGGTGAGGGTGAACGGCAAGGATGTCGAGACCCGAATATGCAAATTCGGTCTCTCTGTGTAAACTGCACTAGTCCAGGATCACGCTAGTGCACACAGTCAAATATAGATGTCATCACAGTCATACACACGATAATAATAAAGGAAACTCGAATGTTGATAAAATATCAAGGTACGACCTTATGGCCAAGTTTACAATATCTCTAGCCGGAAGGGCTTAACAAAATAGCAGCGGAAATCCAAAATAAAGCGTAGCGACCAATCGACAAGCCACAAAGCTATCGAGTGGAGAACGGCCTAATCCGTGAAGTCGCCGTAGTACTCTCCTTCTGGAACCTCCTGCTGGTAGTACTCCTCTCCCTCAACTGAGCAACATAGGCGTAAAGCCGTGAGTACATTGGTACTCAGCAAGTCGTTTGTAACAATGAATGCAATATAATATGCAAGGCTTACCAATGGAAGGCTGAAAGGTTAATTTGCATAAAGGCATTTATTGATGAAATATATTAAATAATCTTGAAAGCGAAAGTTAACTAGAAACAGTATTAAAGAATAATCAAAGGAATAAACATAAATCACTTGTGAACACCAATCCACAAGTTAAACCAACAGTGAACTACCTGTCCACCACCAACATAAACCACCAAGTTATAAATGAAACACTAACCCTCGTGTGAAATCCCCGAGCAATGTCCATGACCGAGGACGCGGTTATTCGAATAGTTTTACACTCTGCAGAGGTTGCACAACTGTACCCACACGATGTAATTAGCCTCGATCTCAGGAAATCACAACAAGGCCTTTACAATGCTCTACCTTAACACAATCCTGCCCGCTAGAGTTTCGCATCACACCCCCCTTGCGCCACATCGAAATCAGCAACCATGTCCATCACAATGGCAGAATTGAATTGAGATATTACAAATTAATCAGCCAGGTCCATCCCATAATAGACATGTGGTTTGCACGATTAAACTCAGATCAATGGCGCACAAAATTAAGTCCTTAACATTACCCGGGCGAGGCTACCACATCCCCGAAGTGCAACTGCACCTCCCCCTTTACTGCACGATCACTCGCCCGAGTGAAACACCAATTTGTATAACCAAGCCAACGTCACACCAATGACGTGGCACAAATTTTAATACATGTGGCACCAACCACAATTCCATATGTCATTAAGTCAAATTAATAATTAACATGTGCTGATGAGATCAAGCGTAAATATAAACCAGCTAAGCAGTCTAATCGTACCCACCCATGTGACAAATAATCTAGCATCACTAATAAATTACCCAACCTATGGTGACAATGGTATCATGGTATTCCAAAGTATCAAGGAGGTATAATCTCAATTGGGCGATAACTACCAGTGCAAATGTTTGAATAAAAATAGTAATGCAATGTAATTTAAAACAAAATAATTAAATAATAGTTTACAAAATTGGGTTCAACATGATCAAGGTACACGACTTGCCTTCGTTATGCTCAGCGGGGTACTCCTGGTCTTCGGGCGTGAAACCTGCTCCTCCGGAATCTGAATCTAACGAGAGAGAAAACGACTGAAAATAAAGAAACACATAAAATGATAAGCAAATGAACTCCAAAATTCACAAAACCAGAACCAACAGCTAGAGCTCGATTTTAGATGAATTTAGAAAAAAGAACGGGGTCAATCGGAGCTAGGACGGAGGAGAACGGGCTCTCAGAAAATTAATTCCAAAATTAAATCGAGAAATTCAGAAAAGTTACTGTGCTGTGGACCCGGTCCATGAAATTCCGAGTCCACCGTGGACTCGGTCCACGTAACAGTGCACGGGGGCTGACGCGGCGGGGACGTGCTGACGTGGCAGCAGCATATGCTGCCACGTGTCACCCGGCTGATGTGGCGGCGACACGTGGCATGCCACGTCAGCTAGGGCTGACGTGGCGCGGCTGATGCGGCACGGGCGCGGGCGCGGGCGGCGGCGGCCGGATCCGACGGCCGCGAGGGCGACGCGGCTAGATTCGGATCTCGATCCGATCCGGGTGACGGCGGGATGCAACGGCGTGGCGCGGCAACGGCCGGATCACCGACGATGGCGGCGCCGCGCTGGCGCGCGGCGGCGCGCGGCGAGGGCGGATCGCGGCGACGGCGACGAGTGGCGCGCGAGGGGCGGATCGGCGACGTTGGCGGCGCGCGCGCGCGAGGCGACGCGCGCGCGGCGCGCGGCGCGCGCGCGCCGAGGCGAGGAAGCGCGCGGCTCGCGACGCGGCGACTCGGCGGCGAGGACGGCGCGGAGGGCTCACCGACGGGTTCGGCGTCGGCCGCCGCTCCGGCGACCTCGGCGACGCGCGAGACGCAGACGGCGGCGGCGGGCAACTCGGCGCGCGCGCGCGCGAGGATCGGGCGAGAGCGGCGGCACTCCTAGATTGCTATGTAATGAATGGCCGAGTTTGTAGTAGAGAAACAAGGACTGTTGATTTATACGAGTCATCTAACATTCTGTTTGGCTCTCAAGAATTGGAAGTCGATTATAATGATGGGCTATGAGGCTATTTGGTTGTCACCTAGAATTGAATTGTCAATTCCAAGGTCAATCCCTAGGTATGATATATCTAGAAGCAATCCCTTAATTCCCACATGATATATCAAACAAAGTCCTCTTGCGCTCAATACCATCCAGCGCATCTTGTGTTGCCAAACCACCGCCATACCCTGTCGCCTTTCTCCTCTGCTTCTTGGTGCTCTCACTCTGTCGTCGAGCTCTCTAGGTGGCTCTCGCCTCCCCCGCATGATGGATTTGTGAGGGGGAGGGAGCTAGGGAGGCATGTTAATGATGAGTATAAACTGTTCGAACAGCCATGCCCACGGTTAAGATCTAGCAAGGGAACTTATTCAAATTAGTTTCTATTTCAAAATCTTTGTGAGTGGGATAAAAATTTGTTGGGTAGATGTAACCCTGATTTGGCTTTCCCTAGGTGGATGCAACCTAGTGATGATAATGGATGTAAACCTAGTAGCAAAAACTAGCATATGATGAATGGAGCCATGTAACAGGTGGATATAACCTACACCGTTATAAATATTGCACACATTCACTCTCTTTAAACAAAATATGGTTTGGTTAAAATATTAAGTCATATGAATTTTCTAATTATCGTAGTTTCAAAATGTTGTCTTAGCAAATAAAAGGACCCAAGCCTACATTTGTTAAATCTTGCATGTATAAATATTGCATTCTGTATGTTGGCTCATAGAGCACTATTGCTTATGTTCACCCTCACTCACAAAATCCCTTAGAACCGATGGATCAAGTACATTACGCGTACTATGACGCCCCATGAGTTGATAGAGAAAAAGATGGAGGAGATTAAGATAGTCTCTAATGGTCTAAGTCTCACCTCACTCTTGCTGACTAAGTTGGCGTTTGCGTACACCAATATTATCCATGCTCTTGAATAATATCGGTCATACACAATTTACCCCAGTCACTTGCCTGTGGCGAGTTGTGCATTCCCCTTTTGCTTTCGCTTCCGCTTCCGCTTTATGTAATATATCCTTTTCAGCCTGATCGACCCTATTGTAAATTGACCCGACTCGGTTTATTTAAACTCCGATGAATGTAATATTATTGTATGATATGATTTATGTCATGTATGAAATGATTTAGTGATGTATTATGTGAGTATTATCTACTGATCGAGTGAATAGTATAGTAGTTTCACAGAGGATTTTGGATGGACTAAATCCAGATCCGACTCTTATATTCTAAATCATCTTATAAATATGGCTTGCAACTTCTATTTGATGGCTATTGCAATGTACGGGTCTAACTCTACTAGTTAAGCTTAATATAGCTTATTTCAATCTCGCACTGCCTATTACCTTGTTTGACATTTTCATTGCATGAGTAAGCATACCCTGCTAATGTATTTATTTATTTATTTATTGACCAATCAGTCAACTGCCGCTCTAAATTTCTGTATCAGTTACTTGCATCCTTTAAGGAAAACCTATCCACTCCTACTAACATTTTTTCTTTTTATTTTGGAAACCTATTGATTATATCTTTGGTATTTTGCGACAAACAGATTATGCAAGCATAAGCGATTGCGAGAGTTATGGCACCAAAGGATACATGATCAAGGTTCGCAATATAACCGACATTTTAATTTACATCCAGTTTATAAGCAATCAAGTTAGATCTTATTAATCATCAATTGGTATTAATGAATCCTTTGGTGGTTTCAGTTCCCATTGTTGTACATAATTTTGAATCATGCATTGCCCTGTACTTATATTTAATATTTAAAAGTTCAGGTTTATGCTTTGCGCTCTACAAAGAGCTAGTTACCAAGAACTTTGGCCATGTGATGAATGAATTGTATATTTTACTCAAAACGTTAGCCTATTCATGATCTTGTTAAGATCTACACCCTTTCAACCTCTTTTCCTAGAGTTATAATTTACCATTTAGGTTCCATGAACTTGTTGAACAAATGAATGCAGTGCACACAACATCGCTTTATAACTAATTTTCTAACAACTTTTCAACCAAGTTTTGAAAACTTTCAGCTACTTGTCTTAAAATTCCAGTTTTTGATTCATGCCGCCCTTTTCTTGTCACCCTTGTTATTTTCTTTAGCAGAACGTGTGGTATATTTCATCTGATCAATCCCGACAGAATGGGTGTGATATACTATTATCAAGAGCCTGTATTCCATCAGCACAAAAAGAACTGATACACGCTCATACCCCTTCTTATGCGCAGCAGTCTCTAGATCAAATCAGAAATTGTAAGATACGACACGAGTGTGCACAGTATTAAGAACGAAGAAAATGAATCTCGCAAAGAAAACCAAAATAACAATATTGAAGCAACCACGATAAAAAAATTTGGCGAATCTGATCGTAAATTTTTTAAGCATAATTTCGAAAGAGTACAAGGGGTTGTCAGTCACTTATAACCCTCTTGAATATTTTAGGACTTCAAAAGAGTACAAGGAGTACAAGTGCTAAATAATATCTCATCCTCTAATCCTCTCGTACACCCTTTGCTTTGAATAAGTATGCTTAATTGCTCTTCATTGTCACCCTCATGTTTATATAGTCTCTCATAGCCTTTCTCTAATTTAGAATATGAATCCTAATCCAAATAGGAGTAGGATTCCAATTCTTAGCAGAATTCATCTATGATTTTGCACACCATTCTAAATCATAAAAGACTAAATATGAGTGACCTTGACTCAACAATCTTCATCTTAACTTTGATACATTGAAGTCATCACGCTCCTTTAAGAATTCGCTATAAGTTAGCTCCGTATTTTTTTCTTCCACCTTTGGGAGTGTCCCCACCACAAAGACTCATGTACATCACCGTAATTTGCGTGTCAATGTCAGTACTAGTCTATCTGGACCCTCCACTCGAGAGATACTTCGTTGTGTAGTTTAGTTAACCACACCTCCTATTTCTACAGCCTTTCATGCTATAGGTTTGTACCATCTTTGAGCTCCACCTGTTCGTCGGTACTGCTTGGTTGGTCCCACCACGTCTTCCTTCTTTCAACAGCTCATACCTTTGTCTTTGCGTCTACTAGATTTTGCAACCGTTTTTGTAGTCCCACACATAACTATAGATGAGATCTGAGTACCTACCGTTGATAACACAGTTTTCTTCTTCTAACTAAGATTTTTATCAGACCTCCTATTGGTTGCTCAACTTTTAAGATTACCTTTTAATTAGTATTCTCTATTGCTCCTGATACTTATTATGATCACTTACCTTTTGTAAGTAACTTGTATAACTCCACCTCGAAGTGATATCTCACAACCTTTGAGTTTAAGCGACCTCATAGATATTAAATTCTTCTTTAAGCCGGGAATATACCAAACTCCTATCAATATACGATGTGCTCCATCACACATCTCTAATGTAATCGTTTTCACCTTAGTAATTGCATACTTTGTGCAATTCACTAAGTGAACTATTCCATACGCCGAACATAAAGATCCTTCGTTGAACATATCCCTCGCCGAACATACATGAAAACAACAATCTAATTATAATATCAATTCATGAAAAGTACCTGATTGACTGACAACTAGTACGTACGAATCATCATTTGCTACTGTTGTTGAACATGCACCCTTTATTTGCTATAAACTCAGATAATATTTTATCATGTGACCTTTTCATCGCAATGATAGTATACACGTGTGCCTTTGATCTTGCCTGTCTTCTTTCTATAATTTTTTCTACTGTTTGCAACACCTATTGCAGCCAATGCTTGATCACCTAAGGATGAAGATTTTGACGACTCTACCTCTAATAGATATACAACTGCCTCATTGAAGTAAAGAATGGTTGTCCTGACAAGAATATTCATCACTAATTGCTCTTATGATGATGGTAGAGATGATACCACTATGACAACCTTGTCATTCTCCCTAATTTCTCTCATCCATACTAGTCAGTTATGTGATAAGCTTGTTGAAGACATTAAGATGGTAAATGAACCATGTACCTTCCTTCATACGTAACTTCTATAGTTGTCGCTTCACCCACCGTTTTGCTAGCGACTTTGTCATATACAATTCTTTTAAGTCATCTCATAATTTATTTGGAAAATTCTTCTTGATCACTGGTGCTCACCTCATTGAAGAGACATAAATGGATTGTATTAACAACCTTTTGCTCTATTATTTTCCAATTTTCATCGAACGTCTTTTCAGTTTGTCCCATTCGAGAGCATAAATTAGGCCCTACTGGACAAGGATATTTTTTACCATGCATTATCACACGCAGAAATTTGAAATTTCTCTACCGTTAAATTTCTCTACTTGATTCCACATCGTTGCTATTAATCTTGATTTTGTGCCACCTGATGTTTTATCGACATTCTCACAAATCAAATTAATTCGACTTTGGCTCTGATACCACTTGTTACACTAACCATTCTTATGTGCAGCAGCTCTTAGATTGGATCAGAGTTTGAGAGATACGATACAAGTGTGTACGATATTAAAAACGAAGAATATGAATCTCGTAGAGAGCACTAAAATAACGACATTGAAGCAACTACTATGAGAAATAAGAGATTTAGCAAGTTGGCCACAAATTCTTTAAACCTAACCTCAAAAGAGTACAAGGGATTGTCGCTCATTCACAACCGTCTCGAATTTTTTAGGACCATTAAATTCTTGCCCTATATAAGAATCTAGTGCCAAACAATATCTTATCTTCTAATCTTCTAGTGCGTTATCTGTTTTGGATGAGTAGGCTTAATTGCTTAGTTGCTCTTCATGGTTACATCCATGGTTTGTATAGTCCATTGTAGACCTTTTTGGAGTAGAAACCTTAATTCAAATAGGAGTAGGAGTTCTATTCCTAGTAGGATTCATTTAGGCATCGTTTGTTTCGGCTTCAGTTTTTGACTTTTGACGTCTAGTTCATAATTCCTTAATTTCATCTTTTTCTAGCTTTTTAACTTTTTTTGGGCCTTTTGCCTTCTATTTTTTCCCGTATTCTTTTGCATTGTCCGTGATAGGCTAACATATTTTTTCTATTTTAATATTTTTTAAATTTAATTACACCCAAAAAACCATCATAGGCTACCAAAATAGCTTAAATGAGCAGCTCCTTAGAACCGTTTATAGCGCACCTTTCTAAACTGTGTCACTCTAGCTCAACGAGCAGGACGACTAGATCTAGGAGCACTGTCGGATCGAGCAGTACATTGAATAAGTTGGAACATATTGTAAGTTGGTGCGAACAGCTGGAGTAGCTCAGTTGGTTAGAGCGTGTGGCTGTTAACCACAAGGTCGGAGGTTCAAGCCCTCCCTCTAGCGTTTTTCTTTTCTTTTGTGGGTTTCCTTGTTTCCCTTCTGATTGGTTAAAAAACAAAAATTCCCACCTCTAAATCTAGTTATTTCATATGCGAATATGCCATGCACACACGCTGATATACTTCTGGAATGCGTGTTTTATTATCATAAGCGAACTTAGTCTAAATTAATAATCCACTATAAGTATATTCATTTTGTGGGACAAGGGAAAACAAAACCCCTTTCAAACACTGGTGCATCTTGACATCTTGTTTAGGGAAAATTGAAGGAAATCCTAGCGTAAGTTAGAGCAAATTTGATAATCTTCTAGAGCCCATACAGTTCTTGAAATATGCAAAAAAGGCCCATTTGTCATAGGCACCATCCAATTTAGTTTCTGATTTTTGGTTTTTGTTTTTTCACTATTCATTAATTTCGTCTTTTTCTGATTTTTTTTATTTTTTTAGGTTTTCTGTCTTTTTTTCGTATTACTTTGCATTGTTCGTGATGAGTTAATATGTTTTTCTATTTTTAAATTTAATTATATCAAATAAGCTAACCAAGCTACAGTAAAAAAAATAAGTCAACTACATTAAAAAAGACATAAGCCAACACCATTCTGAACACCCCTATATTTCATCAATTCTAATGAAAGTGGCCAATTTTGGTCTTTACTCGCCAGAATACATATACATCGGTATAGTGTTTGCAAGAATTTTGATATGCATCCATGGCAAAAAGAAAAAAAATCTTTAAAAGCCGCAATACTCTATTTAAACAGTAAGTAGATAATTTTGAGTGAAATCAAAATACGTATACGACAAGATAATTTTTTAAGGGGTATAAGGAAGACGCACATAACTCATGTATATCATACCTGCACTATATATATACACACATATATATGCACGTCCATAATATATACTATGAAATTAATCAGAGATGGCAAGAATTATGTAGCATGGAAACGAATTTGGATGAAAAACATTGGTGGCAAACTACTTCGAAATAACCTCTAGGCTCCACTCTAGGGGAAGTTATCGAATTTAGTTTTACGGGTGGGGTCTTTCTGCAAAAATACCCCCGTTGCCAAGTTCCAGCTAGTCTCAGCCTCTTGTCGCTCGCTCGAGCTCTCAGCGGAGTCTTCACATGGCGACTCCTCAGATCTCCCGCAAAACCCTCCCCCTCCTCCTCCTGGCCGCCGTCGCCGCCGCGGCGCTCTCCCCCGCGTCCGCCGACGGCGTTGAGGTGGTGGCCCTGACGGAGTCCACCTTCGAGAAGGATGTCGGCCAGGACCGCGGCGCGCTCGTCGAGTTCTACGCCCCCTGGTCCGCCGCTTCTTCCCTCCTCGCATCGTCTCTCTCTCTCTGGGGTTCATCACCGCATGTTTGTGTTCTTCGGCCTTGGTGTACGCCACCTGGGTTGGATCCGTGGTTGCCTCGGTCCCCGACTCGCGTAGCTCGGATCTTTCCGATGGAATGTGTTGGGGTTGCCTCTGGATCGGTGGGAATGGTCGCGCTCGTTCTTGGGAATCGACCAGTTTGGATGCTCTGGGGGGAACTGGATCGAGTTGCCGTTGGCCTGGAAAAATTCGGATCTCTATACGAAAATCTGGATCCCAAACTTTGGATCTTCGTATGGCTAATAGATATGGATTCGTGTTACATTGGAAAAAGTTGTAAATAGTTCGTATGTTGCGGTGATGTTAGTGGCTGGTAGTGCATCAAGTAATAGGTACTTAGATGTGCATTGCCTTAGTGAGTAAAGCATCCACTTCAAGATGATCGAGGACTGTGCTAAATAATCTGGCAGCGGGTATGCTGGATCATATCGAAATGGTTGAAATTGAATACTTATTGGTCTCGTAAGTCGGGATAAATTTTAGTTTTGTACTACTTGGGTGGTTCTTGTAAGAATTCATTGTGGGCATGGTAACATGGATTTAGGGTAATAAGGGTAAGCTTTCACCTAGCCACCAAGTGATGAGTGCTGCAGATCGGATCGAGTGATACAAGTAAATATTAATAATTGTTTGAGCTATAGCCGTGTAGGACCCTAACAGCATTTGTTGGATCGGCACTTGGACGTCA
Organism: Melocanna baccifera; assembly: GCA_036346265.1. Lineage (NCBI taxonomy): Eukaryota > Viridiplantae > Streptophyta > Magnoliopsida > Poales > Poaceae > Melocanna > Melocanna baccifera. Next base: position 25,228,577 of record CM070689.1, read on the forward strand.
AATCATGTCTACTGTTGCTTTTAGTCTCGTATCATATTTTCACCTTGTCTGAGAAAACTGGGTTTTTCATTAATGATCGTGTTCTTTAGGTCCATTCTTTCGATGTTTTGGTTTTGTTTTTTAGGTGTGGTCACTGCAAGAAGCTTGCTCCTGAATATGAAAAACTTGGTGCAAGTTTCAAGAAAGCTAAATCAGTCCTAATTGCAAAGGTAAATCTCATGATATTCGAAGTGTTCAGTATTTTATCACCATTGTTTTTGTCTCCTTGCTTGATTTTTTACATACCAACAGTTTTCAATCATTTACATCCTGCAAGGGAAGGAAATGGAAATGTGTGGAACAATCATATTTCATGGAGATTTGTTGTCAGCCTCTAATTGTATTAGGTGTTTGCTATGATGATTTGACTCCATTTGCTCAATCCAGGTTGACTGCGATGAGCACAAGAGTTTGTGCAGCAAGTATGGAGTTTCTGGCTACCCCACAATCCAATGGTTTCCCAAAGGTTCCTTGGAGCCCAAGAAGTGAGAATACATACTTCTTTGTTGATTACTTGGTTGCCACTTCTTTGTTGTTAAAACTAAAAACATACTGCTTACCACATTGTTTAGGTATGAAGGTCAACGTACCGCAGAAGCCCTTGCGGAATTTGTTAACACTGAAGCAGGTAAACTTTAACTTGTGTTGCTAACACACTTTTCAACCTTGCTATCTTGTTGGTTGCCAAATCAGTTGGGTTCTTTATGACCATGGAGCAGATTTTGTAGAATAATTCGATTTTTAACCATTGGGAACTCTACATCACATGCAATAAGCATCACGCTGAAGTATGAAATTAGCAATGTTGTCCTACTTCTCCCACCACCCTTTGGCCCTTGTTACTTCCATATGCTGTTACTTGGTAGTTGGTTTGGTATCATTCATCTTTTCTTTTTGAGAAATTTATCATTTTAAATTTAGGTCACCCTTTGCATATGCTGCAAAAGCTGCTGCAGTTACTTGTCTAGCACTGTTATATGTATATGTTGGCGCCTCTCATTTTCATTTAAATCCTATTAAGTGCCACCAGTTGAACAATCGGCGATTAGCAAACCAACTTTCCATCTTTACTTTCATAATGGCAACATTGCTTTAAATCTTTGTGCCTTCTGTCTTTCAGCCACCAATGTAAAGATAGCAGCAGTTCCTTCAAGTGTCGTGGTTCTGACCCCGGAGACCTTTGACTCGGTTGTCCTTGATGGAACCAAAGATGTCCTTGTTGAGTTCTATGCCCCATGGTAGGTTTTTATGATCAACTTGTCATCCACCAAATTCTTTTTCATTATACTGCTTCAATGAATTTGATTTCATTCGATGCCGGTTTTGTTTTACAGGTGTGGTCACTGCAAGCATCTTGCTCCGGTCAGTAGTAGATCTTACTAGCTTGAAAATTTCCAAAATAATGCAGTTTTCTTTTGCAAGCACTGAGTATGCATCTTCATTTTTTTTGGCTTTTTAAGTTCTAACTCAAGCTTGTACTTGTTTTTAGATATATGAGAAGCTGGCTTCTGTTTTCAAGCTGGACGAGAGCGTCGTGATTGCCAACCTTGATGCTGACAAACACAGAGACTTGGCTGAAAAGTATGCACTCTGAAATATCTGTTCTACTGGTTCTTATATGGATTGGTTCTCATCTTTATTTTGATGTAATTTCATATCTTATATTGGAATAATATGATGTTTTTCTAAGGGAAACATGCCATTGGTGTTCATGTACTTAGCTGAACTGTTATTTGTAACATATCTATTTTCTGACTATCTGGTAATTTTGGTTATGTATGCCATTTCCCCCATAACATAAGATAATTTGTAATCATGTATCTTACTTTCAGGTACGGAGTTTCTGGTTTTCCCACATTGAAGTTCTTCCCAAAGGGAAACAAAGCTGGTGAAGATTATGATGGCGGTCGGGACTTGGATGACTTTGTTAAGTTTATTAATGAGAAGTGTGGGACCAGCCGTGATTCAAAGGGTCAACTTACTTCAGAGGTTGGTCACACATAAAAGCAAATGCACCAGGGAATTACATTGGATGAATACATAATCTGATATAATCAATTTATTGCTTCTTTAGGCTGGGCTTGTAGCAAGTTTGGATCCTCTTGTGAAGGAGTTCCTCAATGCCGTAGATGACAAGCGGAAGGAAGTCCTTTCTAAAATGGAAGAGGATGTTGCTAAGCTCAGTGGCTCTGCAGCCAAGTACTAAACTTGCACCTTTCCCTCCACTACGTTTATAAGTAGTGTTATCAGATTTTTATGTAGGTAATGGCATGGACAGTGTGTGACTTCTACCTTTTTGCTTCTAAACCAGGCATGGAAAGATCTATGTGAACTCTGCAAAGAAGATCATGGAGAAAGGTTCTGAATATGCTAAGAAGGAAACCGAGAGGCTTCAACGCATGTTGGAGAAGGTGGGCAGTGGAATTTTCCATACCTCATTCAATTTGCAGATGATATTACTTAAAAACTAATTTGCATATTTCATCATATGGCAGTCGATCAGTCCTTCCAAAGCTGATGAATTCATCATCAAGAACAACATTCTTTCTACCTTTTCTTCTTGAAGGTGATGACCCATGAGCCCCAACCCGCCATTGGGGTATAGTCAGTAGTGCAATTCGCACCTGCCACGAAAGGAAAGCCAAAAGAAAAGAAAGGATAATAGATATCAGCAAGAGATGGCAATGAAAGTTCAGCGGTAATAGAACTAGTTGTTGGGTTTTCTGATGAACAAACATGTATCCCACTGCGTGGCGTTATCCCTTCTCTCTTTGTTATTTACTTTTGTGGATACAGGGATTGACTTAGCACTTATAGTTTACTTAAGAACATAAGAGGTTTATGTAACCATCGTATGGTGACACCGTACTTCGTTTTTCAATCCAATAATTTGGTAATGCAGTTTCTATATGGTTTAGTTTTGCACTTATCCTGGGGAGAGACGAAGTTCTGTTGTCTATCCCATTTTGCTCGGTCAGTCTTTTTTCTTTGCAACACGGGGATCACCAGCTTTGCTTTTTGACCTGAGAAACGAGATTTTTACCGTGTCTGTTTGAAAGCCCTTCTGAAGTATTCAGCATGCCAGTTGGTATATATCATTAAGCTCTGCTGGTTAATAAGAGATGCCAATATTGATCCTAACTCGGGAGTTCGATACTTCAGTTTGGACAGTCATGCTTGGGCTGCATCTCGAATGTTGAGCTGTAAATGAATAGATGAGATTTCTCCTATATCCATCAACACGTCTTTGGGAATCGTGAATTGATTCATACTTCATACTATTTTGGGCAGAAAGATAATCAAACAACATTGCAATACTGCATCCCAGGGGTTAATTTTACTCAAATGTTACAATGCCGCGAGTCCGCGATTCTGCAAGGCAGATGTTTACACTACAGTATATCAAACAGCCATCAAAGTCACGATTTGAGGCATGAGTCAGAATCTCCCGTAGTTAACATGAGAATGGCATGGTATGTGCGCTGCTATCTATTTTTATCCGTACTGGTACCAAATTTATCACGGCTATTATCTTCTTGCTTGAACTTGGGGTCACTCAGAAGTCAGACCATCATCCGATGCGCAGCCGTCGATGTGATCTATATCATGCTCCGGTCGCCTATAAACTGTTTTCAGGCCTCCGGTATCCAGCTTCATCATTGATTGATTTCCTGCAAGACAATGGTCTTTCTACCCCTTCCGAACCCTCTGGATGTTCATGCTCATGTTCATCTTCATGCTCGTGAGCAAGCATAGAAATCTCGGTACCAGAGAAGTTCCCAACTATCGGTAACGGTAACCGGCCGGTTATCGGGAAAACTGGTTGAAATTAGAATATCAAAATTTGATTTTGGACTGTTTTAAAACCGGTAACCGTTGAATGGTTACCGGAAAACCACTAAAAAAACCAGAAAACCTGATAAAAATACATGGGAGTACAACAATTAATGTATATTAAGTTCATACAATAGGTAATGTAACACAAAAAAGACCTGAATCAACATAGAAAGTGCATTATATAATCATAAATGTAAATTTATATTTAAAAATTTTTAATATGTTTTTTTGCTACCAGTTCCTACCGATTTTTTTGGGTTACTGGCGGCGGTACCGCCGGTTTTTCTATCCCTACTCGTGAGCATGTTCTTGTTTGCCGCCGAATGACAGGTCATATGCGTGGGGCCCCTGCACTCTCATTTGCACTGACCTTAGTAACGCTATTCGCCTCAGGTCTGCACCGTGACACATGTCATTTGGCGACCTTCATTTTCGCAGCCACGGCGAGCGTGAGAGCAGACAGCTGCTGATAGGGAGCAGCTGGGCAGAGGGTATGGGTTTGCGTATGAGAAACCAGCTTGTGGTTTCTGGAATCGGTGAGGAGATGATATTGGACTAGCTGAAGGGCTGACCATTGCATCGGTTTTGTTAAAGGTATTAGAGATATAATAAAATTATTTTAGTTGTATCCTTATATGTCTGGATTTCCTTATCTGTATATGGTAATTCCTCTATAATATCCTCTTGTACTTCCTATATATATATTGCCCATTGGACCTTTTCAATACACACAATATTTATAACATGGTATCAGATCTTAGGTTAAAACCCTAACCTTGATCTATTTCCTTTGTTGTTGCCTCCGGGAGGATTGATCTCCGGTCCCGGGGTAGCCACCTTATTGGGCCACGCCGACCCGCCGTCGCCTCATCTCCGGCTGCTGCTGCTCGACGACGATGTCGCCGCCACCGCCTCCTCGGCCTCCTCCAGCGCCTCCCTGTCCCGCTCAATGACGACGACGTCGTCACCACCGGCCGCTGCGTCGATGTCTGCGGCCACATCGCTAGGACACTACGCCGCCAGCCCACCCTCAAGCCAACGCTTTGTGCAGTTGTAGCCTCGGCCGCCGTGTCCACGTCTGCGGCCACATCGCTAGGACACTACGCCGCCAGCCCACCCTCAAGCCAACGCTTTGTGCAGTTGTAGCCTCGGCCGCCGCCGTGCTCTGGGCTCCCCTTCGGCTGCGCGTGCCTACGCCGTCGGCACCGGATCCAGCCTCCTTGTGCTGGATCCATGCTGTCCCCACTGGATCTAGCCGCCTCCGCGCCGGGCCACCGCCTTCCCTGCCTGGATCTGTGCCACCCGCGCCGGATCCAGACGCCGCCGGATCTAGGCGCCCGTCCTTCCTGTTGCGCCTCGGGCGTCTCTCTCGCCGGATCCCGGCCCCGCTGCCTCAACCCCACCGCCCCGCCTACTTCACATCGCCTTGGCCTCCGGCCGCCTCCAACTCGAACACGCCCACGCCCGCGCCGGCGTCGGCGCCTCCTCCCGGCCATCGTCGTCGCCCTTTCAACGTCTCCATGCATCGGCAATAGACAAGAGGAGGGAGTTTGGGTGAGAGTGAGGGGAAGAGAGAGTGAGGAGAGGTGATTGGGGAGGGAAAGAGGAAAATGTCCGCGGCCGTGGATCTTTTTGACTGATGGTTCGCGACTGTGGATCTTTTGTGTTTTTTGTTGGCCTCTAGTTAGCTACTGCTAGTATTAGTATTTGTTGCTGAGTTTACTATCTTTGAGTCCTTTTTTTTTGCTTTGACTCTTCCGTTTGCGTTCATCTCAAGTCTGTAGTCTCTATTTTTCAGTTCGTCTAAACCATGCGAGTTGATAAATTTATTGTCAGTCATAGAAGTGTAGAAATTTTGTTTTGCATGACTGCAGCCGCCGCTGTTCTCTCTGAGCCGCGTGCAGATCGTAGAAGTCGTTATGACGTCACCGCTTCTCTAGCCGCCGCCCCAAGCTTCTAAGGCCGCTGCGCTTCTCCTGCACTTTGTGCATTGCGTTACCGTCGTCGTAGACTTCGATCTGCACCGTCATGCTTCTATCTATTCCTCTTCGATTTGATTTGACAGTTTTTTCAAGAGCTGCACGTTACGATGACATTATCAAGACTCGGACTTCGGATTTTTTCTATTTTAGTGACAACTTTTTTCAGATGTAATGCTATTGCATATGCTTTGTATTTGAAGGGAGTGTGAAGGGTATTATAGATATAATAAGATTGTTTCAGTTGTTTCCTCATATGCATGGGTTTCTTTATCCGTATAAGACATATTCCCCTGTAATATCTCTTTATACTTTCTATATATATTGCTCATTGAGCCTCTTCAATACACATAATATTCATAACAGGTTTGACTTGCATTGGGGTTTAATTGAGTGTTAAAGTACCGGTAGTCATTTGAGTCTTCTGACATTGGTGAGTACTGGGAGATTATTTCATCCCTGGAAGGAGGCAAATATAAGAAGAAATACAAATCATAAGCACACTAATATGATTGCTTAGAAGTAGAAGTACTATTCTCAGTCTTCTGCTCAAATATGAATAAAATACCTATTTTCTACAATCTTATCATAGGGAAATTGTAAGATGGGTAAATCATAATTTCTACAATTTTAATATTGCTTTTGCATAAGTTTACCATCAATGCATGTTGAGTGCAACATTCCTGTGACTATCCTTTTAATCTAGCCAATGCATAAATGCAAAGAATGAGAAAAGTATCACTATTTGATCAGGAGCCCATATTGAATCTTAAAGCCAAAATACCTTGACACCATCAAGGTTTTTGATCGACCTTGGAGTATATTTTGCATATAACTTTTTGTTTGAAAGTGAATCCTAATTAATAGGCTAAATCATGATTATTTGTGAAAAAGCTTTTGAAAACAAGAAAACTTATTTCTCTACTGGTGACGCTCATAGACATCTTTACCCAGTGAAGTTTTATCCATTTGCTACTGCACCACAAGTGACAATAACAAAACAAGTAACACCCTCTCTTATCAGTCTATACTTTATACTATAGTATCACCTTCTTCTGGCCAATCAAACTTAGGCACATAATTGCATCTTACCCTTTTCGCTCCCCAGTTACTGCACAAGAATGATGGTTGCTAGCTGAAATTTCTACAACTTTCTCATGAAATCCAAAAACTTCAATAGACTCCTACATGCAAAAGAAAAGAACTGATTTACCATGCACACAGAAAGAACATGGTATGTGGAATAATGACTACAAAAAGTAAATGGACAAATAATCAGACTCATATAGCCCATAGCGCATCAGGAAAAAAGACTCAAATTCATATCAAGATAGAGAAAGGAAAATGAATACCAAACTGTAACATACATAAATTGTATGTCACTAAATATTGTAAAATCACCGATTAGAAATTATGTCTGCTTTATTTCTTAAGCCAGAGGTTCTAACATCTAATTTAAAGACTAAAATGTTATACTAACAAGTGACGAGGACGGCGATTAGTTAACAATGAGGACAAAAGGGGTTAAGAGAGCTACAAGAAGCAAAGCAGGAGGGAAAGGGAGAGGATTAGATAGCACCTTCTGGGTCTCCTGCGAGAACTTGTGCACGACACGTCTTCCGCTTGTGCTTCCACTCCTCAAAGCCTAGGGGCCAGCCATGGCGCTTCTGGTGGAGCTCTATGTAGTCTCCCTGCGGCTACAACCAACTTGTGCACGGGAAAATCAGCAGAAAGTTCAAAAAAATCCGCAAAGCAGTCGGGAAATGAGAAGAGTGGGGGATCTCGAGATGGATTGGAGCGGGAGTTGAGGTGTCGAGGGGTGTGGATGGAGGCGGTAGGGAGAAGGCGAGGGAGACTTACCATGATGGCGAAACCCTAGCCGTATGGGGTGGAGTTGGGGAAGAAGAGGGGATGGTGGAGGAGGTGGTGCGGGGTGGGGAGGAGGAGGCAACCAGCGGGCAGAGCAGAGGAGTGGGGGAGGGGGGAGGAGGAGGTGGAGGAACCAGGGAGGAGACTAATATGCGGTTGGTGATGATGGGGGAGAGCGCCGTGAGTGGGGCATCGTCCGCAACAGTCTTCCATTTGAGGAGCTCGGTGGGGGTGGCGGCGGTGGCCAGAGGGAGACAGTGGTCGGGCGTCGGGCGGGGGGGAGGGAGAGGTGGGGGAAGGCAGCGGCGCAGGAGGAGAGGGCTGGGCGGGGGGAGGGAGAGGTGGGGAAGGCGGCAGCGCGGGAGGAGAGGGCATTGGTGGGGGTGCGGCCATGCGGGGGTATGGTGAGGGCGGGTGAGGGCAGCGCGAGACCTGGAGCGGGGCTGTGCGGCGCCTGGGTTTAGACCCATAGATTTACGATGGACGACATGGATGTTTTAGAAGGCAGATGAATCAAAAGTTGAGTGGTGGTGAATCACTATCATCAATTTTTTTTAAATAGTAGAGATAAACTGTATCTAATGGTATAGATCACCGTAACAACGGTTGGAGAGTAGATCTTCATATAAAGAAATTAACTCTTACAGTACGGTTTTTCAGATAGAACAGGTTGACAAGTACATGCTTTGCTTGGCAATTATTGTGTTAGCCTCCGTTTTAGCATTGCGGACCAACCGGTTTGAATAAGACCGGGAAGGAGGTGGTGTTGAAAACGGACCAAATCTATATTTGTATCCAACAGAGAAAATCTGTATGCATTTTTGATCCGATAGTATCTGACAAATATTCGAGCTGATAGAATCTGTATTCAAAAATTGTCTTAATTGGTCGGAAACTATCGGATTCGTTTTTCCCCTAGTGTTCACCAAAGTTGACCACTTGACAAGACCACTGTTCTCGCGTATGAATTTTGAATAGAAGATTCCACGCCAAAATTCGTGCCACCATCATAATAGCTGCCCTTCCTAGAGTATCCATCGGCTACTGGTCGGCAGAGCCGGAACGGCGTGATGGCGTACAAGAGATGGCAGAGTATCCATCAGCTATTGATCAGCCCAGCCGAAACGGCGTGCCAGCATACGGGAGATGGCAGCAATGGTCTACGAACGTGTCGGTTTGTCAAATATAGGTATGTTTTTTTTGGATGTGACTAATGGTCTTTTATTATGGCTAATGACTTTTATATGTGTTTTTTGAGATAACGACGGACGATAAAGATGTCGACATAGAAGACATACATAGTTTTAAATTTAGAAAGCCATTTGGAGAAGCTTGCCGTTTATTTCGGCTTTTCCACAAGCCGAAGCCAAAGCAAAAAAAAAAAAGAGCAGAAATAAAACAAAACAAAAGAGGAGGCTCATTCTCACAACCACTCACCGAGGCTTCTATCTTTGCTTCACAAAGTTGTATGGGAGCAGGAGACAACAAGACTAGGCAGGTTGCAATAATCTGACACAAGGAACATCAATCAAACAAAAAGTTTCACACTTTGATTGATGTTCCATTTGTCGGACGGAAACCTCTCCGATTTTTTTTTTTTTTGGTTTTGCAAGTCCGAAAATTTCAGAAAAAATACCTAGTGATTGGGAATTTCAAATTAGAGTTTAATATACACATTTCAGTTAGTGTTAACCGGTGACGAGATATAGTTTATAGCTAATAATCCCACAGCCTCCAGAGCCCTAACTGCGCACCGATTTTGCAAACCAAACCGCACACAAATAAACTGCGGCGCACCTAACCTAACCTTAGATGTGACAAATTGCAACAACCTACCAAGCAGCCCATTATTAGCCCAGCAAACACATTGCAATGAGAAGTGGTTTTATGCTTTCTTCTCTAACAAGAGTAACACTAATCTTAAAACACATGAAGATATAAGTAATATCTATCCATCATTGTAACACAACCATCAAGTGTGAAATTGTTACTGGGAATTGGAGATGGATGTGACCAATTAACAATCAAGCCCATGATTCGGGCACGTGTCACATTTACAGGTGATACCAATATTCCAGGGAAGGCCATATATATCACAGGACATGAATGACTACAGTTTCAAGTATGTGCCTTTCATGTGGAGGAAGCAGGCGGCCAAGCACCAAAAGATTATCTCCAGGAGGACGAATGCCAAGGTGCCCCAACGTTTGGAATGGAAGATGGTCCGGAGCAGAGATTCGGTCGCATCCACCTGAAAAAATGCAGATTTTTCATACAATCAAGCCTTGAGATTCAACAGCTTTGGCAGATTATTTTCTGAACTAACCAGCGCATATCCAACATGTAAGATTATTACTGCTACTAAAATGTTGGGTATGTGTTACAGCTCGTAACGTTTAGGTAATATACAACAAATATGGCAGGAAGCATCGACGATAAGATATATACCAGGTTGTTCTCAGGTGACGACCAATAGAACCCTTGAATAAGTGTAGGGAACAGCTCACAAGCAGCCAGAACATAGACTATAAGAGCATTCATGCCCATCCACTGGAACATAATGAATGGCTTCTTAATATGAATAACATCGACCTGCACGAGATATAGGCTCTGTAAAACAGTACATCTGAATGCAGACAGCAATATCAGGCATTGGCTCCATAATGATCTGGTTTGTTAGATTAGAATGCACAGACCTTGTACAAACAAATATAAACATGGCAAAAGTTGCAAGTGTTATAAAACAAGTGATATCAGGAGGAATGTACAATTCTTGGCTGCAGTATCCAGAACTGGTTGAACAAACAAAATGTTACAAACAACAGTCCGAACCAAAGAATAGAAAACTTACTATGTAGTATAGCAACAACAGCAGGAATCCAGATACTCCACCAGTAGCAGCATGTAGCTCACTGTATACAAAGGCTTGCTGAAAGGCATACCTTAAAACCAACACGCATGCATCAGACCCAGAAATAGAAGATATAATTCAAATCATGAATTGCTGCACGCTGTGTTCTTGCAAAATGCAATGTTACCTAATAATTGTAGTAAAAATCCTGAAACTGTTAACACAGTTGAAGCCACCAGCCATGACAGCATTCGCTGTGAATGATTCTGCAGCAGAAGCAAGGTTAGAAAAGTCTGGAAATGTCAATTCGTTTGTAATTCCATTTTACTCAATACTCATGGGCTCGTACAGATAAGCCTATCGTTACTGCATTTCATGTGGTATACCTTGCAATGAATCAAAACATGTCCAAAATGCAACCCAACAAAGCAAGTCACTGCAGCCATCAACGTACTGTAAAACCAAAAATGGAGGTTATGTTTTGATTTGCCTACAAGATAAGCGAATGATCATCTGTAGAAAAGTTGAGATTTGGTTAACATTTGTTGGGGCAATGGACCAGAGTCTGGTTTGAATAGGTTGTGCATTTTTTAAGGATCAATTGGTGATAAATTGATAATGAAAAGTAAAAATAAGTACCTTAACAAACCTTCAGGATCAAATGGAGCCAGGCACCAGTCTGGTGCATTTGGAGGAAGTGGTCCATAATCAGGAGAATTAACACTGCATTCCTATGGGGTGAAAGAAACAATGAGATTTGACCGTTACTCGTTAGGATATATTACAAAATTTCTATCCTATACAAAAGGTGTCTAACTCCTTGATATTCAAGTGAAGGAGAAAAGCTGCAGGGAGTCTATTTATGGAGTAAACACCTTAGTCCTTTTGTACACTGGGTTCTTGTACAGGTGATTTTCACCGAGCAAAACTCGATCTACAAAGCCAACTGCATTGCAGGGAGGTCCAATACTACTTCTAACTCCACATTGTATCTGCTTATCAAAAATAAATGCAACAAACAGGAAAGTAAGTTCAACAGTACAAATAAAAGGTGTTGTAAAGGCAGAAACCCGGGGGGGGGGGGATCATAACACTAGTTTTCAACTACTCGATTAATTGTAATCACTTGTGTCTACCAGGGTTTCAATTTTCAAATCCCACCAGTAACCGGTGGTTCCCAGAAATGCTTGTAGGAACCAGGATTTAGAAAACTGGCAGCTCTTTTCTTAATTTGCATTTAAACTTTTGAATTCAAATTTCAATTTCTGGTTCTCCATGGTAATCAGCTGGGAACACTTTTTCAATTCAAATTGTGTTTGAATTTGAGTTTGATTTAGCAACTGCCCAAGATTTTCCCCTTAGTTTTCAGCAGGAAGTGGTACCTAGGTCCAGGCTTTTGCTGCCTAAAAACCAACTTCAAAGAAATATCCAAGAACAAAATGGTGACAACAAGATGGTCGATGCTAAATCTTAAAATAATACAAAGCTTATCAACTTGCTTTGCAAATATAAGTACAAAGAGAGTCAGTCAACACAGATGTGTCAAAGCATATTTAGAGGAAAATATATCAATCCGACATAATTGAATTGTTCCCCTAAATAAGAGACATAATTGAATTGCAGGAGCTTGAGTAGGTTTCATCCTTTCAAACATATCACCACATATAAAGAATCATCATGTGTTTAAAGCCTTAAAAAATATTAAAAATGGATAATACTACATCATGTAAGACAATTTTAGAGCATGCAGCATAATATCTTCGAATAAAATAAGTAATTATACTAACCGGGATATTCTCTTCTTACCATCTTAATTCCAACTTCATTGCTTGGAATTGAGAGGGTTGAATTATTAGTTTTAACTTCAAACTCCCAATTTGAAACATAAAGGCCAAATACCAAGCCAACATAAAGAGCTGAAATCATAATGGCCATGATCCTTAAGGAGATAAACAAATGTCAGTACTGATATTAGTATATCTGTCATGTTTTGAATTCAGAATTAGCCACACAGCTAATATCATAGGAAGTACACCCAAACTATGAAGTTTTTATATTTTATGACTATATGGCAAAAAAGTTATCTAATCATCTCTAGAAGTTAAAAGACACAACAGACAAAAGGATAAAAATTTCCAAACAAGGATCATGACCAATTAAATAAGACATTAAGACAACATTTTGAAATAAACAGCTAAACATGTTGTTCTATCGAGTAGTGCTTCTATACTTTCCTCTCTAACAAGAGTAGCACCAATCTAAAGCAAATAAAAAGGTAAGTAACATCTATTTACCATTCGTTTTGTTTAAAAAATTGTGCAAATCACTATTAAAGAAAGTATTTAAGCACCTCCCTGTTCTATATTATGGAAAAGATTATATGGAGGGCAAGCTCACGTTAACTGAATCATAGGATATGATCAGAAAGCAAGAACTAGGATTGGAGTACATGCTGAAAAACGTTCATGAAGAATTTAAAGAGCACAAAAATGAATCTTTCCAAAGTAAAATGTTATTCTTATTGACTAACCACTCCGTGAAGTATTTCTTCACAAATGATACAGGCGAGTCCACCAAAATATTGTTGACAAGCCAAATATCTGAAATTGCTGCTAGAAAGTATCCAATAGCTATCCTCTACCAGAAGCATAATAATAATTAAAAAATGATTCAGTAAATGGAAAAGAAATGCAACACACAACTTTAAAAGAAACAGATGTGATCTATATATTACCTGCAACACACCTAGCCATCGAATATGATCCAAATCGACACCATAAGTTAAACTGTGTCGTCCATGAATGTATCCTCCTACAAGTTAAAAACAATAACAATGATAAACTCCAATCCAAAAGAAATGACCATAAAAGGGTTAATGTGATCACTGTCTAGCTGGCAAAGAATTAGGGATAAACATAACCTTGCAAAATTACACCCAATATGAAAAGCTTGATAGCTCTAATTGCAGCCTTCTTAGTTGCCGCTGTCTTGTTTGGTGTTTTCTGTAGTGCACCATCCATAATTGTCAGATGTTATATTATATAAAAAAAAGTGAGCAGTGGTGAAATTACACAATGAGCACCAGACATCCAGAGAAAGATATAGAAATAAACTGTATTCTGAGGGGGCAGAGCACAACAGACGGGGACTAAAATTTTGTTCTTACCAACTGAAGTGTCCACTGTCTGAGGTGTGAATGACATACCATAGTTTAAGATTTAAAGTACATGCTTTCTGATTTATTGTTCTTAAGACAAGTAGAAGTAGCATTCCTTGCATAACCCATGGTCTGACCAGCACAACTTTTACATCAATTCCCAGTTTCCTAATATGAAATCCTGGATATCTGATGATTAAATAGTTGGCACAGAAGCTGGGAATGAAATGGTTTAGCTAAATTCAAGGGGAAAAGGTAGCCAAACCCAACAGATTGCACTGTGGAGGTTTACAACAATGCAGTGACCTTGAAAATAGGATAGATTTGCAGATCCTCAAACTTTATGTTGGCCCTAGGCAGTAAGAGGCCTCACAGTAAAGGTGCCAGCCAAATTCAAAAGGCTGAGTCACAGAGGTTTTCAAGATTTCATTGGTACTGGCAATCGAGTAGCTCTACAAATCCTCTTAAACTTCCTCTTCAATTTGAGCGGAAATAGAATAGCTCAACAAATCCCCAAACCCATATGGTGGCATTGTACACCACAGCAGGAGAGGCCCCAGGTTCAGGACGCATGGACAATAAAACAAACACACCGAAACATTCTCCATTTGATTCTTGGAATGCTTGTTACAGAGTTTTGCAGCAGTGAGCGGTCAGTAATAGGCACCAAGCATAGAGCTAACGAGCATGCAGTTGAGTTCAGTACTTGAGTATACCTTGAAGACGAGGGCGGCCGAGACACCGATGATGAAGAGGAAGCCGAGCATGACGAAGTCTGCCACCGTCACCCCGAACCACGGCGCGTGGTTTATTCCCGGCCACGCCCCGCCGGCGTCGTCCACCAGTATCATCATCTGCGCAAGCGCAAACACACAAGCTTACACCACCAATCACAATTCACACGCGAATTCCAAGCAAGGCAAACAAACCGGTAGGAGGCGGTTAGGGATTTGTACTCACGGCAACGGTGAGGCCGCGGAACACGTCGAGCGAGGCCACCCGCTGCGGCTCGGGCTTCGCCTCCGTCCCCGGTGGCTGCTGGGGCGAAAGGGATTTGGGGTAGGGGTGGATCTCTTCGGAAGGGGCGAGGAGGGGGCGGCGCCGGTCGCCGTCGCCGGCGATGGCGTCCATTTTGGGGGGTCTTCCGTTGGGTGCCGTGCGCGTCAGTGAGACTGGATCAGTTGACACTTGACAGCCTCAATGACAATGTAATTGTGTGATTAATATAAAAAACCAAATAAATTGAAACACGCAGGCTCTCGTAGCTCAGTTGGTTAGAGCACCCGTTTAGTAAGCGGGAGGTCTTGAGTTCGAATCTCAACGAGAGCATTCTTTTTTCTCACGATGAAGTCGAATATTATATACTACCTTTTCTTTTGGATCCATTTCTAGTGACACTTTCGTTGATTTTTTATGTCTACGTCCACGGATTTTAGAACAATTGAGTGGGTTTGGATTTGACCCCTTTGATTTAGTTCAAATTTGATTTGGATCCCAAAAGCTTCCAAAGAAATCCCTTTTATGCAAATTGTTGGGAAATCTGGGTTTAGACTTGTAAACCTGGTCCATTGATAGACATTCTTCATTTAGTCTATAAATATAGAGTCCCAATCAATGTAAAGTGCAGAGAAAGCAATAAAGAAATGAGTTCTCTTCTTATATCTCTGTGTTCAATATATTGTTTATACTATTCTGTGTTTGATCTATCTCTTTTGCATAGGAGGAATTGATCAGACTGTAATTGTCAGCGACGGTTTCTCAATACGTTATCAACACGAATCGTTCTGCTGAATCGAAGGTAATTATCGAAGCACTCTTAGATTGAATTGCAATCTTTTTCTTACTTCTCTGTTTTTAATATATTGTTTACACTATTCTGTGTTTGATCTATCTCTTTTGTATAGAAGGAATCGATCGGACTGAACTTATCAACGACGGTTTCTTAATACATTATTAGCACGAATCGCTCTGCTAAATCGAAGGTAATTATCGAAGCACTCATAGATTGAATTGCCTATCTAGATCGCTTTAAATTCCGTAAATCCTCTACGGTGTAAATCATCTTTAAACTACCACGAGCAAACAAGAGTCGCTAGCACAATATCGATTGGTAGATTATATGAAAAAAGAGCAGATGTTGATTGTAATGTAGATTAATTAAAAAATCGTCGACGCGGCCGCGTCGCCTGCACATGTCGTGTCACCATTCGGCCGCCCCCTACGGCCTCCGCGCTACGCTGCCCTACACATGTCGCTGGCCCAGAACCGCATAGCGCCATCGCTCGCACGCATGCCCACATGTGGCCAACTGCCCACATGGAGGTTACCAAAATTCTTACTTTCTAAAGCTAATTACCACAAGTTGAAGCTAGGCAAGATTTTTATGTAGTTTTAAACCTACACAATTTTAGAAAGACTCAGGCACTATAAGCAATAATCTCTATAAATATATTTCTAGCATAAGTAAATATGATAATCTTAGCAATTTCACAACTAAAAATATAAGTATAAAAAGTAGAGGGAATTAAGTAACCAAAAGACACACAATATTTTACCGTGGTGTTCGAAAACTTACCAGTTCACAATTCACTAGTAGTTGCCCTTCCTCCGCTCCGAAGATGACGGACACCAAACTACTCACAAGTTGGCATCGGGCCTGTTCACAATCTTCTTCAAGAGGTCACCTCGCAATCACCCTCCAAGCCACCTAGACAAGCACCAAAAGTAATAAATCGCAGCTTCACTTGACGGTGATCAAGTGCCAAAGGATCAATCTAGATGAATGCACTTGATTTTGGCTCAACCACCTCAAATTAATCGACAATTTGAAATTGAGGCATAGAGAGAATGCTCGATGCTCTAGGATATACAATAGCATCTCTTACTACTGTACTTGAACTAGTGGGGGAGTATTTATACTCTCACCAACCAAATATAGCCATTTCATAAAAGAATCTTGAAAAATCAAGGACATCGGTAGTACCGCTATGCAATTTGCAGAACTATCGTATTGTACTGTAGCAACTGTAATGGCTATATTAGAGCGTCAGAACTAGCTATTTGAAAGTCAGCGCGGTACTACCGCCATTGAAATTGTGGTGGTTCCGATTTCCGTAGTTCCAAAAAGTTAGTGCGGTACTACCATTTGCTCCGAGACCAAAAGTTGGTCTTCTTTGGAAAAACATACCGTCCAAATTTTTTGAGATTTCAAGTTCCGATAGTTCTGATCTGGAGTGCAGTTATACCGCTTCGTGGTAGTTACACCATTCATTTTTGGTACTACCGATATCAAAGAGGCTAAGTACTTAAGTGGGTGCTGTCTGGAAAAAATGTACCACTCAAATTTTCAGAGCTTCCAATTTTTGGTAGTTCTGATTTAGCGTGCGATCATAGTGCAATGTGGTAGTTTTGCCAAGTATACAGCGGTACTTCTGATTTTTGAAACAAAGCTCAAAATGTTTTTCAAAATAAGTTCTAAGTGCTTACATGATTCTAAATTGATCCAAATGGCACAAAAATATGCTGTGATGTTACTTGTTATGATCCCTCTTAATAGTATGTCAATAAATCTATAATCCGGTTTTTCAACTTTTATCCTAAGACCAGTAAAAATAAAAAGGGATTCTAAACTAATTGTACCTTTGTCTTGAACCATCTTGATACTCATGTTGACTCACAATATGAATTTTCAGTTTGTTACGTTCATCATTAGGGACTGAACCAATTTAATGCTCAGCAAACACATTAATCCCTTATTCACATATTATCATTAATTACTAAAACTATTTTACGGGCCTAGATGCTTTCAGCTGCTCGCGTGCGTGTCGCTCCCTGTCGAAATCAACCCAAACGCCGCAGGCCTGAGTGCCGCTACCTGCACGCACCGCCGCTCCCCAGCACCGTCGACTCGAGCCTTGCTGCCCGCACAGTGTCGCCTCGCACGGCTGTCCAGCCGTGCCACCCAGCTGTTCCAGTGTCGCCCCGCTTGGCAGGTCCACTAAGCCGCTCGGCTACACCGGGAATGCCCGCTCGGTGGTCCTGCCGCCTTAGCCGCCGCTCCGCTTGGGATTTGGCTGCCCGCCACCTCCACTCTTGAATTCACCGACTTGGGCCAAATTGGACTAGGTCCGAAAGACAAAGAAGAACAAAGGGGCACCCAAAAATTTGCAAAAAGGCACCTCCGAATTCTAAAACATTACTGGAGGGTCCATAGAATTTTTAGATAAGCCTATGATTTTCTATAAATTATGCTAACGATTGTAGAATTTGCTAAAAATTCATATTCTAACATAAAAGGGCCTCGAGAATTCAAATTTAGAAATATTTAACTTTGAAAAAGCATACCATTTAAAAGTACCACTGGTCGGGAAATCTTTACAGTAAGACAAGGATCCATGCCGACCTAGAGAAAAAGGGGAGCATTGATGTGTTTAGCGAACTACACTAGACCGGATATTGCTTTTGTCGCAAACCTATTAGCAATGTATAGTGCAGAACCTACCAAAGACATTAGCAGGGAATAAAGAATATCTTCTGATACCTCCAAGGAAGCAAAGACATTGGATAGTTCTATAGAAAGAATCAGGATCTGAGTATGACTAGCTATACAGATGTAGTGTACTTGTTAGACTCGCATACAACTAGGTCACAAACAGGCTATGTATTCTTATATAATGAAACCGTAATTTCATGAAAATCGACTAAGTAAAGTATTGTATCAACTTCGATGAATCACTCAGAAATCATAACACTGTACGAAGCCACACAAGAATGTGCTTGGTTTCGACAGATGATTCATCACATCCAGCAGTCATATGAACTGAACATCGTGCAAACTCCCATCATTATCTATGAAGATAATACATCTTATGTTACACAAATATAGATGAGTTACGTAAAGAGTCATCTCATAAAACATATCAGTCCCAAATTCTTGTAAGCTTATGAATTACAAACAATAGACGAAATTAAGATACTGTATTTTAAGTCATATGAAAATATTACAGATTTATTCACTAAGTCACTTTCAGCGTCTAATTTTGAAAGTTGTGTACGTCGAATGATGAGACTTAGAAAAGTGCAAAATTCTAGGCGAGATTCTTCTCGAGCTCACTATTAAAACTTGATCACGAAGATTGAGTACCTATAGAATAAATCCTGTAAACTAAAAGAAACATGGTGGATTGTACTCTTTTTTCCTTGAAGAGTTTTCCTCAAGTTTTTAATAAGGCAATTCGTGCAACACAATATAACATGTATCATGTAATCTTTCTCCTAATTTTTCCCACGGGATTTTATGGAGTTTTAATGAGGTATGAACGTGTTGGATGGGTGCCCAAGGAGGTGTGTTGAAAAATCTAGCCCTGCAAACCTGGCCTATTGATAGGTACCCTTCACTTAGTCTATAAATAGGGGGTTCCAATCAATATAAAGTGTACTTAAGAAGAGAAATTAATAAAGAAAGGAGTTCTCTTCTCATCTCTCTATGTTCAATATATTGTTTATAATATTCTGTGTTTAATCTATCTCTTTTACATGGGATAAATCGATCGGACTGGACTCACTAGGGATGGTTCCTCAACATAAATAACTATCTTGTCGTTCTCTGTTGCTACTAATTAGCTATGTTACCCTATGAAATTTAGCCAGAGAATATCTAAATTCTTGAAATCATTTCTTTACTCCTCTTACTCTCATCTTTCTCCAAGGATAAGGTAGGGTCATGAGGGCGTCATGTAACCTACTCCTCTCACGAACACATCTTTCTCACTTTTTTCACCGCTAATCTACTCTTTCTAAAAGCTACTTCTTTTAGCCAATACTATTTGTTTTTAGGAAAAAACTATCAGTCACAACCAAAAACCATCAGCCGCAGTCAATTCGAACACCTCTTAGGCACTTAGCAATGTGACAGCATTCCATGGGTGGAATTATGCGACTTTCGAAACAAAATAACAAATAAATCTATTTGACACTTCTCAACTTTTGTATTTTTTAAAATTTAATCCTCACCTATGGAACTGGATAACCGTTTAATGCCATTGCCGCCGCTTGCCAGCCTCCACCTCTCACCATGGGCCTCCTCAAAAATCTTGGGCCAAATTTTTTATCAAACCGTCTCCGTTCAGCTCTCCCCAAATTACCTTTTTTCTATCTCACCCCCTTTGCCAAATGTGGAATTGAGTAGAGCTCCATTTTGGGAAAAAAAAAGGAGATAAGGAGGCATGGTAGAGTACAAAGGGGAAAGAAAAGCTTTTCTGGCCACGGTGTGGTGATGAGCTCAGCTGGCTCAAGCGTAGCACGCAAGCTTGGAGGTCTTAACGATGGAGACAAACCATGGTGTCAACCTTCTTTCCTTATGCCCGGTGGCTTGTGGCCATGAGCAGCGATGGGCACATGTGTCGTGGAAGCGTTGGGAGTTGCAGGCAGAATGATACAAACAACATACATATTCATTACTTAGTATCACACATTAGCTAGATATATCCAATTAGATGCCACGTCGATTAAAATAGGTTTCAAATCGCTTCAGACGGTAAAATACACAATATTAATAGTTGAGGGGTGTCAGTTTCTTGAATTCGTAGTTGATGACAGAATCTTAGACAAACACGATAGTTACGGTGGCAGTGGACTTGTTCCAAGAAAAAAGATGATGCCCCAAAAAGCAACAACAACTGTTGTGAGTTTTTAGGGCTACTCGTGGCGGCAGGAAAGATAGATGTTGGAAAGTAAGAAATTTGGGTGAAATAGTGAGAGGATGAATCTCAAGACAATATATCAATCATAATAACCGGTTATGTGAGATAGGAATCTTCATGCTATGTAGGCAAATTATGTAGTACATACTATAGTAACTTCATTTATATTGGATAAAATCGCATGCTAGTTTCTGTTACTCCGTACTCTTTCTCACGAACAGGCCAAAAGCCGAAGCCAAAAAGAATAGGTCCTTATCCATGCAAAACTGCACACATTATACGCTGATAAAAAATGTAATAGCATATTTATCTGTGCGAACTGTACATAATATACACAGGTATAAAATATGCAATTACTACTCTAAAAAACGATTACCCATATACATGCGAAACCGTGTAGATCCATCGCAACCCCCCTCTTACCTTACCTTTTTCCCTCACTCTCCCTCAAACATCTACTCCCTCGTCCAAGTTTATAAGGCCTATTCTCATTCTTCACATAGACCAATGAATGTTTCAAGTGGCTAAAGTACCCTCAATCACCTCCTTAAGTATTGTATTTAATGCTTTTATTTCATGACACCTCATTTCTAGTTACCTATATACATGCACCATGCATGCATGCAGCTTGCATATTAATAGGAAGCATTGCTATTGAGCTCAAGCCATATCCATTATTGCTTTTGTACATGCATGCAAATTCACTACATCATAGCTCTAGTACTACCACTAAATTAGAGAGAACTTCATCACTTTGAACCGACTTGCCAAATTAGAGAGATTAGCACCAAATGTAACACAGAATTGGAGTGGAGTCTAATGCAAAATTGAATGAAAAATTATGACATTCCGCATATGAGCAAGCAAGTGTTGAAGAGGAATGGCGAACTTCCAAGTGGACTAAGATGCGATTCTCAGATTGTACAAGAAGCTGTCGACTATTCGAACTAGTGCTTTTGTCGTTCTAGTTGTTTCTTTTGGTCGAGTTTTAGCAGATGATTCTGTAAGCCAATTAATTTGTGTAAGTTAAATTTAGTTTTTATGAAAAATATAGTTTTATACTTGTCCATTACTCATCACAAAGAATATGTCATTTGATGATACATGCATGTTGCTAACACTTGTTTATAATTCTGAATTAGCAATACGTACATGTAGAAGACGAACATTAAAAGATGGCCATTACCGAGAGTACGAACTAGTAACAAAAGATAGCCATACGAGAACCAGAATAAAAGGACATTCATTTCTTTCTTCTTTTTTAAATAAGAAGGAAGATAAATCCTCAAAAACGTTGTTATAATCCTTTCAAGTCCTTAATCGTCAGAATTCACCTATTGCTCATGCAAGTCTTGTTCATCTTCAACCACCTCATCCATGGGCTCTACTTCCTCAACCTCATCCATGTCAGCGGCCTATACTTCCTCATCCTTGTCATCGTCCACGTCCATAGGTTCTATTCCTCGACCTCATTGGCATCTGTGTCCACTGGCTCTACTTCCTCGACCTCATCCGCGTCCATGGATTCTTCGACATCCTCACCCTCATCCATGGAGTCTGGGACCACCTCGTTAGTGAGTTCTTCATTATCCTCCATGGATGTAAGCCCAAACTCCATTTAGTTGGTT
Source organism: Melocanna baccifera (assembly GCA_036346265.1). Classification (NCBI taxonomy): domain Eukaryota; kingdom Viridiplantae; phylum Streptophyta; class Magnoliopsida; order Poales; family Poaceae; genus Melocanna; species Melocanna baccifera. The sequence continues at coordinate 25,250,638 of CM070689.1, forward strand.
TTGGTGATAATGACAAATACAATTGTAAGACTAATATGCTTATTAATTATGATATTGCCTAGTCTCATTTAGATGTAATAAATGAGAAATACAATTGTAAGACTAATAAATTTTAATGATTATAATATGGCTTAGTCTCATTTGGATGAAGAGGTAAAAATTATGGAGGTATGCATTCTACATCATATTCCAACATCTTAGTGTATTTCTCAGATACAGAATATAAATTAAACTCCACCAAAAGTTTAAAATAAATATGTGTATATATTTTTATTATATATTCTTGTATGCATACATTTAGGGGAGTTTGGTCTACGTTTTGTGGTTTCATTAGTATTGATCCATATTTCTTTTTCCATACATATTGGGATATCTACTTTAAAATATATCCTTTGAATATATAAAATTTGTGTAGTTCATATATACTCACATTTACTCAAATTACTTTATACTCAATTATTTGTGCATGAGACTAACATGATTATGAAGTGTTTGAAAGGTTTAGTTCCGAATTTTACTTGACGACTTGAAGATGCATACTAAGATTGATAAGAAGATCGACATGGCTTGAGACAAAGGTCATGCATGCATTTGAATTTAAATTTTAAAGCCAACTGTGCATTGATAGAAAAATTGGTAGTACCGGTGTGTATCTAGCGGTACTACCGCAGTGCGGTATAACCGGAATGGTAGTATGGAACTACCGGAACCCGAAAGTACCGACGTGTAGTTGGCAGAACGTTTTTTTTCTAGAGAGCACCCCTTGAAACACTTAGTCGCTCTGAAAATGATAGTATCAGAGTTTGAATGGTATGACCTCAACTCCTAAGCGGTACTACTAGATCCCGGAAGTTCCGGATTTGTGGGTGGTATGTTTTTTCAAAAAGGATCAAGTTTTGGTTCTCAAGATAAACAAAAGTACTGTGCCAAAAATCAGAACTACCGGAGAGCGAAACTACCAGACTTATAATGGCGGTAGTATCACACTTTAAGTTTGATGATTTTATATTCAATTATTTGAAATTGTAGTGGTTGTCATCAATTTCTAAAAGAAAGATTTAAAAATTTAGACACACCACTATGTGTAAATGGTATATTTTGGTAATTAATGACAATCACATTATGGGACTAACATTTTGCATGAGTTAGATGAGTAGGTTATATTCCATGATAATGAAGACTTTAGATGGCTTCAGATGTTGAAGATCATTAAGTAAAAGTTCAAGATGGAAGATGACTTCATGAGTTGAGGTATCAAGAAGAGAATGTATCATGTGTTGATGCATATGAAGATCTCGAAAAGAATATGATCATGATTTGATCATCAAGTCATTGGAAGATAATGATCCAGACTTAAAGTGAAGATGTGCATCATCAAGCTTCAAGGGGATGCTCAAGGCAAACGTATGACTAGCTAGAGTTAAGAATGTATTCTTAGTTTTTTTTATCGGTCTTGGTGTTTAGCTGAAAGACTGGATTGCTATTGTAGGTTTGCCATACTATTTAGAGAAGTCTTGTTTAGTAGATTGAGTCTTATCATGTGTTGATTGCTCAATCTCGTTTACCCTAGCTCTCCATGGTCTGATGCTATTATTTACGAATGTGTTTTATAAATAGTTGAGACTCATGCATCTAATCCTTGCAACATGTGACTATACTTTGCAAATGTATTTTGCAAATTGTTGGAGGTCATGCATTATCCCTTTGCATGGTCTAAGATGATTTATTATTATTTTCTTGGAATTAGACTGTGATAATAACTTCTTGGATTTCTTATGATTTATATATTGATTTAATGTATTTAAGATCAAACAAATAGATGGGTTGTATAGCCCTCTGAATAAGCTTTCCATTGTGTTCAAAATCACTCAATTCCCATATCGGAGTCAAAAGTTATAACCGTTTTTCTGAGTATCGTCTCTGCTGAAAAACTAAAAATGGTAGTATCGCAATTATATCTACGGTAGTTCTGAAAATCGGTAGTACCGTAATTATAACTGTGGTTGTACCACAAAATAGTCGTTATAGTGAAAAACGATAGTACCGCAATTACAACGACGGTAGTTCTGATTTTCTTGATTTTTTCAAAAGTTTGATTCCAACGGCTAGTTTTTTGTGTGGGGTATAAATACACCTTGTGGCCGATTGGAGAGATATCTTTGACACCACATTTCACTCTCTTAAGCGTAAGTTTCTTCACTCAATTGTGCATGTGTTGCATCTTGTGAGTAAGGAGAGAGATCTCTAGTTGCATGTGTTGCATCTAGAGGTGGATTTTGTATCCACTTGAATTTGTGTGTTCGTTGCATATGGTGAAAGTCAAGCAAGGTGCTTGACTTATTACTCTTAGAGGTTTCCGACTTCTAGATGACGTTAGAGGTGTCGTGTCTGGTGATCTTCTCAAAGAAACTTATGAGAAGACCCAACGTGTTGTGAAAGTTGAAATTCACCTACCTAGAGCGGGGAAAAGCTACCACTAGTGGAATTGAGGTGTTTGGCTTAATTCGTGAAGCCGATCCAATTCGTTTGGGCTTACCTCAACGTGGATTTGTGAGACCGGCAAGTCTCCGAATACCACGGTAAAATATCGTGTGTCAATTGTGGTTTGTTCTCTGGTGCTCAATTTACATTCAAGTAATTTATATTCATAGAATTAAATTGATTATTTGTCACTCTAGAATTGCAAACTTTTGACATATATTTCGATTGTTAGTGTACTTAGGTGTACCTAATTGATTTAGATTTTATTTGTGCTAAGATAAATTGATTTACACTTTCGCAACATAAACTTGATTTTAGCCAAAGAATTTTGAGACTGACTATTCACTCTCGTCTAGTCGGCTTCCTTGATCCTACAATGGTGTCTGGAACCATCTCTTGTCCTCGTCCATGGAGTCTGGGACCACCTCGCCCACAACATCTATGGAGTCTTCCACCCTGTCCATGGAGTCTTCTACCTCTTTTTCCATGGAGTTCTTGTCTTCTTTGTTCATTTCTTTAGTTTGTCTTGGATAGAAGTGATTTATTTTGGATGGTAACCGATAGTTTTTCTTGTAACTACTTGTTTTTTGTTTTTCGTTGGAGTACTCAAGCGGCAGTCATGCATGCAGTTAAAGAGTTAGGGCCTGCTCAGAATAGCGGTGGGCTTCTGCGATCGGCACTGTTTAGCGTTTGGGGTACTATTCACATTTTTGTCTTTTTTTTTGGTATTTTTGTATTTTGTTTTTTTCCCGTATTTCTTTGCATTGTCCGTGATAGATTGGTATGTCACTTTTATTTATATATTTTTTAAAATTTAATTATGCTCAATAAGTCAACTCAGATACAATATAAAATAAGTCAGATACAGTAAAATTTTGGTCAGAAGTCAGAAATCATTGCTATTCCGAACGCCTTTAAGAGGGGCATTAGGGCATCTCCAATGGTCCTAACTAAGTACTATCTATAAGGATTCCACATCATCTATAGAGTACACACTAAAAGCTAGCATTCCAAAGAACTATCTATAAGGATAGTTATTTGATGTTTACATGCACATACAGTCATTTATAGAACCTGCCTCGTTTTGCGTTATAGACTAGAGACGAAATAGTAGCTAGCTGTTTGTGTTTTGCATACTCTCTTTCCTCCACATAAGATATATGCTGATGTGTACATGCAAATAGCCAGCTGAGTCAGCACCATTAGAGATGCCCTTAGGGCATCTCCAATGGTCCTAGGTAGCAACTAGCTAGGAGACTTCCACATCATTCATATAGTACACACTAAAAGCTAGAGTTTCAAAGAACTATCTATAAAGATAGCTATTTAATGTTTACATGCACACACAGTCATTTATAGAGACTGCCTCGTTTTGCGTTATAGACTAGAGATGAAATAGTAGCTAGCTGTTTGTGTTTTGCATACTCTCTTTCCTCCACATAGGATATATGCTGATGTGTATATGCAAATAGCTAGCTGACTTAGCACTATTGAAGATACCCTTAGAGAGAAATAGTCTAAAATTTTGCATAAAAATGAGTGTACTCTTGTAAATCTGAACATGGCGAGAAGGCAAATGCGCCTTCCAAAGCTGGACAGAGGGACTATATAATACACCGCCCCAATTCGAAATCGAATCGAATCGAATCGTGCGTGCGCGACTCGCCCACAGGCCACAACCCCAGTCACCACGCGCCGGCCAGGCGTCGCTAGGGTTTCGAGGAGGCCGCCTCCGCGAGGGCGACGATGTCGCTGCGGCCGAGCGAGCGGACGGAGGTGCGGCGCAGCCGCTACAAGGTTACGGTGGACGCGGAGGAGGGCCGCCGCCGGCGCGAGGACAACATGGTGGAGATCCGCAAGAGTCGCCGCGAGGAGAGCCTGCTGAAGAAGCGCCGCGACGGGCTCCCGCCCACCGCCGCGCCGCAGATGACCCACTCCTCCGCTTTGCAGCAGAAGGTTTGATCCCCCACTCGCTCTCTCGCTCGCTCCTCCCCGATCTGATTGGTCTGCTAGGGTTCGTGGCTGGGGAGTCTCGATCTGACGGTTTCGGATCTGTTTTGTCTCTGTACGCGTGTGCAGTTGGAGGTCTTGCCGGCTATGGTGCAGGCGGTGCTCTCGGACGACAGCGCCGTGCAGCTGGAGGCCACCACGCAGTTCCGAAAGCTGCTTTCCATCGGTGAGATTTGAATTTTATGAGTTTTTTAATGCTTATGGAGAAAATTGTTGCGCTAGGAGCCTAGGACGAGTTTAGGGGGTCCAAATTCGTTTAATTACGGACTAGTAACTGTGAAGGTTTGGCGTCCAGTTCTAGATTTGTTGTTTGGGGGGGGTGAATTGTGACAGGTTTGTTAAGAGTATACCTGTGGATTGAGTGAGGGCAAAATCAATTGCTTCCTCTTGTTTTCTTTTGAGATTTGAAATTAACTGAATATGTTAATTTCATCTTGTTGGGCTTTAGGAAATTTTGATAAAGAAATTGTTGTTGCTCGAGTATTTGATTTTACGAATCACATGAATGTTTTTTCAACGATCTGCTGAGCTTCTGTGTGAACTGTTTGTCGATCTATGAAATACTAGTTATGGTTCCGTGAAATGTAATACTAACTAGTAAGGTGCCCGTGCGTTACAACGGAAAATCAAATAGGGAAAAACCCTTATACCAGTCTACAACATGCTGATTGACGGATTTCTCCGCCCCACCAAACCTGTGCGCTCCTCCCCTCTTAATTCCTCCACTCCACCGAACCCGTGCGGTCCTCCCCTCTTAATTTCTCTGCCGCCTCCTCCCCTCCCTCCTCCGCCACCGCCTGCCCCGCTCCTCCGCCGCCGCCTCCTCCTCCGCTCCACCGCCGCCTCCTCCTCCCCCCACCCCGCGCCGCCGCCGACGCCTCCTCCTTCAGCAGTAAGCAAATTGATGCAACAATAGCTATGTTATGAGTGAAATATAGCACATAAACAACATAGTATAAGTATCGAATCTAATATAATATTGAGATTAATTTAAACAATAAAATGACAATCAAGCGCAAGGCATCACATCACAAATTATAAGCTGGAACCTTCATAATGATGACTTCAGATTATAGGATATGTTTTGAGTAGGTGCTTACTGTGGATGAAGTCAGCAGCCTTGCAAAGGTTCTCAAATGACGGTGCATAAAGGTAATCTCTAGTTGGTAGCACCATGTTTTCAATCCCATGAGCCTAAAATCAGATAGAACATTCAATTACGTGGCACTGGATGCTTAATACAATAGAAAAGGTAATGATCGCGAAGAGGATCAAGACTAATTAATTGAACATTCTAACACGACAAGAAACAGAGATAAGCAACATGAATCCATCTTAGAATGGAAGTTATAATGGAAATTAAGGAAAAATAGTATGTTTATAAAACATGCACCAAACATACAGTTACATGTAAAATAAGTCAGAATAGTGGAAATGAGAACAGCACATCAGATCTTCAACACCAAATTAGCAACTTTGCTGCACTAACGCTTTTGCTGCCATAACCACGGCACTTGTTTGACCATGTATAATGACCATACCATCGATATCGACTCTTCAATCTACCACAACTACCAACGTAGCACAATACCAATCTACCTAACAAACCCCATTCACCGATCCATCACCAAACAAAAGGGCACCAAGCATTGCTTAAATCTCGGATCCGATTGGTGCACACCAAGATGGCAAACAATGATGCACTAATATTTGTTCTCAGTAGAAATCGCATCGTTGTCCTAGACACCACCGATCGTTCTAATAAGAACCAGATTAACGGTGATGTTTGGTTTCGTATGTACATAATTTGATTTACACCTAGAACATGCCATTAGGCATCGACTACCCAACAACTAATATGCTACCGTCATACATGCAAGAAGGGGTTCACAAACAAGTCGTGGAGCTCACCTTTATTGTTCTATCACAGAACCAAGATGCAGAACCATTCATTCCTTGGTTCAAATGCTATAGATCGCACTCCAACCCAAGTGACCACCGATGACTCGCATACATTTAGAGAAACCATTAATACAAATTCGTGAACAAACATAAAATGCATTTTGTTGTTATCCATTGAGAACCAAGATGCTCTTATACACGATCTACTTGAAAGCACACATGCGTAAGAACGTGGATGGTTAATCGTTTTGGATGGTATAGTGGTTTGGGGTGTGGATGTTAGAATTACATGCATGCACAACAAAGACAAGATAAACCTTTCTTTCGAACCACAAGGCTACACCAATTTTCCATAAACTTTTCCCCGATGTGCCAAACTGTTAATGTAATAAACAATATGGAACCCGAAAATGAACGAAAATATACCCGATAGTTCTTCCGAGAGCATGCCATGTAGGCGCGGCCATCTACTTGGTATCCTTTCCATCGGTGCAGATGTTAAGAATCAAAGAGATCAAGACATCAAAGAAGCGGTATCATTCAATAAATACAATATCGAAACCATGAAGTCATAGAAGCAAAGACAAGTGAACAAATCACGGTGACCCAGAATTGATAGTGCGGTTGTATTTTTGCACTGTACCGCAAAGTCACTAAAGAAAAATAAAAAGAAAACTCAGTGCTAATAAAAAGAATAGTAAGCAAGGTAACAACGGTAAGAGAATATGAATGCACTTACGGTGTTTTTGGTAGCATAAGTGGTGCAGGGATAATGGCATTACTAATCCCTTCCCTATGACCATCTTTTGTTTCTTGTGTCCCTAACAAGATAATTGTGAGCTCAAATAAAATGAAATAGAAATATCAATACTAAGGTTAACATGGAAGTTCAGATCATTAATGGTGCTAGCAATGTATAAGCAATTGTGCTAGCATTCAAGCTGTTGCACCTTAAATCTCCCCTATTTCTTCTTTTTCCTAGGGTTCATCACTTGCTGGCATGAAAGCCCACTCTAGCTAGCCAATTGTTCCCAAATACCAAGAGATTTACTTACGAAGGCAACACTGCTTTCATCTAACAAAGCGGACGAAGAAATTTACGAAGCGCCAACACGGTGGAAGGAGCGCAGCCTTCGGGGAGGAGGCGGCGGCGGCGCGAGGTGGGAGGAGGAGGAGGCGGCTACGCGGGGGGGGAGGAGGCGGCGGTGGCGCGGGTAGAGAGAGGGAGGAGGCGGCGGCGCGGTGTGGGAGGAGGAGGTGGCGGCTACGCGGGGTGGGAGGAGGCGGCGTGGGGTGGGAGGAGGGCGGAGCGAGGGCGGCGGCGCGGGGTGGGAGGGAGGAGGAGGCGCGCGCGGGTGTTGAGGCGGCGCGCGCGCGGGGGGGGGAGGAAGGAGGCGGCGGAGCGCGGGCGGGAGGAGGAGGAGGCGGCGCGAGGTGGGAGGAGCAGGGTCTGCAGATTCGGCGGCGGAGGAGAGGGGAGGAGGAGGCGGTGCGGGGTGGGAGGCGGAGTGGGAGGGGAGGCGGAGCGGAGCGGGAGGGAGGGGAGGAGGCGGAGCGTAGTGGGAGGGAGGGGAGGAGGCGGAGCGGAGTAATTTTTAGGGTTAGGATTTTATCTCGTAATCAGATCGAATGGCTGAGAAGAGAGGAGTGACGACGGGTCAACCACCAACTCCTTCTTTTATAATAGTAAAGATTATGGTTCCGTGAAATACTTGTTTCAATAATCATGAAGAGGATTTATGTTCTTTAGTTTATACATGTTTTTTATACTTTCAAGAGAACAACTTTAATTCACTTCATGGGATTTTTGGACAAAGTTTAACAAGATCTGGTTGATAACATGACTACTTCCTTCTATGTGAAAATCGTGAAAGGTTCACTTGCTTATGAGTTGCTTAAATGTTTGTAGAACGGAGTCCTCCTATTGAGGAGGTAATCAACACAGGGATGGTGCCTCGCTTCATTGAGTTCCTCACACGTGAGGACTACCCCCAACTCCAGGTGTGAGAACAATCTCAATGATCCAATCACACATTGATTTGATTTTACTTAGTGTTAATTAGTGACATTTGTGAAAATTTACCTTTTCCTTGGGGTTTTTTGGGTGCAGTTCGAGGCTGCATGGGCACTCACCAACATTGCATCAGGCACATCAGAGAACACCAAGGTCGTGGTTGAGTACGGTGCTGTGCCCATCTTTGTCGAGCTCCTCAGCTCCCCCAGCGAGGATGTCCGCGAGCAGGCATGAGAATAATTTATGGAAAAATTGTCTTTTCCTTAAGAGACTTGTACTGCATGGTATTTAGGTTGGTGTGTTTCTTTTTGCAGGCAGTATGGGCTCTGGGGAATGTTGCTGGTGACTCTCCAAAGTGCCGTGACCTGGTGCTTGGGAGCGGTGGGTTATTCCCATTGTTGCAGCAGCTCAATGAGCATGCCAAGCTTTCGATGCTCAGGAACGCCACATGGACACTCTCCAACTTTTGCCGTGGGAAGCCACAGCCGAACTTTGAGCAGGTTTAATTCTGGGCTGGTGTCTCATTTGTCCTACTAATTGTAAATGTTGTTCCTTAGGATGATTTGGTTAACTAATGTGTGCTTGAGCAGGTCAAACCAGCGCTTTCAGCATTGCAACGCCTCATCCATTCCCAGGATGAGGAGGTGCTGACTGACGCCTGCTGGGCTCTCTCGTACTTGTCTGATGGAACTAATGACAAGATCCAAGCTGTGATTGAATCTGGTGTGTTCCCACGCCTTGTGGAGCTTCTCATGTGAGTACCTTTTCTTTGTCTTGGTAGCCCTTGAGCTACCTAAGGCCATGACAGATGCTTGAAGTTCTAATTCCTTTTATTTATTTTAGGCATCCTTCAGCATCAGTGCTCATTCCAGCTTTGCGCACGGTGGGTAACATTGTCACTGGGGATGACATGCAGACTCAGGTAATTTCAATTGGCGAGTTTAATTTCTTTTTGGCCATGTAGTTTGTTTGTTTGTTGTTTTGTTATTTATGTTTCCTGCTCTTACTTGAAATGAATACTAAAGCTGTCTGTTGTTGCAATGATTAAAGAGCAGTAGTGTCTTTGGAAATTTAACTCTGCATCTGTCTGCTTGATACACTTGTTGCTTTGTTTGCTTGGGATGATAACTATATAGCTACATTACTGTTCTATAGTGTCTAGTTATGATGAAGCTTCTTTAGTCCTGCTAGCGTTGTAGATAAACCACAATTATGTTGAATGACAGTGTAACACTGTTACACTAATAAATGAGCTATAACCCTGTTACATTAAATGTGGTAAAATTTTTCTCTCGGGAAACCCCTCTTTGTTTTTGCTAATGTCTTCTACCTGTTGTGTATAATCAGCTCAACTGGCAAGCTGGAATTTTTATATAGTGAGGAAAATACAGCAAGAACTATAGGCTTTTGGTATTTATTGTTAGGTTCTACTGCGTCCACTATGTTGGCAAGATTCCGTTGCCTTTGAATATGTTCTCAGGCCAAGGCTTTAGAGTACAGTGTCCGGGATTTCTTCATTTGTAATTTGTATATGTCTATTATATATGTTTGCTTGTTGTATCAAATAATGAATGGATCTGAGCACTATAGAAGAACACAATAGCATTTATCTGGGGTTTTATTTATTTTTAGATGATAAAAAATTCCTTAGTTGATATTGTCTTTGGAACTCGTCATTGTGATAACTAATATAATAGCTAGATTGTTCATTGTGAGATGCTGTGTAAAGTTCTTATGTGAAGTTGGTCAGCATTCTATAAAATCCATTCCAGTATAATTTCTGAGTTATTACGGAGGACTCGATCACCAGTGATGTATGGTTGAGTGTCTCCATGAAGTGCACATGTTTGTCTCGCTTTGATCAATTCTACATCCATTTAGTATAAAGGTAGTTTGATAGTGAAGTACTGTTCTGGCTATCGACTATCAGTTAAATCGATAGCTGTTTGCATGGGATTAATTAAATTAGGTTCACGGTATCAATTTTGGAGAACTTATGGAGTCAATTTTTAAGAGAATAGTGGCATCTTTTATGTTCTGATTAATACTTCTCCCTTGCTGCAGTGTGTTATCGATCATCAAGCACTTCCCTGTCTATTGAACCTCTTGACTACCAATCACAAGAAAAGCATCAAGAAAGAAGCATGCTGGACTACCTCAAACATCACAGCTGGTAACAGGGAACAGATTCAGGTTGGTGTGCTTGGAAGTTAGAATTAGTGTATTGGTATTGTCCAGAAAGAAAGGGACAAGCATTTTGCCTAGCACAAAATTTCACAATCCTGTCCATATTGGAACCTCGTTTTGAGAAGACAACTTAATACTTGTGTGCATACAATGCTGTCATGTAGCCACATTAGCTTAACTGTATTTGATTAAGTGATGGGAGCATGTAGAAAAATAGCAAGCAATACCTTGTAATGTTTATGTTGTTTCCTTCGTCGAGAGAAGATCCACCCTGCTAAAATATTGTTGTTTGTCTGCAGGCTGTGATCAATGCGAACATAATCGCTCCTCTGGTGCATCTTCTGCAAACTGCCGAATTTGACATCAAGAAAGAGGCAGCTTGGGCTATTTCAAATGCCACTTCTGGTGGAACACATGATCAGATCAAGTATGGGGACTTCTATTTTTGCTTCTTTTTGTGCTTTGTTATTACTAGTATGTATTTTTCATTTTTTTTCTGGCAACCTTGGCAAATGTATGAAATGTTGAGCAGGTACCTTGTTGCCCAGGGTTGCATCAAGCCATTGTGTGATCTGCTTGTTTGCCCGGATCCCAGAATTGTAACAGTTTGTTTGGAAGGTCTCGAGAACATCTTGAAGGTTGGGGAGGCGGAGAAGAACCTTGGGGCAGGGGATGTCAACACCTATGCGCAGATGATTGATGATGCTGAGGGACTTGACAAGATTGAGAACCTTCAGAGCCATGACAACACGGAGATATATGAGAAGGCGGTTAAGATGCTTGAGTCCTACTGGTTGGAGGAGGAAGATGACGCCATGCCCTCAGGTGACAACACTCAGAATGGTTTCAACTTTGGAAACCAGCAAACCTCTGTTCCATCGGGTGGATTCAACTTTGGCTGAAGGTATGCCCTCTTTAGCAGTTGGATTAAATTGGATGGCATACATTGCATGTGGTCGGTCGTGGAGATGTTGTTTTCTGATGTTATGTTGTTCATGCAGATGCCCATTTGGAATGGTGTACCACTGTGCCTTAGCTACTTGCTTGGGCTAATCAGAGTTGGGGGAGTCTTGTCGATCGAGTCATGGTTGGGTCCCGTCGGTCTGGTCTCAGGCAGTCGTCATTGTCAGTCCCAGTAAGCAGGGTCAGTCCTTGGGCCGCATTGCCAGTGGTGCAGCTCGGTCAATGGTCAGCCTTCAAGGTTCAGCCGGTTGGATCTTTTGGGCTCTGCCTCACCCAATGGTGGGAGCATGAGGAGAGGGCGTCCAGAGTGCAGGTGTTGTCGGGAGTCACCAGTCGGGTTTTGCCTTCTATATAGCATGAATGAATTATATTATTATCTGTTTGAGGTGAGAAACAACATTGAAAAAATAGGGTACTCATGGTTTCACGGTTGCGTCAGTTTTTGTCAAAGCGTCTCCATGTTGTATGAACCTGTCGCAAGAGTGTTGCACAACTTATAAAACATCAATAGCAACTGGGTTTTGGGAGTCCCACGCTGGTCTATTCGTTTGGTTGATTTTATGTTTCGCAGTTTTATCCTATGATAACGTTGTGAACCCATATTATGGTGTAGCACATGAAAGTAAAGGAAAAGAAAAGAAAGCTGTCTTATATTTTTCGTATGTTCCATCGCTTCGCGATCAATATTCCCGTTTGGATGATCTCTATGCTAGTACTGTGTGTTAAACGTTCTGGATGTTCATTCGGGGAAGGAATAGGATTCCTCTGAAGCAAGTGGTTTTGATCTTTGGTTCTGGCTGGGTGTGCCTCCCTGTATTGTGTTACGTCTCTGATTATTGCATCTCATCGCAATCCCATCATCACGGTGGCAACAGCAATGTTTTAAGGGATTTTTGCGAAAATCTACTTTCGAGTGAGAAGTTTGTTAAAAATTCACCTACATCTTAAAGTTTGTTAAAAATTCATCGACAAGTTTTATGTGGTTGCAAATCTTCACTCTCAATTGCTAACTTACTTGTTGAAGCTCCTGGAAGATGAGAATTGCTAACCAGGTTGTCTCCTATTGAGGGAACTATGTCGAGTCCATTCAGGCCATAAGAATCCTCCCGTGCAGCCATAATATTGGTGCTTCCTGGTCCCTCTATTCTCTCACTCTAACGTCGTGCTTTATTCTCTCGTGTATGCCTTTCGTGCGTTCTATCTATGTTAACATACGGTCTTCTCTGCTCAGTCTATTGAGATCGGTTCACTAGGATTGCCATCTAAGTATCATGTAGAAACTTAAGCAAGTAAATTGACTATAGAGAGTTAGGAGTTACAACCATATAGAATTCATAGGTGAGTTTTTTTTAATGAATTTTGACACGTATTTTGGTTTTCGATAAAGTCCCTCGTTCGCAGGTGGATTTTTGCAAAAAAAAAAACCCCCCGTGTTTCAATGATTGGCGACCATGTGAGCGGCCGACGGTTGGGAGCTGCCCGTGGATTGAAATCGCTTTGTTGTTGTTCCGGTGGTGTTGCTCAGCAAGCAAAATCTTCTTGCTGTTCCGGTGGAGTTGCTCTTGGTTAGTTTCGATGATCAGGCTCTATGTTGCGATGTGAACGCCCTGGTTCATGGTTATGGCTATCCTCTCTGCTCTCTCCTGTGGCAGCTCTGTTGGGCCTGGACCTAAACAAGCTTCAGATTGCCATTGCACATGTTCGATGGTTTGGAGATTTCGGTTCGTCGACTTGGGATGATCACGTTCGCAAATGGTAGCCTTAGGGCCAGGTTGCTGTTGCCGCGAAGATATTGCCGTTCTTTCAACCAAGTTCTATATATATTCTAAAAGTATAAATAAGTGCTTTTCAAAAACCACCGCAATGCTAAACGGAGCCTTAGGCCATAAATAGCTGGAGATCGGAATAGAGGGATTTTGGTGGATTTTGCAAAGCTCATGAAAGTTCCTACTCTATTATATCTAAGTTTTAGTGATATGCCTTAAAGACAATCATATAGATAATTATATTATTTCTATATTTATGATCTTTTGAATAATATATTATTTTATCTCTTGAATAAATATCTTTTGTATTGATCAACAGATATGTGATTTGTTCGTAGAACTCTTTATTCATATTTTGGTGTTATTCTAAACTATCCCTGACTTTATATCATTATATGGAAAAATTATGATTTATAGATCAGTACATGTATTGATTGATGATCATATTTCACAGATCATGGATATAGGACTATCAAATAAATAATTTGGACTGATGTTAGAAAATATGGTGTTGAATTGACTTAACATGAGATACTGCCGAAATTGTTATATTCTTAAGTATCATCAGTTAATCTTATATATAGTGTTTGTATGATTTTTAGATCTAAGGTCGTCATAGTTTCATATATGTGTAATAGTTTACTTATATATTGCCAAACACTACTCTGTAACTGGATGGTTATAAATGTAGCTTCCAAATTTACTATGAAATATGTGAAGAAATGTGAGTAATTAAAATAGAATTTACCCCTCATATATAACAGAAGAGATATCTTTGAGCCCCTTGATGTGATTGGATTAAGAAAGTGCATGACCATACTAAATGTGGTTGAATAGTCAATCACAAACTGAGTAATCCACTATAGCTTCAAGTAAATGATCGAATTATAATAAGATGGTACGCTTCTCGCCTTGAGTTCGTTCTGGTATTGTGAGGCAAATGAATCAATATATAAACACTATATAGATTTGTCTGATATGACCTTTATATATATTTATATGTTATGTTCTACCGCTACCGATTTATGGACTGGAAAGATGTTTTCGACCTAAGGACGAATATACATGGTCATACACTTAATGTGTTGAAACGATAAGGATCCAGATGATAGACTCTGAGTGGGAATACAATTTCTACTCGTATTGAATCTGGTTGGAGACTCTCCAAGTGGGATACGATCTTTACTCGTATTCAATAAAGATGTAGTCAGAGTCTTTCCAAGTTGGACACGGCATCTAATCGTATCGAATGAGGATCTGATTGCAGGTTATATATTGAAAGAGGCGCGGGGCTGAGGGAGGTATCCCAAGACACACCCATCGCCCCCTAGCCTCCACCTCTCAAAATTCTTGCCGTGCATGCTGGTGCTAGCACATCGACGCACGACGTTCCACCGTTGGACATGTGGATTTCGGTAAAGGCGGTGTTGCAATTGCGGCGCTGATCGGAACGATCACAAGGAGGAGACGGTTAGCCAGAGGACGATCGACTACTTCCACTACATCAATGTGCGCTACGTTGAACCAGTCACTTCAACTCTATTTTTGTTGAACTACGTGTCTAATGGTAACGATGTATGATCTCTTACTCGTATGATTTCTGGTTTATGTGGTATAAAATTTTAATCTGCGCTAGCGTACTCTACCCGTATCCCAACACTAAGTTGAGTCTAACAAAATTCCATCACACGAGGAGGCCATCTATGCTCAGCCGAATAAGTTCAGATCAATGGTCCATCATATTGTGTTCACTGGAGTTCTCTTCTTGTGTGACATTTTAGACTATGAACCAGTAATTGTGCAGTAGGAAACTTCAAATATCCCACATGAGAAAACTGACGATACAGGCCAGCAAAACACGCCGTAGTGGAGAAGAGACGCATAGACAAATCCTAGTTCTCTCCTTTCCACAACAGCAATGAGACGAGTTGCTTAAGTTGACTAAAACTTTGATTAAGGCACACACAGATAGGGAAAATAAAAAGAAACTCTTCAAGGAATCTCTTTTTGGGACAATGATAGGGAGGCCTGCCCGACTGTGTGCATTGCTTTTGTCCCATCTTTTCATTGCTGTTTCCTTTGTTTTGTTGTAGTATTATTATTATTGTTTTTTCCTTTTAAAGGTTGGTGCCCAGCCTAACCACAAAACTAAACTTGTATTATAGGCATTAATCCTTTTGCTGTGGGGTTGATGGATGGATGCCTTGTTGTTCCATGGAGGGTGCCCATAAAGGAAGGGACAAGAAGATTGGATGGGAAGAAGAAGAAACTTCCCTTGTTTCTTTCCCTTCTCTTTTCCTCCCCCATCTGGATTGATCTTTTTGGTCATCTGGATTGATCTTGCTACCTTCTTCTAGTAATGTTTCCAGTGTGATGGTATCATATTGCTTTCCTTTGCAAGAACACATCCCATGTATAAAAAACATGTAAGAGCAACAGTACCCTCTTTTACAAGAATTTCAAGAAAAAATTATATAACATTCAGGCCCGGTTTGAAATACAGGAATTTCAAATAAAACAGTTCAATTCACATATGAATTGAGAATTTTTTTTCTGTGTTTCAAACAAGGTCTGAATCTGAGGGTGGACTTCAGGGATAGGTGGGTTCTGGTTCAGATCGATGGTAGAACATGGGTGTATTACTGAGGATCCACACCACCTTTGTGATGGTTGGCTTTAGACACCCTTCCTTTCTCCTTTTCCTTAGTGTAAAGAAGCCATCCTTTTAATCAGTTGTTCCTGTCTCCAAACTCATATATCCTGGCAGGGCTTCTTTTGCCTCCCTGCCCTAATTCTCTCCCTCTCTTCTGCTCCCTGTTTAACATCTTTTTCTCATTTAATTTATCACGTGCTTTACATATCTTTAGTTCTGTTTGAGCTGGTCTTCCCTTATTAGTCATGGGCGAACTGCTCTGACCATCACAAAGATCATTCAATTTGAAAAATACCATCGATTTATCACTAACATATGGTCCCAATACCCACTTGTTAGCCTCATATGCGATGGTATTTGTCAATTTATACATCTTTATGATGATACCAAACTAATTTTCTTGTACATGCATGTATATGTGTGTGTATCTTGTGCAGGGGCGGTTCTAGTGTAATTCGTGGGTATTCAGTTGAATACCCAAAATGTTTAGCAAAATATCAACTATATATAAGGTATAATACAGATATATACTAGTAGTTGAGCCAAATTTATTCTGTTCATACCTAGTCAGTCTAAATTGGTGTCAGATCATTTTGGCTCATTTCTCTCTCTTAGGCCCAAATTGGCACCGGGTACTGATCCAGGCCCACTGTTGTGATTCACACGACATGTGATAGAAACTCTAAGTCTCACTTAGTCTCTCCTCTTACTTAAGTATCTTTTCATCTGGCGGTGTAGGAGACATCTGGTGTTTTGGACTCTGGACTTCTAAAGGCAAGACTCAAGAGGATGTGTAGGAGCACTGAAGCGGCCATCTCGTAAGTCACAAGTCTCGCCATTGTTGCTTGTCAGTGCGGCACAGCCACGTAAGTTCGTCCTCCCCGACCCAGTGACCTCCATGGCGGCATAGCCCTATATTCCTAATTCAGTAATCCCTCTATCTCCTTCTTTCCTAGTGATCTCCGATTTGAAGTAAAATTATGTGTCTAAATAAAGACGTGGGTTGTATTTTGCTTAAAGAAGTGAGACATCTATAATGATTATAAAGTTTTTGTATAGTAGTTGATTATATTGTGATAACTAATATATCAATTATTTAGAAATTATGCGAGTGTTGTAAGTTTTTCTTGTAGCTTGATGTGTTGGTCACTTGGATAATTTGATCTCCTTTGATGTTTGGCTGTTCGATCCATATTTTGTTAAGCGGTTTAGGTAATATTGCTTAAGTTGCTTAGTTAGAAACCGTTTAATAAAGTATGCTCATGATAAAAACACTTTTGAACTTCTGCTTATAGAACACAAAAAATATGACAAAGAGAATTACATTTTTACTTAATAAAGCATCTTGTTGTGATTGTATAACTCTATTGCAGAAATATTTAAATTTGAACTTTGACTGAGGTTAGTAGTTCTAAGGAAACAATTCATTTCTAATTCCAGCCATTATAGTTAAAAACAATTAGATTTTCAGTTATGTTTTTCACTCATTGCTAAAATTGCTTCCTTTTATGTACTTGTCTGCATAACATTATATCTTGCTTCTAAAGTATGAGGCATCATCATATTAATTTTTAATTATTTTATATTATTTGAGATGTTGTCTCTAGTGTAAATAATTATACTTTAATTTTCGCTATTTTAAACCTTTACGTCTTCTATTGAATAATATTTTTATAACATTGAATATCCATCTTGAAATTCTTGGATCCGCCACTGATCTTGTGCATATGTATGCATGTGCAAAGGCAAAGCAGGTGTGTGGAATATGCCATTTTTTTTTATTTTCCATTTCCGCGGAAGCATGTAAATCCAAATGGTTTGTTAAGCTGATATGTGTTCCTTTCTTGTTCTAAAACTTGTGTTTTAGTTTGTGCGTGAGGACAATGAGATGTTGACGAAAGGTGAGCGGATAAGGAGGGTAGATTTGATGATGTGTGAGTATTAACATAGAAGCTTGCCATCTCAAAATCATAGAGTTTAAACCAATTTTGGACATAATCCTCCAGGCTCAAAGCTTTTTAATTTTTTGCTTATTCCTTTGTATTGTTTATAATGATATAACATTATTTTTATTTTATAAATTTAATTATACTAAAAAATCTAACATTAACTATAGTAAAAAAAGTTGTTACAATATAAAATAAACTATAAGTCTAAATTTAAAAACCTAAATAAGCATCACCTTAATCCTGCCATTCGGACCACTAAACCTGTCTTAATTGCGCCACCTCTCATCAAACTCGCATTTGGATACAAGATTGGTTTTGTTCGACCAACCACCAAAATACAGTGTGCTGTTCATCGGTGACTAGCCCAACTAGTGTGACACCTGTATCTTCTGGATAACGGCTTTGGTTTTGAGTCCAAGCTAACTGCGTGCTAGGTGTGTGTGTGGATCAGTTTTCCGTGTTTCCCGACCTCGTGACTCCTATGGGCTTTTGAGCCTTGGGTATGACCATAATAAATAATAGATCTATTTTTTTTACTGTGATTTATAATTTTTGGTTAAATTTTTTGAATTTTAGCTGTTTGCGACAAATATTACAGAGAGATACTCGCTTGCGATTTTGGATAGTACAGATGTTGGGTTTTTAACGTGTACTATAATTAACTTATAGACTCCATCTTTAAAAAAAACTCTGTTTGAAGATTAGATATTATAGCAAAAACCAAAAGCTATTTTGAAAAACTGAAAAGTACAGACCCAATGAAATCCTTCGATGGAAAACGTTGTGCTGGAAATTATAAGAAACATAAGCAAAACACACCATTAATACTAGCATATCATCCGTATATTAAACCCCAGGGGCTTCCTGCCCAGCGCGCGTAGCCACGTCGCCTTGCCTTCCTCTGCGCCTGGCGCGTGTATGGGCGCTCGGTTCCCGCTCTGGCTGCCACGTGTATGCGCTGGTTAGCAAGCCGCGGCTCGCACGCGCGCGCGTTCGCTTCAGCCGCGGCTCTCTTCCATGGTCATCAAGCCGCGGCTCTCTTCCGTCTCCGACCGCCCCCTCATGTGCGCCCTTCCTCGCGTTCCTGGTCGCACACGGTCCCCTTCTTCCTCCCGCTTTCGCCGTAGGCGCCGCCTCCCCTCCGCCTCCCTCTCCGACCACCCCCTCATGACTCCCACCGTGAGGCCTCCCCAGACATCCCCCTGCGGCCTCGCCCGCCGCTGGAGCGGCCCCTACGACGACCTCACCTCGCAGATCTCGCGCTCCCCTCCGCCACCCTCTCCGACTGCCCCCTCATGACTCCCGCCGTGAGGCCTCCCCAGACATCCCCTCCCCCCTGCGGGCTCGCCCGCCACTGGAGCGGCCCCCACAACGGCCTCACCTCGCAGATCTCGCGCGCCACCGGCCCCGGACTGTGCGCGAATTGCCCTACGTTTTGCCGACCCGAGGGCCTCGGCAGCTTGGTGCCGTCATCCTCCATCTGCGTTCCCTGATGTACATGCTTCCTCTCTCTGTCGTTGCCGGCGCTTCTCGGATTTGGCCGATCAGAGTGCCTGATGTGGCTGCTTCCTCCCTTCGTCGTTTCCCGGTCAGATCCTTAGTTTCCCCCTTCGATCTACACTCCCTGGTCTACATTTGGTCCTGATTTTCTTTGGATCCATCCGTTATCTATGCCAGCCTACGGGCTGCAGCGGCCTGGTGCCGCCGTTCTCCATCCACAGGAAGGGAACGCCGTGTTGCGGTTGATCGGCGGCGCTGCCCCCCGCTTGCGGCCTGATGACGACGGCGGACATGTGCCTGCGGCCACGTGAGAAGGAGGGGCGGAGTGCCTTCGCATTAACGGCGGCGCAGCACGATGGGTGCTGAGGTGGCGGCTACCTGAGCAGCGACAGCATGACTGTAAGTGGGCCGGTTTCCCATTCTCCAAGCCTCCCTCCGTGCTGGCCGTTGTCCTTAACCGCCGCCATGCGCATCCTCGCCACTGTCGCCCAACTCCCTAGCGCACGCATTCACTGCATATGCTCCTCGGATGGTCGCCGCCAGCCTCGCCATGGGATTCAATCTTTTACTTTTACTCTGCTTATAGCAATTTTAATTGTTTTATACAAGAGATGATTAGCGCTACTATGTTGAGATTTAAGCAAATAGGGAAGCCCATATGTGTTGAATGTAAGTGCAGTTGCTGGCCTTTCATTTCCACATAACAACAACCAGTGCTGAAGTTCATTCATAAACTATGTGAACTCTGAAGACACTTATCCTCTTTCGCAAACTATATGATTTATTTAAATCGGTTCTCAGGGTTATGCATTACGTTAATGAGTTGATCTAATGATATTAGCAAACATGTCAAAAAAATGATTACTCCAGTTGTTAAGGCAAAATATGTATTACTTTTTAACTTCAACCAAATATGGGATGTGCCATGCTATTACAAATTGTGTTTGAGCTACAATCTAGCAACTTAAACATAATTCATATAAAAGATATAACTTGGCATATTTGACTTGGCATAATTTACTTATTCTTCTCTTGCAAGTATTTCTTTGTGTTATAGAAGATTTTTTGTTGTGCCGTGACCCAAGAGAAGATTTTTTGTTGTGCCGTGACCCAAGATGTCAGGGTTCTATTCTTGATAAGAGGTTAAGAGTAACTATATATGTATGCTTTCTTCTGTGCACATGCTATGGTGCATCTATTCTCAGGCATAATAGAAAAACTATTAACAGTTCTTACCGATTTTTACTGTGTTGTAGTTCTTATTGGTCCTACAATCCACCTATAGGGTTCTTTCCTTTTTTCCCCCATGCTATACACATGATTGTATTAAAGAAAACGATGGCATATGTTGTTTCCTTTTGGAGAGAATATGGTGTCTAGAATATGCTATGAAATTCTCAATATAAAGATTGTGTCAAGAACCCTTGTTTCCAACTAAAACCTAAACTGTTGTGGTCGTTAGAATCCTTGTTGCCCAATAAGGTCATGCAACAGGCGAAGTTCACTAAGAGATTGATGGATACGATCATTAGCTCAGACAATCTAGCTGGTCTTTGGGACCTCATTGCTTTGTCTTTTTTTCACTGGATTGAAAAAAAGGTTATATAAAACGAGACTTAATGATATAGGACTCTAAACAATATTAAGCTGCGGTTTATTGCAAAGAAATTTCTTCTGTTGTATCTATCCACTTATATGCAGCCTTTTAGCATGTTCTAATGTATTTCTAACAAAATATTATTTTTTTTCTCGTTACAATCCCTGTTGCCCAATATGGTCATGCAACAGGCGAAGTTCACTAAGAGATTGATGGATACGATCATTACCTCAGACAATCTAGCTGGTCTTTGGAACCTCATTGCTTTGTCTTTTTGTTCACTGGATTGAAAAAAGGTTATATAAAACGAGACTTAATGATATAGGAGTCTAGACAATATTAAGCTGCGGTTTATTGCAAAGAAATTTCTTCTGTTGTATCTATCCACTTATATGCAGCCTTTTAGCATGTTCGAATGTATTTCTAACAAAAAAAATTTTCTCCACGGGATACATGGTTGGTTTTATGAATTCAGTGAGGACTAAGGATAAATGTGCTGGAGTTGCCCCGATTTGTTGTGTGCACTTTCTCCCTTCGTTGGTTTCGAGTTTGATTCGTTTCCTGCTTGTTTGCCATGCGTTCCCTGCCCTGGGTTTTGCCCTGGTTTGGTCCTGATTGAGGGCTATGATTCTACCTCCATATTTACTAACATCGATGCAAATTTACTTACTCAATTAGTTTGTTTTACACTTATTTTTTGTTTGCAATTCAGACAATGCCTACACGTTAATAGCCTTTTTTTATTCCTTTTATACTTAATATGCTACTAGGTAAACGCAAAGAAATTCAACGTGGAAAACATCCAATTAGCTCAATAACCTCACCGCTGTTGCCTATTCATGCTTTACCCAATGCGTTTACGCCAATTTTCCCGCTAACAGCACTGCAATCATGTATGATTAATCTATGGTTACTAGATACCAATCTCTTATGGTTAACACTGTATTAGCTAATGTAAGCATATTCAGTGGAACCTTCACTTTCTTCATGCTCCATAGCATATGCCAGCTTCTGCAAAAAAAAAATACATACCAACTTTTCTTCCTTGATTTATCTAAATATTATATTTCCCTTTATAATCATCAGTGCCTCTTGCTTTTCATACTGCTACTTTTAATATCAGAGACAAAACAATGCCAGCAATTCATTCCATGTTAAACAAAATCAGTATATACAGTACATTCACTAAATCATACAAAAAAAATGTCAACAACGCAACTAAATCAGCAGTCATCAACCATTTATACAAGCTAGCCTGCGCAGCGTGGCGCCGCGCACACGCCGCTAGTAGTACTACAGGTAAGGAAGCGCAGGAGAACTGAGCTTGGTTGGGAGCGCGGCATCACTTTTAGTTCAAGTGTGTTCGATGTACATTCTCACCTAAATAATTTAGAGGTACACACACACACGAGCATGTGTCAAGTGGAAGAGCGTGTTTTCACACTTTAGAGGTCTCTGAACCTCTGTTTAATTTTGTAGTATATGTATATATATATATATATATATATATATATATATATATATATATATATATATATATATATATATATATATATGTGTGTGTGTGTGTGTGTGTGTGTGTGTGTGTGTGTATAATATGTGTGGATTGTGTGCGTATCTAAGGAGTTTAGAATGACGTTGTCTTATGATGTTTTTACTATAACTGACTTATTTTTTACTGTAATTGAGTTAACTTATTTGACATAATTAAATTTAAAAATAAAAAATATTAGCCCATCACAAACAATACAAAGGAATATAGAAAAAAAGAAAAAAAGCATAAAAATAAAAAACAGAAAAAAATTAATAAATAGTGAAAACAGAAATTAAAAAACTAAATTGTACTGTGCCTAAATTTATCCATGAAAAAAAAGGAAGCGCAGGGACCCGACCCACCGGCAGACCTATATACCTCTTACATTCGTTGTTGGCTTGCCTTCCTTCCACACTCCTACCCCTGGAGGACTCATCGGCTCTCTCTCTCTCTCTCTTCCCTCCACAACTACTCCCCTCTCCTCCCACATACGCTAGTTCAAAAAACAGAGCAAAGCTAGCACGACACCATCAACCCCGATCAAGATCAATCCGTCCTCCACTTCCAAGACTACCCCGCGCCGCCATGGATTCATCTGATCAGAAGGTTCCTCTCTCTCTCTCTCTCTCAAAGGGAGATCTTTATGCTGTTTGCTTGATGTGTTTGGGTCTTTATTGTTTCCTCAGTTGATCGGGGTCGTGGTGATGGAGGAAGGGAGGAGGTGCTGCGTCGAATGCCGCACCACCACCACGCCCATGTGGCGCAGCGGGCCGACGGGGCCGAGGGTCAGTGCTCTTCATGCCTTGTGTTAGTGACTTGTGAGGAGGTGATCAGAGATGTTGATCATGACCTGATCATCGCAGTTCTTGCAGCTCCTGGTTAATCACCCCATTCATCGTGTAGATGCATGTGGTGATCATGTGACAAATTAATGTTTCTTGGCACAACACAAAGATGTTAATTTGGAGAGAGACTTGAGAGAGAGCGAAGATATGGTAGCGATTGTTCTAATCATAGTTTGAATAGCCGCCGCCCCATGGAAAATTTCAGAATCTCCATTCAGTTTGGTTCCATTTGGAGGTTAGGTGAGCCGTTCCTTGCAACAGTACTAACCCCCAGTCCCAATTCCCAAGTGTGAACTATTAAAAAAAGGGGCCATCTTTCTTTGGTTCCATCCTAATTCCTAATCTGGCTATTTTGTATTGCTCGAGTCAATTCTTTGAGGGTATCCTTATCACCATAACAGTTTTTTCCTTCCTAGTAACAGCATCAAGCAATCAAACAGCAAAACAATTTGGAAAATAAGGGGAAAATGTGAAAAAGCAATATGGAATTACTAATGCTTATTGTGATCCTAGTTTGACAAAAATTGGATGAGTGTTGAGCAATTTTCGATTTCATCGCAGTCGCTGTGCAATGCGTGCGGGATCCGGTACAGGAAGAAGAGGAGGCAAGAGCTGGGTCTAGACAACAAGCAGCAGCAGCACCAACAAGAAGAAGATCTCAGGGAGGCAACAAGTGAAGTAAAAGACGGCAGCAGCAACAAAAGCAGCAGCCTCCAAGTGGTGAAGAAAAGGAGGGTCCTGATGGGAGTGGAGGAGGCTGCATTCTTGTTGATGGCCTTGTCCTCCTCATCTACACCCACACTACTACATGCCTAAGAACCCACACCATTGGTGCACAATTGTACATACATGATACAACACAACACAGACAGACCACCCAATGCTTCCAAACCAGTCATATAACTTTCTTGGATTATCAGGATGAGATAGGAGGGGGGAAGGCCTCCTTCAGGATGATGTTGATGTGAGGGGGCTGGATTTGGTAATTGGATCCATCCGTGCCGTAGATCTCTGATGTGAGGGGGGGACGAAGAATGTCTCCCCCTTCTGTTAATTCCTTGTGTGTTTCGTTTCCCTTTTTAATTAAGAAGGATGGGTGATCAAAGGCAGGCATCGCCCTTCTTTATGTGTAATAAGGATCAAGTGAATAGAAATGATTTTATTTGTCTCATTTCAGTCTGCAACAAGCCAGTAAATTTGCTGCCCGCGACTCTCTTGAGATGACAGAAAGCTATAGTTCTTCTAGTGCCTCTGGATTACGTTTCTTGTGCATGCAGGTGGAAAACGAAAGGCGTAGTTCTTTACGTTAAACAGCCAGAAATACAGCTTCTATTTGCAATATTGTTGGAGATGCAAATACAAAGCATACAGCATATAAGAAATAGGAAGATACAAGGAAAGCAAACACCATGAAATCACACTTGTCATGCTAAGTGATCACGTTTCCCACTGATCGGACAAGCTCAGCATATACACAGAACTCGGTTAAAAGAAGATCAATCCACTGTATCACTTTATTCAGCCCTTGTGCAACTGAGAGGCTACTGCCTGCTGCCTCTCTACCATCTAGGATAGTCTGCCTCTTGCATACATCATGATCAAAACTACAGCTGTCTAATCGTCAAAAAAGAAAAACTTTAAGCTATTGCTGGTCCACACAAAACAAACATAGAGATAATCTATGCTTGTGGGAGGTTCAAATTTTCCCGAGCATCTCATGCGTGACAGTTTCCCTGAACAACATGTGACGAGGTTGTGATTGATCCGTAAACTGAAAACTCTCATTCCATCTGGCCGGTCAGTTCAGCTTCCTCATCACCATCAAGCTCCTGTTCTACTCCTTTAACCTGCCAAAGAAGCGTTAAACATTAAAATTTGCTAGGCCTGCCAGCGAGAATATATATATATATAAGATGAACAAGGTACTCCTTTAAGCAAGCTGAACATAGAAGCCGATAGCAATTGTAACTGCTTTCCTGAATACTACCAAATAACAAGTATTCTAGTTGTCAAATGGAACACCTTTTTTTAACTAAGCTACAAGCACTATAAGGTGTTTGCAGAAACAGAAAATAAAGCACTGAGTGTCACCTCAGGCACATAATGCATGAGCATGTTTTCTATCCCAGACTTCAATGTCACTGATGAACTTGGACAGCCGCTGCAGGCACCTTGCATTTTTAGCTTAACTATCCCTGTTTCTCTGAAAAGATAGCATCATAGTGAGACTATGCAGCCGAAATTCTTAAGGTCAGAACTATACATGAGCATGAGAGGGAGATAGAGAGAGACTAACGGATCAAATCCTTGGTATTCAATGTCACCACCATCATCTTGAACAGCTGGCCTAATGCGAGTCTCCAACAATTCTTTTATCATAGCAACTATTTCTGAATCATCCTGTGACAGAGGAAGAAAATGAACATTTAGAAGACAACAGGGCATACACAATTTTTAATTATTCTTGATAACAAAATCTGGTGTCAGTGCTCCCTAACTTCTTGGTGCACTAATCTAGTTAAAAGTATCACATTCTGGATTTAGGTAGCAATATAGCTTTATTATTTGATTAGCATTATTCAGAGGCATTGTAGTGGAATGTGCACAAGGGCAGATATCTTCACATATCACCAGGTGGAGGCAGTAAATAATGCTTCACAATTCACATCTCCAATGAACACATTCAAATTGAATCAGTCAAAGCAATTTTCCCCAAGAAGCAAGTCAAATGATAATCAGAATTCCATGTTAATCCTCTTCTAAGCTACTTTACATAAAACTTACATAAAAATTTGCATATACATGTTACATGTGCCTATCATATTTTCAGATGCTCATTGTATAATATATTTACAGCATACCTAAAACCAATACCACATTTATACTTTGCATACTGCACTGATAGATCACCACTTTGCCCATAAGCAATATGACTAAAACAGCCAAAAAGTTATGCCAGTGAATATTCTTTTTCTAGAACTGTAGATAATTTTCAGAGACACTGTATGATGTTAAAAATGATCATGCAGAATAGACAAGACAAGAAATAATGTAGAGTCTGCACAGAAGTTTATTGAGATACCTCATGAATTGCTGTGTCCATAGAGGCTGCAGCATTTGAGTCCAGAAAAAGTGGTTGCCCAGAGGAGTAGAAGTCCATTATCGCTGCAAAAATCTCAGGCTTAAGGTAGTCCCAAGAAGTTTCTTCTGATTTTGTTACAGTTACAAAATCAGATCCAAAGAATACTCTGGTAACTCCTGCATACAAATTGTAACCAGTCAACATCATGTTTAAAATGTCACATTGCATTGAAAGAGGAAAAAAAGGAACATTGAAAGAGAAAAAAAAAGGAACACTTGGGGCCAATTTGAGGTGAATATTTAGGGCATTCCCAGTAGTGACACTACATAGCAACGCCTATGAGTTGCCATCTCACATAGACATCAGACTAGACATCACCCTCCCAAATCCCAATGCATTACATCTATCAACTGGCCTACCTAATAATACTGCAAGTTTATATTTATTTCCCCCACGTTCTCTCTCTCCTCCCTTCCTCTTCCCTCCTCCCTCTCCTCTCTCTCTCCTCACCGACGCCCCCTTCACCGCCCTAGCACGCCGCCGCCTCGGTCCCCCCTTCTCTCTCCATCCTCACCGGTGCTCCCCCTCACCGCCCCTCCCAGATCCGGCCGGATCTGCCCCGGTAGCACCCATATCCGGCTGGATTTGAGACATCACCGCTAAGGTGGCCATGGCAACGCAGCAAGGTGCAGCATCGGGAGCAGCAAGTGCAGCGAGGTCGAGCGTCAGGCGTGGCTAGACATCCCTCTCCTCCCCAATGGGTGTTTTAGCCAATGTCACCTTTTTGGATTGCGTGCTCATGCAATGTTTTGCATGAGACACTGTTCCCCCCCCCCCCCCTCTCTCTTCTTTAATTCCCCTCCACCTCAGTAGTAATCCTAGCTGGCATGCTAATTAAGGCTATGGACATCGCTAACTAGGACCCATTGGGAGTGCCCTTACTGTTACTGGAGTCATTACCAACTCTAGTAATGTTTTGCTATTATGGCTCTAAAATATATGCTTGAAGTAGTTAACATCCCAAAGTAGTAGAATAAAATTGAGGATTATAAGCCATCGCAATGCCAAACTAAGCCTTAAGCATGTGCATTGATGTGTTATTTTGTAAGAATCCAATCTTCCTTGTTGAACAATGACAATGTTGCAGTCCCGCAGCATGGGTGAGGAATTTGCAAGAATTAAGAACCAGCAGCTCCAGATATGTCTTCCCTAACAGAATTTAAGATAAGATTAGGATTCTTGCTTTTGGAAGGACTTTCTTTTGCCCAATGGACCATTACACCAACGCGCTCTTTCACATAGTGTAGTTCGCTGCCTTTTCATCTTTCACCCAGCTCATTGCCTGCATCAAATCATCATGTCCTTGTCCTTTGTCCAATTATGTTGACATAGATCCTGCCACTTATTTATTGTATTCAGGTCACCCAACTTTCCTTGTGTCCAAAAGTTTGCTTGGGTTGCCAAGACACTATAGTGCTTACTTGGCTGCTGCTAATTTTTCTAGTAAAAATTTTGATAATACATGTTAGTGCATAGCTAATTATAAGCCACTTTTTCAGTTACAGCTCACAATAATTCCCTTCAGAGCTAAAATGGCTTTTAACAACAAACGGTCAACAAGATAAACTACAAAGAAATATTAAACACTGATTAAACAGAAGGAAAACCTTATACTTAAACACTGATTCATTGAACAAGGTTGTTTTAGGATAAGGAAAACCTTCTACTTAAGCATTTGCATTGATGCGTTATTTTGTAAGTAGCCAGTCTTCCTTGTTGAACAATGACAATGTTGAAGGCCTTCAACATGCACAAGGCATTTGCAAGAATTAAGAACCAACAGCTCCAGATATGCCTTCCCTTACAGAATTTAAGATAAGATTAGGATTTTTGCTTTTCGAACTTACTCTTTCCCTATGGACCATTCCACCTATGTGCTCTTTCACATAGTAAGGTTGACTTCCGTTTCATCATCCTTCACCCAGCTTGATGCCCGCATCAAATCATTATGTCCTTTTTCCAAGTACATGGACATGAATCCCACCACTTATTTATTGTATTCAGGTTACCCAACTTTCTCTTTGTGTCCAAATGTTTGCTTGGGTCTCTAAGAAGCCATAGTGCTTACTTGGCTGCTATTTTTTTAGTAAGAATTTTGATAATGCATGTTAGTGCATAGCTCTTTATAAGCCACTTTTTCGGTTACAATTTACAAATCACAATAGTTTCCTTCAGAGCAAACCTGGCTCTTAAAAACAAAAGATCAACAAGACAAACTAAAAAAATTAAAAACTGAATAAACGGAAGGAAAACCTTATAGTTAAGCATTGACTAATTGAAACAAAGTTGTTTATACCAAAGCATGGAAGGTGATTTAGGCTCATTGCTGTAAACTGGCTGTTCTCCCAAAACTCAATACATGGCAATAAGCGGCTCATTGATAGTTATGAGTGGTAATTAATCGTATTAAGTATTAACAAGAGGATTGGAGGATCAATTAATCAAATACCTAAATTTAAATATTCAAACATAAAGGAAAATGAGACGGGAAACATAATAAGACCAACAGATGAGGAGGGAAACAGGCATGATGTACCATCAATCGCGAACAGTGCCTTCGCCAAAGGAGATGTCATCGCAGTCCGAGCATTAGGGAAATCGGAGCTCCCAACTTCCATAACCGGCTTTCCAGGATAGAACATGAGCGACTGCGGATTGGGGGTCGCCTGCGTCTGGATGAACATGGTCCTCTTCTGCCCTGCCCATGGCACCAAGAAACTCAAGCACATGAGCCATACAACACCACCAAAATATACGCAAGCAAATGACTTCATCGCAAGAACAAGATCGTTAAAATGGAGTCTATTTCAGCACAAATCCACAGCATAATCATGCACGAGAGTAATTACAAAACCATGCTTATCTCCACCGCGATTGACCATTGAACGAAACAAACGGATATCTAGGGTGATGATTCATACGACGCATCGCGACTCAGATCAAGAAACCCACCTCGGGCTAAACTAATTCGCTAACCGCGACTATGAAAATACCCATCTTTACGCAACCAATAGCCCTAACGCTCCTACCCAAACACAAAATTTATCCTCCAAGAAAAGGATGTGGTGAAATCTAACCTCCCAACTGACCCCACGGGGAAGGAGCAGGGTTCTTGCGCGCCGGGCGCGCGAGAGGCGGCGACTTGAGGCGGTCGAGGGGGCCGGCCGCAGCCGCCGCCGCGGAGAAGAGGAACCGAGGAGGGGCTCGCCGCCACGGCTGCGGCGGCGCAAGAAGACGCGTCTGCAGGAGCTGGGACGCGAGTGCTAGGACCCTCCTCCTCGCCATGGCCATCGGCTGCTACCACCTCCTCTGCTTGCGTTGTGCTCGTCTTCTTCTACTTCTCTTCCTCCTCTCTAGGTTGGCTCTAATGGCCGGGCCTGAGCAAATTCGTGCCTTCTTGGGCTGGGATTGACACTACCGGCCCATTAGAAAACCAGGGAGATGGTGAAGTGGTGATATGGGCATCGAGGCCTGCTAGGCCCCGTGGATAGGCTCTACTGCCCGATTTGGAGCAAAGAAATTTGGTGGGTCTCAAGGCAAAACTTGAGATATTTTGTTTAGAAGTACTTAGATTTTAAGACTTTGAATTCAAATCTAATGGACATCATCCCTCCTCAAGTATATAAATATCCTTACCTCGCTCCCCCAAACCCTACACCATCTACCTTGTCGCTGCCACCACCTTACTCGCCACCGAGTCCCACCAGCATCCATCTCCTCCTATGTTCCAGATGAAGATTTAAATTTGGATGATGCAGATGTTGATGATATTGATGAAAATGAAGAGGGAGACAGACAGCCTGCAATTGTAAATACATATGAGGATATTGCTATGTCTACCGATGAAATCAGTGGCCTCAATCCTGAAGAAGAACAACCACCTTAGGGGCCCTTTAGTTATCCTTAGTTTTACCGTCTAAGACAATCTTATGATCTTACCTATGTGTTTGTTCTTCACTTCTTTCTAGTTTTTAGCCTTGTTGGCTTGCCTTGTAAGTCTTTGTGATGTCTTGTGAAATTACTGTCTAGCTGTATGGAATCTGGAGTTCTGGACTAGTTCTTGTCACTTTGTTAGTCACTCAGTTGTCACATTATTGTCTTTGTGAACTATAATCCCCATGTCATATTGTCACCACTGACTGGCTTATATATGCACATTACAGGTTGCAGGTGAGATGCGGCACAACAGCACAAGGTGTTCTCACACTGCTCTAACATATCTGATCCTGTCCTGGATCTCAGTTTTCACAAAAAAGTGGATTTTCAACCAGCTCTGAAGTCTGAACTTGAAGCCATTAGTCAGCAATTCAGAACAGAAGTAACTAGTTCATGAAAGTATTAGCATTTCTTATAATAGTTTTGGATTTGTTGTTCTCCTTACTGCTCACACCCATTATGTTTATATGTGAACTTGAACATCTTTGTTGCAGAAAAAGTTCTTCATCATGAGGATCTGCAAGGGCCAAGGGGCACCGCTACTCATATTTGCAAACAAATAGGTTGAGGTTTAACTTCAACCTATCTGAAATGGTTTATGTACTATACTAAATTACCTTCTAAAACTCAATTCATTTACTCTCGGTTGAAAACTGCGATTTCTTGGATGAAAATTGGCACTGCTGGGAAAAGTAGTTACCATGCACAGACATTAATGCTTTCTGATGATTAAACTTCTTCAAGATTTCACACAATCTTTTCGTTCTCATGTTGGAAATCACAACACCTTTAAAGATGAGAAAGACAGACAAAATGAACTATTCATATTATTTCTTTTTGAGTCCTATCCAAGCTCATTTCATCGTATTGATATGTCGTTTCAGCCATTTTTCTCATGCCTCTTATATTATCATGTTTGGAGGTTTATCTGGATCTGTCAATAGGATTTACCAGCAGCAGTCTCAGAGGAAGAATTTGCTAGACATCTTTACCTTCAACAGTTAGACGAGAGGCCATATATGTGTTATGAATATTGTGTACATCTATTCATGAGGCCCAAGGGGCAATATATATAGAGGTACAAGGGGATGTACAAAAGGAATACAACACAGCATAATAGGAAACAGTATATTAGGAAACAAATAAGAGTCTTAATCTATTCTATCCTTAACACCCCCCCTCAAACTCATGGTGGATCAACAACACTGAGTTTGGAGAGGTAAAAGCTGTGCTGTGCTCGAGTCTGGGCCTTCGTGAAGAAATCCGCTATCTGAAGCTCCGAAGGCACATACTGAAGAGTAATCACCTGATCTTGCACACAAGACCTCATGAAAGAAGCATCAACACCAATATGCTTGGTGAGCTCATGCTTCACGGGATCACGAGCAATACCGATAGCACTGTCATCGTGTCGACAAGAGAGGAGTCGGTGTAGTGTGAAACACCAAAATCCTCAAGTAACCACCGTAGCCAAGTAATCTCTGCACAAGAGAGCCATAGCTCGCAACTCACCTCTGCACTCGAACGGGACACTGCGATCTGTTTCTTCGTCTTCCGGCAATAAGAGAACCACCAAGAAAAACACAAGAGGAGAGAGAGACCGCGATCGAGAGGATCGCGCCCAAGTAGCATCCGAATAGGCTCAAGTCAGAATGAATCGAACGTGGAAAGAAGAGACGGCGAGAGATAGTCCCACGAAGGTATCGCAGAACTCGAAGAAGATGGTGTAGTGGACTGAGTGGGAGCTGAAACAAACCGACTCGAATATGAGCGGGATAAGTGATATCCGGACGAGTAATGACAAGATAAACAAGACTCCCAACAAGGTGACGATAGCGAGTCGGATCGTAAAGAGGCTCGCCATCCGAGGATCGGAGGTGGACATTGAGCTCCATGGGAGTCTCAACGATCTGATCGATGAGAGAGGCGCGATCAAGAAGATCTGAATATATTTCTCTTGGGACATAAAGAAACCATCCGGAGTGGAAGTAACCTCAATCCCAAGGAAATAAGCGAGAGGACCAAGATCCGACATAAGGAATCGCTCACTAAGACGAGCCTTGACAAAGGCAATGTACTCAGAATCATCTCCCGTAATGATCATATCATCAACATACAGAAGAAGAAGAGTCCGACCACGAGACGAAGTGTGGACAAAGAGCGCAGGATCATGATCACTAGCTGAAAAGCCAGCAGCAGTGACCACAGAGGAGAAGCGCTCAAACCAAGCACGAGGGGCTTGCTTAAGACCATAGAGAGCGGCGAAGGCGACAGACCATGCCCTCAGGAACAGAATACCCAGGTGGCGGATGCATGTAGACCTCCTCACGCAACTCACCATTAAGAAAGGCATTCTTGACATCAAGCTGAGAAACAGACCAGTGGCGAACAGATGCCACCGACAGAAGAGTGCGAACAGTGGTCATGTGGGCCACAGGAGCAAAAGTCTCGTCGTAGTCAACACCATGCTCTCTTTGGAAGCCACGAGCAACAAGACGCGCCTTGTAGCGCTCAAGAGAGCCATCGAGCGAGTCTTAATTTTATAAACCCACTTACACGTGATGGGGCGAGAATGAGATGGCAAAGGAACAAGATCCCAAGTACCGATGACGCTCGAGGGCAGCAATCTCCTCGGCCATGGCAAGCTGCCACTCGGGGTGAGTAACAAACATCCCGTGAGGAGACAGCTCACGAGTAGCTGCGCCCCGGCAAAGGCAAAGCGGGCAGGAGGCCGAATCGGCCGGCGATCGCGAGAGCGTAGCGAGGAGAAGATGACCCATCGGGGACGATGGAGCATCGAAGAAGGTGGATCATCGGAGAAGATGACTCACTGGAAGAGCCTCAATACGAGGTCGACGAGTGTAAAAGAGAAGGGGAGGTATCAGAGTGAGAGGAGCACGGGAGTCGGAGGAGACGACGCAGCGATGACAATGGCGGAGAGGCCACAGGGGAATATGTGGAGACTCGGTGGGACAAGTGGACGAGGCAAAGCGAGATATAGGTGTATCCGGAAAGGTCAAGAAAAGCGAGAGACTCGCAGAGGGAGTCGAAGGAGAGGCGGGGCGTGGGTAGAATGGGCGAGACTCGCCGAAAGTCACATCCCGAGAAACCCGCATCGCCGACCAACCGGATCCCAAAGACCGATAGCCCTTGTGCTCGGCGATGTATCCCAAAAAGACACACTCAACGGTGGCGGTCGGTTTGGTGCGTTCGCGGGGCGAGGAGAGCGTAGCAAACGCGACCAAACATATGGATGGCGAGTAGTCGGGAAGAAGACCACGAGACGCTCAACAGGATCGCACCAAGAGCGTAAGAGGCTGGATGTTGATGAGATAGGTGGCGGTGGAAACGACCTCGGCCCAAAAGTGAGGTGGGGTAGAGGCGCGATCATCGAGTACGAGCCGTCTCAAGGAGGTGACGATGCTTGCGCCGGCGACACCATTCGAGCATGAGCACCAGGACAAGAGAATCGGCGAGAGTCCCGCGCGAGAAGGAAGCTGCGCAGTAACGAGAGAGGTACTCGCGGCCAGAATCGGCCACGAAGACACGGATAGGAGTGGAGAAGCGTGTGTGGATCATAGTGGCAAATTGTTTATAGATAGACAAGACCTCACTACGAGAAGACATGAAATATATCCAAGTGTGGCGAGAGAAATCATCTATAAATATGATATAATATCGATGACCCCTTTCAAACGAGGAGCCGGACCCCAAACATCCGAATGGACAAGATCAAAAGGACGCTGGGACACAGACTCACTATGAGGATAGGAAGCTGAATTTGTTTACCCAACTTACAGCCCTGACAATCTAAAGATACGTCTCCTGAGACAGACCCCAGAAGACCACGACGAACTAAGGATGACAAGCGAGATCCACACAGATGACCAAGACGGTGATGCCATTCTTTGGAAGGAGCACAGAGGCGAAGTGGCGAAGCGGAGAGGCGGCGCCGATGGTGGCGATGGTGGCGGCGAAGGAAAGTGAAGCCAGTCAAGCTCCGAGAGACGCGTGAATCACGGCGCGAGGGCCGAACCAACCGAGCTCCGTGTGGTTGTCACGAACACAACAAGAGTCGAGTCGAGAATAACCCGATAACCAAGGTCGATGTCGCCCACAGAAAGAAGTCTGCATGGTAAGGCGAGGAACATGAGCAAATGAAGGAATATGAAAGGATGAGTTGCTAAGAAAACCTCGACCAGAGACGAGAAAGAGATGTACCATCGCAGTAAGAACACCGCGGGAGAATCAAGAGGTGTAATAGAAGGCGAGTAGAAGCATCGAGTCATGTGAAAAGATGCTCCGTAATCAAGAATCCACGGGAGGTACCGATCGTGTAGAGGGTGGTTTCTCGATTGCTGAAGAGTTCGTAGCGTAACTGCGCAGAACTGCCGAGGAGAACACGGCGGCAAGCAAGCGGCGAAGTCGGCTATCTCTGTTCGGTGAAAGAAGTCTGCTTGAAGAAGTCGATGCGACGCCGTCGTAGAAGCACCGGTGCCAATAGAAGAACGGCGTGAAAGATGCCGCTTCTTCTTATAGCAGGACTCAATGTGGCCGCCTTGTCGCAGTAGGAGCAGTGAGGACGGCCACCTCAGACGGATGACGGCCACCACCACCGTGGTGGCGGCGGAGGAGGAAGCGATGTAGCGGTGAGCGGGCGGCGAGCACGAGGGGAGTGGCATCGGACCGGCACTACTCGGCGAGTCTCCTCTGCGCGTATCTCGGTAAGAGCCTCCAAGAGAGTGACACGAGGGTGGCGTGCAAGAAGTCGAGCACGCCGTTGCTCGAACTTCGGGGCGGCGAGTAAGGAACTCGAGACCACTGAAACTCGGTGTCAAGACGCATACCAGCGGCATGGGCGGGAACGGCGCCCGGCCGGTGCGGAGAGTGTCCAAGCGGCGCCAAACAAGCAGAGCTCGAGCGTGAAAGCGCCAACAGTAGCATCACCTGTCAAGAGAGTGCTCTGGCGGACCACGGGACAGTGCGAGCATCACCAGAGGGCTCGAGCGGCGACGAAGATGAGTCCACATCCGAAAGCCGAAGGAGTCCCACAACCTCGAAGAGAAGGCGAGGCCGAGGCGGCGATGAAGACAAGCGAGCGGCTCGGCGTCGTCATCGCACCACCGAGTGTAGGTGGTCGACGATCCTTGTAGAAATCGAGCCTCTGGTAGGCGAGGCGGCTTCATCATCAACAATCTGAGCGACCTCGGTAGCAATCTTGTCGGTCGGGGCAATGCAACAGCGTGGGCTCCGTCGGAGGAATAGGGCAAAGCGGGCGGTGACATCGCGCAGAGGACGCCCGAGCCGTAAACCACGCATGTGAATGCGCATGTGAGACACGAAGTCGGTGTAATTAACACCATCAAAGATCACCGGCGGCGAGGAGGGAAGCGGTGCCCATTGGTAGGCGGCGCCGACGGCGCGGCGACCAATACAACGAAGTCTAACAGCGGCGAGCAGCGCGCGGTTAGATCGGCGTTTTTTTGAACCCTAACCTAAAACTTAACGGCCGAGGCCCGTTACCACACGCACACACGCACGCCGGCTTGTGGCGCGCAGGGGGTCTTCGGTGGCGGCGGCGGCGGGAGCGGCAACCGGCGGCGGAGCGGAACCGCGCGGGAGCGGGCGGCCGGCGGAGGCGGAGAGCGGCGCAGCGCGGGCGGCCGGCGGCGCGGAAGAGGCCGGCGCTGGGAGGCGGCGGCAGCGCACGGCGCGGAGGCGGCGACGGCCGGCGCGAGGCCGCGGCGACGCAGGCGCGGCGGTGTGGGAGGAGGAGGCGCGGCGGCGCGAAGCGGCGGCAGCGCACGCGCGGAGGCGACGGCAGCGCCCGCGGCGGAGGCGGCGGCGGCGAGGGGCAAGGCGCGCGGCAGCCGCGCGAGCGGCGGCGGGCGGCCGGCGGAGGCCGAGGCGTCGCCACCGGTGGCGGAGCGGAGGCGGCGCACGGAGTCGGCAGCGGTGGTGCGAGTCGGCGCACGGCGCGGCGCGCGAGTCGGCGACGGTGGTGCGAGTCGGCGGCGCGCGGAATCTAGGCAAGCCAAAACCCTAATTTTGGCTCTGATACCATGTTATGAATATTGTGTGCATCTATTCATGAGGCCCAAGGGGCAATATATATAGAGGTACAAGGGGATGTACAAAAGGAATACAACACAGCATAATAGGAAACAGTATATTAGGAAACAAATAAGAGTCCTAATCTATTCTATCCTTAACAATATGTTCCTAGCTGGATCTGTGTATGATGGATTTCAGAATTCAGAAACAGGCATACAACCTTTATATTGGACTTTTGGTTCATCAGTTCATGCCATGCTGGTAGACAATCATTATTATTGCTTTGTTGATTGTTCAGACTTCCAGACCAATGCGATATAGGCATATGATGACTACCAGGTACAATTTCGGTCTTGCAATGACTTTATATTCCCAAGTATATGCCTATCTACATTCTGGAGTGGACATGTATGTTAGCCAAATAGACAAAGACTCATTACTCAAATAGTCAAATTGCACATTTGCACTATTGCTACGAACCGGCGATCTAACCGGTGAACCGCCGGTTGGAACGCTGAACCGGCGAACCACGCTTTCACCGGTTCAACTTCCAGTCCGACTTCAAAAACTATGGGGATAGGTGGGGTGGGCGGGCGGGCAGAGGATGCATGGCTCATGTACACGTGGCATTTGTAGTGGGAGGCGAGGCCTGTCTGTGATATCGAATGTTACGGCCGACCGTATATTAGTGCCTCCCAAATAATTTTACATCCATTGTATGGACAATATACCGCTAGAGGAGTAATCCTGGCGCTTTGTAGAATTTAAGTATGTGTTTTTTAGCTCATTGTCCCAATTGTAGTGGGTATTATGTCTATACTGTTATGTGAATATGTGAAACACAACTACGCCAGCTTTTTGTTGTGGCTATATGTTCCCACCTAAATCTTAAGTTACTTCTCACTGCTAGTCCTTAATGTTTTGAATGGCAAATCATCCTAACCTAATTCAGCAAGAAGAATCATCGGCTCATGCACAAACATGCAAACTTTGTTCCCCATATAGAATGATGAAACCATGAAATGATGGGTAGCATGCCTGCGGAATATGGACAAAAATAAGGACATGCACGTATGTGAACGAAAGGACTCAAATACAAGAAATGGCAGGGCAGGGCAGGGCACAGAGCATGAGCCAAATTCAATACCCATATATGACATCTCACTGAAGCAACAAGGGCCTACTTAAGACAGCCAAATATCCCATATGCCCAATATTTTATGTAACAAATGCAAAACAATGAAGCAGAAACATGATTTTAATCAACAGTGAAGTACTTACGTAAGGAGCCCCATAAACATCGGGGTAAGCATTGACACCTAAGCCAACTTGACTAACATCATGGTGTTGCTCATGCTTCTGCTTCTTTTCAGCTACATTATTCAAGAAAAGGAAAATTAGTAAGGTTGGCTGTAAAAAAAGGGTAAGGAAACCTGCCATAAGCCCATAAGTATAACTATCATAACAAGTTCCAACAAGAAGTAATTATGTCATCAAGAGCCGAAGTGTCTTATGCTACATCTAGTGCATTGAACAGATATGATCTCAGGTTTAGGAGATAGCTGCCTCGTTGATGTAAATACTTCATGTCTATCAAATATTAACGTCTTAATAAAAAAATGAGTGCAAGCATGGAGTAAAGCAGGACCAGACAAATGCACTTGAGTAAAGCAGGACCAAACAAATGCACTTGTCACAATTCATTAAGGAACAAAATAGTTCTTAGACAATTTTGAAATTCTATAAATAGGTGACTGCATGATCATGGGTAGAAAGATCGCATGAACAGTTACCACTTACCAGGAAGTACTGACCAATTGCTTCAACATTGAATCAGGGGCCACAAAAAATGTTGATGCTCTTACTATTTCAACATTTACATGCCAATATCATGTCTCACAACAACACAGGTACAAAGAGAAACCATGACAGTGACACTGATAACTCCTCAAGCCTATTTATTAGTCTGCTAAACACCAATCCGTGCAAGAGAGGCCATCTTCAGTACATCTTTCTATTATTCTTTAATCTTTATGAAATACACCGATAGTATACAGTGTTACATGTGACAGACTAATTAATCATAAATCCTAATGTCTCCAAGTAAAAGGAAGAGGTAACTATGAATATTTGAATACATCGGTATGGAACAAGTGATATCTAAGAATACATGAACACATCAGCTAAACAATGAATGCAAGAGAAGAGGCATGTTAACCAGCATCTTACGTTTCTCGTCATTCCTTTTTCTTCTTTCTCGAGGTACATAGGTACCATCGGCTCTTGCTACAATATCCGACTTTGTCTTGGCATATTGAATTCTCCGAAGTCAACAACCAAGATTCCATGAGTAAAGTAAAAGAATAGCAAAGTTCCTTGGAAGCCAAAATGCAATAGAAATAAGCTAAAAAACAATTATGGTCCTCATTGAGTTGACCAGTTTGACCAACTCAGGTATAGTTTTGTCTAGCCTAGACTTAACTCATAAGTCATATGCATACTAAATGTGCATGTACCATATAAGCCCAACAAGCTAGCTTACTAGACAGGTCATAATAGTTGTTTGGGTAAACACATCTTACGATCCTTAAAACCAACACCAATAAGCCTAAAATGCAAGTTTATCAGACCAACCACAATAGTATGCACCGAAGGGTAAAAATACACATGTTTTTTTCCCAACATGAAATTCATAAATCAGATAAGCTTTCCCTAACTGGTGCTTAGCTCTAAAGTCACCATAGGTTTATCACAGAAGGGAAAGTCATGCATCCACTTTAGAGCCTCAGTTCCTGATGCAACATCTTCGAACACAACCCATGTTTGGCCTTTATGCTTCGAAGTTTTAAAAGCAAGCACATCAGGAATCTTCCCGAACTGGGAGAAAACGGCATCGAGGGACTTCTTAAGTTCTGTGAGGATTTCATTTTAGCAGAATACGTTAAGTTGTACCACGAAGTTGAATTGAATATGTAAAATAAAGGATAAAAATAAACAAAATTGAACAGAAAACAGCAACATAAGAGAACAAACACGAAACTTCAAATTTGGGGATACACTAGTCCACTACAACACTACATCTACAAAATGCACAAATGCTGATTTATTCAGCATATTGGCACTGGAAAAGAAGATATCTCATTAAACGTCAACGCAATTCCCAGCGCTACAGTGTTCTCTGGTCCCAATACAAGTTGCAAAAGGCACACCAAAATCTTCCATATACGAGAATGGCAATGCATCCCATGTGTTACCAAAGGGTAATAATAACTTATTCCTCCCAAAGTTTTGCCAATAGCAACACCTAACAGTTTGACAAAACAAGATCGCTATATTTCTTTGTCCCTCTGCATTTTGGCATAAAGCTTACAGTCCATCATCGACCTACATGCAAAAGACTGCAAGAAGTGTAACTCGCCTTAGAACAAGGGCAATCACATCTTTACCATTGAAATTATGAGACATGGGTCACTATGAAACTACATACGTCCCAAATTCTGGCAAAAACCACAGCTCAGTACATCAAAGTATCAAACAACTAAACGACAAAAGATGTGCCTATAGCTGACTAAGGCTGAAGAATACACTAACA
Organism: Melocanna baccifera; assembly: GCA_036346265.1. Taxonomy (NCBI): domain Eukaryota; kingdom Viridiplantae; phylum Streptophyta; class Magnoliopsida; order Poales; family Poaceae; genus Melocanna; species Melocanna baccifera. The sequence continues at coordinate 25,290,763 of CM070689.1, forward strand.
AGAACTCAGAACCATACCACGCAAACCTAGGAGAACATTTTCCACTCGTACCCATCAAACTTACTTAAAATTTCAAATAACCAACAATATACCCCACAAGGCAGCATCCAACAACAAGAAATGAACTAGTAAAAGAACACGCCTTTGCTTGCTATTGCATGGAAGTCTTGCTAAACTAGTAAAAGTTCACATGTTCACCACCCCCAACAGATACATGGAAATCTTGCTAAACTATTGAAAGTTCACATGTTCATCACCCCACGGTCCCTAAAATGTCACTTTGACCATTAATTTTAATGATACTATTTATAAAACCAAACAATATTATAATATTATGAACGTATTCCCTTAGACAAATTTACACAAACGATTTTCAAGTATCTAACATAAATATTTAAAAAGATATCGACAACCAAAGTTTCAAAAGTTTGATTGCATGTAGAAAACTATTGTGACTGGAGGGAGCAGTAATCATCAAGCACATGCAGTTAAAATTGAGCTCATACCAACCAAGCACAAATCACAGGGCATTTTCATCAACCAACAGTGCAAGCGCAGACGGATCTAACTACCAACGCAACAAACATCTCACAGAGAGATATCAGACGACGCAACAAACATCTCGACAGCTGGACACGCCTCCTGTCATATGATGTGAATGCAAGGTACTATATCTGACAAAAGACGCATGCATGCATGGGTCTCTGTTGAAATGATTTATTTCCTATCCATGTTCATTTTACCAAGGCAACTAAATAAACAAGTAGAAGATCCCAACTTATTGTAACCACAAAAAGAAACTCAAATAAATTAAGGATATTGCTGATTTAGATCAGATACAAAGGAAAAGTTCATATCCGTGACAATCCACAAACGGTAAGTCTCATAATGAGATGGCTAGAAGAGTATCAGCATCACAAAAAAATATCAAGACAACGTGCTATGCACAACATTAGTACAAGCAAAAAAGAAGAAGAATTCGATGTTCTTGCAAGTCAAAGGGAAGAACTAGATAAATAGTTCCCTAAGTAAAATATTCTAATCGTCCGCCTCCGGCTCGGGAAGGAGGGTGGCGGCGCGTGCTATATAGGGAGGAGAGGAGAGGAAAGGATGGGGTTTTAGGGTTTTGAGTTGGTGGGCTTTTTGGGCTGAGAAGTGGGCCTTCGTAGGCTTTTGAAATAGAGTTTATGGTCTTTTCCTTAAGTTGGTTTGGGCCTTCGCAGGCATCATGTACTGGGCGAATTCCATCGGCGCATCCACACAAAGCTACCAGAGTGGGAGGGGAAGTGTGGTCAGCTCTTCAGGCCTTGTCCCTACCTGTCAGAGAGAGCAGCAGCAACAGGTGTTCCTCTGGTGAGAACAATGGCTGGGTTCATTCCAATTTCATTCTTCACACATTTCACTCCAATCCTGCAAAGATTCTTCATGTTTTCTCATCTTCTCTTGGAAATGAGTTTCATTTGCCAAGCGCGCGCCGACGAACCAGGCCAAGGCCCCGCTGTAGGTTTGAGTACTCTCGTCCTGTGTTCTTATCTGAGATTGATGTAGAGTAGTAATAACACGGCTTTAGACTTCAGAGGCTGTTGAATGATGAAGCGGAAGAGCCAGGCGATTAAGCATGGATATTTTGTACCGATTAAGCAAAGATAGGTTGTAATTGTAAGGCGGTATCCAAAAACATATCTTGGGGATGGCCTAAAGCACTCATGGTATCATTATGAATTTAAAAGCCAAAACTGTAAAAACCTAAAAATATATATACCTAATTTAGGTGGGATATGATTGCATTGCCGTGTGTAGAGCGTGATCTAGTAGAAGGTTGTTGTATCGACTAGTTGGGCCATACGCAGCAGCACCGACCAGAGTAAGGCGGCCGAAGTAACGGCGCATAGTCCTGCAAAATTCAGGGCGTCTGATCGTCCGAAACGCGCGTGCATGGAGATCGGGACCAAAGAATTCGAGCAAACCTTAGTACATCAATTCAATGACAGCGGAGGATCCTCTCAACCGTCGCTTATGCCCTAAATTACCCAACTTTCAACAGTACCAAAAGGTTTAACTTGGATTTGTTGGGGTGCGCCAGGCCCGAGCAGCAGTGCGACGCCTTGGCGACGCGCGAGGGCCCCAGCGGCAAGCCGCTGTGGTGGACCCTCCCCCACGAAAAATTAATTTAATATCGCAGTGAGCGCATGGCCCACATATCAGATATTAAACTGATAAGAACAGATACTACACTTGATCTTAGCCAAAAGGCCGAGAAAGGTATGCCTTGGAACGGAGCCCCTGCCTCCGATTGTATAGCTCGCTCGACCGACCCCTCCTCCCTGAGCCAGCGATGTGGTACTAATCGAACGAACGAACTGCGGATGAGTCCTAGGCGACCAGCCGTTTGGGCCTTTGCTACTCTCCGATGGCCCAGTAGGAAGCGAAACCTAGCGCGCACCTCGACGACCCAGTAAACACGGCTAGGATTTCCGCTTGGGCCTTTGCTACTCTCCGCAGCCCCCGCCGCCGGCCGCGCAGCGGCAGCAGACGCCCGCGGGGGCCGTGCTCGAGGACATGATGGCGTGCGTGGCGGCGCTCTCGCCGCCTCCGGCGGCGAAGCCGCAGCCGTCGACCGCTCCCGATCCTCCCACGAGTACGTCCGACCGACTCGTTATCCCTCTCCTCTTGCTACCTCCGACCTTCGCTCCGCGCGGCCGTGTCGCCGGCCAAGATGCGTGGTGTTTTGCTTGGTCGCGGTGCCTCGCTCGCGAGGTGTTCGTTGTTTTGCTGCAAGGCGGGGCGCCTCGTCGTTCGTTCTTGCGGAGAGCTCGCGTCGCATCTTGCCTGCGCATAAGCAATTGTAAGTTTTGAGGCTACTGCAAATTTCATCTCTGTAGTTTAATGTGTTGTGTTACTAGTGCCAAATTTGAGATACTGATGTTGAGAGGCACGCGAGGGATTTCATGGAGGCCGCCACGAAGCTCCAGTCTTACTTCATCAGCCTGCAGCGCGAGGACCAACCGATGACAGAAGAAATGCTTCGGAAGGTACATTTCTTCAACAAGAACTTGACCTAGAGATCACTTCATCTTTGTCCAATTGCAAGTGGATTAGATGCATACACTGGGCCTGTTCTTTTGGCTTTTGGCTTTTGGCTTTTTCAGGAGTCAAAAGGCCGATCGTCGAAACGGGGTGGTCTCTTTGAAGCGGATTCTCCAAACGGCTTCCTGAAAAACCGCATGCGCTATCCACGTCGGTGTCTTCGCCGTCCGCTGCCGAGTCAAAAAGCACAGCTAACGGCCATCAGCCGCAATCCAAAAGAACACTCCCATTGGTTTTGCTGGATGCTGTGGGTTAGGGTGTGGGCAATGGTACTTTTATGTGTGGGTTAGGGGTGGTGTTCTGGTGCCTCAGAGGCAACCTATATCGTGTTGTGGGATCGCTGCCACGCTGATGGGCCGAAGTGTCATAGCAGCATGATAGCGGAGGTGGTGAGTGTACGCTGAGGGCCGAGGGATAGCCAGGGAGAGGGTTATAGAAAAGAAGGTGAAGAATTTTGGGAGAGAAAAGGTTTGGTTTTTTATCGGCAGTGAACTAGTAATGATGAGTCTTGACATGAGTTGATCAACCCTAAATTGGCCCCTTATTTTTACTGCTAGTTCTTAGGAATAGCTAATTATCACCTTTCACTATAATTACCTAACATTTAGTGGTATAGGCTACATAAGAAAAACTGCTTTCATTCTAGTCCAACCTCACTCTTGCATTGGAAAAAGGTGGGTAGAAATTGAATAATATCAAGGAATGCTTTTGTTCTGTTCTAACCTCACCTTTGGAACAATTGGAAACTTCTCATGCACTCGTCTCTTCTATAGACTTTATTGCAAGCAATTGAGAGAAATCATATACTCATATGTGCTAGTCACAAAGCTTAATTAAGATGCCAACTCGAAGTGTAGTTTATGATCTTGTGTTAATATGTTTGCTTTGCAGAGATTACCGTAGTGGAGGAAGAACTCAAGACCAAGTCCGAGCTCATTGCCAAGCATAAGAAACTCATCGAAGGGTGGCGAAAGAGCTAAAGGACCAGCTGGGCAAGCACATCACCGAGCTCGAAAGAGTGTGACTCGCGGTCTACTTTTGAGTTTCCTTTGCAAGAATACATAAACTCTAGGTGACCGGATGTTAGGATTATGCCTTGGAAATTTGTGTACATCAAGCGGACAAGCTTTTAGGATCTGATTAGTCATGTGAACTGACAACTGCTCTGTAATGTTGGGCTCTTTAAATTGCTCCGAATCAATGTTCGATTCTGTGCATTGTTTATGATCTATGTAGCGCTATCTTGTATTCTTGTCTGCTCTTCAATTTGTTGTGCAATTGTGTTCGTGCGAATCATGTTAAAGACTGTTAGCTGTTTGAGCAACAATGGTGATAAAATTGGAACGACGTAGAGAACATAACCATACAGGACTAACTAGGAGAATACAGGACTGCAAAATAGTTTCCATTTCATCTCAGTTCCAGAAACACACATCAACGCTGCTGAGTGGTAAATATAACAGCTGTAGACTTAACTAAAACATGAAAGATCTGCCAATGCCGGTTCCGGTTTCTTGTCCAGTTCTCATGGAAGGAGCTCTAGAGACCTGACTCCCACGTCGCTCTCCGGGCGACCCGGGAGGCGACACACCTCCCTTCCCAGACCCTCCACCCTCCGTTCCTCCCTCTCGCCGCCGCCGCCGGCCTTCCCCATCTCCTCATCTCTTCTCTTTTTTAGCTTCGATGTCGTCTCCCTCCCTCAGTTTCCAGATCCGGCGGTGGTGTTCCCGTGCTCAGTCGCCAGTGCTGCTCACCGCCGTGCTTCTGCGCGTCATAGCCCCTTCTGCCTCGTCGCGGGCCCTACCCTTGGGGCTAGAAGCGGTCGGATCTGAGGCGGGGAGAGCCAGAGGTGACCGGATCAGGCCGTCTACGGACCGCATCCGGTCTCGGCGAGGGCGGCCACGACGTAGAGGCACTGGCTCGGGCGAGCACATCGGTGGAGGCCAGCGTCGGTGCTGGGTTGCACGTGGAGGTGCTCATGGGCGCAGAGTGTCACACCCACTGCCCGACGGGTGGTGCTTCTCTTGGGCGGCTGAGAGGCAGTCACACCCGGTCGGTGGCAAGTGTCGAGCTTGTCCCCGCGTGTTGTAGTGCTGAGCTCTGAGTGAAAACCATACATCCAGATCTTCTTCGAAGTATCCGACGATGACTACGCCCTCGGGCGTCGTGTACCTCCTTGGAGATGTCGTCTTAGAATTGTACCTCATACACCGCAGGGGCTTGTGGCTTTGTTCGGGGTGAAAACCTCAGTTCCGATTCTTGTTGGATCGGGTGACGGCGACGCCTTCGCTGTCGTTCCCTCCTTGGAGGCGTTAACTTGGATCACCTGACCCTACCCTCGGTGTGGTCGCTCGTTGGCCGGTGCTTGTCTATCGGTGATGGTCATCCTCTCGGCGTCGTTTCTACTTCCCTAGTTTTGGCGGGGCTACCATGAGGCATGCTGTGGTGAAGTCGGAGCAACCAGGTCGTGGGTGCGATAGGTAGCGACGATAAATCATGCTAGTGCTTATCAATCGCGATCGGCATCCTGGTCGACGTAGGGTGTGTTACCCACGGACTTTCGTCTTCATGGGTTGTCGGAGTTGTGTTTTTATTTTTTGTGCCCGATTCTTTCTTAGGCCTTTATAAGCTGTACCACTCTTATTCTTAATGAATGAAACGCAATTCTCCTGTGTTTTGAGGAAAAAAAGATCTGCCAATGGTGCAAGGGTAGGGCTAGAAGCCTACAACATTCATTCAATAAGTCAATACAGCTCAAAAGCTCTCTACTTCTTCACATACGTGATAAGCATTGGGCCCTCTTTAATTTTGTGGCCCTGAAGATAGTTCATGGCTGCGATGGCCTGCCCCTCGTCTCCACACTCCACAAAAGCAATTCCGAGCTTCGTTTCAACCATCCTCACTTCCTTGAACCCTGGGTGTTGGCAAAAGAACATCTGCAGCATCAGAGGGGTCGTCTCATGTGGGACATTTTGGACAAAGAGGATGTGTTGTTTGGTACAATAATCTCTGGCATCACAACTTTCTGGCTCCCAGCAAAAGGTAGCCGAGAGAGCTGTACAAAAAAAAATAAGGCATTTAATTGGGGGAATCATATCAAGCGATTAAGGACCTGAAGAAAAACGATGCACCAGAACATAAGAACACAATTAAACATGACAACATGCTCATTGTACCAATTGTAGTGGGTATTATGTCTATACTGTTATGTGAATATGTGAAACACAACTACGCCAGCTTTTTGTTGTGGCTATATGTTTCCACCTAAATCTTAAGTTATTTCTCGCTGCTAGTCCTTAATATTTTGAATGGCAAATCATCCTAACCTAATTCAGCAAGAAGAATCATCGGCTCATGCACAAACATGCAAACTTTGTTCCCCATATAGAATGATGAAATCATGAAATGATGGGCAGCATGCCTGCGGAATATGGACAAAAATAAGGGCATGCATGTATGTGAATGAAAGGACTCAAATATATGAAATGGCAGGGCAGGGCACAGGGCATGAGCCAAATTCAATACCCATATATGACAGCTCACTGAAGCAACAATATCCCATATGCCCAATATTTTATGTAACAAATGCAAAACAATGAAGCAGAAACATGATTCTAATCAACAGTGAAGTACTTACCTGAGGAGCCCCATAAACACCGGGGTAAGCATTGACACCTAAGCCAACTTGACTAACATCATGGTGCTGCTCACGCTTCTGCTTCTTTTCAGCTGCATTATTCAAGAAAAGGAAAATTAATTAGGTTCGCTGTAAAAAAAGGGTAAGGAAACCTGCCATAAGCCCATAAGTATAATTATCATAAAAAGTTCCAACAAGAAGTAATTTTGTCATCAAGAACCGAAGTGTCTTATGCTACATCTAGTGTATTGAACAGATATGATCTCAGGTTTAGGAGATAGCTGCCTCGTTGATGTAAATACTTCATGTCTATCAAATATTAACGTATTAATAAAAAAATGAGTGCAAGCATGGAGTAAAGCAGGACGAGACAAATGCACTTGAGTAAAGCAGGATCAAACAAATGCACTTGTTACAATTCATTAAGGAATGAAATAGTTCTTAGACAATTTTGAAATTCTATAAATAGGTGACCGCATGATCAGGGGTAGAAAGATTGCGTGAACAGTTACCAGGAAGTACTGACCAATAGCTTCAACATTGAATCAGGGGCCACAAAAAATGTTGATGCTTTTACTATTTCAACATTTACATGCCAATATCATGTCTCACAACAACACAGGTTCAAAGAGAAACCATGACAGTGACACTGATAACTCCTCAAGCCTATTTATTAGTCTGCTAAACACCAATCCGTGCAAGAGAGGCCATCTTCAGTACATCTTTCTATTATTCTTTAATCTTTATGAAATACACCGATAGTGTAACACCCCCATTACTGGGAGCATTATGAAATCCTCGCAGCTGCCCAGGACTGTTCAACTGCGGGTACCTTCAACGAGTGTATAACATTGCCGACACAAGCTTAAGAGCAAAAGCACATTTTATTGAAATATAAAGGCTAAAAGCCAAGTACTACAACTAGGCCTACGGCCTTTATGTACATCACACAAAAGATGCCACAGGCACGCCTGAGCGGAGAACGACCCTAATTCCACGCTTCGTCGACTTCGTAGAGTATCATCTCGTCGTCTTCACCTGCTTCTTCAAAAGTTGCGGTTTCTGTTTATGTTTTTAGCAAGTATGAGTACAACAACCGTACTCAACAAGTCACATGGAACATTATATTAACTATATGCATGGTGTAACAAGTAGGAGGGGAAAGACATGCTTATTATTTTATGTGGATGCAGGTTTAGTTTAGAATCAAACAAGAGATTTTTAAAAGACTTCTTGTAAAACTTAATGGGGTTTTTCTCAAGCTTGATTTTCCATCATCAATAATACTGAACTCTCATCAAAACTACTTATGCCTCGTAATTGGATTCACCCACTAGACACAGCTTCATTAACCGGAAGCACGGTGTATCCGGATATCAATTATGGTCGCTTTGCAAAGCTGCCCTGCTTTACCCACAAGATCTCAAAACTCCCGCGATAGAGTTAAGAAAACAAGGATGTTCACTGCTCAATTCTTTATATAGACTCTGCCCAGTAGGTGTTTAGTCTCGACAGGCTCGGATGACCCCGCGGGTCTCGTCCGACTCGTCGCAGTCCTACTGTTGTATGGTTAACCACCTCCCATACGAACTCACCCTCCGACTCCCCCTTTTCAGTTGCAGAGGTTTAATTGAAGTTGAGCAGCTACTAAGCCAGGTTTGAATAAATCAACGCTTGTGGTTGGGCGGTTACTTATGTCTTTCATTTGGCACAAGGGTCTAGTCCTTATATTTTATCTGAGGCAACAACCAAGCACATACCCGAATTCAGTACTCACTGTACTGCCACCTTTCCAATACCTGCCTCCACCCTCGGATAAGATCTTCGGATCTATTTCTGAGATCCTCACTTATCCTGGTTCCAACTTTTCAAAATTTTAAACTAAAACTAGCCATCTTAACAGTATATAGTATGCTTCCTACACTACCTTGATATACTAATAATGTAGTATTTTATGTATCTAAGTCTTGTCAAGGTGAATGTGGCCATCAAGTTATGTCGGGCTTTTTGGAGTGGTAGGATATAGCTAAAAACCAAGTCATTCTAAAGTATTTGCTGTACATGAAATAATGGAATGAAGGTAAAGTAATGAAAATACATACAAGTAAATAATTCGGAAAGCGTAGGATCAATATGTTCAAAAATATATGCGACTTGCCTTGCGGATCGGTTATTTCAACTAACTCGTATTCTGTCGAATCTTGAGCTGGAACCGACGTCTCCTCCTCCTGTGTCGACGGGTCGGCGGCTAACGCAAATAAACAAATAAATAAATTAGGTTCGCTCTCGGAAGGATTGAAATTGGACCGAAAAACAGAAAATAACATCGGGCAAAAACACAAATAAAGGAGTTCTGATTTAGGGAAGCTTGGTATGGGGAAATGGACCTCGGAAATGGACTCGTGGAATCGAACCGGTTCAAACGAGTATAAACTCGAAATTAGGGTTTACTGTTCCTCGGGCTCGGTCGGGTACTGTTCCTCGGGTGCGGGTGAGCGGGCTCGGTCGAGTTGGTTCGGCGCGGTCGCGCTGGTCAGGCTAGGTTGGGCGCGGAATTGGGCTGGGAAGGGCTAGGAGCAAGCAAGAACTCAAAAGAAGCAAGAATTCGAATTTTTGCAAATTGGTTTTGTTTCAGATAGTATACAGTGTTACATGTGACAGACTAATTAATCATAAATCCTAATGTCTCCAAGTAAAAGGAAGAGGTAACTATGAATATTTGAATACATCAGTATGGAACAAGTGATATCTAAGAAGACATGAACACATCAGCTAAACAATGAATGCAAGAGAAGAGGCATGTTAACCAGCATCTTATGTTTCTCGTCATTCCTTTTTCTTCTTTCTCGAGGTACATAGGTACCATTGGATCTTGCTACAATATCCGACTTTGTCTTGGCATATTGAATTCTCCGAAGTCAACAACCAAGATTCCATGAGTAAAGTAACAGAATAGCAGAGTTCCTTGGAGCCAAAATGCAATAGAAATAAGCTAAAAAACAATTATGCATGAGTTGACCAGTTTGACCAACTCAGGTATAGTTTTGTCTAGCTTAGACTTAACTCGTAAGTCATATGCATACTAAATGTGCATGTACCATATAAGCCCAACAAGCTAGCTTACTAGACAGGTCAAAATAGTTGTTTGGGTAAACACATCTTACAATCCTTAAAACCAATACCAATAAGCCTAAAATGCAAGTTTATCAGACCAACCACAATAGTATGCAACGAAGGGTAAAAATACACATGTTTTTTCCCAACATAAAATTCATAAATCAGATAAGCTTTCCCTAACTGGGGCTTAGCTCTAAACTCACCATAGGTTTATCATAGAAGGGAAAGTCATGCATCCTCTTTAGAGCCTCAGTTGCCGATGCAACATCTTTGAACACAATCCATGCTTGGCCTTTATGCTTCAAAGTTTTAAAAGCAAGCACATCAGGAATGCTCGACGGTGATGAAAATGATGACCTAGAGACATCAATGTCCATTGCAACCTTATTCTTGATGGTGACTGAAATGCAGAGATATATGAGGGGATGGTGGAGACCCATATAAAAAAATTAGTAGTTAATTGGTTTGTTCTGAAGTAATTTTTTGTTAGAGATTTTTAGGATGGAAGATGATGTGAGAGGAGAGGTGAGAGGAGGTGGAGAACACATCACTCATCAATTCCTTCACACAAGTAGTAAAAATAAAAAGAACACCTTTTAATTAGTACAGATAGAAGGGGAGTTTGTTCGTTCACTACCCTTCCAGCCATGCACTGTCCGTTTCCTCCCGCTACGGAATACAAAAACAGCTCATCCCTCTTCTCCTCTTCCACTCGCTGACAGGTGGGCTCATGACATCTCGCGCGTGTCTCTCGACTGGCTTCTCCTTGAAATGTAACTGTCAGTGCCTTTCAAAATGCCTCTCCCATGATCTCTCCGAGAAAAACCCAAAGGAAGAACATCCTAACAGCTCCTGTGACCCACGATCTCCTCTTTCCTTTTTTCTTTCAAAGAAAAGATCTCCTTCCTAATCCTACATGGTGACACTATAGCAGGTCCAAGGGTGAAGCTCGACTTTGGTAGCGTGTCAAAGGATGTCAATCATGGCTAAGCGGCGGGCGCCGACCGCCAGCCACAAATCCATGTGACGACAATGGCTCAGTGACATTGCTTAGGTTCAAGAGAACATATCTATAACACACACACATCATGTGATGAGTGCCGCTCAGGGTGTCGAGATAGTCTGACTGTATACTTGAGTGTTGAGTTGCAGGCTTGTGGCCAACTCCATCGATGTCAAGAGCCCTGTCTTAGTGTACCACATCCATGTCCTCATGTGCGGTGCGCTCCAGACGGTCTCAATCACCATAACCATCATCTATGTCATGCAGTCCTCTCGCTATTCCTCACAACATGCACCCTGGTGGTCGTCCTTGACTGTTGCTGTTTCGACGATACGTCAGTGAGGAGTTATGCTGGTGTGTGCTGCAACGATAGACCATGTGTGGAGGACGAGGAGATGTAGCACCGGAGACAAGAACTACAACAACAAATAGGGATTCGGCGACAGCAAGTGATGCATCAGACAGTGACACTCAGAGTGAGAAAGGAAGCTTCTGCCTTCTTCGCAAGCTTCCCTTGTACCTAGGACGGCTGGCACCCCACATCCTCTTCCACGAGTCATGTAACTACTTTCTGTAGATATATCTCTACCCCTTTTTTTCTTTTGTGTCACCATGTATTTGTGTGCAGGGAACTCGTCAATCGTGGACATAAAGGCTTTCCTGTGTGGCGGGGCTGCTTGTGGAGGCGGAGCGTTGGAGGAGGCAGTTGACGTAGCAGAGCCAAAATGAAGCTCGTGCAACACGCTGCTAAGGCCTATTCTAGAGCGAATGAGCTTCGCTGTCGTTATGTAACCTGCTGGGTTCACGCATGGTCAAGTTTTCACTGGAGTTAGCAACCCATCGTCCACCTCACGGCTGCATGACGAGTTTACGTGTGACGCTCTCGACAGCTGGCCATGCCTCCTGTCATATGATGTGAATGCAAGGTACTATATCTGACAAAAGACGCATGCTTGCATGGGTCTCTGTTGAAATGATTTATTTCCTATCCATGTCCATGAACTCCATAGTATCTATTGAAATGATTTATTTCCTATCCATGTTCATTTTACCAAGGCAACTAAATAAACAAGTAGAAGATCCCAACTTGTTGTAACCACAAAAAGAAACTCAAATAAATTAAGGATATTGTTGATTTAGCTCAGATACAAAGGAAAAGTTCATATCTGTGACAATCCACAAACGGTAACTCTCACAATGAGATGGGTAGAAGAGAATCAGCATCACAAAAAAATATAAAGACAACGTGCTATGCACAACATTAGCACAAGCAAAAAGAAGAAGAATTCGATGTTCTTGCAAGTCAAAGGGAAGAACTAGATAAATAGTTCCCTAAGTAAAATAATCTAACCGTTCGCCTCCGGCTCGGGAAGGAGGGTGGCGGCACGTGCTATATAGGGAGGAGAGGAGAGGAGGGGGTGGGGTTATTAGGATTTTGAGTTGGTGGGCTTTTTGGGTTGAGAAGTGGGCCTTCGTAGGCTTTTGAAATAGTGTTACGGGCTTTTCCTTAAGTTGGTTTGGGCCTTCGCAGGCATCATGTACTGGGCGAATTCCATCGGTGCATCCACGCAAAGCTACCGAGTGGGAGGTGAAGTGTGGTCAGCTCTTCAGGCCTTGTCCCTACCTGTCATCGAGAGCAGCAGCAGCAGGTGTTCCTCTGGTGAGAACAATCGCTGGGATCGTTCTAATTTTATTCTTCACACATCTCACTCCAATCCTGCAAAGATTCTTCATGTTTTCTCATCTTCTCTTGGAAATGAGTTTCATTTGCAAAGCGCGCGCCGACGAACCAGGCGAAGGCCCCGTTGTAGGTTTGAGTACTCTCGTCCTGTGTTCTTATCTGAGATTGATGCAGAGCAGTAATAACACGGCTTTGGACTTCAGAGGCTGTTGAATGATGAAGCGAAAGAACCAGGCGATTTAGCATGGATATTTTGTACCGATTAAGCAAAGATGGGTTGCATAGTAAGGCGGTATCCAAAAACATATCTTAGGGATGGCCTAAAGCACTCATGGTATCATTATGAATTTAAAAGCCAAAACTGTAAAAACCTAACAATATACATAACCAATTGTCAATTAATTTAGTTTGTTGTTTCGAGTAGTTGGGCCATGTGCAGCAGAACCGACCAGAGTAAGGCGGCCGAATAACGGCGCATAGCCTCTGGCAGAATTCAGGGCGTCTACTCGTGCGAAACGCGCGTGCATGCAGAGACCAAAGAGCGTCACGCTAACCTTGGTACCGTCACCTCCTAATCGTCCAAAATGAGTTTCTCGCGCGTGCATGCCCGAAATTACTACTTCAACAGTTATCCCCAGGTTAAATTTGGATTTGTTGGGGTGCGCCAGCCGAGCAGCAGCAGTAACGCTTGGCGCGCGAGGGCGGCAATGCAAGCGTGTGGTGGACCCTCCCCACGGAAAATTAATTTAATATCGCAGATGGCGCTTGGCCCACATATCGGATATTAAACCGATAAGAACAGATACTACACTTGATCTTAGCCAAAAGGCGAGAAAGGTATGCCTTGGAACAGGCCCCGCCTCCGATTGTATAGCTCGCTCGACCGACCCCTCCTCCCGAGCGGCGATGTGGTACTAATCGAGCGAACGAATGCGGATGAGTCCTAGGCGACCAGCCGTTTGGGCCTTTGCTACTCTCCGATGGCCCAGTAGGAAGCGAAACCTAGCGCGCACCTCGACGACCCAGTAAACACGGCTAGGATTTCCGCTTGGGCCTTTGCTACTCTCGCAGCCCCGCCGCCCGCGCGCGCAGCGAGCGCCGCGGGGCCGTGCTCGAGGACATGATGGCGTGCGTGGCGGCGCTCGCCCGCCGCCTCGGCGCGCGAGCTGCGGCCGTCGACCGCTCCCCCCAGTCCTCCCACCAGAGTACGTCCGACCGACTCGTTATCCCCTCTCCTCTTGCTACCTCCGACCTTCGCTCCGCACGGCTGTGTCGCCGGCCAAGATGCGTGGTGTTTTGCTGGTCGCCGGTGCCTCGCTCGCGAGGTGTTCGTTGTTTTGCCTGCAAGGCGGGGGGCGTCCTCGTCGTTCGTTCTTGCGGGAGCTCGCGTCGCATCTTGCCTGCGCATAAGCAATTGTAAGTTTTGAGGCTACTGCAAATTTCATCTCTGTAGTTTAATGTGTTGTGTTACTAGTGCCAAATTTGAGATACTGATGTTGAGAGGCACGCGAGGGATTTCATGGAGGCCGCCACGAAGCTCCAGTCTTACTTCATCAGCCTGCAGCGCGAGGACCAACCGATGACAGAAGAAATGCTTCGGAAGGTACATTTCTTCAACAAGAACTTGACCTAGAGATCACTTCATCTTTGTCCAATTGCAAGTGGATTAGATGCATACACTGGGCCTGTTCTTTTGGCTTTTGGCTTTTGGCTTTTTCAGGAGTCAAAAGGCCGATCGTCGAAACGGGGTGGTCTCTTTGAAGCGGATTCTCCAAACGGCTTCCTGAAAAACCGCATGCGCTATCCACGTCGGTGTCTTCGCCGTCCGCTGCCGAGTCAAAAAGCACAGCTAACGGCCATCAGCCGCAATCCAAAAGAACACTCCCATTGGTTTCTTTGGATCTTTGTGGGTTAGGGTGTGGGCAATGGTACTTTTATGTGTGGGTTAGGGTGGTGTTCGGTGCCTCGAGGCAACCTATATCGTGTTGTGGGATCATTGCCACGCTGATGGGCAAGTGTCATAGCACATGATAGCGGAGGTGGTGAGTGTACTGGCGAGGGCCGAGGATAGCCAGGGAGAGGGTTATAGAAAAGAAGGTGAAGAATTTTGGGAGAGAAAAGGTTTGGTTTTTTATCGGCAGTGAACTAGTAATGATGAGTCTTGACATGAGTTGATCAACCCTAAATTGGCCCCTTATTTTTACTGCTAGTTCTTAGGAATAGCTAATTATCACCTTTCACTATAATTACCTAACATTTAGTGGTATAGGCTACATAAGAAAAACTGCTTTCATTCTAGTCCAACCTCACTCTTGCATTGGAAAAAGGTGGGTAGAAATTGAATAATATCAAGGAATGCTTTTGTTCTGTTCTAACCTCACCTTTGGAACAATTGGAAACTTCTCATGCACTCGTCTCTTCTATAGACTTTATTGCAAGCAATTGAGAGAAATCATATACTCATATGTGCTAGTCACAAAGCTTAATTAAGATGCCAACTCTGAGCTGTAGTTTATGATCTTGTGTTAATATGTTTGCTTTGCAGGAGATTACCGTAGTGGAGGAAGAACTCAAGACCAAGTCTGAGCTCATTGCCAAGCATAAGAAACTCATCGAAGGGTGGCAGAAAGAGCTAAAGGACCAGCTGGGCAAGCACATCACTGAGCTCGAAAGAGTGTGACTCGGCGGTCTACTTTTCGAGTTTCCTTTGCAAGAATACATAAACTCTAGGTGACCAGATGTTAGGATTATGCCTTGGAAATTTGTGTACATCAAGCAGACAAGCTTTTAGGATCTGATTAGTCATGTGAACTGACAACTGCTCTGTAATGTTGGGCTCTTTAAATTGCTCCGAATCAATGTTCGATTCTGTGCATTGTTTATGATCTATGTAGCGCTATCTTGTATTCTTGTCTGCTCTTCAATTTGTTGTGCAATTGTGTTCGTGCGAATCATGTTAAAGACTGTTAGCTGTTTGAGCAACAATGGTGATAAAATTGGAACGACGTAGAGAACATAACCATACAGGACTAACTAGGAGAATACAGGACTGCAAAATAGTTTCCATTTCATCTCAGTTCCAGAAACACACATCAACGCTGCTGAGTGGTAAATATAACAGCTGTAGACTTAACTAAAACATGAAAGATCTGCCAATGCCGGTTCCGGTTTCTTGTCCAGTTCTCATGGAAGGAGCTCTAGAGACCTGACTCCCACGTCGCTCTCCGGGCGACCCGGGAGGCGACACACCTCCCTTCCCAGACCCTCCACCCTCCGTTCCTCCCTCTCGCCGCCGCCGCCGGCCTTCCCCATCTCCTCCTCTCTTCTCTTTTTTAGCTCCGATGTCGTCTCCCTCCCTCAGTTTCCAGATCCGGCGGTGGTGTTCCCGTGCTCAGTCGCCAGTGCTGCTCACCGCCGTGCTTCTGCGCGTCATAGCCCCTTCTGCCTCGTCGCGGGCCCTACCCTTGGGGCTAGAAGCGGTCGGATCTGAGGCGGGGAGAGCCAGAGGTGACCGGATCAGGCCGTCTACGGACCGCATCCGGTCTCAGCGAGGGCGGCCACGACGTAGAGGCACTGGCTCGGGCGGGTGCAGGCGTTGACGCGGACGAGCACATCGGCGGAGGCCAGCATCGGTGCTGGGTTGCACGTGGAGGTGCTCATGGGAGCAGAGTGTCACGGCCACGACGCAGATCTCCTCACGGGCGAGCACGACGGCGATGGCCGGCA
The DNA here is from genome assembly GCA_036346265.1 of Melocanna baccifera. Lineage (NCBI taxonomy): Eukaryota > Viridiplantae > Streptophyta > Magnoliopsida > Poales > Poaceae > Melocanna > Melocanna baccifera. Next base: position 25,307,014 of record CM070689.1, read on the forward strand.
TCGGCGCTGGGATGCACGTGGTGGAGCTCAGGGGTGCAGCGTTGGTGCCCTGCTGGATTCGGGGACTGGTTGCTGCACGGCCGATTTATACATCTTTGCGAGTGAGATATTCCCTCTTCTTTTCAACGTACCAAATGCCCACATTGACAAAGGACAAAAAAGTGGATAAGCTTCTATTTGCCAAGTAATTTTCAGACATGACCGTGAGTGGAGCTAATCACGAGACAGTTTTGACCCGTGTTGCGCATTTGCGGATGAGTTGACGATGGATGGAACAAACTCAGTCGAGTCTTAACTTTTCTTTTTGACAGTGCATTCAAGTCTTAACTGATAAATTAAATGTTGAATCAAGCAAATAACACCAAGGCTTGCAATTCTGATGCACAAAGCCAGATACAAAAAGCACTTCTTTTATAATAAACCGCTTCCCACAGGGCAAGAACTCACATGGCAGATTAGTCACAAATCATTCATACATCATAACTGTCTCAATGGGCATACGGGGAGAATATTTTTAAGTCCTTAACCATACACACCCTTTCCTTTTCAATGCAAATAATATCAGTAAAGAATACAACAATGTCTCTATGTTGATAAAAGTGCAGGGATTATCTCCCCACTGCGAAAATCAACCATTCATATCTGCAAACAGTTGCATGTCTCCTTGTACAAAAGAAAACGGCAAAGAGGGCAAGCCATGCATCTCCGAAAAAAACAAGCCCAAGCGGTGATCAAACCTGACAATCGAGTCCAAGATGACATCAAACCAGGCGACTCACCCTCTCCTAAGCCACTCCTATGTCTTCTTTTAGCTCCTTGCTTAGGTCCAATATTACAGGAGCACAAGAGAAACCTCTCAGGAACTGCAGTCGAGCTTCTGTTAATTCACTGGCCAGGCAAAGGCAAAAATCGCTGAGTGATGACCAACTATCTGGATGATTTCTTACGGCTAAGGATCTCCTGCTCTTTGAGGCGATGCTGAAACCGTGCCAGGCGTGCTTGGAGGCTGACCAAGCCTGCGGCCTTGCGTGACAGAAGAAAGCTCAGTTGTGTTACATAGTTGTCAATAAGGCTACCTGGTTGGTCAACTTCTGCCAAAAGGTTCATCTCCTGAGATAACAAGTGCACTTGGTTGAGCAGCATGGTATAAATTAACAGTACTGTAAACTATCAATATTCTCAGCTAGCAGAAATATCTTCCAAGTTCCAATATAAATACAAAGTTGGAAATGTACTTAGCAAGACTTGTATATCATCTATTAAACCTATTCATTTATGTTTGCATGTACAAGCACTGCATGTGAGGTACTCCCTACGTTTCTTTTTATAATGCATATTTTGCTTGGGCACGGAAATTAAGGAGCGAATGAAACCAAGGAAATGGTAGAGGAAAATGGCCATAGTGCCCATGGTGTTAATGTCTTGGGAGGATAGTTGGGTGGGTGTTTACTCGTAAATGTTGACGAAAGAGGGAAGGTTAACGAGGGCAAAAGAGAGAAAATATCATTAAAACAGCATGAGCTCCTTATATTTTTGAAATAAGATAGCAAAAATTATAGGCCTTATATTTTGAAACGGAGGGAGTACATTTTAGATCATCCAAATAATCTGAATAATGATATTCTAAATCACTAATGGTTTCAAAAGGGAGTGCCAATACTGAACTGAATGAAATGGCAAGTTTGATGTATTCAAAAGTAAGTAGTTGTACTAATTTGAAGATAACTGTCATTTGCACATAAAATAGATAGCATAAGCATGCTAATGCAAACAATACTGTCCAAATTTAATAAAAAATGGCAGAAGTAGAGAAGCTTTTTCAAATATTAAACATTTGTTCACAAGACTGAGAGGAGGTTTTATTCCTAGCCTACCCTAAATTGTTTAGGACAAAGAGCTTTATTGTTGTTGATCACAAGACCAAAAACACAACCCACTATCAATTTCAAATCAAACTGTAGAAATCAGCAACTAGTGGTTACTGGCTAGCCTTGTAGGTTGTAAGCAGGTAAGTACTGGTTACACTTACATGGTATGCCACTCAAGACAGACAGACTTGATAGCAATTATTGCCTACGGCCTATGGGCTTAAATAAACACTAGGCCTGACGAGCCGTGATGCACCTTACATGGTTGCTGAGATTATTGAGAGCTAATCTAGTACCTAGTGCAATATCCCATTACCTTTGGTTACTTCATAACTTAAGTTGTTTTTTAATGGCCATCACATGTTTCAACAGGGGACTTCTCAAGGTTAGCGCTAAGAAAACAAGCTCTCTCTATGGAATCATGGGAGTTATAAGTGTACTACATATGCACCATATCTACCCTAGTACATTAATATCGTTAGCTTACATCATAAGACCATGGAACCTCAGTAGTACGGCATGAGATGATTTAGCACGCATAGAAGTTGATCTAAAGAGCATATGTTACAGGTATTATTCAGTAGATGAGCTCTACTTACTTCCCGCACGATCTCCATAGTATTCTCGATTTCCTTCCTGTGAGCTGCTATGAGGGCCTCCTCTTCCTAACATACAAAAGAAAGTTTTACACCACATCTCCACTCAGGATCAAATAGCATAACAGTACCAACAAATTATTGTTTACCTCAAGAATTGCGTCTATTTCCACATCATCACAAGAGCTTTCCTTTTCAGATTGCCTCGATGAAGTCTGAGAGGCTGAAGCAGATATTGGTCGTTGCTGCTGTTGCAACTGCTTTGCCTGCTGCACCTTACATCCAACCCGACTTATCTCAGGTCCACTATCCTTTTTTGTGTAGTTGCTCTGCCTTTCAGATTTGTCTTCCCTATAAGCCTTTCTCCGAGGAGGTGAAACTTTTGTAACTCTTTCCTCTTCTTGTGTATTTGCTGAATTTTGAACTAACGGGGCTTTACTGTTGTAACCAGTTCGGGTAGAATTCAACTCAACCCTCTCCCTATCATTCAAACCAGATGCACCATTTTCTTCTTTTCCTCTATTAGAATAACTTGGAATCATGCTAAAGGAATTCCTGTCAGGCTCCAGAGAAGAGTTGGAGGTAAAACATTCAGCACCCTTCCTAGAAGTATCAACAGGTCTCTTCTCTTGAATCTGGTTGGGGATTTCTTCAGCTTCAACAGATAAAGGATATGATGGAGCAGATGAAGACTCCCTACTGGAAGATATAGTTGGCACAAGTGACTGCTCTTTTCTTGTGTTGCCACCCTTTGAAAGACTTTTAACCCTGTTAATTGATCAGCAATTTTACTGAGTTACTAGCCATTAGCATTTTGAAATGATATGAGTCTCACATTTGAATTGGATATTTATAAAGTATGTGTTGCACTCTTACCTATCAGCATATCTCAACGTATTTAATGTGTGTTCACATGAACCTGCATTTGGAGAAATGCAAGAAATCATCACAGTCCTAGAGTTACCAACAAAGGAGTCTCGAAGAACCTCTGTAAGCTTGCTTCCTCTGAAAGGAATGTGTATCTGATCATTGTCAAGGGCCCGGATGCATTCCTTCAGAGCGAGCAGGCTCTTATTTATCTCTGCTCCTTCAATTCTGATATGAGAACAATAGTGCATGGTCATAAATTGTACCAGGTCAATGGTTAGAAAATATAGTGGGCAAACAAATCTACAGAGACAAAAGTAACACCTTGTCTGCCTATCATTATCTGTTGTATCAGCACCACGCTCGCTTCCAGCAAGATCAATAAAAGATATTTTCCCCACAGACTTTGTATTTTTAGATTCATTAGCATCTCGATCTCTCTGCCTCCTCGTATCAGTCACTATAATATGCTTCTTAACAGCCAGTTGCAGAATAGCATGTGACCTTGATGATTCTTCATTGGCCCCTGTTGACCCTGTGCTCCGTGCTGCATTTCCTCTCTCAATATATTCCTTGACAATCTGGACATCAGAAACCTCAAATTCCTGTAGACCAACAATGCAAACTTGTTTCTTGCCATCTTCCCTCATCAGTAGCTGTCTACAAAATAAAAGGTGAAAAATTTCAGTTCAAGTAAAATAGTTCGGATAAATTATCCCAATTCCCAAAATCTAAGCCCTAGGTCTAGATGTCCACAAAGCAGCAAGAAATCCTAACTGATAAATTGGTCCAAACTTCAAAATAAAATGTAGCTCTGAAGTTCAATTCTCAAACCAAAAGGTAGTGTCATTATTTTAGAACAACAAAGTACTTTCATTATTTGATGAATAAATATAGGATACATCATATGGAACTTGAAGGGTGCTTAGTTAACCCTTCAATGATGGCATTTGATGCAAGAAAACATCACACAATATTTTGAGTTAGCATCCCTAAATATGGATTTGTCATCAAAACAAATTACGGCTGAAGGTGGATGGAAGACAAGCAGGTTTTGATGACTTGAATATAGCACATGCTATCAGACGCCCAACACATGTATGGCCACACCTGCATGCGTGAACAAGCAGATAGGCACACGTATGCACACACACCTCCTCACCGAACTCAGAAAAGAAGAAAAACGAAAGAAAGAAATAGAATAATTGGAGGCATAGACATAAGTATGTGTGAAGTCGACGACAGAACAAGAAAATGCAATAACCAACCTTCTGTCAGATAGAAGATCAAAGAGCTTCCCGCCGTATATCTCAAAGTAGCTAAGCCACAACTTAAAATTTTGATTCCGATAGATAGATTGATGCAAAAGACGAACCATGTCCTGTGCAGCTCTCAGAGGCAAAGGTTGCATTGTATATGTCTTGCCACTACCTACTCATGAATCAGGATGGTCAAAAATATCACAAGGGGAGCTAGTAAACAATCTAGAAGGGTAAACTTGAAAAAAAAATGAATAACTGAATAATGTTATTAAGTCGTAAAGTCGAGTCGAGTTGTCAAGGGGGCGACTTGGGCGACTAGTCGCTGCCTACTCTAAAATTCTGCATACCATATATATTGTACTGTCAGCTAGTTGTTACATTAGTTGACTAGTCACAGAACCATATAACTGAACCTAGATAAATCTTAAATGCTGAGATTGGTTCTGATGATAACAGTTGGCATGATTTAAACTTAAGTGCAGAGTGACATATGGTTCATCTGGATGCAGCTTTGGTTACAACTTATAACAAATAATACTTTCTATACAATGTTCAGATAAGATGACAACAAAGAGAAATGTTCAAATAGGTTCATTCATCATAATCTACTTAGGAGTTTTGTGGATATATATACTTAGTTACTTACTAACGAACTAATGATCCACTAGAACAGCTAGAAAACATGCTAAGTGGTATCCTTGTACTACATAGTGATAGTACATTTCGAAAACAATGCAAGTATGCAACATAACACAGTCTATATACTGAGATCTTTCTCAAATCTCAATAAGTATGAGTGGATCTCCTAATCCGGTGGCTAGACATGCCTGACTAGTCGCAGCTAGTCGCTAACTAGTCGTCCAGCCGCCCGACTAGTCGCTCCAGTCGAGTCGGCCTTCCTAGTTGTCTGTCGTGTACCGACTCGACGACGAATCGTGGATTAGTCGCCAATTAGTCGACGACTTAATAACAGTTAAACTGATTAAGATTTTCTTTTTTCAATTTACATACCACATCAGAGCTACAATACAAAGGTCAAGAAAGGGAAATTAGTGGAGGATGAAAACTACTTCCAAGAGTGTTTTATGATGACTGAAGTTTGGGATCTCAAGACTATAATTATTTGCACAAGCATATTGAGCATTTGGCAAATGATTTGTAGAAACAATCTGGAATCAACCTTACTATGATTTCATGATGTTCGAAAAGCAAACAATAGTACAATAATTTGCACGCTAATGAAGTGGCATACAGAAATTACAGAAACCACGATTCACTTGTGCTTTTAAAAAATGCAATATGTGTGTTAAACTTGCTGTAACATTGTTGCCTAACCTGTTTGACCATAAGCAAAACATGTTGCTTTTGTTCTCTGGAATATTATTGGTATAATGGGCTCCACTGTCTCGCGGTACACCTGTCCGGAGAATCCCAAAAGGTAAATAATAAATTTATTGAGAATGCACATCATTCACTGTGATGGAGAAAAGCCATTGCCCATAGAGTAGGAAAAATGATTCCATGGTACTCCAAAACTATGTAACCTGGAACCTGGTAGTCCTGAATTTAGCACCAGTTCATTTCCATCCCAAAGTTGGATAGATGAAAAAATGCATTACTGTGGAGCACCACTGTAGTCAACCATGCTTTGAACTAATTTGCTAAAAATTAACCAAGCAGAACTAGTGGTCAGCTGCCAAGTAGGTGGGCATGCCAAGAAGTGAGCGGAAGCATTAGTAATGGTGGGCCAAGGCACACAAAGAATGATGATGGGAGGGAACAGGCATTGGTTGGCGAGCAAGTGACTTGAGCATGCTGACCTTTGCATGGATGAAGAAGCATACTTAGGAATGAAGCTGTGGCATCTGCTGAGCTGGAGAACAGATACATGGGGCTCATATACTGTTTCAACAGCAATGCTGCCAAGAGCAATTCAGAGGGTAGCAGGGTGTGAACAAAATAGTTGTTGGGTGCTTCAACAAGCAAACATGGGGATTGGGGAGTCTCTCAAATTAGGGATGTTTTGGCCATTTCTTTCATCTTTATCTCCACAAAAGATCAATGTTATTAGTCATGAACATCACGGCAGGTAATATTCACGGTATTTTCCTCATCTACCCCAAGTTAAAAGGTAGAACTAGGGCCGGAGCGGCCCAGGTGGCTGCCTCGGTCGAAGTTTCCAATGCCCTTTGTTGTTCTTCAATTACCGTCAAATTACTATGTGTTCAAGAGAGCCTTTTGATCGTTTTCCATAGAATTTGCCCACCTTGTCACCAATTTCTAGTTCTGCCCCAAGTTCACAACAGCAAGAAGCCAAGACTAAATTCGAAGCATCCGTTTCCATAACATGTACTTTTGGAGTGCCACAGAACCATTTTTTTCAGAATGAGTATGACTTGAACAAGAGAAACAGCAATACCTCATCATTAGTAACATGTTCATCCAGGACAGCATCAAAGCAAAATTCATGCTTCTCCACATAAGCTGTCAAGTCCACCTTCCAGTGGAAACAAGATGTTAAGAGAAAACAGGAAAAACTAGGAAAAGAACTCCCAAGTAGCACTTCACTTCTATAAGTGTATGGAGTCAAGTTAATTTATAGCCATTCGAGCAAGGTATTAAACACTACTTTTGCAAAAACATGCCTACACAGCAAATAAACAAGAACCAGCAGTGTTTCAGTTAACTGCGATACTTTATCACAATATCTCCTTCTGAATAATTATTTTAATCACCCTAAGTTTGCAATGCTAGGTTCAATTTTGATACTTTATCACAATATCTCCTTCTGAATAATTATTTTAATCACCCTAAGTTTGCAATGCTAGGTTCCATTCCCTTGTCTCGAGAATGTCGAGCAGTAATGTATGTCCAACACGAATGTCACTTATAACAAGCACATGGAGATATTCAAGCTACCGTTACCATAGAACTTGTAGCATAAAAGTGAACCAAGCTCTTCCTGTCCATTACAATGAACAAACAGGTCCTATTATCAAAAATGCATGCTTACATCACTGGAAAGCTGCATGTCTATCTAGTATCTATAGCACAGTGGGCATGAAAAAGAGTTGGGAGTATTTCAGATTCTAATGCAAAGGTGAATATGATGGTCAGTGAATGCGTAAAATATGTTAAAATTCATGAGCATGGTAGTCATCAAATATAGGGCCTGTTTGATATGGCTGTGGCTTCTGACTTTTAGCTGAAATTTTTGAATTTTAGCTGTTTGCGACAAAGAGATAATCGCTTGCGATTTTGGATTATACAGATGTTAGGCTTTTAATGTGTACTATAATTAACTTGTAGACCTCGTCGTAAAAAATACTCCGTTTAAAAGTTAGGTACTATAGCAAAAGCCAAAAGCCGCTTTTAGAAGCTGAAAAGAACAGGCCCATAATTATCAAAGAGTGAATGGATCGTCCCTCTCCCTATGTTGGCCATCTAATGCATCATAGAGACATCCAAAAGTAAAATAAAATGATTTCCATAATCATGTAAAACAACAAAAGCTACATAAAAATTATTGTTTCAAAAACTAATAATACAGGCACAACAAAATTTCATGACTATACGCAGTATATACCTTTAGTTTAGGTTCATAAACTGTCAAAGACGATGAATCATGCACGGTTATGATGTCATCTTCCTTTCGAGATATCTCTTTCCTGTTCAGAGGTCTCTTCCTTACCTGAATATGTGGTAAGACGTAGGTATGTTTATTAAGTGTTAGCAAGTTGTCATAAACAAACTTAAAGAGATTAACATACCACAACTTTAATCTTTGCTACATTATTTTCTCTGGCGGTGCTTTCTTTTTCACTTGTCACTGCGCTATAGTTATCTGCAGGGCCTTGCTGACTTCCTGATATCACGTCATCCTCATCCTCATCAATTTCCTTTGGCATAAAGGGTGAAGGCTCAAAAGGTTCTGAAACAACATCCTGACAAAAGGAAAAACAGTAAGTTTGCAATGGACTGCATGAAGACACTTCACACCCATGAATCAATATGAACCACCATTATCCCATCAATGTTAAATGTGAAGAAAATACAAAATTGTTTTGCACATATAGTTTCAAGGCATACCTCAGAAAGAAGCTCAGTGTCATCCATAGCATGAAGATCCAGAAGGCCAGCTCCAAGTTCACCTCTAAGTTCAGGTGAATAAAACCCCTCTAGGGAATTCGCACCACCAAAGCTCTGAGCCGCTGGAGTGTAGGGCTCAGATATCGATGCAGGGGCAGACTCTCCGTTAAAATTCAAGCTTCTCAACAGCATATAAAGCCTCTGTTTCTCTTCGATCGATTGTGGTCCATAGCCCTACCAAATAATAAACCGTAAGCTATGCAGTTGCACATTGTTAACAGCATATGTGCATTGGTGAAGAATGAAGACCATAATACCTTAAGTTCTTGTGACTAACAAGGATTAGTTGAAAACAAAAGACTTCACTAACAAGGATTAAACAAGGTGCCTCAGAACTATTTATCTGGTACAAAGTTTATTTCCTAGTTTAACTTTGACACCCATTTGCATTACATCATATCAGGTTTCCTTCAAGTTTAGCTGGGTTTCCTAGATACCAAAAAAGCATCTACAATATGAATTCGAGACATAAAAGGGTACCTGCTATTCCTCATACAACCAATATCAACACATCAACCCAAAAATTATCTATGAAATATTTTTCTCAGATTATTTTCCCTATAGGAGGATGATCTCCGAAGGCATTCGATAAGAAATGCAAGTCACCGGGCCATCTGAACTGGAAAAAACAAAGACTCAATCTATCGTTTCGACCATGCACACCTCCACATAAAATTTGCGCAAAATTCAAGCATTGCAAATCCATGGAATGTTGGAAACGAGATAAGCTGCTGCTACTATCAACACAACAAAAGATGCTAGCCCCCAATATGACTATGCGTCTAGGCCAGTTTGTCCGTAAATCAATGCACATTCCGCAGCTGCTTGCTGGCCCTCCGTGAAGAGAATGGATCTTGCTCAGCACCATTCTCGACGTATCAATCTTTCGAACCCCTAGCATTTGCGTGCATATTCTTACCATACTGATCAGGCAATGCGTCATCCAGAGACAACACAAGCCACTACATCCCAACCATTTCTACGCCAAACCAAGCGAATCCAATAATTCCGCACAAACAGAGAATCGCAAGATCCCATCGATTCATTTCATTCCCACAAGAAATCGATAACATATAACACTAGAACACACCAAAGACGGTGTCTTTGCGATCTGGCATCCCATGAGCTAGCTAGATCAAGCATTTCGCACAAGGAAACCTCACCTGCATGAGCAGACTCGGCAGCATGCCTCCCCCGCCGACGCCGCCTCCAAGGCCCCCCACACCGACGCCGCGTTGGTCGCCGGCGGCGGCGCCGGCCGCGGAGGAGGCCGCGAGGTGCTGCAGCCCCGCGGACTGCAGCCACCGCGCCATGACGGCGTCGCCCGAGTCCCCCATCGCCCCCGCCTGCGCGGAGGCTCCGGCGCCCCCGGGGACCGGCGGCTGCGTGGCGGCGGCCGCCGCCCCGGCGCCGCCGCCGGCGAGGCGCTGCGACCTCCGCTGCGGCGCCAACTTGGCGGGATCGGATCACGCAGGTCTCGAGGCGGCGGCGGCGGGAGGGATCCGAGATCTACGGGAGATCGGGAAATGCGGGCGGCGGATTTGAGAGCGAATTGGGGGAAGAGGAGGGGATAGCTGGCTGCCTGGCTTCTCTTTTTTATTTCTTCTCTCTCTTCTTTTTTTGGTTTGAGGCTGATGAGTGATGAGAGAGAAACAGTTGGACCTTTGAAGGAGGGAGAAAAAGGTGCCCTAAAATGGAGTTTCTTTGCGGTTTAAAATATGGTTGTTTTTTCGGTCTGCAAGCGAAAGAGGCAGTAGCAGAGTTTTGGGGAAGGAATTGGGGATTGCTGTTTTGTTTCTAATTTTATTTTTAAAATTGTGTAATTTTATTGTAAATTTTATGTTTTTACAAAGATTTAACTGTTTGTGCATTTCGGAAAGCGGATGGCCAGCTTTTTTTAAAAGAAGTTGAGTGCCATTAGTGGTTTGGTAATTACCGTGATAACAAGCGGGGTGGTAATAAGGGGTATTTGCATTGATTTTTGCTAATAATATTTAGCTAAAAATAAAATATTAGTGGCTAAAAGAAATGATTTTAAAATTAGGGGATAAGTAGTGCAAAAAGTAAATGAGAGATATGTGTATGAGACAGGAGCGAAAGGAATGAGTTGCATGATACTTCCGTGACCCTTTTGATTTATCTTCAGAGCGAGATTGGAGTAAGAGAAGTGAAGAAATTGTTTTAAATAGCCAAATATTTATATTGACTTCTGACGTCTCTACACAAAAATCAAAAATAGAAATCAATATAATCAGGACAACAGAACCTAACATATGTCAAGTAGTAACCGAGAGACTGAGACTCGGTGAAAATAGATCATATTATTATCTAACTACAAAGGTAATAAGAAATGTAGAGTTAAATAGAAGATGGTACATCCTTTTCGTGAGCTAGACAGCAAGTACGACAATATCACCCGACCGATTGATCCTAGCTAGCGAATGGTAATCATCGCAATTAAAAAAGAGATAATCTCCAACCATTTTCAACAATTTCATAAGAGAACATGTAATATTTAGAACAATCACATCATTCATTTATTGATTTAAGTCATAAATAGTTACATATATATAGCCTAACATGGCTCATAGGAACACATGATTAATATGAACACAAAACTAATGTAAATACAATACAAAATTAATGTGAACTCAAGAGGTTGAGTAAAAAGTGCAAGAAAGCAAAAACGTTCGGTAACCAAAGAGTCAGGCTAACACGCCCCTGCAGTCTGAGCGCCGGCAATGTGGACGTTCAGATTGGATCTGAACTCCATAAAAACAGAGTTAGGCAACCCTGTGGTGAAAATGTCTACGAACTGTGATGACATCGGTACATGAAGAACGCAGACATGACTGAGGGCAACACGCTCCCAGTGGTGCAACGGCTCATGCTCGCAGACGACAGGGCGACGATGATGATCTGGTGTGATGACGACGATAGACGGGGCTCTCGGAAGACCGTGGAGGGAGAGTCATATCGACAAACGCGCCATGACGTCATTGGAGGAGAGGAGACGCTAGAGAGGTTAAAACCAAGGTAGTGAAGTCTAGAGCCGAGTAATATCGATGGGTCGATAGGGCAACACAAATCAATTTATGGTTGAAAAAAGAAGAGAAAACCCTAATCTGAAGATAACCAGGGGAAACTCTAATGGATAACCGATCGGATGATCAGTGACATGACTTAAACTACGGATTGCGTAGCCTCTAGAGAGATCATGGAGACAAGATCATCTCCCAGGGGTAGGGCGGCGAAAGTTATGGAGGCGGCGACTCAGGAGTGGCACCGTTTCGATACTATGAGAGCGTGAAATATTTAGAGCAATCACGTTATTCATTCATTGATTTAAGTTACAAAGTATTACACATATATATAGCCTGGTATGATTAATAAGAACGCATGACTAATGTAAACACAAGACTAATGTAAACACAACACAAAATTAATGTGAACTTAAGAGATTGAGCACAAAGCACGAGCAGACGATGCGTTCGGTAACCAAAGGGTCAGGCTAACAGCATGAGAGGCCGATTTATTTTCATCTTATAATTTCTCTTAAATAAATAAATAAAATAATTTTTTCATCATTTCAAAGCAACTTATCGAAATGAATTTTTAAAATGACTTATCGTTATTTGATTTGTTTACATCAGTGCTCGTAATATAACAAAAAACTATAAGCCGCATCTGAAAAGGCCTACCAAAATATTGTAATATGTATGCCTAAACTTTGGATGTCCCAGTCTAACATAAACTGATTGTCCAAATAATCAATATTTTATATTGCAACAAAAGGAAGGATATTGTGGTCGAGTAGTCGAAAACTTTCTTACTATTTAGCCATTGGCCATTCGACAGTCCACTAGTTTACTAATTTCGTGGTGAATTCGTCCTAGCGTAGTTTTCTCTGTTAGATACGTTGGAATGTAGTTTCATCCGCCATTTGCATGCAATAACCCTTCCTTGTAAATAAAGAAAATATATTCATCTATAAACATGGAATAGTATAACATGAGACTCCAGAGGGACATCTTTTCAGTCACATTCACCTTCTTCTCTTGTGCCATCAAAAACTATAATTATAATTTAACATGCACTAGACATGTAGACCAACTTGATCCTCACTTCAAAGTCCCATTCAAACCTTCAAAGAAAAAGTCTCAATGAAATGAACCTAGGAATTAACTGTACACCAAAATTTCTCCATGTCAAAAATGCACATGCACATGCGAAGAACAGTAATCCCAAATTCTAATCCCAGAGCTATAGCTTATCACCGGATAACAGAGCTGCATTTTTCCAAAAAAAAAACTCTCTTAGAGGTGCAGCTATCCAAAATCCTCACTTAAAGTTACAGCAAACCGATAATTTTGCCGATAAAGTTATAGTTTTTACGAAATTTGCTCAAAATAAAAACAGTACTACAATTGCATTGAACATGAAACAGTATAACATGAGAATCATCCCTATGACATGTCTTTTCAGTCGCATTCACCTCTTTCTCATGGACTAATCCAGCTTGATCCTCACTTCAGTGTCCCAATCGAACCTTCAAAGAAGAAAGTCCTAATGAAATGCACCTAGGAACTGATTGCCAATTGGTGCAGTTCCTAGGTGCATGTCAAGCAGACAAGTGTACATGCGAAGAACAGTGACCGCAAATTCTCTAATCCCAGTGTTTATAGCTTATCATGGGGATGAGGCCAGAGGCTGCTGATAACCACCAGGCTAGCTAGGGTCTGTTACCGCCATCATCAACCAACCAATTTAAGACCTTGATTTATAGTTTTTTGATTTCTCTTAATCGGTACTATTTATTAGATCTACCGATCACAGCTAAAACTATCGATCACAACGCAAAAAGAACAGGGCATGATCTGTTCATCTATCAACCTTCCCAGCTGACAGCATGGGCCCCACCACGGCAGTTGGCCAGCAGGGCGGTGTGTGCCTCTGGGCGGAGCAGCTGCTACTGCCATCACAGCTCACCGAGGATAACTACCTGGTACCAAATCCATCCTCTACTCTCGTCGATGGTGTGACCGGTTTAACTCATCCGCCACGACCAACCCTTCAGCGGAAAGCATCTGCCACACATCCTCTGCGACCAGCGACGCTATGGTCTGGTAGCGGTGGTCTACTTAGGCGAGGAGCAACCTCATTATCAATTGCTTAATTTGCCATGGGCTAGCTATGGGCAGTGGTGGCCACCAGTGGAAGTGACGGCGTGAACTCCAGGGCTACAGTGCTGGTGTCACTGGTCATTACACTTAGCTTTTTCAGTTTTTAGCTGAAAATTGCACTGTAGCGATTATTATCTTTTTCTAAGAAAAAAGAAAAAAATATAAAAGCTTGAAATTTTTTAAAAAAACGCTATATCATCACGAACAATACAAAAAATTACAGAAAAAAGAAAAACAAAAAAAAGCTAAAATAAGTCAAAATTAGAAGTTGATGTGTTCTAAGTGATTTCTTATTTAAATAAGATGAAAGTTGAAAAAAATCAGAAGCTCAGTCCGTTTGGAGCAGGCCAAAATCTTAGAGAACCTCACAGACTGACAGCTTTCAACGCATATTTGGAAGCATCTGAAATATTGAATGGTTTCAGAAAGATCAATTCACTTTTGGGGGTATAATTCAGATCGGCAGCATTGATCTCTGTGTTTCTGCGCATGGCGTACTGGCCATCACCATCGTGTAGGTAAGAAACATGTTCTCCGAATTTCCTTCTAGACTTTTTTCAATTATTAATATTTTATTTTAGTTAAAAATTAAAAACTCTAATTAAAAATCACCAACAGTGATGACTAGCAAAGTTTTCAGTAGAGCAAGCACTTGAACCGACAAAATTAAACTAAGCGACATGATTACATGTGGAGCAAAAATTATATCTCCTAAGGTTAATTAGTTCCAGTTCTGTAACAACGCCGTTCGGCTAAACGACACACATATATATATATAAAGCATCTTTTTTATATCTGAATGTAATTACACCTATCTCTAATATATCATCTAAACAATTTTGAAATAATTTTTTATCACTTTAAATATACTCCTATACTAATTATAAGATACATATTGATACATACGCGTGCATGGCGACTACTTGGGAGCCTTATCACTCGATCTCTCGCCGACCAACACCGGTCGACCCTCGTCAAGAAAGATACGTACAGGAGCTAGCTGAGATTACCAGTGTGCTGATCCTCCATAAGCTCGATCAGAAGAACTGGCTAAAGTATGTAAGAATATAAAATTCTAGGCGCCGCTTCGCCAAATTAGGGGGCGTTCGTTTTAGCGATAGCTTCCAGCTTTTAGCTAAAATTTCACTGCAGTCGGTTTTTTTACTGTAGCTGATTTGACTTTTTGGATATAATTAAATTTAAAAAAATGTAAAAATAGAAAAAATATGTTAGCCCATCACGGACAATACAAAGGAACACGGAAAAAAAGAAAAATACAAAAAATCTAAAAAAAATTCAGAAAAAGATGAATTACTGAATAGTTAAAAAAAGCTGAAACTAGAAGGTGAAATTAAAAAAACTGAAATGAGTAAGGTTTAGGGTATGTTTGGAACGCGGCAGATAAAAAACGTAGGAACAAAAAACAACATATGAATTATCAGTTTGGATTACATGAATTTTTGCAGGAGTTTTTGGCCCTGATCGTTTCGGCTTTTTTCGGTTTCAGCTTCTAGCTTCAGCTTTTTTTCACTATCCACTAACTCAGCTACAATATTTTTTCAGTCAGCTACAGTGTTTTTTCAGCCAAAAGCTAAAACCATCGCTATTCCGATCACCCCTTTTGAAGAGTAAGAAGATACATGCAAAACACAAAGGATTTTTTCCCCCGTGAGGTCAAACCTCCTGTTTGAATTTCTCCAAAATCTCGCACGCAAACAAAAGAAGATGAACAGGAGCAGCAGCGTAGCTCACGTCACGTAACCACGCGTCACGCACCCCCCAGCCACCCTTCCTGGTCAACCCTATGGGCCGGGCTACCCACCGAGGAACTGCCGCCCTACTGTCACCGACTCATGGGCTCCACAATACAGGGCCCAGGTCACAGTGAGTGAGTAACTTTCGCTGTGCGGGAAGTCGCGCGCCGCCGTTTCCTTCCCCGATACGCCGGCCCATCGTTCTACAACTACCGCTGCTCTGCTGCGTGTGACGCGAGCGACTGGCTCGCTCCTCCGCACCGGGGGTTCGTGTAGGACGCATATCGACCCGTTGGATAACGATCGGACGGATTAAAGTAGCTCGTGTGGACAGCTCCTGTGCGCGGACCACGCAAGGAGAGCGGAGAGGCAGCGCCTTCTGTATTTTTTAAAATGTTTTGACACTCCCTTTTGCGCGTAGCACCCCCTACCATTTAGGGTAATCACAAGGTGGCTCTTACATGTACGCTACTCCTCAAATAGCTTGAGCTGGGGGTTTAAATCATATACTCTCCTCATAGTTGGGAAATTGAGGATTTACCCTCCCCACTCAATGACATGTGGGGTCATCGTAAGTCACTGACACGTGGGCTAGGAGGGTAAATCCTCAATTTCCATCTAAGTGGAGGGTATATGATCAATAATTCCGCTTGAGCTTGGTATGGCTGAAGTAGATGCGTAATAAAACTCATATGCCTCTTTTTACCAGCACACTAAACCTTTTGGGCTTGTTCTTTTTGGTTGTGACTGATAGTTTTTGGCTGCAGCTGATGTCTTTTTGGTTGTTTGCGATAGAGATTGCGGAAAGAGAGATATTCGTTTGCGATTTTTGATGGTATAGATATTAGTTTTTTAACGTGTATTACAATTAACTTGTAGACCTCATCTTAAAAAAATACTCTATTTAAAAGTTAGTTACTGTAGCAAAAACTAAAAGCGGCTTTTAGAAGCCGCAAAAGAACAAGGCCTTTATCCCTTCTCTCCATCAAAATTTTATTTTCTCAAGGTGCAAAGCCATGCACGATCTAATCTATCATTGAACCGAGCTTAAGACTACTCAAGCTTTGTAAAAACTACATATAAAAGCTATATATCACTTCTTAACAAGTTTACTTAAGCTGAACTTGAACCTACTCAAACCAAGCTTAAGTCCAAATCTAAACTCGGACCATAACTTAGACTCAGCTCCAGTTTATACCGAGCTTAAGTCTAGGTAGTAGATTTGCTCAAGCCCAACTTGTTTATAGTCCTAACTGCTCCACACATGTAACACATTGCTGATCTAATATGACCTTTTTTGCCGTGGCAAAAGGGAAAAAAGGTGTAGTGACGAGTGAGGTCTAACATATCAGAGGCCGTATGTATGTTAGACATGTATCATTAGTTTCTTTTTATGGTTACTTGAGGTTGGGTTCACTTTTGGTGTTGTTCTTTTTTATTTTTTTTTAACGATTTTTGATTTTAAATTTTTCTTAGCAATCATTATTTATTAGACTAATAAATTATAACTAAAAATTATAAGCTGTAACTAAAAAAAACACACCCTTCACCGAAAGACAAGTTGTAATGTGTTGGGTGGCTTGCGGTCCCCTAATGTTCAATTAGGCAAGGGAAGTTCAAGACTTGCTAACACCAAAATATCAGTTCTTTTTAGTTTATGTTTTCTATCAAACAAATAAATAAGATAACTTCTTCACCGCTATTTTGAAGTGGCTTATCAGGATAATATTTTGAAACGACTTATTGGCATTCGGTTCTTTCACACAAGCTCGCGCTAGTGTCAAAAACCAGAAACTGCAGCCGAAAAGCCTAGAAATTCAAATAAAGACTAAAAAATACCACGAAACTTGAAATAAATCCTAAAAAATTTCTAAAAAAATCAGAAAAGACAAGAAACCCAAATAAAATAATTTTAACTTGATTTGACCATAATTGCATATTTAATTTATTAACTTACTCTTCTATACTTACTTTTAAGATTTTAGAAAAAGAGATTTTAAAATTAAAAAAATCAATTAAAAAGCACAATTTTTTCGGATGTTACAGGTAGCCTCGTCCTGGCTTGGAATTGCTGTCAACCTCCAGACATGCGTCTTAAAAAGTTAAGGACAATTGCCATCTAGCTAACCGCTCACCTAACTCTTTGCGAATGTAGTATGACAAACTTAAATCGAAATCAATATAGGCCGCGCTCAAGTAGGCGTCACGATGGACGCTGGCGACGGTGTTGGGCGTTAGAGGTACTGTAGCGTTTTGTCATTTTTTGTTTTTTTTCGTTTTTTTGAATTTTTGAGTTTTGTTTTTTTCCTGTATTCCTTTGCATTGTCCGCTCTAGATTAGTGTGATATTTTTATTTTTACATTTTTTACATTTAATTATGCCCAATAAACCAAATCAACTATAGTAAAAAATCAGCCAGTTACAGTAAAATTTTAGCAAAAATTAAAAATCATCGCTATTCCGAACGCCCTCATAGTAAAAATCAAATCGATACTTAATAAAAGTTTCTTGAAATGAGCACCTTAAAGCAGAAGAATGTATCACCCTCAGTGCATTGTTTGAGAAAGACACGCTGAATGTCAATATACGGAGTAGATTGATCCAACAAAGCAATTTTTTTGTAAACAATTTAACCTATAATAATAGGGAACCAATAAGAAGAGTATAGAAGATATGACTTCTCTGAAACATCAAAGCTTAAAAACTACATGACAAACCTACTATAGTTGAAACCTATGTAATGTTGTCATATAATCTCCTCTTACATATTGAATCTTCTCTCCAAAGATTTTCTCAATGTTGGAACATGGAAGCTGTAAGAAGAATTTGTTTCTCTAGTTGGCTCATCTGGGAAGGCTTCTTATTAGCTTTGCTTGATGCCATCTTCTTATTTTTCTTCTCAAAGCACTCCAACAGTCTTCAGTTCTTCCATAGCAGTGTTGAGGTCTCACTTAAATAACAATCATCCATAAAGTGCTCCTCACCATTAACAGAGAAAACAACTCATCGAACAGGTCACATGCGCCACACCCGGCAGCTTCTGGGTTCACGCTAGAGTCAACGGAACACCTGGAAGAAATTCCTTGCAAAATATATCCATTATTTAATTAGTGTCCATACATTTCTGTATGAGTCACAGAGTATATCAGATTTACCTTGCAACATGCTAGTGTGAGACACGATAATTTCATAAAAAACATATCATGCACTTTTCCTTACAAAGTTATTCTCTAGATCATCAAATAGTGAAATAATGCGTACCTGCAGAAGAACTTGGAGAGGTGAAAAACTGTCGAAGTAATATGTTCACAGGGGGTTTTGGCTACCATTTTATTCAGAAGTGGATTAGTCACCTTGGGGCAGTTCCTAGGCTTCGTTTCTACAGGTTTTCAGTGCTATTTAGCCCCTTCATTCAACAGCCTGACATCATGCATCTGTTTTTGAATAGCGAACACGAGTTCACCTTACTATGAGCATACCTGATTGATGGGTTACTCTATTGCAGCAAGATCACCATAAGAGCAAGCAGGTAGAAGATTTTTAACTGCAACTCCTCCTTTGGAAGTCGCCGAAGGGCATCTCACCAGTTTGAACAAACTACATTTAAATGGATGTACTAACATGAGTAAAATAGCACGATGCCAACCAATCAAGCATCTGGCATGCAAAGGAGAGGTTACTAAGCTGTTCACCAAAACAATGCTAAAGCAGGTTCAAAGACAACTGAACACTACAGTCTAATTGGAAACTCCAGAACAAAATGACAGCCAAAAAGCCATGTGTGTAGGTTGCGAATACAACAATTCTGAAAAAAATCATTCCCAGTCGTCAAGATTAGCAATTGGGACAACTAATACCACACACCTGATTTGCAAATAGACAAAATGGGAGGTTCATATGCAATCCTGCACCTGCATCATCGTCCGGGAGGCCTCGGTGGCTCCCAAGCGCCGCAGCTAGCAACGTGATAGGAGATGCGTTGAATCGACAGCGGCCGCACCCGGAGAAGCCGCACCAGCACGCGCTGGGAGCAGGCTAGTGAAGTTAGCAGGTCCCCACCCTTCTCCTCGCCTCCTCCTCACGTGGATGGCAGCGCGAGGGCAGCGGCAGTTCTATGAAGCAGTATAGATGTGGTCCGACGATGCTCGGGCATGGCAGTCGCGTGTGCAAGAGAGCGGAGATCGCCGGGGGACGGCGCGAAGGGCAGTGGGATCCAGCTTGAATCGAGGGAGGAGGGGATGGACTTGAGGAAAAGTATACAAAGGATCGGGAAGCAGTTCCTCCTAAAGCTTATACACTGGCCACTGGTACCTGCACCCAAACAAAATTGTCTCCTCCTCCTTACGCCATGCGGCTGTGCCGCTACCGGTCGCTCACCGCGACGCTGGTTCGGGGGAGGAAGCGCCGAGGCGGAGCAGGTCGGAGGAGGGTGGTGGTGCCAATTTTTTTTTAGCTTGGAAAGCTTGTTTTCATTAGACACTATTTCCAGCCAGATCGTCGGAGATCAAGCTAGAAACAAAGGAGGGGACTTGGCTCATGAACTCCATCGAGCCGGAGCTAACCACCTCGCCCCATACATTGCAAGGCGATCAGCCACCTTGTTGCAATTTCTCGGACAATGTCGAATGCTGCAGTAGTCGAAGGATGAGTGAATGAAATCTCTAATTTGCTTGAGGAGATTTCCATGCACACTTTGATCAAGCTCCAACGAGGTCAAACCCTGTACCAGATCAGACGTATCAGACTCCAGAATAAGCCTCGCCATTCCCAAGTGTGCTATCCTCTGTAGACTATACAGAGCCGCTAGTGCTTCGGCTTGAAAAGGGCTGTCCACTCTGCACAGATTGTCGCAGCCCCCCTGAAGGAACTCACCAGCACTGTCCCTCACGACGAAACCCCATCCTCCCTGACCCGAACCAGCTTTAAAGGAGCCATCAATATTAATCTTGTACAGATCTTCTGGTGGCGGCTACCATAATTTGAGACTGACTTGCTTCTGACCTTTCGTGGTTTTCCTCTCCTTTTCAAATTCTGAAACATAGAAAGATATAAGTGAACAGACCTCAGGACATGTGGCTCTTTTTTCCCCGGCATTCACCTTATTCCTCACCGACCACCACCTCCATAATAGAACCACAATTTGTAGCTGGATTGGATGCGAAAAGGACCAGATTTTCCTCAGCAAATCTCAGCCAGAATAACAAGCTGCTAGGATATTGCGATATTCCTCTAAGTTTAGTCCTCTCCAGCACTCCTTTACTTCTTTACATCTGAAAAAAAGATGCCCACAATCTTCATTCAGCCTATGACACATGGGGCACAGGGTGTCCTCCTTCATCCCTCTACGGCTCAAATTCCGCCGGACAGCCAAGCTATTATGGGCTACGCGCCACAGAAACATTTTCACTTTGTTTGGGACCTCCATACTCCAAATTTTATCCCATTTGAAAAGGGAGTCCCCAATTGGGCCTGGTTCAGAACTTGCTGCATCTCTACCAAGCTCATTCTCCTGCTCAATCGCCAACTCAGACACGACTTAAGCGAGAAGATCCTTTTTCTCATAATGCCACGCCGGTCTATCTGCCATATCTTGGTTTACTCTCAGTTTTAGTATGGCCTCAGCATCAAACTCTGAGAAAACATCCTGCACTAGGGTCTCATCCCAAGATCCCAAGCTCGGGTCCATCAAATCATCCACCTTTGTCAACACCGTCGTCCCCCTACTTGTAACTAGACGTCTTGTACTGCCGTGAGGAATCCAAGGATCCGTCTAGATATTCACCGATTCACCATTGCCAATGCGCCATATGAGCCCCTGATTCAGCAAATTCACCCCTTTGAGAATGCTCCTCCAAGAGTAAGAAATCACATCCTGTGCCACACAATGTAGTATACTAGTGTTAGGAAAATATTTTGCTTTAAGCACTTGGGCACATAATGTATCCGGAAAGACCAGAATCCTCCAAGCTTGTCTGGCCAGCATGGCCATATTGAACAAATGAATATCCCTAAAACCCAAGCCTCCTTTACTCTTAGGAAGCGTCAACTTATCCCAAGCCAACCAATGAATCTTGTTTTTCTTATCATTTTGGCTCCACCACCACCTGCCAATCATAGAATTCAACTCATCGCACAACCTTTTTGTCAGCTCGAAGCAGGACATAGCGTAGGTTGGGATTGCTTGGGCCACAGCCTTTACTAGGATTTCCTTGCCCGCCTTAGAAAGCAATTTCTCCTGCCACCCTTGAATACGAAGCCAAACTTTCTTCTTTATATACTCAAAAGCTTGCTTTCTTGATTTACCAATAGATACTGGCAGCCCCAAATATCTCTCACTCTTTGCTTCTTGCATGATATCAAGAACTTGTCTCACCTCATCCTTATCAATAGAGCTAGTGTTTGGGCTGAACAAAACAGATGATTTATCCCTATTGACCACTTGTCCTGAGGCTCGCTCATATGCCTGTAAAATCCTCCTCAATTCCTGAGCGTCTCCTCCACCCGCTCTCATCAGGATCAGAGAATCATCAGCGAAGAAAAGATGGTTAATCCTTGGAGCTTCCCTGCAAACTCTAATACCCTCAATTTTGCCCTCCACCTCTGCCTTCTGTAACATTGCTGATAAGCCCTCCGCACAGAGAATAAAGAGATAAAGCGACAAAGGGTCCCCTTGGCGGAGACCCCTCTGAGGGTGGATGTTGTTTGAGTATTCCCCATTGACCTTAATACAGTAGTTCACTATTGTAACACACTTCATCACTTTTGCCACCCATTGCACTGTGAACCCCAATTTTAGCATCATCTTCTCCAGAAAGGACCACTCAACTCGGTCATAGGCCTTACTCATATCTAGCTTAATTGCAGCCACCCCCTGTTTTCCCCACCTCCTCTGCCTTAGATAGTGTGTGAGCTCATATGCCAGCAGGACATTATCAGTAATAAGTCTACCAGGAACAAAAGCACTCTGAGACGATGAGATGATCTCCGGGAGCACCAACTTCATTCTGTTTGCTAGCACTTTGGAGGTGAGTTTGTACACTACATTGCATAAGCTGATTGGCCTAAGATCCTTCAATTTCTTCGGTGATTTGGCCTTTGGGATTAAAACAATAATAGTATCATTCCAACCTTCCGGCATAGCAGCCCCATTAAGCACATCAAGCACTTCTTCTTTAACCTTATCGCCTGCCAGAGACCAGAATTTCCTATAGAAGACCACCGGCATACCATCACCCACAGGGCTTTCAGCTCACCCATATCCTTCAAAGCCACCCATATTTCGTCATTTGAGAACGGTGCTACCAGGTTATCATTCATTTCTTGAGAAACCTTCACTTGAACACAATCAAGGACCTCATCAATCTGGGGACCTGCAGTGGACATAAAGAGTTGCTAGTACTGATTGGCAATAAAGCTCTTCAAGTGTTTTTCCCCCACCACCCCCCGCCCTCATCTATCAGCTTACTTATAGTGTTCCTCCTTTTCCTTTCTGAAGCCTGCGCATAGAAGAATTTTGTATTACGATCACCCTTGGCCAGCCAAGTAGAGTGAGCCCGCTGCTTCCAATATACATGTTGCTGGTCCAAGAGACGCTCAAGCTTATAGCGCAACAAATGCTCCTTATTTATACCCCCTTGAGAAATTGAAGCCCTCCGGATCCTCTCCAGCTCCCTTTTGGCATTTTTAACTCTCTTTTCCAAGGCTCCAAGGACTTCATGATCCCACTGCCATAACTCCCCCAGCATCCGAGATTGGATTTCCATAAGACTAACCCCTCCACCTCCAATAGCTTTTTCCCAGGCCTCCTCCACCCGCTCGCTACACTCCTCCTCCAACCATCTCGCCTCAAACTTCCTCATAACCTCCAGGGGTTTCCTCCACTGGACCCTTTCCTTTGCACCAGGATCCACAATGATGGGCCTATGGTCTGAGTGCCGAGGATCACCATTAATCACATGGACTAAAGGAAAGTGAGCCCGCCAAGCACTATTTGCCACCGCCATGTCCAGCCTTTCCCTAGTGTAGCTGGACGCATTTTGATGGTGGTTCCTCCAAGTGAAAGCATCCCCCACAAAGCCCAAATCATGCAGGTCACATTCCTCCAAAACATCTCGAACTTCAAGATATCGCTCTGCTCTAGGAGCTCCCCCTTCCTTCTCACAACTGAAAAGAATTTCATTGAAGTCGCCACAACACAGCCAAGGAAGCTTGCTACGGTGCATAAGAATTCGAAGCAACTTCCATGTTTTCTCCTTCTCTTCACCCCGGGGCTCGCCATAAATCCCAGTAAACCGCCAAGCACACCCATCCTCCTCCTTGATTTTGGCATCAATATGATACCTAGACCAGCTCAGCACCCGCAAATCCACATCCTTTTTCCAAAACAGTGCCAGACCACCCTTCGCCCCTACACTATCCTTCACCACCATATATGGCATGTTCAGCTTCCACTTGAACCCCTCCATCCATTTTTCGCCATGTTTTGTTTCGGAGAGAAACAACACATCGGGGTCCTCCTTCTTCTGGACATCCAGAAGACCTCGAACTGCCGGGCCGTTCCCCAACCCCCAGCAGTTCCACGCCACAAGCCTCATTCGGGCCGGCCGGGCTGACCAAGCAGCCCCGCCAACAAGGAGTTTTCCTCCCCCATCTCCACCTCCACTGGAGCAAACTGGAGCTTAGCCTTCTTCTTCACTTCTTCCCCCCATCCACATCCTCTCCTCCTCGCTTCCGCGAAACCGACGGGGAAGGAATCAATTCCCCCTTCGATTTCCAGAGCTCGCGCGGACGGCGTTTGAAAGAAGACCTCATCTTTTTAGCCTCGCTTCCCCCAGTCTTGACCAGATTAAGCTCTTCCACCACCGGCTCCCCATCCCTGCTTAACCCTGCCTCCGCACCCTCCCCTAAAGGTGTAGAGCCCACCCCATCCACCTCCATGCTCGCTTTTGAGCCCCTGGCAGAGCACCTTCCGCAGGTGACCCCTCTTCCTCCTCCCTCCTCTTCGCCAAACAGACTCCCCTTCCCGCCGCAACCCCTCCGAACCCCTCCTCGCCTCCAGTATCAACTCCACCCTGCTCGCCTTGTCAGTGCTCGTACTGTCCCCAAAGATTAATTTTTTTGGTACTCCTCCAGATGTAGTGTTGTTTGACGGCAGCTTGAGCGGGCTCGACCCATCGTCACGAAGCTCATTTTCCTCCAAGACCCTCCCCCTCCTTTCTTCCTCATTCTGCTGCAAACTCCTCCCCACCTCCCCACGCCTCCAAGAACCTGACAACTTGTGCTGATGACTACCCCCTGAGCTGCTACCCCCTGACCAGCGGCTTCGCTGATCACGTTTCTTTGCCGGAGAAGCCCTCATCCAGTCCCCAAACTGATGATCGTGCACCTTCCAAACCTTCTCATCACACTCCTTTTCCACATGACCCAACAAACCACAGGAATAACAGAAATTTGGAAGGAATTCATATTTGAAATTGCACCAACCGCTTGGCTCCCCAATCCCATTCTCCACCATTACACCCCTGAACAGCGGCTTGCGAACGTCAATTAGAGCTTTAAGCCTAAGAAAACTCCCCACAGCCGACCCGTCTTCATCAGTTTCTACATCCAACGGTTTCCCCACTTTTTCCCCAATCGAACGACCTGTGCTCTCATTCATCAGACCGAGTGGCAAGTTGAAAACACGAATCCACACCAGAATAAGAGTAAACTCCAAATCCTTCAGCCTCTTAGTCTCATCAAAATCCACCACAATTAGCAGATCACCTCCAAATTCCCACGGACCCTCCGTAACAGCTCTTTTCTTGCCCCCCGACTGAAGGAAGGCAAATAGAAACATGTTATCCCCCAACTCCTTGCACCGGATACCTCTCGCCGGGCACCAGATTTTGCCCAGAGTCTGCACCATCCCTTCCACAGATGCAGCCTTCGTCGAGAACAGCTTGCCCACCGCCTGAGGAGGTCGACCAGACTCCCTCGAATCCGACTGCCAGGCGCCTTTGACAACCTTCTGCTCCTCCTCCGAAAGCTTTAGACCACCCAAAAGACCCTCCAGGTCCACCGCGCCCTGCTTCCACCCCTTCTCCATCACCCCCAACTCGACCAGCTCCTCCGGCTCGGACAGACCAAATCCCTCCTCCCGACCCAGCCCAGACCACTTACCACCTCCGCCCACTCACACCGACACCCTCTTCCACCGTCCCCCTCTCGGCTCACCGCGCCACCGCCCCCTGGCTCCCCACAACACCACCGCCTACCCAGCACGACTACTCCCCCCTCCCACCCCAGCTCCCACCGCCCCCTGCCCTCTCCCTGCGTCCTCCACTCCGAACCAAACCCCTACCCTTAGCCCAAGCTCGGGAATAGAACTCCGACTCGAGGGACCGAGCGGAGACGGCGGCGCCGCACCTATGGTTCTTGGAACCCTCACGCGCTCGCTGTGGGGGAGAGGAGAGGGACAGCTAAAGCTAGGGTTTGGCTTGGTCTCTGACGCGGGGAAGCGAGGGGGGCGGCGCGGGGTGTGGTGGGGAGGGGGAGGAGGCGCCCGGGGAGGTGGGGAGAAGGCAGCTGGGGGGCGGCGCGGGGGGGGGGGGGGCTGCAGAGGGGACGGGGTGGGGATCTGAGGAGAGTTAGACTTGGGGGAGGTGGAGGCGGAGAGGTGGGTTGGGGGGCGTGGAGGTGGGACTCGCGAGGATCGTCGGCTTTGTGTGTTGAAGGGGCAGAGGAGAGAGGGGATGAAGATTGGAGAGGATGCGTGGAGGAGCGGCTTGGCGGCGAGAGGATGGCGGAGGGAGGGAGGCGTGGTGCCAAAATTTGGGGCGACGCAGTCAGGGGCTAGGCTGAGGAGGGAGAAGGCGCCGGGCTGCCCGATTGAAGCTGCCTAAATCATCGGTGCCACCGCACCGGCTAGGCACAGGCGTGCAGTCACAACCCGCTGCGGGCCGCAATGCCAGCTTCTCTGCATGGCCTGCAGCCATTCCTCATCGCCTCCTCACGCCTCATGCCGTCGTGCCGGCTTCTTCGCTCGGCGCTCGAGCCGTGCCCCCCTCTCCTCCTCCTCGCACTATCGTTGCGATGCAATAGGGGTGGATCGCATGCGTGGGTGGGGGTGCGTCGTTTGTAGCAGTTTGAGGAGGGTGGGTGAGGCCGAAAATGGTTTTTCAGGAGGAGGCGTGGTGGTCTGCCGCATCGAGGAGAAGGGGAGCCCTGCGTGTGTGGGAGGATCTCGCCGTTGTGCGGGGGTGAACAGAGGGGGAGGGCGCGGTTTGATTGAGAGAGAGAGAAGGGGAGGGGTGTGAGGTAGGTGGCCTAAATTTTATCTTATGGTATAATGAAGAGATAATAGAAGAATAGATGTACGACTATCGACTTGTATTTTAAAATAGTAGAGATTTATATGTTTTTCTGATACAACTGCTAGGAGTGAACTGTGCCTTTTATATTGTTTCAGACTTGCTTCCAATATACTCTAATTGAACAAAGACAATGGCAAAAAAACATATTTGGAATAATGAAGAGTATTCCCCTTTCACACGGAGCTATTGCTTAGAAAAATATAATATGTAGCAAGAACACCAAAAATTCATAACCATCCAATAGATGCCATATATACCTATTAACTTAAGTGAAGTAACGGAGAATATCCCCCTTTATGCAGTATCCTATCTTAGGCCCTGTTTTTTTTTCGGGCTTTTGGCTTCTCCAAAAATCAAAATAAACATGACGACTTCTTGAAATGGATTCTCCAAACGGCTTCCTGAACCTAAAAACATATGCTTTGTCCACGTTAGCATCTCCACCGTCCACTGTCGTATCAAAAAGTACATATGAAAACCATCAGCCACAACCAAAACCTATCATCCGTAGCCTAAAAGAATAGAGGACCTTAGAAAGACGTAGCGAGGTAGCAAGAAGGCAACAACAGTTTCATAATCATGTAAAAAGGTGCACCTTGCATATTCGTGGCGATTACTGTTTATCTACCATTCTCTTATGTCGTTTTGTTAACCACACACCTTTTTTGCTTTACAATTTTTTTTAAAATAATCTATTTTTAATAACATTACAAAAAATACCATCAACTAAAAAAACATAGAAATAACCCTGTGTCAGCATTTGAATTGGTGGCAGATGATATGTCGTTATTTCAAATGGTGATAGAGATTTTGTCGCCAATTCAAATACCAACATACTCTCTGTCATCGAATGAATGGCCAGTAGTGAGCCACATCGATGCCACACTGTCTAACGCCAATTCAATTGATGACAAGCAACCAATTGCCAATTGAATTGGTGACATAAGTGAGCCCAGATTCAATCATCATTTCAAAATGGTGACTAAAGTCAGGCTATAAAGAGTGAAAAAGCTAACCAAAAATTATTGTAATTCAGTAAAAAAATACCTAAGGGGTGTAATTGTATCCAGTAGAAGGAAAGTAGAGGAGAGGAGAAAGGTGTGGGAGAAGGTGTTGATATTTACATCATAGAGGTGAGTTTTTTTGTTTGTTTGTAGATTTTAGTTTGAAACCACTGTAGTCGGTAGGTTAGCATAAGAAACTATTAGATGTGTAATTGTATCAGGTAGTCACCAAATGTGTAAATAAAGATATTTAGTTATAGTGGAGTAGTATAGCTATAGATCTAGTGTTGTGATACAGTTTGTGTGGAATTACAAAACTTTTAGTCGTAGTGCACTGGTTAGTTTTGTAGTCTTAGATCTGGTAGATAGATTTATTTGAAAACTAGAGGATGCAATAAACATTATCCAATATTAGATCCGTGCGTTGCGGAGTTGAAGTATGCATGGTAATTTTCATTTCATAGGACATGCACAGACAATTGTGTTTGGCTAGGGTGTTGCATGTTGGAAATATCCCCTCTTTTGCAAGTTGTCTTAGCAGCGGGTTTGTTATTTGGTCTAATTCACATTTATTTTCAATGACTGTGTAGCTGTCGTTAACATGATATTAGTTGTCGGCTGTTCGACAGGTATGTCTGAGCGAGTAGTTTTAAAAATACACTATGAAGAAGGGGTTCCACAGATGGGTGAAGGAGTCATAATGGACGATTTTTCACTCGTACTGGATGGTCTATCAAATTCATAGTAGCATCCATGGGGCACTGTTGTGATATGGTTATACAAATTATTTTTGTTGGATCATGCGTTGCATGACCTGAAGTTGCATGACATTGCTACTTGGGCGCGACAATGCACGTACTGGGAGTTAGTAGAACTTAAGAGGCTAAACTTATGGAGATCCTATGTGAGATTGGTGATGGAGCGTAGATGGTTGCTAGTCTTATTGGCACAAGCCTATGAGAAAGTTCACTTGGCTCACGCGACATGGAAGGATGTCGTTTGTGGTGATAGTGAAGAAGTTGGGCAGTCTAGCAAAAGTGCACCATATTCTTTGAACCAAAAAGGGGTATGTGGTTCTAACTCGGTAGAAGTAGAGACTGAAGACCCTCCTATGCCCGAGGCACAGGATCCCATGGGGATTTCAGATGAAGGTGAGCTGATAGAAGCCTTGGTGGGATGAATGAAGCTCGAAGGCATGGGTACAAGCAATTATCAGGTGATGAAGCTTTTGATGATGAGTAGGGTGGAAGTGATCCGCCATCCCCTTAGACTGGAACAAGCACAAATTTGGCAAACTAGCAGTGAGCTTAGGCGAGCAAGTGGCCTAGGAGTACTTGCAGAATGAGGTGAGGCAAGGAGTGTTGTACAAATATAAGGGGGAGGTACACGAAGCAGTCAAGTTGTGGGCCATGTCATTGAGGAGAACGTTCAAGGTGATGAAGTCCAGTTAGCTCATGTACAACGTAAAGTGTGAGATAGAGAGATGCCCTTGGTGAGTCCATACGTACTAGTCTATGTGGGACACCCATTGAAAATGCTCCACAGTCATCCCGCATATTTGCATGGTGATAGAGTCCACACAATCATACAGAAACTTGTCCTTAGGGTTTATTGCAAATGTCATGTACAGATAGATTGTCTACAACCTGAATTTTGAACCACATTCAATTGTTCGTGCAGTCGAGTAGAGATTCCAATACACCGTAAGCTATGCTAAGGCTTAGCGGGTGAAACAGAAGGCATTTGAAGCACGATTTGGTACGTTCGAAGACTCGTACCGCAACCTATCTGGCCTACTCCAAGTCATACAACAAAAGAATCTTGGGACCCATGTTGATATTATGAAATAGGCCTTGAAGCGGTTCCTCGAGAAGATAGTACTTAAGTGAGAATTCTTCATGTTTGGTGTGTGCATCAATGCATTCAAGCACTATCATCTATTGCTCTGCGTGGATGACATCTTCTTGACTTAAAAGTACAAGGGCCAGATACTGACTGTAATAGCAATGGATGGCAACAGCCATGTCCTTCCTATGGCATTTGCATTTGTTGAGAGTAAGAACACTGATAATTGGTTGTGGCTTCTTGGGAATGTGAAAGTCGGTGTCGTGGGCAACGTCCATGTGTCTGCATCATACATGATCGGTATGCTGGCGTATCGAAGGTACTTAAGCTCATGCAGCAAGGGGAGATGAGCCGTAACCTTGGCCTGATTTGCAAAGTAGGTGGTGCAAAACGCACATGGGTGTTAATTTTTACAAGTAGTTTAGAAAGAAGGAACTAATGAACCTTTTCAAGAGGCATGTGATCAGAATTAGTAGAGAAAGTTTGATGCACTCTGAAAGGTATTGGACGACCTGATGACGAAGCACACGAGAGAGGCAGGGCACCGAAGAGCTCCCCATTGTTCTTGGTAAGTTACGTACAGATCCTGTACATTTGTTCAAGAGGAATGCTAGGTAGACAAAATGCTTCTCATATTGGATTGAACATGAGCCTAAGGATAAATGGGCATTGTTGTATAACACCGATGGTACAAGGTACGAAGTCATGACCACTAGCTTAGTCGAAGTATACAACTGGGTCATAAATAAAGAGCTTGAGGCCCCTTCCCTTGGTAGCTATTGTGGAGGGAGTGCTACGGGGTATTACGAGGTACTTCATTGATAGAAGCGCTATGGCTTACGTCACTATGAGTAGTCCGCAACTAAGGTACTTTAATATGATTACAAGTACATGGAAGAGAAGAGCAAGAAGGGGGAGATGCATAAAGCCTTTAAAATGGTCACGAGGGAGCTTCGTTTCGAGGTATTGTGTTGGGCCAAAGGTCATTGGGGGAAAAATTATGAGATGATTGTTCAGAAGTGCACACTAGGAAGGCGCAATTATTCCTATGCATGCAATGAGCCCCATCTGCTGCATAAGCCATGCACATGTCATGGTTGCTTGTTCAATAGTTGCATAAGAATCGGGCAAATTCCTGTCTGAATATTTCATGAAGGCAGTTGTGTTGGCGACATGGGGTGAAGAACTGTATGGTTTTAGCATGGTTAGATCATTCACCATTCATCCCAGTTAGGAGTAGAAGAGGTGGGTCCCCGACATTGATAGGCTAAATGGAGGAGTGGGTCGTTCATAGACCCGACGTATTAGGAATGACATGGACGAATCAGAAGTTGAGCCTCGTCTGAAGAAATGCTCTATTTGCAAGGAGAATAGATATACCTTCAAATATTACACTCGGACAATGGACTTTGAAGAGGGGTGGCTGGGACCTTCGCTAACGCTATGTGGCATCGTGCTACAGATGCTACCAAAACTTATGTCGTACCATATGTTATTTCAACTATGTTGTAGTCATTGTATGGTCTGCGACTTATGTGTGACCTATCAGATTTTCCTACATTACCGTATTTGAAGATTTACCTTGTGTTATGTTACTTCAATTCTAGATTTACATTATGTTACGTAATTTTTCTTGTAGATTTACCTTATGTTAGGTTACTTTACTTACAAATTTACCTTTTGTCATGTTATTTTACTAGCAGATTTACATTGTTGTGGTAGGTTACACGTACGTTATTCTTGCTGTGCTAACATCCTATATTTCTTTGAATAGGTATGGAGGAGCAACTAGCAAATTTACATTGTTGTGGTAGGTTACACGTGCGTTATTCTTGCTGTGCTAACATCCTATGTTTATTTGAACAGGTATGGAGGAGCACATAGACGATGCATGGTGGTTGTACTAGCTGCTCTACGTGTTGTGGAGGATCCACCAAGGCACTTCGCTAGTGCGGCTGACACATACCCACTTAGCCGGACTCCGCCTTCCATTGCACGGTAAGCAACACATAATTAATTATATTCCACTACTTATGGTTGCATTAATTCTGACATGTTTTTGTTGGCACGCAAAGTGATCTCGCGAGGGAGGTTCATGATGACTTGACCTCTCTCCTGTCTAGGATCACAGATGATAGGCTCAAAGTTGCGCTGCTTGGATTAGAGACCAGGCCAAGCACATTGTCTTGCTGACATCGTGTAGGAGGACCATGAGCGACGTCGTGCCACATGCTTCTGTGGTACGTGGCTGAGGGGTCGGCTAGAGTGCATCACGCATGTCGCACGCTCCCAGCGGCCCCCACTGGAAGTTGCGGGGCTCCTTGTGGCTGCCTACAGCCCCTACGGCTCCGTATGCCCAGATGTATCTAGGTATACCACTCACCCCCATTGCCTTTGCTCGACTTTTGATAGACTTTTGAATAGTATCGTATGTTCATTTCAGGTATGTTCATTTCAGGTCACCAGCTCGAGGACTACATGGAGGACTAGTTCGACCATGATACATAGGCTGCGGACAAGACGAGAGACCATAGGGCAGAGTAGGATGACGACGACCCAGTGGACGACTAGTTGGTTTAGCCGCCGAAGGATGAGGTAGGCACGCCCTGGCGGTTCACAACTCTCTGACGCACTAGGA
Source organism: Melocanna baccifera (assembly GCA_036346265.1). NCBI lineage: Eukaryota > Viridiplantae > Streptophyta > Magnoliopsida > Poales > Poaceae > Melocanna > Melocanna baccifera. The sequence goes on from CM070689.1 coordinate 25,339,534, forward strand.
CCAAGCCAACCAACATGCAGGATGGGGTGACTCCCACACCCACCACTCATCCAGCCAGGATACAGCACACACCAGACTAGTGGACCTACCCGTTAGGTCATGCATAGCGTCAGCGTAGGGATGGGGCCACTCGTGGGGTTGCCCCTAGGAGGAACTCCGCATAGATAGGGTTGGGCTAGTGGGTATTTGTGCTATGTGCTATGTGTTATCCATGTGCTACTATGTTTGCAATGATACCCTCTTCGCTCTTTATTCTTGTTTTTTGTGAAGTTATCACACTACATGATGTCCCCTACGAGCATGAGATAGCCCCTTCTCTGCAGCGTGATGAAGGGGTAATCGCAACCACACACATCGTGACCAGTCCGTGTCTAGCCTGTTCACTTAGAATAGACCAGATAATAAGAATAGGTCATCACACCATTCCTAATTTTATTTTGTGTATTCATGAAGTTTGAGCCCCGACCTAACAATTAGTGCACTAAAAACATCACTTTTTTTTGGCCAAAGTACAATATGAATCCTTCTTCGATAACAAAAATACCAATTGCAAAACGCAATGGTAGTTATTGATCAAAGGTAAAAGAAAAGAATAAAATGTGTCTCCAAAATTACATATCAACTTATATTTAAAGAAAAGTTTACATGGCTAAAATAACTTACTGTAACAATCCGACAATGTATTAATAAAAGTAAGTGAAACATATAACTTAATAAGGAATAAACAAAGGATAGTTTATTGCAATAGGGTGACAGCGTTGGCAGTTGCTAACATATAGTAACTCAAATCGTAACCTACTAGGACTTGAAAACTTCTTAATGAAGCTGCGAATTACATGGAGCATATGATTTGGTTAGGTGCATATGTTCACATTACTACTCCCATGATACAAATGGTAACATGCATAAACCATTAACCCAAACTACAGCTAAGATACATATGCTCCTTTTGGAGGTCAGGCTTGTGCCATTCGTGGTATACATTGAAGTCCATCGTACCTTTCCTTGTCTCTCTGTGTGTTTTGTCTATCGCGACGGGTGTTTTGTCCTTCACGACGGTTGCCCAATACTCGGCTTCCACAACTTGATTAGGATTTTCTCAGTTTGAAATAATATGCCGTTCAGTAGGGGCTTTGGGGACCATCGACACCTTTCCCTTATCTTCCACCCTCTCAGCCTTTCCCTTGTCTTCTGGGGTGTAAGGTTTCCTACGGGTGAAGTTCTCGGGTGACACTAGTTAGTTCAGCATATATTTTGCTCCAATGAATGCTCTATTGTACCTATCCTAGCAGTCAATCCATTGGAAGTAGCAACGTTTGGTCGGCTATGGGAATGCACAAAGGGACTTAGCGATACGTGGAACAAAACTAGCAATGTGATTTATCAATATGTGACATACACTTACGCGGATATTGCCACAGGTGTAGTGTGCCTGGGAGCAGTGGCTGGATGAGTCAAATGAATAATGTGTGTAAGATTACCACAGTTGGATTATGGGTGTGGAAACTCTGGTGGCACCGATGCATCCTTGCATGAATTGTCAGGGTAGAACCCCTTCTTCTTGGCCACCCACTTCCTCTTCTGAAGCATCTCTCTATAGTTCAATATTCCAAACCTAGCTGTAGTGACACTCTCTATCGCTCCTAAATTCTCCCTCCTCTCTCCCCTATTTTTGAGATTAGCTTGAGTGTGGTGTTAGCTCTGGACAGGGAGTCTAGCCCCTTTTAATAGTCGCTCATAGGGTAGTGTTTGCAAGTAAATTTTATTGAATGGAAGAGACTCATGTCCGCGAGAGTGAATCTTGTGGGCACATGATAGGTCATGTCGGTATCAATTCACCAAGAAAAGGTGGTGAGTGTTGTTGAATCACTGATAAAAGTTGGTGCATGCGACTAAATCACTAATAAAAACTGGTGCATGGTGCCAACTCACTGAGAAAAGCTACAGCGGACTATCAATTCACTGAGAAAAGCTACAATGTTGTCAATTCATTGACAAAAGTTGGTGTGTCCTTTCAATTCACTAATAAGAGCTAGTGCATGTAGTCAACTCGCTAAGAAAAGCCATCACATGCGGTCAATTCACTGAGGAAAGCTACGGTGTGTTACCAAATCACTGACATCAGATTCTGCGTGTTGTCAACTCACAAAGAAAAGCTGATGCTATTGTCAAATCCCTGAGAAAAGATGTCACATGTTGTCATTGAACTGACAAACTTTGCCATGTCCTATCAACTCACTTACAAAAGCTAATGCGTGTTGTCAATTAACTAAAACAAGCTGACGTGTATGGTCATTTCACTCAAAAAACGTGTCGCACGTTGTAAAACAATGAGCAATAACACGGTAGCACTTGTGGAATTTAAAATTACATAACTCATAAAACATAAATGGCACCATGCACAGATCACTGACCCGAACTACATCTAAAATATATGAGGCACTTGAAGAACATAAATGACATTGACGGACATAATTCTAGTAGGCCTCAAGGGGGAATGACCTTAAGGCAAAAAGGAAACACCGTAGGGCATCCACATAGAGTGCCGGTCATTAGGGTGGCGTGGACGTGGCTGGTTGTTGCGGTAGTGGCAAATGCAATTGCAGCTTGGGTTGGCATAGTAGCAGTGCAGGTGTTAGTCGCTGCCAAAGTAGACCATCTTCTTGTTGTTCCTCTCCCTGATTCTCTGCCCATGGAGCTCATCATTGTTGGCCCTCTCGGTCTGGAGCTCTTCCTACAACTCTTCCAGGTGAAGTGGATTTTTGGGGGTGTAGGACTCTCTGTATTGATCGGAAGATCGGGGCTTGGGGGTGAGGGGTTTAGGGGAATGTAGATGCTAGTGTCTTTGAGGTAAGGGCCACAACCTCAAAACCTAGCCTGTGCCCATTGCCTCCTCCCACGCCTGCGGATTGTAGCCATGTTTTCTTCTCCTCTACAATTCTCCCCTCTATCTATTTGTATTGAATTGAAATAAACTTCGGCAGGTTCTCCAAGCTTCCAGAGGCGACAGATGGTGCGGGGGTTCTGTCGCCACTTCTATTGATGATTGATCTCCTTTTCATCATTTCAAATGGTGATAGAAGTTGTCATCTATTGTCTGGCCCTAGATAAAAATGGCGACAAAGGATTAGTTTTGTCATTTATTTAAGCATTAATACATTCACCAAAAATAAATATAAAACACGTTTTTTTAAAAACCCTCGTGTTTATGTCGCCAATCGAAATGGCAACAGATTCTTTGTCGCCAGTCCAATTAACGACAGATGCTCTGTCGCTAGTCCAATTGGCAATAGAGAAACTATCGCCATCCATGTAGGTCAGTCGCTATTTCAAATGGCGACAGAAGATTGTTGCCATTTGGATCGGTTGTAGAGGGTTATTTTTGTGATTTTTAATCGATGATATATTTATATAATATTATTAAAAATTGATTATTAAAAAAATCTTTGCTTTACCTCCACACGGGTTGCACGATGAGCATAATCTATAGCCATCAAAAGAAAAACTCATGAGGTCAAGAAAAGAAAACACCTTTTACATTACTTTGAATCATAAATCTATAGCTAAACTATGCAATTTCGTTAAAGTGGAGTACCAAAATAAGGGAGCAAGAGACTGGAGCCATAGCTTAGTGGGAGGAAGTGAGGCTGTTCGCCCCTCCAGTCTGGGTTTGATTCTTGCGATCAGCTTGGGCTTATCATTTCGCGAGGGAACTATATCCTCTAGAGAGGGTATACACGCGTGCATGTTCAGTGGGACAACACGTACCCATGCTTCAGAGATTGTTGAGCCTCCGATTAGATTCTAGCATGTATGAGAGACATGCACGCTTGTGATATGAGTGGGTGTGTATAGGTTACATGCATTTGTACATACCCCTCGAAAAAAATTAAGGAGTAATATTGTCTCAAACGGCCAACCAAATCAATAGCTAGCTAGAGGACCAATCCTTGCTCGGATGGTGTGGCTTGCCGTCGTGCTGCCCACCCATCCGGGCTCGAACCCGGGGCTAGAGTACACGTGCACGTGGGTGCGTTCTGTGTTAAAACGTGTGTCCACGTTCTGTGAGGCTTTATGGTCTCTGCCTTGTTTTAACGTGTGTGTTAGACGTATCTACGTGGATATATGAGTGCATGAGTGTGTGGTGTTGTGTGTGTGAATGCGTTCTGCTCGTGAATAAAAAAAAAATCAATAGTTAGCTAAAAAGGTAAAAAAAACATTAGAATACCTAACTCCAGGAGGGCTACCTCGCGAAACAGCCATCTTATTCCCCTCTTTTTTTTTTTCCCAGCGTTTTCTTTTTCTAATTTCTCGTGGAGGCGAGCAGATAGAGAAGAGAGAGAAGGGGAGGGAGGAGGGGGCGTCGCTCGCGATTGGACAGTGAGTGAGGACCCTGAGAGCGCGCGATCCCCGAGGCGCGGGTCCAATTCCGACGCCGGGACAGCCTCGCCTTCGCCGGGGCGGCCGTTTCAAGCTCTCTCACGCCGCGGCTCGGTGCGGATTTGGTGGGATCCGGCCTAGAAGCTGGTTGGTGAGGGGGAGGGAGGAGGAGACGAGGACGGAGGGTATGGGGGCCGGGGCGGAGCCGAGCGAGGAGGCCGTCGAGCAGGAGGTGGCGGGCGGGAAGGAGGATAAGACGGCGGTGTCGTGCTCGATCTGCCTCGACGCGGTGGTCGCCGCCAGCGGGGAGAGGTCCACGGCGAGGCTGCAGTGCGGCCACGAGTTCCACCTCGGTAAGGGGCGATGGGTTGATCTATTGATGCGTTCTTGGTGCGGAATTATGCAGCTCTATTGGTGGGATTATATTGGAAGGTGCGATATTGGGGAATTTTGCGGAATTAGGATCATTTCACGCTGTTCTGACTGCTATGGTGCCGAAATTTTGGGCGAAGGTCGTAAAGGTTGGATTTTGGGGGGTTGCAGTATAGAATCTTCTGGTCAAGGTAGGCTTCATGGGCGAATTGCGTTATTTTGGTCGGCTTGATAGGAAGGTGCAATTTTGGTGGAATAGATTTGATGTCGGGACAATGATTTGGGAGCGTACACGAGGTAATCGTGTCGATTTGTGTAACATTTGCGCTGTTTCGGTGGAATGGAGTGAATTTTGCTCCTTTCTCGTTTGGAAGTTGTGCCGTGTGGATTTTTTGAATAAATGTGCTGTATGAGGTGGGCAATTTTGCGCTTTTGGGTTCGGTTATGTGGGAGGATGAGCTGGTTTGTCTGGATTGAGCAAGCATTTGATGAAAAATGTGTCCTGTTCACTGGAATTTTTTGGGGTGTTGAGCTAGTAGTTAGTGGATTTTAATGGAAGGTTGGGCATCAGAGGTCGAGTCGGTCTTGGCTAGAGGATCTAGATTCTAGACATGCTCTGTGAAATGCTAAGATTTTAACTTGGATGGAGATTAAGATGATGCTCCAAATTTTGAGAGTTGTCAGGTTGGTGGTTTCATCAAGGAGTCTGTTGGCTGTTGATTTCACCGCAGTACTGTAATGGATTTAGGGTCTCCCATCTTCTTTTACGTTGGATTTTGAATTAGGTGCAGTTTTAAGAATCTTTAGTAAACATTGACTTGAAAAAAGAGAGAGAAATAGTTATGGGAGACAATTAAAGAAATAGTTTTGGGAGACAATTAAGTTTAACATTCTACGGTTGTCAATTTAGCTGCTATTCGTTCTTCCAATATGTAGCTTTGTATTTTTTTTAACGTTGTAGTGCAATCAGACCTAAGCTATTGCAAAGTATATAAGGTGAGATTAGACATTGATTGAGAGCAGCTTTGTGCAAAGAATATAGTTGTGCTGACCTTGTGAGGTGCAGAAGTGTGCTTTTATGCTTTATGCAGTACTACCTTTTCTGCTATGGCATGATACCATCATATGCTTTGATTGCTTTCTAACCAATCTCAAAATGTTGTTTTTAATTACCTCTGTCTGGTAATCTTTGGTTTATTTTAACGATGAGTGTCAACGCATTCAGATTGCATTGGGTCGGCATTTAATGCCAAAGGAGTTATGCAATGCCCCAACTGCCGCAAAATTGAGAAAGGGAATTGGCTCTATGCAAATGGTTCCCGACCCGCACAGGATGTTAACATGGATGAGTGGGCTCATGAGGAAGACCTTTATGATGTTAGTTACTCTGAGATGGTACGTGTCCATGTGAACTTTACTACTTAATTATTAATCATTGTTTTTGAGTATTGACTTTTACTTCCTTTGTTTTGCAATATGCCTTGTTTGCCACATCTTTCTCATGTGTTTCAAATGTTATCCTGTTGTGTTACTGTTTACCTGATCATCAGTATGGTTTCTTTGGCTTGTGTGCACTTACAAATGATTAACGCTTGACCATGCTTAATTATTTGAACCTTTTTCTTTTGGAAACACTTTGTTTCTGCATGTTAATGTCTTAAGATCAAGAGCTTTATTTAGTTACACAATTTTTTAGAAACATTTGGCCATTTTTTTGGCTTCTCTACCACCAAATTCATTTAGTATTGATCTTGTAGATTGCTGGCACCTTTTGTAAATTCTATTACCAGAGTTATCATGCTCTTATGAATCTGATATTCTGATCCAACACTGTCGAGACAATGTCTTAGTTGAGCACTTCAATGTTCTTGTCTCTCAAATTTGACCTTGTCTGAGTGTAGCACTTACAAAGCAATATTCTTTTGTCTCTTTACATTCAAGGTAGTTCATATTCGTACCAGATTGTTAGCGAGTTATTTTACCATGTTACAGTTAGCACTGGAGACCTGATACTCTCCCTGATTAAAAAAAAAACTTATGGAGAAACTTCGAAACATGTGCTGATATGTGTGCTTTGTGTGAATTATTGGCTGTTGTTCAGCAGATACTGTCTAGATCTTCTTTCGATTGAAGGTATAATGTGGAGTACTTTTGAGAGAAGTTACGCATTAGAGGTCTTGCTAATTTGCTTTATGCATAAAACCTTTGTAGAGTTCTTTAATCCTGAGTTACTTCAAATGAATTTGTTGTTTTTCCCTATGCCTAGCATTCTGCTGCACACTTGAATAATCCTGAGATCTACATTGTTCCAGCTTATTTAATTACCTGCACATCTATGCTTCATTATTGCATTTCTTGACATTTATGCAGCTGATATATAATCCTAGTTGAGTCCATTACTGTTGATTCTTAATTTGCTGTCATTATTTTAACTTACACAGGCAGTTATTTCTGTTTGCCTATTCTGACAATTATTTATTTGAATTGTGCAGCCATTTCGCTTTCACTGGTGTCCATTTGGTCGCTTAGCACAAATTCCATCTTTATTTGAGTATGTTCTGTACTTCAAATTGTGATTTATGTTTTTATTTCAACTCTTCCACAAAGCACATTTGGTGTTTAATTTTCATGCATCCAAGAATGGATGTGTAGCTTCAATATAAGTTGTGTTCTTTCTTCATCTGCCTTGTTTCAATAAACTTCTATTGCATGACTAGCAACTCCAATGTTCACCCACAGTATCGCCACCCTTGTAGAATTATAGGGTACCAAAAATAGTTTCTGTGATTCTTTCAAGTGATGATGTGCTTCTATTGGTCATATGTTACAAATATCTGTTTACATTTCGGAGATTAAAGAAGAAAATGAATAACCCTAGGACACTGTAGATTCAAGCATCCATCCATATAAGGGATGTAAGAAAATGAGATATGCCTTTTTTGGTTAATTCTTTGCAATGAAGCACTGAACTGTTATGAATATTGTGTGTGTATTGATATGAGGCCTAAGGGACTATATATATAGAGGAGTACAGGAGGATATACCATATAGAGATAAGTATATATGGAATAGAATACAACTCTATCATCTAATACAACTCTATCTCCTTAACACCCCCCTCAAATGCAAGGCGTATGCAATAGCAATGCATTTGAAAAAGAGATGTTACTAAAATAGTAAACTGGCATGGCATAGACGAACTGAAGGATAGAAACGGACTTGGGATGGACGCAACTAATGACGCAAAAGACCTTAGGTGGTTTGAAAGGATAATCCGGTGGGAAATGAATGTTCACCACGGGTCGGTGCTGCGAGCAGCGGCGCAGAGCACCAAGGCGAAGGCGTGATGGCTGAAGGAGATGGCTCCCCAGGTGAACGGTGGCGGTTCCGGATCTGACGAGGTGAGATGGCCCCGAGCAGTGGAAATCCGAGGATGACGACGCCTGCAGGGATCGCGATGGGCGGACGGCAGTCGAGGGAAGCCGCGACGGGCGGCTGCCCTCTCTGCAGTCGAAGGGACGGATCTGACGAGGCGCTGGATCTGACAAGGCGTTGGGCAGTGGAGATCCGAGGATGAGGACACCTGCAGGGACCGCGACGGGCGGACGGCGGCCGACCGCGACGGGCGAACGGCAGCCGAGGGAAGCCGCGACGGGCGGCTGCCCTCTCTGCACCGAAGGAGCGGCGGATCTGAGGAAGAGCGCCGCAACCGTGGGCGCCGCCGCAGGAGGCAACGGCGGATTCGAGGAGGAACTCCACCGCGGGGAGGCGACGGCGGGGCGGATCTGACGAAGACTGAGTCGTCGGAGGTGGATCTGACGAGGAAGGAGCCGAAGGAGTTGCGACGGGCGGCTGTAGGGACGGCCGTGACAGGCGGACGGCGACGGGTGGATCGCGACGCTGCGACGGGCGGCAGCGGATGTGACGAGGAAGGGAGTAGCCGTGGATGACCTCCCAGCGCGCGGCCCGAGTGGTGGCGACGGGTCCCTCCGGCCGCCGCTCCCTCTAGCCTCCCTCCTGCCGCCGGTCCCTTTGGCCTCCATCCCGCCGCCGCTCCCTCTCTCCCTCTGGCCCCTCCCGCTGACGCTCCCTCCCTCCCTCTGGTCCGCTCCCTCCCTCCCTCTGGTCCTCTCCCTTCCTCCCTTAGCTCACCTAGCAACGCCTAGAGGACGACTAGTCGCCCGCCGGGACGACTAGGCGTCCTGGCGCTCCTTAGGCGCCGTGGTCGCCGAGGTCGCCGTGACAACCATGGTTTGAACCTTAGCTCTGATACTATGTTATGAATATTGTGTGTGTGTTGATATGAGGCCTAAGGGGCCATATATATAGAGGAGTACAGGAGGATATGTCATAGAGATAAGATATATATTGAATAGAATACAACTCTATATTCTAATACAACTCTATCTCTTTAACATGAACAATGTGCATTCTGCATAGTCTTTGCCCTGTCATGCTGCATGAGGTTATTGACAATCTCCATAGCGGTTTTCTTGTCATGATATAGTATACATAGATCTTGTAACAAACATAGTTCAAGTAATCATTGACAAGTCAATACTGCCATAATGCTTCATACATAATTTTAGCCAATGTACTGATCAAACTCAGGCATGGCAAAGTTAATCATGCAGTAATTGTTGTCATCCTGATATCATTTCCTGTTAGTCAACATATCACTTCTTGGATGTCTATCTGTTGCTGTATCCTACTTTTTCCGTACCAAGTACTCCCAGAAATCATGGCTATGACATCTTTATTTTAAGAATTTTCGGCATATGGGTGCTATTGTTTTATTATGTTACTCAATATTTTCCTCTCTTCTGCCAGGGAAGGAGAATCATCACCTCCAGTTACTTGTAAGTTCTTATTTAAATGGGATCAATTTGCAAAATTCAAGTTATGTCAAGGTTCAAACACGTTTGGATATTGGTTGTGCAGTTCATGACTTCATGGGACAGCATGTGTTTACGGAGCATGTAGCTGTATCTGCTGCACCAGGGGCAACTCATCCATGTCCTTATGTGGTACCATATGTTATTTCAACTATGTTGTAGTCATTGTATGGTCTGCGACTTATGTGTGACCTATCAGATTTTCCTACATTACCGTATTTGAAGATTTACCTTGTGTTATGTTACTTCAATTCTAGATTTACATTATGTTACGTAATTTTTCTTGTAGATTTACCTTATGTTAGGTTACTTTACTTACAAATTTACCTTTTGTCATGTTATTTTACTAGCAGATTTACATTGTTGTGGTAGGTTACACGTACGTTATTCTTGCTGTGCTAACATCCTATATTTCTTTGAATAGGTATGGAGGAGCAACTAGCAAATTTACATTGTTGTGGTAGGTTACACGTGCGTTATTCTTGCTGTGCTAACATCCTATGTTTATTTGAACAGGTATGGAGGAGCACATAGACGATGCATGGTGGTTGTACTAGCTGCTCTACGTGTTGTGGAGGATCCACCAAGGCACTTCGCTAGTGCGGCTGACACATACCCACTTAGCCGGACTCCGCCTTCCATTGCACGGTAAGCAACACATAATTAATTATATTCCACTACTTATGGTTGCATTAATTCTGACATGTTTTTGTTGGCACGCAAAGTGATCTCGCGAGGGAGGTTCATGATGACTTGACCTCTCTCCTGTCTAGGATCACAGATGATAGGCTCAAAGTTGCGCTGCTTGGATTAGAGACCAGGCCAAGCACATTGTCTTGCTGACATCGTGTAGGAGGACCATGAGCGACGTCGTGCCACATGCTTCTGTGGTACGTGGCTGAGGGGTCGGCTAGAGTGCATCACGCATGTCGCACGCTCCCAGCGGCCCCCACTGGAAGTTGCGGGGCTCCTTGTGGCTGCCTACAGCCCCTACGGCTCCGTATGCCCAGATGTATCTAGGTATACCACTCACCCCCATTGCCTTTGCTCGACTTTTGATAGACTTTTGAATAGTATCGTATGTTCATTTCAGGTATGTTCATTTCAGGTCACCAGCTCGAGGACTACATGGAGGACTAGTTCGACCATGATACATAGGCTGCGGACAAGACGAGAGACCATAGGGCAGAGTAGGATGACGACGACCCAGTGGACGACTAGTTGGTTTAGCCGCCGAAGGATGAGGTAGGGCACGTCCTTGGCGGTTCACAACTCTCTGACGCACTAGGACCAAGCCAACCAACATGCAGGATGGGGTGACTCCCACACCCACCACTCATCCAGCCAGGATACAGCACACACCAGACTAGTGGACCTACCCGTTAGGTCATGCATAGCGTCAGCGTAGGGATGGGGCCACTCGTGGGGTTGCCCCTAGGAGGAACTCCGCATAGATAGGGTTGGGCTAGTGGGTATTTGTGCTATGTGCTATGTGTTATCCATGTGCTACTATGTTTGCAATGATACCCTCTTCGCTCTTTATTCTTGTTTTTTGTGAAGTTATCACACTACATGATGTCCCCTACGAGCATGAGATAGCCCCTTCTCTGCAGCGTGATGAAGGGGTAATCGCAACCACACACATCGTGACCAGTCCGTGTCTAGCCTGTTCACTTAGAATAGACCAGATAATAAGAATAGGTCATCACACCATTCCTAATTTTATTTTGTGTATTCATGAAGTTTGAGCCCCGACCTAACAATTAGTGCACTAAAAACATCACTTTTTTGGCCAAAGTACAATATGAATCCTTCTTCGATAACAAAAATACCAATTGCAAAACGCAATGGTAGTTATTGATCAAAGGTAAAAGAAAAGAATAAAATGTGTCTCCAAAATTACATATCAACTTATATTTAAAGAAAAGTTTACATGGCTAAAATAACTTACTGTAACAATCCGACAATGTATTAATAAAAGTAAGTGAAACATATAACTTAATAAGGAATAAACAAAGGATAGTTTATTGCAATAGGGTGACAGCGTTGGCAGTTGCTAACATATAGTAACTCAAATCGTAACCTACTAGGACTTGAAAACTTCTTAATGAAGCTGCGAATTACATGGAGCATATGATTTGGTTAGGTGCATATGTTCACATTACTACTCCCATGATACAAATGGTAACATGCATAAACCATTAACCCAAACTACAGCTAAGATACATATGCTCCTTTTGGAGGTCAGGCTTGTGCCATTCGTGGTATACATTGAAGTCCATCAGTACCTTTCCCTTGTCTCTCTGTGTGTTTTGTCTATCGCGACGGGTGTTTTGTCCTTCACGACGGTTGCCCAATACTCGGCTTCCACAACTTGATTAGGATTTTCTCAGTTTGAAATAATATGCCGTTCAGTAGGGGCTTTGGGGACCATCGACACCTTTCCCTTATCTTCCACCCTCTCAGCCTTTCCCTTGTCTTCTGGGGTGTAAGGTTTCCTACGGGTGAAGTTCTCGGGTGACACTAGTTAGTTCAGCATATATTTTGCTCCAATGAATGCTCTATTGTACCTATCCTAGCAGTCAATCCATTGGAAGTAGCAACGTTTGGTCGGCTATGGGAATGCACAAAGGGACTTAGCGATACGTGGAACAAAACTAGCAATGTGATTTATCAATATGTGACATACACTTACGCGGATATTGCCACAGGTGTAGTGTGCCTGGGAGCAGTGGCTGGATGAGTCAAATGAATAATGTGTGTAAGATTACCACAGTTGGATTATGGGTGTGGAAACTCTGGTGGCACCGATGCATCCTTGCATGAATTGTCAGGGTAGAACCCCTTCTTCTTGGCCACCCACTTCCTCTTCTGAAGCATCTCTCTATAGTTCAATATTCCAAACCTAGTCAGTAGTGACACTCTCTATCGCTCCTAAATTCTCCCTCCTCTCTCCCCTATTTTTGAGATTAGCTTGAGTGTGGTGTTAGCTCTGGACAGGGAGTCTAGCCCCTTTTAATAGTCGCTCATAGGGTAGTGTTTGCAAGTAAATTTTATTGAATGGAAGAGACTCATGTCCGCGAGAGTGAATCTTGTGGGCACATGATAGGTCATGTCGGTATCAATTCACCAAGAAAAGGTGGTGAGTGTTGTTGAATCACTGATAAAAGTTGGTGCATGCGACTAAATCACTAATAAAAACTGGTGCATGGTGCCAACTCACTGAGAAAAGCTACAGCGGACTATCAATTCACTGAGAAAAGCTACAATGTTGTCAATTCATTGACAAAAGTTGGTGTGTCCTTTCAATTCACTAATAAGAGCTAGTGCATGTAGTCAACTCGCTAAGAAAAGCCATCACATGCGGTCAATTCACTGAGGAAAGCTACGGTGTGTTACCAAATCACTGACATCAGATTCTGCGTGTTGTCAACTCACAAAGAAAAGGCGATGCTATTGTCAAATCTCGAGAAAAGATGTCACATGTTGTCATTGAACCGACAAACTTTGCCATGTCCTATCAACTCACTTACAAAAGCTAATGCGTGTTGTCAATTAACTAAAACAAGTCGACGTGTATGGTCATTTCACTCAAAAAACGTGTCGCACGTTGTAAAACAATGAGCAATAACACGGTAGCACTTGTGGAATTTAAAATTACATAACTCATAAAACATAAATGGCACCATGCACAGATCACTGACCCGAACTACATCTAAAATATATGAGGCACTTGAAGAACATAAATGACATTGACGGACATAATTCTAGTAGGCCTCAAGGGGGAATGACCTTAAGGCAAAAAGGAAACACCGTAGGGCATCCACATAGAGTGCCGGTCATTAGGGTGGCGTGGACGTGGCTGGTTGTTGCGGTAGTGGCAAATGCAATTGCAGCTTGGGTTGGCATAGTAGCAGTGCAGGTGTTAGTCGCTGCCAAAGTAGACCATCTTCTTGTTGTTCCTCTCCCTGATTCTCTGCCCATGGAGCTCATCATTATTGGCCCTCTCGGTCTGGAGCTCTTCCTACAACTCTTCCAGGTGAAGTGGATTTTTGGGGGTGTAGGACTCTCTGTATTGATCGGAAGATCGGGGCTTGGGGTGAGGGGTTTAGGGAATGTAGATGCTAGTGTCTTTGAGGTAAGGGCCACAACCTCAAAACCTAGCCTGTGCCCATTGCCTCCTCCCACGCCTGCGGATTGTAGCCATGTTTTCTTCTCCTCTACAATTCTCCCCTCTATCTATTTGTATTGAATTGAAATAAACTTCGGCAGGTTCTCCAAGCTTCCAGAGGCGACAGATGGTGCGGGGGTTCTGTCGCCACTTCTATTGATGATTGATCTCCTTTTCATCATTTCAAATGGTGATAGAAGTTGTCATCTATTGTCTGGCCCTAGATAAAAATGGCGACAAAGGATTAGTTTTGTCATTTATTTAAGCATTAATACATTCACCAAAAATAAATATAAAACACGTTTTTTTTAAAACCCTCGTGTTTATGTCGCCAATCGAAATGGCAACAGATTCTTTGTCGCCAGTCCAATTAACGACAGATGCTCTGTCGCTAGTCCAATTGGCAATAGAGAAACTATCGCCATCCATGTAGGTCAGTCGCTATTTCAAATGGCGACAGAAGATTGTTGCCATTTGGATCGGTTGTAGAGGGTTATTTTTGTGATTTTTAATCGATGATATATTTATATAATATTATTAAAAATTGATTATTAAAAAAATCTTTGCTTTACCTCCACACGGGTTGCACGATGAGCATAATCTATAGCCATCAAAAGAAAAACTCATGAGGTCAAGAAAAGAAAACACCTTTTACATTACTTTGAATCATAAATCTATAGCTAAACTATGCAATTTCGTTAAAGTGGAGTACCAAAATAAGGGAGCAAGAGACTGGAGCCATAGCTTAGTGGGAGGAAGTGAGGCTGTTCGCCCCTCCAGTCTGGGTTTGATTCTTGCGATCAGCTTGGGCTTATCATTTCGCGAGGGAACTATATCCTCTAGAGAGGGTATACACGCGTGCATGTTCAGTGGGACAACACGTACCCATGCTTCAGAGATTGTTGAGCCTCCGATTAGATTCTAGCATGTATGAGAGACATGCACGCTTGTGATATGAGTGGGTGTGTATAGGTTACATGCATTTGTACATACCCCTCGAAAAAAATTAAGGAGTAATATTGTCTCAAACGGCCAACCAAATCAATAGCTAGCTAGAGGACCAATCCTTGCTCGGATGGTGTGGCTTGCCGTCGTGCTGCCCACCCATCCGGGCTCGAACCCGGGGCTAGAGTACACGTGCGTGGAGTGCGTTCGTGTTAAAGCGTGTGTCCACGTTCGTGAGGCTTTATGGTCTCTGCCTTGTTTTAACGTGTGTGTTAGACGTATCTACGTGGATATATGAGTGCATGAGTGTGTGGTGTTGTGTGTGTGAATGCGTTCTGCTCGTGAATAAAAAAAAAATCAATAGTTAGCTAAAAAGGTAAAAAAAACATTAGAATACCTAACTCCAGGAGGGCTACCTCGCGAAACAGCCATCTTATTCCCCTCTTTTTTTTTTCCCAGCGTTTTCTTTTCTAATTTCTCGTGGAGGCGAGCAGATAGAGAAGAGAGAGAAGGGAGGGAGGAGGGGCGTCGCTCGCGATTGGACAGTGAGTGAGGACCCTGAGAGCGCGCGATCCCCGAGGCGCGGGTCCAATTCCGACGCCGGGACAGCCTCGCCTTCGCCGGGGCGGCCGTTTCAAGCTCTCACGCCGCGGCTCGGTGCGGATTTGGTGGGATCCGGCCTAGAAGCTGGTTGGTGAGGGGAGGAGGAGGAGACGAGGACGGAGGGTATGGGGGCCGGGGCGGAGCCGAGCGAGGAGGCCGTCGAGCAGGAGGTGGCGGGCGGGAAGGAGGATAAGACGGCGGTGTCGTGCTCGATCTGCCTCGACGCGGTGGTCGCCGCCAGCGGGAGAGGTCCACGGCGAGGCTGCAGTGCGGCCACGAGTTCCACCTCGGTAAGGGGCGATGGGTTGATCTATTGATGCGTTCTTGGTGCGGAATTATGCAGCTCTATTGGTGGGATTATATTGGAAGGTGCGATATTGGGGAATTTTGCGGAATTAGGATCATTTCACGCTGTTCTGACTGCTATGGTGCCGAAATTTTGGGCGAAGGTCGTAAAGGTTGGATTTTGGGGGGTTGCAGTATAGAATCTTCTGGTCAAGGTAGGCTTCATGGGCGAATTGCGTTATTTTGGTCGGCTTGATAGGAAGGTGCAATTTTGGTGGAATAGATTTGATGTCGGGACAATGATTTGGGAGCGTACACGAGGTAATCGTGTCGATTTGTGTAACATTTGCGCTGTTTCGGTGGAATGGAGTGAATTTTGCTCCTTTCTCGTTTGGAAGTTGTGCCGTGTGGATTTTTTGAATAAATGTGCTGTATGAGGTGGGCAATTTTGCGCTTTTGGGTTCGGTTATGTGGGAGGATGAGCTGGTTTGTCTGGATTGAGCAAGCATTTGATGAAAAATGTGTCCTGTTCACTGGAATTTTTTGGGGTGTTGAGCTAGTAGTTAGTGGATTTTAATGGAAGGTTGGGCATCAGAGGTCGAGTCGGTCTTGGCTAGAGGGATCTAGATTCTAGACATGCTCTGTGAAATGCTAAGATTTTAACTTGGATGGAGATTAAGATGATGCTCCAAATTTTGAGAGTTGTCAGGTTGGTGGTTTCATCAAGGAGTCTGTTGGCTGTTGATTTCACCGCAGTACTGTAATGGATTTAGGGTCTCCCATCTTCTTTTACGTTGGATTTTGAATTAGGTGCAGTTTTAAGAATCTTTAGTAAACATTGACTTGAAAAAAGAGAGAGAAATAGTTATGGGAGACAATTAAAGAAATAGTTTTGGGAGACAATTAAGTTTAACATTCTACGGTTGTCAATTTAGCTGCTATTCGTTCTTCCAATATGTAGCTTTGTATTTTTTTTAACGTTGTAGTGCAATCAGACCTAAGCTATTGCAAAGTATATAAGGTGAGATTAGACATTGATTGAGAGCAGCTTTGTGCAAAGAATATAGTTGTGCTGACCTTGTGAGGTGCAGAAGTGTGCTTTTATGCTTTATGCAGTACTACCTTTTCTGCTATGGCATGATACCATCATATGCTTTGATTGCTTTCTAACCAATCTCAAAATGTTGTTTTTAATTACCTCTGTCTGGTAATCTTTGGTTTATTTTAACGATGAGTGTCAACGCATTCAGATTGCATTGGGTCGGCATTTAATGCCAAAGGAGTTATGCAATGCCCCAACTGCCATAAAATTGAGAAAGGGAATTGGCTCTATGCAAATGGTTCCCGACCCGCACAGGATGTTAACATGGATGAGTGGGCTCATGAGGAAGACCTTTATGATGTTAGTTACTCTGAGATGGTACGTGTCCATGTGAACTTTACTACTTAATTATTAATCATTGTTTTTGAGTATTGACTTTTACTTCCTTTGTTTTGCAATATGCCTTGTTTGCCACATCTTTCTCATGTGTTTCAAATGTTATCCTGTTGTGTTACTGTTTACCTGATCATCAGTATGGTTTCTTTGGCTTGTGTGCACTTACAAATGATTAACGCTTGACCATGCTTAATTATTTGAACCTTTTCTTTGGAAACACTTTGTTTCTGCATGTTAATGTCTTAAGATCAAGAGCTTTATTTAGTTACACAATTTTTAGAAACATTTGGCCATTTTTGGCTTCTCTACCACCAAATTCATTTAGTATTGATCTTGTAGATTGCTGGCACCTTTTGTAAATTCTATTACCAGAGTTATCATGCTCTTATGAATCTGATATTCTGATCCAACACTGTCGAGACAATGTCTTAGTTGAGCACTTCAATGTTCTTGTCTCTCAAATTTGACCTTGTCTGAGTGTAGCACTTACAAAGCAATATTCTTTTGTCTCTTTACATTCAAGGTAGTTCATATTCGTACCAGATTGTTAGCGAGTTATTTTACCATGTTACAGTTAGCACTGGAGACCTGATACTCTCCTGATTAAAAAAACTTATGGAGAAACTTCGAAACATGTGCTGATATGTGTGCTTTGTGTGAATTATTGGCTGTTGTTCAGCAGATACTGTCTAGATCTTCTTTCGATTGAAGGTATAATGTGGAGTACTTTTGAGAGAAGTTACGCATTAGAGGTCTTGCTAATTTGCTTTATGCATAAAACCTTTGTAGAGTTCTTTAATCCTGAGTTACTTCAAATGAATTTGTTGTTTTTCCCTATGCCTAGCATTCTGCTGCACACTTGAATAATCCTGAGATCTACATTGTTCCAGCTTATTTAATTACCTGCACATCTATGCTTCATTATTGCATTTCTTGACATTTATGCAGCTGATATATAATCCTAGTTGAGTCCATTACTGTTGATTCTTAATTTGCTGTCATTATTTTAACTTACACAGGCAGTTATTTCTGTTTGCCTATTCTGACAATTATTTATTTGAATTGTGCAGCCATTTCGCTTTCACTGGTGTCCATTTGGTCGCTTAGCACAAATTCCATCTTTATTTGAGTATGTTCTGTACTTCAAATTGTGATTTATGTTTTTATTTCAACTCTTCCACAAAGCACATTTGGTGTTTAATTTTCATGCATCCAAGAATGGATGTGTAGCTTCAATATAAGTTGTGTTCTTTCTTCATCTGCCTTGTTTCAATAAACTTCTATTGCATGACTAGCAACTCCAATGTTCACCCACAGTATCGCCACCCTTGTAGAATTATAGGGTACCAAAAATAGTTTCTGTGATTCTTTCAAGTGATGATGTGCTTCTATTGGTCATATGTTACAAATATCTGTTTACATTTCGGAGATTAAAGAAGAAAATGAATAACCCTAGGACACTGTAGATTCAAGCATCCATCCATATAAGGGATGTAAGAAAATGAGATATGCCTTTTTTGGTTAATTCTTTGCAAAAGCATTGAATATTATGAATATTGTGTGTGTATTGATATGAGGCCTAAGGGACTATATATATAGAGGAGTACAGGAGGATATACCATATAGAGATAAGTATATATGGAATAGAATACAACTCTATCATCTAATACAACTCTATCTCCTTAACACCCCCCTCAAATGCAAGGCGTATGCAATAGCAATGCATTTGAAAAAGAGATGTTACTAAAATAGTAAACTGGCATGGCATAGACGAACTGAAGGATAGAAACGGACTTGGGATGGACGCAACTAATGACGCAAAAGACCTTAGGTGGTTTGAAAGGATAATCCGGTGGGAAAGGAATGTTCACCACGGGTCGGTGCTGCGAGCAGCGGCGCAGAGCACCAAGGCGAAGGCGCGATGGTCAAGAAGAGATGGCTCCCAGTGAACGGTGGCGGTTCGGATCCGACGAGGTGAGATGGCCCCGGCGGTGGAAATCCGAGGATGACGACGCCGCAGGATCGCGATGGGCGACGGCGATCGAGGAAGCCGCGACACGCGCGCCCTCTGCGATCGAAGGGACGGATCTGACGAGGCGCTGGATCTGACAAGGCGTTGGGCAGTGGAGATCCGAGGATGAGGACACTGCAGGACCGCGGCGGCGGGCGGCGCCGCCGCGACGCGAACAGCGGCCGAGGAAGCCGCGACGGGCGGCTGCCCTCTCTGCAACCGAAGGAGCGGCGGATCTGAGGAAGAGCCAGCGGCAACCGTGGACGGGCTGCTGCAGGAGGCAACGGCGGATCTGAGGAGGAACTCCACTGCAGGAGGCGACGGCGGGGCGGATCTGACGAAGACTGAGTCGTCGGAGGTGGATCTGACGAGGAAGGAGCCGAAGGAGTTGCGACGGGCGGCTGTAGGGACGGCCGTGACAGGCGGACGGCGACGGGTGGATCGCGACGCTGCGACGGGCGGCAGCGGATGTGACGAGGAAGGGAGTAGCCGTGGATGACCTCCCCAGGCGACAGCCCCGAGTGGTGGCGACGGGTCCCTCCGGCCGCCGCTCCCTCTAGCCTCCCTCCTGCCGCCGGTCCCTTTGGCCTCCATCCCGCCGCCGCTCCCTCTCTCCCTCTGGCCCCTCCCGCTGACGCTCCCTCCCTCCCTCTGGTCCGCTCCCTCCCTCCCTCTGGTCCTCTCCCTTCCTCCCTTAGCTCACCTAGCAACGCCTAGAGGACGACTAGTCGCCCGCCGGGACGACTAGGCGTCCTGGCGCTCCTTAGGCGCCGTGGTCGCCGAGGTCGCCGTGACAACCATGGTTTGAACCTTAGCTCTGATACCATGTTATGAATATTGTGTGTGTATTGATATGAGGCCTAAGGGGCCATATATATAGAGGAGTACAGGAGGATATGTCATATAGAGATAAGATATATATTGAATAGAATACAACTCTATATTCTAATACAACTCTATCTCTTTAACATGAACAATGTGCATTCTGCATAGTCTTTGCCCTGTCATGCTGCATGAGGTTATTGACAATCTCCATAGCGGTTTTCTTGTCATGATATAGTATACATAGATCTTGTAACAAACATAGTTCAAGTAATCATTGACAAGTCAATACTGCCATAATGCTTCATACATAATTTTAGCCAATGTACTGATCAAACTCAGGCATGGCAAAGTTAATCATGCAGTAATTGTTGTCATCCTGATATCATTTCCTGTTAGTCAACATATCACTTCTTGGATGTCTATCTGTTGCTGTATCCTACTTTTTCCGTACCAAGTACTCCCAGAAATCATGGCTATGACATCTTTATTTTAAGAATTTTCGGCATATGGGTGCTATTGTTTTATTATGTTACTCAATATTTTCCTCTCTTCTGCCAGGGAAGGAGAATCATCACCTCCAGTTACTTGTAAGTTCTTATTTAAATGGGATCAATTTGCAAAATTCAAGTTATGTCAAGGTTCAAACACGTTTGGATATTGGTTGTGCAGTTCATGACTTCATGGGACAGCATGTGTTTACGGAGCATGTAGCTGTATCTGCTGCACCAGGGGCAACTCATCCATGTCCTTATGTGGCATACTTGCATCCTCTTCCACCACTGGCGTCATCAAGCTCCCATGTCCCTGAGAGAACTATGAATGGTCCTGCCTATCATGATCACTGGAACCCCCTAGCTGGCCCATCAGATGGCAGGCCCTTGCAAACAGTGCAACCCCCTGATTTCCATCAGAACCATTGGGCGCATGTGCCCCATTCCTATGCTCAACCCAACAGCAATAACGGGGTGACCGAGCAGCCAGGAGTCCCTTTTGGAACAATGAGGCCTGCAAGGATTGATGGTGATAACCAACGCCAAGGATCTGTTGTTTCTCCATCGTTCTTCAGTAATGGGTAAATTCTGTTCTATTTCTGTTCTTACTATTATAGCCTTGTTGTGAAAAGAAACTCCGAATTCTTACATTGTACTTTGAATTATCAAAACTTGCACCATTTTAGTGAAATCATCTAACCATAACCATGAAAGCTGTTGTTCGCCAGCATATATTACCCGAAAAAGGAGGTTGTACATTTCTTGTAACCTGCTGTTACATTGTTACCTCTTTAACTTATCTGCTTTATCCAAATCTCCTGTGGTGGTTTGATTTTGCAGTTATGCTATGTTGGTTGGATATGCTATAACAAAATGCAAATCTGGCAGTCTGAAATTGGTAACAGCGCTAGCATGAGGCTAAGATTGTTTACAAACAATAATAAATTCCTGATAATTGCTTCAGAATTCAGACTATTTTGTTAGAGCAGAAACTACTGCAGTATAATGCAGCTTCTGATGCAGCAATGCCAATGTGTAGTTATGATCTTTTTTGTTTGCAGATCTGGTTCTAGATCTAGAGCTCCCAATGTTCCTCCTCTGGTACCTCAATTCGTGAGGGCTCATGGCAGCATCAACGAACAGTACCATCAGAATTCATCATCTAGCCTATTTGCTGGGGCTCATAGATCGGGAGGCATGCGACCTGCCCCACCACCGCTACCAGAGAACCCGACATTTTGTCTGTTCCCACCGGGTTCGTCTGGCCATAGTTCAGTGGAGACTGATGATGCGGGAGGAAGCCGATTCTACGCCTGGGAGCGCGATCGCTTTGCGCCGTACCCATTGATGCCAGTGGACTGTGAGGCAAGCTGGTGGAGCTCACAGCAGTCTCACGGCACACCAGAACCCACGCCACCCGCGCCAAGGAGACTCTTTGGGCAATGGATTGGCATCAGCAGGTCATCGCCCGAAAATAGATCGCCAGAGGGCTCTTCACATCGGCAGATGCACTCTCCTCGGATGTAGCCCCTCCTGGAGGGAACGTAAGTTAGTACTCCATTTGGAATCTGAGTTGCTTGTAAGAAAAGATGGAAAACACATTGTATGAAATCAAGCCGGGCTGCGCCTTAAAACTTTCGGGCAAATCTGAGAGGAAGAAACAGGAAATTGCCCGGAGGGAGAACATTTTCATTTGCTTTATGTGAATTCCATCTCGTACATATTTGAAATCAAGTTGGGATATTCGGAGGGCCTCCCCCCTGTGACATAATTTCATATCTTGCATCTTGTTGATGGAGGAATGCCAACCGGATTACAGGCTTGTTCTTTTTAGTTTTTTAAACCGGTTTTTAGCTTTTGTTACAATATCTAACTTTTAAATGAATTATTTTTTCAAGATAAGATCTACAAGTTAATTGTTGTACACATTAAAAACTCAACATCTATACCATCTAAAATCATAAGCGAATATCTCTCTCCGTAATCTCTGTCATAAATAGTTAAAATTTAAAAATTTCAGCTAAAATCTATAAGTCACGATCATATCAGCCATATCAAACAAGCCTTACCATTGAATTCCTGGTCTTCGTTTAATTCAGTTTGTACACATTTGCCTGTGTAAAACAAATACGATTTTTTCTGTGTAAAACAAGTACGCGTTTTTCTGTGTAAAACAAGAATACATAAACCCTACTAGAGGTCGTTTGGTCGATGCGCTCTTGCACTTAGCCACTTACGCGATTGTAGTAGATAATCTACCTCGCATCTAAAGCGAGAAGTATACATTCGTTAGGGACAAGTACAGTGCAAGAAACCAGCTGGGATTCCAGCTTTCACATTGGTCCACGTCAGTAAAAAAATTGGAGCCGTCCGATCGAGGGAGCCTGGTGTCCGTTGCCTTCGGATGGAGAGACACGAACCTGGGCCTAGTCCGTCGAAGATCGCTTCTCCTTCCCCGTCTAGGCCAGCCTAACCGGCTGAAACCCTAGACGCGGGCCTGGCGGCGCCGAGTGGCCTGGCAGCTCGCGACTACTTCGCCCAGATCCAGCCACCCTCGGCGCCGCGTTGCCGCGCCGCCTCACCATGACGCCCTCCTCTCCCCGCGCCACCGTCTCCGTTGCCCGCGCCAGACCTCAAGCCGCAAGATCCGGCGCATGCAACGGCGGCGGGAGAGGAACCCGAGGAGGGCGTCGGTGGCCTCCGTCGCCACCGCGAGATGAGGGAGGAGAGGTAAGTTGTCATGAGGGTCCGGTTCGTGGTGGCCGGCAGTGATATTTTGCCGTCGCCCACGGCGGATCGGAGGCGGCCCCGCAGGCGGGAGGAGGAACGCATACGGCTGGTTCATTGGCCGGAAAAGAAGAAAACGAAATGGGCCGTACATAGTGTGGGCCCGTCAATGAGTTTGAAAATTTTAATTATTTTCGATTTTTGAAAAAGTTAGTAAATCTAAATAGGCTCAGAAAAAAAATGCCAAATGAGATAGAAGAGTTTTCCTTCCCTTCTATTTCTTTCTCAGAAAATAAAATAAAATAAGAACCAAAAGTTTATTTAGAGTCGGGCGTCCATCACTTCACATCTCGTTTCTTTTTCTCAGCACCACTTAAAAGCTCCCTAATTTACAATTGTTTCTTAATGAAAAAAAGGAGGGTCATAAGCGGCGATAACATGTGGTTTTTTTAATGCTGAGTGGTTTTTTCATTGTAACTGTTATTGATTTTTTAGTGTAATTAATTTTAAAAAAATTAAAAAAAATTATATCTTCACAAATAATATAAAAAATAAAAGAAAAAAAATATAAAAAACTCAAAAAAGCTAGAAAAAATAAAATTGAGAAGTTAGAAGTCAAAAACTGAAACTCTAATGAGCAGAAATGTATCAATAATGTTACTGCAAAAATTACTATCATAACATTATATTTTATATGGCTCACGAACATGTATTTTCAAAATTAACATCATAAGCCGTATAGTAAACACAATCTTTGTCTAGGACACAGTGAGAAATTCCACGAGAATACAGTGAATTCAATAATTTCTTTTGAGAGACATGTCGAATTCCGGAGCTGGAAATGCACAATACTGTAGTCACTACAAAATGGAGAATCAAGGCTGGATTTTTTCAAAAACAAAAAAAAACCACCTAAATTCAGCCGTCCCCGCCCTTTTCCCTGCTCCCCATGGCTCGCTGTCTCCCCCTCGCGACCTCGCCGAAACCCTAGGAAAACCCCGGAGAGGCCGGGATGCTGCACGAGCTCCTCCTCGCGCTCCTCGGCTTCACCGGCGACTTTGTCCTCGACAGCTCCTCCTCCGCCGCCCGCCTCAGCCCCGCGGCCCCCGAAGCGCCGGCCGCCGGAGACGGCGACGTGGGCCCCGCCTTCCGCCTCGCCCCTGACCTCACCTTCCTCCAGCCGTCCGAGAGGTATGGGAGACCCTATACCCTCCCCCTGCTACGAATCTGTAACCGCGCTGTGGTGCTGTGGTGCCTCTGATCTGCGAGGGAGCGGGGTCTGTGTAGGGGGGCGTCAGGCGTGGTGGTCTAGGTAGTTGAATTGGGTGCGATGCGGCACCAACGAGCAGGAGAAATGGGGGAATTTTGCCTTTTCGAGGTGGTTGTAGTGCTTGCCTAAGCACAATTGCTTCTGTGCTTTATGGTTGTAGCCATCTAACTTAAATCATAGTAAACATGCTTTGTTAAGTCTGAAAGCACTGTTTCGTTGAATTCCAGCAGGCTGATTACTCAGTTCGTGCAAATCGAACTAGAATCGGCTGATTACTCAGTTTGTCTACTTCAGTGAATATGTATGCCTACTAGTCTGTGGGAGGTTTGGAGCATATATCAACTTAAATGCGCAATGCTACAATGGAGCGTAAGTCTACGAACGAAGGGAGAAACTTACACAGTTGGCATAGGATGAATTTCCTACAAATGTAGCCTCAAACAGGGGACAAACCTACAAAGCTGGCGGGGGATGGATTTCCTGAAATGTAGCCTCAGTAGACCAAGAGCAAATCTAAAAATTCCTCCGTTGCATATTTCAGACTTTGAGTGCTTGACATTAACAAAACATAGATGGATGCAGCTAAAAAGCAAGAATGTACATGTTCAAGTTCATTAACTGTACATACTTGCTTCTAAGGTTCTATATGAGGAATCTGCATTGTGCCATTTTCACATGAGAAAGGCACAAAATTGCACTGTCGAAACAAAATTGTACCTTTAAAAGTTCATCTTTAATACATATCCAGTGCTTCTACTCTACATATAAAGTGTTCATTTTGTATGTGAAACAAAAGTTTACCGAAGTATCAATGATATTTAATACATATAAAGTGTTCATTTTGTTCATTCTGATCTCAATATGCAACAATGAATATGGTTAGTACTTAGTATTGTCATAATGTCATCAATGGGCATACCTGGAAGGAAAAGGATACATAGAAGAGTGTATATTGTGTCTTTGACTCCTGATTCACCAAATTCTAAATGGATTGGCCTGTTTGCAGGAGTGCTATCGAGAGGCTCATATCTCTGGGATTTTACTACAGAGAACTAAACCGCTTTGCAACTGAGTCTCGTGATCTGAGCTGGATTCAGTCTTCTGTAGATGTTTCATCACCTCACGCCGATAAAGCTCTGAAGGGGAAAGGGAGAAAAGGCAGTGTGTACAGGAGGGCAATTGCCAATGGTATTGCTGAGATTTTGTCAGTTTATAGAACAGCTGTTCTGCAGGTTGAGCAAAACCTGTTGTCAGATCCATTGCCTATCCTGGCGACAGTAACTCATGGGCTAAATAAGGTTTGTTCTTTACTTTGTTGCATTTTGAGTTTTTTTTTCCAAATACCATTCTCGAATTTTCCACCAACCATGCACTTATCTATTGCAATAATTGCCAACTGGTCATACCAGTATCCTTCTGTGGTTTGGCATATCTATGCTATATTGTGCTAGCATATGATATCTTATGACCTGTGATGTGTTGATGTGTTGGTTATTAGCATTGACCCCATTCAATGTTGTGCCAACTTGCAGTTTGAGGTTCTTCTGCCTCCACTCTATGAGCTTGTTATGGAAATCGAGCAGAAAGACATCAAGGGAGGACAGCTTCTTAACCTTTTGCATAAACGATGTCATTGTGGTGTTCCAGAACTGCAAAGCTGCATTCAGAGGTATTACCTCAATTATTTTTCTACCTGACGTTTGTGCAGTTTTTGGTTTTCTTCAAGTGGGCTTTGTGTGTAGCTTTATTCACTGCATATTTTACTTGCATGTTTCTTTGTGCTCCCTAATAGTAGCATTTTGCTTATTCGTTTCCTTTTTATTGATGGAAAAAAAAAGAATAGGCTCCTTTGGCATGGACACCAGGTCATGTTTAACCAGCTTATTTCTTGGATGGTTTATGGTATTCTTCAAGATCCGTACAGTGAATTTTTCATCAGAAGGTCAGCATTTCTTACAGAGCTTTCATTAAATTGTCTTATTACTGCTATTCTGTTACTACTTCCGACCTATTATTGCCATATACCCAATCATCCATTGTGGCCTGCTAAATGGCATGGGAACATGCCAATTAGAGGTGCCCGAATCCACACACGCTTTTGAAGTTTTGGTTGTAATATGAATATATGCTAATTTCCTTGTAACTTATATTTATTTACCTACTGTACTATTTCCCCTCCTCAGACCAGCAAATAAATTTTTTGTGGTAGTTTTGAATATGATTTACAAGTAGTCTAATATTGTCAAACTGAGGGGTCACACAATAAATTAGTTTGCTAGATGTCGTTCATTTGTTCGAAGCTTTGTTGGGGACCATTTTGAGCTAGACAGTAGGAGCTAACTCCTCATTGAAAATATCTAAACCCAACATTCTATAGTGGGAATTGAATCGGTTGCCTCTCGCATGATAAAAAGTAGTCCTAACTGCTGAGCCATGATGCCATTCCTGCAATATTAAACTTCTTGCCTTCCTTTTCAGACAGGATGACAGGGATGGGGAGAATGAGTCATCTCAGCCGGATGTTGCTGATAAGTTTACACAGAAATTAAGGAAAGACACATCCCTGACTAGTTGGCACACGGGATTTCATGTATCATTGGTATGATTATATTCTTAATATGAATTGCATGTATATAAGGTAGTAATTGTTACCATGGATAGTCATGTCCACTGTTTTTGTGCACCATATTTGACAGGACATGTTGCCTGAGTATATCCACATGCGAGTTGCAGATTCAATTCTCTTCTCTGGCAAAGCAATAAGGGTTCTTCGAAATCCTAGTCCTGGTGCTACATTGCAGGAACCCATTAACCAAAGTCAGATCTTGAAAGGATCTCATATAATGCAAAGTTTCATAGGAGGTTCTGGTGCTCCAAAAGGGCTGCCAAACTTCTCTAACATTAGTGCAGAAGAATTATTTCCACAGGCTGAAGCAGATAAAATCGATGCCATGCTCAAGGAGCTAAAGGTTAGTTGTCAACTACCTGCTGGCAATATTTAAAGTTTTAAACATCACCATCTTCTTTTGTTGCATGCACTTTCCTTATTTTTCTTTTCCAAGATTTTGTTTATCCATATCCTTTTATGAAAGCGCTTCTTGTATGGGCATATGTGTAGAAGAGTAGAGATAGATTGGAGCAAACACCACGCAGCTAAAAGGCTAGGGTGGCTTGTATATATATTGACCTGGAGTAGTCATACAAGGAAAGCATATACACGGAAGGCGTATACATGGAAGACGCATATATGGAAGGCGCAAATAAGGTAAGTAATCTATTTATTCTAATACCCGTCCGCAGTCGTAGCGGCAGTCCGGACGCAAAGATTGGATCGAAACTCCTGAAACAGCTGCGTCGGGAGACTTTTTGTCATGATATCCGTGAACTGATGAGAGGATGGCACGTGCAAAACACGAACCTCACCAAGTGAAACCTTCTCGCGGATGAAGTGAATGTCAATTTCGATGTACTTCGTGCGCCGGTGCTGGACAGGATTCGTTGACATGTAGATGGCGCTGACATTGTCGCAGTAGACAACGGTCGCTGAAGCAACTGGGGCGTGAAGCTCTTGGAGAAGTTACCACAGCCAGTAGCACTCTGCTACAGCATGAGCAACAGCACGATACTCGGCTTCTGTACTTGATCGGGACACGGTTGTCTGACGCTTGGAGGACCAAGAGACAAGATTGTCACCGAGATAAATGCAGTAGCCGGAGGTGGAGCGTCGAGAGTCGGGGCAGCCGGCCCAGTCGGCGTCGGAGTAGGTGGTAATAGTTGTCGCCGGGGAGAGGCCGATGTGAAGACCAGCGTCGAGAGTACCCTTGACGTACCGCAATATGCGTTTGATCAACACGAGGTGGGGCTCCCGTGGATCATGCATGAAAAGGCACACTTGTTGGACGGGGTACGCCAAGTTAGGACGTGTAAGTGTCAGGTACTGCAGAGCCCCCGCAAGGCTGCGATACTCGGACGGATCGGCCACGGGAGCTCCGTCGTGGCCGGATAGCTTTGCGTGAGTGTCTATTGGTGTGGTTGTAGGGTGACACTCAGCCATGCCAGCACGTCGCAGGAGGTCAACGGCATACTGTCGCTGGGACAAGAAGAGGCCGTCGGAGGAGCGTGCGACGGAGTTGCCGAGGAAGAAGTGCAGGTCGCCGAGGTTCGTCATGGCAAACTCTGAGTGGAGCAAGCCTGTGAGGTGCTGGAGAAGACCTTGGGTGGAAGCCGTGAGGACGATGTCGTCGACGTAGAGCAGTAAATAGGCCATGTCAGTCCCTCGACGGAGAACAAACAGGGACATGTCGGAGGAGGAAGCGACAAAACCGATGCCACGGATGTAGGAGGCGAACCGTTGGTACCATGCTCGGGGAGCCTGCTTCAAGCCATAGAGGGACTTCTGGAGAAGGCATACGTGGGTGGAACGAGCAGGGTCCACAAAACCGGAAGGCTGCAGGCAGTAGACGGTCTCATTGAGAGTGCCATGGAGGAAGGCGTTCTTGACATCAAGCTAATGGATTGGCCAGGAGCGGGATGCGGCGATGGAGAGGACAGTCCGGATGGTGGCCGGTTTGACCACCGGACTGAACGTCTCGTCGTAGTCGACACGGTGCTGCTGAGAGAAGCCACGAACAACCCAGCGCGCTTTATAGCGGGCCAGACTGCCATCAGAGTGGAACTTGTGCTTGAAGATCTACTTGCCGGTGATGACGTTGGCACCTGGCGGGAGCGGTACAAGGCGCCAGGTGTTGTTGTCCATGAGAGCCTTGTACTCCTCGACCATCGCGGCGCGCCAATTGGGATCGGCGAGGGCGCTACAATAGTCCGCCGGAACGGGCGAGGCTGGGGAGTGGTCGGTCGCTAGGGAGAGAAACTCCACAGAGAGATCAGCGGCAGACCGAGCCCGTGTCACCATCGGATGGCTCGAGGGAGCAGCCGATCGGAGAGGCGCGTGCCGACGGTCGGGTAGCGAGGCCGTGCGAACAGCGGTGTTAGTGCACTGGTCGGAAGGAGCGCGACGTGGCCATCCGAGTAAACCGATGCGGGTGGGCGTGGCGCGCGAGCGGCGGATGGCGCCGTGGGCGAAGGAGATGATCGCCGACACCATGCATGGTGGAGCGATCATCCGGGTACTGCAGGGTGCCATTGCAAAGAAGATCGCGAGGCACCGCATGGCAGTGTCGTCGTCGAGGAAATCGAAGTCGGAGCGAGTGGGAGGGGGTGAAGATCGGTCACTACTGGCAAACGGGAATATGCTCTCATCAAAGACAACATAGTGGGAGATGATGACACGTTTGGTGGCGAGATCGAGACAGCGGTACCCCTTATGTTGAGAAAGGTAACCGAGAAAGACACAAGCTGTGGAACGTGGAGCAAGTTTATGAGCAGAAGTAGCAGAGAGGTTCGGAAAACAAAGACAACCGAAAACCCGGAGATGACTATACTGCGGTGGGGAGCGATGAAGGAGGGCATAGGGAATGGCACCACCAACAAAAGAGGATGGGCAACGGTTAAGGAGATAGGTAGCAGTTGCGAGCACCTCGGCCCAATACTTGGGAGGCATAGTGGCGTGGAGCAGGAGCGTGCGAACCGCATTGTTGAGGGTGCGAATGATGTGCTCGGCTTTGCCATTCTGCGGGGAAGTGTATGGGCAAGAGAGGCGTAGGGTAATGCCGCGGGAAGCAAGGAAGGATGTGTTGGTGTGGTTCACAAATTCGGTGCCATTGTCGGCCTGTATGGATTTTAGAGGGAGACCGAATTGTGTGCTAGCATAGGCGGCAAAATTTGCTAAGTGCAGGGAAACTTCTGATTTCTTTCTAAGAGGAAAAGTTCAGCAATAATGAGAGAAATCATCAAGTAGCACTAAATAGTAGAGAAAACCAGATATGCTAGGAACTGGAGATGTCCACACATCCCGAGGCAGGCGGCGTCCCGGCCGGGAGGGGGACGGCGTCCGGCGGCGGTCGGCCCGAGGAGGGGAGGCGACAACGGCCGGAGGACGCGGTGGCGGCAGTCGGCCCGAGGCGACGACGGCCTGAGGATGGTGCGTCGGCGGTCGGCCTGGGTGGGGAAGGCAGGCGGCGTCCCGGTCGGGAGGAGGTCGGCGTCCGGCGGCGGTCGGCCCGAGGAGGGGAGGCGACGGCGGCCAAAGGAGGACGCGGCGGCGGGTCGGCGACCCGAAGGCCGGATCTGGCTTCCGGGTGGGAGGATGCGACAACAGCGGCTTGGTGGTGTGGCTAGAGAAGAGGAGCAGCGGAAAGATTCAAGAGGTATGCTCTGATATTATGTAGAAGAGTAGAGATAGATTGGAGCAAACACCACGCAGCTAAAAGGCTGGGGTGGCTTGTATATATATTGGCCTGGAGTAGGCATACAAGGAAAGCATATACACGGAAGGCGCATATATGGAAGGCGCATATATGGAAGGCGCAAATAAGATAAGTAATCTATTTATTCTAATAATATGGTCGCTTTTGTTTCTGCAGCATTTTTCTGAGTTTCATAAAAGGCTGTTTGAGTCTGCTGTTGGCTCAATACGTACAATGGCAGCTAATCATCTCTGGCAGGTACTGGATGGCTTAAAGCATTATGTATTCTATCAATGTTTTTATTGCACTGGAACATCACCTATTGTTTTCATTGGTAAAAGCTAGTGGTTGTACGTGCTGATCTCAATGGTCACTTGAAGGCATTGAAGGATTATTTTCTTTTAGCGAAAGGTGATTTTTTCCAGGTAATCATGCACTTCTTGATCTTTGAAATATCTTTGCTTTCCTTCTTTTTTACATGTATGCATATCCATGGTTGCATTAGTACAATGCAAATTTGTTCAATATTTTGTCCTTTTGGGTTGTTTTCTGACACTTGTGATCATGCTTTTAAACTAGTGTTTTCTTGAGGAAAGCCGCCAATTAATGCGCTTACCACCTCGTCAGTCCACAGCTGAAGCAGATCTCATGGTCCCATTTCAGTTGGTAAGTAATATGTTCCTTTTGTGTTTTAGAGGACTTGATGATATGCAATCTTATGTTCTTTCACTTTATTATGTGCGTGTTTGCTTTCATCAACATACCCGGAACCAGTTGTAGTTTTCTTAACTTCTGTGTTACCTCATTTCTGCAAAAAAAAAAAAGATTTTTGCAGCCATGATTTATGTCCTGTTGTTAATTCCTGCAGGCTGCACTAAAGACTATAGGTGAGGAAGACAAACACTTCACCAGAGTCTCGCTAAGGTTGGCCTTTGCCTCATAGTAATTAATTTCACCTTGTTTAGTGAATGTCAGTTTTGTGCATCGTGAAATGATTTTAATTCTCTTTTGTAGGATGCTGTTGTTTGGTATGAAATCTAGTACCTCGCAGAAAGACCTCCAAAAGTCCAATACTTCAGAGATTTCCTCACAAGGAAAGGCTACCTCAGAATTGGCACTTGATGGGTGGGATAGTATTGCTCTGGAATATTCTGTTAATTGGCCACTACAACTCTTCTTTACTCCTGATGTTCTGTCTAAGTAAGTGCTGCCTGTAGTACATTAGTTATTCTCAATAATATTTTGCTCTTTTGAATTCCATAGATTTCCGTGTGTGGATTAATATCCCAAAAAGTTACAGCAAGACTCGCGCTAATTGGATTTGAAAGTCAGGACAGTCTCTTGAGCTGTTTACTTCCCCTCCTTTTGAAGAAATGTAAAATCTTATCCAGGTATTGCAAGGTTTTTCAGTATCTCATCCGATTGAAGAGGACACAAATGGAATTAGAGAAATCCTGGGCAGCTGTAATGCATCAAGACCATGCTGATTTTTCTGATTACTGCAAGGATCGGAAAAATGGCTCCGCAACACAATTGCGTCGGCAACGCACTAAGCCTTTGTGGCAAGTAAGGGAGCATATGGCTTTCTTGATCAGAAACCTACAGTTTTACATCCAGGTAATAACCATATAAACTACCATTTTTTCGTATCATTTTCTTTCTTTGTTCCAAATGTTACATAGAGCTTTCTGGTGTGATGGCTTTCTTGTCATCTAATCCTAGAAAATGAAGCATTGTTGTACCCTTCAACCTGATTGAGAGCACATGCATGGCGTTTGCTAGTCCCTAGAGACTACAACACGCTTACTGACAAAGTTATCTGCAGCTAGTTTCATTTGAGCATATGTAGGAGAATATTCAGTTGGCTACATGGATGCAATGAATGTGTCTTGTTTTTCCAATTCTCTCATTTTTGCCACGTCAATAAAAATTTGGTTAGTTTTGTAATTTCCATTTTTTCCTTATCGGACTTCTTGCTTTGCAGGTTGATGTAATTGAGTCACAGTGGAATGTTTTACAAACTCATGTGCAAGACTCACACGATTTTACAGAACTAGTGAGCTCTCATCAAGAGTAAGCAACCAATTTTCACTTTTTCCTCTATAACATTCTCTTTTTAATTGACAGAAATAATTGCCTTTTTTGTTAATTGTGTCAAAAACTCAAAATACACAGAATGAAGTATGAGTCAGTTTGACCTGAGTTTTCTTTTTTTTTTTGGAACAAATACTTGTGTACTGTTTACTGAATCCATGCTACCGCATCTTTTTTGATAGGATGTTCCTATAAGGTCTGGTTTTGCAAGATTTAAGAAATATTAGGATTTATTTTTACTTAGTACCAACGTTAATTTCTTTATTGTGCTTCACCATTAATAATGTTAATTTCGTCACATATTGCTGCATTCATGTTCTTACATGAAATGTTTGGAGAGTACGGATATAGTACACAGCTACTTGATGTGAGTTTCGTCATTTTTTTAATCGCATTTCCTTTTCTTGTGTCATGAAACTGGACCAGTGCATTGGGAGGTTTTGCTGTCTGTTGGACCTTTGGCTACTGGCTAGGTTTAACGTTCTATTGCAATACTCGAAAGTTTTGTCTATTATCTGAAGCTTACGTATGTATACTTTTGGTATAAGCTATTTTGTGTAAACCTTTTAATGGGTGACAATGTTTTCCTCCTGTACTCTTGTTTATTAGTAAGGGTGCAATCGGAGCGGATACAAATGAATATCGCTTATCTTGTATCCTATTCCGTCTTTTTTTCTTAGAGTTGAAGTCAGACATAGATAGTGTCGAATGCCTATTTCTTTATTCTATATTCGTTCTGCAAGTCTTGGAACGGTCGGTCGGACTGAAATTATCTGCTTCTTTTGTACCCCTACACATGATATTAAACAGTAGGGGTGTAATCAAAGCGGACACGGAGAGACCAATCGTTGAGATGTCGAAGGAAAAGTACTCAATATTCTCCATTTGTTTAGATGCAGCAATCCACCTATCTGTTATCTTGTTCCTTAATAAAGTCACAACAGACTTACTCATATCACTTAACATAAGGATATATATGAACGGATATCACTCATTTTTTTCTCAGAGTCGGAATCAAACACAGATAGTGTTAAATACTTATTTACCCTTTCTGTATTCGCTTCGCGAATCTTCATTCGGTCGGTCGGATAGAAATTATCCACTCCGTTTACACTCCTATTTATGTGACGCTGGCCATTTAATTTCTACTATTAATGATTTATTTTGCTGAGTTTACATGGAGATATTACCAAAACTCCGTTCCCCTTTGAATCTATACTGACGTGACTAAATTAATTTCTGTTGTGGTATCTTGGCTGATTATTACCTCTGGCATTGCAGGTATTTGTCAGCATTGATTTCACAATCCTTCTTGGATATAGGATCAGTGTCTAGAATACTGGACAGCATAATGAAGCTTTGCTTGCAGTTCTGCTGGAGCATCGAGCAATATGAAACCGGTGCAAACATGTTTCAGATTGATCACATAACTGAGGTATCGTCCCACCCAACCCTTTTGGTCCTTTCTAACAGGAACGTGCCAAGTTCTTAGCATAGCACTCCTTGAAGTCACAGTACCTGTTTACTTGGTTTCTTAGTAAGCATTCTTACCATGAACTTACAATTATCTGGTGATAAGCAGGAGTTCAACAAGAAATCGAATTCATTATACACTATCTTAAGGAGCAGTCGCCTCGCGGGAAGTCAGAGGGCACCTTTCCTGAGGCAGTTTCTGATGAGACTAAACTTTAACTCTTTCTTCGAGGTAAGCTCCACAATTAGGGCTCTGTAAACTATAAATACACATTTCTTTTTTACTTGACTGATTTTCTTTTTAATGATAGACCACCGCGAGGGGAGTGATGAATTCGGGCAGGCTACGTCCAAGCACCGCAGGTAACCATCGCGCCATTGTGAAGGAGGCATAGCTCGGAAGCATTGCGGTGTTTGTGTGCAGAGAAGAAGAGTTTCTAGTTTATGTAAATTATGATAGCGTGCTAATGGTTTGTCCTGGGAAGTGTACTAGATGATGATCGCTTGTGCTGATGTTGTGATGTGCTCGTCTTGCCTAGTTTGTCTATATTTTCGGTGTTGTTACTTGCTAATGCCTGTTCTTTTGGGTTGTGTCTTAATCTTTTTGGTTTATGATTTTTAAATTCTGATTGTTCGCGTAAGAGAGAGTACGAAGAGAGATAGTCGCATACGATTTTGGCTGATATAACTAAAGTCGGTATAATATCTATTACAATTAACTTATAAATTCTACCTAAAAAAATACCGTTTGAAAGCTAGCTAGTTACTGCATCAAACGCCAAAAACTATTAGAAGCAAGCCTAAAAGAGGGATCGCAATTGGAACATCATGTATGGCTGGAACTGATAAAAAGGTGGACCCATTCGACATTTCAATGTTGAGGTTTCATCTGGACGTATGAATGAAACGCCAAAATGCCAGAGTATGAGATTTCCAGTAGAGCTTTTTCCTCAACGGTAGACTCTCACCTCGCTACTGCCAAGCTTCTCCCGCTTCCGCTCGAACATTCTGGAAGCTTCTCGAACCAGCAGTGGGCCGTAGCTACGAGGTAGTCCCGGATGGATCAATGGGCCGGCCATCCTTGTGCAGGGCTGGCTCATCGTCGTCGGTACGAGTTGGAGATCATGAGCATGGCCATGGCGACGGCCTGGTCCATCCCCGGCTGCACTACCAACGACAGCACGTCCTTGCCCAGCAGCGTCGCCTTCTTCGGCCCCCCTCGCTTCCGTCGCACCTGCGGTAACAGCTCAAAGTATCGTCGGATGAGTAGTAGGGCGTGTTCTTTGTGGCTGCGGCTGATAGCTTTTTAGCTGTTTGCGATAGAGATTGCGGAAAGAGAGATACTCGCTTGCGATTTTTGATGATACATATATTAGTTTTTTAACGTGTACTACAATTAACTTGTAGACCCTATCTTAAAAAAATACTCCGTTTAAAAGTTAGTTACTATAGCAAAAATCAAAAGCCGCAAAGAACACAGCCGTAGTGCTTCTACGCGCTCTCCCAGAAAACCACCGCAATTTACATCACACAAGCAGCATGACTCGGCGACGAGGGAGTCGTCGGCCTCGCCGGAGGACCGGTGGATCCTGGGCCACTCCTCCCGCCGGGACCAGGTCATGCGGTAGAGGCCGCCGCCCGGCTCGTCGCCGGCCGTCGTGGCCACGGCCAGCACCGACACGGTGCAGCTGGAGTTGCCAAGGTCCTTGGTGGCTCTCATCATGAGATGGGGCTCATCCTGGCCGTCGGTTGCGTCCTCCGGTGAAACATCGTCAGCGTCGCCCTTGTACACCTCCCATGTCTCCACCAAGCTCAGCATCTAAGATCAATTGTGGGTCAGGTAACGTAGCACATATATACTTGGGGTTCGGTCGGTGATTGGTTCACCGACCGGAACGACCTCGCAGTTTTTGCATGGCTTCTTTACGATCACATTGCTGTGGTGTGTATGTATGTGTGTGTATGAAGTCTCTTTTTTATACTTGGGTGTAATTACACTCTATATCGTATTTCACAACATAGAGAGTATCCTCCGTAACGGAGAGTATGTATGTATAGTATACGAGTATTTAAGATTATTTAAGTGGTATGAACAATTTTTTAGAAGTGGTATGTATATTTTTTAGACATACTTCTTTTTATGTGCGTATATGAAGATATTTATAAAATACACTAAAAATTATAGACTCCTTTGTAATTTTTTCATGTGATTCATATTAGAGTATCTTATATTTAGTATATGAGTATACCTAAAATGATAAAGGAATATATATATATATATATATATATATATATATATATATGTATATATATATATACATATATATACATGTACATGTACATGTATATATATATATATATATATATATATATATATATATATATATATATATATATATATATATATATATATATATATATATATATATATATATATATATATATATATATATATATATATAGGAAGCCTCTTTTCTACACAAGGGTGTAATTACACCCTATATCGTATCTCATACCGTATGAAGTATCTCACGTAACGGAGGGTATGTACATGTAGTATACGAGTATTTAAGATCATCTAGGTGGTATGAATAATTTTTTAGAGGTAGTATATAGATTTTTTGATATACTCCTTTTTATGTGCGTATATGAATGTATTTACAAAATACGCTAAAAACTATGGACTCTCTTGCAATGTTTTCATGTGGTTCACATTGAAGTATCTTATAATTAGTATACGAGTATATCCAAAGTGATAAAGGAGTATTTCAAGTTCGTTTAGGTGCTATATTAGAGGTGGGTGTAATTACACCGAGTGTAAAAGTATTTTTCAGTATATATATATATATATATATATATATATATATATATATATATATATATATATATATATATATATATATATATATGATAGTATCACAACAGAAGTTAATTTAGTCACGTCAGTATAGATTCTGTTTTGACGCACCTTCAGTAAAACGGGCATAACTTTTGCATACGGTGTCCATTTTCGACGTTTTTGTACTCGTTGGAAGGCTAACGACGAGTCTGATAAAAAAAATGACTAACTTGTGCTAGTCACCCTCAAAAACCCCCAAAATTGGCTATCTTTAGCCTCAAATTTGCATCGAAAGTTTTTGATTTATGTTTTTGCCAAATTTTTTGATTTTTCCTTCGAAATTTGGGGTTTATCTCAACTGCAAAGTTGTAGATCTCATCAAAACTTTTCAAATGAGTATATATAAACCATACATAACTTTGTTATTTCATATTTTGAGACTAGTTGTTTATATTGTATCAATATATATGTTGGCAATATCACAGACGGTTTCTATCAAGAACCGTCTGTGATAAATTCTGACCGCTGGGCCCGTCAATCCTCCTCAACCCAATTCCAGCCAATAGAAACCGACCAACCCATACCTCACAGATCATCCCACTTCTCCCTCCTCTATAAATACTCACATGAACCTATCCCCTACCCTTTATGTGCTCAAAATCTCTCCAAGCTCCTTACTTCTCCTCCTCAATCGAGCTCTTTGTGGTTAGGGATCTCTCCATTGTTTCTTTTAGTGTTTAATTCAGTAACTTTGTGTTACTACTTTGTGGTGCTTAGGGCTTTCTCCATCCATTGTTTTTTCTACTTACAGTGAGGCGGCCACCAAGAAGGATTGTATTGCTTGTGATATTGTATAGTTTGTGATAGCTTATGATATTGTATAGCTTGTTTAGGGTTTTTCCTACCTGAGCTGCATCGGGGACGAGAGGCATAGTTTGTGATATTGTAATGGTGGATTGTATTATTGTGATATTGTAATGGTGGATTGTGATATTGTAATATTGGATTGTAATAAAAATATAATATTCTCTACTATGTTTGCTATTGTATTTGCTTATTTTCAAACGGCATAGCTGTAAGACCCGGAGCAGCAACTCCAGGATCTTCTGTGTATTACCGCACTAGTCCCAGATCAAAGCTAGTGCACACAGTTAAACAGATATGATACATAACCAACAACGCTTTATTACAATACTCGAGAGTACAGACCTCAAAGTCTTATTTACAAATGAGGTTTTAAGACCTCACACAAACAGAACACAGCGGAAGCAAAAGATAAACCGGCGAAGTCCTATCAATACGCCACAGGCAATTGACTGGGGAAGCGCGACCTAGTCCTCCGGGAAGAATCCATCACAGCCGCAAGCGAAACAATAGTCGTAATCTCCTTCCTGAGCTTCGACCTCCTCTGAGAGTTATTTTGAAGTGTAGCGTGTGAGTACATAAAGTACTCCGCAAGTCTTGGGAAAAATGCAATAGATGCAGGGCTTCACAAAGGAAGGTTTTATGGTTCTTTTGCATAAATCAGCATTTTACTTCAAAATTTACATACTTATTTCAAGCGCAAGTTGTTAAACAATTTGTTTTCTATAATTGAAACTAGATAATTAATTTAGTGAAGGTTTCATCCACCAACACTAATAACATAGGCTATATCCGCCAAGATTCAAAATGAAGGTTAAATCCACCAGACCGAAATCACGAGAGTTCCATCCACTCCCAAGTTTTCCAAAACATTTTATTTTTAAATTCAAAACCAAAAGTCTACCATGTGAATGCATTCCTTGCCCGCCCTTGACCGTGGGCACGGCTATTCGAATAGTTTTATTACTCTGCAGAGTTCGTACAACTTTACCCACAAGAGATAAATTATCCTAATGGTCAATATGCTTCCTTTGGCACAAGACCCAGATAAAATATCACAAAGCTTTTCACCTACTCTAGTATAGTTTTATATCACCCGCTGAGGTTTCACCGCTGAGGGGTTAAATCCACCACATTCAGAAGCCCCCTCTTGCGCCATGTGAGTGCAGTAAATCCCTGCTCCTCACTTTAAGTAACCAGTAAATCCCTGGTACCCACTTTCCAATGGTGACACAAAAACTAAACTATTATAGGTTAATTGGCTAGGTTGCACCCATGTTAACTTGTGGTTGTACTGTCTTACTCAGTTTGGACAAACACAAGAGTCGGTCCTTAGTTGACTAGGGTGGTTCCTTCACAATCCCAAATCTCGTGCTAAACCGCACCAGCCAATCATTCCATCCACCCTTGTCTTGTTTTCATTTAAATTTTTTTTTTAAATTAAAATTTCAGTGGTAACATCCATTACCACTAGCTCAAACAAATTTTTAAATACAAAACATTTATCAACAACTTTTCCCATATGAGCATTTATATTTATCAGCTAAACTAAGCATGCTATAATAATCTAAATTCAACAATAGATAATACTAACTCATTTATGAGTCAAAGAATATCCTATGTTGACAAGGGTACATGATAAGCAATTTCCAAAGGAGGATATAACAAGCTTGGCATTTATCTAAATTTTCTAATATTAAATTATCACTTTATACAACATAGCCATGCAATTAATTTAAGATATTCATGAAATCATTTACAAAATTTGGGATCAAAATGGTCAAGGAGACTTGCCTTCTTGCGCGCTGTATGGAACTTCTTCTTGCGGATCGGAAAAATCTTCGGCGACGTCGGGTTCTACGCGCGAAACGACAAAACAAACAAATAAATAAATACAAATAAAATCACAAAAATATAAAATATATACTGCAACTTAGATTATGATTTTAGACAAATTTAAAAATTTGAATCACTGGATTCGGAGTTCGGACGACGGAGAACGAGCGATTGGAAGTTTGATCGGTTTGGAAATTCCAGAAAATGCAAAACGAGAGAATATTCTCTGGAATCTTATTTTGGCTGATTTTTGGGATATTGTGGAGTGTATGACACGTGGGGCCCGGTTGTCATTGGGTACAGATTTTTATTTTAATAATTTATGACAAGTGGGTCCCGCTTGTCATTGACTAAAGGTGAACAAAAATTGGCTAATAGTCCAACCGAAAATTGCATGTCCAGGATTTGAACACACAACCTCATGCATGCATGCACTAACATGTCTCCCCTAGCCAAATGGGCATCTAGTCTTTCTTGGCAAAGGAGCAACAACAAATTAAATAAACAAGATTGAATATAGTTGAAGAAGGAATTATGGAGGGAGACATAGGGGCGCGCACGGGGGGCGGCTCACCGGCGACCGGCGGCGGGGCGGCGTAGGGCGGCGGGGTAGCCGGGGTGGCGGGAGAGGTAGGAGGCGGAAGCCAGCCGAAAATGAGGAGGAAAAGGAAGAGAATGATGAGGGAAGGCCAATTTATAGAAAGATAAGGGAGGGGAAGAGATTTCAGTTTTGAGAAGGTTAAAGGTTGAGGAACGGCCGGGAGATTGATGAGGGTGATTAGGGCGTCCGTTTCCACACTTTAATCGGGAGTTAAGAGGTGGAAACGGATGGTAATTAAAGCTTTGTTTCGGCTCTAATGGTGGAGGAGAGAGAGAGTGGGAGGAGGAAGAAGGAGAGGTTGAAGAAACATATGACATGTGGGGTCCATGTGTAATAGAGAGAGGGAGGAAGTGAAGGGGTACGGGCCGTCAGATTCGCGACACGTGGCAAGTGAGTAGATGATGGCCTTTGGATGAATATGAAGGGGTAAGTGACTTTATATGGTTAGGATTAACTCGTGGAGAGAGATAGATTTAATCCGAGAACGACACGTGGCAGGCTAGGATTAAAATGATTTTTATTTTCGGAATAAAATTTCAGAAAATACTAGAAACTTTATAAATACTTAGAAAATAGCTAATATAGTCTAAAAATTCCAGACAAATCATAAAATATTCCTGGAAGCATTTTAGACTTAGGAAAAATATTTTTAATTTCAGATTTGCATTTAATATTTTTATAAAATACTTTTTAACTTTCAAAATTGATTTTTAATTCTAGAAAACTCTCAAAAATTAATTAATAAATTAGGGAAGGCTAAGAAAAATAAAATAAACTCTTTTTAGCTTTAATAAAATATTTAAAATACATTTTCTTGCTTTAAATTTTAAATAAAAACTAGAAACAAAATCCAACTAGGCTCCAGAAAATCCAAATAAACTCCAGATATTTTTAAATAATTATTTTGGATTTAGTTTTGAAGAAAGCAAATTTTTGGGATGTTACAATAGCTAATATTTTCTGAGGCTAATTCAAAAATAGAAAAAATTTTAGATATAGAATGAACTATCACAGACGATTTTGTAGTATAAACCGTCTGTGAAGAGCATCACAAACGATTCTATATCACAGACGGTTCTATATATAGAATCATCTGTGATATGTGAGTATCACAGACGGTTCTATATATAGAATCGTCTGTGATAGTGTTTTTCACAGACCGTTCTAGTTATAAACCGTCTGTATTGTACTTATCACAGATAGCTCATAAACCGTCTGTGATAATCTTGGATTATCACTGATCTATAAATTTAGACGGTTCAAAAAACCGTCTGTGATGATGAACCGTCTGTGATGATGATTTCTGTAGTAGTGTACAATCCTGCAGAATTTCTAAGTTAAATGCAATCAGCATAGGGAGCTTTTTTTTTTAAAAAAAAGGTAGACGGCATAGTAGCTTTCATCTTTCCTATCTTATTTGCAGCACATATTATGCGGTTGATTTTACGTAAATAACTGCGAATGCTATCGGAAAACTAATTATATAATTCAATGATTAATTACTTAAAGGGATTGAATGGGGGGCGTCTATACATTAGGCTCCTGACTTTTTAAGGATAGCTCACATTTTTGGCCATTAGATCAACATCCAATAGCTAAAGCACATACATACATACATCTCTGTCCCGAGCACATCTAACGGCCAGACAATTCGACTTCTAGAAAAAAAAATAGACGTCTAATAATTAGCAGAAGCATTTTATGATTGTTTTTTAGGGAAATCATATAGTGATTGTTGCTAACATGTATACCCTGCTAATATAAGATAGTTACTTCTCTTACTTTGTAGATAAAGTTTAATCTATAATAGAGAAATTATCAACCTGTGATAAATTGCTAGCGGGACATATATACCCGGGCGTTGTTGTGTGAATTTCTAGAGTTAATTTACACCGTTGCATATAGTCTGGGATTGGAGGAGGAAGATATATCACATGCCTCTCCAGTGGGTGAGCTTTAAGCAATCATGCGTGTATACATAGCCGTAACTTGTTCTAATGTTCTTACATCAGATTCTGCGAGCAGGAGAGAATTTACGTGATGGCTGGCGCGGCTGGATGAACATAATAACATCTTACTTTCGAACGATTTGCTCGTACGGCCGGGTCGATGACCACGGTTAATTTGTGATCAACTAATTGTTCTTGAGTACTTGCGCGCGTGAGATCGATATATATGTAGCTGAGTGATTAATTTGTGATCAACTCCCCTCGCAGAAGAAGAAGATTTGTGGTCAACTTGTTTAGTATACATGGGGTATAATTAATGCTCGATCACCTTGCGGTGGCGGCGGCGGACGGTGAGGAGGACGCGGCCGGCGTGGTCCATGAGCGCCATGCTGCCCCTGCCGGCGTAGTAGTTGTCGACGCGGAACACCATCCTCCCGTCCGCGTCGTCGAACACCGCGTACCCCTCGCCGTGGAACACCAGCGACTTGCACCACACCGTCAGCCGAGACACAGCCGCCGCCGGGCACTTCTCCGGCAGCGGCTGCGACGACGGCTCGCCGCCACCACCTTGGGCCTCTTGGCTCTCGGCGTCTCCTCCAGCTCCATGGACGTGCTAGTTGTTGC
This sequence comes from Melocanna baccifera, assembly GCA_036346265.1. Classification (NCBI taxonomy): domain Eukaryota; kingdom Viridiplantae; phylum Streptophyta; class Magnoliopsida; order Poales; family Poaceae; genus Melocanna; species Melocanna baccifera. The sequence continues at coordinate 25,382,532 of CM070689.1, forward strand.
AAGCGTCGACGACGACGTGCGCGCGCGTCGCTGCTAGCTTTCAGAGTGGCTGTCCTCTTATTTATAGCTCTGCTTTCTTGGTTGCGTCCGCATGGATGTCACGCACGTAATTACAGCTTCCCCTCTCGTTTTTTTAATCCATCCATGTCATTCTTTTTGATGTTCATATAAGAGATTCAGAGTGTACTTTGATTTGCAATATGCTTGTTTTAATTTTGTTAATTTATTAATGGATATGGATGCTGATTTTTTTTGGTGTAGTTGCCTTGCGATGGCAGAGAATACGCAACGCTGCATATTAAGCAGTCTATTATCTCCAATAAATATTTTTTGCTTCCTATATAACGTGCCATCGTTTAATGTAAACATACAATGCTTCCTAGATTTGACATTTGGGTCGTGATTCGTGTGTGCAAATAGTTTATCATTGCGATATTATGAAACATTTCAGGGCTAGGCTAATAATTCAATTGGGTCAGCTTCACACAACTAATTCTAGAAATTAATTTATTTTGTTTTTGAGACCATCAGTTGAGTTGTTAATTCGGTGTTGAACTTTACGTGATAATATATATCGTTCCGTACGTGTATATTGCAAACCAGTAAAATCCTTTTATTTAGAAATAATTTAATTAGAGTTTAAATGAAAGTTGTAAAATCAAAGATCTGATAAATATGAATGCTTTTTCTGGTATTTGCAGAAGTACCAAGTATAGCAAAAAAGCTCTTAACTAAATATCCAATTCTACCCTTAGTTTCAGAAAAAAAAAATCCCAATTAGTTTATCCTATGACATTATCAAACTTGTCTACGATCTTCATAATTAATGATGAGATTAGAAGAATCGACCTTTAGAGACATGGTATGTATAATCTAGAGTCAGATCCATTCATACAAGCGTATGTTGTATATGCAAGTGCGATTAAACAAACGAAAGCATCGCTATTAAGGAATACATACGTGAGAAACGTGGGTTTATATGCCTGTCCATCAAATCAACCTCCATTGATGTTGGAAGATGCTGCGACAGCTAATGGTAGTGAAATGGCAAACGTAGGAGCTTTTTTCCGAGTGTAGATCAGTTTCTCTTTCGCTTAGAAATCGCCAAAAAAATCATTTGGTTATGAAAATTATACCTTTCTTTAAACGAACTACATTTGGTTATGAAAAATATAGACTTAAACAACCCATCTATCTCCACGAATAATACAAATAAAAGCGAAAAAAGCAAAAGCAAAAAAGCCAAAATTAAAAAGCCAATGCGTTCATTCTAGCTTCTGCCTTCCGGCTGATGACTTTTGGCTACATTTTTTGATACGATAGTAAATGATGGAGACGTTAACGTGAGCAGCATATACAGTTTTAAACTCGGAAAGCCGTTTAAATGGAAAATCTGCTTTAAGAAGTCGCCCCGTTTGCTTTGACTTCCGGAAGTCGAAGCTAAAGGCCACTTTTGGCCAACTTATGCTTAGCTAACTTATGAGCAGCTTTGTTGATCATGTGCTTAGGTATTGCTTATTTTAGCTTATTTTTCACTATATAACACTATAGCCGACTTATTTTTTGTTATAGCTGCCGATGGCTTATTTGACGTAATTAAATTTAAAAAATAGAAAATATAAGTTAGTCCATCACAAACAAAGCAAAGGAATACATGAAAAAAAAGAAAAAAGCAAAAAGCAAAAAAAAACCCCAAAAAGCTAAAAAAAATAAAAAAAGACAAAAAAAAGAAATAGTAAACTAGGAGCAAAAAATCAAAAGCTAAAACTGAAACAAGTGGGGCCAATTCACTCAGTCTAATTTCCACAACCGTATATATCCTGATGCAACAATGCATTTTATCTTTTTTTAGGGATCGAGACAAACAACACATACTTATTTTCATGACCAATTTAACAATTCAAGACCCATAGTATACTAGAGCTAGTAGACCTGTCCAATGGACTTTGCTGGGCCGACACGACATGGGTTTAGTGTAGGCACGACCTGTTTAGGCATGAAAAATAAACTGGCAATACCGTGCCGGCCCACGGGCCATGGTCCGAACCCAAGCACGGTCTATGACTATGCCATATCGGCATGGGCATGGTTGGTTTGTTAAGCCGGAAAAAAGAAAAATATTCAAAAAATTATAGAAAAATTGTAGAACATTACAGAAAAAATTATAGAAGATTTTAGACATTATCAATCATCAATATAAATATTGATAATGTCACATAATGAGCTTTATTAACTTGTAGAATATTAATATGGAATTATGGATCACATATTGTTACATGACTAGAAAATTTCAAAAAAATTGTAGAAAAATTCTAGAAAATTATAGTCGTGTTGTGCCGAGCTGCGGTCGTTATCGAGCCGTGTCGTACCGGCCCGGTATGTTGCCCCCTCAGCTCAGGAACGACACGGTCCATCGGGCCGTGTCGGCATGACCCACGACCTAAACGGATCGTACCGTGCTTGGGCCGAGTCAACAGTGCTGGACCACGGGCCGACACACTAAAGCCCGGCCCATTAGCCACCTCTAAGAGCTAGCCACTGCACACCATTACCTCATGACCTTGTGCTTCACGAGTTAAAATTTAATTAGTCACCTTTATTAAGAAATCTATATAAATAAATATGAACAACTTGTAAGATTCAAGATAGCTCCTTCGTTTTAAGGGAAAAAAAATCTTACAATAATCTAACAAAATAAAATTCTCTTATTAATTGATAAAAAAATTAATTTATATACATCACTTATTTTGATGAGATCAGATTTTTTTTAATATAGATAAATTATATATAGATATTAGAGTTATATAATAAATACAATTGCATTCCAATGATAGGAAAGCTATTTTTGTCCAACGGGACACAGGCACCGCTGGCCGGCCGCCCTCGCCCCGAGCTCCACCCGTCCTTGCACCGACCTCTGCCACCGCCGGGCGCCCGGACCCGCCCGTCCCCTAGTGAGCAGTGCTACCACCGTGTCCAGCTCCGTCCACCACACGTTGCCACAGCACTGTTGGAAATCAAAGAGCTACACACGTATGCACACACTCCTGGTACACACACACGCACGAGAGGCAAAGAACACCGGAGACAAATAATGTTGGTGCTACCAAATGAAAGAAAATACCCAATGAACACTCAAACTCTCCGATCAAGTGTGTCGCTCAGGTGGAAATGAAACAACAAGCCTCTGGACGGGAAATACAGCAATGGGAAACATTCAGATGCTAACTATTCTCATTACCGTGAACAGTAGACCAGCAATACAAAATGTTATTCAGAAACTGAACTTCCGTCAATGAAAAACAGCAGAGTACAGATGAATTTAAAGCTTTACGGACTGCTAACTAATCCTCTAATTAGTCTCCCGACGCTCTGCTGTACTGCCGTGATCCATGTGATCCGGTCATGCGATCTTGGCGTCCTCCCCGATCGACCGAGCGTTATTTCAGCAACTTCACGTCTTGAGCGCTTCTGCTACTGGACTCGGTCAGTCACGACAAAGTCTTGATTATATTGCCAACAAACTCCCCCTTAATCAAGACTTTGCTTATACCAAAAATTTTTTACTCTAATTACATAAAACTCACGACTGATGACCCGGCCATCCTGGCTACTCGCCATCGGTAATTATTTCCTGCACTTGTTATCTAGGATCAATTCGCAGGTTCAAGTGGCTCCCCGCTACTCCGGACTCTCCGGTTCTCCTGCACCCAGAATAACTCCATGCGATACTACGTGGTACAATCTCAGGCACACCGCCTGTTGCACCATTCATACATGCAAATATACTAAAGCAAAATATTAAATCTAGATTATTTCTTAACATTCTCCCCCCAAATCTAGACTCAACTAAAGTAAAGCCGGTTCATCTTTCTGTGCACACATGAGGTTCACCTGATCCCCACGGTCACACTTTGGTTTGCGGCACTCGGATGTATAGTGTCCGTAGTCACTGCAGTTGAAACACTTGATGCGGCTCTTGTCGCGCTTCGCCTTGGAATCGCGACCACCGTCTTGTCCTGATGATCGAGCTTCCCACTGGGCTCTCGTGAGAAGGAGATGCTCTTCATCCCTGTCGCTGCGATGACGGTGTTGGGTGCACTCCTCATACGCCTTGAGAGAGCCAACCACCTCCTCAAGAGCTATGTTGTTGACGTCGCCAAAATACTCGATCGTTGTCGCAATATGGATGAACTTGTCGGAGACAGCTCGTAGCAACCTCTTGACGACGTTCTTCTCTTCTATCTTCTCTCCAAGTGCCTGCATCTGGCCAACAAGTAATGTTACCTTTGTTGCGAAATCGTCCACCGATTCCGTATTGCCCATGCTAAGGTTTTCAAACTCCCAGCGTAGCGTCTGGATCTTCGCTTCCTTGGCTCGATCAGCTCCCATGTGCATGGTGCGGAGAGCTGTCCACACCTCCAAGGCAGTGTTCTTGGATGCAACTCGCATGAGCGCCACATCGCTCAATGCAGGAGATGATAGCCATGGCCTTTTCTTCTTTCTTCTCATCAACAGCACATTCCTCGTGGGCTCAATTGCTTCCCACACGCCTTGCGCCTTCATGAGGAATTTCATCCTCGTTGCCCATCTTTGCGTAGTTCGTCTTGTTCAAAGACCGGCATCGGAGAGACATCCCTCCCTCCTTGCTTGCCGCTGGCGCCGCCTCAACGATCGACATCTTCTCAAGCCGTAGGTACTTGGGCATACACCGCTCAAGAACTCAACCTCGGCTCTGATACCAAATGTTGGAAATCAAAGAGCTACACACGTATGCACACACTCCTGGTACACACACACACGCACGAGAGGCAAAGAACACCGGAGACAAATAATGTTGGTGCTACCAAATGAAAGAAAATACCCAATGAACACTCAAACTCTCCGATCAAGTGTGTCGCTCAGGTGGAAATGAAACAACAAGCCTCTGGATGGGAAATACAGCAATGGGAAACATTCAGATGCTAACTATTCTCATTACCGTGAACAGTAGACCAGCAATACAAAATGTTATTCAGAAACTGAACTTCCGTCAATGAAAAACAGCAGAGTACAGATGAATTTAAAGCTTTACGGACTGCTAACTAATCCTCTAATTAGTCTCCCGACGCTCTGCTGTACCTGCCGTGATCCATGTGATCCGGTCATGCAGATCTTGACGTCCTCCCTGATCTGACCGAGCGTTATTTCAGCAACTTCACGTCTTCAGGCGCTTCCTGCGCTGGACTCGGTCAGGCTGCTGACAAAGTCTTGATTATATTGCCAACAAACTCCCCCTTAATCAAGACTTTGCTTATACCAAAAATTTTTTACTCTAATTACATAAAACTCACGACTGATGACCCGGCCATCCTGGCTACTCGCCATCGGTAATTATTTCCTGCACTTGTTATCTAGGATCAATCCGCAGGTTCAAGTGGCTCCCCGCTACTCCGGACTCTCCGGTTCTCCTGCACCCAGAATAACTCCATGCGATACTACGTGGTACAATCTCAGGCACACCGCCTGTTGCACCATTCATACATGCAAATATACTAAAGCAAAATATTAAATCTAGATTATTTCTTAACATTCTCCCCCCAAATCTAGACTCAACTAAAGTAAAGCCGGTTTATCTTTCTGTGCACACATGAGGTTCACCTGATCCCCACGGTCACGCTTTGGTTTGCGGCACTCGGATGCATAGTGTTCGTAGTCACTGCAGTTGAAACACTTGATGCGGCTCTTGTCGCGCTTCGCCTTGGAATCGCGACCACCGTCTTGTCCTGATGATCGAGCTTCCCACTGGGCTCTCGTGAGAAGGAGATGCTCTTCATCCCTGTCGCTGCGATGACGGTGTTGGGTGCGCTCCTCATACGCCTTGAGAGAGCCAACCACCTCCTCAAGAGCTATGTTGTTGACGTCACCAAAATACTCGATCGTTGTCGCAATATGGATGAACTTGTCGGAGACAGCTCGTAGCAACCTCTTGACGACGTTCTTCTCTTCTATCTTCTCTCCAAGTGCCTGCATCTGGCCAACAAGTAATGTTACCTTTGTTGCGAAATCGTCCACCGATTCCGTATTGCCCATGCTAAGGTTTTCAAACTCCCAGCGTAGCGTCTGGATCTTCGCTTCCTTGGCTCGATCAGCTCCCATGTGCATGGTGCGGAGAGCTGTCCACACCTCCAAGGCAGTGTTCTTGGATGCAACCTGCATGAGCGTCACATCGCTCAATGCCTGGGAGATGATAGCCATGGCCTTTTCTTCTTTCTTCTCATCAACAGCAGCATTCCTCGTGGGCTCAATTGCTTCCCACACGCCTTGCGCCTTCATGAGGAATTTCATCCTCGTTGCCCATGCTGCGTAGTTCGTCTTGTTCAGCACCGGGTACTGGAGAGACATCCCTCCCTCCTTGCTTGCCGCCGGCGCCGCCTCAACGATCGACATCTTCTCAAGCCGTAGGTACTTGGGCATACACCGCTCAAGAACTCAACCTCGGCTCTGATACCAAATGTTGGAAATCAAAGAGCTACACACGTATGCACACACTCCTGGTACACACACACACGCACGAGAGGCAAAGAACACCGGAGACAAATAATGTTGGTGCTACCAAATGAAAGAAAATACCCAATGAACACTCAAACTCTCCGATCAAGTGTGTCGCTCAGGTGGAAATGAAACAAAAACCTCTGGACGGGAAATACAGCAATGGGAAACATTCAGATGCTAACTATTCTCATTACGGACTGCTAACTAATCCTCTAATTAGTCTCCCGACGCTCTGCTGTACCTGCCGTGATCCATGTGATCCGGTCATGCAGATCTTGACATCCTCCCTGATCTGACCGAGCGTTATTTCAGCAACTTCACGTCTTCATGCGCTTCCTGCGCTGGACTCGGTCAGGTTGCTGACAAAGTCTTGATTATATTGCCAACAAGCACGCCATCGCGCCTCGGGACGGCCTTGGATCCGGCTGCGGCGTGGCGGGGGGCAGCCGGATCCTGTGGCTCGCCGTGGCCTCACGAAGCTCGACCAGTGGCGGCGTAGCCTTGCGGCCGTCGCTGGAAACCTTGAGATTTCTGGTGCCCCGCTCGAGGCTTCCGGTGACGACGGGGCGGCGGGGTTTCCGGCGAGGGTCTCCTGCAGCGGCAAGTTTTCCGGCGAGGTATGTATACGACTGTATACAAAATACGGTGGGTATGGCTTCATATGGCTAGATACGGGCACACATCTTAAAGCGGAGATGGACGGTGGTTCCCGTAGGGGCATAGAAAATCCAATTCGCACCAACTTTTGAGTTGTACAATATCCACAACCTTATCACGACACCTAGCCGCACGGATAACTTTGCTAGTCTTCATACATAGTATATACACACACACACGAATGAGCCGATCAATGGGAGTTTTTGGCGCTTTTGATCTTTTTTGGAAGTATTTACAACAATAACGTTGGTCGAGCGAAAATAATAAAAATAATGCTTCCGTTGCATAGCCACTGTGTGGTAGGACGTCAGAGACTAACACGTCAGATAAATACACCGTAGCCATGTGGCCAAGGGCTATCATATGGTCACCGTGTGGCAGAGATGGCTACTACACAGCCGCTGTGCGACAGGTGATTAGGGTTTTCATTAATTACTTTAATTAGCGTAATTAAGAAATTTATTTATATGTACTGTATGTATAAATTTTTAGATATAACAGATGAGCTAAAACATTTACGAAATTTTTTGTAGAGCTTCGTGATGCAACATACTACATTGTGTCATTTATTTGTAATTTTACACGTTCCGGATTTTACTTGAAAAATTATTTAATTAAACTATTTGTAGAAATTTTTAATACACAAAATGAGCACACAAATTATGAATTTTTTGAAGGATTCTTACACAATGAACTTGATTATGTAATTTTTGTAGAATTTTGTATTGTCTAAAATTGTACAGATACAATAATATAAAAAGCCCATAACACAGGATACAATATGATTCACTCATCTATCCGCTCTCTTTCAGTAGCTTGTCCCCTTATCGTGCATGACAGAGCCTTATTTCGCATGCAAAAGCACTCAGGCATTTGTAGTGTTGCATCTTTTGCACACTAAATAAACCAGTCGAGCTCACCTCCATTAATTCTTGCACCTCTCGCGCACTTAAAAAAACTATCTTAGCCCATCTATACCGCACGGCACCAACCTCTGCCGCACGGATGTCTCAGCATGCCCATATACACCTTTCGAACTATGGATGTGCATGTACAATAGTCAATTTTTTTAAAGTTATCTCTAAGACTTTTACTTCATCTAAAAATAGTATTAAACTCAACATCTTCAACAGTTTATCTCTAAAATTAATTTTTCTAACTATTTTATATTATTTTTATCACATTTTTCTCTCACATTTTTATTACCATTTGCGTTGGTTTGTGTGCTTAGGTTATCTATTGCATAAGAGATAACATATTATTTTTCTTATATTTTCTCTCTTTTATAGAGAAATTTATTGATGTGGAATAGTTAAGAGACAGCTAAAGTGATCTAATTGAAGCAGCGACAAGACGAACGCAGCATACTGTCTTAAATTTGCGGAGATGATATCTGCACTTTCTGAAGCCAGGGAGAAAAAGGCTAGGCTGCTCTGCGTTCGTCCACCTCTAGATGTGTGTGCAAACGGAGAGGTAACGGAGGTATAACATACCTTGGTTAATGCAGTGCAGCTTTTGTGCGATGGGACCTGATGCCCCATAGATCGAGGGTAAAATGCATTCGTAAGGCGCTTCTCCGGCGCGGCCTCAGGTGGCCGGCGGTCGGTGCTGGGAGGTACAAAGAGGGTTGCGATGGCGATAGCTGACTCCTTGTGGATCGAATCCGGTCCCTTAAGCGAGAGCTCACTCTCCGTACATGCAATATTAATTCCTTTTTCGAAGATGATCTCTAGCCATGGTCAGCAGGAGCATGCAATTTCCTTCTTGTTTTCTAAGGTAACGTTTGGAATAGCGGAATAGCGATGGTTTTTGATTTTTGATGAAATTTTACTGTAGCTGACTGATTTTTTTACTGTACCTGAGTTAGTTTATTACGCATAATTAAATTTAAAAAATATAAAAATAAAAATAACATATTAATCTATCACAAATAATATAAAGGAATCTGAAAAAAATATAAAAATACCAAAAAAAAAAGGAAGAACACAAATTTACAACCGTACATGAGAAGCTAAAAGCCCTAACGCTATCGCTGGGCAAAAGCTCAACTGAGCGGGCCGGCCTCTGGTCGTGTCAAACAGGACCGGCGTGATTTAAACGGGGTCTTCATCACGGTGTGCTCGAGCATCACGCAACAGACGAACTTCCCAACATGCAACACTTCCCGTTCAGCATGAGAAGAAGGGCGCACGGCCAACGCGAGGAGGCCTACCTGGCCTTCGGTGTTCTTGCCAGCACGTTTTATTGGCAGCGTGGCTTAGCTAGCTTCTCTGTCTCTAATTTGTACCATACTGTGTTGTCTGTTTCTTCTGTAAGAATCGACAGCGCTCTTGCCTCTCTTTAAAAAAAAAAAAAGAAAGAAAGAAGGGGCCTCTAGTCAGACAACAACAGGACTGCCCTTTCTCTGATCAAAATTCAGCACAAAATTAACTTTCAAATACTCTCGTCATTATGTTCTGTGAAACAAGCTGAAATCAAGATTTGAACTGTTACCCTATTTTCAGTACCATATACGCAAAACATGCGTGTCCCTCTCAACATGCGTATGTAATAACGTGGAGACAAATAAGAGAACTTTCTTGATCAAGATTTCTTAGTTTCAACAGAGCTATGAGTAATGTGCACATGTGATGCACGCTGATCAACTATTCAACTATGTATGTGCTCTGGAGTACTCTACCGGAGCTAATGATATCCATCATATCCCTAGTCTCTTCTATGGTATTTTTTTTTGTCTCCTTTACATCACCATCATTAGATTCAACACACCTCTCAAATGTATGGTCTAATCTACGACTCTCAATCCTTTTTTTAGTTTTAAGAAACATTTGTCCATATACGAGAATCCCAAGCCAAGCCGGTCAGAATTTTGGATCACGAGACAACATAACCGTTGATTCAACAAATGGTTAAAGGTGTGATTCACAGGGAGGTCGTCAAGTGAAACGCTGCAATGGTTGGCAAAAGAGCCAAAATTTACAATTGTGATATGACAAGGATACGTCATTAATGGGTATATATTTTATACAATAGATCAGGATAAAAATAGCATAATGCAGAACTCAGGTGTCCGCATAGATGCATTTCATGCGCACTTCAGCACCGCTGGTCCAAGCTCGTATTACAGACTTGTAAGGAGATTTGGGAGCTTGACTACATAATTTTCAATATCTTTTTATTTCGGTATCGTTGGGTCTAACTCCCACGGGGTGTAAAAGTCGATAAATACGGCATCACTACTGTGGATCTCGAACGTGTAGGATACGAAGATGTTCAAGTGTTTTATATAACCGACCCAGCAAATAAGAAGCACCACGTAGTTCTGGGGAAGAGTACAATCAATATGATGAGTTGTCTCCATTCGAAGACGGCATCAGGCTCGAGGAAGAACAAGGTAATGAAGCAAGCTATATGCGTGTCGATCATCGTGAAGGGCTTTATTTAAAAGGAAATAGCCAAGTGTAATCAATAATTGCACACGACATACACCTATTTGAAAATTATTACAATGTAATCATAATTAAGAAACTCAGCCTGTAATTTGGAACTATTCCATTGTAATTGATTAAGTATTTAAGAAATAATTATATTTATGATATTGAACTATTCCAACTTGAGAATTCCCATATACCTCTCGAACAGGTACATATGACGTAGAAACACGGGGTCGTATATCTTTATCTTTTTCACAAAGTGGACAATGAGATGAATCATGTTGTAGACTCTAATGAATTTTGTGGATAAAAGGGCTAAGCCATATTTAGAAAACTTCTCATCGCTCATAGAATGCATAGCTAACAATGAAAATCTATAAGAGCCAAAATCTAAGGAACTTGAAGAGCTACTCTCAGAAGAGTCAATCACAAGTGACATCCACTCTGTTTTGGAGAGATGTGAGATGAAATCATTCTCATGTGTCTTCAACCTTGAGTAAAGTTTATCCATGGTAAGCTCACTAATGACAGTGTTGTCATTGATAAAAGTGATCTTCATTTCCCAAACCTTTACATCAAGTGCACCCAACATCTAGCGTGCATTCTTAGAATTAGAAAAGGTCAAACCAACAGCACGTAAATCATGAATAATTTTGTTGAACATTCCCCACAACTCATCCAAGGATTCACTAGGCCTTTTGCATGATCTTTGAGTATTCATTCTTTAGTTGGTTCTATCTCACTTCCTTGATTGTAGTAGAGCCTTCATGGTAGTCAGTGAGGGTTTTTCAGATCTCATGAGTAGACTTCAAGTGAGCAATTTGCTCAAACTCAGATTGACTAAGCTCTTGAATCAGAAAATTGCGAGCTTTGTTGTTTGCCTCTATATCTAGTGTAACATGATCATCGACCGGCATAGCATAAAGATTCTTAATTTTGATCCAAATTGCTTGTCCTTGAGCATTGATGTAGTATTGCATATGAGCTTTCTAATATGAAAAATAAACTCCTTTGAAAATAGGTGGCTTGCTTGAATACTTGTCTGATGTTATGACTCTTATGACTGGTTAAGATATATGAGAAGAGCTAATTGACTCTGATACCACTTGTAGGACCAATATGGCAACAGGGGGGGTAAATGATGCCTTCTAAATTTTCCCAAGTAATCACCGATCTTTTATTTCAATAGCTACAAAGCTATAAAAATTAGGATAGAAAGCCAACACAAAAGCTACCAAAGCAAGAAACAAAAATTTCAAGAATTTTGGGCCTCAGGCGGTCAAACCGACAGCCAGTAGCAGTCTGACCAATACCTGGCGGTCAGACCACTGGCTAGATGCTGGTTTGATTGGCCATGGTGGTATGACCGAACGGGGTCCAATCTGATTGGCTCCCCTATTCTAGAGCAGGAAATTTAGCCTGAGCTGAGCAACTTTTGGTGCAACTTCAAAAATACAGGTGTAAATGATATGAAGTTTTGCACACACCTTACATAAGGTCTTAGGAACTTATTCCATCCTAGGATAGCAATGATCTGTCTCAAAGTTCAGACCTTTTTCGAGAACAAGCATGATTATATGAAATCGGGCAAAAACTGAAAATGGTGAATACGACTTACTCATAGGTGAAAGATGGTCAAGATAACTCTAGATGTATTACAACATGTCACAGCAAGTAAGGACACTAAAGGAATTGAGGTAAAAATAATTGGACAAGAAAACTCTCGGAGAGGTCAAATCCAAATAAAACCAGACAACTTCATAAATTTACCAAACATGACGCCTAGATAGATAGGGATTGATTTCCATAATACATCTCCATCACTTACTCATCCTTGGCATCAGTAAGAACAAGAAGGGGAGAGAGAAGATCAAAATTAACCAAATCAAAAGCAAATCAACCAAAACAAAAGGGATCTATGAGATATGAACAAAATTGATATATTGCTACTTAAGAATAAAGGTTTTTAAGTCACTCCACCTGGAGGACAAAAGAGCACACACAACACTCACACTTCTCTAACTCTAACCCTAGAATACTTGGTTTCAATGAGTAAAACTAGGATGATTGTATTGTTAACTAGCAAGTCTCCATCCCAATGCGTTAAATAGACAAGTCAATCAGCCACATCTAACTCTAATAGATACTATCAATTTAGCATATATGGGGGAAAACCCGTTAAACCTATACAACATAGGTTTTACTCACACACTACAGTTATGTACGCTTTTCAAAGTACATAAGGCCGAATTTGCTAAGTCCTTAGTATTTGATCCAACTTGATCAACTCAGCTTTTTCTTAACCTAAACCTCTCTCCCAAGCACCGCACAGGTACCACGGTTTCGATCTAAGGTAGTTTTTCGTATTTTGGTCAACTTACAAAAATATCATTTCTTAACCTAATTTTTATTTTGCCTTGCAAGCAATCACCATGCTTCCCACATATAGGTGAACTACTGGCTTGCCACACTTTAGCAAGTCTCCCTGTTTTGGTTTGATAGGATTATGCCTCGCTTGGAACGACTAAGCCATATAGTGCAACCCGTTGCTCGAACTTTCCTTCCATATTTTCCATCTTTCTTGTATCATGCTTGAGCTCAACCATCTCACCTGACATTCTCGATCATTCTGGGCTTCGTCTCCTCTATGAGCGTAGCCCCGATGCTCGTCGTTGATTATGGTTGACTCCAAACATCCCTGCATATCCAAAGATAAAGAAATCATTTTGGAATACAAATTCTTCATAACTTGACTCACGTTAACTGAAACACATATTATCCAACACATATACACTAACCTTGGTCAAACCAAAACATCCTATGACTCAAGTTCCAAAAAAATCGAAAAACTTGCCAAATTGAACACACCTCTGCCGATCAAACTGCTACCTCAAGTTGGTCTGACTACTTGTGGTGATCGGTTAGACCGTTGGAGGGGCCGGTCTAACCGTCTCCTCTTGCCAGTCAGACCGCCAGGACCGCATGAAATCCAGAAAAACTCCAAATTTGCAAATTTTAAATTTTCACTCCTCTAAGATAGCAATGATTCATCACAATAAATCCCTGCATCTTCTCACATGGTGTATACATATACACACACATACATACGTATAGGTATATATATACATATCTATAGGTATATGTGTGTATATATATACATATATAGAGAGAGATGCATATGTATATGTATATCATTTATTTTATTCACTATTATTTATTTTTAATTAAAAGTCATAACCCTCGATAAAAAAACTACTAACAAAAATCAATTCGAATGGCCCTTTGTTATGCATAATAGTGGTGGGAGACCAAGAGGGTTGCGACGGCGGTAGCTTGCTAGTCTAATCCAATGCACGACTCTCTAGATCTCTCATCTTTTAAGAAACATTTGTCTGTGACTCCCAAGCCAAGCTAAGGTCAGGTACAACGGAGAGACAACAGCTGTCTTTATCATGCCAACACAGCAAAATCATCCGACGTGGACTGTAATTAAGGAAGGGAGAGACACAAGCCGTCCTCTCGCAAAGAGACGACCCGCGCTCGTGCTCCTAGGCGAAGAGACGGCGTTGCGAGCATTGTACAAGCCGTCTTTTTTACAAGCTGTCTTTTTTGTTGTCTTTTTTGATGAAGTTGCAGACAACTAAATAGACAGTCCATTGTACATGTTGTCTTTTTTGTTGTCTATGTATAATGTGCATGTATATACAGACAACAACCGTCTTAACTGTTGTACATGCCTTAAGATGCATATATTGGCGCATGAATTAAGCTCATATAATTTACCTTTTCTTTTTGAAGAGGACGAAGAAGAAGAGGAATTAAAAGTTATTAGTTGTGCGTAATATACAGTGCTCTTCCTCTTTACTGGTTGAATTCAGACGTGTAGTAGCACTCGATCTTCACGTGCGTGCAGTATTTAGTCGCGTGTTTTGCTCCCTAAAAGCTGAAACATGATGTGAAGTGTAACATAATTTCAACAGATGTCCTTTCAAGTATTGTGTATAGTATAAGGTGGTGACAATCATGCTTGATAAAGCATTAAAGCTAGATTCTAAACCTCACCACAGCTAATTAATCTAATTAAATGGGATGCAAGCATGATCAACTTATTAGTTATGTATACATGCACTCTCTGGACTAGGGCATCTCTAATATTTGTTGTATGTGTATACAGCTAAAACTACAACAGCTTATTTAAGTTTGTTCGAATTAAGAAAAGGCTAGCAATAAGAGATGCCTTGCCCTAGCCAGGCATGCATGCATGCAGCCAATTAATAGTCCTTATTTACGAGTTTACATAATTCCAGCGGGATCCCTCCCTTGAGATTTTACTAAACATATATTTGGATCCGCATGCAAAGTTGTCAACAGTGTGGGTTGTATTTGCAAATCTTCTGTGTGGGTGATGACCTGTGACGACCCTACAGGACACTAGGTACTTACGTCCACTGCTGCAGCCAAATGTGCCAGTAATAAATTGAGTCGTTGTATCACGCATTAAATATTCTAACATATCTTCGGCATATGTGCTAGCGAGTGTTCAGAGTGAGGTAGTTTATAATTTTTTTAATTATAGCTGATTTAATTTTTATTATTGTGTTGATTTATTTAATATAATTAAATTTAAAAATAAAAAATATATTAATCTATTATAGATAATACAAAAAAATACGAAAAAAAAATAGAGAAACCACAAAAATAGAAAAAATACAAATACAAATAGTAAAAAAACCGTTGTAACAGCCGAACGCCATCGCATAAGCGTTTCTGAGCGTGGCCTTAATCTATGACTGTCAAGGCTTACCTTTCTAGCTAACACGCTAAGCGCATACATACACTAGATATTTTTGTGTTTCTTGTCTTTGATATGACACTTACCTATTGTCTCGCTCTGACGTTATTTTATGATCATGTCTATATTATATATGTGTGCTTCCGAATAGCATATGCACGCATGGTTGCATATACACGTGCATGCATGTGTCGACATTTCGCCGCCCCAGTTGATCAATCTGTCGAGCCAACTAAATTGTCAACTTAGTTTAGTTTCCTTTTAATTATATATAACTATTAAAAAAAGTCTCAATGGTAACTTTAAAAACTGCAATGTGTAAAGCATGTCACATTTATAAACGGCGGGAGTGCTGCCTTTGGATACGGTAATTGCTTAAAAAATTGATATCTTCCATCAAATTGTGTGGGCATGCACAATGTTGCAGTAAGGTCAGTCATAAGACCTAGGATGGCTGCCTTAAGCTCCGCTCAACTCAGCGGTCAGAAGCCGCGTTCGACAATTCGGTCACTATTCCACGATTCCTTGCACTGTGCACTATTTGGTTATTTTCTATTTTCTATTTTTTGTTTTTTTGAATTTTTGTGTTTTATTTTTTTCTCGTATTCCTTTGGATTATCCGTGATAGATTAGTATGTCGTTTTTATTTATATATATATTTTAATTTAATTATGCCTAATAAGCCAACTCAGCTACAGTAAAAAAATAAGCCAGCTACAGTAAAATTTCAGACAGAAGCCATCGCTATTCCGAACGCCCCTTTAAAGTCGGGTAGTCACATCGTGGGAGTCGACCCGAAGGAGCATGCAATCCAAGATAACGCTATGATAAACTCTTATAATTTTTGTGAAGTAGTCGTTTGATTTTATAAAGATTATATTTTGTTTGAACCGGTTTCTAAATTTTTCTGGAAAAACGGTAGTACTACAACGTGGTGTCGATCATACCACTTTACGGTAGTACCGCAACGTGCTATTGGTCATACCGCTGAGTGGTAATTCTGATTTTTACTTGGTAATAGTTATTTTCCAAAGAGGTCCAGCTACTAGGTGTGAGGTGTGGTAGTACTGGCTTATGTTGGGCAGTAGTACCGGCCGAGGTAGAACTTTGGGAATTTTGGGAAATTGAGTCATGGACTAAATTGGATTGACTTAGGTCGGTATATTAATGTTACATGAAGCATATTTTAACTGTCGTGAATCAAGTTGTGAAGAACAGTCAAGGTCTAGAACAATTAAGGATGTCAGGTGAGAAGATGAGCTCAAGTATGGCACGAGAAAGACAAAAAATGTTGAAGGGAAGTTCAAATGGCGGGTTTGCACCAACTGAGGCGTTGTCTGGTGGAACCAGAATAGGAGAGACTTACTGATGTTTGGTGAGCCAGTGGTACACCTAGACATGGCAAGTATGACGATTACTTGCAATAGAAAATGAAGATCAGGTTAAAAAAAGAGTATTTTGGTAGTTTAGCCAAAATATCAGAAACTATCCTAGATCAAAATCGTAGTGCTTAAAAGAGCGATTTAGGTCAGGAAGAAGCTAATTTAATCAAGATAAACTAAAGCTAAGGACTTAGCTAATTCAGGTTTATGCGCTTTGAAAAACATACATAAGTGAACATATGTGAGTAAAATCCGTGTGTAAGGCTATTGGATTTCCCCCATTGTGCTAAGTGGATAGTATCTACTAAGAGTTAGATGTGGCTGATTAGCCAAACTATTTAAAGGGTTAGGATAGAGATTTGTGATTAATCATCCAACCTACCTCTTTTGTGCTCTTTTGTTTAGAGTTAGAGTTTGAGAGTTGAGTGCTTGGTGTGCTCTTTGCCCTCTAAGGTGGAGTGGCTGTAAAAACTTCCCTCCTCAAGTAACAATAGAATCAATCTTTGACTATTTCTGTGGCTATCTTTTGTCTTGATTGATTTGCTCTTAATTTTATTGGTTTTTCCTTTCTTCTCAACCTTTCTTGATTTTGTTGTGCCAAGAATGTATAAGAGATAGAGATAACCTCTGAAAATTGTTCTGCATACATCTAGGTATTTTGGTAGCAAGTTCATTAAGAAACTCGATTTATACATATTTTTTATCTTGCAAGTGCTTTCTTAATCTGAGAGTTTTTCAAGTGATTTCTTCGGTGTTCTTATTTGCTATGACATATGAGGAATATATCTGAAGCCATCTTGACTATCTTCGACCTACGAGCAATTCTTGATCATCGATTTTAGTTTTTGATGAATTTTGGTGCAATCTATCTTCAAATAGAAAAAGGTCTCAACTTTAGCAATAATTTTCATGATCATTTGTTGAAATAGGTTCATGATATCGTAGAGAAGATTTCTGCAAATTTTCATGTTATTTGGATCTGCGGATCAAAAGTTTCATCAATTTTATTTTTTGAAATCGCGTTCTTTTTACTATTGCTATGAAGATTTTACTGTAGCAGCGGTGTTGTAGCGGTAATACCAATTTTTACCGTAGCAAGCGATACTACTGTGGTACAGTTGCTGTACTACCAAAATTACTATTTATTTCTTGGATTTCTAGCTTCTTAATTCGCTAGGTTGTGTGTTCTTTTTCCATCCTAATCTTCTTAGTTTTGTAGTTATTCAAGTGAAAGATTGGTGAATACTTGGTGGGACAATGATGGGTGAGGTGCACCCCTCAATTGCGGACCTCGCACCATAGACCCTACTACCGTCACTCCTCACTGCCAGTGTCTGCGTCTTCCTAGCCTTGGGCTTTTCCGCGGCCATGGCCCCTTCGCCCACGCCCTCACCTACCATGGGCGGCATCATCCACTCCACCCCCTTTGATGATAAGGACGTATCTGGATCAAGCTTATACTGCTTGCAACTAGAGCCCTCCCTTGAAGCCTCGGGCACAGGCTTGACCTCAAAAATGTCAGCCTCGCACCGCTGCACATCCTCTTCGGCCCTAGTATACTCCTCTATCTTGTTGAAGGTCTTCGCTACCATTCTAATGGGCTTTCACGCATTATGTTCGGCCAAGGGTCCACTATGAAAGCCCCATTCGCTGCGTTGATGATGGTTGTCTCTTTGATGTCCTTCACTTGGTAGCGAACCTTCGCAAATCGCCTGAAGTATTCTTAGAGCTTCTCGATGGGCTTTTGCTTAATCATGAAGAGTTGGTTAGCATCGACTCGCTCAACATAGTTACTTGAAAGTTGTTGTGCATCCGGTCCCGGATCTATTTCCACAAGTATACGGAGCCGGGCATGATAGTGAAGAAACAAGAGAGCGCTATCCCTTGGAGGGCGAGCGGCACTCCCTTCACTTTCGTTGAGTTTTCGCCCCCCGCGGCTTTGATGGCAGTTTCATAGACGTGTGGAAACTTGCGTGTGTGTAAAGTTTTAAGCTAGATTATAAGAATACCCTTGCTATGGCTTGTCATGTTGGAGTACAAATGTCATTTTGCATGTGTAATGGGCCTCCTGACCCAGCAGGACGAATGGGAAAAGGTGAGTGCCACCCCCCTAACAGTATAATATTGAAATTTCAATAAGATAAGGATAGATTATTGTATGCCACTGCCATGTCGATGGATCTTATCAGTTCCAACTCTGGTAATTTTGGTTTCTACATTATCGGCGCGCGCGGTGAGCATGAGCGCCACTTTTTGCTCAGCTAAATAATGTTTCACCTGCCGCTCTTCCGATCGATCAGCCACTACCAAACCCATTAAAATATATACTACTTGCGTGCAAACAAAATAAAAGACGGTTACTGCACATTTGTAGGGTACTGTAATGGCCAATGGGAGAAGACGATCGACAAGGACCTATATACGACAACCAAATTGCGATCGGTTTCAGATTTCGCTGTTCGTGTGAATAGCGGGAGATGAGATGGCACCATCGACGGCACGATCCATACGCATCCACCCACCACAAGCACACGGCGAACGTACACGACACCGGCCGCCACCACCTCACCGCCGGCCAGCACTGCTCACCTCTGGGCCACGCCGGCCTCCATCCGGGGAGTGCATGATCACATGGGGCTAGAACCTAGCTTGCTAGCTAGATGCATGGTATACACACGAATCTCAAGCTTGTGTGTGTGTGTGTGTGTGTGTGTGTATATATATATATATATATATATATATATATATATATATATATATATATATATAAGTTGTTCATTACTTTAGTTTGCAAAATAAAGATTTTGTATAGAATACTTTAGTATTCTATAAAAAAATGAATGGAATGGATAATAAGAAAATTGCAAAACAGAGAACTAATTAAAATTTAAAATTATATTATTATATTTGTCATTAAAAATATTTTCTTTATAAAATTATAATTTTATTAGTATATTTTAATATGTATTTCAGAGATTGTGAAAAGTAAAAAAATTATTAAGTAAAATAGAACGGAGGGAATAGTATGTAGTTGGGTAACCAAGATAAGTAATTTACTATCTCACTCGATCCATATCGATCTAGTTGTACGATAAGTTCTGAGAAGTTGTAAGGGCAGGCCATATGTATATAGGCGTAGATGCACTGCTGTTTTTGTCATTGTGAGTTATAACAGGTGAAAATTTTATCACTCGTCTTTGCATTGGCGTACAAACGCGTTAACATATTAGTGCAACAATTAAATACACTGAAATTGTCAAACAGAAAAACTGCAAGACAATAATTCGATCGGTAGAAATTTACACATCAAACGTTAGCTTCAACACCCAAATTAATTAAGGAGGCCTACGAGATGAAATTAAATTAAAGGGTGTGAAGTGTGAACTGTGTTGACGAGTGTTGACGACATACAATGCAAGTAGTCTGCTTGTCGTCAACCTCCTCCAGCTAGGACCACTTTATATCTTTACTATTATAAAAGAAGGAGTTGGTGGTTGCTGTCACGCCCGCTCTCACGTTTTTAAGCCATTGGATTCGATCTGAACCGTCATCTCCTGAACCCTAGCTCTCCCCACCGCCCGCCCCCCTAATCCATCTATCCCCGCCGCCCCCCGGCCTCTCTCTCGTTTTCCGCCGCCGCCTCGCTCGCCGCCACCTCCCCTGCCGCCCCTCCTCTCCCGCGCTGCCGCCTCCCCTCGCTCTCCCGCGCCGCCCCCCCGCGCCGCCTCTCTCCGGTTCCCCGCCCCCTCGCTCGTGCCGCCCACCTCCCCGCCGACCCCTCCCTCTCCCCGCGCTGCCCGCCTCCCCTCGCTCTCCCCGCGCCTCCCCCCCCCGCGCCGCCGCCTCTCTCCGGTTCCCCCGCCTGCCCCTCGCTCGTGCCGCCCACCTCCCCCCGCCGACCCCTCCCTCTCCCCGCGCTGCCCGCCTCCCCTCGCTCTCCCCCGCGCCGCCTCCCCACACCGCGCCGCCGCCTCTCTCCGGTTCCCACTTTGCCGCTCGCGCCTGCCCACCTCCCCGCCGACCCACCCACCTCCGGATCCGGCTTGCTGCGGTTGTGGCCGGCCGAGGAGCGAGGCGAACCTCTTTCACCGCCGCCTCTACCGCGGGAGTATTCTCCACCGCATCTGCTCCCACGCGCGTCCATCGAGCCACCGCGCGCGCGTCGCTGCGAGGTACAGATCCCCCTTCCTCCCCCATGAGACCAATGTTTCGGGTTGGAAATTACCAGTTTGGTGCTTTGTTAATGGTGTTCTTGGTAGAGTTATTTCAGGATCCGGATTGCTGCTATTTGATGGCGCAGGAGGAGCGAGGCGAACCTCTTCACTGCCGCCGCCTACCGCGGAGTATTCTCCACCGCATCTGCTTCCACCGTGCGCGTCCATCAAGCCACCGCGCGCGTTCTGCGAGGTCTGATCCTCTTCATATTAGCTATGATGCTAATTTGGTATGCCTGTTTTGTACTTACATCTGAACCTATATTTGTTCATGGCTTAGGTTACTCTGTTTGTTCATTGACATCTGCATCTGAGTTACTTTCGTAAAACACTTGCGCGAACCCGTCTCAGCTGCATCTTTGGGGCGTCCACTCCTGTCTGAAGCTGGTTTTGATTTGTTGAATAGACTGTTAACTTATGGTCCTGAGAAGGTGATGCAATAAATGTATACTCTTCAATAGCAATTATGACTATGTGATTCTTGTATCATCCTTTTATATCTGTCTGAACATTCTTATTCAAATAATTTGGTTCTTTTTTAAGGGAATAATTTAGTTCTTACTAATTTTGAGTATTGTTTTCGGGATTACAAGCAAAACGGTGCTTGATTAGAGTTTATTCTTGAGAACTTAAAATCAGATGGTTATATCCTTGCATTCTAATCAGTCAACCTACATGTCTGCAGCATTCTTCTAATTCTGATCTAGGTTTGTTTATCATGGAATTGATTTCCAGGAGTGAAGCACCGTTGGCGTTAGATTGGAGTCACCAATCTCTTTTCTTTGGTCTCTGTTCAATTTTATTGATCTTGTGGTGATTCTATGCACTTGGTTTATCACGTAAGGATTATTGATTAAATGCATGACACACTTAAAAGGACCTCTTGGTAATTATGGATTGTCAACTTGGCGTTAGATTTGTCCACTTGTACAGCGTAAAGATTGCGTAGCAATCTTGGTAATTATGGACCTCTTTACTTTGCTCAAGTTATCAATATGTAAAATCAGTGAAGCTATTTGCATGCTGACATGGAGATGTTTCTGAACAACTCTAAAAGCAGTAGAAGACCCGCAAGTTGATATCTGGTCGATCGCTTGATTTGGACATTTTCACATTTTGATTAGTCTACACATTGTTGATGATGGCAAAGATAGCGCATTTTCTGATTGTTCATTTGACTATTTTCATGAGCACTGCTTACCACTATTTGGTTAATGGCAAGATCATCTTTTGTTTGTTCATTTGACTATTTTCATGAGCAGTGCTCACCACTTTTTTGGTTAATTTGTGTGACAGTTCAAATTCTTGCTATTTGCAGATTTTGAACTTAGGTGGTAAAGAATAAAGATGGTTTTGTTCAGATATGATTGGCAGTAGTGACCTGACTCAAATTTGGGTAATATAGATGTGCAGAGATTTAGTGTTGCTGCTAGAATCCACACTTACTGGAGGGAAAGGTCCCAAAAGTGCAAGCTTAAAAAAAATAGTTTGCTTTGAACATTCGATTTTTTACATTTTAATAGTGTCATCTTTCACGTGGCTAATTCTGGTTT
Source organism: Melocanna baccifera (assembly GCA_036346265.1). Taxonomy (NCBI): domain Eukaryota; kingdom Viridiplantae; phylum Streptophyta; class Magnoliopsida; order Poales; family Poaceae; genus Melocanna; species Melocanna baccifera. The sequence goes on from CM070689.1 coordinate 25,405,098, forward strand.
CGGGTTGTTGGCTATGGATTGAGTTTTGTGGGATTGTTGCTTGGTGGTAGTCGGATTGTGGAATCATCAACTAATTGTGTTTTGCTCGGTGATTCTGTTGATGGAAGATGCGGACTTTGGATTTTGGGATGGAAAAATTCGGTCTATGCCACTAGATCGATTGCACTTTGATCTATGCCATCGCTTTTTGCTTAATTCGTGCGTATGCCATATTGCAAGGTTTCCATTTTATGTTCATCATATACAATGTTAGTTATATCATTGAGCAACAAAACAAATTACCATATTAACTTGCTATCTTTGTCATATTTGCATTGTTAACTTATATGATTGGCATGGTAATTTATTGTACTTTGCAAATGAATTTCAATTTTTAATTAGGTGAAGATGGTTTTAGTCATTTTAGCAATTCACATTGTAGTTTACATTTGATGCTATTGCTGGTTTTTTTGGCATATATATAGCATGGTGATGTTTGTATGTGATTCCCCACTGAAATTAAAGAATGCAAGCTTGCAATGATGTCTTGTTTTCCCTTGTGGTGTTTGAATGCACACTGGGATTGAGAATAGATATGGGATATATTGAAGTCGGTTTGGGATGGCACATTAGTTTTAATACAATTCCTTGGTTAGAGATGCATTGGGGCTGTAGTTGAATTATATGCCCTTCAAAGATATCCCAATCCCAGTTCCAAACCCACCTCATATCCCAATCTCATCAACTAAACATGCATATAAAGGTTTCCTACTCACATTCGCACCTTTCATAACTCATGAACAAAATGTCACCTTAAGTTCTCTAGATAAAAGTCAGATGAATGTGATATGTTATTTTCTATGTTGAATATAGTTTTAATTTGCATTTCATCACTTTGGATTAAGCAATTCGATATGATTATGTTATTGTCTATGTTGTCGTGCCTTCTTATTTGTTTTGAGGCGTAGTTTTTCTTTTTGGGACCTCAGTGGATAAGAGTTAATAGCTGATCAATTTGGTTTTTCTTTTTGGGACCTCAGTGGTTTTTCTCCAGGTATGTTGATGATGGAAGACCCTTTTGGGAACATATAGTCAGTTCTCCTACAGGCTGCTCAGATTTGTAGTACTTTGAGGAATTTTATCATTACTATGTGACTGAAAAGGTGAGATAGGCTGTAATCAAAATGTTGTCAAACCTTCTTGTATGTTAGACCTTATAAAGTGCTTTATGTTTGCTAGGCTTGGCAGCTCTGTGACCCTGATGCTAAATATGTTTTTGAAGCATTGAGAAGGGTTGGTGTAAAAGCATTGTTGTATCCAACTTTGACACCGTCTTGACCACTTTTACAGGCCACGAAATGTGATCACTGGTTTGATGCGGTTGTTGTGTCTGTGAGGTGGGTTTCCATTTTGGATGAGCTGGTTTAGCTAAGCCTATCATTTAAGCTCTGAACCTGTAGTTAACGTACTTTGTATCCAAGCTTCAGCTATGGTTTTCCTATTAATCTTTGCTATTAAATTATGTTGTTTGGCTCCTACTAACAGTTGCGTGGAAAAGCCAAACCCAACGATATTCTTGAAGGCTGCGAGTGTTGGGCGTGAAACACAAGAGGCTGTACACATTGGTGATGACCGTAGGAATGATTTATGGGGAGCTAGGGACACAGGCTGCGATGCCTGGCTTTGGGGCAGTGATTAGGCAACATATATTAGTTTTTTTAACAACCAAATATACCATGTATTGATCATGTAGTGCAATTGTTAGGATTGATCTTAATTTGTTAAATATCAAAAATATTGTTGCTGTAGATAAATAAAGATCATATTTGATAGTATGCATCACTTTTATTTGGTTTTTCGTTGCAACGCACGGGCACCTTACTAGTACTATATTTATATTAACTTCTAAAAACTATTTTTATATAGTAAATAATTTTTTCTATAATACCTAACTTTTAAATAAAATATTTTTTTAAGACTGATCTATTAGTTGATTGTAGTAAATACTATAATGACTTCATTTATATCAGACAAAATGACACTTGAGTTTTTTTCTCCGTATAGTTTTTTGTAAACTGTTATTATTTATAAAATAAAACTAAAAATTATTGGTAAAAATTAATATGAACCGATCATAATTATCTGCTTGTATTAATCCATTGAGATGAGGTGGGCGGAGGTCTGGGTACCGGAGGCAGGTGGGACAATTAATAAAGAGGAGGGGTGAAAAACTCTAGAGTAAGGTTTTTTCCCAGAACTGCACGTGGCCACATGCATTATCCTCGCCGTCGTCTCTCTTCTAGCTCTCTCTCCGTCGGTCGCCGTCTTCCCCGAGCCACGCCGTCCGTCCGCGCCGCACCGGCTGGCTAAGGTGGGTCACATGAAAATTTGCAGACCTGTCCACTCTCATGAGATATTTGATCATGAAAAACTAAACCCATAAGGTAAAACCTAAAGGGAGTCCCTGTATCTCCAAGTCTCGATCGGCTCTTACAGAGACCACACCAGATACAATCTTCCAGATCCGCCCATGTAATTCAATCCATTGCACATGAACGCCGGACAGATTAAGTAATTAAGCTAACCAACATCTTCTTAATCCAAATCCGATTAAGCTAACCAGCATTCACGTGCTGCTGGCTCAATCATGCGTTCACCATGTAAACCCTAGCCATCTAGCTACCTCTAGCCAATCAGCCATCCAGCCCTCGGAACCCCTATAAAAGGCACCCTTCTCCCCGGGCTAGCGCCGTGCCTTGAGCTTCCTTTCACTCATCACTTAGCTAAGCTGGGAAGAAGCACGTATATAGAGTAGTGCGTAGAACATGGTGGCGGATAGGCAGCTCGCCGGAGCCGCCGCTCGTCCTCCCAAGATGGGGGAGGAGAAGCTGATCATCCGGTTGGAGAAGGTGCGGTTCATCGACATCCTGTCGCTGCTGCTCCTCCGGCGGCCCCTCGCCAGCTACCACTTCGTCGACGTCGGCGACCAGACCGCCGCCGACCTCGGCAGTGCGCCGGGCGAGTGGTTCGTCGCGCTCACCGCTCTCATCATGAAGGCGCTCGCAGCCGCCAAGTGGATCGGCGTCGCCGTCGAGTTCCTCCTCAACTTCCTCGCGCTCAACGGCGGCCTGCTCGGCATCATATGGAACATCTTCAGATGTACGTAACAAATTTACATATATGAGCGCTTAATTAATTACACACATAACATATACATAAGCAACTTGATGTTAACCCATGATCGATGGATATATATCAGCATGATCTTAATTCAACTTGAAATGAATACATAACACAGATTTTGAACTGAAGATGTACGGGTACATATACAAGCTCAAGCTGATGCTCAGCTTAAATTTGGTTATTTTCCAACTTTAACTCAACTTGAGTTATTAAAATGTACACACATGTCTAACTTATCAAAGGATCGGATCGTGCCAAAAATTAAGGATCGGTGAGAACGAATGGAACCATATATGCATGCTGACTGACTGCATTCCGGGTAACAATTGACAGCATGTGGTAAGTTTGTCTACAAGGACAACAGAACGGCAACATGATCTCTCTCTCTACATGTGTTCTCTTTTATATGGTTCTTTTCCATTTTTTTAACCTAGTGTCAAATATGTCGGGTGTTTTTTCTCAAGATTAATCAGGTCTAGTTGTTGTCATTCTAGCTTATTAATCAATAACAACGTGCATACAGTTAGCAGATCGATATATTAATTGTGTGAGAGAGAGAGACTACGTACCACTGGACTCCATCTCGACATTAATCACACGTTGCATTGCTTGTTGAATCACCTGATCGATCGATCAGCACGCGTGCATGAAACAGTTCATCCATTAACGCATATATTAATTCATAGGTAAGCTGGTGGTTCCGTTTAACCGGGAGGACCCCAACTTCCGGTCGATAATCGCGATGATCGACGGAAGGACGGAGCTGAAGCCGGGGAAGCAGCAGCTGCGGGTGGTCGGCTTGGAACCCTCCGGCGAGGCCGCGCCGCTCATCCGGCAGCAGTACCTCGACGGCGACCTGTCCGTCATGGCCGCCAAGATCGCCTACGAGAACGCTGCCTACATCGAGAACGTCGTCAACAATGTCTGGAAGGTATACTTCATAAAAAAAAATCGCTCTAATTGCATGTATAATTAAGCAATTAGAAGCGTCGAAGGCGCACACAATTAATCAGATCATATTTTTTTTCTCGAGAGACAACTACAGCTGAATTATTAGCCTAAAACCCTAAAATCTAACTAAGTTGAGCCTAAAAAATATACGAATGTTGTATAGCGATTCTCTTATTTTATTAAGTAACATCTAATTATGGATCTTAATTTCATATGCAATCTTTGCAGATGAATTTTGTGGGATTCTACAGCTGCTGGAACAGTAAGTAGTCTACGTACACGGATCGTATATACATTTCACGACGCATTAAATCGAATGAAATTAATTCAACGTCGGCAACATGTGTGCGTGATTTCATGCAGAGTTCATCAAGTCGGAGACTACGCAGGCGTTCGTGATGACGGACCGCGCCAAGGACGCCGGCACGGTGGTGCTGGCGTTCCGGGGCACGGAGCCGTTCAACAAGCAGGACTGGTTGACGGACGTGAACCTGTTATGCCCGGGCATGGGCGCTATGGGCCACGTCCACATCGGCTTCCTCATGGCGCTCGGCCTCCAGGAGGAGGACGTCAAGGACCCCAAGCGCGCCTTCCCCCCGGACGCCCCCAACGACGCCGGCGGCAAGAAGTTCGCCTACTACGAGCTCCGCTCCGCGCTCCGGGAGCAGCTCAAGAAGCACCCCAACGCGCAGGTGATCATCACGGGGCACAGCCTCGGCGGCGCGCTCGCCGCCGTCTTCCCTGCGCTGCTGGCGCTGCACGGGGAGAAGGACATCCTGGACAGGGTCCTCGCCCTGCGGACCTACGGGCAGCCGCGCGTCGGGGACGCGGCGTTGGCCAGGTACCTGGCCTCGTCGGCGCCCGGGATGACGTACCTGCGAATGGTGTACCGGTACGACATCGTTCCGCGGGTGCCGTTCGACGCGCCGCCGATCGCGAAGTTCGCGCACGGCGGGACGTGCGTGTACTTCGACGGGTGGTACGTGTGGCGGCTGCTCGCCGGCGACGTGCCGAACCCGAACTACTTCGACCCGAGGTACCTGCTGTCCATGTAAGGCAACGCGTGGGGGGACCTGCTCAAGGGGATGTTCCTGTGGACGAAGGAGGGGCGCGACTACCGCGAGGGCGCCGTGTCGCTGCTCTTCCGCGCCACCGGCCTGGTCATCCCCGGCCTCGCCTCGCACAGCCCCCGCGACTACCTCAACGCCGTCCGCCTCGGCCGCATGGCGCCCAAGCAAGCCTAGATCGATTGTCCAATGCAGAGATCTGGAGAGAGATCGATATGAATAAATTGTTTTTGAGTGTCCTGTGTGCGTGCGAGCTACTGCGCGTGTTCAGTTAATTTCCCTGTCTATCTTGTTAATAATCGAAAATAATGCCCAGTTTTTTTATTTTTTTGAACGGTGAATGTCCAATTTTAGGTTGGCGTGTTTGGTTTTTGAAGCCAAGGTTTGTCACAGTTCACCACACACGAATTTCTTCAGACGAGTCTGACCAAGTTAGGACTCTGTTTGGTTACTGGAAGCGACCTTGATTCACTCAACACGTACTGACCATTCACTCAACTAATCCATGGCTAGCGGTAGGTATCCGATTCTCAAATCTCCTGTCCTGCACTAAGTTGCGTGAGCCCTGCATATATGCTTGTCGCGCGCTCCTAAGTTCAGATTCAGAAGTCATTTTAAATGAAGTGACTTCTTAATATAAAATTTTTTTACTTTCTCGATCTCTCTTGTAATCAGCTAGAAACCATAATACTTTTAAACAAGGCCTAATTGTAGCAAAACTTGGCCGGAGAGTTAAGCATGTTTATATTGGCTACAACAAATATCTTTTGGTTATGATTTATAGTCTTTGGTTGAAAATAAACAGTAGTGCATTTTAGAAGAGGACATGAGCGGTTAGAAAAATAAGAGAGAGATATGTACACGAGACGGGAACAAGTGGAGTAACGTGTGTGATGCACCCGTAACTCCCTGTATTATCTCTGAAGCAAGAGAAGTGCAAAAACTACTTCGAGAAGTCAGATATTTATATTAATTTCTAGATTCTTTGAACAAAAATTAGAAATAGAACCTAATATCAACAGATCCTAGGTAGCTAGGACAATTAAACAGTTCATGCATTGACGTGATTCTGACCTTTTCTGACATGGAGAAATAAGGACAGATCTAGAATCAATTCTTCCCTGATGAAGAGCCAAAGCTACCTCTGGAGATGGAGGACAGACAGACGGAATATGAGCCGGGTCGGACAAACAGGCACTGCTACTGTTACTACAGCTAGCTTAGGGGAAATCCCATTCGATCCATCGGTTAACTGTTAACTGTTGCTGACATCCAAAAGCTGGATCAAAGGCCACGGTTTTCTACTTCATCGACCGGACGTTGTTCCTCTAAAAAAAGTTCACCGGATAACGACGACGCTAAACGTACAGGAGTAGATGTCTGTTTCTAAGGTGATTTATGTGGTGCTCATTCTGGTTTAAAATCAGTTTCAGTTTTTAGTTTCAGTTTTTTTTCATTATTCAGTAATTTTATCTTTTTTCTGATTGTTTTTAAATTTTTTTGACTTTTTTTTTCTTGTATTCTTTTGCATTGTATGTGATGGGCTAACATGTTTTTTTTTCTATTTTTAATTTTTTAAATTTAATTATGCCAAATAAATCAATTCAGCTACAGTAAAAAAATAAAACAGCTACAGTAAAAAAAAGCATAAACTAACGTAATTCCGAACGCCCCTAATACACGTTTTGTTCTTCATGGCTATGAGACGAGGATATCTCAAGCAGAAATCGCAAAAGAGTTTACATTCGGTTGGGTTTGACAAAAGCTCAATCAAGGCCAAGCCCCAGCGTATCCACAGGATCAGCACAAATGAAATCGTAAAGTTCTATGCAGGTGTTGATGTATATAGTATATCATTCGATCTGGAGGCCTAGAGTCCTGGCGCCATGTAGAGAAATCATCCATCATGTAATCTTGAAAGAAATTGTTGTGTGCGTCCATCGGATAATCAACCCAGTGCAGAATTTACGCCTTTTGTTTTCTAGGAGGAATAATTTGGCAGTGCAGTCATCTCGATTACGGCTCCGTTTATTTCGGTTCAAGATTTTGACTTCTGACTTTTTACTATTAATGCTTCGCTTATTTTAGCTTAAGTTTTTGGTTTCTGACTTATTTTTTTTATTTTTAGATTTTATCTTTTTCGTATTTTTTTGGTTTTTTTCGTATTCATTTGTATTATACGCGATAGGATAACCTATTTTTTCTATTTTAAAATTTAATTATATCAAATAAGTCACATCAGTTACAGTACAAAATAAATCAATTACAATAAAACTTTAGCCATAAGCTAGGCTTATTCAACCCAAATGAGCGTCCCCTAAGTCTTACGAGTCATAGGTTCAAATCTATGGGAAGGAACGAAATGCCAAGAATATTTAGTACAAAGTGATTACACCAACTATGTTAATCATTAAAATCGTATCTAAGTATCTCTTTTTATAAATTATTACTATTTATAAATCAAAATTAAAAGATTATATGAGCGGGTCCTAAGCCTTATGAGTAACAGGTCATAGGTTTAAATCTATGAGAAGGAACGAGAAATGCCACAATATAACAGCACAAAGCGACTACTTTGATCACCAAAATCAAGGAGGCCGCCAGGTGCCTGGCAGGAGCAAAGAAACTGGCGGAATTCAGACCGGGAGAATAGCGATTAATTAGTTCTATGTTTTTTTTCTTTTTCTCCCCCATTACTGGCTCTTGAGCCAAAACTCTGTTTACTTCTACTCTATCAATATAATAGGCAAGTCTCTGCCCTGTTCGTTTAAAAAAACAGGTTCAAATCTCGAAGAGTAATAGTGCAAAATCCACACGAACAACTCATCCACTGTGTTTGGTAGGACTATTCTTCTCATCAGCTAGAGACACATGTACAATGATACATCGCCAGGCTATGCTATGGTTGGTAAAAGAATTTGCGGCTTGATAGGGAAGTAGGGCAAGCTTTTGGCGCCAGTCAGTGTCTGAGATGATGGACTGGTTGTGAGAAAGAAATGAGCGATTTTAAGGAAAAAACTGACTCAATGAGATGCCCATTCAGCTAACAAGGGTTTCAGTGCATGGAAAACGGAACCCATCTGTCTATCTATGGCTGTACTAATTTGAGGCTCCTCATAAGTCCTTGCATCAATCCTAGATGGTAAAAACTAGAAATTCTCACTATCAAGGATATAATAATCCTCGTATTATTACGTCATTATATTCTTCGAGTATACCTTTTATTGATAAGGGAAAGTTTTCACAGGATAGTCGTAAGCTATTCTACGACCACTCATTAGTCGTAAGTTCTTCTATGAATACTTAGTCGTAAGTCCTTGTACGGTCGAATAGTCGTAAGTCCTTCTGCGACTATGTAGTTGTAAGTTGTTCTACAGCCACCTTGTGGTCGTGGGCTTTCCTGCGACCGGTGTATCTTCGACTAGTTTGTCTATGATAGCCTACCGCGTCGTGGGTCCGTCTGATAAAATAATTAGAATGTACATTTATTCTTAATAACAATGCATGATCCTTCTCTGACAATAACCTCCGCACGACAAATGGATACCACATCTCTTTGACAATAACTTCCGTCAGGTAGTTATCTCCCAAAATATTGAGACTCTTTTGGCGTGAGACAATGGCCGTAGCGTCATCAACTATATAAGGATTGATGTTGGAGGAGAAAGAGATCCCCCGATCGATTCCACTTGAAGCAAGACATAATGCAAATCATTTCGCATTACTCTCAGTTGTAATTCATTCTCTGAGCAATAGTTACACAGGAAGTAGGGTTGTTATTCTCCCAGGAAAAGGCTCGAACCTGTATAAAAATTTCTATGTCTCTTCTCTGTATGATCGTAGCCTGGACCTCACGAGTTTCCCCGAATCTAAATAAATCATATGTAAGATCGGTATTAAAACACCGATAGTTGACGTCATCTGTTGGGAAATTTTTTTCCAAGACTCTGATAATCTCCTTGTCGGCAAGTTTTCTTTCTTTTTTATGTCCTCATGGCAGGAAAATAGAATGAGGAGAACTGGTTTGACCTGGCCGAGTACGCAGACCTTGACATGCAAGCCTGCTACAAGTACGAGCAGACAATGCTTGCTTCCGATGGTGAGCAGAGAATTGGTAATCGTGACTCTCCGGTTGTCCTAGTACAAAATGTGGCTGGGTCCTTGCAAGTCCGTCCACACTCTTGCATGGCTCAATTCTGGTTGAAGATGGTTATAACCAAGACTTCCCCTTTCTAGAGGGGTTTATTCCTGGCTGCGAGGATCTGTCGTTCAACGGTTCCTCAAGCTAGGAGGCATTAGACATGAGTTAAGATTTTGTTCAGGAGGTCTTTGCCCTCCCCACAGATATTGATCACTCTCTCGAAGGAAGCCCTTATGATACTATCCGCCGATCACACTCTACCACCTCTCGTGAGGATGACGAGAAGACCTCCGGTGATGAGCCAGGTCTGTTCTTTGATGACCGTAGGAGATATCTAAGAAATAATCGCTCTCCTTTAAGATGGCGTCAACCGGCCTCAGACATTAAGGATCAAGAGACTGTTCAGAGAAGGCGATTGGTAGCCCAGAGGTCTTTGCCTAGGCGCACCTAGTACCAGTCTAAAGAGGCTAAAGAGCTTCAGCTCATCAATGACATGCTCAAGAACTTGACCCAAGAACTCGCTTAAGCGCGAGGCTATGACCACTTCGCCGAAGGGATCGCGCAAAGACTCCACAGCATGATGGCTAGACTCGAGCAGCCTCGCTGATATAACTCCAAGAGTCGGGCAGATACGATCGTATCTAGTTGTTCACAGAACTCACCTCACAGGAATTGATATGATGACAGGTCACGTCGATCCCTTAACCATAATTCTAGTTAGAGGAGAGTTCCTCAAACGACTTTGGATCAGTGGGTCTACCGAGGAGGTGATCGATCACCACTTCGGGCAAGGAATATGCAGCAGTAGATGCAGTACGAGGAGTACTACCTTCTGACCACCACACAACTGCGGTGTAAGTAGTAGGAGGTGGCGAAAATGTCATGACCAACTACATTCCGACGGTACTCAAAGGGTATGCTTGGTCGTGGTTGCTTAATCCACCACTTAAGTCGATCCACTCATGATAACACCTCTGTGAATTTCTGTTAGCCAACTTCTAAGGCACATACAATCGTCCTGAAAAAGAGGATGACCTGCACCAAATGCGGCAAAACAGCAATGAGACCCCACGGCAATTCATCAAACACTTTGGTCAGGTCGTAACTTGATTTCAGATGCATCTGATGCTTCTGTCATTAGGGCATTCAAATAGTGGGTCTGCAATAGGAGATTTATAGAGGACATCGCCTTGAATCCTCGAACCACCATCACCGAGCTCTTTAAGATGGCTGACCGTTACAGACTGCTGCTAAAGTGGTTGAATGGACTAAAACCATTGATCAGGTTAACCGAAGTTCCAAAGAGGAAGGCGAAGGCAGTAAGGGGAAGAACATGGCTAAGAAGTCCAAGAACAAGGCCAAAGGTCAGAAGCCTCACACCAGAAGTTCGAAGGAAGTATTGGCTGTGGGAAATAAAGAGCCACGAAACCCTAGGCAATACTCTGATCGGGGCAAAGGCAAAGCTTCCGTATAGAAAGACAACAAGCCGAGATGGTGCCCTCTCCACAAGAAGGAGGGGCACGGCCTTTGTAATTTCTGAGTTTTTCAATGAAAACTCGAGGACTATTACTCTGGTGAAGGGCCACTCCCTACGCTGGCAGAGGTAGGACAATCGAGTGGTTAGAAACAATCAGAAGATGATGATGAGGAGATGTCATTCTAGGATCCAAAACATACCATCGAGCATATCTATAAAGGATCCACGACATATGAGTCAAAGTGACAGTACAAGGCTATCGAACATGAGGTAAATTCTATTGACACTACTCTTGTCAATAATCTTCCTAAGTGGTCGAAAGGCACCAACTCTTTTTAGAAGAGTGACTGCCCAATCCCTTCGACTCGACCAGGTCGGTTTTCGACCATGGTCGAGCCCACCATCAACAACTGTCGAGTGAATCACGTGTTGATTTATGGTGGCAGTTCTTTGAATATTTTATTTGTAAGTGCTTTGGACGAGATGCAAGTTCCTAATACCAGAATAAGGCATCTACGGTACTTATTTCATGGAATTGTATTGGGCTCTTTGGCCAAACCCATGGGCCAAGTTTCTCTGCCTATTATGTTCGCATCTCCGAGCAACTTTAGAATAGAGAAAGTCCCTTTTGATGTGGTTGACTTCGATACAGTGTATAATACCATACTCGGACAACCAACTCTGGCGTGCTTTCTGATCGCTCCTCACTATGCATGCCAATGTCTTAAGATGGCAGGTCCTAAGGGAGTAATCACAGTTAATTGTGATAAGAAAATGGCACTTACATGCAACCGCAAATCCCTCGAGATGATTGGCCAGTTACCGACTCAAGAAGGTACCAAGGTGTAGCCTTTGACTAAGCACTCGAAGCCTAAAGCTACATCGAAGCTGAATGAGGATGTCAAGGAGGTTTCTCTAGACCTAGTGAAGCCTTTGAAGACCGTTCACATCAGGAATACTTCCGACCCCACATAGGAACATGCCCTCATCACTTTCCTCTAGGCAAACATAGATGTGTTAACGTGGTAGCTATCCGACATGCCCAGGGTCCCCAGGGAGATAATCGAGCATAGTCTAGCTCTACAGCCTGATAAGAAGCCTGTAAAACAGAAATTATGGAGATTTGCATCAGATCGATGTGAAGCTATCAGATCAGAATTAGACAAGCTACTAAAAGCAAGCTTTATAAGAGACGTCAATCACTTAAAGTGATTGGCTAACCCTATAATGGTTAAGAAGTCTAATGGTAAGTGGCGTATGTATATTGATTATACTGACTTAAATAAAGTTTGTCCAAAAGATGATTTCCCGCTTCCTTGTATTGATCAACTGTTTGATTCTACTATTGGTTGTAAAATATTAAGTTTTCTCGATGCATGCTCTGGTTATCACCAGATTAGTTTGTCTTTAGAAGATGAAGAGAAGACCATATTTATTACACCATTTGAAGTATTTTGCTATGTTAAAATGCAATTTGGTTTGAAAAATGTTGGTCTAACTTTTCGGTGTTTGATGCAATTGATTTTTATTCATCAAATAGGCCCAAACTTGGAGGCCTACATTGATGATCTGGTCATAAATAGCATCAAACGACGTAATCACATTTCAGATCTGCAGGGGACTTTCAACAACCTCAGAAAGCACTGCTTAACACTCAATCCTAAGAAGTGTGTGTTCAAAGTTTCTTCAGAAAAGTTGGTAGGATTTCTTGTTTCGGCAAAAGGTATTGAGGCAAATCCTAAAAAGATTAAGGCCATCGAGCAGATGCATCCTTTGACCACAAAGAAAGGAGTTCAAAAAATCACTGGATGCATAGTGGCTTTAAGTCATTTCATCGTATGACTGGGAGAAAAAGGACTTATTTTCTTTAAGCTTCTACGGAAAGGGTTTCGAGTGGTCCAAATAGGCTAACGACGCCTTCGAGGATGTTAAGAGATATCTCATGAGTTCTAGTTTTCTTGTTTCTCCGAAACTAGGTGAGACACTTCTAATATATCTATCCGCCATGCTACAAGTAGTAAGTGCAGTGCTGGTTGCAGAGCGTGAGAATGTCCAATGACCAGTCTACTATGTAAGCAAAGTCTTACATGGACCTAAGGAGCGCTACCTTCAGGTCCAAAAACTTTTATATTTCCTCCCCATGTCTTCGAGGAAGCTAAGGTATTATTTTTAGATACACAAAATTATTGTGATGTTCAAGTTTTCCTTAGGAGAGATCCTCCAGAATAGGGAAACAGCGGAACGCGTGGCAAAATGGTCGGCAGAACTTAGGGAGTTCAACGGTCATTTTGTGTCCCGAACGGATGTTAAATCCCAGATCTTGGTAGACTTTGTCATTGACTGTACAAATCTTAAACCCGTTCGGGAATCCCAGTACAACTCACAAGACCAGTGGACGATGTACTTTGATGGGTCGCTTACGCTAAGTAGCTTGAGGGCTGGGGTGGTCCTGGAATCCCCCGCAGGCAAGACCTTAAAGTATATCATTCAACTACACTTTCTAGCCACTAATAATGTGGATAAATACAAAGGTTTGTTGGCTGGCACACGAGCCACGAAAGCGCTCAAGATTCATCGACTACTTTTGAGAGGAGACTCTCAACTAGTCATGAGGTAGATGCCGCACAAGATAATACCATGTTGATCACACCTTGTTGTGATTTTCTATAGCGCGAGGATGATCACACCATGTTGGTAAAGTTGTATAAACTCTATAGAGTGTAAAACTATTCGAGTAATCGTATCCCCAGTTATGGATAATGCTCAGTGATTTCACACGAAGGGTAAATGTTTTATAAAAAAACTTGGTTGGGATAACTTTGAAAAGTGAATGGTTAGTTCATGAGTAGTTTAATGTGGTTGACTTCATTCCTTTGATTAGTTACTTATTATCATTTTCTTTAAAGTTTGCCTTCAATCTAGTTATTGTATTTACTTTACTTTGTTGCTTTCTACAAAATAACATTTTAGCTATCACTTGGTTTACCTTACATATTATATTGCATCTTTGTTATAAATGACTTGTTGAGTACCAATGTACTCACAGTTTTATACCTACTGTTGCTCAGTTGAGGAGGAGGAACCATATCAGCAAGGGGTCCCAGGAGGAGGATACTTCAACGACTTCATAAATTAGGAATTCGCTTCCCAGTCGATTGCCTGTGAGCATGTTGAATGACTACTATATTTATTTCTATTTTTCACTACTAGTTTCTTAAGACCTTCAAGTTAGTAAGTTGTAGGTTTTTTCATAAGATCATACTCTGATAATTATTAATATATGAGTCTTTTCCTTTGTTAATCGTGCATATGATCGATAGTTTATCTATATTTATACTGTGTGTACTAGCGTGATCATGGACTAGTGTGGTATGCACAGAGAATGCGGCATTTGCTGGTCCATGGCGCCGACGCTGGATTGGTCTTCCCTATCAATGCAATCACAGCTTGCACGCTTGTGTTGAATTGTGAATGAATTAAGATGGCATGGCCACATTGGCACTTTTATTTGTGGGTGAAATGGATCACCAATAAGGGTTCTCATTACCGGTTTTAAAATTTTATTAGGGGACTGATAACATCGAGATTATTGATAATCAAAAAATTTTGGAGGATTTCTGGCCAAATTTTCAAATCAAAATTTGAATTAAAAGAATTGGCTGAAAATCGGTTGAAAATATTGGTCAAAATTTTGAAAACAAATTTTGTCAAAAATTTCTTCTATATTTGACAAAATTCATACAAAATAAATATTTCAAAACTAGATTGAATTTTAACCAGGGATCACCGGTAAAACTGATATTTTCGGCTACTAGCCGAAAATCGGTTAGTAATGAGAACCTTGGGGACAAAGATGGATGCTACTGCATCAAAGGGAAGGCAAGAAGGGCAGGGCCATTATTATCCAATACAAAAATACATATAATGGGTATATACAGGAGTGGCCCTTTTGTGAACAACACTAGTTTGTAGTGCTATTTTCATGAGAAGTAACTCTACGATAGTATTTCTCTAAATCAGCCACTTTACAATGTCATGTATCAAATTTTCCCTCGATCGCCCTAGCATCTCACCCTTGGACCCAACTATCAATCCCTTACAACCAAGACTACCAACTTGTAATAGACTCAACTACTCTAGTGTCGTGTACACAATGCAATTTTAGTTAAGGGGTTGTCTAGGGGTTACTTAGATGATTTCTCACAAGAGACAAGTCAATTTCAAAGGTAATGATCCATGGAAAACCCTAATCCTCACCCCCCTATCCACCCATCGCCGCTCCCCCCTTCCTCTCACATCCCCTTCTCTGTGCTCCACTGCCAATTCATCTGCCCCCACACTCCCTCAACACACCTACGCTTCCCTCTTGCCACGTCATTGTACACCTCCGCCGCTCTCTCCCTCTCTCTGCTTCGCCTCGTCTAAAAAATTGAATCTTATTGGGCCCACCCAATGGAGCCCTTGCTGGGGCACAAATCATGATGCAAATCAAAAGTAGGAATTAATATGACTTTTTTCCTAAAATAAAACACTTGGCTAATACCACATGACATTGCACATTCATGTATAGGATTAGATCCCCTGGAGTCCATCTATGGTTATGCTGGTTGATTCCACGTGATCTAACACTTCAAATTTTACTCTTGAAGAGAGGAACTTTTGCCCCCAAATCCTTGTGCAGATTTCCAAACGTTGGATTGAAATTAAACATATGATTAATAAAACTTATACCTAAGATTGATAGTAATGCATGTGGGCTGTGACATTCATGGTATCCTTGTCGTCTCAATGAACAGAGTTGGGCATGACGAACTGGAAGCAACCCTCGGGATTGGGCAGACCATTGGAGAGATTAATGCATGCCACTTTGAAATGGGATTGCTGGTAATGGCGGTGGTACAGATCACCACTACTGTAGCTGTAGCGCGTGTAGAAGAGCCAGAGCTCGTATTCTGTAACATCCTGTTTTTTCGTCAATTTTAAAACCATGATTTTAAAAATGAATTTTCCAAAATTTTCTGAAATTAATTCAAGCTTCAAATGAATTTTTAGAATTTTCAAAGATTTAATATGATTAAAATAAACATTAACATAAGCTGGAAATATTTTATTTGGGTTCTTCAGGTCTCAAGGAATTTTCTGGTATGTTTGGTGAATTTTTGGGATTTATTTGCTATTTTCTAGAGCTTTTAGAAGTTTATTTGAATTTCTAGAAAAAGAAAAGAACTTGTAAAATTTCCCCGCCACCCGATCCCCTCCTCCCCGCCACGCGTCACCCATCCCCCACTTTTGACGGCCGTCGTACCCTTTCCGCGCACCCGCTCTTGCGCGCCGGTCGGTAGCCTCCCGCGCGTCGCGCATCCGCGCCGCCACGCGGAGGCACCAGCGCGCCCGCGCCCCGTCCCCCCTCAGCCGTCCGATCTTCGCGTCGCCTTGTCCCAGCCGTCGGATCTACCCGGCCGCGAGTAACCCTAACCCTAAGTGCCCGTTTGCCCTCGCCGTCCGATCACTCGCGCGTGACATCTGGACCGTCCAAACCCGATCCGAGCCGCGACCCGCGTCGTAACTGATCCGAGCTCCTCGGTTCGCGTGATAAAACCCGTTGCCCCACCTCGGTTCGCGTGCCAGCTCGTCGCCGCCGTCGAACCCTAGTCCCCGCTCTCCCGCGCCGTCGCCGCCGTTCCCAGGCTGCCTCCCCTGCCTTCCCCGCGGTCGCCGGAGTTGTCGCCGTCGCCGGAGTCCCGCCGGTGAGCCCCCTCCGCTGTTTCGCTTCTCCGCGTCGCCCGTCGCCTCCTTCTTCGCCGGACGCCGCGCCTCGCATCGCCCCTCGCGCGACGCGCCCAGCACGCGTCGCCGATCTGTTCCCCGCGCCGGCCACGCGTCGTCGTCGCCTACGCTCCCGCCCGCGCCGCGTGACGCGCGACGCCCGCGCGCGCGCGCCGCGCCTGCGTCGGCGATCCGCCCGTCGCCCGCGCCCGCGCTGCTCCATCGCTGCCGTCGCCTCAGATCTGGATCGACGCCCCAGATCTCGCCGCGTGTCGCCTCCGCGACCGTCGGATCCCCGCCGCCGCCCGCGCCTCGTAAGCCCTAGGCCACGTCAGCCCTAGCTGACGTGGCATCGCACGTGGCATGCCACATCAGCGCCGCGTCGGAGAGACGCCCCGGTGCCACATGGCGCCACGTCGGCCGCCACGTCACCGTGCACGTGGCGGCATATCTTCTTTGCACGTCGACCCTAAGCGTGCGCGTCGGCCGCCGCCCGCGTGCAGCATTCCGTGGGCCGAGTCCACGGTGGACCCAGTTTCCCGTGCGCCCGGTCCACAGCACAGTAATTTTTCTGATTTTTCCGATTTAATTTATGTTTAATTTTCCGAGAGCCCGTTCTCCTCCGTCCTAGCTCCGATTGACCCCGTTCTTTTTTCTAAATTCATCTAAAATCGAGCTCTAGCTGTTGGTTCTAGTTTTGTGATTTTTGGAGTTCATTTACTTATCATTTTATGTGTTTATTTGGTTTTGGTCGCTTTCTCTCTCGCTAGATTCGGATTCCGGAGGAGCAGGTTCCGCGCCCGAAGACCAGGAGTACCTCGCTGAGCATAACCAAGGCAAGTCGTGTCCTTTGATCATGTTGAACCCAGTTTGTAAATCTATTATTTAATTATTTTATTTTAAATTACATTGCATTGCTACTTTTATTCAAACTTTCGTACTGGTAGTTATTGTCCCAATTGAGTTCATCCCTCTTCAATAATTTGTAATGCCAGGATACCATTGTCACCATAGGTTGGGAAACTTACTAGTGATGTATGATTATTGTCACATGGGTTGTACGAGTAGATGCTTAGTTTTGCTTATAATTGCGAATGGTCTTATCATCACATGTTAACATTTAATTTGATTTAATGATATATGGAACTGTGGTTGGTGCCACGTTTAATTAAATTTGTGCCACGTCATTGGTGTGTCGTTGGCTTGATTATACAAATTTAGTTTTTGCACTCGGGCGAGTGATCGTGCAGTAAAGGAGGAAGTGCAGATGTACTTTGGGGGATGTGGTAGTCTCGCCCGGGTAATGTTAAGGACTTAACTTTGTACGCCATTGATCTGAGCTTAATCGTGCAAACCATATGTCTAGTATGAGATAGACCTGGCTGATTAATTTGTAATATTTCAATTCAATTCAGCCATTGTGATGAACATGGTTGCTGATTTCCATGTGGCGCAAGGGGGGTGTGATGCGAAACCCTAGCGGGCAAGATTGGGTTGAGGTAGAGCATTGTAAAGGCCTTGTTGTGATTTTCCTGAGATCGAGGCTAATCATATCGTGTGGGTACAGTTGTGCAACCTCTGCAGAGTGTAAAACTATTCGAATAGCCGTGTCCTCGGTCATGGACATTGCTCGGGGATTTCACACGAGGGTTAGTATTTCACTTATAACTTGGTGGTATATGTTGGGAGTGGATAGGTAGTTCACTTTGGGTTTAGCTTGTCAATTGGTGTTCACAAGTGATTCATGTTTATTCCTTTGATTATTTATTATTACTGTTTTCAGTTAACTTTCGCTTTAAAGTTATTCATATTATTTCATTGTGAAATGCCTTTACACAAATTAACCTTTCAGCCTTCCCTTGGTAAGCCTTGCATATTATATTGCATTCATTTGTTACAAACGACTTGCTGAGTACCAATGTACTCACGGCTTTACGCCTATGTTGCTCAGTTGAGGGAGAGGAGTACTATCAGCAGGAGATTCCAGAAGGAGAGTACTACGACGACTTCACGGATTAGGTTTCGTTCTCCACTCGATAGCCTGTGGCTTGTCGATTGGCTGCTACACTTTATTTTGGTTTTCCGCTGCTATTTTTGTTAAACCCTTCCGGGTAGAGATATTGTAAGCTTGGCTATAAGGTCGTACTTTTGATATTTTATCGATATTCGAGTTTTCCTTTATTATTAATGCGTGTATGACTGTGATGATATCTATGTTTGACTGTGTGCACTAGCGTGATCCTGGACTAGTGCAATTTACACAGAGAGACCGAATTTGCATATTCGGGTCTCGACAGAGATGGTATCAGAGCCATATCGACTGTAGGACGAAGCCCTAGTTAGATTGGTCGTAGCCCAAAAATTTATTTTCTAAATTAAACCAACTAAATATGATATTTAGTAATATCCTTATCTTCTTACCTCATTCTTAAGGATTCTTGTCTCTCGCCTCAACTCTTGCAAAAATCTGTTTTTATAAAGTTATGAACTGATCTTTTCTTTATAAGTGCATTAGATGTCCCAAGCTTCTTACAGCCCGACAGGAGGATGGAGATCACTTCTACGCGTTCTGTTGCGGAGCCTCGGATTGAAGAGATTGCCCGTCTACCTCACCAAGGATGAGAAGCATAAGGGTCAACGTATCGGAAGCATCTCCAGGCTATACTTCACCACCTGAGTCGGCAAGCAAGTTATACACCACAGCTTCAAGAATGCCGGTGCTAGTGGAGAGATGTCAGCACAAGGAGTTGCGCAAAAAGCCATCCGTCGCCTTTGCAAGCTATACAAGATCAACATGGCGGACTTCGTCAGGAAGTTCAAGGAAGCGATGCGGAGTCACCCTAGACTACGGGCGATGCAGGAAGAGCCCGACGCGATGCGCGGTACCTCTACCGTCGCCTACACCGTCGATCCCGGAGGAGAGACGTCGTATCACCGGAGATCGTCAAGCATATCTTCGGCAATTCCGCCCGCTCGATTCGGTCCGGTCGAGAGCGATGCGCGCCGATCCGCCTTTCGTGGGTTGTCTACGCGATCGAGAGGGCGATTGGGTCCATTCAGTTGAGAAGAAAGCGAACTTGGCTCTGCAAGCGGAGAGAAGGTATTATATGCAGCACATCGCTTGAGGGACCAGCAGCAGAGTGGTGGGAGAACTACTGTGCTGCCCATGAGAACCAGAACAACATCACTTGGAAGGAGTTCGCCAAAGCCTTTCATACTGCCCACGTCATCGATGGAGTGGTCGAAATGAAGAAGGATGAGTTAGGAATTTGTGAGAGGAACACATCGGTGAGTGAATATCTCAATAAATTCACTCGGTTGGCTCGCTTCACGCGCTGGAGGATGTAGCGTCGGATGCGGCTCGCGAGAAGAGGTTCAAGAAGGACTTGAACCCGGCTTTAAAAGTGCAAGTCGGCAACGCGACTATGTCGATTTTCAGCGATTGGTGGATAAGGCCATTCTCATTGAGGAGAGTCGCGCGAGCTCGAGGAGTCTCGCAAGAGGAGGATGATCGGCGAGGGTCACGCGATCGCACGATCCTAGAGGCCTCGTTTTGGTTCCTACCGGCTGCCACGAGTGCCACAGCGGCGGCGGCAGCGATCGTCGGCTTTGGGACCCGGCTCGAGCGCCACGTCGGTTTGATCGAGATAAGCGTCCCAGTGGTTCCAGTGGTCAGCAGCAGCAGAAGAGCAATAACTCAGCAGCATCTGTCACTTGCTTCAAGTGGCATGAGGTGGGACACTATGCTAGCAAGTGCCCTCAGAGGCAAGCCCCGACGCCAGTTCGCTTCGACTTGGGAGCCATACCCGGTCGTACTCCTACCCGAGAGCGGGGCGAGAGCACCCGGCATCGGGAGCAGGCGGCGGGACGCGGTGGTGAGGTCGAGTGAACCACGTCACCGCAGAGGATGTTCAGGCAGCACCAGACATTGTGATCGGCACGTTCCTAGTACATTCAGTTCCTGCCACAGTTTTATTTGATTCTGGAGTTTCGCATTCGTTTGTTTCTCGGAGTTTTGCTTTAAAGCAACAATTGAAAACTGTTGCTCTTGAATCTGTTCTTTTAATTCAATCCTCCGGATCCGAGTTGAGATCCAACCTAGGTTGTCGAGTCGAGATAACCATTCGGGGAGTTGAGTTGGTGACTGATTTTGTTGGATATGCGGTTCCTAGATGTAATCTTGGGAATGGATTGGCTTGACGGCGAGCAATGTTAGATTGTGGGAGCGAGCGATGACCTTAACCAATTCAGGTGGGGTTAAGTGCGATTAGCGACCGAGTGTCGGCGAGCAGTCATGGTTTGCGAGCAAGGTGATCGATTGGAGGATGTACGGTTGTCGTGAGTACCGGCGTGTTTCGAATGATCTTCCGGTATGTCGTGAGAGAGAGGTTGAGTTTTTGATTGAGCTTGTACCAGGTACCGCTCCGATTTCCAAGAGACCCTATCGGATGCTAGCTAATGATCTAGCGGAGTTAAAGAAGCAAATTCAGGAGCTTTTGGATAAGGGTTATATCAGACCGAGTTCGTCCCCATGGGGAGCGCCAGTGTTGTTCGTCAAGAAGAAGGATGGTAGTCAGCGCATGTGTGTGGACTATAGAGCACTTAATGAGGTCACTATCAAGAATAAGTACCCTTTGCCCAGGATTGATGACCTGTTTGATCAGCTTAAGGGAGCAGGAGTTTTCTCTAAGATTGACTTGAGGTCAGGATATCATCAGATGAGGATTCGCAAGGAGGATATACCCAAGACAGCCTTCTCGACTCGTTATGGTTTATACGAGTTCATAGTGATGTCTTTTGATTTGACCAATGCCCCAGCTTATTTCATGTATTTGATGAATAAGGTGTTCATGGAGTATTTGGATAAGTTTGTCGTTGTGTTCATCGACGACATTTTGATTTATTCCAAGGATGAGAGAGAGCATGAGGAGCACCTGAGATTGGCATTGCAGAAGTTGAGGGATAATCAGTTGTATGCTAAGTTCAGCAAATGTGAGTTTTGGATGAAGAAAGTCGCCTTCCTAGGGCATGTGTTGACAGCAGAAGGAGTCACAGTTGACCCTGGAAAGGTGAGTGGTGTGTTGGATTGGCAGTCGCCCACTTCAGTTACCCAGGTAAGGAGTTTCCTGGGTATGGCAGGATATTATCGTCGCTTCATTGAGGATTCTCGGTGTAGCGGACCCTCACGCGATTGCTTAAAAAGAAAAGAAGTTCGCTTGGACGCCAGAATGCGAGGAAAGTTTTCAGAAACTTAAGGAGAGTTTGACCACAGCCTCAGTGCTTGTGTTGCCTGATATTAATAAGGATTTTGAGATATATTGCGATGCCTCTCGCAAAGGTTTTGGGTTGTGTCTTGATGCAAGACAAGAGAGTGGTAGCTTACGCCTCACGCCAGTTGAGACCGCATGAGGAGAACTACCCTACTCATGATTTGGAGCTAGCAGCCGTAGTGCATGCTTTAAAGATTTGGCGTCATTATCGATGGGTAATAGATGTGAGGTTTACGGATCATAAAGTCGAAATACATCTTTACCAGTCAAGCTTAACCTCGGCGAGAGGAGGTGGTTAGAGCTGATAAAGGATTATAATGTTGGCATACATTATCATCACGGGAAAGCCAATATTGTTGCAGATGCCTTGAGAGAAGGTATCCGCAATTGATGATGGTTCGAGAGAGTCGACCAAACATTGCATGAGGAATTTCAGAAGCTTAGCCTAGAGTTGGTTGAGCAAGGATTTTTGGCAGCTATGGAGATGCAGCCTACCTTGGATGGTCAGATTCGTCAGGCTCAGTCAGATGAGGAGGCATTTCAGCGGATCAGAAAGAACCTAAGTGAAGGTAAAGAGTCAGGATTTTCAGTGGATGACCAGGAAACCTTGTGGTTCAAACAACGTTTGTGTGTGCCCAGTAAGCAAAAACTAAAGGATGTGTTGTTAAAAGAGGCTCATGAGTCGCTGTATTCGATTCATCCAGGCAGTACCAAGATGTACCAAGGCATTAAGGATAAATATTGGTGGCCAAGCATGAAGCGTGAGATCGCTGAGTATGTAGTCCTTTGCGATGTTTGTCAGAGAGTAAAGGCAGAGTATCAGAGACCCGCAGGCTTGCTGCAGCCATTGAAAGTTCCCGAGTGGAAGTGGGAAGAAATTGGTATGGACTTCATAGTTGGTCTGCCTAAGACCAAAGAGGGCTATGATTCGATTTAGGTCATTGTAGACCGATTGACCAAAGTTGCTCATTTCATTCCCGTTAAGACAACCTACAGTGGTGACAGATTGGCAGAGTTATATATGTCCAGGATTGTCAGTTTGCGTGGTGTGCCCAAGAAGATTGTGTCAGATCGTGGATCGCAGTTCACCTCTCGTTTTTGGGGTAGTTTCCATAAAGCTATGGGAACTCACCTGAACTTCAGTACAGCGTATCACCCAGACATGATGGTGATGCAGCGAGTAAATCAGATTTTGGAGGACATGTTGAGAGCCTGTGTGCTTGATCATGGGTCCAAGTGGGACAGTTGTTTGCCTTTTGCAGAGTTCTCGTACAACAACAGTTATCAGGCCAGTTTGCAGATGTCACCGTTTAAGTCATTGTATGGTAGGAAATGCAGAACCCCTCTTAATTGGAAAGAGATGGGGGAAGGTCAGGTTTTTGGTCCAGACTGTTTGAAAGAAGCTGAGGATAAGGTCCGTTTGATACAGGAAAGGTTGAAAACTGCCCAGGCCAGACAGAAAAGTTATGCAGATACCAGACGTCGAGAGCTGAGTTTTGAGCCAGATGATTTTGTGAATCTCAGGATCACACCATTCAAGGGTGTGAAGAGGTTTCAGCTAAAAGGGAAGCTTGCACCGAGATACGTTGGTTCGTTCAGGATTCTGAAACGCAGGGGAGAGGTTGCTTATCAGTTGGAGCTACCTGCGTCCTTCAGTAGGGTACATGACGTCTTCCATGTGTACCAGCTGAAGAAGTGCCTGCGTGTGCCAGAGGAGGTTGTGCCAGTGGAGGCCGTTGACCTACAGGAGGATCTGTCATACAAGGAGCATCCAGTCAAAGTCTTAGAAGTGTCAGAGCGAGTCACCCGGAATAAAGTGGTCCGTTTCTGCAAGGTGCAGTGGAGCAACCATTCCGAGGAGGAAGCCACCTGGGAGCGCGAGGAGGACCTCAGAGCAGAGTTCCCGAACCTATTCTCTTAGTTGGCCCAGATCTCGGGGTCGAGATCTCGTTTAAGGGGGCAAGGTTTGTAACATTCTGTTTTTCTGTCAATTTTAAAACCATGTTTTTAAAAATGAATTTTCCAGAATTTTTTGAAATTAATTCAAGCTTCAAATGAATTTTTAGAATTTTTAAAGATTTAATATGATTAAAATAAACATTAACATAAGCTGGAAATATTTTATTTGGATTCATCAGGTCTCAAGGAATTTTCTGGTATTTTTGGTGAATTTTTGGGATTTATTTGCTATTTTCTAGAGCTTTTAGAAGTTTATTTGTATTTCTAGAAAAAGAAAAGAACTTGTAAAATTTCCCCGCCACCCGATCCCCTCCTCTCCGCCACGCGTCACCCATCCCCCACGCCCGCGCCACCGCCGTACCCTTTCCCGCGCGCCCGCTCTCCACACCGCCCTATTCCGCCGTCTCCACGCGTCGCGCATCCGCGCCGCCACGCGGAGGCACCAGCGCGCCCACGTGCCCGCGCCCGCCGCCCGCGCCCCATCCCCCCTCGGCCGTCCGATCTTCGCGTCGCCTTGTCCCAGCCGTCGGATCTACCCGGCCGCGAGTAACCCTAACCCTAACCGCCCGTTTGCCCTCGCCGTCCGATCGCTCGCGCGTGACATCTGGACCGTCGAAACCCGATCCGAGCCGCGACCCGCGTCGTAACTGATCCGAGCTCCTCGGTTCGCATGATAAAACCCGCTGTCCCGCCTCGGTTCGTGTGCCAGCTCGTCGCCGCCGCCGAACCCTAGTCCCCGCTCTCCCGCGCCGTCGCCGCCGTCGCCCCTGCCTTCCCCGCGGCCGCCGGAGTTGTCGCCGTCGCCGGAGTCCCGCCGGTGAGCCCCCTCCGCCGTTTCTCTTCTCCGCGTCGCCCGTCGCCTCCTCCATCGCCGGACGCCGCGCCTCGCATCGCCCCTCGGTCGCCGCGCCCGGACACCGCGCACCCCGCCGCGCCACGCGCGGACGCCTCGCGCGGCAACGCCGCCACGCGTCGCCGATCGATTCCCACGCCGGCCACGCGTCGTCGCCGCCCTACGCTCCGCCGCGCCACGTGGCGCGCGGCGCGCGCGCGCCGCGCGTCGGCGATCCGCTGTCGCCGCGCGCTCCATCGCCGCCGTCGCCTCGGTCTGGATCGACGCCCCAGATCTCGCCGCGTGTCGCCTCCGCGACCGTCGGATCCCCGCCGCCGCCGCCCGCGCCGCGTAAGCCCTAGGTCACGCGTTAGCCGGCGGCGTGGCATCGCACGTGGCATGCCACATCAGCGTCACGTCAGCCGAGACCTACCCCGGTGCCACGTGGCGCCACGTCATTGCCACGTCGGGCCACGTCACCGTGCCGCGTGGCGGCATATATTCCGCCACGTCGACCCTAGCGTGCGCGTCGACCGCCGCCCGCATGCCTGTTTCGTGGGCGAGTCCACGGTGGACCCGATTTCCGTGCGCGGTCCACAAAGACTGATAATTTTTCTGATTTTTCCGATTTAATTTAGGTTTAATTTTTCGAGAGCCCGTTCTCCTCCGTCCTAGCTCCGATTGACCCCGTTCTTTTTTCTAAATTTATCTAAAATCGAGCTCTAACTGTTGGTTCTAGTTTTGTGATTTTTGGAGTTCATTTACTTATCATTTTATGTGTTTCTTTAGTTTCGGTCGCTTTCTCTCTCGCTAGATTCGGATTCCGGAGGAGTAGGTTCCGCGCCCGAAGACCAGGAGTACCTCGCTGAGCATAACCAAGGCAAGTCATGTCCTTTGATCATGTTGAACCCAGTTTGTAAATCTATTATTTAATTATTTTGTTTTAAATTATATTGCATCGCTACTTTTATTCAAACTTTCGTACTGGTAGTTATTGTCCCAATTGAGTTCATCCCTCTTCGATAATTTGTAATGCCAGGATACCATTGTCACCATAGGTTGGGAAACTTACTAGTGATGTATGATTATTGTCACATGGGTTGTACGAGTAGATGCTTAGTTTTGCTTATAATTGCGAATGGTCTTATCATCACATGTTAACATTTAATTTGATTTAATGATATATGGAACTGTGGTTGGTGCCACATTTAATAAAATTTGTGCCACGTCATTGGTGTGTCGTTGGCTTGGTTATACAAATTTAGTTTTTGCACTCGGGCTAGTGATCGTGCAGTAAAGGAGGAAGTGCAGATGTACTTTGGGGGATGTGGTAGTCTCGCCCGAGTAATGTTAAGGACTTAACTTTGTGCGCCATTGATCTGAGCTTAATCGTGCAAACCACATGTCTAGTATGGGATAGACCTGGCTGATTAATTTGTAATATTTCAATTCAATTCTGCCATTGTGATGAACATGGTTGCTGATTTCCATGTGGCGCAAGGGGGGGTGTGATGCGAAACCCTAGCGGGCAAGATTGGGTTGAGGTAGAGCATTGTAAAGGCCTTGTTGTGGTTTTCCTGAGATCGAGGCTAATCACATCGTGTGGGTACAGTTGTGCAACCTCTGCAGAGTGTAAAACTATTCGAATAGCCGCGTCCTCGGTCATGGACATTGCTCGAGGATTTCACACGAGGGTTAGTATTTCACTTATAACTTGGTGGTATATGTTGGGAGTGGACAGGTAGTTCACTTTGGGTTTAGCTTGTGAATTGGTGTTCACAAGTGGTTCATGTTTATTCCTTTGATTATTTATTATTACTGTTTTCAGTTAACTTTCGCTTTAAGGTTATTCATATTATTTCATTGTGAAATGCCTTTACACAAATTAACCTTTCAGCCTTCCCTTGGTAAGCCTTGCATATTATATTGCATTCATTTGTTACAAACGACTTGCTGAGTACCAATGTACTCACGGCTTTACGCCTATGTTGCTCAGTTGAGGGAGAGGAGTACTATCAGCAGGAGGTTCCAGAAGGAGAGTACTACGACGACTTCACGGATTAGGCTTCGTTCTTCGCTCGATAGCCTGTGGCTTGTCGATTGGCTGCTACGCTTTATTTTGGTTTTCCGCTGCTATTTTTGTTAAGCCCTTCCGGCTAGAGATATTGTAAGCTTGGCCATAAGGTCGTACCTTTGATATTTTATCGATATTTGAGTTTTCCTTTATTATTATCGTGTGTATGACTGTGGTGACATATATGTTTGACTGTGTGCACTTGTGTGATCCTGTACTAGTGCAGTTTACACAGAGAGACCGAATTTGCATATTCGGGTCTCGACATATTCCACCACCACTGATGGTGGCGACGATGACTCATCGACCACGGCGTGAGGATGTACACAGAACGCGAAGATGGTGCGGCCAAATGGCTCCTGTGCCACCTTTAGCTGGAACAGGAACTGGTTGGCGATGGTGGTGTCCTGATCGTTGCCATCGGCGTAACGGATAGCAGCGATGCCGTTGAAGCCGTCGCGGAGGTGGATAGCAAAGCTTTGCCCGACCCAGACCCTAGTGGTGCACGACTACTTATATGTGGTGGTGAAGTGGTCTAGGAGCACCACCATGGAGCTGACGAAGCCGCAGTGACCCGCGAGGTAGTGGCAAGGCACATGCGGGCACTCCCGATGGTAGGCGTGTTGGTCGTAGTAGACTGGTCTGGCGGCATAGCCGTGGGCTGCATTGGGGCACGGCATGCGGATGGACTCCACCAGATGCTCCATTGCGTGGCTCTGGCGATAGCTGCCGCCGGCATGGCACACATAGCACCTCCCCGTCTTCACCAACTAGTCGCGGCACGACAAGCACACCACGTGCCGCACGTCGTCGTGCATGCATGCATGTATCGTGCATCTACATCGATCTGATCTTTCATAAGAGAAAAACAAGGTTGTATCCCATCAATGGATACCTGGAAGATGGGAGGCTTCAAGGGAAAGTAGCAGACGCCGCAGTCAAGGGCACCGGCATCCTCCACTGTCACGTTCCCGATCACCACAGATGGGGTAGAGCACGAAGGCGACAGCGATGAAGATGATGGTGTCAATGCCCATCCGGACAAGCCTTCGCGAACACCAATGCTTTCCAGAACCTCCTCGTCGTCCTCCTCCTCCTGCTCCACTCATCCACTTACTGCTGCTGCTCATCCTATAGATCCTCCGCATCAAATCCATCCAGGCCTTTCGATCACTTTTGCTCTCGCTCTTACTTTGCTGCTACTCCTCTGTGGCTGCAGCGTCTTCCCCGTGGTGGTAGTCGTGGCTATCTTCAATCCAATCCTCAGAATTCGGCGATGCCCCAGGGTTCAAATTTTTTGGTGAAATTTCGTCAAAATTTTCCTCATTTCATTGCTTTTGTTACCCATCAAATGAAATACAATTCGGTCAAATTTTGGCCAAAATTTTCCCCATTTGAATTTTGTCCAAATTTTGTTCAAATTTTGGTTAAATTTCATCAAAATTCAAATGGTATTTGAATATTTCATCAAAAATTTTGAATGAAAGAATGAAATTTCATTCAATTCGTTCATCTCGCTGCCCTCTGAGATTTTTTTCAAAACGAAACTTTGATCCCTGCGGTGGCCACGCTACCATTGGTGATAATAAACGAATCCTCTTCGTGCTGGTGGACAAGGTGTCTCCGACCTCCCACGTCGCCATTCGCAACCGTCTAGGGTAGGTGGAAAGTACCTTGACTTCCATGTCTCTTCGATCAATTTGTCTCCTCAAATAAAATCTAGTAAGCTAGCCAACCTCCACCTCTGACTTATATAGTTAGGGCAGTCTATTTCGTAGTTAACCGGAAATTCCTAAAATCTCAGTTGGTTATTCAGCCATTGGATCATGATCCAACCATCCACATCATTCCTTCCATCCATTTATAAGCCATCCCAACCCTAACTCCACCCTCCCATTCCCCACCCAGTCGTCGCCCACATCCCCTCCTCACATGCGCCTCCCTCCACATCGCCATCACTGGCAAGGCCTACCTGGCAATCTCCCCCTCCTCTACCTGCCTCCCCAAGCCGTCGTCGCCTTCTTTCTTCCCTTCAGGATATTCCACCACCTTCTTCCTCCTCTCCGGTGAGATGTCGCTGCCACCCTCTTTCTCGTCTCCAGCAGCTACCACCGACTGGGATCTCTTGAAATTTTAGTTGCCTGAGAATCAGCAACCCCGTGTAAGTTATTAGGATTGTGTAGCCATTAATCAACTAATTTCTAAAAAAATACAATAACATTTTTAAGCCTTGGATCTACATCCAAGCGTTTTCATCTCCCACTCCATCTCCAATATAAACCCAACATCCAAATCCTAGCCCCACCTCCTCCTTACAACTGTTGTCCGCAACCTTGCCCACACGCTGCCTCGTGCTGCATTGTTGGCATTACCCCCATCGCCAGTGAGACTAGCCAACGAGCCCTTCCCCCACCGCATCCTCCTCCCACCGTGGACACTAGTGTCACCCTCCTCCTCCTCCTCCTCCTCGGTTGTGCCATCATCCTTATTCCTCGTCTCTAGGGACGAAGACACTAGATCTGCCACCACCTCCTCTTTCCGTGCTCCCCTACACCGCTTCTCCTCCCCACACTCCTCTTCTTCATCCCTGTCTCCCACGTTCCTTACTGTTGCCTCCAGCGATGGGTGGTGATGCCATCGACGCATCTCCTCGATATAAGGAAAAGAGGGGCATTCAATGGAGTGTGCATTCGACGGCGCTGCTCGTTAGAGACACAAGGAAGACGCCACCCTAGAGTACAAATCTTGAAGTGAATTTGATGGTTAGAAATTCAACTGATGTTCTCAAAAAAATTAATCGATTGTTGTTTAGCAAATCCGTATGTTATAACACCACAACAGGAAAAAACATCGTGTTTGCCCTAGCTTACAATAATCTTATTATACAAGAACATATAAGCCGAGTCTAATATTAGCCAAAAAAACACCTTTCAAGTCCATCCATCAATCGATATCATTGATTAATTTTTTCTTCAATAATAAATTGCCGAAGTATAGGTTGTCTAATAAAATCCCGCCCTCACCGGATTGTAAAAAGTATTCCCAACCCTAACTTATCTGCTTCCCAATGTTGACATCGTAGATGCAAACCCACGCTGCCTTCACCGCCACACAACATACCGCCACCATGCTGCCTCACCAGTGCTGCCCCTGGTGCCAACAAGACCCGCCGGCAAGCCACTGCTCCCACCAGTGCCGCCTTGTCGTCCGTCCCCGCACCACTGCCTCTTGTTGTCATATCCCCTTCTTTCCCAATCTCCAGCAGATCACCGCCACATTGACCCTGCTCGAAGCCGTTCCTCCCTCCCTCTATAACTAAGCCAGATGAAACCCCACCCTTACTCATTGCACTGTCACCGTGTCCAGCTCCGTCCACCACACGCTGCCACAACACGCCATCGTGCCTCGGGACGGCCTTAGATCCGGCTGCGGCGTGGTCGGGGAGGCAGCCGGATCCTATGGCTCGCCGTGGCCTCACGAAACTCGACCAGTGGCGGCGTAGCCTTGCGGCCGTCGCTGGAAACCTTGAGATTTCTGGTGCCCCGCTCGAGGCTTCCGGTGACGGCGGGGTTTCCGGCGAGGGTCTCCTGCAGCGGCAAGTTTTCCGGCGAGGTATGTATACGGCTGTATACAAAATACGGTGGGTATGGCTTCATATGGCTAGATACAGGCACACATCTTAAAGCGGAGATGGACGGTGGTTCCCGTAGGGGCATAGAAAATCCAACTCGCACCAACTTTTGAGTTGGGGACGTTCGTTTTAGCGATGGCTTCTGGATTTTGGCTGAAATTTTACTGTAGCTGGCTTTTTTTACTGTAGCTGATTTGGATTTTTGGGTATAATTAAATTTAAAAAAATAGAAAAAATATGTTAGCCCATCACGGACAATGCAAAGGAACACGGGAAAAAAAAGAAAAATACAAAAAAGCCCAAAAAATCTAAAAAAAATTCAGAAAAAGATGAATTACTGGATAGTGAAAAAAAGCTAAAGCTAGAAGCTGAAGCTGAAAAAAAAGCTGAAACGAGCGGGGCCTTATCGACAACTTTATCACGACACCTAGCCGCACGGATAACTTTGCTAGTCTTCATACATAGTGTATACACACACACACACGAAGGAGCCGTTCAATGGGAGTTTTTGGTGTTTTTGATCTTTTTTGAAAGTATTTACAATAATAACGTTGGTCAAGCGAAAATAATAAAAATAATGTTTCCGTTGCATAGCCACCATGTGGCAAGACGTCAGAGACCAACACGTCAGATAAATACACCGTAGCCGTGCGGCCAAGGCCTATCATATAGTCACCGTGCGGCAGAGATGGCTACTGCACAGCCGTTGTGCGACAGGTGATTAGGGTTTAATTAATTACTTTAATTAGTGTAATTAAGGAATTTATTTACATGTACTGTATGTACAAAATTTTAAATATAACAGATGAGCTAAAAAACTTATGAAATTTTTTGTAGAGCTTCGTGATGCAACATACTACATTGTGTCATTTATTTGTAATTTTACACGTTCCGAATTTTACTTGAAAAATTATTTAATTAAACTATTTGTAGGAATTTTTAATACACAAAATGAGCACAAAAAAGTATGAATTTTTTTGAAGGATCCTTACACAATGAACTTGATTATGCACTTTTTGTAGAATTTTGTATTGTCTAAAATTGTACAGATACAATAGTATAAAAAGCCCATAACATAGGATGCAATATGGTTCACTCATCTATCCCCTCTCTTTCAGTAGTTTGTCCCCTTATCATGCATGACAGAGCCTTATTTCGCATGCAAAAGCACTCGGGCATTTGTAGTGTTGCATCTTTTGCACACTAAATAAACCAGCCGAGCTCACCTCCATTAATTCTTGCACCTCTCGCGCACTTAAAAAAACTATCTTGGCCCACCTATACCGCACGGCACCAACCTCTGCCGCACGGATGCCTCAGCATGCCCAAATACACCTTTCGAATTATGGATGTGCATGTGCAATAGTCAATTTTTTAAGGTTATCTCTAAGACTTTTACTTCATCTAAAAATAGTATTAAACTCAATATCTTCAACAGTTTATCTCTAAAATTAATTTTTCTAACTATTTTATATTATTTTTATCACATTTTTCTCTCACATTTTATTACCATTTGCGTTGATTTGTGTGCTTAAGTTATATCTGGCATAAGAGATAGCATATTTTTTTCTCATATTTTCTCTCTTTTGTAGAGAAATTTATTGATGTGGAATAGTTAAGAGACAGCTAAAGTGATCTAATTGAGGCAGCGACAAGACGAACGCGGCATACTGCCTTAAATTTGCCGAGATGATATCTGCACTTTCCGAAGCCAGGGAGAAAAAGGCTAGGCTGCTCTGCGTTCGTCCACCTCTAGATGTGTGTGCAAACGGAGAGGTAACGGCAGCTTTGAAAGGTGTTTGTTTTTAATCCGCTGTTATCAGGGGCAGCCATTTCCTTTGTTCTCTGCTCGTGCCGGTTCCTATCAGTGCTGCTCAACGGCTTTTTTCTGAAATCCAAATAAATCCGGTGGAGTCATAGTACACGTTAAAAATCTAATATTTGTACCATCTAAAATCGCAAGCGAGTATCTCTCTCCGTAATCTCTGTCGTAAACAGCTAAAATTCAAAAATTTCAACCAAAAACCATAAACCACAGCAAAAAAAAAACAGATCCGGAGCGAATCCGGCCCCTTAAGCGAGAGCTCACTCTCCACATGCAATATTAATTCCTTTTTCGAAGATGATCTCTAGCCATGGTCAGCAGGAGCATGCAATTTCCTTCTTGTTTTCTATTAATTGCTAACATTCGGAATAGCGACGGCTTCTGACTTTTGGCTAAAATTTTACTATAACTGGATGATTTTTTTACTGTAACTGAGTTGGTTTATTGGACATAATTAAATTAAAAAGACAAAAATAAAAATAACATGTTAACCTATCACGGATAATACAAAGGAATCTGGAAAAAATAAAACACAAAAATACCAAAAAAAAGAAGAAGACAATTTTGCAACAGTACATGAGAAGCTAAAAGCTCCAACGCTATCGCTGAAAAAAAGCTCAACTGAGCGGGCTCTAAAAACTGCCGGCCTCTGGTCGTGTCAAACAGGACCGGCGTGATTTAAACGGGGTCTTCATCACGGTGTGCTCGAGCATCACGCAACAGACGAACTTCCCAACATGCAACACTTCCCGTTCAGAATGAGAAGAAGGGCGCACGGCCAATGCGAGGAGGCCTACCGGGCCTTCGGTGTTCTTGCCAGCACGTTTTATTGGCAGCGTGGCTTAGCTAGCTTCTCTGTCTTTAATTTGTACCATACTATGTTGTCTGTTTCTTCTGTAAGAATCGGCAGCGCAATTGCCTCTCTTTCAAAAAAACAAAAAGGGGCCTCTAGTCAGACAGCAGGACTGCCCTTTCTCTGATCAAAATTCAGCACAAAATTAACTTTCAAATACGCTCATCATTATGTTCTGTGAAACAAGCTGAAATCAAGATTTGAACTGTTGCCCTATTTTCAGTACCATATACGCAAAACATGCGTGTCCCTCTCGACATGCGTATGTAATAACGTGGAGACAAATAAGAGAACTTTCTTGATGAAGATTTCTTAGTTTCAACGGAGCTATGAGTAATGTGCACATGTGATGCACGCTGATCAACTATTCAACTATGTATGTGCTCTGGAGTACTCGACCGGAGCTGATGATATCCATCATATCCCTAGTCTCTTCTATGGTATTTTTTTGTCTCCTTTACATCACCATCATTAGATTCAACACACCTCTCAAATGTATGGTCTAATCTACGACTCTCAATCCTTTTTTTTAGTTTTAAGAAACATTTGTCCATATACGAGAATCCCAAGCCAAGCCAGTCAGAATTTTGGATCATGAGACAACATAACCGTTGATTCAACAAATGGTTAAAGGTGCGATTCACTGGGAGGTCGTCAAGTGAAACGCTGCAATGGTTGGTAAAAGAGCCAAAATTTACAATTGTGATATGACAAGGATACGTCATTAATGGGTATATATTTTATACAACAGATCAGGATAAAAATAGCATAATGCAGAACTCAGGTGTCCGCATAGATGCATTTCATGCGCACTTCAGCACCGCTGGTCCAAGCTCGTATTACAGACTTGTAAGGAGATTTGGGAGCTTGACTACATAATTTTCAATATCTCTTTATTTCAGTATCGTTGGGTCTAACTCCCACGGGGTGTAAAAGTCGATAAATACGGCGTCACTACTGTGGATCTCGAACGTGCAGGATACGAAGATGTTCAAGTGTTTTATATAACCGACCCAGCAAATAAGAAGCACCACGTAGTTCTGGGGAAGAGTACAATCAATATGATGAGTTGTCTCCATTCGAAGACGGCATCAGACTCGAGGAAGAACAAGGTAATGAAGCAAGCTATATGCATGTTGATCATCGTGGAGGGCTTTATTTAAAAGGAAATAGCCAAGTGTAATCAATAATTGCACACGACATACACCTATTTGAAAATTATTACAATGTAATCATAATTAAGAAACTCAGCCTGTAATTTGGAACTATTCCATTGTAATTGATTAAGTATTTAAGAAATAATTATATTTATGATATTGAACTATTCCAACTTGAGAATTCCCATATACCTCTTGAACAGGTACATATGACGTAGAAACACGGGGCCGCATATCTTTATCTTTTTCACAAAGTGGACAATGAGATGAATCATATTGTAGACTCTAATGAATTTTGTGGATAAAAGGGCTAAGCCATATTTAGAAAACTTCTCATCGCTCATAGAATGCATAGCTAACAATGAAAATCTATAAGAGCCAAAATCTAAGGAACTTGAAGAGCTACTCTCAGAAGAGTCAATCACAAGTGACATCCACTCTGTTTTGGAGAGATGTGAGATGGAATCATTCTCATGTGTCTTCAACCTTGAGTAAAGTTTATCCATGGTAAGCTCACTAATGACAGTGTTGTCATTGATAAAAGTGATCTTCATTTCCCAAACATTTACATCAAGTGCACCCAACATCTAGCGTGCATTCTTAGAATTAGAAAAGGTCAAACCAACAGCACGTAAATCATGAATAATTTTGTTGAACATTCCCCACAACTCATCCAAGGATTCACTAGGCCTTTTGCATGATCTTTGAGTATTCATTCTTTAGTTGGTTCTATCTCACTTCCTTGATTGTAGTAGAGCCTTCATGGTAGTCAGCGAGGGTTTTTCAGATCTCACGAGTAGACTTCAAGTGAGCAATTTGCTCAAACTCAGATTGACTAAGCACTTGAATCAGAAAATTGCGAGCCTTGTTGTTTGCCTCTATATCTAGTGTAACATGATCATCGACCGACATAGCATAAAGATTCTTAATTTTGATCCAAATTGCTTGTCCTTGAGCATCGATGTAGTATTGCATATGAGCTTTCTAATATAAAAAATAAACTTCTTTGAAAATAGGTGGCTTGCTTGAATACTTGTCTGATGCCATGACTCCTATGACTGGTTAAGATATATGAGAAGAGCTAACTGACTCTGATACCACTTGTAGGACCGATATGGCAACAGGGGGGGTAAATGATGCCTTCTAAATTTTCCCAAGTAATCACCGATCTTTTACTTCAATAGCTACAAAGCTATAAAAATTAGAATAGAAAGCCAACACAAAAGCTACCAAAGCAAGAAACAAAAATTTCAAGAATTTTGGGCCTCAGGCGGTCAAACCGATGACAAGATGTGATCGACCAATACCGCGGTCGGACCACGGCTAGATCTTTGGTTTGATTGGCCATGGTGGTATGACCGGAGGGGGTCCAATCTGATTGGCTCCCCTATTCTAGAGCAGGAAATTTAGCCTGAGCTGAGCAACTTTTGGTGTAACTTCAAAAATACAAGTGTAAATGATATGAAGTTTTGCACACACCTTACATAAGGTCTTAGGAACTTATTCCATCCTAGGATAGCAATGATCTATCTCAAAGTTCAGACCTTTTTCGAGAACAAGCATGATTATATAAAACCGGGCAAAAACTGAAAATGGTGAATACGACTTACTCATAGGTGAAAGATGGTCAAGATGACTCTAGATGTATTACAACATGTTACAGCAAGTAAGAACACTAAAGGAATTGAGGTAAAAATAATTGGACAAGAAAACTCTCGGAGAGGTCAAATCCAAATAAAACCAGACAACTTCGTAAATTTACCAAACATGACGCCTAGATAGATAGGGATTGATTTCCATAATACATCTCCATCACTTACTCATCCTTGGCATCAGTAAGAACAAGAAGGGGAGAGAGAAGATCAAAATTAACCAAATCAAAAGCAAATCAACCAAAACAAAAGGGATCTATGAGATATGAACAAAATTGATATATTGCTACTTAAGAATAAAGGTTTTTAAGTCACTCCACCTGGAGGACAAAAGAGCACACACAACACTCACACTTCTCTAACTCTAACCCTAGAATACTTGGTTTCAATGAGTAAAACTAGGATGATTGTATTGTTAACTAGCAAGTCTCCATCCCAATGCGTTAAATAGACAAGTCAATCAGCCACATCTAACTCTAATAGATACTATCAATTTAGCATATATGGGGGAAAACCCGTTAAACCTATACAACATGGGTTTTACTCACACACTACAGTTATGTACGCTTTTCAAAGTACATAAGGCCGAATTTGCTAAGTCCTTAGTATTTGATCCAACTTGATCTACTCAGCTTTTTCTTAACCTAAACCTCTCTCCCAAGCACCGCACAGGTACCACGGTTTCGATCTAAGGTAGTTTTTCGTATTTTGATCAACTTACAAAAATATCATTTCTTAACCTAATTTTTATCTTGCCTTGCAAGCAATCACCATGCTTCCCACATATAGGTGCACTACTGGCTTGCCACACTTTAGCAAGTCTCCCTGTTTTGGTTTGATAGGATTATGCCTCGCTTGGAACGACTAAACCATATAGTGCAACCCGTTGCTCGAACTTTCCTTCTATATTTTCTATCTTTCTTGTATCATGCTTGAGCTCAACCATCTCACCTGACATTCTCGATCATTCTGGGCTTCGTCTCCTCTATGAGCGTAGCCCCGATGCTCGTCGTTGATTATGGTTGACTCCAAACATCCCTGCATATCCAAAGATAAAGAAATCATTTTGGAATACAAATTCTTCATAACTTGACTCACGTTAACTGAAACACATATTATCCAACACATATACACTGACCTTGGTCAAACCAAAACATCCTATGACTCAAGTTCCAAAAAAATCGAAAAACTTGCCAAATTGAACACACCTCTGCCGGTCAAACTGCTACCTCAAGTTGGTCTGACTACTTGTGGTGATCGGTTAGACCGTTGGAGGGGCCGGTCTAACCGTCTCCTCTGGCCAGTCAGACCGCCAGGACCGCATGAAATCCAGAAAAACTCCAAATTTGCAAATTTTAAATTTTCACTCCTCTAAGATAGTAATGATTCATCACAATAAATCCCTGCATCTTCTCACATGGTGTATACATATACACACACATACATACGTATAGGTATATATATACATATCTATAGGTATATGTGTGTATATATACATATATATATAGAGAGATGCATATGTATATGTATATCATTTATTTTATTCACTATTATTTATTTTTAATTAAAAGTCATAACCCTCGATAAAAAAAACTACTAACAAAAATCAATTCGAATGGCCCTTTGTTATGCATAATAGTGGTGGGAGACCAAGAGGGTTGCGACGGTGGTAGCTTGCTAGTCTAATCCAATGCACGACTCTCTAGATCTCTCATCTTTTAAGAAACATTTGTCTGTGACTCCCAAGCCAAGCTAAGGTCAGGTACAACGGAGAGACAGCAGCTGTCTTTATCATACCAATACAGCAAAATCATCCGATGTGGACTGTAATTAAGGAAGAGAGAGACACAAACCGTCCTCTCGCGAAGAGACGACCCGCGCTCGTGCTCCTAGGCGAAGAGACGGCGTTGTGAGCATTGTACAAGCCGTCTTTTTTACAAGCTGCCTTTTTTGTTGTCTTTTTTGATGAGGTTGCAGACAACTAAATAGACATCCCATTGTACAAGTTATCTTTTTTGTTGTCTATGTATGATGTGTATGTATATACAGACAACAACCGTCTTAACTGTTGTACATGCCTTAAGATGCATATATTGGCACATGAATTAAGCTCATATAATTTACCTTTTCTTTTTGAAGAGGACGAAGAAGAAGAGGAATTAAAAGTTATTAGTTGTGCGTAATATACAGTGCTCTTCCTCTTTACTGGTTGAATTCAGACGTATAGTAGCACTCGATCTTCACGTGCGTGCAGTATTTAGTCGCGTGTTTTGCTCCCTAAAAGCTGAAACATGATGTGAAGTGTAACATAATTTTCAACAGATGTCCTTTCAAGTATTGTGTATAGTATAAGGTGGTGACAATCATGCTTGATAAAGATTAAAGCTAGATTCTAAACTTCACCATAGCTAATTAATCTAATTAATTGGGATGCAGGCATGATCGACTTATTAGTTATATATACATGCACTCTCTGGACTAGGGCATCTCTAATATTTGTTGTATGTGTATACAGCTAAAACTACAACAGCTTATTTAAGTTTGTTCGAGTAAAGAAAAGGCTAGCAATAAGAGATGCCTTGCCCTAGCCAGGCATGCATGCATGCATGCAGCCAATTAATAGTCCTTATTTACGAGTTTACATAATTCCAGCGGGATCCCTCCCTAGAGATTTTACTAAACATATATTTGGATCCGCATGCAAAGTTGTCAACAGTGTGGGTTGTATTTGCAAATCTTCTGTGTGGGTGATGACCTGTGACGACCCTACAGGACACTAGCTACTTACGTCCACTGCTGCAGCCAAATGTGCCAGTAATAAATTGAATCGTTGTGTCACGCATTAAATATTCTAACATATCTTCGGCATATGTGGTTAGCGAGTGTTCAGAGCGACGGTAGTTTATAATTTTTTTATTATAATTAGTTTAGATTTTACTGTTGAGTTGATTTATTTAATATAATTAAAATTAAAAAATTTAAAAATAAAAAATATATGTTAACTCATCATAGATAATAAAAAATATATAATAAAAAAACAGAAAAAATCATAAAAATAAAAAAACACAAAAATATAAATAAAAAAAACCGTCGTAGCAGCCGAACGCTATCCATAAGCGTTTCTGAGCGCGGCCTTAATCTATGACTGTCAAGGCTTACCTTTCTAGCTAACACGCTGAGCGCATATACATACACTAGGTATTTTTGAGTTTCTTGTCTTTGATATGATACCTACCTGTTATCTCGGTGACGTTATTTTATGATCATGTCTATATTATATATGTGTGCTTCCGAATAGCATATGCACGCATGGTTGCATATACACGTGCATGCATGTGTCGACATTTCGCCGCCCCAGTTGATCAATCTGTCGAGCCAACTAAATTGTTAACTTAGTTTAGTTTCCTTTTAATTATATATAACTATTAAAAAAAGTCTCAATGGTAACTTTAAAACGCAATGTGTAAAGCATGTCACATTTATAAGCAATGGAGTCTGCCTTTGGATACGGCAATTGCTTAAAAAATTGATATCTTCCATCGAATTGTGTGGGCATGCACAATGTTGCAGTAAGGTCAGTCATAAGACCTACTATGGCTGCCTTAAGCTCCGCTCAACTCAGCGGTCAGAAACCGCGTTCGACGATTCGATCACTATTCCGCGATTCCTTACACTGTGCACTATTTTGTTATTTTCTATTTCTTTTGTTTTTTTGAATTTTTGTGTTTTATTTTTTTTCCGTATTTCTTTGCATTGTCTGTGATAGATTAGCATGTCGTTTTTATTTTTACATTTTTTAAAATTTAATATATCCAATAAGCCAACTCAGCTACAGTAAAAAATAAGCCAGCTATAGTAAAATTTCAGCCAGAAGCCAGAAAGACATCGCTATTCTGAACGCCCCCTTAAGGTCGGGTAGTCACATTGTGGGAGTCGACCCGAAGGAGCATGCAATCCAAGATAATGCTATGATAAACTCTTATAATTTTTGTGAGGCAATTGTTTGATTTTTATAAAGATTATATTTTGTTTGAACCGATTTCTAAATTTTTCTGGAAAAATGGTAGTACTACAACATGGTGTCGATCATACCACTTTGCGGTAGTACCGCAACATAGTATTGGTCATACCGCTGAGTGATAGTTCTGATTTTTACTTGGTAATAGTTATTTTCCAAAGAGATCCAGTTACTAGGTGCGAGGTGTGGTAGTACCGGCTTGTGTTAGGCAGTAGTACCGGCGAGGTAGAACTTTGGGAATTTTGGGAAATTGAGTCATGGACTGAGTTGGATTGACTTAGGTCGGTATATTAATGTTACATGAAGCATGTTTTAACTGTCGTGGATCAAGTTGTGAAGAACAGTCAAGGTCCAGAACAATCAAGGATGTCAGGTGAGAAGGTGAGCCCAAGTATGACATGAGAAAGGCGAAAAATATTGAAGAGAAGTTCAAATGGCGGGTTTGCACCAACTGAGGCGTCGTCTGGGTGAACCGGAATGGGAAAGACTTACTGATGTGTGGTGAGCCAGTGGTACACCTAGACATGGCAAATATGGCGATTGCTTGCAATAGAAAATGAAGATTAGGTAAAAAAAGGGTATTTTGATAGTTTGGCCAAAATATCATAAACTATCTTAGATCAAAATCGCAGTGCTTAAAAGAGTGGTTTAGGTTAAGAAGAAACTGATTTAATCAAGATAAACTAAAGCTAAGGACTTAGCTAATTCGGGTTTATGCGCTTTGAAAAGCATAAATAAGTGAACATATGTGAGTAAAATCCGTGTATAGGGCTATTGGGTTTTCCCTATTGTGCTAAGTGGATAGTATCCACTAAGAGTTAGATGTGGCTAGTTAGCCCAATTATTTAAAGGGTTAGGATGGAGATTTGTGGTTAATCATTGTAACATCCTAAATTTGCGATTTGCAAAATTAATAAAAATCTTTTCTTTTTTGTGGTGAATACCAAATTTTTGTTTATTTGAGTTATTGATTTGAATTTTCTGGCGGTAAAAAAATCAATTAAGAAAATCAGGATCTCGAAAATCCGGAACCAAGTTCCCAAAAATTCAAAATCCGAAAGCTCTCAATTTCTCTCGGTTAAATCTCAAATCGGAATCCTTGAAAATTTAAAAATTAGTCACCAACAATTCAAAACTGCGTATTCAAAATTTTGGAAATCCTAAATCCAAATTTAACTCCAGAATTTAACTTTTCATTTAACCTTATCCTTTGCAATATTTAACATCTAATTATCTACATCAAGGAATTCAATTGTGAAAAATCCTAAAATTCTAAAAATCTTCAAAAAAATCAGAAATATCTCTTCGGCCCACTGGCCCACCCGGCCCATCTGGCCTTCCTTTTTTTCCCCTACCCATTCGCCTCTATGTTTTTCCTCCCTCACTTCTTCCTGCCGCCGCCGCCAGGACCTTCCTCATCTTCCTTCTTTCTCCTAGCGGCCGCCCTCCCCTGCGCCTTTCCTCTCCCGACCTGTCCGGCACCTTCCCCTCCTCCTCCCTCTGTGGATCCAGGCCGGCCTCTTCCTCCTCCCCTCCGCTCAGCCCGGCCCCGCCCCTTCCCTTGCCCCGGCGTTCGCTCGACGGCCCAGCTCCTGCCTCCTTGAGCCATCCTGCCCTGCGCCGTGCCGTACTCCTAGCGCCGCGCCTACCACCGGCCTCGCCTGGCACCCATCACTGCGCGTCACTTCGCCGGCCTTGTCACGATAACTGCTCTGCCTTCACTCCTCTTCATTGAAGCCAATGTTTGGATCATGTTTGTAAAGAGCTCCTTTTTGTATTGAAACTGTGATTATGAAATAATTATGCTCGTATCTAATACCCATTTACCTTATATGAAAAATTATTCCGAACCAAGATCACATGGCCAATTTTCCAATGGATGGCATATTCTTACTATTTGAATATTAAAAGATTAATTAAGCAAGTATAACAATGGTTATTTCGTGCTAAGCATGTTCAGAAAATAATCCTACAACATGTTAGGTAAAACTTACTTGTGGATGCAAAAAGAAATTGAAATCGCTTGTCTTTCCAAATCAAGTTTTACCACTTCTCGTCAATGCCTAAATACTATCAAGTTGCCAAAAGTTTAATTAAATCTTAAGGCAAAGTATTTAAGGAATCCATGCCAAACTCTAAATTTTGCAATAGAATCCTAAGTGCTGCCAATATTTGCTATTCTCATGTTCCTGTCTTTTAGACTCATTAATTTGGGAAGTCCAGCAAGGCAAGCCCTCATCCAAGTAATAAATTGCATCTTTGCCTTTAGATTTAAAATATAAGAATGTAAGATAATTAATTAAGCAAGTATCATCACATAAAAATAATTCTAAGTTTACCCCTCTCTAGAAATCATGGAATTAATCTCTATTAACTAGTAAATTCTATAGCCTTCAAAAGTTTATCTTGAAAATACCAACAACTAAATTAAAGGCTCCATATTGTTGTTTGCACATTCTTCATCACAAAGACTCTCATGCATATAACCATTTAAAATGATCCTATAATCTAAAGTCCAAAGCTTGTATAAAATAATAGCTATTGAGTAATTACAATCTTATTTAAGAAATCTTGCTAAAACCTGGTGTTGCATCCAAAAGAATCTAATTGCTTTTCCAGCAATTAGAATAGTTAATATTGTGCAACCTTATCTTATTAAATCAGGTTTTTAGCAAATCATCACCATCAACCCTCTTTAATAAGTAGTGGACTATTAACTTACTCTTAGCCATAATTGGATAAAATGCTCCACCTCATTCTATATCTAACAACTTAAG
Source organism: Melocanna baccifera (assembly GCA_036346265.1). Lineage (NCBI taxonomy): Eukaryota > Viridiplantae > Streptophyta > Magnoliopsida > Poales > Poaceae > Melocanna > Melocanna baccifera. The sequence continues at coordinate 25,447,710 of CM070689.1, forward strand.
ATGCATGAATCAAGTATCTACCAAATCACCCTCTCCGACAATCTTTCTAAAGATACATAAGTCCAACTTAACTTTTGGAACTTCCTTGATAAAAATAAAATAATATAAGAGAAGTTATAAAGAAAAGGGATCAAGCCAAAGCATTCCTCTATCTTGAATCCAGCAGAAAGATCCTGCGGGTAGTCCTTTGTTCAACTTCTTTCTAATTCTTAAAATTTTCCCTTACGGTAAAGCTATTCAATCAACTTCTTCCTATCAAATAAATTCATTCCAATCGCTCCCTTTCTACTCTCAATTTGTAAACGACATAAAATAAATTCAATTAAGTTAAACTAGACTTTTGCCGCATTTGGATTTATTTGGTCGTTCCATTTTGTTGCCGTGTATTAGAAGCTGTAGTCTAAAGACGACAAGCTCAAACAGATTCAAGTTACGGTGAAGGGAGAATTCAAGATTTGACACGGCTGACTGGTTAAGCAGGCTTTGATTTAAAACAAGGCCGTGGTAAATAAGCAAGGCAAGTCATCACTTTGATCATATTGATTCCATATTTTTGAAAGTTATGTTCTTTCAAATTATCAAAATGCATGCTTACTTGTTATGCAAATTTATGTCAAATGTAAGGTAGATATTGCCTTTTATGCTACCAGTATTATTAATGTGACACCCTTTTTCCAGTTGATTCAACCAATCCTTGTCGCCCTAGATAATATTACTATTAACATTAGCTAAGTCATATTTACTGCCAAGTGAGTCCAGAGCTAGGGCATTCAATTGTCCGGCTCATCATAACTTCATATATGTGAAATTGTTTTGGGCAGTCATTGGATGTATATGACTGATATAATGGTATCGCTTATCTTCTCAAAACCTCAAAACTTGCTTTACCTGTCTGGGTGAATGGTAGGAGTGGTTGGTGGATGTAACATTAGGCTGTGGACGCCCGTCTGGACAAATTAAGGACTTAATCCTGTTTTGACCTCTCCATGTAAAACAGTACAACCACAAACTGGCAAAGTATAGGCATGACTGAATAATTTGTATTCGCCAGTAAAGGAATGCACTTCGGGAGAAAGCACGATTTTTCTCGCTGGACGCAAGACGTCTTGGAGATGGTCGTGTCACTGGATATAGATGGGCGCAAGAGGGGGTCTAGCTGGCGCCTAAATGACCTTCCTGTAGACGAAACCTTAGCGAGTGCAGTTCTTTATTAGATGCATTGTAAAGATCATGTGATAATCTGGTTGATCTGCATGTCTAAGGAAACATGTGGAATATAATAATTAGGTTATCTCTTGTGGGTAAAGATGTAAAACTCTGCAGAGTCTAAAACTATTTGAATAGCCGAGCTCACGGTCAAGAGCGGACATGGGAACTTACTCGAGTTAGTTCTATTTCAAAATCTTTTTGGGCGGGATGAAAACTAAGCAGGGAGATGTACTCTACTTTGTTGAATTTTTCCTGGAGAGATATACTCCAGCGGTAATTAGGGTGGATGTAACCCAGTAGTCAAAATTAGCATTGGCCGAGGTAATCATGCACTGTAAAGGTGGATGTAACCTACGCTACTATTAATATTGCACTCTCTCTTTACAACTTGCACTTTGGTTAAAATTGCTAAGTCACAGGAATTTTATTATGATATTTGGAAATGCTGCTTTAGCAAATAAAATAACCTCGAACCTCCTTTCACAGCCTTGCATATAATAGTTATTAGTGTTGCATTCTGTGTGGTGGCTTGTTAAGTACAATTTGTACTTACTGTTACTTATTACCCTCTAGTCAATTAAGAACAGAAGAAGGCCCTGCAATACTTCAAAAGGGTCGACAGAGATGGTATTTAAGAAGGCCATGAACATAGGTCACGAAATCTCAGTGAGCTGTCTGTGGGCAAGTCTTGAGGGTTCCACTTGTGTGAAGATTTTCTGCTGTTGCACTATCTGTTTTTCGGCCCAATCGGCCCATGTAAGTTATTACTGTATAAATTATGCTTCCGCTTAATATATTTTTGATATACAGTGATGTAACTGTGAGCACTGGCTACTGATCCAGGGAACAGTGCAGAAATCACAGGGGAATTTGGATTGGTGAAATCCGGGTCCGACAATCATCCAACCTATCTCTTTTGTGCTCTTTTGTTTAGAGTTAGAGTTTAAGAGTTGAGTGCTTGGTGTGCTTTTTGCCCTTTAAGGTGGAGTGCCTGTAAAAACTTCCCTCCTCAAGTAACATTAGAATCAATCTTTGACCATTTTTGTGGCTATCTTTTGTCTGGATTGATTTGCTCTTAATTTTATTGGTTTTTCCTTTCTTCTCAACCTTTCTTGATTTTGTTGTGCCAAGAATGTATAAGAGATAGAGATAACCTCTGAAAATCGTTCTGCATACATCTAGGTATTTTGGTAGCAATTTCATTAAGAAACTCAATTTATACATATTTTTTTTTATCTTGCAAGTGATTTCTTAATATGAAAGTTTTTCAAGTGATTTCTTCGGTGTTCTTATTTGCTGTGACATATGAGGAATATATTCGAAGCCATCTTGACTATCTTCTACCTACGAGCAAGTCTTGTCATCGATTTTAGTTTTTGATCAATTTTGATGCAATCTATCTTCAAATAGAAAATGTCTCAACTTTAGCAATAATTTTCATGATCATTTGTTGAAATAGGTTCATGATATCGTAGAGAAGATTTCTGCAAATTTTCATGTTATTTGGATCTGCGGATCAAAAGTTCCCTCAATTTTATTTTTTGAAATCATGTTGTTTTTACTATTGCTATGATGATTTTACTGTAGCAGCGGTGCTGTAGCGGTAATACCAATTTTTACCATAGCAAGCGATACTATTGTGGTACAGTTGCTGTACTACCAAAATTACTATTTATTTCTTGGATTTCCAGCTTCTTGATTTGCTAGGTTGTGTGTTATTTTTCCATCCTAATCTTCTTAGCTTTGTAGTTATTCGAGTGAAGGATTGGTGAATACTTGGTGGGACAATGATTGGTGTGGTGCACCCCTCAATTGTGGACCTCACACCATAGACCCTACTACCGTCACTCCTCATTGCCAGTGTCTACGTCTTCCTAGCCTTGGGCTTTTCCGCGGCCATGGCCCCTTTTCCTACACCCTCACCTACCATGGGCGGCGTCATCCACTCCGCCCCTTTGATGATAAGGACATATCTGGATCAAGCTTATGCTTCTTGCAACTAGAGCCCTCCCTTGAAGCCTCGGGCACGGGCTTGACCTCAAAAATGTCAGCCTCGCACCGCTGCACATCCTCTTCAGCCCTGGTGTACTCCTCTATCTTGTCGAAGATTTTCGCTACCATTCTAATGGGCTTTCACGCATTATATTCGGCCAAGGGTCCACTACGAAAGCCCCGTAATGCTGCGTTGATGATGATTGTCTCGTTGATGTCTTTCACTTGGTAGCGGACCTTCGCAAATCACCTGAAGTATTCTTAGAGCTTCTCGATGGGCTTCTGCTTAATCATGAAGAGTTGGTTAGCGTCAACTTGCTCAACATAGTTACTTGAAAGTTGTTGTGCATCCGGTCCCGAATCTATTTCCAAAAGTATACGGAGCCGGGCATGATAGTGAAGAAACAAGAGAGCGCTATCCCTTAGAGGGCGAGTGGCCCTCCCTTCACTTTCGTTGAGTTGTCGCCCCCGCGGCTTTGATGGCAGTGTTAGACCATGTGGCAGGTCTAGATTATTCTAGATGATGAATAATTGATAACGTTGGTTATGATATTACTTATGATGTGTTGCGTGTGTGCGGATTGACGGTGGTCAAGTTCGGACGAACTTGTGCAAGAAAGATATTCTTTGGTCTTTGCATGTGCAGGTTGGGCATGGAGGCGATTGTGGTCGATGACGAGGAGGACCGGGACTAGGATGGGGAGATCCGAGGTCAGGTGGTCGAGAGAGTCACGAGATGGTCGAGCTCATGCTTGGGCACGTGAAGGTCAAAGGTGGATGATGCGTGGAGAAGATATAGGAGGTGTGGTCCTGGAGGCTTCGACACGTGGAAGACTGGAAAAATCGAAAGCGTAAAATGAATTAAAAAACCCATGTTAGGAAGGGTTTTTGGTCCCTTAAAAGGTAGTGGGCCAAAAAGCTTGGTTGAGGCAAAAGGCCCAAGATGAGTTGTATTAGGGTTTCTAGTGGTGGCTAGAGATATGTATAAAAAGGGGGCTGACGGCTGTGTGAGACCGCGCCTTTGTATCGGAGAGTTACGGGAGGACCATATAATAAAAGATATAGGGCGGCGGCTGTTTTGTTCGGCGGCCAGGACTTTTGGAAAGAAAAGATTCATGTGCTGTGCCCGATCGGCGTGCTGGACGGAAGAAGCAGTAGGCGGCGGTTACAGAAGAAAACGGCGCGGCAGGCATCTCTGCTGGGAAGCAACATCGCAGGCGGTTCGGCTTGCGCAGAAGAAAAGCAGAGCAGGCGCGATATTGAAGCCAGGCGAGGCAGGTGGTGTCAATGTGCTTCTGCAAGACGTCAACTTGCAGCGATTTTTGAAGGGCCAGTGCTGTAACTTCTATGCATGAGGACTGCTACATGATTTGATTGAGGTAAGTTGTGATCGAGCTGTGCACTTGGATATTAATCTTTCCTCCTCTGTGATCTGTGAAGCTTTTGTCTTGCATGTTGTGATTCAAGTGCAATTACTAAGGAGAGATAGTATCTAGTACTTTATTCCTTGACTCAACTCACAGCACTTGAATCTTTTTCTCAAGCAAGCCTTCGGTTCACACTTTTCGCTACAGTATTCGCACTATTGCTACAGTACGTGAATAGTAGCTACAGTAACCGAACACTATTGCTACAGTACTGCTACAGTACCAGAAGAGAAAAATATATTTTTCTTTGCCTTGCATGCTTCTCACAGTAACCACATATATATATATATATATATTGTTTTGCTGCATTTGTTCTTTTTATTCTTGCTGACATAAACAGGTTGAAAGAGCAGAAAATAATAGTTTAAAAATTCTCGTTGCGCGCTGCAATCATTCACCCCCCTTTGATTGCCATCAACGATCCTACAAGTGGTATCAGAGCTAGTTGCTATGGCGTCAAAGAGGTATGTGAATCGTCCCCTCATGCTGGATAGTACTGATTTTGCTTTTTGGAAGTGTCGTATACAAGCTTATATTGAGGCTCAAGGTAGTGATGTTTGGAGAATAGTTTCTACACCATATGAGGTTCCTACTATTGTTACTATTTCAAATAAAGCAGATATAGATTTAAATGTTCAAGCTCGCAACTTACTATTTCAAGGGATTTCTCGCAAAGAATTTGATCGTGTAGCTCATATTAAATCTGCTTATCTAATATGGAAAACTTTTGCGATTATCATGAAGGAACCACTAAAATTAAAAAAGTGCGTAAAAATCTTTTTCAAAAAGAAGATTTTGCTATGAAGCCTGGCGAATCCATTGATGATCTCTTTGCTCGCTTTGAGAAAATATTAAGTAATTTGCGTAGTGTTGATGTCATCCCTACTGATGAAGATAATGCAACTAAAATTTTGAGATCTTTAGGTTCCGAATGGTTGATGGTTGTCACAGCTATTAATCAAACTGTTGATCTAGATACTTTAACTATAGATGATCTCTATTCTAGATTAAAAACCTATGAGATGGAAGCTTTGCCATCTAAGACTGAAAAATTTTCATCTTTAGGACTTGTGACTAACCCCATGCAGGTTGCTTCGTCGAGCTCTTTGTCTTGTGTTTCTTTGTCTGCATTGTCTTCTTTTTCAGAGGACCAGTTCGAGCAGCTCCCTGAAGAGGATTTGGTGTTGATATCCTCACGATCATATAAGGCACTTAACAATGTGAGGATGAGGAAGCGAGGTGGCGTTTCAGGTCCGATTAGGTGCTTCGAATGTGGAGAGCCAAGCCACGTTAAGATGGACTGTCCGAAGCTCAAAGGGAAGGTGATCAAAGAAGACAAGAACCATCGCCGTCGTCCATCCAAAAACAACAACACCAAGGATAGCAATTTTCGTCACAAGTTCGCTGAAAAGATCATATCAGCTATTGAGCGTCTTGATTTGAGTGATGTGGATTATGAGAGTTGCGACGATGACCATGATGATGATGATTCTAAAGGTAAAAAGAAGAATAACGGCTTCACAGTCATGTGCTTCATGGCAAAGAGTGACATCGACAGCGATCTCGATGAGGTAAGACCGTCTTATGATGAGCTTGAAGATAGTTTGGTTAAACTTGCTATTGAATTAAAAAAGATCAAAAAGAAATTAAAAGAAAATAATCTTGTTGTTGAAGGCTTAAATTCTGAGATTGATAGACTTAGAGTTTGTATTCCTGATAATGAATCATGTGAGTCTTGTAAAGTTTTACATACTGAATTGAAGAATGCTAGGTCAATTAATGCATCAAACATGGATCAACTTAGAGATGTAACTGCTAAATTTGATGAATTAAGATTGGCACATAACTCTTGTGATGAAAAATTAAAATATGCTAATGATGAAATCGGAAAGCTCAAATTTAGTTCTTCTGCATGTTTAGAATCAGTATTTCAAATGTTCAGTCCAAAGTTTGTTCTAAATGCAAATTGTTAGAAGTTAGAGTTAACTCATCTCAGGAAATAATCGAACAGATACTTTATCATGAGATATCTTCTTGCTCTAACTGTCCAAAACTTAATACGGAGATAGAAGCTTTGATTAGACAACTTAACGATTTTGTTGAAAAAGAAAAATTGGCTCAGTCTAATGCTTCTAAGGATCTTGTAAATGAATCTTTTAGATGCACAACTTGTTCCACGTTGGCTAAAGAAAATGAGTACCTTAAGGACACTTTAGAGAGATTTTCTTGTGGCAAGAAAAATCTTAATATGATTCTAAACAAGTCAAAAACAAGTGTGAAGAATCAGGGTCTAGGATTTAATTTTATTGAACATACCAAGAATAATCCTCCTAAAGTTATTAAGCCTCTTGAACCTGGAAAAATTGAAATAAAGTCTGAACCAAAACAAACTATTTTTAAATCTGCTGGTTTTGTGCAAAGTTCAGTTGCTAATGCTGTAGGTGCTAGCTCATCATCTCAAAAGAATTCTAATTTTATTACATTCCATTGCACCTATTGTGGAAAAGATGGTCACTTCGATGAATTTTGCTTTAGACGTGCTAAGAAAAAGAGGAGAGAAAGATTGAATGCAATGAGACAAAAATATGTGTCATATTTTGTTCCTAAAACTTATGCGAAAGCTAAGTTTTTAGAGAATTTTTATGATGACTTTAAATCTGCTTCACATGCTAGTTTGAGATTTAATTCAAATAATTCACGTTCTTTTTGGCGTTTTGATCGACCACATGCACGTGATTTTGATTCTAGTTTTGTTACTGTTCCTCCACATCGTATATCTCAGTACTGGATTCACAAATCTCATTTCACTAACCCCGGTACTGTGAGATCGATGTCTCTTGTGATGTAAGAACAGCTGACGAGTATGGAGAACATGAGCTTGATTGGGTTTCAATCTTTTATATCATTGATTGATTGGAACACTTGATAGTTCTTCAGTCTCTTTGATGGCTTCCAAGAGATGTCACTTTTTGAGAGACCATGTGGCAAAGGTGATGTTGCCTTATATCTTGTGGGATTATTCTGAGGGGGAGCTTATTGTTTAAAAATTTTAGAAGCCTTGTTTATTATCCTTGTTAAATAACTCATCAAGTCCAAATCATTGAAATCAATTGAGTAGTAGAGCTCTTTTTATCATATTTATTCATATGTTGTGTAGCTTTGATCATGACTGGTTATAATTAACTTGCTACATTTGAATTAAAAGTATGATATGACGGAATATTTTGACTAGTTTGATTATATTTATTACTTTGCGATGTCCATAAAAAAAGATTAGCTTGATTGTGAGTCTTATTTTAACTCTTGTTATGGGGCTCGCATGTTTCATGTTCCAATTTTTATGGTCACTCAATTTGGCATGTCATTAAAAAGGAATATATGAGAAAAAATTGAAAAAATGTATGCTTTAAGCATGCCATGGTGAATAAAAAGAAAAAAGCACGAATGTGCGCAAAATGAAAAGAAATATGCTTCAAGTATGCCACCATAAAAAAAGAAAGAAAGGAAAGAAAAAAACAAAGAGTATGTTCTTGTGAAAAGAAATATGCTGCAAGCATGCCACATGCTAAGAATTGAGTGTGGAGTAAAAAGTTATTACATGAGACTGCTAGCCCGTCTAGAGTTAAGATTTGCTTCACTTTTAGGTTTTAACTTTTCATTGTGATATCTCATTGTGATCTTTATAATTAGTCTGGTCATTGTTGCGATGCTCGTCATTTATACAAATCGCTTAATTATATAGATGGACTTGTTTTGACATTGCTATGTGATATATGACTTTAATAGTCTAGATAGCTCTACTCAAAAATTATGACTTGGTTACTTTATTAAACCAATGTAACGTGACTTGGATAATTTACAAAGCTTCTAGATTTTTATTCTTATTGCTCTTTCTTAGAATTGTTTGCTCTCTCTCTCTCTCCTTTCTCCCCATATCTTTACTATTATAAAAGAAGCAATTGGTTGTTGGTCCGTCCTCCTTCCTCTTCTCTCAGCCCTTCGATCTGATTGCGAGATAAAATCCTAACCGTCAAAATTACTCCGCTCCGCCTCCCCTCCCCCCGCGCCGCCTCCTTCCCTCCCTCCCGCTCCGCTCCGCCTCCCTCCCACCCCGTGCGCCGCCTCCTCCCCTCCCTCCCACTCCGCTCCGCTCCGCCTCCCCACCCCGCGCGTCGCCTCCTCCTCCCCTCCCACTCCGCTCCGCCACCGAGCACTGCGGACCCTGTGCTCCCCACCCCGCGCCGCCTCCTCCCCTCCCACCCCGCGCCGCAGCCGACTCCTCCCCACCCCGCTCCGCCGCCGCCTCCCCTCTTCCCTATCCTCCTACTCCCCCCCACCCCGCGCCGCCGCTGCCTCCTCCTCCTCACCCCGCGTCGCCGCCTCCTCCTCCCCCTGTTCCTCCGGTCTGCCCTCGCCTCCTCCCCCGCTCCTCTGCGCCGCCGACAAGTCCTCTCCCCCCGTTCTCCGCGCCGCCACTCTCCCCTCCCTCGTCTCTCCCCTACCCTCCTCGCCAGCCCGTGCTCCCGCCCTCACCCCCTCCGCCCCCCTCGCGCCGCCGCCACTCCTCCGCCACCCCCGCGCCGCCGCATCCTCCTCCCCGAACCGCCTCCTCCCCCGGCGCCTCCTCCCTACTCCCAACCCCGTGCCGCCGCCTCTCCTCTCCGTCCCCGCACCGCCGCCTCCTACTCCCCACCCCTCGCCGCCGCATCCTCCCCTCCTCCCCCCCACCCCTCGCCTCCACCTCTCCCACTCCTCAATGTCGGAAACCTTCTCCACGCTAGGCTCTAGCCCGGTCCATCTCCAACCACCGTTGATCCCGCAGCAACATGGCAGAGGTCGGCGTGCTCTGGAGGTCCAAGACTGTGAGCAATTCCTCCAAGGTGAGGTCTTTTTTTATTTCCCGAACATGTTTCCTCCTCCCCCCACCCCTCCGCTCCGCCGCCGCCTCCTCCCCTATTTTCCTTCCAATTTTCAATTATGTGTTCCTAACTTGTTGTGGTGTGATTGTTATTGGTATTTATAGATGATCTCAGATAATTTGGCCCAAATTTTGTTTGAGTTTTAGCTAATTCTAAATAATCAATTTTGCAGGTGTGGAAACTGCATGAAAATGGCTCCAGAGGTAATACTTCTATATTTTGGGATCACTTCTGTAACAGCAGAGTGATACCAGTGAGTTCTTCAATGTAGAGGCCAAACAAACATGAGAACTTTTGATAATATCGATTTGCATCATTTTTTTGCAGTTCATATATGATCTGCCAACTCGACTTAACAAATGCATCAAGACAGAAGCATATGTGGATGCTGTCAGATTTTTTACTGGAGCAAAACCTATTTTTAAGGTTTAGTTTCAGCTTATCTCCTCATCTTAGAAACTTCCTCCCACACTTGTTTAGCTTTACATTTCACTTATCCTTCTTCTCTATGGTAGGCCTATGGTGATACATCCTTTCAAGACTATAAAAAAGCATCTGAGGAGGCAATGGATTTAGTTATACAACACCTTCAGGTAATTGTGTGCATTTTGACTCAAATTTGTATGGAAGAGCCCAGTATTAGTTATTCAAATACTGTTTTGATAGGTAGTAGCTGGCAGTTCATGAAGAGCCAACTAATAATGGCTGGTTTGCAACGAATTTTGGTAGATTAATGAGTTATATACATATTATTTTACCTTTCTAAACACTGTTTGAATACTGTCTCTATTCTTTTTTTCCTTTCTAAACCCTGTTTGAATGTCGTGTCTACATACGACTTGGTTGAATCATTGTGTATAATTCATTAAATGGTCTATCATGGAGCAAAATGCCCAAATATGTGGTTCCCAAACTACCCCAAATTTGTGATTGATGCTTACATTGGCATGTACAACTTCACAGGAGTAAGGAAACTTGCATGTGGCCTGAGGTTATATATGGTACTCCATTATAAAGCATGTTGTGTTGCTCTTAATTTTCTATTTACAATCATGATTGATTGCTTGTTATTTTGGAACTCTATTGGGAGAATGCTGTCGTATACTACTGCTACCATCTGGTGAGTGCCAGAGCGGGTGCTGTGGGCCATGTGGTATTCATTGTTGATCTGGGTCGTAGGGAAAAACAACGTTGATGATTCTTGGTTATCACATTGAGGTAGGTTTTGCAGGTAAGGGAGGGAGTGTGTGGGGGAGGGACGAACAGAATGGATGGTTCATGGAAATAACACAAAAACCAAAGTGTCTCAAGTGAGGTCATTTCTGTTTTCCAGTGTAGACTTATGCTTGTAAGGTCGAGGAGGACTCGAGAATCCCCAACGACTGGTCCTTCAAGGTGCAGGAGTTCAAGGTGCTGCAGGAACTTGAGCTCAAGAAGGTGGTGTGAGTACCTATCTTTGTTCCATTTGTAGCCAAACCAACCTCCTGTTGTTAAATTTCAGTGTGAAAAATGGCAAAAATATTACTCTTCCATAGGTAGTTATAAATGCTTGCATGGATTAATGAAAGTTGATTCCATTCATCTCATTTCGATGAGGTCATCCATTGCGTTTGTTCCAATCCCATGTCACACCCACTCTTATGTTTGTTGAGGCTTGCAGTGAGTTGAAATGCTGTGGTTGCTGCAGGGCTCAAGATCCCCCGATTTCACGTTTACAGCCTTCCAATTGATTTCAGCCAGATGTGAAAATCAATGAGCTCCTCTGATCACTTTATTCTTTAATATACAAAGTAGTGAGCTCCATGTATCACATCATTATTTAGTAATATGCAGTAACCAACAAATTGGACATTCATGCAGCTTTATAGTGTTGTGTTCAATTATTTTGTCATGGGATTAGAGATATTGAGAGGGTATACCATTTGTTGGAAATGTTAGAAATTGATTTTTGTAAGCTGTATAGGCAATTAGGCACCTGGCTATATTTTAGATCCAAGCTCTGATTGTATCATGACAATGCTATACTTTCAGTTTTTGAATTTTTTTTGTGATGTATGTCCTTGGTCATGTGTAGAATTCTTTTATCTATATATTATCCTCTTGCTTTTTATTCATATTACATTTACACTAATACACCTATGATATTTTATTCATATTACCTCCATGGCAGATGAAACTGATAGGAAATAATTAGGAGCCCTATGAAGTAAACATAATCTGACAAGAATTGAGAACAAGAATACTTAGGTAAGCTTCTTGGCATTGAATCAGAGGACCTGTATTATTATATATAGGAATTGGTTGAATCCATTTTTTGGAAGTATATGAAATTGCAACATCACAAAGTGCATATAAAATAATTCAGTGCATTATTGTTCTATTGCCGAGCCAGCAATCACATGCTTATAGATGACACACCCAATCAGATTGTAGCAACTATTGATGCCATTTCCATATAGATTCAGGTATGTTTTCACCAGTATGTTGTTTCTGTCCTTATGCTTGATTTTCACCCAAATAAAAAAACACCATTTATTCCAGTGATAGTGATGGGGAAGTGCATTGCTGGAACATAAATAATGGTATCTGTGTGAAGTTTTCAATTCTGTATTGATGGAATTTATTCCTTCATTTACACATTGATTCGGTTGCCAAGAGGTCAATTAGGTTATTCTCTTTCCATTGAAACTAAAAATATATGCTCCACCATGTAATTTCTGATGCCTGTTCTCTCTCCCATCAGGTGTTCGTCTTTCCTGCCTGCCTTTGCTTACTTCCTCTTGTTTTCAGCTACATAAATAAATGTACAGTTTGACTGGACTACCATGATAATATATTAATATGAAATAGCACAAGGAGAGTCTGTTATGCAGTTGATAATTAATTTCTGTGCCTATTCATTGCTCATTGCCATATGCTTAGCCATCATTACCTTCAGGATTTGTTGATTAAGCATTTTTCATGTTAAAACCATTTATCTTGATTGTAAAATATCTAGCCATAAAATATTAAACACCAATTACAGCTATCCAAGATGCAAATTTGAGTGTTTTCCCCATCTAAAGTTACTTGGTAAAGATCTAATTGTAACATCTGGTATGACATTAAATTCTGAACATTTATTTTGCATGTTGGATTGAATATTGCGACCCTCTTTCACATTCATTGTGAAGTTCTGAGTTTTTACCCTTCTCTTTAGGGTTGGTACTTATTTCACAGTGGTGACCGTTGGTTTGTAAATTTTTGGAAGGGGAAGGCTAATGGCGAGGGAAGATTTTATGCCAAAGATGGGAGTATCTTCTTTGGCCATTTTCAAAATGGATGGCACCATGGGGAGAGCGTGTTGATAGATGCAAATGAATCAAAGTGGTTCTAATCTATTTTCTGTTTAAATGTGCTCCAAAAAGAGTACATCTGCAGTTTCTTTTGAACAAAAAGGGATTTAACTTTATATTGGTTTGTGGATACAGGTGGCTTGAAGTTTGGGATGAGGGTCTATTTATCAGCCGGATTAAATTGGAAAAATAGGGTTCTGATCTAACTGATTTTTCTGAACATTGTTGGTAGTCTTGGTGTTCAGAAGCTGGAGGACTGCGTTTCCAAATTGCAAATGCTTCAAGACACTCTGGTATGAGCTTCCATTACACCGAATTGATTCTATATTGATTGATTCATAGACTTTAGCCGCTTCTAACTTAACTATAAAAAGCGTTGCTCGTTGTGCATATCGCCATATCCAAAATGTTATTTTAGTCTTTGCCCAATCATAAATAGGTGCCCAATCATAATATCTCATCATATGCTACCCTTTGCTCAAGATTGAGAGAGGACGACAGAGACCATTTTGCATTCAACAGTTCATATTGTTGTATATGTGGTGCTTGTTCTATCATGCTTCATTAATATGACGTAAGATAAAGTTCATATTTATTATTCAGTTTGAGATCATATTTGATAGTATGCATCATTTTTATTTGATTTTCCGTTGCAACGCACGGACACCTTACTAGTATATATATATATGTGTGTGTAAAGCTTCAAGCCAGATTATAAGAATACCCTTACTATGGCTTGTCATGTTGGAGTACAAATGTCATTTTGTATGTGTAATGGGCCTCCTGACCCAGCAGACCCAGCAGGACGAATGGAAAAAGGTGAGTGCCACTGCCACCCCCTAACAGTATAATATTGAAATTTCAATAAGATAAGGATAGATTATTGTATGCCACTGCCATGTCGATGGATCTTATCAGTTCCAACTCTGGTAATTTTGGTTTCTACATTATCGGCGCGCGCGGTGACCATGAGCGCCACTTTTTGCTCAGCTAAATAATGTTTCACCTGCCGCTCTTCCGATCGATCAGGCACTACCAAACCCATTAAATATATACTACTTGCGTGCAAACAAAATTAAAGACTGTTACTCCACATTTGTAGGGTACTGTAATGGCCAATGGGACAAGACGATCGACAAGGACCTATATATACGACAACCAAATTGCGATCGGTTTCAGATTTCGCTGTTCGTGTGAATAGCGGGAGATGAGATGGCACCATCGACGGCACGATCCATACGCATCCACCCACCACAAGCACACGGCGAACGTACACGACGCCGGCCGCCACCACCTCGCCGCCGGCAAGCACTGCTCACCTCTGGGCCACGCCGGCCTCCATCCGGGGAGTGCATGATCACATGGGGCTAGAACCTAGCTTGCTAGCTAGATGCATGGTATACACACGAATCTCAAGCTTGGTACATATATATATATAGGTCGACAGTGGTCATTGAGTTGTTCATTACTTTAGTTTGCAAAATAAAGATTTTTTTATAGAATACTTTAGTATTCTATAAAAAGTGAATGGAATGGATAATAAGAAAATTGCAAAAAAGAAAGCTCATTAAAATTTAAAATTATATTATTAGATTTGTCGTTAGAAATATTTTTTTTATAAAATTATAATTTTATTAGTATATTTTTAATATAAAATTATAAAAAAATAGCGGTCAAAATCGTATTTCAGAGATTGTGAAAAGTAAAAAATATTAAGTAAAATAGAACGGAGGTAATAGTATGTAGTTGGGTAACCAAGATAAGCAATTTACTATCTCACTCGACCCATATCGATCTACTTGTACGATAAGTTCTGAGAAAACATTGACTTCTAAAAGCCTGCTGCTTTTGTCATTGTGAGTTATAACATGTGAAAAGTTTATCACTCGTCTTTGCATTGGCGTAAATACGCGTTAACATATTAGTGCAACAATTAAATACACTGAAATTGTCAAACAGAAAAATTGCAAGACAATACATTCGATCGGTAGAAATTTACACACCAAACGTTACCGTCAACACCCAAATTAATTAAGGAGGCCTACAAGATGAAATTAAATTAAAGGGTGTGAAGTGTGAACTGTGTTGACGACACACAATGCAAGTAGTCTGCTTGTCATCGACCTCCTCTAGCTAGGACCACTTTATATACTATATTTATATTAACTTCTAAAAACTATTTTTATATAGTAAATAGTTTTTTCTATAATACCTATCTTTTAAATAAAATGCTTTTTCAAGACTGATCTATTAATCGATTGCAGTAAATACTGTAGAATTTATTTATATCAGCTAAAATCATACTTGAGTCTCTTTTTCTCTGTATAGTTTTCTTTAAACTGTTATTATTTATAAACTAAAACTAAAAGTCATCGATAAAAATCAATATAGACCGATCATAATTATCTACTTCTGTTAACCCATTGACATGAGGTGGGTGTAGTGCGGGGTACTGGAGGCAGGTGGGACAATTAATAAACAGGAGGGGTGAAAAACTCTAGAGTAAGGTTTTTCCCCAGAACTGCACGTGGCCACATGCATTACCCTCGCCGTCGTCTCTCTTCTACCTCTCTCTCCCTCGGTCGCCGTCTTCCCCGAGCCACGCCGTCCGTCCGCGCCGCACCGGCTGGCTAAGGTGGGTCACATGAAAATTTGCAGACCTGTCCACTCTCATGAGATATTTGATCATGAAAAACTAAACCCATAAGGTAAAACCTAAAGGGAGTCCCTGTATATCCAAGTCTCGATCGGCTCTTACAGAGACCACACCAGATACAACCTTCCAGATCCGCCCATGTAATGCAATCCAATGCACACGAACGCCGGACAGATTAACTAATTAAGCTAACCAACATCTTCTTAATCCAAATCCGATTAAGCTAACCAGCATTCACGTGCTGCTGGCTCAATCATGCGTTCACCATGTAAACCCTAGCCATCTACCTCTAGCCAATCAGCCATCCAGCCCTCGGAACCCCTATAAAAGGCACCCTTCTCCCCGGGCTAGCGCCGTGCCTTGAGCTTCCTTTCACTCATCACTTAGCTAAGCTGGGAAGAAGCACGTATATAGAGTAGTGCGTAGAACATGGTGGCGGATAGGCAGCTCGCCGGAGCCGCCGCTCGTCCTCCCAAGATGGGGGAGGAGAAGCTGATCGTCCGGTCGGAGAAGGTGCGGTTCATCGACATCCTGTCGCTGCTGCTCCTCCGGCGGCCCCTCGCCAGCTACCACTTCGTCGAGGTCGGCGACCAGACCGCCGCCGACCTCGGCAGTGCGCCGGGCGAGTGGTTCGTCGCGCTCACCGAGCTCATCCAGAAGGCGCTCGCGGCCGCCTACTACCCCGCCAAGTGGATCGGCGTCGCCGTCGAGTTCCTCCTCAACTTCCTCGCGCTCAACGGCGGCCTGCTTGGCATCATATGGAACATCTTCAGATGTACGTAACAAATTTACATATACGAGCGCGTAATTAATTACACACATAACATATACATAAGCAACTTGATGTTAACCCGTGATCGATGGATATATATCAGCATGATCTTAATTCAACTTGAAATGAAGACATAACACAGATCTTCAACCGAAGATGTACGGGTACATATACAAGCTCAAGCTGATGCTCAGCTTAAATTTGGTTAATTTTCAACTTTAACTCAACTTGAGTTATTAAAATATACACACATGTCTAACTTATCAAAGCATCGGACCGTGCAAAAAATTAAGGATCGGTGAGAACGAATGGAACCATATGCATGCTAACTGACTGCATTCCGGGTAACAATTGACTGCAAGAGGTAAGTTTGTCTACAAGGACAACAGAACGGCAACATGATCTCCCTCTCTCTCTCTCTCTCTCTCTCTCTCTCTCTCTCTCTCTCTCTACATGTGTTCTCTTTTATATGGTTCTTTTCCATTTTTTTTAACCAAGTGTCAAATATGTCGGGTGTTTTGTTTCTCATGATCAATCAGGTCTAGTTGTTGTCATTCTAGCTTGTTAATCGATGACAACGTGCATACAGTTAGCAGATCGATATATTAATTGTGTGTGTGAGAGAGAGAGAGAGACTACGTACATGGGATAGCAGCTAGGTACGTTGGGCCATATGTCTAAACTCAAAGCATGCATGTCCTTTCAGTGTAGTAGCTGCATGCCACTGGACTCTCGATCGTACGTACGCTAATTGCTAGAACTAGCTAGGTGTCACACGTTGCATTGCTTGTTGAATCACCTGATCGATCGATCAGCACGCGTGCATGAAACAGTTCATCCATTAACGCATATATTAATTCATAGGTAAGCTGGTGATTCCGTTTAACCGGGAGGCGCCCAACTTCCGGTCGATGATCGCGATGATCGACGGAAGGACGGAGCTGAAGCCGGGGAAGCAGCAGCTGCGGGTGGTCGGCTTGGAACCCTCCGGCGAGGCCGCGGACCTGGAGAGCGGCGGATGCGCCGCCGCGCCGCTCATCCGGCAGCAGTACCTCGACGGCGACCTGTCCATCTTCGACGTCACCGTCATGGCCGCCAAGATCGCCTACGAGAACGCTGCCTACATCGAGAACGTCGTCAACAATGTCTGGAAGGTATACATACTTAATCACAAAAAAAATCGCTCTAATTGCATGTATAATTAAGCAATTAGAAGCGTCGAAGGCGCACACAATTAATCAGATCATTTTTTTTTCTCGAGAGACAACTACAGCTGAATTATTAGCATCTGAAGACGAATCAATCGAACGAATGCATGTTGACAACATGTGAACCATGCAAGCAGGGGGCACGGCAGCAGAGCCACTGCAGCCACAACGGTAGCAAGCAGGGACATCAATCATTTTGGGATCCATGGACACTAGTGCATGTGCATATGCAGTTCCACTTAGATCTGGAAAAATAATCCTATACGACCCGGATCCTATGGATATATTTGCTTATGCGGAGAGATCGCATGCACAATTAATTAATTAATCATCACCTACTACTAGCAACTACTACATCATACAACTATAGATATATCATCCAAGTAGCATGTAAAAGTTTATTTTATGGGAGTGTCTACGTAATATTCGTATATTTTTTGGACTCAAATCAGTTAAATTTTGAGACATTAACCACTTATTTTTTTTAGAGAGGTGCGGAGGATCCGTTGGATGGGGATCCAAAGCCCTAAAATCTAACTAATTTGAGCCTAAAAAATATACGAATGTTGTATAGCGATTCTCTTATTTTATTAAGTAACAGCTAATTATGGATCTTAAGTTCATATGCAATCTTTGCAGATGAATTTTGTGGGATTCTACAGCTGCTGGAACAGTAAGTAGTCTACGTACACGGATCGTATATACATTTCACGACGCATTAAATCGAATGAAATTAATTCAACGTCGGCAACATGTGTGCATGATTTCATGCAGAGTTCATCAAGTCGGAGACTACGCAGGCGTTCGTGATGACGGACCGCGCCAAGGACGCCGGCACGGTGGTACTGGCGTTCCGGGGCACGGAGCCGTTCAACATGCAGGACTGGTCGACGGACGTGAACCTGTCATGGCTGGGCATGGGCGCTATGGGCCACGTCCACGCCGGCTTCCTCAAGGCGCTCGGCCTCCAGGAGGAGGACGGCAAGGACGCCGCGCGCGCCTTCCCCCGGGACGCCCCCAACGCCGCCGGCGGCAAGAAGTTCGCCTACTACGAGCTCCGCTCCGCGCTCCGGGAGCAGCTCAAGAAGCACCCCAACGCGCAGGTGATCATCACGGGGCACAGCCTCGGCGGCGCGCTCGCCGCCGTCTTCCCTGCGCTGCTGGCGCTGCACGGGGAGAAGGACATCCTGGACAGGATCCTCGCCCTGCAGACCTACGAGCAGCCGCGCGTCGGGGACGCGGCGTTGGCCAGGTTCCTGGCCTCGTCGGTGCCCGGGATGACGTACCTGCGAATGGTGTACCGGTACGACATCGTTCCGCGGGTGCCGTTCGACGCGCCGCCGATTGCGGAGTTCGTGCACGGCGGGACGTGCGTGTACTTCGACGGGTGGTACGTGTGGCGGCTGCTCGCCGGCGACGTGCCGAACCCGAACTACTTCGACCCGAGGTACCTGCTGTCCATGTACGGCAACGCGTGGGGGGACCTGCTCAAGGGGATGTTCCTGTGGACGAAGGAGGGGAGCGACTACCGCGAGGGCGCCGTGTCGCTGCTCTTCCGCGCCACCGGCCTGGTCATCCCCGGCCTCGCCTCGCACAGCCCCCGCGACTGCCTCAACGCCGTCCGCCTCGGCCGCATCGTGCCCAAGCAAGCCTAGATCGATTGTCCAGTGCAGAGATCTGGAGAGAGATCGAGATGAATAAATTGTTTTTGAGTGTCCTGTGTGCGTGCGAGCTACTGCGCGTGTTCGGTTAATTTCCCTGTCTATCTTGTTAATAATTGAAAATAATGCCCAGTTTTTTTTTAATTTTTTTGAACGGTGAATGTCCAATTTTAGGTAGGCGTGTTTGGTTTTGAAGCCAAGGTTTGTCACAGTTCACCACACACGAATTTCTTCAGACGAGCCTGACCAAGTTAGGACTCTGTTTGGTTACTGGAAGCGACCTTGATTCACTCAACACGTACTGACCATTCACTCAACTAATCCATGGCTAGCGGTAGGTATCCGATTCTCAAATCTCCTGTCCTGCACTAAGTTGCGTGAGCCCTGCATATATGCTTGTCGCGCGCTCCTCAAGTTCAGATCCAGAAGTCATTTTTAAATGAAGTGACTTCTTAATATGAAAGTTTTTTACTTTTTCGATCTCTCTTATAATCAGCTAAAAACCACAATACTTTTAAACAAGGCCTAATTGTAGCAAAAGTTGGCCGGAGAGTTAAGCATGTTTATATTGGCTACAACAAATATCTTTTAGCTGTAACTGATAGTTTTTAACCGAAATAAATAGTAGTGCATTTTAGAAGAGGGCATAAGCGGTTAGGAAAATAAAAGAGAGATTTGTATACGAGACGGGAACGAGAGGAGTAACGTGTGTGATGCACCCGTAACTCCCTACATTATCTCCGAAACGAGAGAAGTACAAAAGCTATTTTGAGAAGTCGAATATTTATATTAGTTTCTGATTTATCTGAACAGAAATCAGAAATAGAACCTAATATCAACATGTCCTAAGCACCTAGGACAATTAAACAGTTCATGCATTGACGTGATCCTGACCTTTTCTGACTTGGAGAAATAAGGACAGATCTAGAATCAATTATTCCATGATGAAGAGCCAAAGCTACCTCTGGGCTCTGGAGATGGAGGACAGAGACGGAATATGAGCCGGGTCGGACAAACAGGCACTGCTACTGTTACTACAGCTAGCTTAGGGGAAATCCCATTCGATCCATCGCACTAGCTAGCTTAGGTAGCTAGGACAATTAAACAGTTCATGCATTGATCACGTGATTCTGACCTTTTCTGACATGGAGAAATAAGGACAGATCTAGAATCAATTCTTCCCTGATGAAGAGCCAAAGCTACCTCTGGAGATGGAGGACAGACAGACGGAATATGAGCCGGGTCGGACACACGGGCACTGCTACTGTTACTACAGCTAGCTTAGGGGAAATCCCCTTCGATCCATCGCACTAGTTAACTGCTGCTGTCATCCAAAAGCTTGATCAAAGGCCACGATTTTCTACTTCATCGACCGGATGATGTTCCTCCAAAAAAAAAGTTCACCGGATAACGACGACGCTAAACGTACAGGAGCTAGATGTCAGTTTAAAATCAGATTCAGTTTCTAGTTTTTGTTTTTTTTTCACTATTCAGTAATTTCAACTTTTTTCTGATTGTTTTTAGATTTTATTGGCTTTTTTATTTATTTTTTTTCCGTATTCTTTTGTATTATCTGTGGTGGGTTAACATGTTTTTTCTATTTTTATTTTTTTAATTTAATTATGTTAAATAAACTAAATCAGTTACAGTAAAAAAAATAAGACAGCTATAGTAAAAAAACTATAAACCAATACAATTTCGAACGTCCTTAATACACGTTTTGTTCTTGGTGGCTATGAGACGAGGATATCTCAAGCAGAAATCGCAGAAGAGTTTACATTCGGTTGGGTTTGACAAAGGCTCAACCAAGGCCAAGCCCCAGCGTATCCACAGGATCAGCCCAAATGAAATCGTAAAGATCTATGCAGGTGTTGATATATATAGTATATCATTCGATCTGGAGGCCTAGAGTCCTGGCGCGATGGGCCATGTAGAGAAATCATCCAACATGTAATCTTGAGAGAAATTGTTGTGTGCGTCCATCGGATAATCAACCCAGTGAAGAATTTACGCCTTTTGTTTTCTAGGAGGGTAGGAATAATTTGGCAGTGCAGTCATCTCGATTAAGGTTTCACTTATTTTGGTTTGAACTTTTGGTTTTTAACTTATTTTTTATTATTCCTAAATTTCATCTTTTTCTGATTTTTTGGTTTTTTTTTTGAGCTTTTTTGTTGATTCCTTTTTTGCGTATTCGTTTGTACTATACGTGATGGGTTAATCTGGTTTTTTTTCTATTTTTAAATTTAATTATACCAAATAAACCATATCAATTACAGTACAAAATAAATCAGCTATAATAAAAATTTAACCATAAACCACACTTATTCAATCCAAATGAGCATCCCCTAAACCTTACGAGTCATAGGTTCAAGTCTGTGGGAAGGAACGAAATACCAGAATATTCCAGTACAAAGTGATTACACCAACTATGTTAATCATTAAAAATCGTATCTAAGTTTCTCTCTTTATAAATTATTATTATTTATAAATCAAAATTAAAAGACTATAGGTTCAAATCTGTGGGAAGGAACGAGAAATGCCAAAATATTCCAGCACAAAGCGATCAGTTTGGAGTATTTTTCACTGTTTAGCGACGAAAACACTATAGCACTTTTGTCACGTAGTGAATTTTTTTTTTGTTTTTTGGTTTTTTTGCGTTTCGTTTTTTTTCTCATATTCCTTTGCATTGTCCGCACTAGACTAGCGAGCCGTTTTTATTTTAACATTTTTTAAAATTTAATTATGCCTAACATACAACTCAGCTACAGTGTTTTTTCAGCCAGCTACAGTGTTTTTTCAGCAAAAGCTAAAAGCCATCGCTATCACCCCTACACCGACTACTTTGATCACCAAAATCAAGGAGGCCGCGAGTGCTGGCAGAGCAAAAAACCGCGGAATTCGGGCCGGGAGAATAGCGATTAATTAGCTCTATGTTTTTTTTTCTTTTTCTCCCCCATTACTGGCTCTTGAGCCAAAACTCTGTTTACTTCTACTCTATCAATACTAGTCATGTACCCGTGCGTTGCAACGGAATTCATTACATATATGGAGAATCATGTTATGGAAGAAGGTTGCTCTGAACAAGAAATTAAAAAGATATGTGACACCATAGCAACACAAGTGGCAAGCCTTATATAGAACTTCCTAGAGATATGTCATCTTTGCATGGATCAGGTGAAAGATAAATAATTAACTGACAGACAAAAAAGAAGATGTATGCTATTGTATGAACCTCTAGAAGGTTCAAGTGGCACCTCAAGTGTATCCAGAACTAACCATAGTATCAGTGTTACATCTAAGCAGATAAGCAGGATTTGATACAGTATGGCTCAAAAGGTCATATAAAATTAGTGCCGCACTATACGTTCTGGCAAAGAGTTGGACAGATCTTGTGCTCACACATCAACAGTGCAAATAAAACTCCTGAATCAGCAATGTCCTGCAAAACAATGCTTGCCACCTGCCTTGTCGATTGGGCAAGGGGAAGAGGGGGAGGGAGAGGGCGGCGGAGGAGGAGGGAGAGGATGGGGGGTAGGAGGCGGCGGTGCGGGGACGGAGAGGGGAGGCGGCGCGCGTGGGGTTGGGGAGGAGGCGCCGGGGCTGGAGGTGGAGGCGGTAGCGCTTGGGAGGAGGAGGAGGAGGCGGCGCCGCGGGTGGGAGGGAGGGAGGAGGAGGCGGCGCGGGTGGGAGGGGAGGAGGCGGGGGGCGGGGGGCGCGGCGGCGCGCGGTGGGAGGGGAAGGAGGCGGGGCGCGGAGGGAGAGCGAGGCGGCGGGGGGAGAGCGAGGGGGAGGCGGGGGGCAGGCAGTGGCGCGGGGTGGGGAGGGGGAGGAGGCCGCGGGCCGCGGGGGGAGAGCGAGGGGGAGGTGTGGGGGCGGCGGGAGGAAGAGCGTGGGGGCGGCGGGGGGAAGAGCGAGGGGTAGGCGTGGGGGCGGAGGGGTGATGTTGGATTTTAGGGTTTAATCAGATCGTATGGCTGAGAAGAGAGAAGAAAGATCGAATGGTTAAGAAGTGAGGGAGGGTGGACGTGACGGCAACCACCAACTCCTTCTTTTTAAATAGTAAAGATAATAGGCAAGTCTCTGCCCTGTTCGTTTAAAAAAATAGGTTCAAATCTCGAAGAGTAATAGTGCAAAATCCACACGAATAACTCATCAACTGTTTTTGGTAGGACTATTCTTCTCATCAGCTAGAGAGACATGTACAATGATACATCGCCAGGCTATGCTATGGTTGGTAAAAGAATTTGCGGCCTGATAGGGAAGTAGGGCAAGCTTTTGGCGCCAGTTCAGTGTCTGAAACGATGGACTGGTTGTGAGAAAGAAATGAACGATTTTAAGAAAAAAAATCTGACTCAATGAGATGCCCATTCAGCTAACAAGGGTTTCAGTGCAGGGAAAACGGAACCCATCTGTCTATCTATGCCTGTACTAAGGCCCTGATCGTTTCGGTTTTTTTCGGCTTCAGTTTTTTTTTACTATTCACTACACTATCCACTAACTCAGCTACAGTGTTTTTTCAGCCAGCTACTGTATTTTTTCAGCCAAAAGCCATCGTTATTCCGATCACCCCTAATTTGAGGCTCCTCATAAGTCCTTGCATTAATCCTAGATGAGAAAAACTAGAAATTCTCACTATCGAGGGTATAATAATCCTCATATTATTACGTCATTATATTCTTCGAGTATACCATTTATTGACAAAGGAGAGTTTTCACATGATAGTCGTAAACTATTCTACGACCACTCAGTAGTTGTAAGTTCTTCTACGACTACTTAGTCGTAAGTCTTTGTACGATCGAATAGTCGTAAGTCCTTCTGCGACTATGTAGTTGTAAGTTGTTCAACAGCCACCTTGTGGTCGTGGGCTTTCCTGCGACCAGTGTATCTTCGACTGGCTTGTCTACGATGGCCTACCGTGTCGTGGGTCTGTCTGATAAAACAATTAGAATGTACGTTTATTCTTAATAACAACGCATGATCCTTCTCTGACAATAACCTCCACACGACAAATGGATACCACATCTCTTTGACAATAACTTCCGTCAGGCAGTTATATCCCGAAGTATTGAGACTCTTTTGGCGTGAGACAATGGTCGCAGCTTCATCAACTATATAAGGATTGATGTTGGAGGAGAAAGAGATCCCCCGATCGATTCTACTTGAAGCAAGACATAATGCAAAGCATTTCGCATTACTCTCAGTTGTAATTCATTCTCTGAGCAATAGCTACACAGGAAGTAGGGTTGTTATTCTCCCAGGAAAAGGCTCGAACCTGTATAAAAATTTTTGTGTCTCTTCTCTGCGTGATCGTAGCCTGGACCTCACGAGTTTCCCCGAATCCAAATAAATCATATGTAAGATCAGTATTAAAACACCGATAGTTGACGTCATCTGTGGGGAAAATTTTTCCCAAGACTCTGATAATCTCCTTGTCGGCAAGTTTTCTTTTTTTTTTATGTCCTCATGGCAGGAAAATAGAACGAGGAGAACTGGTTTGACTTGGCCGAGTATGCAGACCTCGACATGCAAGCCTGCTACAAGTACGAGCAGACAATGCTTGCTTCCGACGGTGAGCAGAGAATTGGTAATTGTGACTCTCCGGTTGTCCTAGTACAGAATGTAGATGGGTCCTTGCAAGTCCGTCCACACTCTCGCATGGCTCAATTCCGATTGAAGATGGTTATAACCAAGACTTCCCCTTTCTAGATGGGCTTATTCCTGGCTGCAAGGCTCTGTCGTTCAACGGTTCCTCAAGCTAGGAGGCATTAGACATGAGTTAAGATTTTGTTCAGGAGGTCTTTGCCCTCCCCACAGATACTGATCACTCTCTCGAAGAAATCCCTTGTGATACTATCCGTCGATCACACTCTACCACCTCTTGTAAGGATGACGAGAAGACCTCCGGTGATGAGCCAGGTCTGTTCTTTGATGACCGTAGGAGATATCTAAGAAAAAATCGCTCTCCTTTAAGGTGGCGTCAACCGGCCTTAGATATTGAGGATGAAGAGACTGTTCATAGAAGGCGATTGGTAGCCCAGAGGTCTTTGCCTAGGCGCATCTAGTACCAGTCTAAAGAGGCTAAAGAGCTTCAGCTCATCAATGACATGCTCAAGAACCTGACCAAAGAACTCGCTTAAGCACGAGGCTATGACCACTTCGCCGAAGGGATCGCGGAAAGACTCCGCAGCATGATGGCCAGACTCAAGCAGCCTCGTCGACATAACTCTAAGAGTCGGGCAGATACGATCGTATCTAGTCGTTCACAGAACTCACCTCAGAGGAATTGATATGATGACAGGTCACGTTGATCCCCTAACCATAATTCTAGTTAGAGGAGAGTTCCTCGAACGACTTCAGATCAGCGGGTCTACCGAGGAGGTGATCGATCACCACTTTGGGCAAGGAACATGCAGCAGTAGATGCAGTATGAGGGGTACTACCTTCCGACCACCACACAACTGCGGTGCAAGTAGTAGGAGGTGGCAAGCATGTCATAACCAACTACATTCCGATGGTACTCAAACGGTATGTTTGGTCGTGGTTGCTTAATCCACCACTTAAGTCGATCCACTCATGACAACACCTCTGCGAATTTCTGTTAGCCAACTTCTAAGGCACATACAATCGTCCTGAAAAAGAGGATGACCTGCACCAAATGCGGCAAAACAGCAACGAGACCCACGGAATTCATCAAACACTTTAGTCAGGTCGTAACTTGATTTCAGAGGCCTTTGATGCTTCTATCATTAGGGTATTCAAATAGTGGGTCTACAATAGGAGATTTACAGAGGACATCGCCTTGAATCCTCGGACCACCGTCACCGAGCTCTTTGAGATGGCTGACCGTTACAGACTGCTGCTGAAGTGGTTGAATGGACTAAAACCATTGATCAGGTTAACCAAAGTTCCAAAGAGGAGGGCGAAGGCAGTAAGAGGAAGAAGAAGGCTAATAAGTCCAAGAACAAGGCCAAAGGTCAGAAGCCTCACGCCAGAAGTTCGAAGGAAGTATTGACTGTGGGAAATAAAGAGCCACAAAACCCTAGGCAATACTCTGATCGGGGCAAAGGCAAAGCTTCTGTATAGAAAGACAACAAGCCGAGATGGTGCCCTCTCCACAAGGAGGGGCACGATCTTTGTAATTTCTGAGTTTTCCAATGAAAACTCGAGGACTATTACTCTGGTGAATGGCCACTCCCTATGCTGGCAGAGGTAGGACAATCGAGTGGTTAGAAACAATCAGAAGATGAGGAGGAGGAGATGTCATTCTAGGATCCAAAACATACCATCGGGCATATCTATAGAGGATCCACGGCATATGAGTCAAAGTGACAGTACAAGGCTGTCGAGCATGAGGTAAATTCTATTGACACTACTCTTGTCAATAATCTTCCTAAGTGGTCGAAAGGCACCAACTTTTTTAGAAGAGTGACTGCCCAATCCCTTCGACTCGACCAGGTCGGTTTTCGACCATGGTCAAGCCCACCATCAACAACTGTCGAGTGAATCACGTGTTGATTTATGGTGGCAGTTCTTTAAATATTTTATTTGTAAGTGCTTTGGACGAGATGCAAGTTCCTAATACCAGAACAAGGCATGTACGGTACTTATTTCATGGGATTGTACCGGGCTCTTTGGCCAAACCCATGGGCCAAGTTTCTCTGCCTATTATGTTCGCATCTCCGAGCAACTTCAGAATAGAGAAAGTCTCTTTTGATGTGGTTGACTTCGATACAATGTATAATACCATACTTAGACAACCAACTCTGGCGTGCTTTCTGATCGCTCCTCACTATGCATGCCAATGTCTTAAGATGGTAGGTCCCAAGGGAGTAATCACAGTTAATTGTGATAAGAAAATGGCACTTACATGCGACCGCAAATCCCTCGAGATGATCAGCCAGTTACCGACTCAAGAAGGTACCAAGGTGTAGCCTTTGACTAAGCACTTGAAGCCTAAAGCTACATCGAAGCTGAATGAGGACGTCAAGGAGGTTTCTCTAGACCTAGTGAAGCCGTTGAAGACCGTTCACATCAGGATTACTTCTGACCCCACGTAGGAACATGCCCTCATCACTTTCCTCTAGGCAAACATAGATGTGTTAACGTGGTAGCTATCTGACATGCCCAAGGTCCCCAGGGAGATAATTGAGCATAGTTTAGCTCTACAGCCTGATAAGAAGCCTGTAAAACAGAAATTATGGAGATTTACATCAGATCGATGTGAAGCTATCATATCAGAATTAGACAAGCTACTAAAAGCAAGCTTTATAAGAGACGTCAATCACTTAAAGTGATTGGCTAACCCTGTAATGGTTAAGAAGTCTAATGGTAAGTGGCGTATGTGTATTGATTATACTGACTTAAATAAAGTTTGTCCAAAAAATGATTTCCCGCTTCCTTGTATTGATCAACTGTTTGATTCTACTATTGGTTGTAAAATATTAAGTTTTCTCGATGCATGCTTTGGTTGTCACCAGATTAGTTTATTTTTAGAAGATGAAGAAAAGACCATATTTATTACACCATTTGAAATATTTTGCTATGTCAAAATGCAATCTGGTTTGAAAAATGTTGGTCTAACTTTTCAGCGTTTGATGCAATTGACTTTTATTCATCAAAAAGGCCCAAACTTGGAGGCCTACATTGATGATCTGGTCATAAATAGCATCAAATGACGTAATCATATTTCAGATCTGCAGGGGACTTTCAATAACCTCAGAAAGCACTGCTTAATACTCAATCCTGAGAAGTGTGTGTTCAAAGTTTCTTCAGAAAAGTTGCTAGGATTTCTTGTTTCGGGAAAAGGTATTAAGGCAAATCCTAAAAAGATCAAGGCCATCGAGCAGATGTATCCTTTGACCACAAAGAAAGAAGTTCAAAAATTCACTAGTGCATAGTGGCTCTAAGTCATTTCATCGTATGACTGGGAGAAAAAGGACTTTTTTTCTTTAAGCTTCTACGGAAAGGGTTTCGAGTGGTCCAAATAGGCTAACGATGCCTTCGAGGATGTTAAGAGATATCTCACGAGTTCTAGTATTCTTGTTTCTCCGAAACTAGGTGAGACAATTCTAGTATATCTATCCACCATGCTACAAGCAGTAAGTGCAGTGCTGGTTGCAGAGCGTGAGAATGTCCAATGACCAGTCTACTATGTAAGCAAAGTCTTATATGGACCTAAGGAGAACTACCTTCAGGTCCAAAAACTTTTATGTTTCCTCCTCATGTCTTCGAGGAAGCTAAGGTATTATTTTTAGATACACAAAATTATTATGACGTTCAAGTTTTCCTTAGGAGAGATCCTCCAGAATAGGGAAACAGCGGCACGCGTGGCAAAATGGTCGATAGAACTTGGAGAGTTTGACGGCCATTTTGTGTCCCGAACGGATGTCAAATCCCAGATCTTGGTAGACTTTGTCATTGAATGTAAAAATCTTAAACCCGTTCGGGAACCCCAGTACAACTCACAAGACCAGTGGACGATGTACTTTGATGGGTCGCTTACGCTAAGTGGCTCGAGGGCTGGGGTGGTCCTGGAATCTCCCGCAAGAGAGACCTTAAAGTATATCGTTCAACTACACTTTCTAGCCACTAATAATGTGGCTAAATACAAAGGTTTGTTGGCTGGCACACGAGCCACGAAAGCGCTCAAGATTCATCGACTACTTTTGAGAGGAGACTCTCAACTAGTCATGAGGTAGATGCCGCACAAGATCACACCATGTTGATCACACCTTGTTGTGATTTTCTATAGCGCGAGGAGGATCACACCATGTTGGTAAGTTGTATAAACTCTACAGAGTGTAAAACTATTCGAGTAACTGTATCCCTAGTTATGGATAATGCTCAGTGATTTCACACGAAGAGTAAATGTTTTATAAAAACTTGGTTGGGATAACTTTGAAAAGTGAATGGTTAGTTCATAAGTAGTTTAATGTGGTTGACTTCATTCCTTTGATTAGTTACTTATTATCATTTTCTTTAAAGTTTACCTTCAATCTAGTTATTGTATTTACTTTACTTTATTGCTTTCTACAAAATAACATTTTAGCTATCACTTGGTATGCCTTACATATTATATTGCATCTTTATTATAAATGACTTACTAAATACCAATGTACTTACAGTTTTATACCCACTGTTGCTTAGTTGAGGAAGAGGAACCATATCAGCAGGGGGTACCAGGAGGAGGATACTTCGACGACTTCACAAATTAGAACTTCGCTTCCCAGTCGATTGCTTGTGAGAATATTGAATGACTACTATATTTATTTTTATTTTTCACTACTAGTTTCTTAAGACCTTCAAGTTAGTAAGTTGTAGGCTTTTTCATAAGTTCATACTCTGATAATTATTAATAAATGAATCTTTTGCTTTGTTAATCGTGCATATGATCGATATTTTATCTATATTTATACTGTGTGTACTAGTGTGATCATGGACTAGTGTGGTATGTACAGAGAGTCCGGATTTGCACATTTGGATCTTGACACATCGCCATCTGTGGCATTCTTGAGGGCAGCGGCATTTGCTGGTCCATGGCGTCGACGCTGGATTGGTCTTCCCTATCAATGCAATCACAGTTTGCACGCTTGTGTTGAATTGTGAATGAATTAAGATGGCATGGCCACATTGGCGCTTTTATTTGTGGGTGAAATGGATCGAACAATAAGGGTTCTCATTACCGGTTTTAAAATTTTATCAGGGGACCGATAACATCGAGATTATTGATAATCAAAAAATTTTGGAGGATTTCTGGCCAAAATTTTCAAATCAAAATTTGAATTAAAAGATTGGCTGAAAATCAGTTGAAAATATTGGTCAAAATTTTGAAAAAAAATTTTGGCAAAAATTTCTTCTATATTTGAAAAAATTCATGCAAAATAAATATTTCAAAAACTAGATTGAAATTTTACCAGGGATCACCGGTAAAACTGATATTTTCGGCTACTAGCCGAAAATCGGTTAGTAATGAGAACCTTGGGAACAAACATGGATGCTACTGCATCAAAGGCAAGGCAAGAAGAGCAGGGCCATTATAGTCCAATACAAAAATACATATAATGGGTATATACAGGAGTGGCACTTTTGTCAACAACACTAGTTTGTAGTGCTATTTTCGCGAGAAGTAACTCTACGATAGTATTTCTCTAAATCAGCCACTTTACAATGTCATGTATCAAATTTTCCCTCGATCGCCCTAGCATCTCACCCTTAGACCCAACTATCAATCCCTTACAACCAAGACTACCAACTTGTAATAGACTCAACTACTCTAGCGTCGTGTACACAATGCAATTTTAGTTAAGGGGTTGTCTAGGGGTTACTTAGATGATTTCTCACAAGAGACAAGTCAATTTCAAAGGTAATGATCCATGGCAAACCCTAATCCTCACCCCCTGTCCACCTATCGCTGCTCCCCCCGTCCTCTCGCATCCCCTTCTCTGTGCTCCACTACCAATTCATCTGCCCCCGCACTCCCTCAACACACCTACGCTTCCCTCCTCTTGCCACGTCATTGTACACCTCCGCCGCTCTCTCCCTCTCTCTGCTTCGCCTCGTCTAAAAATTGGAATCTTATTGTGCCCACCCAATGGAACCCTTGCTGGGGCACAAATCATGATGCAAATCAAAAGTAGGAATTAATATGACTTTTTTCCTAAAATAAAACACTTGGCTAACACCACATGACATTGCACATTCATGTATAGGATTAGATCCCCTGGAGTCCATCTACGGTTATGTTGGTTGATTCCACGTGATCTAACACTTCAAATTTTACTCTTGAAGAGAGGAACTTTTGCCCCCAAATCCTTGTGTAGATTTCCAAACGTTGGATTGAAAATAAACATATGATTAATAAAACTTATACCTAAGATTGGTAGTAATGTGGGCTGTGACATTCATGGTATCCTTGTCGTCTCAATGAACAGAGTTGGGCATGATGAACTGGAAGCAACCCTCGGGATTGGGCAGACCATTGGAGAGATTAGTGCATGCCACTTTGAAATGGGATTGCTGGTAATGGCGGTGGTACAGATCACCACTACTGTAGCTGTAGTGCGTGTAGAAGAGCCGGAGCTCACGTTCCACCACCACTAATGGTGGCGACAATGACTCATCGACCACGGCATGAGGATGTACACAGAACGCGAAGATGGTGCGGCCAAATGGCTCCCGTGCCACCTTTAGCTGGAACAGGAACTGGTTGGCGATGGTGGTGTCCTAATCGTTGCCGTCGGTGTAACGGATAGCAGCGACGACATTGAAGCCGTCGCGGAGGTGGATGGCAAAGCTCTGCCCGACCCAGACCCCAGTGGTGCACGACCACTTATGCGTGGTGGTGAAGTGGTCTAGGAGCGCCACCGTGGAGCTGACGAAGCTGCAGTGACCTGCGAGGCAGTGGCAAGGCACATGCGGGCACTCCCGATGGTAGGCGTGTTGGTCGTAGTAGACTGGTCTGGCGGCGTAGCCGTGGGCTGCATTGGGGCACGGCATGCAGATGGACTCCACCAGATGCTCAATTGCGTGGCTCCGGCGATAGTCGCCGCCGGCATGGCACACATAGCACCTCCCCGTCGTCACCAGCTAGTCGCGGCACGACAAGCACACCACGTGCCGCACGTCGCCGTGCATGCATGCATGTATCGTGCATCTACATCGATCTGATCTTTCATAAAAGAAAAACAAGGTTGTATCCCATCAATGGATACCTGGAAGATGGGAGGCTTCAAGGGGAAGTGGCAGACGCCGCAGTCAAGGGCACCGGCATCCTCCATCGTCACGTTCCCGATCACCACCGATGGGGTAGAGCACGAAGGCGACAACGATGAAGATGATGGTGTCAATGCCCATCCGGACAAGCCTTCGCGAACGCCAATGCTTTCCAGAACCTCCTCGTTGTCCTCCTCCTCCTGCTCCACTCATCCTCTTACTGCTGCTACTCATCCTATTGATCCTTCGCATCAGATCCATCCAGGCCTTTTGATCGCTTTCGCTCTCGCTCTTACTTTGCTGCTGCTCCTCTGTGGCTACGGCGTCTTCCCCGTGGTGGTGGTCATGGCTATCTTCAATCCCATCCTCAGAATTCGGCGATGGCCTAGGGTTCAAATTTTTGGTGAAATTTCGTCAAAAATTTCCTCATTTCATTGCTTTTGTTACCCATCAAATGAAATACAATTCGGTCAAATTTTGGCCAAATTTGTCCCTATTTGAATTTTGTCCAAATTGTGTTCAAATTTTGGTTAAATTTCATCAAAATTCAAATGGTATTTGAATATTTCATCGAAAATTTTGAATGAAAGAATGAAATTTCATTCAATTCGTTCATCTCGCTACCCTCTGAGATTTTTTTCAAAACGAAACTTTGATCCCTGCGGTGGCCACGCTACCATTGGTGATAATAAACGAATCCTCTTCGTGCTGGTGGACAAGGTGTCTCCGACCTCCCACGTCGCCATCTGCAACCGTCTAGGGTAGGAGGAAAGTACCTTGACTTCCATGTCTCTTCGATCAATTTGTCTCCTCAAATAAAATCTAGCTAGCTAGCCAACCTCCACCTCTGACTTATATAGTTAGGGCTGTCTATTTCGTAGTTAACCGGAAATTCCTAAAATCTCAGTTGGTTATTCAGCCATTGGATCATGATCCAACCATCCACATCATTCCTTCCATCCATTTATAAGCCATCCCAACCCTAACTCCACCCTCCCATTCCCCACCCAGTCGTCGCCCACATCCCCTCCTCACATGCGCCTCCCTCCACATCGCCATCACCGGCAAGGCCTACCCGACAATCTCCCCCTCCTCTACCCGCCTCCCCAAGCAGTTGTCGCCTTCTTTCTTCCCTTCAGGATATTCCACCACCTTCTTCCTCCTCTCCAGTGAGATGTCGCTGCCACCCTCTTTCTCGTCTCCAGCAGCTACCAATGCCGGATTCGCCACCGCCTCCTAACTACTTCGACCTCGTTGCAACAGCCAACCTCCACCATCCTCCTCCGAGCACGCGTCCGGTGGTGTCATAGCTGCCTGGACACACCGTCGCTGCCCACCGCCTGTTTGCCACCACCCCAGCCTCTCTCTAAGCCCAAGAAGCACTGATGAACTTGAACCCTAACAGTTGAACCCTAACCCTAACACACCGCCGGCTGAAAAAGAAGACGATGACCTCAAGCATGAATCTCCATGAACAATCCAAAGGTAAGCAAAATCGACTGGGATCTCTTGAAATTTTAGTTGCCTGAGAATCAGCAACCCCGTGTAAGTTATTAGGATTGTTTAGCCATTAATCAACTAATTTCTAAAAAATACAATAACGTTTTTAAGCCTTGGATCTACATCCAAGTGTTTTCATCTCCCACTCCATCTCCAATATAAACCCAACATCCAAATCCTAGCCCCACCTCCTCCTTACAACTGTTGCCCCCAACCTTGCCCACACACCGCCTCGCGCTGCATTGTCGGCATTACCCCCATCACCGATGAGACTAGCCAATGAGCCTTTCCCCCACCGCATCCTCCTCCCACCGTGGACACTAGTGTCACCCACCTCCTCCTCCTCCTTGGTTGCGACATCATCCTTATTCCTCGTCTCTAGGGACGGAGGCACTAGATCTGCCACCGCCTCCTCTTTCCGTGCTCCCCTACACCGCTTCTCCTCCCCACACTCCTCTTCTTCATCCCTGTCTCCCACGTTCCTTACTGTTGCCTCCAGCGATGGGTGGTGATGCCATCGACGCATCTCCTTGATATAAGGAAAAGAGGGGCATTCAATGGATTGTGCATTCGACAGCGGTGCTCGTTAGAGACACAAGGAAGATGCCACCCTAGAGCACAAATCTTGAAGTGAATTTGATGGTTAGAAGTTCAACTGATGTTCTCAAAAAAATTATTCGATTGTTGTTTAGCAAATCCGTAAGTTATAACACCACAACAGGAAAAAAAACATCGTGCTTGGCCCTAGCTTACAATAATCTTATTATACAAGAACATATAAGCCGAGTCTAATATTACCAAAAAACACCTTTCAAGTCCATCCATCCATCGATATCGTTGATTAATTTTTCTTCAATAATAAACTGTCGAAGTATAGGTTGTCTAATAAAATCCCACCCTCACCGGATTGTAAAAAGTATCCCCAACCCTAACTTATCTGCTTCCCATTGTTGACATCGTAGATGCAAACCCACGCTACCTTCGCCGCCACACAACATACCGCCACCACGCTGCCTCACTAGTGCCGCCCCTGTGCCAACAAGACCCGCCGGTGAGCCACTGCTCCCACCAGTGCCGCCTTGTCGTCCGTCCCCGCACCACGGCCTCTTGTTGTCATATCCCCTTCTTCCCCATCTCCAGCAGATCACCGCCACATCGACACCGCTCAAAGCCATTCCTCCCTCCCTCTATAACTAAGCCCGATGAAACCCCACCCTTACTCATTGCACTGTCACTTGACTTGGGATAAACTAGCGGTGACTAAGCCAAACTGCATACAGGTCAGGGCCTGATTAACAAATGTAACAGAGACTAACACAGACCATGGATCTAGTTAATGATAATACGGGCTGTGACTTGGATTGCGGCCTTGCCGTCGTCTCCAAGAACAGAGTTTGGCACAAGAAACTGGAAGCAGTCGCCGGGATCGGGCAGCCCGTTGGAGAGATCGGTGCATGGTACGAGGAATTCGGACTTCTGATAGTGGCTGCGGCACAGACCCCCGTCGCCACTGTAGCCGTAGCGTGAGACGAAGAGGAGCTCGCATTGCGTCGTCGTCATCGACGACGGCCCGTTACCAGCATCGTCATTGGCGTAGGCGTGAGGATGTATGCAGAGCACGGAGATGGCGCGGCCAAGCGGCTCCCCCGTCATGTTTAGCAGGAACAAGATGGTGGCGCCTTGGTTGTAGTCCGCGGCGGCGCCATGATCGACGCGGAGGAAATTGAAGCCGTCGTGGAGAAGGATACCGAACGTCTCACCGGCCCTGACCCTGGTGGCGCACGGCCAGTCGTGCGCGGCGGCGAGGTGGCCCAGGAGCCCCGCCGTGGAGCCGACGAAGCCACAGGCCTCCCCGGGGCAGTGGCACGGCGCGTGCGCGCAGGCCCGACGGTGGGCGCGCAGGTCGTAGTATGCCGACCTGGCGGTGCAGCCGTAGGCGGCGTTGGGGCACGGCACGCGGATGGACTCCACCAGATGCTCCATGCCATGGCACCGGCGGTAGCCGCCGGTAGTGGGAACGCCGCACACGTGGCACTTGCCGGCCGCCGTGAGCTTGTCGCGGCACGGCGAGCACACCACGTGCCCCACCTCACACTGCTTGCGTCGCATGCATGGATAACCAACAAGAATTATACTAATCAAGATGATTAGACAGTAATCGATCTTAATAATCTTGATGTGTGTGTACCTGGAAGATGGGAGGCTTCAACGGGAAGAAGCAGACGCCGCATTCGAGGGCATCGGCGTCCTGCACCGTCACGTCCGCGATCACCACGCGCGACGGCAGCGGCGCCCATGCAGGATCGGAGGGGCCTTCAAGGACGCCGGTGCTCTCCTCCTCCTCCAGCTGTTCAGTCTCATCCTCCTCCGACGGATCTTGATCGCTTTCACCTTGGCTCTGCTCCTCCTCGCCGTCGTCTTGCTCGAGCTCAGGATCGTCGTCGTGGTAGGTTTCTTCACTCTCATCCTCTGAAAAGCGCGGCCGCGCCGGCGGCGCAAGCGTGATACGACACCTTTTTCTGCTGGAACCAGCAGAGGGAGCCTCTTCCTCAGACGCCGCCGTCATGCTTGGCCGTCTGGGTAGAGGCCCTCTCATCTACTGCATTAGTATCTTCTTGCGCCTCTTCGACTTCTACGTAACCACCATGAATAATCCCACTTCCCAAGGTCGGACGGAGGCAGGCAGTCATCCCGTGTGGGCAAAAAAAACCGGACAATGGGAAAATACGGACCTCGGCCGTGTGGGCAAAAAAAAACAGGACAAGGGGAAAACCGACCGGTCATCTGCATAAGCTTGTTTTACAGCGGACAAATAGCTCCATCTAATCATTTTTTAAAAAAAAACTTCATCCAAAATTTTCAAAATGCGCCAGAGTAAGAAGTTCATTTGATGTGAATACAACACTGTCTAGCAAAACGGATAGATTTTTTTCTGCTGCGGCTTATAGTTTTTAACCATAACACGAGCAATTATGTAAATGAATCGAATACCAATTAATCGATAAACTACTTCGAAAATACTATCCTAATAAACGCTTCAAAATAACATTAGAAAAGTATCTCCTTTATTTGTTCGAGGGAAAGCATAAATCATAAGCTAAAAAGAACTTAGCTGTTAACAAGTACTCAATACAATGCTGCAAAGCTCAACAGTTATATGACCGTACTGCCAACAAAGCCAATAAGATCGATAAGATCCCTTGTTCTATTTTCCCCTCCAATTCTGCCAATATGGAAGCACAAGGATCACAATTTTCATTCGGCTGTGCTGAGAACAGCACCAACATATGTCACTCAACAACTAAGCAACACATGTGAACTGCGCACCGCCTATAAGCTTCTATTATTGCCTACTCTATCCTCTCTGCCTTCAATCTCATAGTGGAGCCATTTCAGGCGCAGTAAGTTTCCATTTCAGTTCAGGGAGGGAACAGCTACTTATTCTGCAGAACGGAGAGGCCTAATGGAAAAGCTCAAAGCTTTCAACCACGGGATCTGAGGCTATTGACATCAACGCTGCTATCGCCTGCATGAGTTGCTGCCGGAATCTGCTTCTTCTAAAGCCCGGTTTATATATTGGCGCAGCTTTATGGCTCGCTGGCTGGGGCTGATTATGTTCATGTTGCTCCACTGGGAACATGGGTCACTGAACCAACTCTGCCTGCCTGAGCACCAGGCACCAGGAACAGGTCTATGGCCCCAACGCCCGAGTATGTTCCTATCAATCTTGTCTAGCAATACTTCATTCTCCCGAAACCGCCTTGCGAAAGGTGCCCCACTATCCACCATCTTATCGTAATGTGTCATGCTCAGAAAACGGGGCTCTGTCTGAGGTGGATCATCGCCCACCTTGTACCTCCAGTCGTTGTTCACAGTGAAATTACGGAACTCCGGTGAGTTGCATATGACTGACTGGAAATATCCTTCCTGAGGTAGCATAACGTTGTTGAAGTACATGAGAAGAATCCGAGGAAGATTCTCCCAACCAAGAATACAATACTCCATAAACTGCCGGTTTAGGATGACCCACGGAGAACCTATCAAGAATGAAACATAGATGGGTGAGTAAATTATGCAGACCAATGACAGCAAACCAAGCGCAGAGAGCAAGAAATGCCTGTGAAGAACTTAAAAGCGTCAGGAGTTGGTCGTTTCTCCGTGGCTCGGAAGAAGTTGTTCCTCCCCGCCAAGTAAATTCCGGCATCCACTATCATTGGTTGAACTTTTTCAGATCTGCAGTGAAATTTTTATCAAAACTAATACTGTTAGCAGCAAAAATTCTTTCCAAGTTCAGATGATCCATACTCTTTCTGTCCAATGTCACTAGTATGATCAATGAAGTTAAACTGCCTTGGAACGTATTTTAAGACATAAATCAAGTCTGCAACAGGAGAAAGCGTACAAGAATATCATGATCAGTATAAAGTTAACTACCACAATGATGATCAGCAAGCAAAATTAGACTGAGAACATCACTCAAATATATTTAAGACAGAAACCCGAGATTTCATGTGGAAAACCAAAGCAAGACCAAAGGTCAGCACAATATATACACCGCTCAATAATTTTACATATCATGATAGTTAAGCACCAGCATCATTTGTGTTTTGGCTTTGCCATCTACCTATAGATATGATTATACGCGAGCATATGCACTTGCCTAAAAATGAGCATAGCTGGAGTGCACGTTCTGTCATGTGCATTATCTATTCCATTTCAGAAACATAAAACCAACGGAAAAGAGGAGCCTGGATTTACTTAATCATCTTAAACAGACAATTTAACTTGAAATACATATCCATTTGGAGTTCTACCTGGTCAACAAATAACTGCAATAACAGTACATGTGTGTGGGTAATAAGCAGGCACTTGGAACCGAACCAAATGTCCACGGTTGACTGGTTGTCACAATCTGTAAACCATCATTACTTTGCTCGCGACCCAAATAAGGATGAATGCTCCTCCATTTGATGTTGGTTAGAACTTAGAAGATCAATCGAAATGTAGCCAGCAAAATTAGTTTTGTTTTTCACCCCATATCGGAATCGAACAAGTGAAAGATCAATGGCGCCGATTTGTACCAATTAGAAACAGTGCATGCAAATCCATGTGTCTCATTGTGTAAACGTGAATTGAAATTGGAAAAAGAAAAATATTTGAATTTCTCTTTGATCTAGATAACTAGAATGCAACTAGGGGAATTAAAGGTGAGGTGAGATTTGAAAAAAATGTTGGGTTGCCGTACCGTCCTGGGTGACGAGGGGATAGTCGGCGGCGTTGAGTGTGAGGAACCAGTCCCAGTCGGGGTGGAGGTGGAGCAGGACGGCGGCGGCGCGGAGCGTGCCGGCGAGCCCGGAGGACCCAACGGGCGTCCCCGCGGTGGGTGCGCCGACGACGGCGACGTTGCCGAATGCACTTATGGCGGGCGCGGCGGCGGCTACCCTGGCGGCAAGGTCCAGGCGCTCGGCATCGGAGGCGTCGGCGGAGAGGTGGAGGATGTAGCGGTTGCGGGGGTGGTAGAGCGCGAGGAGGAGCCTAAGGAGGCGGGGCCCGTCGCCCCGGGCGCCGGTGAGGAGGTAGGCGAGGCAGGGCGGAGAGTCGGGGCCACGGAGGACGCCGGCGACGGAGAGGGTGGTGATGGCGCTGGGCCCCGGGAGGCGGAGGCGCGGGGGGGAGGAGGAGGCGGAGAGGAAGAGAAGGAGGGAGAGCAGGAAGGATACGGACACCAGCGCGAGGAAGAGGATCCACCGCCACCGCTCGCCGGCGCCGGCGCCCCCTCCCCCTCCTCCGGTGCCCCCTCTCACGCCCCCCAATCCCATGCCCACGGAAGGCGCGCAAGAGGAAGAGCCGAAGAAAGCGTCAGATTACACCTACATTACAGGGTGGCACTGGCGTGACGGCGCGGATCGGCTCGCCGGCGGTGGGTCGCCGTCGCCGGAGGGGCTAGACTTAGAGGCCGCCGCGTCGCGATGAGAACGAGAGCATCGCACGGTGAGCCGAGTTCTCTCTTTGTTCGAGTGGGTGGGAGTAGTTGTCGGGAGTGTATATGACAGGTGGGCCCTAGGCTGGGCGCTTGCCATTACGCCCATCAGCGGGCCAAGAGTAAGCCGAAGGCCCATTCCGGAACCGTATTCTTCATGGATAAACCGGCTGGGCCTATGCCTAGTAAGAATTTCGCCCATTTTTACCATTAGGGTTAGGGGGAAGGCTTTCTCCCCGAAAATATTAAAAGATTTAGGTGGTGTTTAGGAGTACTTATGTATTTTTTGGGACCGAGAGCACTTTAATTTTTTGGATGTTGAATTTTTATCTAACATTTCATATTTGGAGTATTCATATTTTTTTGGAGGAGGGTATGAGGGATCCGTTGGATGGAGATCCAACGTCCCAGATTTGTTTTTTTAGAGGAGGGTATAGAGATCCGTTAGATAAAAATTCAACGTCTCCAAATTTAAATGCTCTCTACCTAAAAAAATACTCAAGTGCTCATCAGCACTTTCTAAAGATTTGTATTTGACCATCAATCTCCTCTAAAAAGATGGTCATCAATTGTTTCCAAAACCGAAACTTTTAAGGTGAAGGCCATAGTTCAGGTTATGCATAATTGCATATTACTTCTCCTAGCAAAGCATAATAATGTGCCAACTGAGAACAATTTAGTACTCCTCCGTTTTAAAAGACATGCACTATTGACTTTTCGCGATCTCCAAAATTAACATTTGGCTCTTAGTTTTACACTAATACACTAATACATTTATAAAATGTTGTGGAAGTATAATATTATAAAAATATTTCTTACGAAAAATCTAACCTTTCATTTTAATACAACCCATCTACATATTTCGAAAAAATATTATTGATCAAAGATTATCAAGTTTGACTAGTCAAAGCCAAAAGTACCAAGTATAAAAAATAGCGGGAGTAATTAACCCTTTGTTTACAATATTTTGAAGACAATCACACACTAATTTATTTTCAAAGATAACCCCTGTTTGCCATGCCATCTTTACTAGTGTGGCAAAATAAACAATGCGACACCATAAATTATTTGAAAATTATTTCCAAAAAATGACCATTTTCACCATGTCACCATCGGTGGCATGGCAAAATAAGAGGCCACTCCAACCGGCTTCAGCTGTTGACATTTGGTTACAAATGTACTATAGCAGCAGTTAGCTTTTTTAGAATTAAAAAATAAAAAAATAAAAAATAATTATATCGTCATGGACAATACAAAGGAATAAAGAGAAAAAAATAAAACCAAAAAATCAAAATTAAAAATCAACGTGTTACAAGTGATTTCTGGTTGCCAAAGACTGCTCGAAGCATCGCCTAAATGAGGCCACGCCGGTGCAATGGTGTGGCAGCTTTTGCCACTCCACAACAGTATTGTTCCGCCACACGCCAACAAAGGCTATTTTTGAAATCTTCACCTTCTGAACATCAGTGATCCAACTGAAAAATAAGGGTGGGTTCTTTTGAGCTGAGGCTTATGGTTGTGGTTTTTGAATTCTAGTCTGTTTATGAGAGACAGTACACAGAGAGAAATAGTCACATGCGATTTTGGTCAATACAGCTAAACTCTATACAATTTATACTATAATTTACCTATAGACCCCGCTTTAAAAAAACACACTATTTAATGACGCATTATTGTTCATCCGTACATAAGACATAAGCTCCAACCTAAAATGAACCCACCCTAAGTCAAGATCATCTGGCTCACTTTGAACCATCCCAGTTGTAGGCTAATTTGACCTGTAATCTAAAATGCAACACACATGCAGTATGCATGATTTGATCTGTAAACGTTGCAGGGAAGGGGAAAAATACCTTATTGCTTGCTGCATTAACAGGGTGAACTTTTATAATTGAGCACACAAATATCACTCTAGTCACTTTTGTTTTAAAAAAAATTAACCTCCAGATGCCATCTTCCAAAAATAGCCTTCTTTATGGACTTACCGCCCATGGCAGGTACCTACCGAGCTATAGTAGCTCAGCAGGG
Organism: Melocanna baccifera; assembly: GCA_036346265.1. Taxonomy (NCBI): domain Eukaryota; kingdom Viridiplantae; phylum Streptophyta; class Magnoliopsida; order Poales; family Poaceae; genus Melocanna; species Melocanna baccifera. The sequence goes on from CM070689.1 coordinate 25,489,108, forward strand.
CCACATGGTTGGTCCACGGAGGAGGCTAATTTTCAAAAAATAAATGTTTGAGAGCCAAATTTGAAGGAAAAAAGTGGCTAGGGTGATATTTTTAGACACAGTTTGAACTTTTATGCCATGTCAATTCAAGAAAGCAATGTAAACATTATGTACTACATGAGAAGATTTGATGTTGCAGTATCCTCTGAACATGTTGGGATGGGTGATTTAACTGCTGTAAATAATATGGTATAAGCAAATATTCAAATTTAATTATAGCATAATTAAAGCATATTTCCAGTAGTATATAAATGACAGAAATTGTGTATAAACATTAATTCTTCCATGTCATTTATACAAGAGCATATATTCAATGTATGTAACAAGATCACTGCCGAAATGAGCATGTAAAGCATTTTTATGAACCAGCGAAAAACTAGAACTAGCATAAAGCTCAAGTTTTAGTTTATCAATTAGTACTATCAGAAATAGGGTTACATAAGATATAATATTGGCTTTCCCGCTACTATGGTCTATACTTTTCACTAATTAAATATGCCAAATGAGATTCAAATTTTGAGCTCTAAATAATAAGTTACTTATTTGTTAGACTTAATATCATCAGTTTATATTTTCAGACAGCAGGAAGGCAAAGCAAAAATGATCACAAGATAGTACTTCTAACTTGATATGCTCCCAATGTAAACAATCATAGTTTTAACAAGTTTAATAGTCGGCCGAATTGGCTAACAAATGAAGTATATATTATGAAGTACTAAAGATCAATTGATTAGCCAACCACTTCAGAAATGACAGGCTACACGACTGAGAAGCAAACGACAACAATAGTAATAATTTTAGAGCTCAAGTTTGAACATTCAATTTCAGTATAAGACTATCAGTATCATCATCGAGCTATCGACCTGAACCCACATTATCTCTTTGCAAATTTCAATCAGAGATAGCAATCACTCACATAATGTATATTTGAAGCAAAATGCAAAGAGTAAACAGCCAGTACATTCACAAACGCCGGTGATACTCAAAATCACCGAGAAGAAATCGAACAAGGTAAGGCACGCACGCAGCGCTATCCCAGAAAATCAAGCACCTCACTATGCCGCGCAAAGAGACGAAGGTAGATAGAGATACAATGTCACACTTCAAACCTCGGGTCACAGAAGTAGAAGTCGAGGGTTGAGATAGATGCCTTACAAGATCAACGAGCGCTCCAGCCAAGAGCACTCGAGAACACAACATTCAAGCCTCTCTTTCTCCCTTTTCAACTCGGCAAAACCGAATCCAGCCCTCAATGGGAAATCTTCAAAGTTCCTTCGTGTCAAATCTCAAAGAAATGGCACAAGAAAACCACACAGGAAAAGCCCAGAGGAGGCAATTCGACCTTACACAGCCATCGGCGTAGGAGAAGAGCACAATGAATTGGCTGTCCCAAAGCCTAAATCGAGACAAAGCTGAGAGGTCTAGGAGATTGGAGGGGAAGGAAGAGGACTCACTTCATTCGGTGCCGAAAGGAGGAGATAGAGCATCCTTTTATAGGGGAAGCAAAGAGGCGGCCGGTGCCAAGGCGCTTAGGCTGGTGGCGCCTCCGACATTGCCACTAACCTCACGTGACTCGGCCGCCCGCAAGAAGCAGTTGCCGAGCTCCCAACTGGTGCACACACGAATGGCTTCGGCCTTATCTCCTCTATTCAGTGGGATCCCTTCTCTTTTTTCTTTTTTGTCAAATTAAAAAATTGTCAAATTATCCTCAGAGTCCAACATTAACCTGATGTGTGTTTGATGCTTCTTGCGGTGCTGGAACATATCAACAGCTTTGGCTCACTTTTTTTTTTTTTTGGCCTTTGATAGGTTCGAGGTATCATTGCTCCTTGTGCATTCCTTGGACAAGCTTTGCTTGATCCAATGGAAAGGCATCTTCCATTAAAAAATAATATAGCAAAAATTATAGCATTGTTGCGGCACTTTGGTGCACAAGAACAGCAAGTTTTTACAAAGATAACCAAAAAAAATCATATGGAGCTATGTGGAAAATGTTGAGAGGGATTCTAGATTACAAGACACATGAAAACTTTTTTAAATCAACTATATAACAGAAGATGGTACCATATTTTATATATAATGACCTTCTTGTAATTAGTATTGTATTCATCATGGATTTTTTTTCTGAAAGAAGTATTCGTCATGGAATTCTAATATGAAATTTAGGCATGAATGCATGAACTCCTTCCCCTTCTTATTTCTAGATTTTAAAGGCTTGTGCAAACTCATAATGGAATTCTCTTTCAAGTAACTTTATCATAACATCCGACGCAGTTAGCAATTAGACTATAGAAGGGAGGCATGTACAGTGCAAACACTAATTAGCTAGGCATTGTAATGCTAACCGTTTTGATTATCACATTAGATTAGCTTTTAAAATCACAAAAATATTTGTGGAGCTAGCTCTTTTTTTCTGTCATGTCAATTTTCAAGCATAAATTCAATCGGATAGGAAAACAAAACTTTCAAATACATGACAAATTATAAATAAAAGGGAAAAGCTAGAAAAAATATGCTACTATTGTAGCATTTTTTGAAAGTTGATTCGATAGACCCAAAATTGTCATGATGGTATTTAAGCCCTGTTCGTATGGGCTTATATTTAGAAAAGCTAAAAGTCAATACGAACACTCAACTTTTCGAAACGGTTTCTCCGCTTCTTTCTCTATTATCTCGCTCTGGTGATATGGAAGAGGTCAAGGTGCATCATGTACCTTACTTCTCTCGCTCCCGTCATACGTATGCATCTCTTCATCACTTTTTCCGCTGCTCGTCCACTCCTTCTAAAAGACACTTCTATTCATTTTCAGTTAAAAACTATAAATCACAACTAAAAACCATCAAAAAAATCCAATACAAACGCCCCCTTAGTTACAAAATATGGTAATAAGTGGCACCTTAGTTGTGGAACCACTCTTGCTGTATAAGATTTGAAGAGATACATATTCAACTTCCCTATAGGCAGGTTTAGTGGGTTTCTGAAAGTGTTAGTTTTTGTTATGTCCTAAATATTGTAGAGAATAGTTGCTTCAAATCAATTTTCTCCAAAAGAAAAAACTAAACCAATGTTTATCTTCACTTCTAGTTTTTTCCCTCCTGTGACCTTTCATTATAAAAATAATTAAATTACCAAATTTAAATATTTGAACTAAATGGTTTTAAAACATATATTTGGATTGATTCTTATTAATCAATCAACAATTAAAAACTAAACAATTTGGCAACACCAAAGCCATAAAACCCTGAAACAAAACCCCAGAAAAGATATTTAACACTTCTCCCTAGCTACAAGACAAACCAATCCAAAACCCCACCCAAACAAAAAAAATCAGAAGGAAAACAACAACACAAGCACTGCAGGAAAAATCTAGCAAAAACAGAGCATAGAAAGAAAAAGAGGGGAGAGAGAGAGAGAGAAACCAGGTGTATTCTTTTAGGTTGTGATCTATAGTTTTTAGCTGAAATTTTTTGTTTTTGGTTTTTCACGAGAGAGAGCATAGGGAGACAGACATTCGCATACTATTTTGGTCGATCTAGATAAAGTTTTTATAATGTCTACTACAATCGATTTGTAGATTCTATCTTAAAAAAATATTCTGTTTAAAAGTTAGATACAGTAAAAAAACCAAAATCCAAATATGAAAAAAAACAGGCCATCGCCTTATCATCATCTCATATCTCCCCAATTTGCCCCCATTGTATTGCTATGAGAGAGAGAGAGAAAAATCACCTTATTATCATCTCATATCTCCCAAATTTGCCCCATTGTATTGCTTGCTTTGCCATCTCACCCTTCCCTTGTGTGGCTGCCTCTCACCATCTCCTCCCGAAATTACACGCCAAACCAGTCCAAACCAACAAGTCCCAACCTAAAACCCTCACCTTATCCTCTCCTTCTCTCCTCCTCCTCCTCCGACTCCGAGAATCCTACTACTTCTACCGCTGCTGCTCCTTGCTTCGTTGCTTGCGGACGGAGCAAGAGGCGGCCATGGCCACCACCGACGCCCCAGTCGCTCCCGTGGTCCAGGAGAAGCCCCCGGCATCGGAGGAGCCCGAGAAAGTCGAGGCGGCGGCGGCGGAGGTGGGTGGCGGAGGGGATGGGGAGGAGGTGAGATTGGAGGGGAAAGGTGGGGGCTTTGGTGGCCCGGAGGCCAAGAACGGGGAGGTGGAGGCGGCCGGAGGCGGGGTGGTGGAGGTGGCCGAGGGGGGTGGAAAAGGTGGGAGCTTGGCGGCGGCGGAGGGCAAGGAGGAGGACGTCGATGGGGGATTGGCGGAGGAAGATGGGAAGACAGCCTCCTTGGTGACGGCGGAGTCCGACAACGGCGAATTGGGCGAAGGGGATGCTTTTCTGGCTTCCCTTGATGCGCCGGAAGGTGAGGAGAGGGGTGAATTGGGGGAGGAGCAGGACAAAGGTGCGACTTTGGAGGCGAAGGAAGCTGGCGAGGTGGAAGCTGATGCGGAATTGGCCGAGGAGGAGAAGCCGAAGGGTGAGAAGGGTGTGGACGTGGCTCCTGTGGGTGGACATGGTGGTGAATTGGGGAGCCAGAAAGAGGTGGTGGTTTCTGCCAGGAGCATGGAGGCAGCAGAACCGGAGGATAAAGTGGCTCCTGGAGCTGAAGCTAATGGTGAATTGGGTGGCAGGGCGGAGGAAGCGAGGGCTGAAACGGTGGCTGTGGGAGGGGATTCTCCGGAAGAATCATTGGAGAAGGAGGCTGGTGTGGAAGACAGGGTGGCAAAGCTCGAGCCATCAAGCGCCACGAGTCCAGCGGTAAGTGACCATGTTCAATCAAATTTTGTTGCTAAAAGTGTTGATAATATTAGTGGGGATGTGATCAATTCAAATGACCAATCCAGGTTATTGATGACGGTAGCTTGGAGAAGCTTGCTCCTGCAAGTGCGGACATTGTGCTTGATGAAAGTGCTGAGAAGGCACAGACTGCCGAGGGTGAGGTGGTTACAAGTGAAGCGGTGGAAGATGTTGGAATCGAGAAGCCTACAGAGGTTGAGAGTGTTGTTGCTGGTGGCGCTGATGTTACCTTGTCTCGAGAGTTGGCTCCAGAACAAATCAAGGAAAATAATGCTGGTGAGGAGAATGAAGCTGCTGCAGAGGTTGTTGACCGTGAAGAAGAGGCTGGTGACGATAAGATAGTTGTAGCTGCAGCTGATGATGAAGACGGGGGTGGTAACGAGGCTGATGAGGATGATGATGGGATGAGCTCTGATAGGAGGCCTGCACGAGTTGCAATCTTAGAGAGTTCTGAAGCCGCGAAGCAGATCATGAAGGAGCTTGGGGAAGGTTCCTCTAGTGGTAGTCCTGTGTCTGGCTTGAGCAGCACAAGAGAGTACACTAATAGCATGGATGGGCAGATTGTGCTTGATGATTCCGAGGATGATGAAGATGACGACAATAATGATGATGATGATGAGAAGGGGTTCGATTCTGCTGCCTTGGCTGCCCTTCTGAAAGCGGCAACCGGTGCATCCCCAGATGGGAATATCACAGTTGCTTCCCAGGATGGTTCTAGAATCTTCTCCATGGACCGACCAGCTGGTCTGGGCTCATCGTCCCCATCTTTGAGGCCAACTGCCCCTCGCCCACCTGCCCGGTCAAACCTCTTCACCCCCTCCGAGCTAGCAGTGACTGCTGAGCCTAATGATGTGATGACGGAGGAAGAGAAGAAGTTGCATGACAAGGTTGAGTTGATCCGGGTGAAGTTTCTGCGTCTTGTCTATAGATTGGGGGCTACCCCTGAAGAAACAGTAGCAGCACAAGTGCTGTACCGTCTGAGCCTTGCTGAGGGTATCCGACACGGAAGGCAGACAAACCGAGCTTTCAGCCTTGAGAACGCACGGAAGAAAGCCTTACAGCTTGAAGCAGAAGGAAAAGAGGATTTGAGCTTCTCCTGCAACATACTTGTCTTAGGGAAGACTGGAGTTGGCAAAAGTGCAACTATAAATTCTATTTTTGGTGAAGAGAAGTCAAAAACTGATGCTTTTAGTGCAGCCACCACCAGCGTGCAGGCAATTGTTGGTAATGTAGATGGTGTCCAGATACAAATCATTGATGCACCGGGCCTTCGACCCAATGTGATGGACCAAGGATCTAACAGGAAAATTCTTGCCGCTGTCAAGAAATATACCAAAAAATGCCCCCCGGATATCGTTCTATATGTGGACCGCCTGGATAGTCTGAGTCGTGATCTCAATGATTTGCCTCTTCTAAAAACCATTACTGCTGTTCTGGGTTCATCCATATGGTTCAACGCCATTGTTGCTCTTACCCATGCTGCTTCTGCTCCTCCTGAAGGCCTCAATGGTGCCCCTATGACATATGAGGTGTTAATGGCGCAGAGATCCCACATTATCCAGCAATCCATCAGGCAGGCTGCAGGGGATATGCGCCTGATGAACCCAGTAGCCCTTGTTGAGAACCATCCTTCTTGCCGGAGGAACCGTGAGGGCCAGAAAGTGCTTCCAAATGGCCAAAGTTGGAGGCATCAGATGCTGCTCTTGTGCTACTCTTCAAAGATATTATCGGAAGCCAACTCACTTTTGAAGCTTCAGGATCCGTCTCCTACAAAGCTTTTTGGGTTACGTTTCCGCTCCCCACCGCTTCCCTTCTTGCTATCCTCCCTGCTGCAGTCAAGAGCTCACCCAAAGCTTTCCCCCGATCAGGGTGGCAATGAAGGAGATTCTGATATTGATTTGGATGACTATTCTGATATAGAACAAGATGAAGAGGAAGAGGAATATGATCAGCTTCCTCCCTTCAAGCCATTGACCAAAGCTCAGCTTGCAAGACTCACCAAAGAGCAGAAGAATGCTTATTTTGATGAGTATGACTACAGGGTCAAGCTCCTCCAGAAGAAACAGTGGAAGGATGAGATCCGCAGGTTAAAGGAGATGAAAAGGAGAGGTAAAGCTGATCTGGATGCTTATGGGTATGCTAATATCGCAGGAGAAAACGATCAGGATCCTCCTCCAGAAAACGTATCAGTTCCCTTACCTGATATGGTGCTGCCTCCTTCATTTGACTGTGACAATCCCACATACCGGTACCGCTTTCTTGAGCCAACCTCTACTGTCCTTGCAAGGCCTGTCTTAGATGCGCATGGTTGGGATCATGACTGTGGTTATGATGGAGTAAGCGTTGAAGAGACGCTCGCTATCCTTAACAAGTTCCCAGCTGCCGTGGCAGTTCAGGTCACCAAGGACAAGAAGGAATTTAGCATCCATTTGGACTCTTCCATCTCAGCAAAGCATGGGGAGGATGCGTCATCACTTGCTGGTTTCGACATCCAGACTGTTGGGCGGCAGCTTGCGTATATTCTCCGTGGTGAGGCCAAATTCAAGAATATCAAGAAGAACAAGACTACTGGAGGATTCTCAGTGACTTTCTTGGGCGACATCGTGGCAACTGGGGTGAAGGTTGAGGATCAGCTCTCTGTTGGGAAGAGGTTGGCTTTAGTTGCGAGCACTGGTGCTATGCGAGCTCAAGGGGATACCGCATACGGAGCAAACTTGGAGGTGCGCCTGAAAGACAGAGATTATCCAATTGGCCAGTCCTTGTCAACCTTGGGTCTTTCTCTGATGAAGTGGCGTCGCGACCTTGCTCTGGGGGCAAATTTGCAGTCCCAGTTCTCCATCGGAAGGGGTTCAAAGATGGCACTTCGTCTTGGGCTGAACAACAAGCTGAGTGGGCAGATCACTGTCAGGACAAGCACCTCGGAGCAGGTTCAGATCGCACTGTTGGGTCTCATCCCAGTAGTAGCCTCCATTTATAGGAGCTTCCGGCCCAGTGAACCATCATTTGCTTATTAGCTCGGCAGGAAGATGATCAGTTTACTTATTTCATCCGCGTCTCCTTCCGTCTTAGCAACTTTACTTTCTATATGAACCGTAATTCATGTCCGTTTCAATTTTCTCGTGTACTCCGCAGATCGTTCCTATCATAATTTTGGCTGAAGAGGGTTGTGAGATTTATCTGGAACTATAGTTGAATAATGTTGTTGGATCTATAGTCCTTCCGTTAATCCATTTATTATGGGTGTTTTGCTCTGTGCTGGTGATGGTGACGATTTTTACTTGCCGCTAGCATGCATCGCATTTCGCTGGTAATTTGTTTTGAGATGCAGATGCTTTTGCACACCACGCTTGGATTGCTGAAAGAGTGAAACTAAGCATGTGAATCATAGTTGAAAGTGCATGTTTCCTCAAATTGCTTTGGATTTCTGGTGTTTTGCGCGCTGGAATGTCATGCAAAAGAGGCACCGGGTGCTTGTACTGGAAAAAAAAATTGAAATCCTTACTGGCTTTCAGGTTTCAGCTGATCCTGAATTTGTGACAGGAGTGCTATCATATTGAACTCATCTGATGACCTGACTAGCCTTTTTTTTTGTCATTTTGGCACTGTTAGATCTAAAATTGCGACACCATCTGATACATCAATCGATGGGGGCCTTTGCATTTTGTTCTGTTCATGTTATGCTAGCAACATCTGTACCAGAACGTGTTTTCAAAGAAAAGATCTTATTTACTGGTTGTCATCCATTTCTTGTATTTGCGGCTGGCTGAATGCAGATGTGAAGAAGTGGTGCACCGGCTGGCAGAGGTAGCTGTTGCCGTATCATGCTAAATTTGTTTCATAGCGTACTGCTTTCTCGCTTGCATAACTCGCGGCCTCGCCCAGTTCTTTCCAGCCTTCATATCCACATCAGTTTTTCTTCCTTCAGCTGGCGTCACACCATTAATTCTTGATGGCATTTACTACTAGCAGTACTTCCTAGACAGCACTCTTTGAAACGCAAGAATTTCGCAGGAGTTTAAAGAAACAGGCGTCCAGCCCCAGTTCCATTTTTATTGAAAAATGGAACCATAGTTTGTTTGTTTTTTGGCAGCCTCATTTGGCATGCTCAATTAGGCGCTTCATTGTATCAACCAACACAGAACCACAAAATCTAATCAAAAGCCATTACAAAATCAGATCATTTGTCCATTGCCTATTCCTCATTTAGCTTCTCTGTACTTCTTTTTCAGGCAGTGGTCTCCTTCCTTATCTCTCTTTTTTTTCCTTCAGCCCCTTTGCACCTTGACTTCCAAGTAGTGATCTTCTTCTTCGTTCTTTAGCTCTGTCAGACTCTCCAGTAGGTCTTCAGTTTTTCCTTTTCAGCGCCATCCTATCTGTTGAGCTAATTGCGTCTTGTCCTCCAAGGTTGACGTGAAGTGATCCATCTTCTCCCAGTTGATGCAGGGCATAGTGGTCTCCAGTTCCTGAGCAATCGTCCAACCTGGCCAGAGCACGATCATCCCTGTCCACTGTGATCTCCGAAAACAAATGTCATTTCTTAATTTCCATATGGCCCATAAAGTAGCAGCATAAAGACAGTTACAAGCTTTCCAATTAGAATCACTAAGCCACCATTTTGCAGCAGATTCAGAATCATTACCAACAGACACGTTAGTCAACGCGGAGATCTCAGATCAAAATTTTTTTGCAACATCACAGTGAAAATAAATAAATGGCAAACTGATTCTGATTCTGTACAGAACACACAAGTTTTTTCAGATACATTTTGTCTTTTACAAAGCTTATCTCTGGTAAGCAATTTATTATGAGAGAGCAACCACAAAAGGATATGAATCCTGGGGGAACTGAATTTTCCAAACAGCATGAATGTAAACAGGATACACCCCTCTGAAAGTAATGACTGTTTACAGGGACTGCACACTGTAAACCGAGTTAAATTTCCAAATCAGGGCATCATCTTCTTTAGTAAAGTTTAAAGATTCAGCTATACTCACAACTTCTAACCACAAATTCGTCAATCTTTCATCTACACATCTTCTAAAAGTACACTTTAGGTTTCTGCCGTCCCAAAGATCAGCAATAGTAGCCAATTTCTCATTAACTATAACATAAATTTCCCAGTATTGAATAGCAAAACTAGAATTCCCAAACCAATTATCCTCCTAAAACATAATTTTCTTACATTTGCCAACTTCCACTGATAACCTATTTTGGCTGTTTTACTAGCCCAAACAATACATTTCCAAAAAGGAGAAATATTAGCATCAGAGCAATTAAATACATTAATATTACCAGCACTATTCTTGTAATCCACCACCTGCTTCCACAGTTTATTTTTACGCAGCTCATACCTCCAAACCCAAGAAGCAAGCAAGCATATATTTAGGTCCCTCAGATCAGGTATACCCAGACCACCATATTATTTTTTTTATGGAAAACTAAGTCCCAGTTGGCTAAATGATACTTATGGTGCCCATCAAAATTGTCCCAAAAGCAATAATACAGGGGAATATAGCATATACTGATAAAGAAACAAAGGCATACAAGGAAAGAAATAATACAATTCCTGTTCTATCTCTAATACCTTTAACAAGTTATCATCTCAATGGCCCATTTTGGAAACTTAATCACAGACAACTAGTATATGGGAATACTGGCTAGGCAGGACTTGACCAAAAGCGATCTTCTCCCATAGGAAAGCAACCTGCCCCTCCAACCAGCAACCCTCTTAATGATTTTATCTACTATAGGTTGAATGTCTTCTTTTCTCAAATTACAATAGTGCAAAGGTACTCCCAAGTATTTCAAAGGAAAGTTAATAGTTCTACACCCAAAAATCTGAGCAAACTGTAAACCATTGTCTTTCTCCAGATTTATAGGAACTAAATCACATTTATGAAACTTGATTCTCATGCCAGACAAATGTTCGAAACAAGCAAGAAACAATTTCAGATTTTTGGTAGTATCAATATTGTTCTCAACAAACACCAGGGTGTTATCAGCGTATCGGGGCTCCAGACAGTTGGAATTGCTCACCGGTGGCGGAACAAGGTCGAAGGCAAAGGTGCACGGCGAGGGAGCACTCGAGCGCTCGAGGGAGAAGACTGAGGGAGGGGTTTGGGGCGGTGTGAGGAGGGGGCGCTTAGTAGGGGTTTAAATAGGGGCGAGAGGGGGTGGTCGTGGCAGGATCGCTCGCCGTAGATGGCGATGGCGAAATTATGGTCGGAGAAGGAAAAGGAAAGGGGAGGCAGGCGAGGAAGGAAGGAGGGCTAAGATTTGGGGGATTTGACCCAGCGACATGTGCGGTTTCCAAAGCCGAGGAGAGGGCGGCGAAAAGAGCCGGATTCGATGGGAATTGGTCGCCAATGAAAAAAGAAAAGAGGATGGGGGAGAGAATGGAAGGCGGTGCTCGGTAGGGAAGACAGAATTGATGAGTGGGGCCCACCCATCAGTGAGAAGGAGAGAAGGAAAGGGAGGGGGCAGCGGGGATGAGGCCGGCGTGAGGCTTGGACGCATCTGGCCCGTCCATGTGTCGGTGAGAGAGAAAGGTGGGGGCGCGAGCGGTGGAGATGGCGCGAGCGGCGACATGGACGCATCCAAGCCGTCCATGTGTTGCCCGGAGGGAGAGGCGGGAAGGTTTGAATTTTAATTTGTGATTTTAATTTTCAGAAAAGCCCATAAATGCAAATGAAAAGCTAAAAAATAGTAGAAAAATCCTAAAAATTCAGAAAAAGGCAAGGAACCCAAATAAAATAGTTTTAGATTGAATTGACTATAGTGACTTAATTAATTTAATAACTTACTTTTTAGGCTTGATTTTAAGATTTTAGAAAAAGGGTTTTTTAAATCTAGAAAAATCCGAATAAATAAAATAAATAAAAGGTAAAATTTTGTGATGTCACACATGGTCGCCACCTAACAGCTCAAGGACGAGCTGTCTCGCCATGAGTGGTGTAATGTTATAGTTTATGATCCCAGTTAAGTATAGTAGTCGTGCGAACAACGCGTGGTATTGTAGCTGTGTGAACAGCATACAAGTACTGTAACGCACGTGAATAGTGTCCATGTGGTACTATAGCGATGCTATCTATTTTGATAGTTTGACAGTATTGGCAGCACATTGGAGATTAGAAATATAATAATTAACTCTCTTATTATTTGATTTTATTTCCTTTTAGATTTATTATATGTATTAGAGATATGTTTCCTATATTAGGGATTAATCTTCTTAATATAGGGATGTGTTTCCTAGGGATCAAATCTAGTCATCTCTATAAAAAAAAGAACAGTACTGCATTTATTATCATCAACCAATAAATAATCAAACAAGTCTCTAATCTCTTTATTGTAAAGTTAAGCCTCAGAGTCTCTCTATCACATCAGAAAAGAGCCCTGCCAATAGCTAAATGAGGACGAGTGCCCAAACCTTGATCCTCAAACTCATACCCAATCACCGACCACAACAAAACAAAAAGGAGAAACCACCTGGGCCAAGGTCCCCTTGCATAGGGATCAAAAATAACTTTTTTTATCTCTTCCTCATAGAAATCATTTTCTAAGCTATTTCTTTCTTGCTTCGTAACCAATAATTCATACTCAGATCAAAAAATCATGTCGAAGATGTAAATTCAGGTTAACTTCATCACCAAACATTTTTTTTTATAAAAATCCACATCAAGTTTCAACATACCTTTGCTGTATGTCACAGGATCATCATGACTTTCCAGTTCTGCAATATTTTTCTTCCTCTAATTTGCCACAGCACGAAAACATGTTGTATTCTGTCTCCCCAAGACATATCTCTATGGACTTTTGTCTATTTCGCAAGAGTTCTTATATGAATATTACATGAGCAACTAGGGTAAGATTCAGGACATAATTTAGGAGGATTTCTTTGACAGAGTTCGAATCCCGCCATTGCAAACAAGACCTTTACTGCATATTGCGATTTCATCTTCTGAAAACATGATTGGAATATTCTTCCTAAATGTAATCCAATTTTTTTGGGTTTGTACGGGAGCAACACAAAACCACAGAACCTTGCCTCTTCTCTCCAAACTTCCAAATTATTAAGAAAAAAATCACCATAAAAAAAAAGGAAAACTCAAGCGCGTGGCGTTTCACACGCCATCACGCGTGAACACAAACCGCCCGTCACGTCACGCCCCACCGTCCCCCCACCGACAAACGGGCCCCACCGTAACCGGCCCCACTATCAGCGACACAGAGCGCCCATTTCTAGAAGCCCCCAACACCACGCGGACGCGAAACGAGCCGCCCAATGGAAACGAACGAACGGACGCCTCAATTAAGCAATCAAAATAGTCCTTAGCAGTTAAGCAAATAAATAAATAAATAACAAATCCGAGCATTTATTAGCATCGACAGGTCTTCTCCCTCCTATAAGAGGACCAATTCCCCACCCAAGCTGCCCTCGAAACCCAAGCAGCAAAAACCAAATTCGATTCGGAAGATCTCATCTCTCTCGAGTGTATTCCCACCACAAGCCGATTCAATCCGCCGGGAACCATGGCCGAATCCGCCAATGACGCCCCGATCAGCCACCAGCCCGCCGCCGTAAGAATCTCTGTCGAAAAAAAAATCGCCCCTTTCGATATCTTCGTCTTCTTTGTGGTGTTGATTTGGGTGGGGTTCTTTTGGTTTGCTGGCGCGCAGGAGGAGGAGGTGCGGGTGGAGAGGGCGGAGGGTGAGTCGGAGGAGGAGAGACTGAGGTACCTGGAGTTCGTGCAGCAGGCGGCGGCGCAGGCACTGGTGCTGGCGGCGGCGGCGTACGCTTACGCCAAGCAGGGCGCAGGGCCGCTCCGCCCCGGCGTCGACCACGTCGAGGGCACCGTCAAGGCCGTCGTCGGCCCCGTCTACGACCGCTTCCACGCCGTGCCCCTCGATCTCCTCAAGTTCCTCGACCGCAAGGTAACAACAGCTAACCCCAGCACGGCGCTTTCTGTTCCTAATTTTAAATTGCTTGCTCTAACTCGGTTGTCTAAGAGTTCGATTATTCAGTTGAATCGTGGGTGTTATTTGTCCCGAATTCGCAAAGTATTGTAGTTTTGAGGATGAAATTAGGGAACTTTTGTCATCTTGTTGTCTCTAGTATAAACAAGGTGTTCTTGCCCTTACAAACGGGACTAGTTTCGAGTGTTAGGGTTTAATTTGGGGTAACCGATGAAGCAAACAAGGTTGAATTCAGCCAACTTTAAGATCGATTCGCAACTACATATACCAAGTTTGAGCACAAAAAACGTTTTTTCTGTACTGAATGGTACTGTAACTTTGTCATGTAGATACATGATTTGTGGTGATACGTAGTATTGGTCTAGAGTACACTTGTGTTCTTATCAGGTAAGCGTGGGGCAAGATTAACATGATTTTAATTGAAATGTTCGGAGTTTTGCCTGCTGGCCACCTGGCAAATGATCAGTGGAATTGGTACTCATGGTGCTTCCATGAATAATTTTTATACAATTTACCACTATTGCAGCATAAACGTAGACATTTTAATTGATGTTAGTCCATGCAAGTTATTTTATCGGGTTAGCGTGAGCCAGGATTAACTCATGATGTCAACTGAAATGTTCAGCATTTTTCTTGCTAATAACTTGGCAAATATTGGAATGGGGTTAATATTCCCGCTGTTTCCATGTGTTGCTCGTATGCAATTCGCCAGCATAGTAGAATCACTGTTCTATGTTCAAGAAACTTATATTTTTTTCAATGTCTTGCTAATTTGATTGGTGTTCCAAGAAGCTCAAGGTTTCCATTTACTGTTACCTTGCAGGTCGGTGAATCTGTCCAGGAGCTTGACCGCCGCGTTCCGCCGGTGGTGAAGGAGGCGCCCACCCTCGCCCACTCTGCAGCCGCTGAAGTGCGCCAGACTGGCATTGTGGGCACGGCAACCGGCCTTGCTAAGTCTGCCATTGCCCGCGCCGAACCAAAGGCCCGTGACCTGTACACCCGCTACGAGCCTGTGGCGGAGCGCAAGGCCGCTGAGGCCTGGGCTGCCCTGAACCGCCTCCCGCTGGTCCCCTCGGTGACTCGGGCAGTCCTCCCCACTGCGGCGCAGCTGTCGGCCAAGTACAACTCCGCCGTGCGCGACGGGGCGAAGCGTGGCAACACCGTCGCCACTTACCTCCCGCTCGTCCCCACAGAGCGTCTCGCTAAGGTGTTCGCCTACCCACTTGCGGACTCTGCCCCCGCAGTGGCGCCGGAGATGCAGCCCATTCCGTCGCAGTAGAGACGGAAGGTCACCGGAATTAGTTACATTCCATATTGGGGTGCTACACTGTAGTATGAGTCTCTTATGTGGTGAATTGATGCTTTTTTGTGTTGTTGATGTTGCTATGATCTGCGCCTGTGTGTGCAGGTGGCTTTGCTTTGTTGTCACTGTGCCGCAATGCACCTGCCAGTAAGTTCGGTTGTTTTTTGTGTAACCTTGTGTAAAATTTGATACTATCGGAGTGTGTGTCAACTGTTACAGTCGCTGAATATTCTTTTGTGGTCGTAATCAGGTACCCCAGATTTCACTTGTTATAACTAGACGCCTCTGATTGTACATCAAAAGTTGCATCCAAACTCTAGCCACGCTTGGCTTCAACTGCAGACTGCAGTGGCTTCGGCGTGAGCATATATGTGGGGAAGAGAACTACAGTTCTAGGACGATATGTTCGCATATCTACGCTTCAAAATTTTGGCTTTCTGCTTGCTTAATTGTGCCCCGACCGGATTGGTGTGGTTCGAGTTCTTCCCCGATAACATTGGGGACGGTAGGAAACCCTAGAGCCGGCAAATAATCAATTTTCGGTTTCTTTCACGGTGCTCGTCCCTATGGGCAGGAGAAACGGCCGCATGGGCCGCGAAGCCAGTGAGGTAAGGAGGTGGGCTGGCTGGTCCACGCGGCCCGCTGCAAGTGGGCCCTTATGGGGTTGTTGACTTTGTCAAACTTATCTTGAACGGGTTGGGCCGGTACTAGTGCTCATGGTTTTTGTTCTAACATGAATATTTATATGAATAAATTAAATATCGATATGTTGATAAATTACTTTAAAAAATTATTCTGATAAACTATTTCTAAACGGTGATGGAGAAAATCTTCTATTTATTTATTTATTTAAGAAAAACTATAAACTAGACATAAATTGGAAAGAACGAGCCCATTGCTTACACTTTGGGGCTAAGGCCACGTCAGCACAACGCAAGTTCTTTTCGTGCAGCTCCATGCTCCTGCGCCGAAAGCTATCGATGGCTGTCTGAATATGCGCCACGCCTCCGGCCATATCGCCGCGGAAGCATCCGAACCAAATGTTTAGCCCCTTTATATATATATACATACATACATACATATACCCCGAAGGACTTCCCTGATCTCTCACGCTCAAGCATGCTCAGAGCTACTTCACAGCTCAGCGTCCTTCGCAAATTCCTCCATAAGTGTAATGCTTTCTTGATCTACAGCACAACATGAGCATAATCTCAGTCAGTAGAGACGAAAACGGATTGAATACGATCAGATATTACTTATTCCACATCTTATTCTATTTTTTTTCTCAGATTTGGAGTTAAATACGAATAGTACCAGATAAGAATACAAATTTGGGTAGTGTCGGTCACAGATACGGAATAAATACAGAGCGGTTGCGAATACGATAACGAATATCTAATCGGATATTACTTATGAATACAAAAGGCATGCATAGTGCGCACAACACCCACCATGTATTTCTAAAGAAATTTTTTGGTAGGATTCTGGTAGAAAATATTTTAAAAGTGGCTCCACTAGATTTTTTTACACTTCCAGAAAACTTATTTGGATTTTATTAGATTTGTTAGAATTTGTTTGGATTTTTTTAGATTTTATTTGAAAGCACAGAGAAAGAACACTTATTTTAACTATTTTCTAAAAGCTAAAAATAGTTTATATTATTTTCCCAGAGCTCTCCAAGATTTATAGTATTTTATAAATTTTTTTTAGAATTTTTCATAGTTACTTGCATTTTATTGGATTTGTTGAAATTTATTTGGATTTTTTCGATTTTATTTGAAAGCTAAGAGCAAAAAAACTTATTTTAACTATTTTCTAAAAGATAAAAATAATTTATGTTATTTTCCTTAGTTCTCCTAGATTTATAGTATTTTTTGTGAATTGTCTGAAATTTTTCAGAGTTATTTGCATTGATTGAATTTGTTGGAATTTATTTGGATTTGCTAATGGGCTGATGGGCTGAAAATGATAATTTGACTGATATGCCAGATATCCGATAAATATATCCGGGTATTATCCGATAAAATCCCGGATAGTATCTGTATCCGTCGGATAGTTCTGTTCTGAATCCGAAAACAACTATCCGAATCCGACTCCGACTCCGAATCAGATAATTATCCGATATGATTATCCGAATTCGATCCGACTCGGATTCGATGGTCGATCGGTCGGAAAATATCCGATCCATTTTCATCCCTAATCTCAGGTAATTCTAACACACACACACACACATATATAAATGATTTTATACTTCTGGAAGTATGTACTTTCACTTTTTATATACCGCTTAAATGATGTTGTTATACATGCATACATACATACATACATACATACATACATACATACATACATACATACATACATACATACATACCCATAACGTATATTTCTTTCTGAAGTGCACGTTTAACCTAGCTCGAAATCGATTTCCCCTTGCTAATTAATTTGCAGACGGTGACTACATTATGTTTTGCAGTCCGGAGCACGTTCACCGGCGTAGCCGTCGAGCTTGGTCGTGGTAGCGACAGCCAAAGGCACTTAGAAGAAGAGGAAGTGGAGGAGGTAGGAGAAGCAGATGATCGGGTACACATGAAACACACGACCATATTCCTTCCTATGTACCTAGGTAGTGGGTACATGTATACATACGTAGATGTAGTGGTGCTGGTATAATATTTGCGACACAAGAAGAAAGAATTTTTTGCATATATGGCACTGTTGCAATCCGTATTTACAGAAATGGCCATATGCATTGCGTATCGGCAAAATATGTGTTTTTGTTGTCCAATGGCCGGATGGTGAATCTAGAGAGGTGACACGTGGTCCCTGCCGCCCTGCCATTGGGCGACAGGCTGCCAGGGCTGCTGCCCCATGGGCAAACAGCAGGTAATTAAGCCAGTCGGGAGGTTGCATCACAGTTCGAAAGAGGTATGGAGACTATTCCATTTCTTAAGTGGCTGGTGGTGGTCCAGTAGACTGAGGTACAACAGCCTGGGTCCAGTAAGCGTTGATATCCTCCTGGTAAGATATGTCAAACTATGAGCCACCGACAATAATATCATGAACGAAGGACTCACGAAATCCCCCTCATGGTGCGAATGAGCTCTTACCTTGACCGTACGATGCGACAGTGAAGCTGGAGGAGCTCTGCCCAACGAACTCTCCAAACCCTAGGTATGGTGTAAACGCTGAGCACCATCCTGCGTATGCTATAAACCCTAGCACTGTGTACCGCTCCCTGAAAGCATCCAGGAGGCCCGTATCGTCATCGGTGGACTCGATGTCACCCCCATGTTGAATTGGAGGTTGTATGATGAAACGATGTTAGTCACAATAAATATTCTGGATGTACAATGCGAATCTCGTACCTTCTGAATGTGCAGCAAAGATGAACGACAGGGAGCGGTAGTCTGTGTAGGTGGTGTGGACATCAAAAGTGATGTCTTTCGACGACAGACCTGAGACAGGAGAACGTCATGATGTTAGCGAAATGTAAGGCCTAATAGGAAAACAAAACATAGGTTTATACGTAAGTTACCTCCTCGTCGATACGACCCATGGATGAGAGGCGACTAGTACTATGACACCGGGTAGACTCAGTAGATTACGATGGCCAACTGGACTCGCTAGGTCGCGATGACCTAGCGAGTGAGCATGGTGCCCCCACTGGGTGTCCGATATGCACGACGTAATCCGTCGAATAGCCGTAGTTTAGGTTGTGTACTATTTTTTCTAGCCTACTTTAGGATGTACTTCAAAGTATTCTATATGACCGCTAGTGTGTCCGGGTTGGTGAGGGCTGTCTCGGACGTGCTTACAATGCGCTGCGCTCGTTCTAATTGAAATGACATACGAAACAGGTTCCATAACGACCAATATGAATTTTGTAAATGAAACGATCAAAAATAACAACTGCCTTACGCTGTCATGCCGGCGAAAAAAGCTATGGCGATCGATTGAGCATTGTAGACTGTCATCGTGTTGATCTGCTCGGGGCGATCTGATGGAGGAACAGTGATCCTACTGCATGACCGGGGTACGTACCACTCTAGGTACGCATCATACATCCGGACGTCATACGGATGCTGCTCCATGATGACATCCATGTGCGTTGTCCGTCCATGCTGTCCACTCATGCTACATTGGCTACCAGTCCATACCATGCTGACCCGCTCTCGATTGCTTGTATTTTTAGAATCATAGATGTTACAGAGCAAGATATACAAAGTGTAAATATTACTCGATGAAGTTTGACTCGCCGGTGTATGGCTCATGGTAGGAACCTGCCTTCCAGAGAGGGCACGACTTGGTGGAAACTGAACTATCACATTACACGTTACGGTGCGTAAGGTCCACCATATAAGAGAACACCAGATGGCATGTCATCGTCCATAGTGCTGTGTCCTACAGACATTGTAGGGATAGCCATGCGACAATACATGCTGCACGAAGTCTACAGTCCATGGACCTCAGATGATCTCATTGTCGTGCAACAACTGGAACTCATTATGCCACAACAAGTAGCACCTTGACGGTTTGCCCTTGGCCCAGCACAGATGGGCACCAGTCCACCAGAAGCTCATAGTGGGCCTGTCCATTAGGTCGACGAACTAACTGAATAGGTGCATTAGGGTCACGATGGTTGGACACCCAGTAGGGGAGTGCTCCCAACTCCACAGCTGCAGGAGTACGTAGCAGACTCACTGGTTGGGGTTATCAGCAGTGCCACGTTGGTAAGCATCACATAAACCCGGATATGTGGCGCATAGGACGGCTAATCCCCAGTTGTACTAAGGCATCGCCCCAAACTCCACATCAACCCAAGACTCAGCGAGACGGATGAACTCGGCATTGCAAATACCACCCTGTGTGGCTGGAAATATGCTCTAACCAAAGAATTGAATAAGGTACGTGACGATGTGCGTTCTGACGACCTTGAGCAGTGTATCCTGCGGGCACACACTGAAATTCTTCAGCCAAGTGTAGGGGATGCCATGAGCACCCTCTGGGATAGGCAGGCCGAATTGGTCCGCCAGCCTCACCTTCTAGTCTGCTGGTGAAGGGGCTGGAACAGGTGCGTCACCCTGGAGAGGGAGACTGGTGAAGAACGAGACGTCCTGCAGAGTGACCGTCATCTCACCCCACCAAAAGTAGAATATGTCCATCTCGGGCCTCCACCTGTCCACAAGTGCCGCAAGCAGGTTGCCGTCGATGGGGAACCAGCGTCCGTTGGAGACCAGCCTTGCAAAAGGCAACAAGCCCATGACCCGCAGGATTGGGACATAGCGCTCGTCCATCTCTCAATGATCCCTCCCTCCCCATAGCTTTAAGGGCGGAGGGCCAGCCGCATCACCCATCATCCATGAGTAGCACCGGTGGTTCTCATCATAGAACTGTTCGAGAATCGGTAAAACCATACCTTCCAACAAATGGGATAGACCAAATATTAGTGCGAAGGTTGATAATGATAGTAAAATAATACAAGTTAGTGACTACATGCGTGTAATTACATACGAATAATTCATTAATTACCGACAATTTGATTATCGGTCTAAAAAATTACGAGTGATTCATTACTGTCATCCTTAGTACTTAATTACTTAGCACTAACTCCTTACTTAACCATAACTAATTGCTACTACAGTAATTATGACTGCTTAATTATACACTATCATACAATAACAAATTATGGGTACCGTATGTACACAAAAATAGTAAAAACTATGGGGGTGATCGTTTTAGCGATGGCTTCTGGCTTTTGGCTGAAATTTCACTGTAGCTGATTTAGCTTTTTCGGCATAATTAAATTTAAAAAAATATAAAAATAGAAAAAATTTGTTAGCCCATCACGGACAATGCAAAGGAACACGAGAAAAAAGAAAAATGTAAAAAGCCTAAAAAATCTAAAAAAATTCAGAAAAAGACAAATTACTGAATAGTGAAAAAAAAGCTGAAACTAAAAAAAAGTTGAAACGAGCGGGGCCTATGTCTAAATTATTACGACCTACTAACTTCATAATACAAACTATATTAATTATGATTAACTAAATAACACTAATGAACAAGGACTACAGGAATAACGTCGAAAGCATGCGATAAAAAATTACCTATTTTTCGGGAGAAGCAATCAGCACTGTCGCATCCTTACCGAGTTGTGCACTAGCTTATCAAAATAAATAGGTATGCACTCTTAATTTTGAGAGTACCTTGCAACAAATGGAATAGACGAAATATTAACGTGAATATTGATAATTATAGTAGAATACTACAAGTTAGTGATTACATGCATGTAATTACATACGAATAATCCATTAATTACTGACAATTTGATTACCCGTCTGAAAAAATTATGAGTAATTCATTACCGTCATTCTTAGCACTTAATTACTTAGCACTAACTTATTACTTAACCCCTAACTAATTGCCACTACAATAATTATGACTGCTTAATTACACACAACCATATAATAACAAATTATGGGTACCATACGTACATAAAAACTAGTAAAAACTATGTCTAAATTACTACGACCTACTTACTTCGTAATACAAATTATATTAATTATGGCTAACTAAATAACACTAATTAACTAGAACTATAGAAATAACGTCGAAAGCATGCGATAAAATTACCTACCTTTCAGGAGAGGTAATCAGCACTACCACGTTCTCCTGCCGCTCCTTAATGAGTTATGCACTAGACTATCAAAATAATGAGCTACACTCTCTTAATTTTGAGCAACGACCACAAGAATGAGTTTCTGCGATGAGTGACTGTGATGAGCAATGATGAACCACGAGAGGTTCGTATTTATGATAAGCAAAAAGGAAACCCGGTGCGCTGACCCCATAAATTAAGGACTCCTTATCGACACATATCACTTTGAACGAATAAGGACGACAATGTAACATTGATAAATGTGCAGACGAGGGGGTGAATATAACAATATTAGTGCAGACAAGAGAGCGCGCAAGGGAGGTCAGCACAAACAGAGTGATAATTATGTAAATGACATAGTGGAAAAGAAAATATAGCAGTAACGGACCGACATATGTACAAAGGACAGAGGTCAGACACTACAAAAGATGCTGAGCATCGCTAATTTAACGATTAAATTAACATGAATTAATGTGGTAAAGTTGAAGCTATAAAATTTGTAAAAAAATATATAATTACTATGACTGTGTCGGAAAGCTTCATATAAAATTTTTTAATTTTAGAGCTCATTTGCTATATATAACTTCTAAAAAATATCAAAATTGTATAAAATTTTGAGCAATATTCAGAACGGGTAAATTTATCAAAAATTACATAGTTAACATATGTTATGTCGAGAGACTGCACATAAAATTTTATAATTTTTACTCATTTACCATATTTAAAAATTCAAACAAATATACACCAAAAACTTCAAAAAAAATACATACTATACACACACCCAGACAACTTAACCACACGAACACGAAAATTTTATAATTTTAACTTATTTACTATATTTAAAAATTTAAATAAATATACACCAAAAACTTCGAGAAAAAACACTACTATACACACACCCAGACAACTTAACCACACGACCACGGCTCGATCTGCAGTTCTGCACGCACGTGAGTGGCAGCAGCAACACACCAACACGCGTGACGTGAACAAAGAGAGCTCCTTAACTTCTTGTACTTTTTCTACAGCATCTTGTAGTTTATCACGGCGAGGAGCACGGCCCACGCGACGCACGGCTTGGCGAGGTCGCCGGCGACCGGGTTCACGCCGCCGAACCCGCGCGCGCACGCGGCGGCGCCGCCCGCCATGGCTGCGCACGCCGCCAGCCCCGCCCCTTTCGCGCCGAGCCTAAGCGCCAGCGCCGGCCACGCCGCCGCTGCCGCCAGCTGCGCCGCGAACGGCCCGAGGATGGCGGCCGGGCGCCGGTGGAGCCCGCCCTCCGCCCACACCATCCACGCCGCCAGCGCCATCACGGCCTCCGCCGCCACCGACCCCGCGCGCACGACCGCCACCGTCGCCCCCGACGCCTTGACCGCCTCCCGCCCCGACGAGGGAGACGGGGAGCCGAAGGCGTAGAAGGCGGCGGCGGTGAGCGCGACGGAGAGGGACACCGCGGCGGCGAGCGACCGGAGGCCGCGCTTGGACCGGCCCACCTTGTTCCTGGGGTCCCGGCTGCCTGCGACGGCGCCGGCGGTGTCGTCCCGGACGACGCGGTGGGTGAGGCCTTCCTGGGCGGTGGCCGCCATGGCTGCTTGGATCAGAGCCTGAGGTCGATGGAGAGGTCAATTAGCCCGCGCCTAATGGATCTGCAGCTTCGCACACGTGTGGTTTGCGCGCGCAGCGTCTCCTCTCCTGCCTGCGAGCGCGAGGAGAGGAAGAAGCGGTCTAAATACGCGCGAGGATGCCTCAGGTCGGGACACGTGTGGAGCGGAGGTGGCACGTGCCAAAGGGCTCTCTAATTATTCCATTGTTTTTCAGGGCAGGTCACCGAGGTGAGGAGCTTCTGGAGCGGAAGTGACGACGACGATTCCTCTAGTCCTCTGCCTCGTGTAGCAAACGAATGGATCATGAGTGCAAACAATATTATTCCCAGCTTGAAAATCTTTTGATGTACCGCTGAATATCTCCCTCTCTCGAAATCATGTTTGGTGTTTCTCTCGTGATAAGTTGCCCTCCAAAGCTGAAGAAAGTTTTTAAAGTTGCAGAGTTTTATCTTTACTACTTTAAAAGAAGGAGTTGGTGGTTGATGAGTTCTCACTTCTCTCTTCCCAACCATTCGATCTGATTACAAAATTAAATCCGAACCGTTCATCCCACACCTCAGGCGCCGCTCCTCCCCTCTCCCCACCCCGCGCGCCTCCCACCCCACGCGCCGTCTCCTCCCCTCTCCCTACCCCGTGCGTCGCCTCCTCCCCACCCCGCGCGCCGCACCTCCCCTCTCCCTACCCCACGCACCGCCTCCTCCCCTCTCCCCACCCCGCGCGTCACCTCCTCCCCACCCTGCGCGCCGCCTCCCCCCTCTCCCCACCCCGCGCTCCGCCGCCCCTCCCGCCCACCCCGCGCGCCGCCTCCTCCCCTCCCTCCCACCCCGCGCCGCCGCACCGCCTCCTCCTCCCGCCAAGGCCGGCTGATCTCGGACGACCCTCCCACCGCCGCTTCCATCGGCCGGATTTGGTCGTGCCCATGTGCATGTACGTCGCCTCCTCCCACCCCGCGCGCCTCCTCCCCTCCTCCCACTCCGCTCCGCCTTCCCACCCCGCGCGCCGCCTCCTCCTCCTCCCACTCCGCTCCGCCTCCCCACCCCGCGCCGCCGCACCGCCTCCTCCTCCCCATCTCAGCACCGGCCGGATCTGGACGACCCCTCCCCCACCGCCGCTTCCACCGGCCGGATTTGGTCGGGCCCGTGTGCGTGTACGTCGTCGCATTGGAAGGTGAGTCAAATCAAGCTTTGTAGCATTAGAGCATCCTTCTCCCCCAACGCCGCCGCCCCCGTTGCCTCCTTCTCCCCCGGCGCTGCCGCCCCCGTCGCCTCACCCGACGCCGCCGTTGTTGCCTCACCCGATGTCGCCTCATTGATTCCAACAGCAGCTTGCAGGTTCGATATTTGCTGGAGATCTCACCCCCACACATAACCTGCCCAGTGCCCACAACTCGTAAATAGTGTTTTGCTACATCTCTACTTAATGGGGGGCGCCTATTTATATTTCATTCAGGTGCAAGCAGCAGCATACTTTGGTCATTGTCTAATCATCTGATGCATTGCAATGTTCAAATAGCAAAGTTGTGCATGATACCTGCATCATGTCTTCTGGAGGTTGTCTTTGATCATGTACATTATTCAAGGGACACAAAGTCGAGCATAATGGTTGTCTTGATAGGAGTTGCGATGATCATATCGATGTTAGTGTGAATGCAAAAGGTGTGGTCGCAGTTGTTATAGCTGTTTGGAGCACAACTTTGCAACAATATATAAGTTAAACCACCTACACTGTATGGTGATTTCTTATCTATATGCTAGCCAATAATATTCCCTGCTGTAGCTGTTCTTTGGTAACCACAAACTTTTTTAAAAGATGAGTTATTACTTGGTGGCACAATAGTTCTTGTGGTAATCGCTTTAGGATTTTTTCCCTTCATTGAGCATGGAAAGAAAGCTGATGCCAATGTTTTACATTGGTGGAATGAGATGATAACATTCTTTATGCCCTCATGATATGCGTAATGTTTACAGACACATTATCACTCCATTTTCGAAATGTGCAATGCATTATTTTGTTTAATCTGACAACTGCATGGCATTCTTCTATTATTTGATTTCCCTTGCTGCCCTAAAATTTTTAGTAATTGTTCTATCAGCAGTACCTGTGGACTGTGATCCTATAGTAGACCCAATTAAAAAGGTTCACAATTTTAATTTCTTTGTAATTTTCGTTCTTTTGCAAAGACGCTCATTTTCTCCAATGAAGTACTCTCGAACTCATTCAACCACCTAGGCCACTTTTCTGAAATTTTTGAGCCAATTAGTTCGTGTTGTGAGATTGGTGGCGATGTTTTGGAGGCTAGGGAGCTTGTATTTGCTATAACTAGATTAGCTTTTCACAAACACACTACGGATTATTATTTCCGTTGTATTAGGAAAGTTAGTTAACTATAAGATGGATGCGACATAAATCTGTGTATGTCTACCGGAAAACTAAGGCCATGCACACATCCAGGAATGGTTCAAACATGAAACATTATTGAATCTTCTTCCTACAATGTTACTCACATGAATGCACGCATTAGAGACCAAATATATCAAAATTGCATGACTTTGTCAATGTTTCTTGGTGTGCTTAGCACAAAAACAATCGAAAAACAAAGATTTATCCTTAGTCCGTTATGTACAAGGGGTTAAAGATGTACCTTAAAAGAACTCATTATGATAAAATTGTGCATACAAAATAGGTGGAGACATCCATATCTTTGAAAAGGAGTTGTACCTAGGTTTCAGTGATTAAATCTGCTATCCTTCATTGCTATCACCTAATAGATTATGTGCTTGTATAACTTGAGCATTAAAGGATGTGAGACCATACTTGCTCACTTTTTATTTTATGCTTGTGGTTGCTCGAGATGATGATTAATGATTGCAAGTTGATTTACTAACACCCAAGCTATGCAAATTGATGAAAACTTTATAAGCTTGAGCTATATCCATGCTTGATGATGAGTTTCAAGTCGTTTAATGAACCAATAGTATAAGTTATTGTTGACATTGTCACTAGATCGCTTTTTCAAATAATGTGCATGACAGATTTAATATATCCTATATATGCTTATTTGACAAAATAATCCTACAATTTTATTCTTAACAAGACCTAACAAAATTAAAGCTACATAATAGTCAGTGTAGGCTAGCACTCGACAAATAAGCATGTTGGGGGAGTGGTTTAGGATGAATGGATAGAACATGCATGACATTTGCTATAAATTTTGGTTTCGTTGCAACGCACGGGCATCTTACTAGTTATACTAAGGTTTTCTTCAAAACTGAAGAAAGTTCTTCGTATTCCAAAATCGAAGAAACTTTTGATATCGCTGGGAGTCTTTTATGTACCGACAGTTGGTCCTAGGTTCGATGGTTGAGGTTGCACAGAAACCCCGTCCTGCTTGAGTAGCACCTTGTTGGCATCTGTAGGAGGTCCGCAGTAGAGCGGATTGACAGCGGAGGCGAGGTGGGTTCTTTTCGGTTTACAAGCTTACGGTACGATTTCTTTCGAGTAAATAAATAAAATGATTTCTTTTATTTTTTTAAAACGGTTTATTGAGATAGATAATCTTTTTAAAACGGTTTATATATATTCGATTAATTCGTATAAACATTCATGTTAGAATTAAAAATTATTAACTGCAATCGAAAAAACCCACCAAGGCTTACAACGAATCCGCTCATCGGAAGCAGGAGGGAATGATAACCTTCACTGGGGACAGTGTTCCATAGAAACTTAGGGCAATAAATATTATTTTTCCGCGACCGTAACCACAAAACCTAAGGCTACGTGCGTTTTACTCCTCTTTTCTAACTATGCATGGAAGGTCAGTGGCTCTATTTTTTTTGTCTTTTTATAATTTTTAGTCTTAATTTTTTCGAAAACCAAAATAAATAGAGTGATTTCTTCTCGTACTAAAATATATGTGTCTTCCATATCAATATCTCTAACGCTTATTATCGTCTCAAAAAAATATAAATAAAAATTATTAACTATACCTAAAAAAATATTAGCCGTAACAAAAAGAACGTGCCATTTTCTGCCCCGCCCTGACCAAAGGAACGCTCGGTGATTCGTTAATGCCAGCACATCCATCGAACGCCGCGCGCAGTTGCATGTGAATCTGTGGTCCTTTGTTTCAGCAACAGGTACATGGGCCCAATCAAATGATGGTCTTTGCTCGGCTAGGCATGGAGCAAAGCCCAACAAAGTATGCATGGAGCAAATAAACGATGGGCTTTGCTCCTGAACGGGGCGAGCCTAAAGCCCAGTGAGCCCGTCGCAGCGAGGGAATCCCTCGAACTAAAACCCTACCCCTCCTCACTATATATACGGCCTCTCCACCTCTTTCCCCCACTCTTGTCATCTCGGCGGCGGCGCGGAGCAGGAGAGGAAGGAGGAGCGCGGCGGCCTAGCCCGAGCTCGCAACCATGGTGAGCGCCACCCCCTATCCCGTCTCTGCTTGTGCTCTCTCCCTCTCGTTTGTAGATCTGACCCCGCCGACTTCGTAGGCCAAGTGCAGCGCCGCAGGCTTGGGGTGGAAATCTTTAGGTTAGATTCGTTCGATGGCTTGTGTTCTTGGTTGTTTCGGAGGGGGAGTTCGTGTGCTGCGTAGAGATTCGTGGGCCGGTATGTCGCAGCGAGCGCATCGCTTGGTTTCTTCGCGCTTCCTTTCCAAAAGATCCCTTTTTTTCGGGTGGTACCAGTGTGCCATGCTGTGCTCTGCGAATTCATGTGTTCAGAGTAGATGCTTTTGTTCCACCCGAGTCTGGTAGGATTTCACCGCCTGATTTGGCGAGATTTGGACTCATGGGCTGCGGATTGTAGATCAGTTGCCGGTGTTTAAGCTCGAGTTGCTCAAGAATGAACCGCGTTCAAAAGTGGGCGGCTAGGAGAAATCTTCAGAGAGGTTACCACACTCAGGCTTAAACATAACGACGCACTATGATGTTTGCGCTCTTAGTTAACTGTACTTCGAAGTTTGCATTAGTTTGGTCAGGCACAGTGCGTGGTTGGGCCATCATGGTGTGCGTGCAAGCTTTAATGCTTTGGGATAGTTTAGATTTTAGCCTGATGTTTGGGAGCTGTGATGATTAAGAACGACTTTATTTTATTCGAAATGATATAATGTTGTGCATATACTGTTGAGCGTTTTTTGAACCTCCCTGTTCCGTTTGCATCACTGTTTGCTGCATTATATTGATGGCCTATACATTTGCGCTAAAGTTTGCTCTATGTGGTCGAGTTTTCTTTCATGTGCTAGAATTTTATAAACTCAGTGTAGCTCTTAGGGTGAACATAGTCTTTCGTCAAGTGTTTAAACACACAACTGGGATACCTTGGTTTCACTGGGTAGGTGTCGTCAGCAATGTTGGACGGCTGTTCATGTGGTTTTACTTTCATCATAATGTGTTGCATACGATACTGCTTTCTTGGTTATGTTTTGTTGTGATAGTGATAATTAATTCTCTCTTTTACCTGTTAACCAGGCAAGGGGTTTGAAGAAGCATCTGAAGAGGCTCAATGCGCCGTCGCATTGGATGTTGGACAAGCTTGGTGGAGCTTTTGTAAGTTCCAATTCTTCTAGCTTCTACTTGTGCAACATGTGAGGAATTATTGGCTGTTCAGGATCTGATGTTTGAATTGTCTGTTTTTCATAGGCTCCCAAGCCATCTTCTGGTCCTCACAAGTCCAGGGAGTGCCTGCCTCTGATCCTCATCATCAGGAACAGGCTCAAGTATGCACTGACATACCGTGAGGTGATTTCTATCCTGATGCAGCGCCATGTCCTTGTTGATGGCAAGGTCAGGACTGACAAGACCTACCCAGCTGGTTTCATGGGTATGCTGAAATCTTTCTTCTGATAGCAAGATATTTGGTAAAACATGAGCTGCCTTTATCCTTAACATCATTTCACCACTAATATGTTGCTTGCTTCCATTGGCAGATGTCATTTCCATCCCCAAGACTGGAGAGAACTACAGGCTTCTCTATGACACCAAGGGCCGGTTCCGCCTTCAGTCCATTAGGGATGAGGATGCTAAGGTTAGGTTAATTCTCTGTAGCATATCTCTTACTGTTCTAGCTGAACACGATCTTGTTAGCTGAAAGGATCCTGTTTTGAATTGATATACTTAGAAGTGTGATGATATTTGCTTTGTTGGAACTGTGCCTGATAGTTGCTCACACTTCTTCCCTACAATCTATGTCTAGAGCCTAATTATGCAAGGGAAGTGTTTGTTTTGCTGCCTGTAGCATTGTACATGCAGTTCGTTCGTTCATTGCATTATCCTATTCATGCAATAACCGTCTTAAGATTTCCCTATCCTATTCTTGCAATAACCATCTTAAAATATACAAGTTCAAATGCTGATTGCGAGTACTTTTTGTTTGCAGTTCAAGCTTTGCAAGGTTCGGTCTGTCCAGTTTGGCCAGAAGGGCATTCCCTACCTGAACACTTATGATGGCCGCACCATCCGCTATCCTGACCCTCTTATCAAGGCGAACGACACCATCAAGATCGATCTGGAGACCAACAAGATCATTGACTTCATCAAGTTTGATGTCGGCAATGTTGTCATGGTGACTGGTGGAAGGAACACTGGCCGTGTTGGTGTGATCAAGAACAGGGAGAAGCATAAGGGCAGCTTTGAGACCATCCATGTTGAGGATGCCACGGGCCACCAATTTGCCACCCGTCTCGGCAATGTGTTCACCATTGGCAAGGGCAACAAGCCTTGGGTGAGCCTGCCCAAGGGCAAGGGTATCAAGCTCAGCATCATCGAGGAACAGAGGAAGCGGGACGCCGCTGCGCAGGCTGCTGCCAATGCTTAAATCCGCTGCATTCGCCTCGAGTTTTGCTACATCGAGTTATCTGCAAGGATATAGAACTATTTGCCAGACTATGCTTTTCAGGTTTTTCCTGATGTTTGTTGCTTCGCGAACTCATGTTTGCTGCTAGCTGTAATCCGACGGTTTACCTTATTGAAGTGCTTTTTAAGAACATCCCTACCAGATGCTGCTATAATTGGTTTTAGGCATTTTGGTTTGTCAGACCAATAGTCCTTGTCCATATTTGCTTCCTCCTAATGTCTTCGACCTAAGGAGAGAATTACCATTACATCACTAGGAAGCATGATCTGCTCTTTTTATATTGGGCTACACGTATGTGAGCTGGAAGAATCGTCTGGCGATGGTGCCGTAGGCGCACGAACCCGCTGGGGATCTGCTCGTTGCATGAGCCGTGCGGAGGACCTCCGCCGGCGTGCGCTGGAACCCTAGCGAGTCCTCACCGGCGCCGAGGATGTTGCTGACGGTGCGCCGCACCGCACCCTGCTGCCGGTCGGGGACCTTGACCCCCTCATCCTGGCGTTGGCACCCCGACAGCCCATTCCGCGAGTCAGAGATCCGGCGGTGAACTCCGCCACGGTGTGCCCCCGGTACGGCGGGACGGCCTCGTCGGCGCGCTGGAAGAGCAGTAACCTGATCACGAGGTCCTGGCCGGCCTCCACCGCCAGAATGCTCGTCTGGAGCTGCGCGCCAACAACGCCATCGATGGATTCAGACATTCAGTCAGCTCTGCAGCATCGCCACCGAGGCAGGAAGCGCATGGCATTGGCTGTGGAAAGAAACTTGACCCGCTTGGAGGCGTAGCCCATGAGGTTGGGGCTGATGCGCGAAGTGGCCGTCGCCGAGGTCGATGGCCGGCCGCGGGAACCCGCCCATGGCCTGCGGGATCGCCCTGCATGTACGATTCGTGAGAGGCCATTGCCCAAAGAGTCAGAATGGATCAGAGATATTGTCATGTCATGCCCATTGAATTTGATTCGTGAACTCATGCATCAACATGTACCTGATGTGGCCGACCTTCTGGAAGCCGAGCTCGGCGGCGAGCTCGGTGGTGTGGAAGTCGAGATTGGCCTTCCTGACGCCGGCGGCGGTGGGGCCGATCGAGGAGAGGTAGCGGTCGAGGAAGTCGACGTCGCGGCCGAGCGCGGCGTGGAGGAACCACTCGGCCTCCACGAACTTGGCGTTGAGTAGGAACTACGTGCAGCTGCTCCATGTCGCTCGGGTACACGGCAATGGCACCGCGCCGCGGTGGGCTTGGGCGGCACCGTGGGTCGCTGGTGCCGGCGTCGCTCGGCAAGACGGCCCGAGCTAGAGGCGCCAGCGGCATGAGCTGCAGGAGGGCTAGTAGGAAGGCAGGGGCGACGTAAGGGCCACTTGTTAGATCGTAAGGGCCTTCTCACCCTAAAAATTAGCCAATGAGATAAGGGATTTTTTTTCACTTTTAAACTAGGTCCCTTACCCTTCCACAATCAATATGGGATTATTTCAACACCGTGGTGTCCCTCTTGTCCTCCCCTTGGACACGGCCATCAGGTGCTCAGCAATGTTGGCCAGAGACACGTCAGCCTCCTCGAGCAGCCGCCGTATCTCATCGAATCGCTCGTGGTCGTCAACGCCGAGGTAGTTGTTGGCGAGCACCTTGAAGGCCTCGAAGTGGCAGTAGGACATCTCGATGTGCCTATCCACCGTGCCGCGCATCGAGTTTGTCTCGGTGGTTGGTCGTAAGCACGATGATCCGCTCGCCACCGCATGCCGACCACAGCACAACCCATCCACGAAGTTGAGCAGCCCCGACAGCATCACCCTGTTGTCGGCCTTCTCCGGCTCAACCGGTACCTTCAGTGCCACCAGCATGTTGTTGTCGTCGTGGCCACCGGGGTTATTGATCGGCACCAGGCTTAATGTGCTTGCCGGCGAGGTCGAGGGAGCACTAGCAGTCGATTGTAAGCCCAAGGATGTCTGGACACACGCGAGACACGTGGGAGCACTAGTAGACATTTCGCAGCTTTGAACTTTGTGGACTCGGGCTCAACTTTAGACTTATAGATCGAAGCTTCAGATCGACTGACCAACTAGCAAAACAAACAAATGTAGAGAACTTGGGACCGAACAAGATTAATTTCAACATTCACCTCCCTAATCTTGTCAGCCTTTCTTTGCATCTTGCATCCCACTCTTTTGCCATAGCTCCAGAAATTTCACACGTCTAGGCGGTTTAGTCAAGATGTCTATCAGTTGCTCAGTGGTGGTGATATGTTCCACTGCAACTTTCCCATCTTCAACACACTCCCGAATAAAATGGTATAGAGTATCAATATGCTTGCTTCGATCATGGTGGATGGGATTCTTGCACAAAGATATAGCTGATTTATTGTCCACCTTGAGCATTACCTAATTTGGTAGTCCCCGTTCAATTCAGCTAGCAATAGACCAAGCCATATCCCTGGACATGCCCCGGTGGTAGCTGCTATGTATTCAGCTTCACAGGAGGACAAGGCTACCACCTTGTGTTTTTGTGACACAGCTCACAAAGCTTGAGCTAAGGAAGCACATCACTCCGGTTGTACTTCTTCTATCGTCCAAGTCTCTGACGAAGTTACTATCGCTATAGCCAATCAATTATTGTTCCATGGACTCTTTCCTTCCATAGAAACACCTGAGATCAAGGGAACAACGAATGTATCTAAGGATTTGCTTCATAGCTGCCATGTGCTGAATTGTTGGCCTTTCCATATAGCAACTCACAATGCTAACTAAGTATGCAAGGTCGGGCCTTGCATTCACCAAATACCGAAGATTGCCCACAATGCTTCTATACATAGTAGCATCCACTGGAGGTTCATCTCTTGTCTTCTTGAGCTTCAACCTTGGTTCCATGGGCACTTGACATGACTTGCAATCATCCATCCTGGTATTCTCCAATATCTTGGCAGCATAAGTGGTTTGGCACAAGGAGATACCATTACAAACTTGAGTGGCCTCAATTCCCAGATAATAAGAGAGAAGACCTAGATTAGTCTTGTTGAATAACTTCATCGTCTGTTGCTTGAACCTTGCAATCTCTATATGACTTGATCTAGTAATGATCAAGTCATCTACATACACCCTAACCAGTAGAGACACATCACCAATGCACCTTTCATACATTGCATGCTCATGTGGGCTCTTCTCAAAACTAAGGGATAACAAGCTATTGTCCAGTTTTGCATTCTATGCTCGGAGAGCTTGGCGAAGATCATACAATGCCTTCTTCAACTTGAGAACCTTGCGCTCATAGTTCTTCTCCTCGTACCCAGGTGGTTGGGTAACATACACATCTTTCTGTAATTCCCTATTGAGAAAAGCCAACTTGACGTCCATGTGAACTTCCCACACTTCTTGAGCTGCCAATGCAATGAGCAAACTTACAATTTTTAGCCCAACTATTGGAGCAAATACCTCATTGAAGTCCACTCATTGGTGCTGTACATAGCCCTTTGCCATGAGCCGAGCTTTATGCTTCATCATGGCTCCCTCAGTATCTTTCTTCACCTTGTACTCTCATTTCAATCCAATGGGTCTCACTACTTTAGGTAAGTTCACAAGCTCTCATGTGCCATTGCTGCAAATGGACTGAAGCTCTTCATCCATTGCACGCCTCTAGGAAGATTGCTTTTGTGCTTAACAAAACTTGACGGCTCCTCTACACCTAGCAAGCACAACTCAAGCTCATCCCAATCTTAGTGAATTGGGCTTGTGTTGTCATAAATATCTTGCAGACTGCGAAAATGAGATGGGCAATCACTTGAAGATGAAGAGGTGGTTGCTGGAAAGGTAGCTATATTCTCTGCCACAATAGTTGGGTTCCCTGCTATGGCAATAGAACTCCTTGTCATGGAAGTGGAGTCTCTGCCACAACAGCTGAGTTCCCTGTTGTGGCAATAGAACTCCTTGTCATAGCAGTAGAGTTTCCCGGCTCCGATGTGGTAGCGGCTGCAGCGGCTGCAGCCGTCTGTGATGTGTATTATCACATATGGTTATAATTTAGAACCATTTGTGATGTGTATTATCATAAACGTTTATAATTTAGAACCATTTGTGATGTATATTTATCACAGACGGTTCTAAAGTAGAACCTTCTATGATGTGTTCAACCAATTTATAGACGGACTCTAGGGTTTGCCAGCGCCGCCACTCAAAGGCTTAATATATCTCTAACTCTCCCCCGAGCACGAGCCACCGCTTCCTCCCCAAGCACGCCACCTTCTCCCCCGAGCCAGCCGCCTCCTCCCCAAACACGCTGGCCACCTCCTCCCCGAGCATGCTGCCTCCTCCCTGAGCACACCGTGGCCTCCCCGAGCACGCTGCCTTCTCCATGGCGCGCCTCCTCCCCCGAGCCGGCAGCCTCCTCCCTGAGCATGCCGTATGTAAAATTCTTATTTCTTGTTTATGATATGACAATAAACGATGTATCATCATGGTTACACGTCCTGAGGATGAATACCTAGGCTTAAGTTTTAATTATGCCATTTTGATGTCAATATCCTAAAGATGAATTGCTAATGCTATTAAGCATAAATTCCTTAAATAAAAGATAAGTCATATATAGATCTCAAGTCAATAACTCGCACAATTATAATTAAATAAAGTTGCACTTGATTTTATTTAGCTATGCAAAATATGTTAAGTTTGATATCGCTATCATATGAGGAATGGAGTAAAAATGAGTTATACCATCATCCACTCGCCTGATGGCCTCCCACCCGCCAAGGTTCATAATTTTACAATCCTAACGATTTCATATCCTATACTAAATGATTCATGAGTTAAATTAGTACCACTAGCACACTTTTGATGGTTCTAATCTACAGTGCACCAAAAACTTCAATTTTGCCTACAACTATCTTTTTCAATAAAATCTCTACCATGTTCCTCGCCCTCAAGGGTGCCTTCATCGCTAAGGTAAAAATACCACTTATTAATACTTTCTACCACTTTAATTAGCTTCACGGTCTGCATGACAACCGTACGCGAGTTGATGATATCTGAAGTAGAAAAAATAATTTTACACAGCATACACCAAGTATATCTTACAGAATAAGGAATGAATTAATAAATTCAACCCAAGAATATCGTAATTTACAAATGTTTGTGCCATAGCCATTCTGTGTTATTTGAGGTTGAGCTCATTTTCGCATAAATATTTATAGTTTTTTACTCTTTTCAAAGGATATCTACCAAACCTAATATATTTATATATTCGTTCCTAAAATATACCTAATATATCCACCCTAGTTTGTATTATCTCCTTTCCATCTCCTTTTCTAACTTGAGAATATGTTGATTGTTGCATCCTGATGCCACATATTTTCAGATAAAAAGAGGGAGCATGGAAACGGCTCCTCCTCTGAAAATCAGCATATGTAAGTTGGAGACGAAAAGAAAAAGAGAAAGAAAGGGTACATTTGACATCAAAATGGCCCAGGTCAAGAAGATGTCAACTTGGCTAGTAACATGGACAAGGTACATCCATGTATCTGGCCGTGTACTATCCATGCATTGCATGTGTTGAAATATTTGTAGTTTTAGCAACTTTTCATATTTAATTCCAGTAGCTATTATAAAATTAAAAGTATAATTCCAGCAGCCTTTAATTGACATAATCAACATATAAGTAAGTAGATCTTCCATGTCAATTAAACAAAATAGCATGCTCATGAGAAGGGACAACATAACACATAAAACCAGCATATTACTCAGATTTTAATGTTTGATTATTGCTCTCAGATGTAGAGTTGCACAAGATTTATTCTTGGCCTTTCAATACGTAAGTCTAAACTCTAACACATTTGATAAGAAATCCTCCTTTTATACTTTGAGCTCGAAACAAAGTTTTACTGTCAATATACCTTTCAACTACAATATTACTTTTGGCCAACAAAAGAAGATCAACACAGAGTGTATGCAGCAATTTGGTTAACCATCAAA
This sequence comes from Melocanna baccifera, assembly GCA_036346265.1. Lineage (NCBI taxonomy): Eukaryota > Viridiplantae > Streptophyta > Magnoliopsida > Poales > Poaceae > Melocanna > Melocanna baccifera. The sequence continues at coordinate 25,525,296 of CM070689.1, forward strand.
CTTGAATAATTCACAATGAAAGAGTGTCACAGTTTTAAGTTTAGCTATAAAACCTTTTGGTCAACAGAAGTGCACACTAACAAATACCGAAAGCTATATGTTTCAGAACCTGACAACAGTATTATCTAGGCACAACTGAAGGTGATAGCTTGAAAAGCTAAAGAGTAATTGACAGTAACAACTAATGTGGTTAGAGCTCAAATCTAAACTTGAATATCTAATCAAATTCAGTATTAGACAATCATCATCATTGAGCAATTAACGCAATCCCTTAACATCACTTTGCAATTTCTTCTAGCAGAGATATCAAAATAATTACTCACAGCAAGAGTCTCTAACTAGAACAGTGTAATGAAAAGAGATGAACACTGAAATACTCACAAAGCCGATGGCACTTAAAGCCACTGATAAGAAACCGACAAGGCACATCAAATAGCGCTATCCTAGAAAACTGATTGCCTCGTTGTGTCACGAATCTAAGACACGATTGACGGGGATACAATGCCAATATTCGCAAATCAGGACACACCGAAGAACGAAACTGAGGTCCAGGAGTATGCCGCACAAGACTAACAAGGATGCTCCGGCCAAGAGCACTACAAAACTCCACACTCTTCTCCCCCAAATCAATTTGAGTAAGCTAGATTCAAATCTGAAAAGGCCAAATCCTCAATCCTTCACACTGTCACTCCTCAAGAAGTGACGGAGCAAGAAACCACTGTAGGATCGAGGAGGCCGACTAGAGGGGGGTGAATAGGTGGTCTTAAAAATTCTCTTCTAATTAAAACAATTTCTATTTGGCTAAACCAAGTATATAATGCAGAAGAGTAAATCAATTCGGTTTAGCACAAATAAAGTCTAAAGCAATTATGTAATTCTAAGTGCACCAATACTCTAGGGCTATGTTAAGAATTGCTATTCTAGAAAGACAAGCAAGTAAATAGAAATCTATGAAAGTAATTGCTTGAATGTAAATTAAGCACAAATAAACAAACCACAATTGACACGGTTGCTTTTTACTGTGGTGTTCGGAGACTTGCCGGTCTCCCCTAATCTACGTTGAGGTAAACCCAAACAACTTGGACCGGCTCCACGAATTAAAGTTTCGTTGCTTGCTCAAAATATCATCAAGAGAGGATTTCCCTTTATAGCACTTTTCTAAGTCATTGCTCAACTTGGTAATTTGGGCCTTGAGTTCATTATTTTCCTCTACAATGTTAGTAGTGCAATGCATAGAGGAAGTAGAAGCATCTAATTGAGAGCAACAAGGCATATTAAGTAAATCATCATAAGAGGTGGATATACTAACTTTAGATGAAATGCAAGGAATAGAAGCTATGCATGACATATCATCTAATAAATCACATGTAATGCCTATATCCACTTTAGGCTTAGAATATTATTTGAAAAGGAGAATTTCATGTTCTCTCTTCGGCTTATTATAATCATTTTGAAGAGAGACATGCTCATTCTTCAAAATATTATATTTAGCTTTCTCCTTTCCAAGATATTCATTTAGCTCTTCTAACATATCCATCAACTCATCATAAGAAGGTTCATCATAGTCATTATCATTATTTACCTTCTTGTTACCTTTTGCCATGAAGCATCGAGTTGATGGGGAGGGAATAGTGGATTCTTCATTGTCGGGGCTAGAGGTTGAGCAATCATCTCCCGATATCCACTCTTGTATGCAATCACCATCGGTTGAGGTGGACATTTCATAATTATCTTGAAGATGTGTCCACATATCATGAGCGCTCTCAAGATTGCATATTTTGTTAAATATCTCTACACTCAAAGCACTAAATAAAGCGTTAGTTGCTTGAGCGTCGAGATGTGATCATTTCTCATCCTCAATAGTTGGAGCAAGAGGATTTTTTGGACGAGAAAAGCCCACATCTACAATCCACCATATTTTTGGGCTCATGGCCTTAAAATAGCATGTTATGCGAATTTTTCAATTATCATAATTCGTGCCATCAAATAGAGGTGTGTCATCTAGGTGCACAATATTACTAGTAGCCATCCTTTAACTCTCTAAGCGGTAAAGCCTAATAAATGAGAGATCTCGCTCTGATACCACTTGTAGAATCGAGGAGACCGACTAGAGGGGGGTGAATAGACGGTCTTAAAAATTCTCTTCTAATTAAAACAATTTTTACTTGGCTAAACCAAGTATATAACGCGGAAGAGTAAATCAATTCGATTTAGCACAAATAAAGCCTAAAGCAATTATGTAATTCTAAGTGCACCAATACTCTAGGGCTATGTTAAGAATTGCTATTCTAGAAAGACAAGCAAGTAAATAGAAATCTATGAAAGTAAATTGTTTGAATGTAAATTAAGCACAAATAAACAAACCACAATTGACATGGTTGCTTTTTACCGTGGTGTTCGGAGACTTGCCGGTCTCCCCTAATCCACGTTGAGGTAAGCCCAAACAACTTGGACCGGCTCCACGAATTAAGCATTCTACCTCAAATCACTATGGTTGCTCTTCCTCCACTTCGGAGATGGCGAGCACTACACCACTCACAATCCACCGGGCCTTCTCATAAACTTCTTGAGAAGATCACCGGATCACCACAACTTCGAAACCGTCTAGGAGTCGGCAAACTCCAGAAGTAACAAGTCGAAGACCCTCACTTGAATGAATCAAGTATCTCAGCTCAACGGACACAAAGTCCACCACCAAACACAACACATGCACAAGGTTGTCTCTCCAACACCTTAAGTGCAACACATGCACATATAAAGGAGGAGACTTGCTCTAGCTCAAAGGAAGGAAGAATAGCACCAGCAACCTAGTCCCAATAGCTCTTGGGGAGGTATTTATACAATTCACCCAAAAACTAGCCGTTGGAACAAGTGGAGATCAATAACCAGCCCGGAGGCCGGTACTACCGCAGTACAAACTGCGGTACTGTCGCGGTCCCTCTAACGACTGAAAAACTAGCCGTTAGAGCCGCCACGGCCGATCGCCCACACAGGATCGGTCGACCGCCAGTCCGGTCGCATCGCAGAGGTACTGGTCGACCGCCATCAAAAATCGCTCTGGAAAAATCATACCGGGGAGAAAACGGAACTACCGCGGAGCGGTCGGACCGCTGGCCACACGCCGGTCTGACCGCCGAGCGGTCTGACCGCTAGCCACACGCCGGTATGACCACCGAGCGGATCGACCGCCACGATCGGGCGGTCGGATCGCCTTATACACTCTGGTCGGACGTCCGCGGCAGTCGACCGCCACAAACAGCTGGTTCGACCCTCCACCGGTCAGACTCCACTTGACCCGGGGTTTAGGCCGGTCTGACCGCTTATACAGAGCCGGTCAGACTGCCACCTGTAAAACTGGTTTGCAAAGGATAATTTTAAGCATTCAAAATCATCATGTAATTCTTTAACTGGTTATGGAACATATCCATAGAATTTTAGAATCACATCACAATGGTTGATGATATGAACTCAACTAAGATATTTACTTTTCAAATTTTAAATCACATGTTGCAATGGTTTTAGCATGAGCTACAATAATTTGAGAGACACATCCCAAATATTAGCATCATGCCTCAAGGAAAGAAAAACATGGACTTCAATCATGTTGCAAAACACATTCGCAAACATCTAGTCACATGTTGCCAAGGACTTATACATGAGCTACAATGATTTTCAAAACACATTCGAAAATGTTAGCGTCATGCCACAGAGAGAGCTAGAGCAATTTAGAGTGAGCCATCAACACATGATACTCTCAAACTACTAATCACGACCCCTCTTAATAGTACGGCATCCTACGCTAGCAATCCGGTCTTCCAACCAAACACCAAGACCGGTAAAATACTAGAAACATATCCTTAACTCTAGCTAGCCATACATTTGCCTTGCACAATCACTTGAAGCTTGATAACATATATCTCAACTTCAAGCTTGGATCTTTTGACTTTATTTATCAATACATAAAGACTTTGCTTTACTTGAGAAATGCTCAGTCGTATAAACCATTCCAAGTCATCCATCATCGTGAGACATATCCTGTTCATTCATCTCAATGAAACTATTAGTCCTATAATTCGATTGTCATTAATTACCAAAATCCGTCATTAACTCATAATGACGGTCTAGATCTTTCAACCACACGGGAGATGCCCAGAGGATAGGAATCCAAACCTTGCTGTGGTCCACATAGGAGAAGAGCACGGCGCAACATCAGCTCTAGAACTCAAATCAATCGGAGAAGAGGATGAAGAACTAAAGAGAACTCACCGATGTTCTACCCAAAACAGAAAAGGGAGCTAGCATTTATAGGGAGGAGACGCGAGGTGGCTGGTGCGGCTGCTGCCAACGGTCGGCATCGAAGTGCCGAGCCGTTGGCGCCTACAGCGCCACCGCTGTCGTCGCCCAGGAGCTCGACTAGGTCAAACTGAGAGAAGCGATCACGCCCAAAGACCACCACCAGCACGCGCTCGGGATAGGGGCTGGAGACTTAGTCTCCAGTCTTATCTCTTCCCTTGTCCCACCTACATGTGGGATCCACTTCTCTTTTTTTCTTTTTTCTTAAAATAAAAAATTACCAAAATACCCTCAGAAACACAACGGCATGCACAGTGACGAGAGCAATCACTTGACAATGTACATGCAAAGCGAAGTGCCCCAAGATTTTCAGTTAGTTCTTGCAATTTTACAGGTGATCCCGCGCTGCATCCATGTATCCATCCATCCCAATTCCCACGGGTCCATTCTCTGCCACCTTCGCATTCGGGCACAGGAAGAACAGCCGCAAGCAGAGATGCAGTGTTTCCTCGCTGGAGAAGGAGGGGGAGATAAGTGAGTGGCATCAAATCGTACCTTCCTGATCAGCGAGTGATCCAAGGACGACACAAATCGTGTTTTCTCAGGGATCGCTAGCTTTTTCATGCTTTCCTGCTGCAGTGCAATGTATGCACGCAGCTGTGCATTACACGGTGTCCCGTACATACATGTCTTTCAGGAGACAGGGGCTCTCTGCCCTGCAGAGGAGCACTGTTTCGCGCCATTCCCTCTCTCCTCCACTGTTACACTGTTTCTTTTTTTTCTAATTTTTTTAGACTTTTTATCTTTCTTTTTTTCCTGTATTTCTTTGTATTGTTCACGATGAACTAACAAGTTTTTTCTATTTTTCTATTTTTTAAAATTTAATTACGTCAAATAAGCCAACTCAATTAAAATAAAAAAAATCAGCTACAATAAAAAAAACCATAAACCAACGCCAAATTGAGTGTTACCTCAATCTTTCCTCTGCATTTTCAACGAAGAGGAGTTCAAGGAGAAATACGAAGGACTGGACTAATAACCCTTAGAAAAGCCACATGCACTAAACCTTTCCTTTGCATTTTCTTCGAGCAATGAGCTTGCTAATCGCTGCTAGCATGGAGCCCTGTCCTTGGCTGTCCCGGTTTGGTCAAATGACTAGTTTAAGCTAAGCCTAAAATATTAGTAGGTGGTTAGAGAACAAATAAAGCTAGAATCCTTTCAAAAGAAAGGAAGAAACAAAGGACAGGGGAATTGTACCACTCATGGAGGAGTGTTCCATTTCTTGATAGAAAAACTGAGATCTCCAGTACCGCAGCACTGTGATCTTGCTGAGCCGTTTGTTACTGGTGCTGCCTTGGTGGAAGAACATTGCTAACTGATGTGGACAAATCTTCTCACTGTTGCTTTCTCTTCCAAAAGAATCTTGCCAACTTTCATAACAATGGGGTGTGCAGGGAAAGCTGAGCTCAAACCTCAAAGCAGTGTCCATCCAAATGCTTTTTTTTTTTAAAAAAAAGGCATATGTTTACACAGAAAATCTTACCTGAAATTCTAGATACTACTACACCTTAGGTAGCGTTCGTTTTGGCGATAACTTTTGATTTTTGCTGAAATTTACTGTAACTGGCTTTTTTTTACTATAGCTGAGTTAGCTTGTTAGGAATAATTAAATTTAAAAAATATATAAAAATAAAAACGACACGCTAATCTAGAGTGGATAATGCAAAAGAATATAGGAAAAAAATAAAATTCAAAAAAAACAAAAACAAAAAAACAAAAAAAACCAGATAAATCAGCTACAGTAGTTGGCAATCGCCGCACAGTAGAAAAAATGCCGAACGCGGCGATGAGAAGCTCAGTTGAGCAAAGCAAGAGTTTTCCAGAATTTATACAGGGAACCACACAATTTCTTCAGAGCCCGTATCTACACATGCTGGAGGCTGTGGGTTAGAACCCTACCATTACCACGGTTACAACGGTTCCTGAGGTGGATTTCCCTTCTGAATAATGCAAAAAAAAATCACGAAAACCCCCCCATAGATCCCCTGAAATTACTGCATTCCATTCCATAGCTACACTAGCCAGTAGCCTCAAGTCCCGTGGTCTGTCTCGGATTGTGATCAGTCAATTTGCTTCGTGAGCCCAAATCCACTGAAGATTGCTTGGATTTCGATCTGACTAAACAAGTAAGGTTGGAGCAAATCTCCAACCAATCCATTCTTTTAAGGCCTCTAGCGTCCGTCCTAAGCACGTAGATTTAAGCCCGTACGACACCTGCTTTTTCTCAAAGCTCTCCATGAATCTTTGAAAGGCCTTTTATCTTGGCTTGTCCGTGTTTTAGCGATATCTTCTGGTTTTTAGCTAAAATTTCATTGTAACTGATTTTTCTTACTGTAACTGATTTGACTTTTTAGGTATAATTAATTTAAAAAAATGTAAAAATAGAAAAAATATGTTAACCCATTAGGGACAATACCAAGAAACACGGGAAAAAAAGAAAATACAAAAAAGTCTAAAATATCTAAAAAAATTTAGAAAAAGGTGAAATAGTAAATAGTAAAAAAAAGTAGAAACTAGAAATAGAAATCGAAAAAAAAACTGAGACAAACGGGGCTAAAATGGTGACTTGGTGAGCCGCACTAAGCGCCATTGATTAGTGGCTGGAAAAAGTGCCTTTATAAGCCACCACTCCCGTGCTAATCGGATTGTAAAAACCACCAATAATTCGTTTTTTTTTCTATAACTAAAGAGAGGAAAGGAAAGGAGAGTGTGTTATGCGCACACCGGTGGCTCACACAAGTTGGTTTCACTCAAAGTTCCACTTGAAAAGAAAAGAGTTCGAGTTTAGAATCAACTAGAACAGGGTCATGCTCAGATTAGCCCGATCGACTTTTTTCAGGGTACGATTTGAGATGTAAAAATAAATGTTTTTAATCCGCTTTTGTACCGAGCTATGTTGTACTCTTCTCGCGTTCTCTACCTAGTGGCGTAGTGTAATTTTGTTTTTTTAGAAAAGAAAAGTTTCATGTAATTTCTTGAGACTATCCTCGATACAACAGAGACAGCAGTTTGACATTCTTCTTTGACCCACAGAGAATTTATCTAACTGTGTTCGTCATGCTCAAGTTAGCGATGCTTTCTGACTTTTACTTTTTTTTCACTATTCTTTAAGTTCGTTTTTTCTGATTTTTTAAGGATTTTTTAATCTTTTTATCTTATATTTCTTTGTATTGTCCGTGATAGGCTAACTTGTTTTTTTTATTTTTAAAATTTTTTAAATTTAATTACGTCAAATAAGTCATATCAGGTACAGTAAAAAATAAGTCAACTACAATAAAAAACTATAAACTATCATCATTCTGAATACTCTTATAGAATCTTTATTTTTGAAATTAGAGTATTTATTCCTTGAAACCTGCGGGCATACATAACCACCCGCATACCGCATATACCACGTTGCCATCCGCTCAATGTTAAGTATACTACGCATTCACTTGCGAATAATGAAAGAATAGAGCCTACACATAGTTTATTTGGTTTGGTGTTAATTGCCTTAGCCGAGCGCGACGATTTTTTATATCCAAATTTAACGGTGTCATGAATAAACCCTTTATGGTATTTTATATCCAAACAAACACTGTAATCTATGGCTCTGTTTTTTAGGTTGTGGTTAGTGATCTTTGGCAGATGATTTTTATCTATGTTCTTTGAGACGGCAGCAAACGGCGAAGACGGAGATGTAAACGATGCACAAGATTTTGAGATCGAAAAGCCGTTTAGATAATCCTCTTCAAAAAGTTGTCTCATTTGTTTCTATTTTTGGAGAAGCCAAAAGTCCAAAAAGAACATAGCCTATAGTTGGATTTGTTTTGTCTTAGACTTGGGTTTTTCACTTTTTGTTATAGTAACTAATTTTTAAATATATACTTTTAAAAATAGATTTACTAGTCAATTATAGTACAGATTATATGTTACTATGCAACTATATATCTTTTTGTTGCAGATACAACAAAATGTTGCAGCTTACAGCCAGTCGCCGGCTACAACAAAAGGATCATATACTAGCTAAAGCCGCTTAAATAACACAACCAACCTTGCAACCATCTAACTAATTAACTAATTAATTAATATTAACTCCTTTCACATGACGCTGCATGCGTTGGCGTTCTCCTCGCTGAACATGTAATACGATCCGGGCGCCGCCGACACCGGCGCCGTCGAGTAGAAGTACTCACCACCGCCGCTGCCGACGCCGCCTGTGTACGCCGCGCCGACCATGGGATGGTAGTACGCGCTGCTCCGGGGCGGGTTCGCCGTGCTGTAGCTCATGACGTACGGCGGCATGTGCCCCCCGGCGACGTAGTACCCCGGGTAGCTCATCGCCGTGGCGGGGGGGTAGACGCCGGCGTCGACTTCGGCGTGCGGGCCGGCGTTGCCGGAGGCGGGGTTCATGGGCGAGTCTGGTGGGTTGACCTCCACTATTGCTGCTATTGCACCGGTGCCGTCTCCGCTGGCATTGGCATTGCCGTTGCCGCTGCCGCCTTTCTTGCTTTTCTTCTTGCCGCCGCCGCCGCCATTGCCATGGGCGGTGGGTGCGATGGGCTGCTTGCCGTGCGGCGTCATGGCGCAAGGGACCATAGTGCCGGCAGCGCCGTCTTGCGCGTCTCCGGAGCCCTGCTTCTTTGGGGAGCCGCCGCCGCCGCCTTCAGGCTTGTCAGGCTCGTCATCGGACGCCTCATCACACGAGCTGGCGTGGTCGTGCTTCTCCGGGGGGATGGGGCCGCCCCCGCCGCCCTCCGCCGTCGCAGTAGCCGGCGGCGCCGCCTCGGCGGGCTTGTTGTTTGCGTGGTTCTTGTTCCTGTTCTTCTTCTTCTTCTTCTTGCCGCCGCCTCCTCCGCCGGTGGCACCGCCGGGCGAGTTGGCCGCGGCGGGGGGAGGAGCGGGCTCCGGCCATGGCTCGGCGTGCTTGCCGGTCTTGACGAGCTTCTTGACGAGCGTGTCGACGGAGACGTTGCCGATGACCACCACCTTCTGGTGCTGGATGTCTATGTCCGTCTTGTACACCCCTGAGGAGTCGATGCAAGAGTGCAACAAAATTTCTAAGAACATTCTGCTATATTTTTTTTTTGGAAGGAAAGAACGTTCTGCTCTGCTAACTTCTAAACATTTTGGGATACATTTCGATGCAAATTTTATAAAGCTTGTATGCACATTATGTTGTAACAAAATTTTCGATAAATTTTCAACATGGAGCAGATTTTTGTGGTAAGAGTTTAGTAGGGGTTTAGTGAGGAAACAGGGGAGGATGTATTTGTCGATAGTGATCAAACTCTTCGGACAATCGATTGTCGAGGAATAAAATAAATAAATATAACAAATAATTTTAATAAGTGAAACCCTATTTTTTTTGGAAATAGCAGGAGCTGTGCTAAATTGCTCTTCATTAAGAAGAGAAGTTTGAGGGTTTTTTTTTCATCATTTCAATAAGGAAACCTTTGACCCTTAGTAGAAAAAGCAGGGGAGACTTTCATGAACACACAAAAAATATAATCCCGACATTGAAACACAAATGATCTTGTGTTTAGACAATTGGAGTTGTAATCAAAGTCCTTTTGTTCCACCTGTTGGTCATTTATATTCAACATGAGGATATATAGAAGGAACATAAACAATGGATTTAGGCAATAGTGGCAAAGACTTCTTCGATTGTTTTTAAGTTTTGAAAATAAAACCTTTTTTCCCCTCCTGACACTTTCCTTCTAAGATGTTCCAATAGGGTTTATTGATAAGGACTTCTTGAAGGTTTCAAAGTGTTGCTTTGTTTTTTCTCCATCTATACCTTCTATGCTACGTAGCACCTTCTTGACCTTCTTCTTGCAGCCCTCACAGTGGATGCTAACCTTCAAAGCCAGAGTCTGATAAAAGTAGCAGAAAAAGAGCACAACAAAAACCAAAAAGAACATCATAAGCATCTTCCTATAAGAAAGAAAAAGAATGGCAGGTCTTGCATATCTATCTGCTAAGAAGAGCCCTGAACTACTTACCTGGTACCTGAGTGGCTCTGGGCCTTCTTCAGCAACCGCCATGGCTGGAGAGTGGAGAGAGAGAGAAGAGGGGAAGTCAGATAGAGATGAAATAAGTGAGGAGATGGGAAGAGAATAAAAGGAGGTGAGGTGGTGTTCGGGGGGGTGCAGAACAAAGTGGCGGTGTTTGGCCCTGAGGAGGGACAGGACTAAACTAGCATCAGAGAGCAAAGGGAACGATTCCACAGGTTTTCTTTTCTTTCTCATTTGCTAGATGCCCAATGCATGTATGCATTTGCAGAAATAACTAAATTTTTTCTTCTCAATCTCTTGGTTTTGTTAGAATGCTGAATCTGCTAGCAAATGTTCAAGTAATCCTCTTGCGTTATGTAGCTTCGGAAATAATTTATTTGTAAACCACTCTTAGGTGCCAGGCTAATAAATCGCTTTAGGCCATGTATGGGACGTAATCCTAATACATGAAGGAGTTGAACTGTTTCATGTAAAATTCATGCGTTCCAAATAGGGTCTCAACGAAATTCTATAGAGGAGCTGCTATGATGCTTAGCAAAAAAAAAGAAAAAAAAAGCACACCCTAAAGATGATTTCTCCTAGTTGGTAAACATAGTGACAAGCTTTCATTTATTTGTTAGGGTAGCAAAGAAAATATTGGTGGTGGATTTGTTATATCTTGAGCTGAAGCAAACCAGGGGATTTTCTGTTCGTTTTTTTTATTAAACGCAAAACATATAATATGCTGCTTGGAATAAATTAAACGCTGCACCCATGCATGATCACATGCAATCTCCATAATTTGCCACAGCCGCTCGAGAGAAGAAAAGGGGGGTCGTACTACCGGTACTAGTGTACCTCTGCACTCTCCTTGGGAGTTGAGGACAATGGCCGCAGAGGGAGGGCCTGCCTGGGGCCTGCAACCTGCAAGAGAAAGTTCATCATTTAAGTATCTACGACTATTTAGATGATATAAATAATTTTTTAGATATGATATGTATATTTTTTTGATATATTTATTTTTACATGCGTAAATAAAGGTATATATATTCTTCCTCTTAGGTTGTACTCATTTCAGTTTAAAGTTAGTTTCTATTTCTAACTTCTATTTTTTATTATTCAGTAATTTTATCTTTTTCTTATTTTTAAAGATTTTTTGAGATTTTTATCTTTTTTTTCCGTATTTCTTTGCATTGTTCGTGATGGGCTAATATGTTTTTTTATATTTTTAAAATTTTAAAATTTAATTATACCAAATAAGTCAACTCAGTTACAGTAAAAAATAAATTAGTTACAACAAAAAAAATAGCTACAAGTTAACGTCCCTCTGAATGCCCTCTTAAGGGCCTCGGTGATCTTAGTGTTGTTGCAGTATATTTTATCTGGTACCAAAATCAGGTGGGGAGCGAGCTAGGTGGTAGCCATGGCCGCAGCAGAGGAGAACGGCTCGCTGTTCTTGGTAATTTGATCCCAAGCCATAATCAAGCTGCCGCAGGTGACATACACAATCTTGCGGCTGTGCCGTGTGCCCACAGAGAAGGGCAAGACCGTCAACACATGTTAGCTGTCAGGTATGGGAATCTGCGCATGTCTGTTCGGTGTCAGTGTTCGTGCGTTGGCATAAATTCAGTTCGCCGTATGATTGCCGGTTCAGTTTCAGTTTGCTTATGCGTCCAACTGAACAGATTGCCTCCCCTACAAGGCGCATGCTCCCTACGATTCCATTCTTTCGGTTGCTGCAAGACCCCTCTTCCATTCTTTCCTCTGCTCTGCAATTGCTCGGTGTGGTTGTCGGCGCGTTGGCTATCCAGATGAGCCGCTCTTATCCCATCTCTGAATCACAGGCCACCTGCCATTTATTTGGATGAACCAACCTCGCAGTCCGCACAACAGCTGCCTAGGAATTCTCTGAATTGCTTACGCTTTAACCAGGCTTGTTTCTTTTCTTGCAAGTACTGGTGTGTGTATATTAAGGGAGCATAATTATCTGCAATGGTAGTTGGAGCCTTCTTCATTAGTTACGCACATGTGGTCTAGGACATTCTAGACGACATTGTTATCTGCTTGGCAACTTTTGGTGCGCTTGAATTTTGATGTTCTGATGGTATTAGCTTATATGAGTAAATAAGACATAAATAGTTCACCTATCAGTTTATGCAGAACCTGGCTATCTGTATGGTTTATTTAGCACTGGCCCTCTTTTGTTTTAACAGGGGAAAAGCAATTGATAGGCTTCTGGTTATATATGGTTCTGCAAATGGACAGCTTTCGTCCCTTTCGATCTCGCAGTGTTAAGTTCATTTCTCTTTTTATTTTAAGCATATCTCATTGCATCAAAAATCAATTCCATGAATTGGTGGTGGACTATTGGGTAGTCTAGCTGATTGGGTTTTTCAAGCACGATGCCATGGAAATGCAGATTCTATCTACGCCGAATAGATGGAGTATAGATTTTTGGCCAAATGGTATGTTATGATAGAAGATAGGACAGGGAGGCACTGGATCGTCCTCCTAATGGAGGCTCTATTCTTGTAACCAATCGGTTGAAACTTGTTTGCTTTATTGATTGATCATGCAATGATCTGTACCAGCCTTTACATATTGGGCGCATAGATCTCTAAAGGAAACTAATTTCATATTTAGGAAAGCAATAATAATATCCTAACAATAATATCTAAAGAGGAAACTATTTATTGGACTCTTCTTCTGCGGATGCAACCAAATATTCTGCCGATTCTTTCACTGGCCTATCACTGGCGTTGTTGCATGTCTGACAACGCCGGCGTCGACTTCGGCGTGCGGGCCGGCGTTGCCGGAGGCGGGGTTCATGGGCGAGTCTGGTGGGTTGACCTCCACTATTGCTGCTATTGCACCGGTGCCGTCTCCGCTGGCATTGGCATTGCCGTTGCCGCTGCCGCCTTTCTTGCTTTTCTTCTTGCCGCCGCCGCCGCCATTGCCATGGGCGGTGGGTGCGATGGGCTGCTTGCCGTGCGGCGTCATGGCGCAAGGGACCATAGTGCCGGCAGCGCCGTCTTGCGCGTCTCCGGAGCCCTGCTTCTTTGGGGAGCCATCGCCGCCGCCTTCAGGCTTGTCAGGCTCGTCATCGGACGCCTCATCACACGAGCTGGCGTGGTCGTGCTTCTCCGGGGGGATGGGGCCGCCCCCGCCGCCCTCCGCCGTCGCAGTAGCCGGCGGCGCCGCCTCGGCGGGCTTGTTGTTTGCGTGGTTCTTGTTCCTGTTCTTCTTCTTCTTCTTCTTGCCGCCGCCTCCTCCGCCGGTGGCACCGCCGGGCGAGTTGGCCGCGGCGGGGGGAGGAGCGGGCTCCGGCCACGGCTCGGCGTGCTTGCCGGTCTTGACGAGCTTCTTGACGAGCGTGTCGACGGAGACGTTGCCGATGACCACCACCTTCTGGTGCTGGATGTCTATGTCCGTCTTGTACACCCCTGAGGAGTCGATGCAAGAGTGCAACAAAATTTCTAAGAACATTCTGCTATTTTTTTTTTGGAAGGAAAGAACGTTCTGCTCTGCTAACTTCTAAACATTTTGGGATACATTTCGATGCAAATTTTATAAAGCTTGTATGCACATTATGTTGTAACAAAATTTTCGATAAATTTTCAACATGGAGCAGATTTTTGTGGTAAGAGTTTAGTAGGGGTTTAGTGAGGAAACAGGGGAGGATGTATTTGTCGATAGTGATCAAACTCTTCGGACAATTGATTGTCGAGGAATAAAATAAATAAATATAACAAATAATTTTAATAAGTGAAACTCTATTTTTTTTGGAAATAGCAGGAGCTATGCTAAATTGCTCTTCATTAAGAAGAGAAGTTTGAGGGGTTTTTTTTTTCATCATTTCAATAAGGAAACCTTTTACCCTTAGTAGAAAAAACAGGGGAGACTTTCATGAACACACAAAAAAATATACTCCCGACATTGAAACACAGAAATGATCTTGTGTTTAGACAATTGGAGTTGTAATCAAAGTCCTTTTGTTCCACCTGTGGTCATTTATATTCAACATAAGGATATATAGAAGGAACATAAACAGTGGATTTAGGCAATAGTGGCAAAGACTTCTTCGATTGTTTTTAAGTTTTGAAAATAAAACCTTTTTTCCCCTCCTGACACTTTCCTTCTAAGATGTTCCAATAGGGTTTATTGATAAGGACTTGTTGAAGGTTTCAAAGTGTTGCTTTGTTTTTTCTCCATCTATACCTTCTATGCTACGTAGCACCTTCTTGACCTTCTTCTTGCAGCCCTCACAGTGGATGCTAACCTTCAAAGCCAGAGTCTGATAAAAGTAGCAGAAAAAGAGCACAGCAAAAACCAAAAAGAACATCATAAGCATCTTCCTATAAGAAAGAAAAAGAATGGCAGGTCTTGCATATCTATCTGCTAAGAAGAGCCCTGAACTACTTACCTGGTACCTGAGTGGCTCTGGGCCTTCTTCAGCAACCGCCATGCCTGGAGAGTGGAGAGAGAGAGAAGAGGGGAAGTCAGATAGAGATGAAATAAGTGAGGAGATGGGAAGAGAATAAAAGGAGGTGAGGTGGTGTTCGGGGGGGTGCAGAACAAAGTGGCGGTGTTTGGCCCTGAGGAGGGACAGGACTAAACTAGCATCAGAGAGCAAAGGGAACGATTCCACAGGTTTTCTTTTCTTTTCTTTCTCATTTGCTAGATGCCCAATGCATGTATGCATTTGCAGAAATAACTAATTTTTTCTTCTCAATCTCTTGGTTTTGTTAGAATGCTGAATCTGCTAGCAAATGTTCAAGTAATCCTCTTGCGTTATGTAGCTTCGGAAATAATTTATTTGTAAACCACTCTTAGGTGCCAGGCTAATAAATCGCTTTAGGCCATGTATGGGACGCAATCCTAATACATGAAGGAGTTGAACTGTTTCATGTAAAATTCATGCGTTCCAAATAGGGTCTCAACGGAATTCTATAGAGGAGCTGCTATGATGCTTAGCAAAAAAAAAAAAAACACACACACACCCTAAAGATGATTTCTCCTAGTTGGTAAACATAGTGACAAGCTTTCATTTATTTGTTAGGGTAGCAAAGAAAATATTGGTGGTGGATTTGTTATATCTTGAGCTGAAGCAAACCATGGGATTTTCTGTTCGTTTTTTTTATTAAACGCAAAACATGTAATATGCTGCTTGGAATAAATTAAACGCTGCACCCATGCATGATCACATGCAATCTCCATAATTTGCCACAGCCGCTCGAGAGAAGAAAAGGGGGGTCGTACTACCGGTACTACTATACCTCTGCACTCTCCTTGGGAGTTGAGGACAATGGCCGCAGAGGGAGGCCCTGCCTGGGGCCTGCAACCTGCAAGAGAAAGTTCATCATTTAAGTATCTACGACTATTTAGATGATATGAATAATTTTTTAGATGTGATATGTATATTTTTTTGATATATTTATTTTTACGTGCGTAAATAAAGGTATATATATTCTTCCTCTTAGGTTGTACTCATTTCAGCTTAAAGTTAGTTTCTATTTCTAACTTCTATTTTTTATTATTCAGTAATTTTGTCTTTTTCTTATTTTTAAAGATTTTTTGAGCTTTTTATCTTTTTTTTCCGTATTCCTTTGCATTGTTCGTGATAGGTTAATATATTTTTTTATAATTTAAAAATTTTAAAATTTAATTATATCAAATAAGTCAACTCAGTTACAGTAAAAAGTAAGTCAGTTACAACAAAAAAAAGCTACAAGTTAACGTCCCTCTGAATACCCTCTTAAGGGCCTCGGTGATCTTAGTGTTGTTGCAGTATATTTTATCTGGTACCAAAATCAGGTGGGGAGCGAGCTAGGTGGTAGCCATGGCCGCAGCAGAGGAGAACGGCTCGCTGTTCTTGGTAATTTGATCCCAAGCCATAATCAAGCTGCCGCAGGTGACATACACAATCTTGCGGCTGTGCCGTGTGCCCACAGAGAAGGGCAAGACCGTCAACACATGTTAGCTGTCAGGTATGGGAATCTGCGCATGTCTGTTCGGTGTCAGTGTTCGTGCGTTGGCATAAATTCAGTTCGCCGTATGATTGCCGGTTCAGTTTCAGTTTGCTTATGCGTCCAGCTGAACAGATTGCCTCCCCTACAAGGCGCATGCTCCCTACGATTCCATTCTTTCAGTTGCTGCAAGACCCCTCTTCCATTCTTTCCTCTGCTCTGCAATTGCTCGGTGTGGTTGTCGGCGCGTTAGCTATTCAGATGAGCCGCTCTTATCCCATCTCTGAATCACAGGCCACCTGCCATTTATGTGGATGAACCAACCTCGCAGTCCGCACAACAGCTGCCTAGGAATTCTCTGAATTGCTTACGCTTTAACCAGGCTTGTTTCTTTTCTTGCAAGTACTGGTGTGTGTATATTAAGGGAGCATGATTGTCTGCAATGGTAGTTGGAGCCTTCTTCATTAGTTACGCACATGTGGTCTAGGACATTCTAGACGACATTGTTATCTGCTTGGCAACTTTTGGTGCGCTTGAATTTTGATGTTCTGATGGTATTAGCTTATATGAGTAAATAGGACATAAATAGGTCACCTATCAGTTTATGCAGAACCTGGCTATCTGTATGGTTTATTTAGCACTGGCCCTCTTTTGTTTTAACAAGGGAAAAGCAATTGATAGGCTTCTGGTTATATATGGTTCTGCAAATGGACAGCTTTCGTCCCTTTCGATCTCGCAGTGTTAAGTTCATTTCTCTTTTTTTTAAGCATATCTCATTGCATCAAAAATCAATTCCATGAATTGGTGGTGGACTATTGGGTAGTCTAGCTGATTGGGTTTTTCAAGCACGATGCCATGGAAATGCAGATTCTATCTACGCCGAATAGATGGAGTATAGATTTTTGGCCAAATGGTATGTTATGATAGAAGATAGGACAGGGAGGCACTGGATCGTCCTCCTAATGGAGGCTCTAATCTTGTAACCAATCGGTTGAAACTTGTTTGCTTTATTGATTGATCATGCAATGATCTGTACCAGCCTTTACATATTGGGCGCATAGATCTCTAAAGGAATCTAATTTCATATTTAGGAAAGCAATAATAATATCCTAACAATAATATCTAAAGAGGAAACTATTTATTGGACTCTTCTTCTGCGGATGCAACCAAATATTCTGCCGATTCTTTCACTGGCCTATCACTGGCGTTGTTGCATGTCTGACAACGCCGCCCTTGCTGGCAATACTTGCCATATCGTCGTTATCCATTACCGCTACTGCAGGGCGTCGTCTCCTTTGGTAAGTCTTCCCGATAAAGGGCATCCACAACACTGTCGCTGTCTCTACGAAACAGCTCGTCCTCGAGCTAGAATTCAGAATGGTTGCGTTTGAAATCGTCAAGATTGGTCCAAGTGGCATCAGCTGGAGAACAACCCATCCACTGAACCAAGAGCTCCCTGTGGGCTCCTAATCTTTATGCATGACGCGTAATCTGTTAGTTTAGTACTAGAACACCTAGAGGGGAGGGGATCGTGTGACTTACGGTCGCCGATGAACGTCATGAGCGAAGACCCATGCCTGCGTGATGCAGGTGTGAGGAAGAGTCGGTGCAGAGGGTTGCCACCGGCGAGGTCCTGCGGAGGCGGCGACGGCCTTCCCGTTGCTAGCAGCGCACAGTAGGAGATCGGGAAAGGATTATAACCATCCACTGATGTCATAGGGAAAGGACCACATATGTCAGCATGGATTAATTCCAAAATCCCTGTGCTTCGAGTAGCACCTTTGTTTATTTGCTTTACATACTTGCCTTTGATACAATTAAAACAATGATCATCCGAATCATTAAAGTTTAAAGGGTGAAGAATTTCATCTTTAATGAGACGTTCAATTCTCCCCCTCGAAATGTGGCCCAAACGACAGTGCCACAATTTTGACGAAGTCTCATCAATTCGCTTACGCTTTTTATTCACATCACATACATTCATGGATATAGGAGAATTTTGCAGGGATAACATATAAATCTTGTCGTGTCGGATGGCACGACCAACATTATCATTATTGAAATAAACAAGACACTTTCCGTGTCCAAAATTACATGAATATCCATCATTATCTAATAATGAAACAGAAATTAAATTTCTTCTCATCGAGGGAACATAAAGAACATCATTAAGTTTTATTACAAAATCATTATTCAAAACTAAGGAAACTGATCCAATAGTTTTAATTTCAGCTTCCATTCCATTAGCCACTCTTAGGCTTCTTTCCCCTCTGAGATTTCTCAATGTATAGAATCCCTGCAAGAAATTCGTAACGTGCACAGTGACACAAGAATCAATCCACCAAGAATTTATAGGAAAATCAGTATAAAATGCTTCATCAATAAAAGTAATTTCATAAGTACCTTTCTTGGCGAGCCATTTTAGCCATTCAGGACAGTTATCTTTGAAATGGTCCTTGGACTGACAAAAGTGTCACTCATCATTTTTCTTTTGTCCGTTTGAGCTCCCAGGACCTGAAACGTTTTTAGGCGCTTGAGTACGCTGTGGATGCTGTGGCCTTTTATAAGGGGAGTATGGTTGCTCCTTCTTGCCCTTTCCTTTATAGCCTCCTCTATTTCTAGAGGGACCAGCTCTATTTGAGGAGTTGATGTGATTCACATCATCATCACCCCCTTCAGCCTTGAGTCTCTCTTCCTCTTGATAAACATTGGCGATCAACTCGCTCATTGTCCACTTGTCTTTAATGGTGTTATAGTTCACCTTGAAAGCTTCAAATTGTTTAGGAAGAGACATCATAATATAATGGACAACAAAGCCGTCAGAAATTGCCATGTCCATTGTCCTAAGTCTGGCAGCAATATTAATTATGGTCATAATGTGCTCACGGACATTTCCAGTACCATTGTACTTAGTGTTTATGAGCCTGTGCATCAGTGTGGTAGCATAAACCCTAGAGGATCCTTTAAAATGATCCTCGATGGAGTACAAGTAGTCCTTCACCCTTTCCTTTTCAGGGATTGCTCCCCTAATGGCCTCACTGATGGAGTTGTTCATTACAGCAAGTGAAACGCGGTTAGACCGCTCCCACTTCTCAGGATTATTTTTGTACTTCTTCATTTTATCATCAAATTTATCATCTCCTTCATTAGGAGCGACAAGCTCATCGAACCTAAACACATAGTCCAGGTCCAAGAGATGGAAAGTCGTCATAAGTGTGAACTTCTATTTCTAGAAGTTGCTGCCATTAAGTGGCTCAATTGCATTAACTTGAGCGGAAACAGAAGCAGCTGAAAAAATTTAGAAATTTTTTATTAGAAAGACACATAATTGATTTGCACGAAAATCAATCTTACGTTGGTATGATTAACAACATGCTCATAAGAATTTTTCATATCACCGTTGGGCAGAAGACGAAAAATTTAACATAATTTAATGCATGCGATTACAATTGACGTTGGTCAAGAGTAATAGCACGCAAAATCATACATATCAAAATAAACATAATTGATAACATGCTATTACAATTAACGTTGGTCCAAAAGTAATAGCATGTAAAATTAAATATACCCCTCTAATTGAATTTCTCGTTGGTTCCATTCAATTAGAGGAGAACATCACGCAGCGGAAATGATAGCATAAAAATTCAGCAGCTTAAAGACATTATCCAGTAACATATTTCATAAGAGACATCAAATAACAATTAATTAAAGAACATTAGGCATAACATAATACATGAAATATATATACTGAAATAAAACATAACAGCGTAAAAAAATACATCATAAATCAATTTCATGCATATATATATATATATATATATATATATATGTATATATGCATGAAAAAACATATATTGAAAACTTAAGATAATACTTTGTGGCCCAAGAAAAATAACACTTAATTTCTGAGAGATTTGAAGGGCCCTTTTCAAAAATGCACCTCATCTTTATCCCAAAAAAACAGCCTCATTTTTCTCCACCACTCCCCCTTTTTTCGGATCTGACAGGCATGGGAGGGGCGCAGGGAGCGACGGCCTGCTTGGCGCGTGGGTGCGGCGGCCGGCGGCCTGCTCGGCGGCGCAGGGGCGCATGCGGGACGGCGGGCGGCAGCGCGCGCGCGCGCGCTGGCTTCAGCGCAAGGGCGGCGACGGCTCGCAGCGCCAGCGGCCGCGCAGCGCGCAGGGGGCTCGGTGGCTGCAGGAGCGCGGGCCGGCTAGGTGAGGCGCGCAGGCCGGCCAGGGGTAGGGGCTGCGCGGCGGGCTGCAGCAGCGCAGCAGGAGGCGGGCGTCAGGCGCGCAAGGCGCAGGCGGCGGCCGCCAGCGACTCAGCGAGGAGCGTGCCCGGCGGTGGCGGCAAGAAAGAATACGCGGCCGCCCTAAGGCCCGTAAGCATTTTTTTGTTTACTTGCCCCGATCTGGTTTTCTCGGGTGATTTGATTTGGGATTCTTTATCAAGATTTGCCAAATCCCCTCCTTCTAAAATTCTATGCATTCATCAGTGGACTAGGGTTCTAGAAAACTAGCAGATGGCTCTGATACCAAATGTGGGCTCCTAATCTTTATGCATGACGCGTAATCTGCTAGTTTAGTGCTAGAACACCTAGAGGGGAGGGGATCGTGTGACTTACGGTCGCCGATGAACCCCATGAGCGAAGACCCGTGCCTGCGTGATGCAGGCGTGAGGAAGAGTCGGTGCAGAGGGTTGCCGCCGACGAGCTCCTGCGGAGGTGACGACGGCCTTCCCGTTGCTAGCAGCGCACAGTAGGAGATCGGGTCTCTTTAGGGTTGTACGGACTTTTGGGTTCTCACGGAACGGGGTCGTATCTCGTGAAAAGCCAGAAGTCCCCTTTATATATGGCGCTGCGCAACGGGGGACCGTAACCGAAAGTTGGTTAAGCACCCCCGATCAGGGCGTTGATTTTCAGGGACGTGGGTTTCCCCACCTCTCTCTCTCGTCTCGGTCGTTTGGCCTGAGATCACATACCTAACACTCCCAAGTTCCCTGGTAGCGACGAGCGCAAAGAATCTTGTTTGGCATGGGAAGAACCCTTCCATGAGTGATGACAGGTAACAAAGCAATGTAGGTAGGAGGAGTGCCGATGAATTTCTTTAGGAAAACCACATAGAAAACATTGTGAATATGTACTTTAGGAGGTAACTGCAAGCGATAGAAAACTTGACCAATCTTTTCCAACACATTAAATGGCCCAGAGAAGCGAGTAGCCAATTTAGAAAGTGTTTTATCTTTGATCGATGATGCCGCCATGTGATGGAGTCTCAGCCATGCCCTCTCCCCGACCTCAAATTCCAATGCCCCTATGTGTGCGGTCATGCTACTGTTTCATGTAACCTTGTGCCTGAATGAGTCGCTCTCATATTTTAGCAAGAAAAGTATCATATCGGAGTCGGTGGATATCCATAGTTGACATGATTACAATGCATTACATCTTGCCATGATTATGCTTAATTGCTAGATTTATCATTGCTTCATATGTGTCGTCAAGCCTTTGCCATTGACAAGTTAATTAACATTGCACAACTTGAACTAAAACATGTCATGTTAGCTCTTGAGACTAGTCTGTCTTTAGTTATCCTCTTATGATTCATGCCATGTCAAATAGGCTAAGTTGAGTCTTGAATCTTTAATTGAGCTTTAGTTTGAGCTATGCTAGTTTCTTGATGAAGCATGAGTAAGTACAATTATTTAAGAAAGCAAAAGATCTCTTTTATGTGCGAAAGAACTGATCTCAACAATTCTTTCTAATGAGACTGCTTGCCATTGCACTAGGCATGAACTCAGGGGGAGTTTTGGATGACCAAGATCATCTCCTTAAGCTTCTCGCTTGGAATGGTCGCATAAGGCTTGAGATCTAGCACATCACCAAAATTATGAGTTTCAAATGAAAACATGTGATTTGTGCTAACTTTGCTCAACTACCAAAAGAATCAAGTACTTGAACAAATGGTTCATTCTTGAACTTGTAGCACTCTAAAGTGACTCAATTCTAGCATCTTGGTTCCACTTAGATTATTGACATGGCTTGCATCATCTTTGGATACCTTTAGCTAGACTATAATCTTGAATTGCTTGACATGCAAACAAATTCATCTAATCTTCAGATTGTTACTTACGTGGCTTGGCTTGATTATGCATATCTTGTCATGATATTGATAGCCTTCATATACGTTATGGCTTGGTGTAATACTCAAATAGTCATTTTGGATAATCTTCATGGCTCTCTTTTTGCTTAACATTGAATCAAATGCTATATTCTCTCTTTTGCATCTTGATGACTCTATTGCCAAAAGGGGGAGAATATTGGAGGAAAAATCACTTTTTGAGAGTTTGGGAGCGTTTGAGGAAAACTTGCTCTTTCTTTTGCTCCTTGTGTCAACATGGTCATTAGCATCATTTTCTTTCTCTTGGACCATGTACGACTTTCAAACAAACTCAACTTATGCTTTTTCTGTGTTTGTCAATATACTCATCAAGGGGGAGATTGAGAGACCATGTGGAGGCATATCCCCTTGTTTATGATGAGTAATTGACGGGTGGTTTAGTGAGTTTGAGTTTGTTTTCGGTATTCTAGGGTTGAGTATCTTTACTTGTGCCATTACTGTTTATGCTGTTTCGTGCGGTGCTATGTGACGGTTTGCTTGTCTATGTGACTGCAGGACTTCGGAGCTAGGTCATGGTGAGGCGAGAGGACCGGGACTAGGCACAGGAGGTGTCGAGGCCCAGACGGTTGGTGATGCCGAAGATGATCGAGGCTAATGAGGTGGTTGCGAGTCGAGAGACGAGGAACCGGAGCTGGAGCTACCGGTGGTGGACACGACAGGCAGTGGCAAGGTGGACCGGGACTAGACTCAGGTGGAGTCGGAGGTCTCGGTCGTGTCGGTTGGACGGGAAGAAGAGAACGTAGCTGCTGGTGCCCATTCCTTTTGGACCAGTCTGAAAAACCAGCATTTAATGCTACTTTCGGCCTGGGAAGAAAAAGAGGCCGTGTGATCTGTATAGCAGCTAAAAAGGGGATTTTCCGTGCTCTCCTCGTTGGCAGCAGAGAGCAGCTGAGAGAAATGGGAGGCGCAGGAGAGGAGGACCTTCCCAAGGTGGCTGCGCATGCGTGCTTGTGTGTGGTCAGTCAGAGGAAGAGATGGGAAGATAGCTCTGGGTGTGTCCTCCTGAAAAGGGCTCTCAGTTGGTTCTTGCCTCTCTCTCTCCCTCTCTCTGGAATTGGGGATAAAAAAAAGAAGCAAAGGGGGAGAGTGCGTGTGTGTCTAGTGGGGGTGATCTCCCATCTCAACCGGGTAGTGTGTGGAGTTCTTGAGCTGGGTTGAGAGTGCGTGTGTGCAAGTGTAGTGAGGAGGAGTTGGTCTGTGTGGGAGCTCTGGTTCTACTCCCCGAGTGTGTGTGCTCTTTCCTTTTTGGTGAATGAGTGGCAGTGAGATGGGGTAGGTGTAAAACACCAAATGTAATCATTCCTCTTCTTGTAAGCATTCATTGCAATGAATCAATTTGAGAAGTCCTGTGATTGAGGTTCCTTGATTGGGCTTGCTCTCTGTGCTTCATTTCCTCCATCTGTTTAATTTCTAGGGTTCACTGTGTGGGGAGGCAGAGCATATTGGTTCCTGTGACTCTCTTGTTGAAATATTGAGTAATGCTTGTGGCTCATTAATCTGAGATTATCTCCCTGGCATATTCAATGTTTTTGTTTAAAGATCTCTCAGTTTTTGGGTTAAATTTCCAATCAGTTAACCAGAAAAGTTCAAGCATTTTCTCTGATTTTTCTCTGTCCGGTGGTTGCTGGCTGTATTTACTGTGTCGCAAGAATTAATTGCTGCAGTCGGCAGATGATATGAAAGTTCAGGTTTCAGCTGGTTTTGTTGTGCTCGGTCCTCACTGATTTCAGTCAGTTCTGCACAGGAAAGGTTGCAGCTCTTTGTCCTCACTGGTTTCTTACGGCTGGGAGGTGTTTTGCCTGTGTATTCTCTGCAGTACTCACTGTTCGCTGCTAGCTGAGATGTCAGTCTTTTAAGTATGCAATTCTTTTCTTGTTGTTCGAGATCGATCGCACAGAAACCGGCTTCTGCTTTTGATCGCATGTGAAACCCGAATGGAGTTTTGGTCGGTAGTAATCCTTGGTTGTTGGGTTATCTGAAGTAGTCACCGTGGTGTTCACCGCTTTGTCCTATTGGTGGTGTGCTATTTGCTCATCTTCTTTCCATCTGCAGCAGCTACTCCTTGAAATTTCTTTGGTCTGCAGTTTGTTCGGGTGTGCCTTTTTGTGTTCAGTCTGTGCTACTATCAAGTGAATCACTGGATTTCTGTTCGGCTAAGTCCCTGTGCGCATCCTCTCAGCACTTCTCTGAATTTCGGCAGTATGCAGTGTCCTTCCTTCCAACCGATAGCAGCAACCGTAGCTTTCGATCTCGAGTCAATTTGATTGTGTTGTGCTGCACCTTTGTCGACTTTCGGTTGTAAAAGTTCAGTTTTCAGTTCTCAGCATTTCATGGGAGAAATTGGCACTTTCTCAACTATTTCGGTCTGCAATCAGTGATTTTGTTGCTCTGTCTTTTGTCAGCCAAGTTTAGCATTCAAGCAACTATAGCAGTACTCATTCTCTCTAAAATAGTGCTCAAATCTGCAGCAGTGCAGCTGCAAGGGTAATTACTATTTACTGCTATGCTGCCGAGCAAAATTCCCTTTGTGTGATTTTCAACAGTTCTCGCTCTTTCAAGCGCTTATCATCCTTTGGTTTTCTTCCTCATATTTTCGTGTTTCAATGAGAGTTTGCACCAATTGCAATTCGTTTTGTTCAGTTTGTCAGTTTTGTTTCCAGATTGGTCTTTTTGTTTCGCATATTGGTTTTCTCAGTAATTTCAGTGTGTATGCAATTTCTTACTTCATAGCTGTTGTAGCTATTGGAAAAGAAAATGGTTTGAATACTTGGGGCGATTTTTTAAAGGCACCATTCACCCCCCCTCTGTTGCCATTTCCGATTCTACAATTGGTATCAGAGCCAGTTAGCTCTTCTTGATGGATCCTTAACCGGTCTGTGAGCCATGGCAACGGATAAGTATTCCACCAAGCCCCCGATCTTCGATGGAATCGACTATCCCTTCTGGAAGAGTCGGATGGAGTCCTACATTCAGGCTCTGGGCTATGCGGTTTGGCGAAAGGTTAAAACTCATTTTGCCGTTCCTGCCGATGAAGACATCAATGTGAATAAGATGCCTGATGTTGAGGCGAATGCTAAGGCAAGGAACATCATCATCCAAGGATTGAGCCGAAATGAGTTTGATCGCATTTCGCATCTTTCGTCGATCTTCGATATTTGGACGACCCTCAATGCATACCATGAGGGCACGACCCAAATTAAGACGGTTCGACAGGACCAGTTCAAGCGAGATTACAACAAGTTTGAAATGCTCGCTGAAGAGTCCCTCGATGAGTGCTTTGCGCGTTTTCACAAGATTTTGAGCAACCTCCGAGCGGTCAGTCTTACATACCCCGACTCGGATAACGCTCGATAGATGCTTGCTGCACTTGATCTTCGTGTTTGGGAAATGAAGGTGACTACCATCAAGGACACCACGGACCTCTCGACCTTGATTCTTGATGCGCTGTACTCGCGTCTCAAGACTCACGAGATTGACATTGTCTCTCAAAAGTCGAAGTCACAGTCGATGGCTCTAGTCACTGATCCCAGTTCGGCTTCTGGTTCTTCTGCTGATTTGTTGTGTGGTTTCTCCCTTGCCGCTCTCTGTGACGTAACTGATGATCAGTTAGAGCAGCTTGAGGATGAGCAACTGGCCCTCCTAGCTTGGAAGTTTTCCCATGCTTACAAGAGGAGGAGGGACAGAAAGAGGAGAGGACCTGTGATTTGCTTCGAGTGTGGTGGCCCCAACCACATTCGGGCAAACTGCCCCAAGCTAGAGAAGGGCAAGAACGACTACGGCGGTTCGGGCAAGAACGACTTCACCAACAAGAACCGCAACAAGAAGCCTCCAGCTCCTACACAAGGCAAGAGGAAGTTCCGCAACTTTGGCAAAGCCAAGAAGCTCTTCCACCGCGTCCTCACCGCCTTCGACGACCTCGACCTTAGTGAGGTGGAAGGATGGAGCGACGACGACGGGACGGGTGACCAAGAGCTCAAGGATGGCGGTGACGACTTCTCCGACATGTGCTTCATGGCCCTCGAGGGCAAACTGAGCAACAGCGAGCTTTACTCCGACTCCGACGAGGTATACCCCACCTACGACCAGCTCAATCATGCTTTTCTTAAGCTAGGTGGTTTTCATGCTAGAGCTAGGGCTAGGTGTACTGAGTTAGAGAAGGAAGTAGATAGATTGTCACTAGAGATTATTGCTCTTACATCTGGTCCCTCCTGTGATGGGTGTGATACATGCTGTGCTCTGTTGGGTGATATGGAGAAATTAAGGACCTCGCATGATAGTCTGTCCTCTAAGCTTGATATTGTTAAGGTGGAGAATGCTAGTCTGCTTGCCGAGTTAGAACTGAGTAGGATGGCTGTTACCCTACTTACTACTGATGAGACTACTTCTCCCACCTCATGTGAGGTTAAGGACATTGCTACTAGAGGACATTATGCCATACTTCTGGATTTGCCCGAGTCATGTGAAACCTGCAATAATTTAAAGATGAACCTAAAACGGGCAGATCATAAAATTGCTGAACTGCAAGCTTCACTACTTGAGCCAATTGCTTCTTGTTTGAACTGTCCTAAATTAACTGCTGAACTTGAATCTGTCTCAAAACAGTTTCAAGAAATGATTGACCATAACAACAAGTTGGCTAAGTATGCAACTAAGGCCCCAGTTAGCTCACCATGCAATAGTTGTGAAAAACTAAAACTTGAACTCGTTGCTTTGGATGAAAAATGTGTGAAGCTAACTAAGGACCTTCTAAAGAAGCAATCATTTGCGTGTGATGTGTGTGTTGGGGTTGGGGAGAAGCCCAAGGGTAAGGTAGAGACGCCTAGCAACGTGAACCAAATTGCTAGCAGTAGGACTGTCCCTTCTGAATCGGCTGTGCGTGCACATGCTATTCGTTCCTCTGCTGTTGGTTCTTCTTCTACTCCCTTACCTTCTGCTGTCTCTCCTTCCCCCTGCTCTTCTTGCACCTCTATCTTTCGGGAGTGTCAGTATCTTATGAACACTCTCGAGAGATTTGTAGGAGGCAAGAAGAAGCTCAATCTTATTCTAGACCAATCTAAGATCTGCAGATTCAATCAGGGTCTAGGATATGATTATTATGAAGACATGAGGAAGCATCCACCTGCCGTGCTCAGACCCATAGCACCAGGTGTGATTGAGACTGAGCCTAGGACCGAGAAAGTCCAGTTTAAGTCAGCAGGCTATGTCCAGGGGATCTCTGACAGCAAGGTGGTTCCACCTGCTACTTCGACCTCTCAGAAGGTGAAGTATCACTGCACCTTCTGTCAGAAGGATGGACACACAGTCGATCGATGCTTCAAGCGCGCCAAGATTGCGCGTAGAGACCGTGCAGTAGCACTTAGGCGTATTCAGGGTCAGCCCCAGACCCTGAGTGCACCTAGGACCAGCACGAGGTCTAGGGTTACTGCTGCTGATGGTTTTGGGCAGCATCGAGGACTTGGTTTTTCTGAGTTATCTGTGTTTCGTCCTCATGCTGCTCCTGGTTATGACTTCCGCCGTTCTGTGGGTAGATCTCGTTTCTCCCGTCGAGATGGCTACCTGCGGTGTGATCAGCGTGTTGTTGGTACTCCGACTTGCTCTCCCGTAGTAGTCGGACCCAATAACAGCTTCAGGTCTGCTAGTAGACCTTCTGGCTCTTTGAGAGACAGAGAGCGTGGGGTAGTTAGAGGTCAGTCGTGTGTGGCTACTTCTTCTGCTTGGCGTGTGACTCAGTATTGGGTGCCAAAATCTCTTTTGATTTATCCCAGTACTGAGCCTTTACTCTCTGTTTGACTCAGGTTCGTCGGGCTGGGAAGGGAGAGGTTTGGCTTGTGGACTCCGGTTGTTCTCGCCATATGACCGGAGACTCTCGCTGGTTCTCTTCCCTAGCCCGTGCCCCAGGTGATGAGACGATCACCTTTGGAGACGCTTCGTCTAGGCGCGTCATCGCTAAAGGTACTGTGCATGTTAATGATTCATTTATTTTAAAAGATGTTGCCTTAGTGAGTAAGCTGCAGTACAATTTGCTTTCGGTTTCTCAGCTTACCGATGACGGTTTCGAGGTAAGCTTTAAGAAAAATGCTTGTAAGATTCTTGATTCTTCGGGCAGTCTAGTTTGCGGGATTTCTCGTTATGGGAGGATCTTTCGTGCTGATTTTGTTGAGTCTTCTGGTGATCCTCTCAGGTGTTTAGTTGCTTCTGAGTCCCGTGACCTTACTTTTTGGCATAGGAGACTTGGTCATATTGGATTTGACCACTTGACTCGAGTTAGCGGCCACGATCTCATTCGTGGTCTGCTGAAACTCAAGATGATCAAAGATTTTATTTGCGCTCCTTGCCGGCATGGCAAGATGGTTGCCTCTTCTCGTCCTCCGGTCACAGTGACTATGACCGATGCACCAGGACAGCTGCTCCACATGGACACAGTTGGATCGGCTCGAGTGCAGTCAGCAGGAGGGAAGTGGTATGTTCTTGTCGTGGTCGATGACTTCTCGAGGTACTCTTGGGTGTTTTTCTTAGCATCGAAGGATGAGACATTTACACATTTTCGAGGTCTCTTTCGTAGGATTTCTGTTGAGCTCCCGGGTGCCTTACGAGCGATCCGCATCGACAATGGCACGGAGTTCAAGAATTCCTACTTTAAGAGTTTCTGTGATGAGACAGGTGTAGAGCACTAATTCTCTTCTCCATACGTCCCTCAGCAAAATGGCGTTGTGGAGAGAAAGAACCGTACCTTGGTCGAGATGGCCAGGACGATGCTTGATGAGTATTCTACACCGAGGAAGTTTTGGGCTGAGGCGATAGCCACTGCGTGCCATGTTTCAAATCGAGTTTTTCTCAGGGCACACTTGCATCGCACCTCTTATGAGTTGAGATACGGGCGAAAGCCCAGTGTCTCTCATTTTTGCGTATTTGGTTGCAAGTGTTTTATTCTGAAGTCTGGAAACTTGGATAAGTTCGAGTCACGATCTTGTGATGGGATCTTTCTAGGTTACTCGACTTCTTCGCGGGCTTATAGAGTCTGGAACTGCGAGTCTAGTAAATTGGTAGAGACCTGTGAGGTGACCTTCGATGAGGCCAGTCCGGGGACTTGGCCCGATATCTCAGGTTCTGTAGAGCAGTCCGAGACCATCTTTGTGGATGATCCGGAGGATGGAGATGAGGGTTGTCTATCTGATCCAGTTCCTCCTCCTCTTGAGGTGCCTGCTTCTACCACTGTACCTCGAGGAGATCAGCCCATGCCTTCTGCTTCTTCTGGAGCTAGTGGCTCTGTTCCTACCTCATCAGCTCATGAGGTAGAGGCCAATTCTCCTTCTTCTCATCAAGGACCTCCCCGTAGAGTCCGAGAACATCATCCTTCAGAGCAGATAATTGAAGATCTTTTTGAGCGTGTCACACGCTCAAAATCTGGCACGTCTCTTTTCTGTCTCCATTCTGCCTTCGTTGCCTCATTCGAGCCCAAGGATGTTGATCATACTCTTTCTGATGAATCTTGGGTCAATACCATGCATGAAGAATTGGAAAACTTTGAGAGAAACAAGGTCTGGTCACTTGTTGAGCCCCCTCGAGATCACAATGTTATTGGGACTAAGTGGGTGTTCAAAAACAAGCAGAGTGAGGATGGGGTAGTCATTCGAAACAAGGCTAGACTGGTAGCTCAGGGTTTCTCCCAGGTTGAGGGTCTAGATTTTGAGGAGACCTTTGCCCCTGTTGCTAGACTTGAGGCCATTAGAATCCTGCTTGCTTTTTCAGCTTCTAAGGGTTTCAAGCTTTATCAGATGGATGTAAAAAATACCTTCCTCAATGGGTTTATTGAGGAAGAAGTCTATGTTAGACAACCTCCAGGTTTCGAGAACCTCAAAGACCTATACCATGTTTACAAGCTTTCTAAAGCCTTGTATGGACTTAGGCAGGCCCCTAGAGCTTGGTATGAGAGGCTTAAGTCTTATCTGTTGATTCACGGGTTTGAGATGGGTAAGGTAGATAAGACCTTGTTCATTCGCAGGCATGGCAATGACCTCCTACTTGTCCAGATTTATGTAGATGATATCATCTTTGGTGGTTCTTCTCATACTCTTGTTTCTCAGTTCTCCGATGTTATGAGCTCAGAGTTTGAAATGAGCATGATAGACGAGTTGAGTTTCTTCCTTGGCTTCCAGATCAAGCAGACTCGGGAGGGTACCTTCTTGCATCAGGGCAAGTACACTCGTGACCTCCTGAAATGCTTTGACATGAGTGATGGCAAGCCAGTGTCAACTCCCATGGCATCTTCAGCTTCACTTGACCCAGATGAGGATGGCGAACCAGTTGACCAAAAGGAGTATCGCAGCATGATTGGCTCCCTCTTGTACCTCACTGCCTCGAGACCGGACATACACTTCTCTGTGTGTCTGTGTGCTCGATTTCAGGCTTCTCCTCGCGTATCTCATCGCCAGGCGGTGAAGCGCATCCTTCGGTACCTTCGAGCTACCATTGACTATGGTATCTGGTACTCTTCCTCATCCTGTCTTTCCCTCAGAGCCTACTCGGACGCAGACTTTGCTGGCTGTAGGATAGATAGGAAGAGCACTTCTGGCACCTACCAATTCATTGGCACTTCTCTCATTTCTTGGGCTTCTAGGAAGCAGTCCGGTGTTGCACAGTCCACTGCAGAGGCTGAGTATGTTGTTGCTGCCAGTTGCTGCAGCCAGATATTTTGGATGACTTCGACCCTGCGGGACTTTGGGTTAGTTATAGAGTGTGTTCCACTCTTTTGTGATAACACTTCTGCTATTAACATTGCTAAGAACCCAGTGCAACACTCTCGGACCAAGCATATTGATATTCGATATCACTTTCTTAGAGACCATGTGGAGAAAGGTGATATATTGCTCCAGTTTATCGAGAGTGATCACCAGTTGGCTGACATCTTTACCAAGCCTTTGGATAGCTCTAGGTTTTCAGCCTTGCGGGGAGAGCTTGGGGTGGTTTGTTCTTATGGACTGTAGTGAGTGGGAGCTTTGTGCTTTACTGCTTTATCTTATATATTATGCTCTTGCTTCTGTCTATTGCATTTGCTTTTGGGTGCTTTCGGGTTAGTCCTCCTAGCATAGATTAGAGTGGTTTCTTGTCTAGATGGTCAGACTTCTTCCTCTCATCTTGTGGTTCTAGGATGCTACTTATTAGTTGTCTCTCTTCTCACTAGGTTGAGCTCACTCACTTCTTATAGGTTCTAGCAAGGGTTGGGCCACCCTTGGGTAGATAGGGAACGTGTTTGCTCCTTAGTGTGTTAGTTGGGCAGCTGATAGTCCTAGTGTCACATGGGGTAGATGAGAGTCAGTCTGAGCCATAGTATACTCTATATCTTGTCTATGCTTTAAGGACTGGCTTTTCTGTTTTCCTTGCCAGCTTCTCGTTTTATAGCTTTGGTTTAGAGGGAGTTCTTTTGGGAACTTCTGGAGCTTAATATTGATATAACTCATCTTGAACTAAAAAGTGCTTCATATGTTGAGGGGGAGCTGGATTTCCTGTAATTCATTGTAATATAACTACATAGAGCCTTGACTATTATCCATAGTTGACATGATTACAATGCATTACATCTTGCCATGATTATGCTTAATTGCTAGATTTATCATTGCTTCATATGTGTCGTCAAGCCTTTGCCATTGACAAGTTAATTAACATTGCACAACTTGAACTAAAACATGTCATGTTAGCTCTTGAGACTAGTCTGTCTTTAGTTATCCTCTTATGATTCATGCCATGTCAAATAGGCTAAGTTGAGTCTTGAATCTTTAATTGAGCTTTAGTTTGAGCTATGCTAGTTTCTTGATGAAGCATGAGTAAGTACAATTATTTAAGAAAGCAAAAGATCTCTTTTATGTGCGAAAGAACTGATCTCAACAATTCTTTCTAATGAGACTGCTTGCCATTGCACTAGGCATGAACTCAGGGGGAGTTTTGGATGATCAAGATCATCTCCTTAAGCTTCTCGCTTGGAATGGTCGCATAAGGCTTGAGATCTAGCACATCACCAAAATTATGAGTTTCAAATGAAAACATGTGATTTGTGCTAACTTTGCTCAACTACCAAAAGAATCAAGTACTTGAACAAATGGTTCATTCTTGAACTTGTAGCACTCTAAAGTGACTCAATTCTAGCATCTTGGTTCCACTTAGATTATTGACATGGCTTGCATCATCTTTGGATACCTTTAGCTAGACTATAATCTTGAATGGCTTGACATGCAAACAAATTCATCTAATCTTCAGATTGTTACTTACGTGGCTTGGCTTGATTATGCATATCTTGTCATGATATTGATAGCCTTCATATACGTTATGGCTTGGTGTAATACTCAAATAGTCATTTTGGATAATCTTCATGGCTCTCTTTTTGCTTAACATTGAATCAAATGCTATATTCTCTCTTTTGCATCTTGATGACTCTATTGCCAAAAGGGGGAGAATATTGGAGGAAAAATCACTTTTTGAGAGTTTGGGAGCGTTTGAGGAAAACTTGCTCTTTCTTTTGCTCCTTGTGTCAACATGGTCATTAGCATCATTTTCTTTCTCTTGGACCATGTACGACTTTCAAACAAACTCAACTTATGCTTTTTCTGTGTTTGTCAATATACTCATCAAGGGGGGGATTGAGAGACCATGTGGAGGCATATCCCCTTGTTTATGATGAGTAATTGACGGGTGGTTTAGTGAGTTTGAGTTTGTTTTCGGTATTCTAGGGTTGAGTACCTTTACTTGTGCCATTACTGTTTATGCTGTTTCGTGCGGTGCTATGTGACGGTTTGCTTGTCTATGTGACTGCAGGACTTCGGAGCTAGGTCATGGTGAGGCGAGAGGACCGGGACTAGGCACAGGAGGTGTCGAGGCCCAGGCGGTTGGTGATGCCGAAGATGATCGAGGCTAATGAGGTGGTTGCGAGTCGAGAGACGAGGAACCGGAGCTGGAGCTACCGGTGGTGGACACGACAGGCAGTGGCAAGGTGGACCGGGACTAGACTCAGGTGGAGTCGGAGGTCTCGGTCGTGTCGGTTGGACGGGAAGAAGAGGACGTAGCTGCTGGTGCCCATTCCTTTGGACCATCGAAAAACCAGATTTAATGCTACTTTCGGCCGGGAAGAAAAAGAGGCCGTGTGATCGTATAGCGGTGAAAAGGGGATTTTCCGTGCTTTCTCGTTGGCGCAGAGAGCGGTGAGAGAAATGGGAGGCGCAGGAGAGGAGGACCTTCCCAAGGTGGGCGCATGCGTGCTTGTGTGTGGTCATCGAGAGGAAGAGATGGGAAGATAGCTCGGGTGTGTCCTCCTAAAAGGGCTCTCGGTTGGTTCTTGCCTCTCTCTCTCCCTCTCTCTGGAATTGGGGATAAAAAAAAGAAGCAAAGGGGGAGAGTGCGTGTGTGTCTAGTGGGGGTGATCTCCCATCTCAACCGGGTAGTGTGTGGAGTTCTTGAGCTGGGTTGAGAGTGCGTGTGTGCAAGTGTAGTGAGGAGGAGTTGGTCTGTGTGGGAGCTCTGGTTCTACTCCCCGAGTGTGTGTGCTCTTTCCTTTTTGGTGAATGAGTGGCAGTGAGATGGGGTAGGTGTAAAACACCAAATGTAATCATTCCTCTTCTTGTAAGCATTCATTGCAATGAATCAATTTGAGAAGTCCTGTGATTGAGGTTCCTTGATTGGGCTTGCTCTCTGTGCTTCATTTCCTCCATCTGTTTAATTTCTAGGGTTCACTGTGTGGGGAGGCAGAGCATATTGGTTCCTGTGACTCTCTTGTTGAAATATTGAGTAATGCTTGTGGCTCATTAATCTGAGATTATCTCCCTGGCATATTCAATGTTTTTGTTTAAAGATCTCTCAGTTTTTGGGTTAAATTTCCAATCAGTTAACCAGAAAAGTTCAAGCATTTTCTCTGATTTTTCTCTGTCCGGTGGTTGCGGGTTGTATTTATCGTGTGTCGCAAGAATTAATTGCTGCGATCGTGAGATGATCCGAAAGTTCAGGTTTCATTTGGTTTTGTTGTGCTCGGTCCTCATCGATTTGATCGATTACGCACAGAAAGGTTGCGCTCTTTGTCCTCACCGTTTCTTACGGTTGGGAGGTGTTTTGCTGTGTATTCTCTGCAGTACTCATCATTCACGCTAGCTGAGACGTCGATCTTTTGAGTATGCAATTCTTTTCTTGTTGTTCGACCGATCGCACAGAAACGGCTTTGCTTTGCATCGCATGAGAAACCTGAATGGAGTTTTCGGTCGGTAGTAATCCTTGGTTGTTGGGTTATCGAAGTAGTCACCGTGGTGTTCACCGCTTTGTCCTCGTTGGTGGTGTGCTATTTGCTCATCTTCTTTCCATCTGCAGCAGCCTACTCCTTGAAATTTCTTTGGTCCGCAGTTTGTTGGGTGTGCCTTTTTGTGTTGATCATGTGCTACTATCGGGTGAATCATCTGGATTTTGTTCGGCTAAGTCCTGTGTGCATCCTCTCAAGCACTTCTCTGAATTTCTGCGAGATGCGATGTCCTTCCTTCCAACCGATAGCAGCAACTGTAGCTTTCGATCTGGAGTCAATTTGATTGTGTTGTGCTGCACCT
Source organism: Melocanna baccifera (assembly GCA_036346265.1). Classification (NCBI taxonomy): domain Eukaryota; kingdom Viridiplantae; phylum Streptophyta; class Magnoliopsida; order Poales; family Poaceae; genus Melocanna; species Melocanna baccifera. The sequence goes on from CM070689.1 coordinate 25,560,341, forward strand.
TTTGTCAGCTTTCAGTTGTAAAAGTTCAGTTTTCAGTTCTCAGCATTTCATGGGAGAAATTGGCACTTTCTCAACTATTTCGGTCTGCAATCAGTGATTTTGTTGCTCTGTCTTTTGTCAGCCAAGTTGAGCATTCAAGCAACTATAGCAGTACTCATTCTCTCTAAAATAGTGCTCAAATCTGCAGCAGTGCAGCTGCAAGGGTAATTACTATTTACTGCTATGCTGCCGAGCAAAATTCCCTTTGTGTGATTTTCAACAGGTTCTCGGCTCTTTCAAGCAGTTATCAGTCCTTTGGTTTTCTTCCTCATATTTTCAGGTTTCAGCAGTAGTTTCAGACCAATTGCAATTCGTTTTGTTCAGTTTGTCAGTTTTGTTTCCAGATTGGTCTTTTTGTTTCGCATATTGGTTTTCTCAGTAATTTCAGTGTGTATGCAATTTCTTACTTCATAGCTGTTGTAGCTATTGGAGAAGAAAATGGTTTGAATACTTGGGGCGATTTTTTAAAGGCACCATTCACCCCCCCTCTGTTGCCATTTTCGATCCTACAATTGGTATCAGAGCCGGTTAGCTCTTCTTGATGGATCCTTAACCGGTCTGTGAGCCATGGCAACGGATAAGTATTCCACCAAGCCCCCGATCTTCGATGGAGTCGACTATCCCTTCTGGAATAATTCAATCCAAAATTTGCTAGTAAATACCAGGTCACGGTCACTTATAATCGAACATGATAAACCATGGAGGCAAACAATGTGATCAATGAATACTTGAGCAACAGTACTAGCAGTGTAAGGATGACCTAATGCAAGAAAGTGAGCATATTTGGAGAAGCGATCAACCACTGTTAAGATCACGGACCTGCCGCCCACCTTTGGAAAATCTTCCAAGAAATCCATGGATATATGGGCCCAAACTGTCTGTGGAACGGGAAGAGGCTGAAGCAAGCCAGCTGGATGAAGATGCTCTGTTTTATGACGTTGGCATGTGATACAGCCCTAGATGAACTCGCGAACCAGGCGATTTTCATGGGCATTATAGAAGGAAGTGCGCAGCCGATGCAAAGTTTTTTGGACACCCTCATGACCGCTGCCATGTGCAACTTCCAGAATCTGAGACCAAGTTGTCGAGGTTCTGGGAACAAAAATTCAACCTTTGTGCATCACAAAACCATCCACCAAAGTCCAATCCGGCCCTACCTCGCTCGCAAGAATTGGATTATGCTTGTCCACCCATTCAGGAAAAGTGTTGAATTCCCTTTGCAAAATAGCGAACAATGCAAAGTACAGGCAGGACATAGCATATACTAATAGTGCATCTTTATTGCGGCGAGACAGAGCGTCGGTAGTAGCATTTTGGTGACCCGGCTAGAATTCCATTGAAAAATCATGGCCAAATAGTTTACTCACCCAAGTATACTGAGGAATGGTTGAAAGCCACTTGTCCAATAGATATTTCAAACTATAATGATGGGTCCGAACTATAAAAGAATGGCCCCAAAGGTAAGGCCTCTAGTGATAAACGACTTTGACAAGATCAATCAACTCTCTCTCATAAGTAGCCAGCTTGGTATGGTGAAGTATGACGGTTTGACTGAAAAAAGCAATGAGTTCTGTGCCCTGGTAAAGGACAGCACCAAAACTAGCACATGATGCATCACAATATACCAAAAATGCTTGTAAAATTCTGACAATTGAAGGACAGGGCCAGTTATGAGTGCAGTTTTGAGAGCACAAAATGAAGTGCGCGTAAGACATGATGTACTTCGCTCTGGATGGCTTTGCGTGTGCTATGGCGCTAGCCGAGGGTACGTCGTGTCTTCGTTTGTTTGCTCGCATTGTTTTACTTGACAAACTAACTATATTTGCACTATAGGTCTTGTGCCCCTGAGAGATTTGGGGCCTCCCCACACTAAATAAGCCACCTCAGCTACAGTAAAAAAATAAATCAACTACAGTAAAAAATAAATCAATTACAGTAAAAAAAGTTATAAAATATTGTCATTCTAAACGTCTCTTAGGCCTTAAACTCCCAACGAATGGCTAGTGAGCTAAAAAAAAATATGAAAGAATGGGCTATATTTTTATATGGCATATTACGATAAGGCCTATTCTTTGCGGCTTCTAAAAGTCGCTTTTGACTTTTGCTACAGTAACTAAATTTTAAACGGAGTATTTTTTTAAGATGGAGTCTACAAGTTAATTATAGTACACGTTAAAAAACTAATATATGTACCATCAAAAATCGCAAGTGAGTATCTCTCTTTCCGTAATCTCTATCGCAAACAGCCAAAAAACCATCAACCACAGCTAAAAGCCATCAACCGTAGTCAAAAAGAACAGCCCTGAGACCAGTCGTACGGGACTAATCGGACCGTGATCTATCGGCCGTGCCGTGCTGGCCATTTGGGCAGGTCCGAGCCGTCCCGTTGCTCCCACATTTCAGTGGTCACCATCTCTCTCTCTCTCTCTCGGCGCCGGAGGAGGGCGCGAGCCGAGCAGTGGGCGGCGGAGGGCGCGAAGCGGGGTTGGGATTTTTCTGCGAGGCACCCTATTCTACCGGGTGAATTCTCGCCGGTGGCTCGCCATTTCCTCTCGTTGCTCCAGGTTCGATCCGACCTCTCCCCCCAGAATCGTTCGATTCGAATCATTGGGGTGTACGCTTAGCTACTTTGCGGGCACTTACGTAGAAATCAATCATCGCGCTGTGCTAATTCCTCGACAGGTTTGGACGGCGGTTGTAGGTATCATCGTGCTGCGGTGCGGACTTTGGGCTGTGTACATTAGCGCTCTGTTCATTGGCTTGTTGTTTCCTAGCCTAGGAGGTGTCCGGATCGCTCCACATTGCCGGTTTTCTCGTCGTGGTCATCGCTGATGCTCTGACGACAAGTTTGAGGTTCTGATCCTCAGTTGCTGAGCGCCGAGGTTGCTTGAGAAGCGCAAGTAATTAATTGGTTCTGGTCATGGAAGCTGATGCTGTCGGCAGTGATGTATCCACCTATCTTGTCATCGCTGGGCTGCTCGACATGGGGTTTGAGTTCGACTGGATCGCTGGACAGTGGACTGTCCGTCCGTGTCGTGCTGATGTGCTGGAGTTTATGCTGTGGTCCTGCCAGTGGGCAAACAAAGCCAAGTGGGGATTTGCAAAGCTGCCGTTCCGTTTCGTCCAACGCAGAGCCACGCTCGACTGACAAGGGAACCAAATTGGCTAATCCTAGGAGGAGATTGAAGCAATCTAGCATTACCGATTATCTTGCCTCAACCACTGGCATTAAAAAGGAGCCTTGTGGTCAGGAACCGAGTACTTCATATCCTTGTTTAGCGGACTCCATTGATCCAAGATTGCCAGTCAGTGCTGATATTTGTTCTAAATCAAAGCCTGAATCTCAGTTTTTGCTTGCGAATTCAAGAGGCGAGTTTGATCAGAGTGACAAAATCGGTGATGTTTTGCAAAAGCATTTTGGATTTTCCTGTGTGACAGGCATTCAAAAGGAAGCTTTGGATGCTTGGTTCGCTCGCAAGGATTGTCTTGTTCTAGCAGCAACTGGATCAGGTATGTCCATTTTAATATATTCTCTTACTCCCTTGTCTTCTTAGTATTTTGGGGATTTTCTCCATCATTATGCAAGTAGTGGTTTTGAACCATGTTTTACTATAGTGAATGATGGAACAATGACTGTGTTGGCAGGAAAGTCCCTTTGCTTTCAGATCCCAGCTCTTTTGACTACGAAAATTGTGGTTGCGATTTCACCCTTGATTAGTCTAATGCACGATCAGTGTCTAAAACTTGCAAAACATGGGATATCAGCGTGCTTCCCTGGATCAGGGCAACCTGATGGTTATGTTGAGGGCCAAGCGATGGCTGGCATGTCTTGACGTCTTTTTTCCGGCCAAGTCTTCGATTTAATGTGAGTCAAACTTTAACATTTGTGTTCCGTTGGTTCCCTTTTTTATGTTCTGGCCACAGGATGCGATAAAAGTAAGTGTTGAACAATAGAGCATTGTATTATGGTACGCTGTACCAAACTATAGACTTGAAATTCCTTGGCCTTACTAACCACTGAGCTATGTGCAAGAAAGTAGAATGGTTGTGACATAAAATTATTATGTTATATCTGTTAAGGGTATTTAGGTCTTTTCCCATATGTCTAGAGTTTGAGTTTTGTGTCCTCTTGTACTATTTATATGCCCCATGGACTATTGCAATACAAACAAGCATTCTATCTTACATGGTATCAAAGTAAGGTTGAAGATTAGCTCACCAGCTCACCTCCACACCTCCAGATTGAAACTTCCACTGCTGCCCCCGGGAGGAGCTAATCCTGGGGGCGGCCATCCTCGCTGGCCACCGCTGGCCGTCACTGGCCGTCATCTCTTCCACTAGGCGCCGCCGCCAGCATCACGCCCGCGTGCGCCCAGCGCCGGGCTTCCTCCCGGTCGCACATTGTCGCCGCGTCCGTGCCTACTCCCGCCCGGATCCGGGTGGAAGAGACGATGGCCAGTGGCGGCCGGCGAGGATGGCTGCTCCCGGGATTAGCTCCTCCCAGGGGTAGCAGCGGAAGTTTCAATCTGGAGGTGAGCTGGTGAGCTAATCTTCAACCTTGCTCTGATACCATGTAAGATAGAATGCTTGCAAAGGGTGGTCACTGTTTTCTTTGGCGTGGCAGAAAAGATGCAAAGGGTGGTCACTGTTTGGTTGCTTGGGCAAAAACTTGTCGCCCTCCGGAGTTGGGAGGCTTAGGTATTTCTGATCTACAGAAGACCAATTGGGCGTTGCGAATGCGGTGGGCGTGGCTGCAAAAATCTGAACCCAATAAACCTTGGTCTGTTTTTCCCATCCAAATCCATCCTTGTGCATAGGCTTTCTTCTCCATTGCAGTGGTTGCTGAGGTTGGGGATAGAGCTCGAGTTCTTTTTTGGACAGATAGATGGCTTCATGGACAGCGGATTTTGGACTTGGCGCCACAACTGTCTGCTCTAGTGTCCAAAAGGAGAGCTATGAAACGCATTGTTCTAGAAGCACTGATTGACCAAACCTAGATTTCTGATTTTCAAGGGGCCCTTTCTGTGGGAGTTCTGGTGGAATTCCTCGAGCTTTGGGATTTACTCTCTGGAGTGATTCTTCAGCCAGGTGTGGCGGACACATATAATTGGCGCTTCTCAAACTCTGGTGTGTATTCGGCTAAGTCTGCCTATAGAGAGCTATTCCAGGGTGCCACTCTTTTTGGTCCTTGGGAAAGGATTCGAAAGTCTTGGGCGTCGGGCAAATGCCGTTTCTTCATGTGGTTGGTGGCCCATAACAAGTGTTGGACTGCAGACAGGCTCGAGAAGAAAGGCTTGCCTCATCCTGCTCGTTGTCCCCTCTGTGATCAGGCACCGGAAACAATAAATCACTTGCTGGTCGGCTGCTCCTTTGCCCGCGTTTTCTGGTTTTCACTGCTGCGTTCAGTTGGCCTTCAACTCTTGTCACCGCAGCCTACAGATCTTTCTTTTGAAAGATGGTGGTCGATGGTGAGTTCCAGAACTGATGGGGAGGTGAAGAAGGGCCTCAACTTGGTAATCATTTTGGGGGCTTGGTCTCTCTAGAAACATCGAAATCAATGTGTCTTTGAGGGAGCGTCTCCGGTTGTGGCCGTGGTCTTGGCTCAGGCAAGGGAGGAGTTGAAGATGTGGAACTTAGCAGGGGCATGAGGGATTTCCTACCTGGTTGCTCCTACATTTGAGGCAGGATAGTTCTAGTCTAGTTTTTGTTTGGCTCTTTTTGGTTCGGAGTGCATGTGCCTTCTGGGCTTATGTTTTCTGTAAGTTTGTTTGGGTTTCTTTAACCCTGGTTCCGCTTCTTCTTAATATAATGATACGCAGTTCTCCTGCGTGTTCGAGAAAAAAAAGATAGAATGCTTGCTTGTATTACAATAGCCCATGGGGCATATAAATAGTACAAGGGGACACAAGACTCAAACTTCAGACATATGGGAAAATACCTAAATACCCTTAACAGAATCATCACAGCATCTTTTAGGGAGGTAGGATCTTTGTATTGACAGAAATCAGAAACGAGAATAGTTTTATGTTCTTATTTGATTCATGACCAAAACACTACCAGATATGGCTTGCTTTACAGCTGTATGTACTTTTTTAAACTGAATTATGATTTGAGCCAACGGTTACAGGTCTGGTTATGTCAAGCTCTTTGCATAATTTCTTCTCTAAGGTTTTTTTGTTCAAAAGTTAAGCTGCGAATTTTCAGCTGATGGTCTAGCTGTTGTAGAATCAACTTGCAATAAACTACAAGAGTTGCGTGTCTTCCCTTCTGACCCTTTTGGTGTGGGACAAGTTGTGTTGACTGAAAGAGGTCTTGTTGATGTTTCTGCCAGTTGTCCAATGCTAGAGTCAGTTCTCTACTTCTGCAGACGGATGACGAACGAGGCCCTTATTACCATCTCAGCCCAACTTCACTTACTTCCGCCTATGCATCCTTGAGCCCTATACTCCAGATTACATCACACGGCAGCCTCTTGATGCAGGTTTCAGCGCCACTGTGGGATCATGCAAGGGCCTTAGACGCCTCTCTATCTCAGGCCTTCTCACGGATCTTGTATTTAAATCCATTGGGGCACATGCTGATTGTCTTGAGACGCTTTCGATTGCTTTTGCTGGGAACAGCGACTTGGGCCTGCATTACATCCTCTCAGGCTGCAAGAGCCTGAAGAAGCTGGAGATCAGGGACTGCCCATTTGGCGATGATCCCTTGCTGGCAAATGCTGCCAAGCTGGAGACAATGAGATCCCTTTGGATGTCGTCGCACACGTTGACTCTGGGCCCATGTCGACAGCTTGCACGCAAGATACGAGGAGCCTCTGTTTCCAGTGATAGGGCCTTTTCGTAGATATTTCTGATCCGGGAGTCAATCTTCTCCGTGTCAAGAACTGATTCATTTCTGATTCATTTAGTATACAATAATCAGAATTTAAATCTACCACTACGCTGCGTTTTCATAGTTTTTGGTAGTATCAGCTGCACCCGAGTACATTCATATGGGATAACTTTGGGCCCATGCCGACAGCTCGCACGCAAGATGCCTCACCTTAGTGTGGAGATCATGGATGATCCTGGACGGACATGTCCCTTGGATTCACTTCCAGATGAAAGCCCTGTTGAGAAATTGTATGTCTGCAGGACAATTGCCGTCCCAAGGTCCGACACACCAGCTTGTGTCCAGATTGTTTAGGGCGTGTGGTTTGGGGCTGCTATGGAGGTATTCATTTTCAATCTCGATCAGTACCTTCAACACCTTCCTAGCATGACATAGAACTGTTTCCTTCGAAGTAGAAAGGCTGGTGGTTGGATAAACCTGTCATAATCTCTACTCAGCTGTAAAATTGTTGCAAGTGTAGGACGAGACTCGAGGACTTTTTCAGGTGTTAATAACTGTAGGAGGAGACTCGATGAGTTACAGGAACTACTAGATAGCCTCGTGAGAAAACTTAGGTTTGTTTTCATGGCGTGTTTAGTTCTTTTTATGTATAAAACATGGCACCATTTTAATCTTGTAATGTACTGTACTACTGGAAAAACTGTACCTGGAGCTGAGTTTGTCGCATCTACCTTTTTGACCTGAGCTTGTTCTGAATGCTATATAATTATGGCTTGCATTATTTTGGTTCATATTCGTGATCCGTTGGTTCCTGGGAACCGTAACTTAACGGGCTTTTATTTTGGTTCATACCTAAGCTGCGTTGTATTCTCAAGAAAATTCAATTCACTTGGGTTTTGCGGAATGATTTGGTCGCGAGTTAAAACTGAAGTTTTCACCTGGGAAGCACAAATTTGCCTCGTAATTGCTATGTCTGTGAGTTCTTTGTTGACATGAAATACAGCCACCTATGGTCCCCATATATCGACAGCTAGCAAGAAACTTTGAAGAAATAGTTTTGGACTTTTGATTTGTTAGCTACTCAAGAGATGCCCAAAAAAAGGGGTGGATCTGCTTGCAGCTGGGGGTAAGTTTCATTTGATTTGACATTTTGAAATTACATGCGACACAAATTCATCTAGTTTTTAAGAGAAACACCTGCAATTTACAGATATTTAAAGCAGAAGAAGACCTGTAGTTGGACTGTTTCAGCAAGGGTATTAATTAAACCCTACCTTAACTGATAAACAATACCACAAGGGTGTATTTGCTAGAGCCTAGAACACAATGTGGCCTACTGACCATTAAACCTAAGCTCCTCTCCTAGACAAGTACATTTATGATGGATCAGTTGAGTAGTACTACTACTTACCATAAGCATTTAAATACTTCTTGCATCTCCCGCTACTTCTAATCTGTGTCTAGCTGTGAGCCATCATGTTGGGCTTTTGTTTACACAAGTACACAACTAGTAGTTCCACTGCCACAGTTGGGTTTAAATAAGACCTTGGCACACTGCCAAGCCCGTATAGTCTTTGACATTAATAGAATCACATCTGTTGCCATACCATACAACTTGATCTGATCTCTATTCATTTTGCAATTAAAATACAAGTACTTGTTTAGAGGAATTAAAGGGTACTGTTGGGATCTAGTGTAGAAGTAGCAACAATGAATATGTATCATCGTTACTTGGATTCTTCAACAAAAATGCTCTGCAGATGGTTTGTACACACGGTATCCCTAGAGTTATGTGGCATGCTCGTTTGTAACGTAGAGGATATAAATATGTAGGTTGTATATATGGTGTCCTTCCTCTCCTCAGCCATTTCATTTTGGGTTAAGAAGATAGGAAAGCGTCTTTCTCTCCATAAGAACGGTGTGTTCAGGGGTGTGAAGTGGGAGAGAGGGGATGTGATGATTGAGGTTTTGAATAAGACGACCTTTGCATTTTGGATTTGGATCTTTTTCGTATTTCAAATTAGTGAAAAAGTCAAATAAGAGGTGTTAAGCTTTCTATCATTCTGGCATCGAGCAATTTTGCCACAGGATCTCCCCTACAATATCGTCACTGCAATAGAGTTTAACCATCAAATTCGGGATATATTGGTGTGTTTCCTCTACGCCTAGGACACCAAAAATATCAAACCATGAACGAGGAAAGGTAAGAAAGAAATATTGGCTAGTAATTGTGAAGCCCCAATTCTTGAATGGTAGGGACACCAAAGGCCTCTGCTCCTCCCTCTCTATCTATCCAAGAGATGGAAGGGTAGAGTTTTTTTTTTTTTTGGTTTTTTCATCTTTTCATCAAAGAGTTGAACAATGAAGATAGATGGCAAGCGCCTGATCAATTTGATCAGGTCGTGTAGGAACAAGGTTCAAATCATTCATTCGTTAGGATACCTCAGCTGCATACATCATTGCACTTCCACTTGATGCCTATTTAAACGGCTCGTCTCGCCGCTACCTTATCATATTTTCATGCTTCTGTCGCTCCATCCCCGTATGGGTGGAGAACCCGGCGCTATCTCGTCTGTGCTACCGGAGGCTCTAGAGAAGTCAAAGGAGAGAGCACTCATCTTGGGGTGGACTTACTATTTATATGCTTTCAGCAGTTATCTTCTTTGACTTGGCTACCTAGCATTTACCGTAGGCATGATAACTGGTACACCAAAGGTGCGTCTTTCCCAGTCCTCTCGTACTAGGGAAAGTTCCTCTCAATGCCCTAACACCCACACCAGATATGAACTGAACTGTCTAACGACATTCTAAACCCAACTCACGTACCACATTAATGGGAGAACAACCCAACCCTTGGAACCACCTACAGCTCCAGGTGGCAAAGAGCCGACATCGAGGTGCCAAACCTTCCTATCAATGTGCACTCTTAGGGAAGATCAGTCTGTTATCTCTAGAGTAACTTTTATCTGTTGAGCGATGGCCCTTCCACTCAGCACTGTCAAATCACTAAGTCTGACTTTCGTCTCTACTTGATGGGTGAGTCTTGCAGTCAAGCTTCCTTCTGCCTTTGCACTCAAGGACCAATGTCCGTTTAGCCCGAGGAAACCTTTGCACGCCTCCATTACATTTTGGGAGGCCTACGCTCCATAGAAATTGTTTACCTGAGACTGCTTGACACAAGATTAGAATCCGAATCTTACATAGTGATATCTCACTTATGGCTCCCCCCCGAAGGGGGCCTTCTTCACCTTCCACCTAAGCTGCACGAGAAAGGCCCAAAGTCAATCCTAGGGAACTATAAAGCTTCATAGGGTCAGTAGTCCGCATCTCCACAAACGTGTCTATTTCACCGAGACTTTCTCCGAGACAGTGCCTAAATAGTTATGCCTTTCATGCGGGTTGGAACTTACTTGACAAGGAATTTCAATACCTTAGGACCGTTATAGTTACAGCTGTCGTTCACCTGGGCTTCGGTTGCCGGCTTCCCTGTCATCAGCTCACCAACTTCCTTGATCTTTCGACACTAGGCAGGTGGTCATTCGAGCTTTTCCTAGGAGTATGGCATGTGTTACATACTTCATCAGCGTAGAGCCTGGTATGAGCCTCGCCATACCATACAACTTGATCTGATCTCTATTCATTTTGCAATTAAAATGCGAGTACTTGTTTAGAGGAATTAAAGGTTATTGTTGGGATCTAGTGTGGAAGTAAGTAGCAACAATGTATATGTATCATTGGTACTTGGATTCTTCAACAGAAATGCTCTGCAGACGGTTTGTACACATGGTATCCCTAGAGTTATGTGACATGCTCGTTTGTAACATAGGTCGTATATACGGTGTTCTTCCTTGGTGTACTTCTAAAAAATTACTCCGCATATGCATTGTTGTATGTATGGCAGGCAAACCTGCACAAGGAAAAAACACGTGTTGAGTGAGTCGCGATGAGCAAGCAAATTGCGATGTAAATCTTGAACGTATGTGGATAGAGAGAGTTGGATCTATATTCCCAAATGCCTCACATTATCCTTACTCATTTCTTCCTGCCAAGCCCAGTGCACTGCAAATCTTCGAGCTTCTGGCTATTTTAGCTTTTGAGTGACTAATGTGTTGGTGATACTTTCTTCGTAAATTCACCGCACCTGGATCGTTCAATATCATGACCATTACAACATTGCTACCAATAGAAACATACACACCAATTAAAGTTAAACACACAGATGCCTTGATGCACGAATTTAAGAGCAAATCACGAATATAATACCATACTATCTGAATGCTCGTGTTTTATTAAGAATAAAAATATATATCATATTATCATAGCATGTCAAGTTGACATTGTCAGGATTGATTTGCCCAACCCACATCCTTGACTCCGCAGCGAGACTGGTAGAGCTTTTCCTATTTTTTTCATTTTTTTTTCTTGTTAGAGAATTTTTAAGAGGTTGAATTTGTTTGTTGATAGATTTTTTCTTTTTTTTGTTAGAAAGTTAGAGGTGGAATGTGGAGTTGGGAGGTGGAACACACTGCCACGCATAGCCCACGTGTCAGCGTGTCAATTAGGAGGGAGGGGCTGTGTAACATCCCACTTTTGGAAGGCTTTTGTGCTAATGCAAGGATTTCAAAATCTAACTTCAACCCCAAGAGTTAAATCTGATTGTTAAAATGCAACTCAACTTTTGGTGGGAATTTCAGACCTTGCTTTGCAAATAAAAACTCCTCCCTTAGGCCTCCAACTCATTTCCTCCTCCCGACGCCTTCCATCTCCTTCTCCCTCTTCTTCCACTCTCTCTTTCCCCAGCCAGCACTACTCCTTGTTGACCCATGAATGCCCACATATAGCAGTGTTCGGACGAGTCACCTCTGCCAACCCTTGCCATGACAGTGCCTCATCTTCAGTTCCCCTACCACGGCAATGCCTCGTCTTCAACTCCTCTACCGTGTGACTATCATACCACAGATTGCACTATCACGGCAACCCCTCAGTTCGCCCTTCCCCATGTTGTACTGCACCATTGACCCTCCCCCACACCGCCACTAGGTCAGTATGTGCGCCCGCCCTCCGCTTCAACACCTGATCGGGCTCCGCCTCGGCTCTACCGTACTGCACCGCCATGCCCCTGTCTTGGCTCCCTCGCCATCGCTGACTCCCTCTCGCGACCACCAGGTCGAAGCCCCTGCCAGAGCTCTACCACGACAGCATCACCCTCTACCTTGTCTTCTGCCTCATCCTCCTGCGACCGCTGGGCCAAGGAGTGCCCTGTTGTGGCAATGTCCCGTTCCTGATCTTCACCTCCCCCACGTGAGACTCGCCCTATCACCCCATGCCATGACACGCTATGGTACCTATCATCATTCAGCACTACTGTGATGAGCTTTGGCTGTCGCACCTTGCACTGCAGCCACTCGAAGCTGGCGCTACTCGCACGGCCACCACATTGCCACCCAAGGCTCCTCGGCGCCAACCTCCCCATTTCTACCTATGAAAGGCTACCAAAGCTCCCTCAATCTCCACCACCCTCGCTTAGTTCTCCCATCCATTTCCTCGAGCCAGTGCCACACTTCCACCGCCTCTGCCCTGTGCTCTCCTTTGGTAGTCTCCATCACTAACTCCACTTGGTGGACTTTAGGACCCCCTGAGAATCTCTCTGAGTTCACCATTACTCCCTCTCTCTCCTCCCCCACATAATCTGCTTTCCTTCCCCTGTAGGTTGTCGGCGAGCTTCTTCTTCACTGACTCTGGTGCCTGGCCTCCTTGGTGGACCGTTGTGCCTCGGACTAATAGCCAGCCCCTGAAACACCAACCGAACACCCCGAAGATCCCACCCCAAGCCGGCCTTCTTCCCTTCCTTCGATGCGCCGCCCACGTGAGCCCCTCGCCGCCAAGACCGTCTTTGACGCCAGCTCAGCCCCCGACCACCCCACACTTTACCGCCACTTTCGGTGAGCTTCCACCTACCCCTAGTAGATCCCCTTAGGAGGAATTGGCTTTTTATCGAGTATAGCACCGCCGAGTCTCCTCCCCTATTCTGACCACCACTGTGCCTCACCGCCGGTAGTTGTCGGGCCGAATCAGGCCATGCCACTTCTCTTAGGGATGCACACAAGGTTGGGGAACCCATTTCGCAAATACTACCAAGCCACCGTGGTTTCCCTCGCCGTCAGTAGGCTTCGCCAGCCTCACGGCAGGGAAGAAAACTATAGCTTGCACTGTAGCAGGGTAATTAATTAGCGTATGAGATTAGCTCAAACTAATGACCTGATTTAAGTTTCCTTAACCTATCACTGACAGTGGGCCCACGGCCTTTTATCTCAAGTTAGACTAGTTCAAGGAGATGTCAGGCTTACATGCGGGCCCCACTCCCTTTTTAAATTCTTTAAAATTCCTTTATTTAATCTGAGGGCCCACGTGTCATTCACTGCAGTTCAAAAATCATAAAATAATCCAAAAGCTATTTCAAAATTCTCGAGCCCCACCTGTCGAGAAACATTCCTCTCCCCTCTCTTATTTTTGGGCATTTTCCCTGAGAATAAAATTTTGAGAAGCTCGTTCTCTCTCGTCTAGCTCTAAAATAAATGAAACTTATTTCTACGTTTTTCTAAAATCAAGGTCTATCTATTAGTACTAGTTTTGTTCAACTTGGAGTTCAGATGAGTTTTGTTCAATTTGGAGTTTAGATGAACTTATTTGGTATTTATTTGTGTTTGCTCATTTGTGGTTCATTTTTCGGTACGTTTTTCTGAGTAGAGTTTGAAGGTGCGAACGAGCCCTCGGTTGAAGCAATGCAAGACCCCCAAGCTTTTGATCCAGAAGAGTCAGCATTTTGATCATTTTGAGCCTATATTTCATGTGAAATTATGTTCATTTAAATTATCAAAATTGCATGCTTTACTTTATATGCAAACGTATGTTACTCATAAGATAGCTAAACACCCGCTTGTCGATCTAGTAATATAATACCCCATCCTTGAAACTTGAATATCCATGAACTATGTCACCCTAGGTAATACTATTAATCTTAGCTATATAAGTCAAATTAAATGTCGTGCAAAGGTCTTATCTAAAGTCTGGGGCACTAGCTTGCCCTGATTATCAATCTCTAAACACGAAAACTGGTTTTTGGGACAGTCATGGGATGTAAGTGACTGGCAATTTATGATTACTTAGTTTATGCTTCTCAAAATCTTAAAAACTTGCTATACCTGTCTAAACAGATGGTAACAGATGTTGGTGTAGATGTAATATGAGAATTTATAGTTTGTGGTATGAACCACCCGGACAAATTTAGGACTTAATCCTGTGATGACCTACTCGTGTAAAACAGTACTACCACAAGCTGGCAAACTACAGGCTTGGCTGAATGATTTACCGTGCCTCAGAGTCATTCCACAAGTAGGGGAGTGAAGTTGTGCATGTGCGAACCAAAAATTCCGGCATGAATGGGACACCATGTAAAGGTGATGTGTACCCGTTTCTCTAGCAGTGAGGAAAAGCCATGGTCCCGCTCCACTATGATGTTAGGGTATGACTTTCCGCACTAACTTATAGAGGCTATCTCTGGTGGTCCTCCATAAGAGTGAAATGGCATTGAGGCGAGATATTATAAAGGCTTCATGATATTCTCTAGATCTGCATGACCAAGGAATCACGTAGGCCCTCGGGTTAATTGTCTTTTGTGGGTAAAGATGTACAGACTCTGCAGAGTATAAACTGTAGACTTAGGGTGTTAATGCACTTAAGTAAACCTAGATGATTAGGTCTTAATTGTGAAGAACCACTTCCGGACATAAACTTAGTTTTAGCCAAAGAGTGAATTTTTAAAGCGTCTATTTACCCCTCTCTAGTCGGCCTCCTCGACTTTACAGGTGGTAGTAAACCTAATTCTAGCTATAACATTAGTAAAGCAAAACACACTATTGCATCAAAATTGATATTTATACTCGTGCCTATAAAACAGGGAAAAGAAAAGCTTAATAATCTTTCATTGCTAGCACTGCCATGGCATCATGAAGGTTTATGTTTATATGCAAGATCAAACTTTAGCAATGCAATTGCATGGACCTAACTATATGAAACCTTCATTTCTCATCGTCACTGGCCAGGCATATCATTTTAAACATACCTTAATTGGAAAGGGAACTTTGTACCTCCCCTTAAATTGAGGGCAATTATTAAGAAATGGTCAATAGTTATATGTGGACCAAATATTGCATATAGTGAAGCATAAATTGAATAAAATAAGACTCATTGCTACACATGAGCAGCGCCATCATAATAGAAGTTTCATAAAATTACATTTGCTGTAGTATCTGACCAAAAAACATTACATTAAAATGATACCAGAAGGGCAATTCAAGGAGTGTTTGTTCTTTTGATTCACCCTGAAAATAAACCTTTGAGAAGATTCATCCTTGCATCTTGTGGCCCACAATCATCAAATGAGTGATATTTCCATGAAATTCAGCGCGTCCATTGGAAATGGGTTGTAAGTCAAAAGCTATTTTTGCGAATGTCATAGTTTATAAATTGAAGCTCAGAACTTAGAAACAAATTATACAAAATAGAGTAGTTGTTGAACATATATGCAAGTTGAGCATGCCTGGTTAAGATTTCAGGTTACACAGAATACAAGGTAGAAACATGGCATTGTACATATTACAGTATTACACTGATGCAGTGTAAAAAGCATACTTAGGAGAACAAAAGATTCAGATGAAGTTTCAAAGGTGTAGTTGTTTTAAATTACTAACAATTTCTCTTTCAAAAAGAAAATATAAAAGAAAACACAACTTCAATTTCAGTAATCATTTATCAACCTCCTTCAAGATTAGTGGAATTGCAATGGACCTCCACCCAGAAGCACATCAACAACACATTTCAAAAAAAAATTCAAATAGTAGACATTCAACAATATTCTGGCCATATAAAGATGTAATGTTGAGCAATCCTAAATGCAATTGGTGGCATGATTTTTTGTAGCCTTGGCAGCGAAGCATTCTCATACCTCAACTTGATTTCAGGACATTTGATAGAATATCAATAATAACATGTACCTTTGAATGATGTAAAGAAAAGTATTTTTTTACTCCATATTGAAGAAGAACATTCAAAATGAATATTTCAGTGATAATATAGAAAAGTAAAATTTAGTAGAAATTTGAGAATTGTTTAGAAGGGAATGCACACTGTGTCGTGGCTGGCAGCAGGTGGTGGCATTAACCGGTGGGAGGTAGTTCTCCCTCTCACTCTTCTCCATCAATGGCGATGGGTGGTGGGTGCTGACATGGCATCGAGTGGGAGAGGCTTGATCCAGGGGTGTAGCGACGGGGGGAGGCTGAATGCGGCGACAGCAGCGATGATCGGGGACATTGCTCCTCTCTCTCCCTCTCGTTCTTCTCCACCGATGGCATCCAATAGCGCGTGGTGGCACGGCGTCACGGCGGGAGATGCTGGTTGCGGTGGCATAGCGGTGGGGGGAGGCCGAATGCGGTGGTGTAGCGGTGGGGGGAGGTCGGATGCAGCGACGACGATGACCAAGGACGGGGGGACAGAGTTAGGGTGACCATCGAGAGGGAAGATGGTGGTGTTGCTAATGATCGCCTCCTTCTCCTCCGTCAACGAACAAGGAAGTGGTGCCCATTTTTCGTTTTACGGTGTGCTTTGGACAGATCTGGGGCAACGTAATGATGGAGAGGAGGAGGCGGCGCGGGGGCCAAGCCACGACAGCCAGCAGGGGAGGCTGGATCCAGTCGTCTTCCTCACCTCCAACGATGGTGCCACCAGATTCGACACTTTCCTCCCCAACGGTGGCCGAATCTGGCTTCTTCCTCACTTGCAACCGCCTCGAGGCTTCCTCACCCATTGCCATTGCCATTGAAGTCATATGATGGATCGAGGGCAGTTGCTACCTTGTTGTACTCGATCGTGGGAGAAGTGGGTGATGCAAGCTCGTGGCGACGAAGCGGGAGAGGAAGGCGGTGATAGGGAAGGCATTGGCGGCGGCTACTGTGGCGCGTGTGGAGATCGCTTCGAGAGCGTGACCAAGATGTGGAGATCGCACGTTGATGGGGAGGAGAGAGTGGTGGGCGGTTGGGGCCTCGGGTGTGTGTCCGCGTGGTGAAGGGGAGAGGAGCAGTTAGAGTACATGTGACCGTGAGCAATTTGGGGTGGAGCCAATGAACAAGGACGGAGTCTGACAACGCAGACCCATATATTGAACGTGGACGAGCTGTGCACACGTACAAGGAGTCAAAAAAAGGGAGGCTACAAGAGTGGGACGATTGGAGGGGCGGTTCGATCGTGATTGGAGGGACGGTTCGATCATGAGAGAAAAAGGATGGGAGGGGCGCGAGATGGATGAACTAGATTCTATCTCGTAGCTAGATCGGACGACTGTGGAGAGGAAAGAAGAGAACGGACCGTTACCAACTTGTATTTTTAATTAGTTAAAATATGTTAGAGATACTAGTAAAGTGCCCGTGCGTTGCAACGGAAAATCAAAAAAAGTGATGTATACTATTAAATATAATCTCAAACTGAATAATCTAAGCATTACTGTGAATAAAGGGCAATCCTGCATAACCCATAATCTGTATTCTAATTCTAAAAACTGCATTGCAAACATCTTTGAAAATTGAAAGTGCCTTCTTCTCATAGTAACCACTATCTCTGTTCTCCATTGCACTCACCAAGGACTTCTCGCAGAACTCCATCACAAGCAGAACAGATGAAATTGCACAGCTTGATTTGGTCAGCGTGCTTCTCCTAACGTTTCTGTGTAAATCAAAGAACAACATAATGAAATTCCGATATGCAGCAACTAACATGAATCCAAATATGCACTAAATAAAGAGCATATAAAATGGTCATATGGGATTGTCTAAAAAGCCCAGATATGAATTGCGGCAAATGCCAAGCATTTTAGCTTTAACAACAACATTTTATACGCATTGCCATCTAAGTTGTTAACCAGTTATAATCAAGCGCATACACTGGAATCATACTTCTTGTCGTTGGTTGGCCTTACCAACTATGATATATGGTACACCAAAACCATACATTCATAGTATGTCCTGTTAAGTTTCGTGCCTAAGGCTAATATGCAGCATGTAAGAAAGCAGGAGGAAAAAGGATAGCCACATATTAAATTGCAAAAGAGTCAGGGCAGAGAGAGTAGTAGAAATAGGCTCTGAAAGAAGGAAAATTAAGTGGGCATGTGGTGATTATAACAATAGATGAAGGCCATAAGAGAGTGAAACGGAATATGCATGCTAAGTCAATTCAAGTGAAAAGAAACGCATTAACTGCACATGATTTGACTGATAGTTACCTACGAAAAATAGATTCACGCTTGAAATTCCATTTGCCATGGTACTTAACTGGTGTTAATCCAAGTTGCACCCTTTTAATTTTCCTCTCCATCATGCCGTGATATATGCATTCACTCTTGCAGTTCCACTCTTTCAGTTGTAAGTACAACGTTCACGTATCATGATTTGTCACAGATGGCTATCACCGAACTCGATAGTACTTAATACACTCTCTTCGTGCAACCCATCCTTTCACATTCTTCAACACAAGCTCCAGTGAAGGATAGGACAAACCTAGACAATTAGCTTTATGGTTGCTCATCAAAGCAACAACATCCCAATTTTTTAAGGGAAATTAAGGAGGTCTTAAGGACAAGTTCATATAGAGCTCTAGATGGAAACTTTAATTTGGGATGAAACTATACCAGAATCCATCTTCGAAATTTGAACACAAAATATGCTTATGCAGAGTAGCAAATATAGAATTTGCAGTCATTCTATGCTCATGCTAGAGTGACAGAAAAAAGGTGATAATCAAGATAACTGACCTCCATATAAAAAAGTAATTACAGTTTACATTTGTATGCATCAACTGTCATGTATGCTTCAGAATGTTGGTGAGAACATTTGCCACTTGGTCAAATCTTGAAATGTCAATCGTCATATTGTACTAAGCTCACATGCAATAAAAAAAGATTTGCTTCTTTGGAGATACAAAAGCTGGAAAAGGATATTACTAAAAGTTACCATTCCACATTGATTAGCAGTTCTTGAAATACCTCATAATTCGCAAGCATGTTCATGTGTTCTTATGCATTTATAAGTCAAAGATAAGTTTTTTTGTGCATAAATATAGAAATGTTAATTGGCAAAAGATAAAAACGCACCTGAGCATTCCTCCAAAAGTTGCTGCCTTTCTACCTTGAATCTAGTAGAGCAAAACATCCCTGAAGGCCTGAACACATCCTATGAACCTAGAAGTAACAAGTTTTAATAGCTCAGAGAAAGACCATAACACATAAGAGAAAGCACACGAAAAAATTAGTAAAATGGTCACAGGAAGCTGGTTGGCTCCTTGCCTCCACCAGACAACTAAAGCTTGATTGGCACTGCCCTCCCAAAGCAACAAAACCAAAACAACATTTTTTTTTGCGTTTTGTTGTTTTCTTTTTTTTCCATTTTCACTGAACAATAAATGCATTGAACAATGCAACTGAAGTTGGAGGTTCATTTGAAATCACCATTTACTTACATAGACTAAAAAACGAAAAACAATAAACAATCCTGATAGGATCCATGACAGCACCAAATTAAAATTAAGCTCAAAGACATATTAAAACCATAAGTATATGGATTTTCCTTATAGGTTATCTTGATACAATGAATTGTATATCACAATATCTAATTCAACCGTCCAGAATTCAGAATACTTGACCTATTAACAATTTGTCTAAACAGTTCAGTCACAAATGCAGCTTTATTAACTCTCAACAAAATAATCTAAAAAAGTTTGAATTCTTCAAGCCTAGAATATCTCAATTGTAAATATCATAACACACAAATTTGCAAAATAGAGACACAAGCATCCCATGATTCGAATACATACGTATTGCGGAAGAGCAGGCCGAGGCAGAAGCTCCCGATGCAGAGCAATAGAACCTATCTTCTGGGCACACCCGCATTCCCACCATCGCTGTCTCGGATCTGCGCCGTAACATCATCCTAGGCAACGAAAATTATCAGTAGAAAACAAAGCAATAATAACTTTTCACCTTTCAGTCGTCTACCAAGCAATACCTCCGAAGAAAATCTTCCTGCAAAAACCACAAGTATGTATCAGCCCCCAACCTTCTTCCAACCCAAAAGCAAACACAAAACCCTACACCCAAATCGCTTACACTGACAAGTCACCGGCTTAAACTATACACATTTGCACGGAGAGTTCTCACCATTAGATGGGAGGTTGGTGAGAGAGGCGACGACGGTGAGGGCTTGTGCGAGTGCCTGTCCTCAGTGGGAAAGCATATGAATCAATCATCAAATTGATCTGAAATTAAAAGCTTGAGAGCAATGCATCTCATCAAAGAGGAAATTGATAATGCTACAAACTACATCTAATATGATAAATGACAATAACGGATAAAAGGGAAATGTAATGATAGGAAACAACAACAACTAATGATGAGTCAAATGCAACAAGCAGTAGAGTTAGCATTCCATTACAAACTAAACACATCAGTAACACAGATCAGTGTGTCAGTTTAAATGTTACCATTGTCCTTTGAAGGTGAATCATTTGGATTAGCCTTGCGGTAAGAGATAATGAGATCTTGGTTGCTAGTAATGTAAATATTGTTGGTATTGCAATCAAGGTGCCACAACAAATGATCCTCAAAAGATGTGACCAATTCACCATGAAAATTCCAAATTGATATTGATTGACTACGAAGCCAAGAACAACTACATCTCATATAGAAAAATAAAAGTCGATAAGAGTCACAAACTCACTCCACTCACTTCTATTGACTTGAAGCGCCGCGCCCGATTGATTCACACTAACAACCCAAATTCACCTACTCAAGCCAAGTTACCTCACCGAACTGTACAACCTACCGCATTGCATCACGCATGATCGCACTCGCACCAAATCACAAGGATCTTACAACAATTTGGACCAAATAACCCATAATTAGGGGACAAATGGGTACCTTCTTAGCCTTGCCCCGCCCGATGACGAACTCATCAAGCCTCCGGCACATCTCCATGGCGTCGGCAGCTTCTCCCCTAGGCTCGCCCCTCCCCACCACTCCCTCTTCGGCGCAGCGCTCGTACCCTCCCCTCCCGAGGAGTCCCCGCCGTTACTACTGCCGCCGCCTCCTCCTTCCTCCCTTCCTCTTCTCCTCCCGCCTTCCGTCGCAGCAGAGGCGGTGGCATCGCAGACGGGAGGCGGCGCATCAAAGGCCACTCCTCGCGGGCGCTCGATAGCATCCTTCGATCCGACGGCGAACCCTTCCGCGACGGCGTCCTCATCCTCTCCTCGACGCCGCCGGGATCTCAAGAACGCGCCACGCAGGGCTCGACGGTGGGCGCGAACAGGAAAGCCGTGCGGCACGCTATGGGAGGAGGCGGCCGAGCGGGGTGGGGAGGAGGAGGAGGCGGCGGGAGGAGGCGGCGCGAGGTGGGAGGAGGCGCGCGGGGGGGAGGAGGCAGGGGAGATCGAGGGGAGGCGGGGAGTGCGAGGAGGCGGATCGGGCGCGGGGAGAGCGAGGGTATTAGGGATGAGTTGGGAGAGCGAGGGTATTCGGGAGAGCGAGGCGGCGGAATGGGAGGAGGAGGAGGAGGCGGCGTGGGGTGGGGAGGAGGAGTCAGTCGACATACGGGGTGGGAGGGGAGTAGACGGTGTGGATGAATAATCTAAATCAAATCAGATGGTTGAGAAGAGAGGAGTGATGACAGACCAACCACCTATTGTTTCTTTTATAATAGTAAAGATTAGACACAACAAAAATTGCTATGACTTTTAGCTAACCCCTGCCTAGAAAATAATGAAAAAGGAGCAAAAAGGACTCAGAGAGCCGGCCTCCGTAGTAATCTGTAACCACTGGCGACTAGACTAATCAACTATCAAGTGCCGTTAATAATGATCGGCGTTGCGTTTGCGTGCGCATGACACTGCGGAGATTGAAGGAGAAACACAGGGAAAAGAAGCAGACAAAAAAGGCTCCGGAAAGCAACGCGCCCCCTTCCCTTCCCTTCCCATCCTAATCTCGTAATTATGCCGGTAGCGTCACCAGCCGTCACTGTAGCACTGCCGCCGTAGCCTAATGGCCTAGCTAGCCTCGGCCACGCAGTCGCAGCGGCAGCGAGCAAGCAAGCGGAGACACTCAGACAGCAGCAAGAAGAAATTCTTTATCTTTGCTAGAAAAAGGAGAGATTTTTTTCCCTTCTTCTTCTTGTTGGTGTTGGTGGTGGTTCGTTTCTTTCCTCTCTTCCCTTTCCTTTTTCTGTTGGGGTTGGCAGGAATCAAGAAGCGAGACGCTCCTCTTCACAGGTTGGTTTGCTTATCTCTTGTTGCCTTGGGCTTTTCTTGGTTTCTTCTTGGAGTCTGGTTCGATCTGACGACGGGTTCGTGGCGATGGGGTTTGGTCGATCTTGCGCGGCGAATTACCCAATACGTTTCTCTCCGTATTAGATGCAATTTGGTTAAGAACTAGCCAATTAGGAATGCCGGATTTAGATTATTTAATGGGTTTTTTAGTTAATCAGGTCTAAATTCGGTTTCTGGGTTTCATGTTCGTAGGGTTGATTAGTTGTAGATTATTTAGATGTTTCTTTGAATTACTGCGGCATTGCGTTGATTGGGCGAGCCGAATCGATCCTTCGTAATCCTGTTGTTCTTGTTGTCCTTGGCTGTTTTATTGCCTCCACTCCCATTGCTCCAGTACTAGCGAGCTGTGAGCAGAATCCTTTTTTGTGTGTGTGTGTGTGGGGTTGCATTGATCACGTTCGTATGATTGTTGCCGCGAACGCGACCGTTCTGTTTATTGCTTCCCTTTAATCCGAGACTTTGTGTTCTTGTGCAGGACTGGGAGTACAGCACTATTAATTTCCTCTTTATCTGCTGAAGCAAGAGTATATCAAGGGTTGCAGAGGGGGGACAGCGAATGGGCAGAAGCTGTTCTCAACTCTGAACATAGCTTCACTCATAGCTTGCTTGATACACTTATATTGGAGGTATGTGTTTCTTTGCGTCATCATCGTTAGATGTTCTGTTCCTATTGTTAAGGGAGCAAGATATGATCCTTTCCCCCCTTATAAATTTGCAATGGTAATGTAGTTCCTAGGTGCATCTTTGCTTCTTGATGTGCATGCAGGCATGTATAAGAACCAGCTCCAGGAGCTTGCTCAGAGGAGCTGCTTCAACTTGCCGTCCTATGCGTGCATCCGAGAGGGGCCGGATCATGCGCCCCGGTTTAAGGCCACAGTTAATTTCAATGGAGAAACGTTTGAGAGCCCGGCATTTTGTTCCACCTTGCGGCAGGCGGAGCATGCGGCAGCTGAGGTTGCGCTCAATGAGCTGTCGAAGAAGGGGCCTTCATCGTCACTTGCTGCAAAAGTTCTGGTCAGTTGTGTTGATGCTTCTTCTCATGTGCATTATGATACAGAAATCAGTTACGTCTCTTGTATGGAGAATCTTTTTGTATTTCTCATCTTGAGAAATCATGC
This sequence comes from Melocanna baccifera, assembly GCA_036346265.1. Taxonomy (NCBI): domain Eukaryota; kingdom Viridiplantae; phylum Streptophyta; class Magnoliopsida; order Poales; family Poaceae; genus Melocanna; species Melocanna baccifera. The sequence goes on from CM070689.1 coordinate 25,583,746, forward strand.
GATACGTTTGAGTAACAGCCTGGGAGAGTGCTCACCTTAGATCTTGATGCAGTTCTATCTGAAATTAGCAATGTAGCATATTTTTATTTTTCTTGGACATTTTTTTGTTGATTACTAATTTTGCATGAACCAGGATTTCAGGAACACTTAAATCGTACCCTTGCTAAGTGTCCTGTCACAAGTATACTAGCTAACGGATGATCTCAGACTGCATCTTTGCCAATCATCTACTGAGAATCATGAAAAGCCTAATCATCACGCTATCACAGAAACATGCTTGTTAATACTATCACCAGTCAGATGAGCTTCGAGTCTTGAAGTCGTTCTTTCTCTCGTTAGGGCACTGGAAGGTGAAATAACAACCATCATCTGTTCTTGATTATGGGAAGTCAAGTTTTTGCAGTTTAGTTTTAATACGAAAGAAGACAATGCAATTTTCCATAGCATAAGTCATGTCAAAACCCACTAAGAGGCTACACTTTTGAATGCTTAATATTTATTAGGCAAGACTGACTGACATGATTATACATCATCCCATTTCTTCTTTCCTATAAAAGTGTTTAGTTTAATTCGTATGCTTCATTATGACAAGTCGTTTGAATTCTTATGCTTCATTATGACAAGTCGTACTTGCTTAATACTATTATCATAGTTTTTACACGTTCCATCTACAGTATTGTACAACTTGTAGTAATTGTTCTGCGGATGGACATTGTGAAATGCCCTGATGTAAATAGTAAGCCAACCTTTCCGTCGGTCAAAGGACAATAAATTTCATCTGCACTGTAGATCTATCTAAGATACTTCCAATGGCAGAATACATTAAAAGTTCAATGTTTTGACAATTCCCACTGCAATAAGTCAAGGCCAACTAGTATTATTTATGATGGATTGGTTGGGAAGGTTCAATTATTTTATGATGTTTGATGTTGACTTGCCAGTTGTCCCATACTCGTTGCCTTCTTTAACAGTAAAAGCAAATCCAAGTAGATGAAATGTCAAGCTGGCATGTTTGTGATTTTCTCCCATGCACATCTTTACCATGTTCATTGATGTCATCTAGATTTCAGCATTTGAACTGCACATTAGATAAACGTTGTGCTCGCTACTACTTTAATTTGTTAGGTATAAGCTACGTTATGCATTTTGCTTTATATTGCAATTGTAGTGGGCACATGTTTGACGAGGTAAGCTCTTAGGAAAGGTCACTGAAGCTGAGGGGCTAACGCTGTTTTGCTCCACAGGATGAAACCGGGATTTACAAGAACCTACTTCAAGAAACTGCTCATCGAGCTGGTTTAAAACTGCCTGTGTACACTACTATTCGGTCTGGGCCAGGTCATACACCGGTGTTCACGTGTACAGTGGAGTTGGCAGGAATGACCTTTACTGGTAATCCTGGCAAGACCAAGAAGCAAGCTCAAAAACATGCTGCGATGGCTGCCTGGTCTGAATTGAAGCAATGTGAGTAGCTTCTCGCTTCTTTACCACCTTCGGTTTCTTACTGCTTGATTCATTGCATAGATTGTTCGAACCTTTAGTTCAGCTGGTAGGTTTTGTCCCCTCTCTTACTTGCTCTCGCTCTCTCGTTTTGGACTGTATCGAGTCATCTGACTTGTACAACAATGGACCTAATTGCTAAGTGCTTTCTTGGAGGAATCACAGGAAAGACCATCATGTCTGCTAGTTGATGCATTTGGCTTTATTAACCCATCCAGAGTGCATTGCGACATTCCCTATTAATTGCATTGCATCAATTTCACTCAACTTGTTCATGACCATTCAGATTTATTGTGCCTAACAGTGCCCCGAGTAGTTGAGCCATCATCCTCTTCTTGTCCACCCAATCATGATGATGAGGAGCAGGAACAGGTCATAGTTGCTCGTGCTCTTGCAAGTTTGAACCAGACAAATAGAGGCAAGACACCACATCAAAAGGAAAAGCAACAAAGCAATAACCGTCAGCCATCTTGGAGATCTTATCCTAAATCAAATGCACCATTTTATCGATCGCATTTACAAAATCAGACTTATCCAAATGTCTCACCAGAGCAGGCAATGTACCATATGTGGCACCATGTGCAAGCAGCACAGCAGAAGCCTCAGTATTCGATGGTGCCAACAATGGGCAATTCAAGGTTTCCACCACCACCAACTATACTCTCCATGTACCCTCCACCTAGAGGGCAATTCAGCACGCCAGCCAGCCAAGATGCTTTAGGTCTTCTTCCCTGTTTTCCTGAAGCTGCTGCTGTCCTTCCACTGTACTTCTCGCCTTACCCTGCCTCCTATGCACCAAGAAGTCCATTGCCAGTGACTGTTCACAAAATTCATGAGAACAGGCAAGGGTGTAGTGAAACAGTTGAGCTTCCTGATGCTGCGGTCTTCTCCCAATACACCGCTTCAGATTCCTCTAGTACATCAGAAAATGTTGGTCCAGGTAAGGTTCAAGAACTGCCTAAAAACATTAAAGAGGACTGTACTGAGAGTAGTGCTGCCTCGGAGGAGGAAAACAAAGCTCTGCAGACTTCCTCGTGCTCCACCACACATTCACCATCACAGAAATTGGAATCAAAACAAGATAAAGAAATTATGGGCAGTCAGCAGGTGGAGTCAAAGAATCCCACAGAACAACCACCAAAGTCGTCGCCATCCTGGGTTAGTCCTTCTGTTCTGCACAAACCTGTCCAGCAACAGCATTATTCTAGTTCCATTCAGCATGGCGAGCCTATCCACAGAAATAGTCTTCCTCAAATTAGTGTGCCTACGTCACATGAGTTCTGGTCTCCCCGCTTGCAAGCTCCGCCAAGATTTCGAACTGCAACTCCTATAAATTCACCAGGTTCATTATACCAGCAGCGGCCTCCTTGGTTGGCTGCCCCTGTTACAGTCAGAACTGCTGTCCCTGTGTGCTCAGCTAGGCCAAATGTGGTGAACTCTACTGCTGGAGCAGCTCAAGCACGACCCATTGTTACGATCCTCAAGGCCCCATCTAGGAAAGAACCTGAAGCTCACAGGAATACCGGACAAGAAGATCCGAGCAGCGCAACAACAGCGAGTTCTGAACTCATTAAGCTCCATATTTGAGCCGCAGTTTTGCTTTATGCTGTGCTTTAGTTAGGGCTGGGACTCGTCAGGTTCTCAGTTTTGGTTGTTTGGTGTTTAGTTAGATTGACCGAAGAAAATCTCAAAAGAGGGGCCATGCCTGCTATTTTTCACGCATGTTGGATTTTCAGCACACCACTTTATTATTAAGAAAAACGTATGAGAACGATATTATACAGGATGCAAATTTCCCCTGTGCGATTGAGATGCCAAATTAAGCATCCTTATCTTTTTGTTCTGTTTTTTGTTGATAAAATGCTACTGGAATTCTGCTGGGGATTCGGTGGTGCATTCTGATTCGGTCTGCTGCCACTTGGTGTTCCAACCTGAATGTCTGATGCTGTGTGCACACATGGACGGGCAAGCTCGCAGCAGCCGTGCTAGATTTGTCGTCGTTCCAGAGTTGCGCTGCAGGTACAGTAACTCCGTTGGCTGAAGCTGACTGCTCAGGAGAGAAGTATCCCTGAACTGCCCTCCCTGCTCACGCGCTGTCGATCAAGTTGGATTTGTGCCTCCAATTGCTGTCTCAAGACATGGTTGCTTTTGCCAAAATGAGGCACCGCAGAGCGCGGAGGACATGTTCCCTCAGAGCTTCATGCTGCTGCTACCTGTGATCCTCGGCCGTGCAATGGGCTGTTTACTGTGGTGCAGGTCCATGGCATGGCCAACAGGTCAAGTTCCAGACACAGGAACAAAAAACAACAACAGGCATGCATTATTAACTTCTTATAATTTAGCAACCCCTTCTAATCTGCCCCCGTTATACACAATATTGGAACCAAGGATAGAAATCTCGGTACCGAAGAAATTCCCGCCCGGCGGCCGGAAACAGTAACCGGCCAGTTACCGAAAAAAGATAGAAATTCAAATATCAAAATTTTAATTTAGACTGTTTTAAAATCGGTAACCGTTCCGGAAAAAACAAAAAACCCGATAAATCTTAGCACAATTTAGGAAGTGTATTATGCAGTTATAAATATAAATTTACATTTGAAAATTTTTGACCGATTTTTTTTGCTACCGGTTTCCACCATTTTCTCTAGATACCGCCGGTTTTTCTATCCCTTATCGGGACCATCGGTTCCGTTCCCAGGATACATCACTTTAAACCGCTATACAAGTTTAACCACCATGTCACTGTATGTACCAGGAGGTCAGACCGACCTCCATTCGAGCTAAGTTACTGCTAACGCACAACAGTGCGCGCGCTGAGAATACATGGGGACGCATCTGCATCTGGGGTTTCCCCTGCTTCCAGCCTACAAACGTGTCCCCCAAAAGCACGCCTGATGGCAAGGGCATCAGGTCACCCTCGCCTTCTCCTTCCCTACCACAAATGTTGACCCTTTGATGAAGAACACTCATTTTGATCTAAAACTAGTTTCTATTTTTTTTACTATTTAATAATTCTATCTTTTTCTGATTTTTTTAGATTTTTTGAGCATTTTTTGTCTTTTTTGTCTTGTATTCCTTTGTATTGTCCGTCATGTTATCCGTGAGGGACTGACGCCTCCTCTCGGAAGAGCTCAGGGTGGGAGAATTCTCGAGTGCTGGACCCCTTGATGAAGAACGCTTTGATAGCGTCATGTTCTGAAGCCACCAAAAATGCAGATTTGCAGATTAGCAAGATCGCACGGTGATGATTCCTACAGAGGGAAAAACACGCCTGTATTTCCTTTTCAAGGGAGCTAACAAAAACCCAAAATGAGGCAATGGAGGATGGCAGTTCTATTAGCACCAAAAATGGAAATTTTGGAAGAACAGCAAAGGTGTAGGGCACAGCTAATTAACCAACCTTCTTGTCTTTCCTGACCTGTCTCTCACGCTCATCATACTCTTGATTCTCTTTCTCCACTACTAGACGAATAGGGGTGTCGCACCTCCTAGACAGCTCTTAGGTAGTTCTGTTATGAATATTATGTGTATATTGAAGAGTCTAAGGGGCCATATATATAGGAAGTACAGAAAGATATATATCATATAGAGATAAGGTATATACGGAATAGAATACAAACTCGATATCTTAATACAGACTCTATCTCCTTAATAAGTTCAAGACTTCACAAACCAATCAAAACGGGAACAAGGGAGACACGTGAGAGGCCGCTTTCTGTTCGTCCCAGCTTCCATAGCCGAGTTCGTGCACCGTGCATAACTGTACAGCAGCAAGGCAACGATAGCTTATTAATCATGTTAAATAGTTGGACTGTTCGGCAACAATTGTGGCACAGCATACCGTAATGCGGTCGCATTCTTCATTATACAACTTCCCTTTTATTCTGCCCATACTGAATTTTCAACTCTAACCATGGGTTTTTTTTTTTATAGCGGTCCAACATTTTTCACAATGGCTTTCATAATCTCATCCTTTCGGGAGATCCTTGCTTCTCCTCTCTTAGTGTTCTTGATAATTCGGTCATAATCTAATGGAATGAAGACATGCCATATGGATTAGTCAAAATGGACCTTGCAGGCAATCATTTCTTAGCTCGTCGTGTAGGCAACACTTGGTTAGGGCAAGTTATGAATAAGATTGGGTACACATATCAAATAGGTACAAAGAACAAGAAGATAAAAAAGAAAAAAAGAAAAAAAAAGGTTTAGAGTTCAGAAAAACACCATTCAACTCCTTGTATTTTTCCCTGAAAACTTTAGCATAGCGCTGAACTTCCTCTTCTGTTTTCCCCTCCATTTCAGAGGCTACACTCTCTATGTCGTTGCGTCCATATTTCTCACAAGCTCGAAGGAACGTATTAAAGTCCCTCGTCGTCCATGTTGAAAAACCCTGGGATTTGCACAATGCAAGACCAAATTAAATTAAAAAGCAATCTGCATAAGCAGGCAGATATTCAATAACAGGAACAGCAAGTCCAAGTATAGCTTTTGGTACGTCCAGACCTCTTCCAACAGTTGATCCTTCTCTTCCTGCTCCTCTGCAGTCAAAGGCTCCAGTTGATCTAAATGTGAAGCAAGAATGTCATCAGCATAATCAGCTACTTTCTGCAGTACAACTGAGATTCAGGAGTTGGTAATACCTTCATCATCACCATCACCAATCGTATCCTTTTTCTGATTTGCTTGCTGATTAAAATTTGTAAAGGTAAACGTTAGGATAAAGAATCATGAAAGCTTTCAATCCAATATAGTAGCATATACACATACTCTATGTTAGACCATGTGACCAGGTCTATTTTAGGTGATGAATAATTGACAACGTTGGTTATATACAATGGCATATATCTAAATTTCCCAATAATTATTTGAGCACTGGGAAACTAAGGCCCCAGATATTCTACATCACCATGGAAATGCCATATTAAAGATATCCATCATATGGTATCTCTCATGTTTCTGACATATGTAAAAAGGAAGTTATGAGACAGAACTGATTACTCATTGCACAGAAAGACAGGCACCCCAGTGTAGGTGAAATTTAAAATACAGTTCTAGTTGAGAAATTACCACAAGGTATTTAACTTCCTTTTCATACAATTCATTGAGCCTCTGAGTGTTGAAGAACTGGAAATCATGCCTGACATAAACAAAACCAAGATGAACTGAGAACACTGCTCCAATCACCAAGGTGGAACAAGAGATTGAAAATTAAGTTTCATCAAGTGACAAATGACTAGCTGGAAAAACTTACAAGTGTGGCATTCGCGGAATTCGTGGTTCCCTAGGTTTTGATGGTTGATGGTGCACCTTGGCGAAGTGCTTGCTTAAAGTAATCAGACTCAGAGTAGCTGCAGAAACAAATTAACCAAAATTAGCATGATCAAAGTAAATAATTAAAAGTTACTATAACACATAAATATCAAACATACTTCCGCTTCCTTTCTCTTCTGGGTGGTTCTATCCAGTTATCAGTGACCAGCTTCTTGAAACCAAGCTTGTTTTCCTCCTTCAGAAAATGATGATTATCGTAGATTTGGGTTAAATATGGCAGAATATTTTACTAATATCAAACAGATGACGATAATTGAACTAAACTTCAGACATGCAGTAAACAAAAGAACATAGCATTGGTTCATTACCTTCTCGTCATCAAGATCATACAGTTCAGCAGCTGCAGAAAAACACAAAATGAATGAGCTGAGTTAAAATACAATACATTCCATAAACCATCACAGCCATGTGGGTGATTATCTGGAGAAAACACACTGTTTGGTGCAAACACATTTAACCATAATCTTAACAGGTCTAGAAAACTCTCAAAAAATTTAGTAGATAAGGTGGCATAATGCAACGTAATCAGATTTCATACTGAAACTGAAGTCTGCAGAAGTACATGAGTTTCAATTTTCAGTGAATTTTTTATCTGGTTGAAAATCATTCCAGTCTGCATATATTAACATTATTTACAGCTATTAACAACCAATCAGACCAAACTTAATACATTTTACACTAAACCTAGAAATTGCACATGCGTGCGCACGCGCACACACACACATTAAATTTAAATTTTATCTTCTTGAGACAACTCGTGCTCTCATGCTTGCTTTTGCTGTTTCACCACACTTCTGAGCTGGGGCTGTTTCTACTGCTACTTTTCTGATCAACATTCAACCCCCCTCTGCTCTTCAGGGTGGGATCCCAGTTGAGTGCCTCTGTGGCAAGACTCTTCATTATTCCAATCTTCGTCTCTTTGAGTGTGTGTACTATGTTTTCCTTGCACCTCGTGAGCGTCCCAAGCTGACCACTTAGTCTATTGAGTGCGTTTTTGTGGGCTATAGTGCTGAACACAAGGGATATCGTTGTTGGGATCTTATTGGCCGACAGATGCGGATTTTTGAGATATTACTTTTGATGAGTCTCATCCTTTTTATTCCCGCCCTTCTGCTTCCTCCACTTTAATATCTCTTGTCGAGCCACTTTCTTTCTTGACTTTTCTTTCTATCCCCATAGTCACCACTCCAATATAGCTTTTGATCTCCCCGGTGCCTCTTTCTCAGTTAGCACCTTCACTACTACCACCCTCTGCCGAGGTTACTCCTGACCTTGTTTCTTCTTACCCTCTCTATTATACTCGTCGCCCGCGAGTTGAGGATTCTTCTGTTGTGCCCTCTCTTTCTGATGGGTCATCCTCTTCGGCCTCTTCTCCTCGCTATGCTTTTCGCGATCGCCAATCTATTCGGTCTCCTGAGCGTTTTGGTTTTGCTGCTACTGCTCTTGCCGAACCGACTTCGTACCATGATGCTGTTGTTTATTAGGAGTGGTAGAGGAGATTGCTGCTCTTGAGCGTACTGACACGTGGGATTTTGTTCCTCTTTCTGCACGTGTTACTCCTATCACGTGTAAGTAGGTCTTTAAGGTTAAGACTTGCTCTAATGGTTCTCTTGAGTGCTACAAGGCTTGTCTTGTAGCGTGTGATTTTCAGAATGAGCATGGTCGTGACTGCGATGAGACCTTTGCTCCTGTCGCTCACATGACCACCGTTTGCACTCTTCTTGCTGTGGCCTCTATTCGACAGTGGTCTGTCTCGCATTTAGACTTCAAGAATGCATTTCTCAATGGTGAGTTGCGTGAGAAGGTCTACATATAGCCGCCCCCTAGGTATTCTGTTCCTGAGGGTATGGTTTGTCGCCTTCGTTAATCACTCTATGGCCTCAAGCAAGCTCCTCATGCTTGGTTTAATCGTTTCTCTTCTGTTGTCACTGCAGCTGGTTTCTCTGCTCGTGCTTATGATCTTGCTCTTTTTATTTACACTTCACCTCGTGATCGGACGCTTCTCCTTTTGTATGTTGATGATATAATTATTACTGGAGATGATTTTTAGTACACCACTTTTGTCAAGGAGCATCTTCATGAGTAGTTTTTTATGTCTGATTTGGGTTCTCTTCACTATTTTCTTGGAATTGAGGTTATTTCTACTTCTAAGGGTTTCTGTCTCAAGAAAAGTATATCTAAGATCTTCTTAATCGTGTCTCTCTTACTGATCAGCGCACATCTAAGACTCCCATGGAGCTTAATGTTCATCTTCGTCCCACTAATGGTAAACCTTTTACCAATTCTACTCGCTATCGTCACCTTATTGAGAGTCTTGTTTAACTTGGTACCATTGTCCTGATATTTCATACCCTGTGCATATCTTGAGTCAGTTTGTTTCTGCTCCCACTCAGCTCCACTATAGTCATCTTTTTCGTGTTCTACGACACCTTCATGAAACTATCTCTCGTCATCTCTTTTTTTATCGCTCCAACTCTTTACAGCTCCAAGTATATTCTGATACTACTTGGGCTAGTGATTCCTCTGATCGTCAGTCTCTTTCTACTTATTGCGTTTTTCTTGGTGGTTCTCTCATTGCTTAGAAGACTAAGAAACAAATAGCAGTTTCTTGCTTGAGTGTTGAGGCTGAGTTGCGAGCTATAGTTTTGTTGATTGCGGAAGTTACTTGGCTACAGTGGTTATTTGAGGATTTTGGTGCTTCTGTATCTGCACCGACTCCTCTTTTATTTGACAGCTGGTGTACCGAATCTTGACATGGTTGAGAGTGTAGATCATGAGAAGGTATATGATCAATTTAATCTATTGTTGCGGTTTCAACTGCATTTCTTCCTAGTTTCATGAAATAGTACTCCCTCCTTTGATTTTTGTAGGGTGCTGTTTGACTAGGCACGTCTCCAAAATCAAAGTTTGAGAGTTAATATATTTTAGATATATTGTTAATAACTACAAAATCGTAATCATATGAAAGTACATTCAAATATAAATCTAACCGTACCACTTCTGTGTCACCAAACCTATATGTTGCTGATCTAATTGCTGATCAGACATTAAAATTTTGAATATCTAAATACGTAGGCGCCTTATAAAAGTCAAACAGTGGGAGTAACATTTAAGGCACTCGTCAGTTGCCTCATTTTAGTTATTTCCGGCTGGATTTACCCTTTCATAATGCAATATTTTGTTGTATCACTTAGGACTTAGTTAGGAAAGAATCGTTGCACTGTGATTGCATTTGTCATATTGTCAGATCAGATTCTCAGTCATGAATCTGTAAACAAATTGAACATAATATTTGCTCTTTCAGATTGCTAATCGTGGGTGGTAGCTGACTTGGGGTGGAAACCGCTTAAGGTCTTGGTCCAAGTTAACACCAGTGGCAGAGAATGTGGGTACTCTAATTTCCTTTTCAATACAATTATGAACTTGATTTCTAATATCGATGGAATCTCTGAACGTCACTGCTTTGGGCTTGTTATGGACTTTCTTAATGTTAGAACCTGTGGTCCTTACTTTGTAGTGTTAAGCATTGATACAGATTGAATCATTTTTTCGACCTTTCCTTTGGATTTATATATTATCATTTTGCTGTATGACAGCATATCATTCCTGACCACGAGTATTGCCAGAACCTGTTGTTCTGATTCTCTGTAACTGTTTTGCAGCAAAATTTGGAGTAGATCCTCTCAGGATGTGTAGAATGAGCAAAGCATGTCAAATTAAGCTGCCCGAATCTTGTGTTTTCTGGTTTGATGACAATTGGGATGCTTGATTACTCCTCAACTCCAGAGAATTTCAAGGTTATAATCTGAGACACAACCTTAGTTGGACTGATAATGCTTCATGGGGCTGATATTTATTTCATTTGTTGAGTGCCTAGACACTGGCTAATTGCCGGAAAGAGGTATTCAAGGAGCTTGGTATACCAGAACGGCAGTGCGAGCTGTCAATGGGCATGTCTGCTGATTTTGAGCAAGCGGAAAGGAACAGAATACAAAAAGAGAACTAAGAGATTTGAATGTTTTTTTTTCGATAAGGGAAATTTTATTAAATTTTAAGGTTTTAACATCGAGAAGATACAAGATCCTGAAAACAATTCCTGGCCTCTGCATAACCAGGATGCACACAACCAAAAGAACAAAAAAGTACAAGCACTGTAATGACAAAAGGGCTAAAAAGTATAAGCACTCTAATGACAACCAATCCGCAGACTAGACCGCCACCCATGAGCCTGAGAAAAAAACTCCTTGGCCACCCGTGTCAATTGTTGAGATGCCGCTGCTACCAAATCCTGTGAAGATGGCGTTTGAAGTATAGTCCAGGTACGCAACCAATGAATGACTGAGTAGATAACATGAAAAGGGGAAACGTTATGTTTTTTTTGGAATATCATATCATTCCTGCATAGCCAAAGTGACCAACAAGTAGCAGCCGCCCCTAGAAAGAGCAAATGCTTCAAATCTTTCCCAACACCCCCTAACCAAGAACCAAACAAATGAGGCACATTACGAGGTGGAGAAAAACCTGAAGCTCTCTTAAGATAGACCAAACAGAGCGAGCAAAAAGACAATCAAAGAACAAATGTTGAATTGTTTCGTCCTTAGGACAAAAGCAACACGACTTGCTATCTTGCCAAGTACGTTTGGCGAGATTATCTTTCGTCAGCACTACCCCTCTACGTAAATACCAAAGAAAAATTTTGATTTTCAAAGGAGCTTTTAACTTCTATATCCGCTTATTCAAGTTAGGAACATCAACATGAATCAAGGCCTGGTAATGTGATTGCACCGAGAACTGTCCGTTTTGGTGAAGGTTCCAGCGAAATTCATCAGGTTCCTGACTCAAAACAATATCAGCAATACGTGAAAGTAATTCATTCCACGATGCTAACTTATGTCCACTTAGATCTCTCCGCCAAGAGAGATTTGGGGGTGAGGTGCTGAGAGCTTCTGCTACAGTAACCTGCTTGTATCGGGCTATATTATATAGTCTAGGGTACTGTTCTCGCAGGGTTGTCGGACTTAACCACTTGTCCTCCTAGAAACTAATTTGTGATCCATCTTTGACTATGAAGGAGCCGAATCGGAGAAACTCTCCCTTCACCTTCATAAGACTCGCCCAAAAGTGTGAGTCCCCAAATCTCCACTGTGCTTGTGAAAGCGGTTTGGACTGAAGGTATTTATTCCGTAAAATATGTTGCTAAGTGCCATCAGTTGTCAATAATTTAAAGAGCCATTTACTGAAAAGGGCATTATTCTTAATATCCAAATCATGAATTCCTTGGCCCCCTTGGCTTTTAGGTTGGCACAGAATATTCCATTTAGCAAGGTGGTACTTTCGTTTCTGGTCATCGCTCTGCCAAAAAAAATCGAGAGCGGAAATAATCGAGTTTCCGAAGTACCCCTTTTGGAATTGCGAAGAAAGACATCATGTACATGGGTTTCTACAGATTAATCATATGTTTGTTTTTGTGTTTCTACAGATTGAAATGGGCACTACAAATGTTAGAATAGGATCAACCATATCTGGTGCAAGAGAACACCCAAAGAACTAGGATTATTATGCATTCAGGTTTTGTTGCGACATTGTATGCGTAGAATATGTACGATTCTCCTCTAACAGTTGCAATACTGACAATAAATGTGTGCCCATTTCCTGCAAACTTTTGACATTTTACACCATGTGCCACGGTAAGGATTTTTATTTTTTTTTGGCCATGGTGCTTCGTTTTGTTTTAAAACATTCAGACAGCACAGAAATTCCAATTTAAGTCATGGTTCTTTTGATGTATCCGCCTGACTCATCCTTAGCTTCCCAATAGTCTCTACATCAAGTACTCGTACGTATGTACTTAAATAGTTGTGAACTTGTGATCAGCAAGCATCTTAGCAGCTTAAAAAGTAATTAACATTTTTATGATATTGTAACCGTATCTACTTCCAACCTTCCATTATACCTTGGTGACATCAAACCGTACTTGGCATCCATCTTTGTTCTGTCCTCCTGTACTTCCAGTTGATTCATCATTCATCTTTAGCCTCTTCGATATAAAGTTACTAACTTCGATATAAAGGCTTCAGATATCTTTCAGTTTCAGTTGGTATATCAGAAAAGTTACTAACTTGGACCATCCTTTAAGTCTGAAGAGACTTCTCGCATATCTATGCTTTGCAATCAGTGCCCGTGCAAGCAGCACAGGGCATGGGGAAAACTATTATAGAGTCGATCCCCACGTGGGAACTGCCCCTATCACCGTGCGATCGTGATTTCACGAATCTCAAAGCATGATTGAACGATGATGGGGGCAATCCTCATGGAAGTGCTTTCCACAAATCATAGGCCCAGCCCCCTAAGAGCCACTTTAGTTCTTCACTCGTCTAAAAGGCGTAGTTAACCTTGTAGCCGATTGATAGATGCTCAGCAATCAGAAAGATGAGGGAAACCAAAAGGAGAGAAGAATAATTCCCTGCATGACAATCTTCAACTTTAATGCATTTGACTTCTACTTGGAATCTAACTGTTATAAGCATCCTCTCCTTGATGGCCTCGTGTCAGTGACCAGTTGTTCTTGCTGTAGCAAAGTGATTCATCTTTGTATTCGTGATTTATCAGCAACAGAAGCTATGTTCCTCGCGAGATGGTGATATCAAATTTATAGAGCTCACCCGCCACATGCAAGTGACTGAGACAACTTAGGTGCCACAATATTAGCCGGAGTCCTGTCTATTATTGGTACCACCTAAATGTTAGCTGGTTGGCTAAACTGAGGTGAGAGGCGAGACTACTAAGGGCTATTTTAGTTTCTACCATCTTTGCTGTCTTCATTGCCTTAGTCCTCATAATAGACATAGTGGCCTTGATTCACAGACTTTGAAAGAGGGGATTAAGAGCGAGGATGAGCACAATCAATCATGCTTCGCGAGCCAACACACAAAATACATATAATTATAGACGCATGGCTTAACAATGATGACTTAGATTCTTTTATTTGCTTAAAGCGATATTTGCAATGACCATAATTAAAAAATTTTATGACTTAGCGTTTTTGACAAAACATGCTTTAAAGAAATTGAAATTGTGCAATATGTATAGCGGTGTAGGTTCTATCCACCTGTTAGATGATTCCATCCACCTATGCTAGATTTTGATCATTAAGCTACATCCACCTTATTAGCAACGCTATAGTACATCTCTCCATGGAAAAGCCAAAGTTGGGTTTACATCCACCTAACAATTTTTCTTCCTACCCACAAAGGTTTTGAAATAGAACTAATTCGAGCAAGATCCTATGTTCACTCTTAACCGTGGGTATGACTGTTCGAATGGTTTATACTCTGCAGAGACTGTACATATTTATCCACAAGAGACAATCGACCCAATGGCCCTACACGATTCATTGGTCATATAAATCAAGAGATCATCATATAGCTTTTCGTAGCTACCTCGCCCTATTGCCAGTCCATCCTATATGAGCTTGTCCCACGAGTAGCGAGTCTCATAAGTTGTGCGAGATGTCATACCCCAACACCTAGACCAGCTGGACAGGTCTAGTGCAGTGGGTACATAGTCACTTTAAAAGGTGTCCTATTCATGCCGGACATTTGGTCCGCTCATGCACTACTTTACTTCCCCATTGATGGAATGACTCTGAGGTCTGATAACCCTACTTGGCCCAATTGCACTTTTCAGACTTGTGGTTGCACTGTTTTACATGAGGAGTTCATCACAAGATTAAATCCTTAATTCGTTTGAACGGTTCATACTACAAACCGCAATTTCTTGTGCGACATCGGCACCAACCTCTCTTACCATCCGCTCAGATGGTTATAGCAAGTTTTTAGGGTTTTGAGAAGCATAAACTAAATTATCACAAATTACCAGCCACTTACATCCCGTAACAGTCCCAAAACCACTATTCATGTTTAAAAATTGATGATCAGGGCAAACTAGTGCCATGGACTTAGACACAACCTCTACACTGTGTTTAACTTGACTTATAGCTAACAAGATTAGTATAGAACTACCTAGGGTGACAAGGTTCATAGATGTTCAATTATCAAGGATGGAGTATTATGTTACTAGATTGACAAGTGGATGTTTAGCTATCTTACGAGCAACATATGTCTGCATAGAAAGTAAGGCATGCAGTTTTGCTAATTTAATCGAACATAATTTCACATGAAACATAGGCTCAAAATGCTGACTCGCCTAAATCAAAAGCTTGGGGTTCTTGAGGGTCTTGCGCTACTTCAACCCGAGACTCGTTCGCACCTTCAAACTCTACTTGGGAGAATGTACCGAAATATGAACCGCAAAAGAGCAAACACCAATAAATACCAAATAAAAAATTCAGCTAAACTCCAAATTGAACAAAACTAGCACCAATAGATAGATCTCGATTTTAGAAAAATTTATAAACAAGTTTCAATAAATTTGGAGCTACGACGAGAGACAATGAGCTTCTCAAAAATTTTATTCTCAGGAAAATCCCCAAAAATATCAGAGGAGAGAGGAATGTCTCTCTGATAGGTGGGCCTAGGAATTTTAAATAATTTTTGAATTATCTTGTTGTCTTTAGCCTCAGTGAATGACAGGTGGGTCCTCGGATTATTTAAATAAAAGATAAGGATTCTTTAATGTTATAGGCCAGAGACTGACATGTGGGGCCTTTTTACTGTGCGTACAATAGATGGGCCCATATGTCAATGGCCTGGGTTTTGAAATCAATTTTAACAAAAATTTAAAAGGAAGTGGGGCCCACTGTTAGTGTCTAACTAATAGCTAAACAAGACCAGCATTAGGTTAACTAATTATGAACAATAATCTAACTATGCTGCTACAATCTTCCTCCTTGCCAAGAGGCCGACGAAGCCTGCTAGCGGCGAGGGTGGCCACGGCGGCTCAGTAACGTTAGCAAAATAGGTCCCACGTCAGACGCGCACCCCTAGGAGAAGAA
Source organism: Melocanna baccifera (assembly GCA_036346265.1). Lineage (NCBI taxonomy): Eukaryota > Viridiplantae > Streptophyta > Magnoliopsida > Poales > Poaceae > Melocanna > Melocanna baccifera. Next base: position 25,599,530 of record CM070689.1, read on the forward strand.
ACGTGGCTGGATTTGGACCCCTAGATCGCTGGTGGCGAGTTTAGCGACGGTGGAACAGGGGACGGTGCGATCCAGCAGAGCAAGGCGTTAGAATTCAATTAACAACCAGGGGAGCATCTACGGACGATTAGGTACTCACCGAGGCTTAGGCGGTGGTCGGGATGGAGCTGAAGGGGCTGGTGACGGAGATGGCCTCGGCGGTGAGGTGACTCACGTGGGTAGCGCACCGGAGGGGGAGAGGAAGGCCGGCATGGCTAGAGTCGACTTTGGGACGTCCCAGAGGAGCTCCACATGTGGCTAATTGGACCAAGACATAGTAAAGCACAGGGACAGTGGAGCACTGGAGTTGGGGAAGGCAGTGGTCACCGGTGGCCTATAGGGGGAGAGAGAGAGAGCAATTAGAGGAGGGACAAGGGAGTAGTGGTGGTCTCAGGGAGAAGCTCAAGAGGTCCTGAGGTCCATCGAGGGGAGCTGGTGATGGAGACTACCGAAGGAAGAGCGAGCGGCAGAGGCGACAGGAGTGAGGCACTAGCCTGGGGGATGCAAAGGGAAGCTGAGTGAAGGTGGTGAAGAGCAAGGGCTTGGGCGGCCTTCTTATAGGTAGACGGGGGAGAGGTTGGCACCGAGGAGCCTCGGGCAGCGGTGCATCAGTCATGTGGGTGGTGCCAGCTTCAAGTGGCTGCAATGTAGGGCGCGACAGCCGAAGCTCACCACAGTAGTACGGAATGACGGAAAGTACCATGGTGTGTCATGGCGCGGGGGAGTGGTCGGCCGAGAGGCATGGCAAGATGGAGACAACGTGGGGGAGGCGGAGACTGGGGAGTGGTGCTGTCGCGGCAGAGCATGCCTTGACACGGCGGTCACAGTGGGAGAAATGGAAGACGAGGGACGTTGCCATGGCCGGATGCTGGTAGTGGGCTTCGGCCCGGTGGTCGCAAGGGGGAAGTCAGCTAGGAAACAGGGGAGAGAGGCACGAGAGCCAAGGCAGGCGCAGTGGTCCGAGCAGCGTCATCATCCTTTGGCCGAGTGGAGGAGAGGGCGCGGTCTACCGAGGCTGGCGTGAGTGCGGGGGCGCCAGACCATGGTAGAGTTGTGCACGCACGAGGGAGGCAGGAGACCAAGGTGCTACCGCGACAGGGCGGTCTTTGGCCCGACGGTCACACAACAAAGGAATTGAAGACGAGGCGTTGTCGTGGCAGAGGTGACACGGTCGGACACGGCTGTATGCGGGAGTTCATGGGTCAATGAGGAGCAGTGCTTGCTGAGGGGTGAGAATGGAAGAAGAGGGAGAAAGAGATGGGTGGAGGAAACGAGCTAGTGGCCTAGGGGGGAGTTTGATTTGCAAAGCGAAATTTGAAATTCCCACCAAATTTTGATTTTGCAATCTGGAACTCAGGTTAAAACCTTGAAGTTGAAATTAGATTTTGAAATTTTGCATTAGCACTGATACTTCCCAAAAATGGGATGTTACATTATGTTCCTTGCATGATGGTGATATCTAATTTATAGAGCTCATTCTCATGTAATATGGAGGAAATCATCATTCGCCCAATGATAAATGAATTTTTCCATGTTAGTCCAAACTCTTGTGAAATTTTCCATGCTATACTCGTTTCGCTACCATTCTTTCTCTACAATTTATGACATTCCATTCTTCCAGTGAATTGCTCAAAGAATTTGTGATCTGCCTCAGATAGCGTTCGGAATGACGATGACTTATGATTTTTTACTGTAGCTGAGTTGACTTATTTAGCATAATTAAATTTAAAAATAGAAAAAACATATTAACCCATCACGGACAATGCAAAGGAATATAGGGAAAAAAGAAAACACAAAAAAAACATATAGTACAAAAACCCATCGCCATCACTGGAAGCAAACGCCCATCGCGGATGTGAGCGCGGCCGCAATGTCGTACTATATTGTACAGCACTGAATGATCAAAGGCTTAGAGCTTGGGAGAGAAGCTTTTGCTCACAGAAGAAATTCCCAACCTTTGTGATACAAGTTGCATGGAGGTTCAGTACAATTGATCTGCCCATTGCAGTATCCATTCCATTCCTTTTTCATCAAATATGACATCTCTTTGAGAACCACTTTGCCTGGAATCCCTACCCTGTTTCAGATCAGATGCTCCTTATCCATATCAAATGCCACCCTCCCGGCCTGTGCTGAAAGATCAAGGGCAGATTTATAGTACATCGCAAAAGCGATCTCGGATCGCGGCATCGCGCGCTGTCCACATCCGGTGAGAGCTGAAGCATTCTGCTTTTGGAGATTCGCTGGAGCAGCAGGATAAGAGCAGCGTCGAGTGGCCAATGGCCATTGCTGTTCCTGGGGGGCTCCTGCGTGGCGTCAGGCTCCCCTGAATGTTGATTTGGCCCTGACGACGACGCGATACGCGGTTGATATCGCATAAACGGAACCTCACCGTACTCTCCGGGTCCAGAAACACTGCTCTTGTGCCGATGTTAAGAACCGGTAGGAATGATCTTATCTGAAATTCTGAGGCCCTGTTCGTTTCAACTTTTTTTTAGATTCAGTTTCTAGTTTCAGCTTTTTTTCACTATTCAGTAATTCGTCTTTTTCTGAATTTTTTTAGGTTTTTTTACTTTTTTCTTTTTTCCCCGTGTTCATTTACATTGTCCGTGATGGGCTAACAATTTTTTTCTATTTTTACATTTTTTAAATTTAATTATGCCGAAAAAGCCAAATCAACTACAGTAAAAAAAGGCCAGTTACAGTGAAATTTCAGCCAAAAGCCAGAAGCCATCGCTAAAACGATCACCCCCTGAATGCGAAAGTTATCGATTACGGTTTTGCGACTAATGTGAGAATCCAGGTACCGGAATGTTGATTTGCCAAGCAGGCATGTTCTTTTTGGGTTCAATTTATGGCTTCTAACTGTGGCTTATGATTTTTAGATTATTTGTGAGAGAGAGTACGGAATAACAGAAACTTACGTGCAATTTTGATCGATATAAATGAAATCGTGGTCAATATAGATAAAATCGTTACAGTGTGTACTATAATAAATTTGTAGACACGGTTTTGAAAAATCACTTTATTTAAAAACTAGTTACTGTATAAATATCGAAAAGCAGCTTTTAGAAGCTTCACTAATCTTAGCTCTGGAGTAGTAACTGCACTCAACAAAGCTAGCTTTAATAGGGTCTGTTCTTTTCAGCTTCTCAAAACGGCTTTTGGCTTTTGCTACAGTACCTAACTTTTAAACGGGGTATTTTTTTAATATAGAGTCTACAAGTTAATTATAGTACACGTTAAAAGTTCAACATCTGTACCATCCAAAATCGCAAGCGAGTATCTCTCTCTCCGTAATCTCTGTCGCAAACAGCTAAAATTTAAAATTTTCAACCATAAGTTATAAGTCGTAACTAAAAAGAACAGACCAATTTAGCGGTTGTGTTACTAGGACAAGTGGAATCACTTTAGCAGAACACAATAAAATAATATTTTGATCTCTGTTCTGCTTTGACTCTAAAATCATCATCATTTATCACTTACCAGAGTCCAATACGTATACGTATGTGCGTATGACCTTGCTCTTCCTGCTTGACATATGGACTTGCAAATGCTCTTCTTTATGGTTATCCCCGAGAAGTCCTCGCTCTCCTAAAAATCACTAATTCTAATCACAAGGCGATTAAGCTGTGAGGAGTCTGTCAACCAGCTTTAAAGCTATTCTTTAATTGTTATCTCTGATCTTCTGACAACTAGCCATATAGGTGCGGCGTCACGCCGCGTTAGTCACCATATAGAACAAAGTAAAAGAGACAAAAATTCTTAAGACGGATTTTTCTTTTTAAAAACGAGGACCTGTACGTATTTTCAAAGAAAGCGAAGGTTTTTGTGCATAAAAAGACCCTGTGCGTAATTTGAAAGAAACCGCGGGGTGTCATCACACAAAAGAAGGGGTCTCCACGAAAAAACTAAAGTTTTCAAAGGAAGCAAAGTGTTTTTTGCATAAAAAGGACCCGCACATAATTTCAAAGAAACTGTAAAAAAGACTCGTGCGTAATTTTAAAGAAATTATGGGGTGTTATTCAGAAAAAGGAGGGGCCTTCATGAAAAAATTAAGGGCCCGGTCATAATTTCGGAGGAGTGGGGGGGTTTTTTCGCCAAAAAACGTGGTTGCAGGGCTCTTTTCAAAAGAATCAAGGTCTGTACGTAAATATAGAAATTCTGGGGGCTTTTTTGCAAACTTTCCACATGACACCGGTGCTTGCCCGAGCATCCCCCAGTTATAATATATGAAATATTCACCCCAAATGGCACCCTTTTTTTCAAATGGCACTCGCTTTTGAGAGAGGCCAAACGGTACTTGCTAGACATATACATGTCTAGAATGTACTGCACTTTTAAATATCACAGCGCATAACTATGATCATGGACGAGGATGGTATAATTCATTAAAAATGGTTTTAATATGCAATTAAGACTCTACGCTATTAAGATAGTGGATCGCTTGAAGTAATACTACCCGAGTACTTTTGGTCTAAGGTTACTGCCCAAGTACCCCTAGTTGAAGGATTACTACTGACCAGCCACTACTCGGAGATCCTACAATCCAATATCTAGGCTTAACTTCAAGCAGTTTTCCGTGCGGTGAAATAGGCCACGTACGTTCCTAACTCCAATAATTGCACAATGATTTGGCCATATGCCTCCAACAACAAACGTCTCATGGTTGTTGCCACAATATTCTCCCGCTAACAAATAACTAGAGGTGTAAGCGGGCGGGCGGGCGGGGAAGCCTCCCGGCCCGCCCCCCCGCGAACCCGCCCCCCAACCTGTTTAGCCTCACGGGGGGAGATTGCCCCCATCTCGATCCCGCTGGGACCCGACTCACGGGGTCCCAGCGGGATTAAAAATTAAATTTATTGTTTAAAAATAAATTTTTGATTTTATTTGTTAATTTATAATTACTTAAGCATATTATTTTTAAAAATATAGCTTCAAAATATATATTCTAACATATAAATTCAAGTTTTAGTCTAAATATACAAGAAAAGAATACAATCTCTTATATTAAAAATAATAATCTATTATTAAATATATTTATTTTTATTTTTTATCGGGTCCCGTGGGACCATGCAGGCGAGATGACCTCCGTCCCCGCCCCGCTAGCTTCGCGGGGCCCCGCCCCGTTTCCCCCGCGGGGGGATATTACCCCGCCCGCCCCACGGGGATATTCCGCGGGCCCCGCTTCGCGGGAATTGCCACCCCTACAAATAACCAATCAACAGTTATTTGTCAAATTCTCTTGTTGACAGCAACCGCTCACTCGGCCAGATGTGAAGAATCGACAAGACGTATATTCCAGTAGGACAACTAACACCCCTTCGACGCTATTTAAGCCTTACAAGAGAAGATGAAAAAAGGGATCAATCAATAGACGAAGACATGCAAGATCAAGTGCTAGACAATGGAGGTAAGAAATAGCAAAGTTAGGGCTAGCAACATCCTTGGACGTGTGGACCTCGGTAAAGGTGTTGCTACGACTACGACGTTAATCGGGATGATCGCAAGGAGGAGACGGTTGGCCAGAGGACGATCGACTACTTCCGCTATATTGAAACGTGTTGATGGGCTGATCTCCACCTATGCCCATCCGGCCCGTTTGGCCCAACAGCCCAGAGGAGTAGGTGTCTTGTTATAACCGTGCGTGGCATGGTAATTAAGGGAAGTGTGCTAGACTGAGAAATAGGGGGTGTGTGTACCCTAGAAATGGGACACGTACCCTCTAATGAGTGTGCATTGCGCGTCTGTATATATAGCCCTTGAAATGATCTGAGAGGGGGCATTAGAGAATCCGACTGTTTGGTCTATAACCACAACAACGCGCTCTTCGTTGAATCGGCTGCTTCAACTCTACCTCCGCTGCACTGCGCGTCTGATGGTAACGATCTATGATCTCTTACTCGCATGGTTTCCCAGTTTACGTGGTGAAAAATTTTAATTTATGCTAGTGTAGTCTACCTATATCCCAACACTAAAGTATTCCAAAAGGGAAAGTTAACCCAGTAGTACCCAAAAAAAAAGCAAAAACCAGGAGAATGACATCGCCTCAGCCAATCAGGCTCAACTGGAAAATAACATCATAAATAGGAAAATTATAGCAAATAGAACTGCCATTAAGTTTAGGAACAACATACCCTCTTCACTAGGTCCAAATCTCCACCGGTGGAAAAGGTCTCCTTTCCAAGGTCATCCACCGTAACTGCTGACAGCTTCAAAAGTACCAAACCTGATGTGAAAGGGTGGCTTGGGTTGCTACAAAAACAAGTCATGGTATTCTTATATGCATTCTGAAAGAGAAATCCACTAAGAACTTTAATTACCTCTCTACATCTTCATATCTGATATGAATATTGCTGATGGACAACTTGATGTTTCCAATTATAGTGCTAATGAAAGACCCAAGCCATGATGAATTCTTCAAGGATAAAAAGTTCCAGTCAGAAATAGGAGTATGCTAAGATGGTTCATTCTCAATCACACAACAGCAGGCAAAAAATGTAGCCTAGATTGACTATCCAAACCATTCTAAAACGATATCTAAAAAAGAACAGATGGAGCAATACAATTTACTTCACGCGTACTGAATATTTCTGGGGGGCATATTAAAGATCATTTGTTGATATAAAGAACCTTTTCACAATCCTACAATCAAAATATTTACTACTACCAATTAACACGATTACCAAGAGCTTAGAAAGTCCAATTTCCAACTTAAATTAATTGCCCATTTGTAGGCTGTTAGTTTAGATTGGCATACCTAAGTCAATAAATCCTGATGCTAGCAGATATATTGCAATCATAAAAATATTTTGTAATAATTATTCGAAAGAAGCCTCTGCAGTAAATTCTGTGGGCAAATTCTAAAGAATAATTTGTAGCACTTCAAATTCCAAGCCTTCCTGTCCCAGATGCAAGGAAAAGATGTCCATGGAACAAATAGTACCGACTCAGCGATACATTTAATCCAACTGATGGTCCTCGTGCCACAATCAATTCAAACAAAATGCAAAGTATGAATTGATGTCCTATTGATAAATGATAACACAAACGTTTGAATAATGCCCAACCTATAGGTAAAATTTGATGATCTACGGGTATACTATACAAGCAAAACTTCAAAAATTCTACCGCGTAAAAAGGACCTCCTCTAGTAATAGATCACGGGATTACCACTAGACGCGCAGACTCGTAGCGGAAGTAGAGTCGATGTGGCGCGTTGATGCAGTTGTAGTCGTTCTAGCAGAGCGTCTCCTCCTTCAGGTCCTTGTGATCGTCACAAGTTGCGGATCGTCCTAGTGTTGAAGCTTTGTATCAACACCTCCAAGGTATCCACACGTACGGGGCAGGACACCACGCGCCGGAGTGCTAGCGCCGGCGGCGCGGTATTAGATGAGGAAGGTGTGGCAACTAGGGTTTCGGGAATTCCGAATTCTCACACCAACCCTATGCCACCTCCCCTCTATTTATAGGCATCCATCATAATGGGTCTCGAAATAGAGGCCCATAAGAATTCGGATCACTATCCGAATTAAGTTCCAGCTCTTTAAGTGTGCGACCCTATAGGTTCACATACACTTAGACATAACCTGAGTACTCCTACTCGTCCAATAATCGGCAGCGGCCCCTTAGCAAGACATACCGACTCCCAAGTATATGCAAAGATCATATCGGACGAACCTCAACAAAACTCATGCATTTCCCTTTACCTCACGATATCGGTTAAACTCAAGGCGAGTACGTGACATCCTTGTTTGGTTAGTTCAACTACTCTTTCTCGAATACGTGACTTGAATTCCCGACTACGGTTAACTCTTTAACCGTGAATAGCATGGCCATGCATTTCTGGAATCCAATCACTCGAGAGGCCTAGAGATACCTTTCCTGTTGCTTGAAGGGGCAAATCCTATCTTGATCGACCATGCCTCAATGCACACATCATGACAAAACCTGGAAGCTACCTTTATGACTACCCAGTTACGGAGTAGTGTTTTGCAACCTCTAAGTTAGTCATTATGCATCTTGAGTACGTGCGACGATCTCAAGTCTTAAGGACATAGCATACGCATTGTGAATGAAACCAATTGATGACGGTAAGAATGCAACATTCTCGCAGTGTTTCATGGTGGGTCGATCCAACCCCATGTTCGCTAACATGTGTCCATATTATTGGTTTAATATCTTTATATCTATGACCCGTGAAACATGGTCATCAACCAATACATATGCTAGTCTATTAATATGTGTCCTCATATGTTTGACTAGGGATCATCTAAGAATAATCATCGCAGCAATATAGAGTTTCACAATCAAGTCACACACTTAATAATAAATATTAACGATGTTATTCAAGGAACAAGATAAATTATCCAATAAATCATGAACATAATAAATAGAATCATCTCTATGATTGTCTCTAGGGCATATCTCCATCAAAATTAAGCAATTTCAACTACAGCTTGAGCGAAATCTGGACTTGTTAGCAAAGCGCCTTCCATACGGTGTTCTTGTGAGATGGCATTTGTTCTTCTGCGACTCCTCAACATCAGGCATCTAACAAGAATATTGTATTATCACGGTGGATTTTTCAGGTAAAGCAAGATCATGTTTCAGGCATTGGCTATTGAATAAATCGGTGTGGACTTTGAAAACTAGCAACACAGACAATAGACAATGGTGCTATGATAGTGCCTATTCCACGTACATCCAAGATACGACTCAATTCAACACAATGTTTCCTATCCCAGATTCTGAATTCTCAATTGCAGACTGCACCATTTCTCGTGTACGAATCAAAACTACTATTTATTGCTTCCCTCAAAATCTCAAGCTGCATCCTCCCCCAAACTTTTAGGACCCCAATAGTGCAAAATTCCACATTCATCATGGAAAAAGAAAAGAAAAAGGAGATAAACGGGTACTCACCGACAGCATGGTGGGGTCGAGCGCGCGGTGGATGGCCCCAGGGTCACCTCTGGAGTTGACAGCGAGGCGCGCCAGCTCCAAGACCGGCGCCGGCGACCACATCACTATCTCATCTGCCACAGCGACATCATAGCCTTCTAGAAGAACCTTCCGAGAGTGCCTCCAAAAGAGGCCTTGGTGTTGGCAGGGTTGACCGAGGAGAGGAACCGGAGGCAGGACTGCATGGCGAGGACAGAGAGGAGGTCGGTGAATATGTTCTAGGGAGACAAAGGCAGAGATGGGGAGCTGGCCGAGGAGAGTGGGGAGGAGGAGGAGACACAGGAGATAGAAAAGGAGACAGTAAGGGAGATGGTGAAGGCCAGCTTTACGGACAAGAGGGGATACCTAAACCGTAAGCGTACCAACACCTGTTCCTTCAAGATGATGAAACGCCAAGCATGTTAGATGTCACCGCCATACCTGTCATGCCCATCATGCTCATCGTGTCAGGCCAGGCCACCCGATAGGCTGGTTTTCTAGGCTCGGCCCAGCTCTTCATCTGTGTCGTGCTAGCCTAGCCCACCACATGGAGTGTCGTGCCGTACCGGGCCCACCGGACCACAGGCTGGCCCAAAAAAGCCCAGCCTGACTCCCACCTCTATTGGAGGTTACTAACTCCTAGATAGCCTTGCACTACTACAAAATAGGTTATATTGGATGCCTCATGACAAACGGCTCATGAAGAACTGTCTATGTTGTATTTATCATAGACGGTTTTATAAAGCATGAGCATCTATATTACTGGCGATAGGTAGAACCATCTGTGATACGAAATTATCACAGAAGGTTCTTATTAATAACCATCTGTGATATGAAATTATCATAGATGGTTTTTATTAATAACCATCTGTGATAGTTTACAGAAGATTATTATAAAGAACTGTTTGTGATAATTGCAGATGTCACAGACAGTTTTTAATTAGAACTGTTTGTGGTATTACCACAGATGGTTATTAATACAAACTGTCTGTGATGTATCTCTTATATGCATAAATTGCACGCTCTTCGTGTCCTTGATGCGCCTCTACTCGCTTCATCTCCCTAATGCGTCTCTGATCATTTCGGTTCTCCGATGTGTTTCTTCATCTTACGTGTCGAATTTATAAAAATGATCATCCGCCTTGTACTGAAGATGAATCCCCACATCGCTGATACACATATTTAATCTCAAGCACAAACAAATGGCTCCAGTGGCCACTTCCTTATCGCTGGCATTGATGGTCAATCTGATTATCCTGGCTCCAGTGGCTGCTTCTTTATCATCGGTATTGATGGCCAATCTGATTATCCTATATGAGCACCTCGCTAGCCGTACGCTGGCGGATGCTGCGGAAGGACACTATGCTAATAGCATCCTCCCTTGTATATCCGAGGATTTACCAAAGCAGGTGATGGCTACCTTCTGTCGTCTTGATATCCTCCTCCGCCATGTCCTCCTCTACAATGATATTGCATATCTCCTAGAGGCTTGCCGTCACTTGGAGTGCTTAGTTGAGATAACGAGCGAATGAGTCAACCTTGTCGAGACCCCTGAAGTAAAGGAAGAGAGCCTATGAACTCTATTTGACTTGATTCATCAGTCGGAGGGTATTTGGGAGACACTTGAACGAGCACATCAGCGGGTGGACGCATTTTAGGCTTTGTCTGTGATGATCCTGACCGTCCGATGCCAACCACGTCGCCTACGAAGTTTTGAAGATGGAGATAGCATGCTACCTCTGCTATTAGAAAACTTCAAAGCAGTTAAGTTTCTATTTTTTAAAAATCTTTTATAAGAAGCGACTGGCCACACTGTTTGGCCATATGTAAATACAAACAGTTGAATTTGTATTTATTATCTTTTATATATGTAAACGGTCTTGGTATAATAACATGACGACATTACTGACCAGTAAAAAATAATTAAGTAATATATATTTTCTCTAAGGCATTACTGAATTTACATTTATGTATATAAGAATGTGTCATTTATGTGTGAATTTGCATTTATATATATGAGAATATGTCATATATATATATATATATATATATATATATATATATATATATATATGAATTTGTATTTATGTATATAAGAATAAATTTAGAACTATTTGTGATATTTATTATCATAGACGGTTCTAATTTAGAATCATCTGTAATGCATATTATCATAGACGATTTTAATTTAAAACTATCTGTGATGTGTCCAACCTATTAATATTTGGACTCTAGGATTTGCTCGCGCCCCCACTCATAGGCTTACTATTTCTCTAACTCTTCCCCGAGCACGAGCCGTCACCTACTCCCCGAACATGCCGTCTCCTCACTGGCAGGCCTCCTCCCCTGAGCCGGCCGCTGTTGGATCAAGGATAACCGATTAAAGGGGGTGAATAGGAGGCTCTAAAATTCTTGCTTTCTAAAATCACTTTCTACAAATTTAAAGCTAAGCAAGATTTCTATTTCAATTTAACATCTACTCAATTCTAATAATGCTAAGGCACTTCAAAGCAAGACTCTACAAATATATTTCTAGCTCAATTATTTATGATAATTTCAATTCCTAGAAATATAAATACGAAAAGTAGAGGCAAAGATATAACCAAAAGATGACATGCTATGTTTTGCTGTGGTATCAAAGACTTGCTGGTCATCATTAGTCCATATTAAGGAAATCCCAAACGAATTAGACCAGCTCTACGAATTAAGTCTTGCTCCTCGATTCCACTAGTGGTTGTTCTTCCTCCGCTCCGGAGATAGCGAACACCGAGCCACTTACAATTTGGTGCTGGGCCTCTTCATAATCTTCTTGAAGAGATCTCCACACAAACTCCCGCCAAGCCGTCTAAATGCCAGCAAGTACCAAGAGTAATGAACCACAATCTTCGCTTGATGAAATTCAAGTGCCAAGGATGAATCTAGAATGAATACACTTGAATTTTACTCAACTACCTCACAATGAATGCAACAAATGCATATGAGGTGTGGAGAGTGTGCTCTTAGCTCAAGGATGCTAAATAAAATCTCAGCAACTGTCCTTGAACTAATGGAGGGGTATTTATACTCTTCACCAACCAAATTCGATAGTTTGGGAGAAGATCATAACAAATCAGGGCAATCGGTAGTACCGCTACTGTAAGGTTGATACTACCACTCCTACAAAATCTACACAACAAGGGCAATAGCAATCTAATTTAATGCATCTGAACTAGCTGTTGAAATTATGGCGCAGTACTACCGCCGTTGAAAGCGCGATAGTTCCAATGTTTGGGTACTACCGTTTTTAGGTGCGGTATTACCGCTTGTGTTGAGGACAAAAAATCAGTACTCTCTGGAAATATCGTACCGCCTACTAACATTCGGTACTTCTGATGTGTGGTAGTACCACTAGAAATTTGCAATCATACCATGATGCAGTCATACCATAGATGCATGCATAATCCTAAATTGATCCAAATGGCACAAGAATATACTGTCAAGCTACTTAATAATGATCCCTCTTAATAGTACAACATTTAACCTAAAATTCAGTCTTTCATCCTTTTTCTCCTAATACCGGTAAAAACAAAAGGATCTTAGACTATTGATACATTTATCTTGAACTATATTGATCTTTATGTTGATCTTTAGCATGCATCTCCAGGTTGTCACATTCGTCATCAGGACTAAACCTTTCAAACACTCGATAAACATGTTAGTCCCACATTCTCATATTATCATTGATTACCAAAACAAGTTTTAGGGGATCTAGATGCTTTCAATCTCCCCTTTTTAGTAATTAATGACAACCCGATCAATATATGAGAACGATAGTATTTTGAATATACCACTTGTTAAAAAACGATTTGTATATTTTTGTTATGATTTTGAAAAACAATCAATTCTTGCAATGAGCTCAAAAGAGTTGAGAATTATTTGTTTTTAAAGTCATTTCAAATAAAGCTCCTCCTAAATATGTGCATATAAATTTGAGAAGTTGCTTTGCAAGCACATGTGGGGATTTTTGAAAATTTTAGCGAAGTTACTTTTGTTTGTTGAACTTGAGAGAATTAATAATTCTATACTCAAACTAACCAAAGATATTAGCTATTAGCTTGATCGGCAACTGGGACACAAACGAAGGAGCTTTTAGAATGACTTCAATTGGCCCATGAATCACCCCATTAGATTTAGCTGTTTCCAGTATGTTAGCTAAAGCATCCACCACCAAATTCAAAAGAAGAGGTGAGAGAGGATCACCCTATCTCAATCCTTTGTAGCTCTTAAAATATGGGCCAACCTCTCCATTAATATTGATACTCATTGCACCTCCTTCTACCACTTGTTTAATCCAATCTCTCCACTTCTCACTAAAACCCTTTTTAAACAAAACAAACCTCTTGTCCCTTTTCGAGATCTGTCAGGAGCCACAGACAGGGAGATAAGAATAAGTGGGCTTAGTATGAACAAGAATTTCGTGAGGTCCAGAGAGCACAGGTGTCAGCATTTTCTTAATGAAATACAATACCGGCCAGCTCTATATCGAGATTGCAATTCATAGAGAGTAACATAACCACATTTTCCAAGTTCAATATATTACATAGATGTCCTCATAGCATAACATAATACCATGACAAGTTCATTACACCACAAGTTCATCACATGACAAAGAGACATAACATATATAGGTACTATAGTAGATAAAACCGTCTGTGGTAACCAAATGGCATTACTGAACTATAAATTCAGACGGTTCACGAAACTGTCTGTGATGATATTTTTGAACCGTCTGTGATGATATTTTCTACAGTAGTGCTGGTGGCGTCATGCCTAATGATCATCTCGAAAAAGTTTGTGAGACGGGTCAACATGTTATGAAGGTTAGAGCTCACTTACCCGAAGGGAGAAAGAGCTACCACTGGTGGAATTGAGGTGATCGACTTAATTTGTGGAGTCAGTTCAATTCGTTTGGGCTTATCTTAACGTGAATTAGAAGTCGGTAAGTCTTTGAACACCACGGTAAAATATCGTATGTCAATTGTGGTTTGATTTTTTTATGCTCAGTTTACATACTTGCAATTTATATTTATAAAAAATGAATTGTTTTCTTGTCACCCTAAGATTGCAAACTTTGACATAGACTTAGGGTGTTGGTGTATTTAGGTAAACTTAGTTGATTTAGTCTTTAATTGTGTAAAAACGATTTAATTTACGCTTCCGTATTATAAACTCGGTTTTAGTAAAAGATAATTTTTAAAATGGCTATTCACCCCCTCTAGTCGGCCTCCTCAACTTTACACTTAGTACCTCTGGCAGAGATTTACTACCCAATCAGCCACTACTTGGAGATTCGATGATCCAATAATTGGGCTTAACTTCAGGCGGTTTCCTGTGTGGTGAAATAGAGCACGTGTATCCCCAACTCCAATAATCGCAAGACAATTCGGCCCTATGCCTCCGACAATAATCATCTCACGATCTTGTCCTACTGACAGATAACCAATCAATAGTTATTTCTCAGATCTCTCTCGCTGACAGTAGCCACTCACTCGGCTATGCGTGAGGAATCGATAAGGTACATGTTCCATGTTCCAGTAGGAAGACTGACACCACTTCAGGTCTATTTAAGCCTTACGAGAGAAGATAAAAAAAAGGATCAATCAATAGATAAATACAAGAGGTGCTTCAATGCTTTTCTCAACAATGATTTGCACACTTTTTAAAGCACGGTGAATGGTAAATAGATACAATTTACCTCTTCATTTGCTTTGAGATTAGTGCAACTCTTGTTGAAAAGAAAAGTATGAAAACACTACTCTGTTACGAAATATAGAGAGAAACCGAGGCTCATTCAAGGATTTGGAAAGAAAAAAATGGACTGTCTTTATTGCTATGTTAGGACTACAATGTGCTCTCATAGAGCGATTACAAAGGGGATGCTGCTATTCCTAATTTTGCTATTTCCTGCCTTCGTTGCCTAGCACTTGATCTTATGTAACATCAATGATTACAAAAATTCAGTGTTGAAAAAAATCCAGAAAAAAGAATCTCGCCATTGTTCTTTCTTATCTTTAAAGTTACTAGGTGCAAGCGCGTACTTTCTTGAACCATGCACAGCGCTGCACTGCAATCAGATACGAGTAGTAATTAATTAATCAATTAAGCCAGTAAAGATATCAGACCACGATCTTTACCCCCATTCTGATTCGCAGAGCAGGATTACGACAACCGCAGGCAGTTAATCGCACCTTTTGGTGTATATATCAGCCATCATCGAGTTGCCGTCGCCGTCCAAATCCAAATGTTCGATATTCCTCACCAGGCAGCTGCTGCCTGTCTCATCATCCTGAGCTGCCACAAGACAGATCAACAGAAGCAAAACAAAACTCGATCCATCCATCGAGCGAGCAATAGCATGCATGCATGCGCTATCCGGAAACCGCGCGCCGACATGTATCGTTCGTGGACCGCATTTATTCCATCGCCCTCCCTTCGCCATTGCCAAGAAGATCCATGGATCGCATGATGGCTGGGCCGACCCCTATATAACCATGCCTCCCCTAACCTCTCGCAATGCAACCCAGCAAAGCAAGAACCATCCAGATCAGTGATCACTGATCACCAGTTAGCTACAGATTAATCAACATTTCGTCGCCGCCGCCGTCGTCGAAGAAGGAGGAAGAGGAGATACATACATAGATAGATATGGAGAGGGTGACGAGGATGGCGTCGCAGCGGGCGGTGGTGGTGTTCAGCAAGAGCACGTGCTGCATGTGCCACACGGTGACGCGGCTGCTCCGGGAGCTCGGGGTGGACGCGTGCGTGGTGGAGCTGGACGAGGAGCCCGCCGGCGCCGGCAGGGAGATGGAGAAGGCGCTCGCCGGCATGATCGGCGGCCGCGGCCCCGGAGTGCCCGCGGTGTTCATCGGCGGCAGGCTTGTCGGATCCACCGACAAGGTCATGTCGCTCCACCTCGCCGGCAACCTCGTCCCGCTCCTGCGCAACGCCGGCGCGCTCTGGGTCTAGACAACTCTACCTACTACGTACGTAGAATCGTATCCGTACGTCTGCGTACGTGCGTATCGATCGCTATATAGGTACGTAGGTGTACGTCCGTGCAGGCTTTTTGCACTGTAGCAATAAGCTGGAATACTGGAATCGATCAATGCACCGTAGTACGCACGTACGTGCATAGTACGGAGCGCGTACGGAATGTATAGTCTACGTAATTAATACTGGGAGTACACACTACTATACTGAGAGTACATATGCATGTACAACTTGTGCTTTTATGTTCTTCTCTTCTCTCAAAAAAAAAAAGACTGGTCATGCAGAAATTTAGAATAAGATAAATTAGTCCTATAGCACCTAAATATCACTATTTTTGTTAATCTCTCTTAGAGATGTTTAGAACAGCGATGATTTATGACTTTTTTTATGACTAATTTATTTTTTACTGTAACTAAGTTAGCTTATTTAATATAATTAAATTTAAAAAAATAAAAATAGAAAAAAAATATGTTATCCTATCACGGACAATACAAAGGAATACAAAAGAAAAAAAAGAAATAGCAAAAAAACCTAAAAAATCTAAAATAACAAAAAAAAAGACGAAATTACTAAATAGTAAAAAAAGTAGAAGTTAGAAATAGAAACTGACTTTAAGCCAAAATAAACAAAGCCTTAAAAAATCGGTTCACTTTAGTATCACCAAATTTTTTCACCGTCCCGGTGATTACCACTCCGTTAAATGTTTTTCCGATGAAGGAAGCAACAAGCACTACTGTATTGCTGTGTGAATGGGGTAGGGTTATTCTCGAGATTTCGCAATTGTTTTATTGCGAAAAAAAAATGAAGGGGTAATGCTTAGCTGAAGTACATGGAGTGGTAAGAAGGCTAATTGTGCCAATCTTTGAGTGATATTAAAGGGTACTAGATGTTTTCAGTAGTATATAGCAAAAGTATTGATCTCGCAGAGCTCAGTCTCCATATAGAACCAACGCTAAAAGTTAATTTGCTGGCAACTTGGTAGCACAAGGCAAGGAATGTAATGTGATACCTGCTACTCAGGTGTACAGCCATTGCTGCCCATGCCCTACAACCATGCTTCTACACAGGAATGGATACAGCAAGCTACAACAACATGCTTCTACACAGGATTGCCGGATCCCCGCGAACGTGCGGCGAGGAAGCATGCGTCTCATCTCCCAATCGCCGTGCCTGCGTTCAGTTCCTGATTGATATGGCCGGGCGGTGGAGGGCTGACGCTGCGGCGACGGCTCCCAGATGTACATCACTATTTGAAACTGACCCTCAACCTGAAGTTCGCAATGTGGTTCTTATATCAGCTCAGCGTCGTCTTGGTCACCGTCGACGTCGTCAGCCTCATTCTCTTCATCCTCTTCTGGGGCGTCTGGGTCTACTCCCTACACATGAAAATCGGAGCCGAGCACCTGACGTTTCATATCAAGTTGGAGACCAAAACAGAAAAACTAGCTTGATGTCAGAGGGCTAGCCATCGTGATATGGCTACGAAACACAAACCTTCATTTGCTTCTCCAAGCGCTCCAATCCTTTCTTTGCGGCTTCGTTGTGTGGGTTTATCCTGCAACACCAGTGAGTGATTTCTTTTTATCTCAGGAGTGAAACAGTTATATCTCAAGCAAATGGAGAGGTATTAACCACGGTTTAGATAACCAAACTTCACCAGTTCCTTCCCACCAGCCAGTCGGTACATGGTAGAGCTCCGGAACAGTTAACAGCAACGTAGGTGCCAAAGGAGTAGATTTATATTTCAAGTTGGATTAAGATACACTAGCAATAAGCCAATTGGAGCACAGAACTGTATCCTTTGTACACATTCTTACATGTGACAGCTCAGACACACTTTTTGGGTAGCTTTCGCTGATTTGCTGGATTGTCCTTGTAGGGAATGATGGAATGGAAGGGAATAGCTTGAGTTGTCCATTATCTATATGATAGCTATCTCCTTAATTAGTCACTATATTTAGCTACAGTTAACGATCCAAACTAGGTCAAAATATCCCAAAAGGGACAAAATAATGATTTAAAATACAGTTTAACCAGTAACAGGTAGCGCTAAGCCCATTGGGAAGGGGGGAAATGGCTCTAAGCCTCTAACAAGAGAATCTGCCAGAACTGCGATACCATCAAGAGCCAAAGTGTCAACTTAAATGAAAAGGGTAAAAATAAAATACAACCATTCTGCACGAATCCCTCCCACCATTTAGTTACTTACATTTTAACCTGAGTCCAGGAACTAGCATTAGAATCTTACTTCTATAGTTTAGTTGTCTTACATATTAACGAATTAAATATTGACCACTAATGTATTGAGTCTTCAGGTTTCAAGCCAACAACAAAGAAAGGAGAGAGTGAGTGGCTGAGTGCAATTGCAGTACGTCTATTTCAGAGTTCATTTCCAAGAAAAAGGCCCACCTTAGTGCAGATTGATAGTGGGAAAGTGCATCAGAAAGCATATTTGTTTCTGCAAATACTTGAGCCAACTTGATGTGTAGAGAATCATCTGCCCATTGTCTTAGATATCTTTCAAGTAGCAAAACTGCATCCTTATTCCGTCCTTCAGTGATATGCAAATCAGCCAAGGCCAATGCAGCTCCGAGAAATCCAGGTTCAAGACGAATGGCAGATTCATAGAACTTTCTTGCCTAGAAATAATGCAATCATATGTATAACTTGCCAAAGGAAGCTATTATTGAGGGAAAGCATACAAAATCAAATCATAAGAAAAGGTTCGCTTAACGAGAAATAAATAGGTCTATTTTGGTAAAGTAAAAAAATTGAATTGATAAAGGGAAGCAGGCTCAGCATGCTTGTTGTAGAAAGGTCTTGGTCAAAGTAAACATGCATATGTATACATAAGAAACAGCCTAACAAAAGCCCTCCTAGCTAGAGCATTCTACATAAACGATGATCAAATGACCCAATGTTAATTAAGTACTGGCAAACATTATCATGGGTGTTTCTAAACATATATAGTTATCATCACATTAATAGCAAATGTGTAGTATTCCTGATGCCCACCGAGTTGGATAGGACTTGACCAATATGTGAACTCCATTGATTAGACAAGATCTCTTTTTGTATAGGTTATGCTCATCTATGAACTGACCCCACTAACACAAATGCAGATTCTTCTACAAACAAAACAGGAAAAAGGTCAAGTGCAGACCCCCCCCCCCCCTCCGCCCCAAAAAAAAGGTGCACTCTATAAGTTGTATCCGTTGTTAAACTAATTAAAAACAACAAAAGTTGCAAAAGTAAGAATTGCTTTGAGAAACTACAAAATATACAATTGAGGCATTGATAACCCCGCTGGGAGGTTACCTTCTCTCTTCCATTGGAACTAATAGCATGCACATCACCAACTAACTTGAGAGCTTTTGCAGACTGATGCATAACCTTCATTGCTTCACGTGCAGTGAACAATGCATCTTTGCATTTAGAAAGTGCCAGGTATGCACGCACTAAACCTGAAAATATATGTATATTAGGCTAACAGTAAGTTTTGAATATAACAATTACAAGTACCAAAAGCTAATGACCTTGATAAGAACGAAGATCAGCCCTTAGTTCCTGAGCTCCCCTGAAGTCTGTCACAGCCAAATCTGGTCGATTCAATGAAAGATGCAGATTGCCCTTAAAAGCAGTAAGCAAACAATAAGTTTCTTCATATGGGTAAAGAAAGACGAAGATGGTGGCAGATGTTAATAGAGAGAATAGCAATGGATGGATGAAAAGTTGTTAGTTGTATTGCACAGCCTTAAAAGAGTAATATATAGAGTACATGAGACCAAACCTTAGAAACTAGGAAAAGACACTAATACCATTAACACCCCTACAAATGCAAGGCATATATAATAGCATTGCATTTGAAATGGTTGACATTAAAACAGGGAAAAACCAAAGCTCGAGTCTTGAAGATGTTATAGCGTGCGACTCTTAAAATATTATGTCGAGTACTAAAAGATCTCCCATCCGAAATCGTGCAACAGCCCATAAAACACAAAGTGCAGGAGTTGAAAAAGTAGAGAAGCGGATGCAAAGTCGACCGCGGCAACATGATGAAAAGAATGTAGAATGTGACATAAATAGAGAGATGCCAAAGCAAGTCAAAGACAGAAAGAGGTAGAAGTATAGCGGCGCAGATCGAAATCCGAAACGGCAGCGAAACAGAAGAGAAGTGTGACAGCCTTAGAAACTCAAGGCAGCAGCTCAGAGAAAAGCGGCGGCATCATAAAGACTTTTACGATCTGTAGTGGCTCAAAGAGAAAAACGACGGCTACGGCTATGCGAAAGAAAAGAGAGGACCACACTCATCCACGAAGATGAACTGTGGCTAGCAAGAGCAATCGGCTGACTAACAAAAATTTTGTAGACTCGCATGATTTTGACGAACTAAAAAAATAAATGCTACGAACTTGGATGGACGCAACGAAAGACTAAAAAACAACTCAAAGGAAGCAAATTCTATTAGCAGCAACACCAACACCAAGACCAACACTACCAGCAAAATGGTTACTAGCTCGATAACCAACAACCCCCTTCGCCTTAGAATGGAGGTTCCATACTTTCTGCCCTTTCGGCCTTTGCTCGTTGAACATCCCGTTGTTCACCACGACCAACTGTCCATGAACATCAGCAGCCAAACCAGTGCTCAAAGGTGCAGCTTTAACCACAAAATCCTAGTCCTCAGCAGTCGCATCGCCCCCACCCCTCACTTTCCCAATCTCCCTCTCCCCTCCCCACGGCGGTAGTGTCGCACGAGGTGTGCCTTGGTTGGGGAGGACGCGCAGAGGAGGGCAGTGGCGAGGGGCTCCCAGAAGGGGTTGTCGCGGTGCGGCGCCAAGGAGCTCGCCTCCTCCATGGTCAGTGGTGACTGGTTTTAGAGCTGGGGGAGGCATCGTTGGAGGCTGCGCGGAAGGGGGTAGCAATGCCGCAACAAGAGGAGGGGTTGCCGGAGGCTGCGCCCTGGGGGCGAGCGTCGAGGAGGCACTAGGGCCTACGTAACGAGTCCAGGAGGAGCGGCGACCAAAAGACAGGTGGCAGCGCGAGCACGGCGGCCAGAGCCAACGAAGAAGTAGCCGCCCCCAAGAGTAGAGATTGTTCTTCCCAAGGGCAACAACAACGAAAGAGAGCAAAGACTAAGGTGAAACCTAGAGCTCTGATACCATATTAATAGAGAGAATAGCAATAGATGGATGAATAGTTAGTTGTATTGTACAACCCTAAAAGGGCAATATATAGAGTACATAAGACTAAACCCTAGAAACTAGAAAAAGACACTAATACCTTTAACAGCAAGCACAAATCACACACAGCTTTGTTGTAATGCCACCCAACCATACTCATGTGCTTCATTGCAAACACACTTTCAACAATACTTTCAATGCGCAAATATAGCAATATAATAATACAAAAATCAATCGATCTGGACTCTGGACAAGCTTTTGCAGTATTACCTTCATAATATAGCCAGTTATATGCCTATCATCAACTCGGAGGCTCTGGTAAAAGGAAAACATTGGAAGGAACATTAGATGGAATGAAGAATGATAGCTTCCAGTATTTTTTTCTTCCAGTATTGCACAAAACAAATCTGTAAAAGGCATATACCTTTTCAGCATATGTCAAAGCTTTTCTTTCATCTTTTCTTTCCCATAGTGCTGCAAGAGCAACACATGTTTCCGGTCTTGCAGGGTCAATATGCAGCATATCATGTACCAACTTGTTTAGCTTAGTGTAGTCAGATTTTGATTTTAGGAGAATTGCATACTCATCCATATATTTCATGATGTTTGGATCAATTAACCGAGCCTGCAAGGAGCAAATGATTTTAACTCACATAACTTATTACATGTTAGCATGTATTCCAAAAGCATGCGAGTCTAAGTCTCTACTTGTTCAATGTACCTTCTCAAAGTTCATGATTGCTTCATCATTCCTGCCTATAATGGCTTCCACCTTGAAATAAGTTCAAAAAATCACAAACAACACATAGAGAAAGGTAAATTAAATCCACCAAAACAAAATTCAAAGATGAGCTAAAGACTTAACGAGTTTTCAAAATACTGGGGAGCACAATGGCAGCAAACTTGAAGAACCACAAAAATAGAGAAATACTATGCCCAGCAGTTAACACAGCAATAACAGGAAACTTGAAGAAAGACAACCTTTGCAATTTCCAGCAAGATGTGCACGTTGTTGGGAAATCGTTGCATTAGTTCTACATATATGTCAAGGCCACCTATAAAGGTAAACAACAGTAAGTTTATTTATTTATTAAGAAATCACTATAAATGAATGTCATTTCAGTACTACTGTCACGATAAAAAAAAAGTCAGTACTACTGTGTTAAAGACTGCAACTTTATGATCAACAGATACTAGTAAACAAAGTGAAGGTTAGAAAGATTGATAATTAAACAATGCTTGATGCACAAGAGTTCGATACCAAATTCAGACATGATGGCCCTACAGGGTGCTATGTTGTTAACACAGATGTCATTTAAAAGAGTAATTGGTTCCTTGTAAGTTGTAACCATGTGGAGCTATTCCTTGACTAGTTTGTCAAAATTTAACTAAACACATCTTATGCTGAATCATCAAATGCAACATTAGATAAAAGCCACTGTACTACCTTTATAATCATGTGAAGCAATGCAGCATTGGGCCTCAACATAACGCTGTAAACAAAATAATGATTCGAGTCAATAATTGTTTGAACCAATCTTTAACAAGAACAAATAAGTGTCATCAAAATCTAAAAGATATGCCCGAATGAGTCAATAGAGTTTGTGACGAACAAACAAAAAATTGAATCCAAACTGCAATAACAATTGTCTTTCTCTTTGTTATTAAGTATTATTAACTCTGTACATTTTTAACCAATATTAATATAACTTACTAAGTACTAACAGCAGGGCTCTCCCCTTGACGTCTCCACCTCCGGCTTCCCCTTGCCGGAGACGATGAAGACAGGCTCAAGCACGCACACAAACACGAAGAACAAGATGAACACAGATAATTTTTTTTGTGCCACCTCTTTTCAGCAGCGTTTTCTCTTCCTTTTATAATGCAAAAACAATACAAACCTATTGACTTCCCACTAACTGTCCAGCTCTGAAACTGATGCATTATTGAGCATTACACTGCTTGAAAACTGATGCATTACTGTTTGAAAAACTGATGCATTACTATCTGAAACTGATGCATTATACTACTTAAAACTGATGCATTACACTACTTGTAACTGCTGCATTACATGCATAGTTATTTTTAGACACTAAATGAACCAGGAGCTTTGAAACCGAACCAGGATTATCCAACACCCCTGCTGTATTCCCTCAAAAAAACCACAATAACAGCAACAGCTGCAAAACTAAAGCAGTCGAAAGAATAATTGTTTGAAAATTTCCAATAAAAGGCCCTGTTTGAAACACAGGAATTTTTCCAGATTCCTGCTATCATTAATTAAGTTCTCATTTTGATTATATTCAAAGTTGTATTAATGGTGCCATGGTGGTACACAAAAACAACAGAAGTGCACATGTAATTTTGTTGCAGAATTGCAGTGGTGGCAAATTCTGCATAACTGAAAAAGGCAAACAACTGCGCATGCGAATACTGCTCCAAGAGTATATCACATTGTGATACCATAGATCTCAAAATAAGAAAGAACTCTGTCCACAGATCCACACGCTGCACCAATTTAGTAAAGTTTGGCGAAAGGCGATTGTGTAAACTATGGTTTTGAGGCTCAATCATCAATGAGCTACACAAATCTAGCATTTGAGAGCAAACATCGATTCAGTTACTTGGCAGAGTACGATGTAAGAGATTAAACACTGCATCTTGCGCATGCTTATTTAGCTGTTGTCAACAAAACCCAGTTTCAACAGTTTCCTTTTTTATCATTAGCGATATGCCTCATATGGTACTGTTCCAGAATATTACACTACCCCCTAGAAATGATAGCACCCTGCCAACATGTAAGATGTTGTTGCACTGCATGTCTTATCTATGAGGAGTACATAGCTCACTTACATTCCACCAACGTTGTGCATCCAAAGAGTCGCCCGGTGGCTTGCCTCCTCTATTTGGTGCCTGTAGAGAGAAATAATTACAATTGCAACTAAAACAACTGTAGTGACTAATGGTCAAAAATATTGAGAAAAACTTTATTGTATGACAAACTGATACATATTCCTTGTTTCTGTAGAGCTTGTACATGCAGTGCTCGTAGAATTTAAATAAATCAGACCTGATGAAGTTATATCTCCAAAGAAAGGTAAAAAGGAGAAAAGTTTTGCTGGGATAATGGGTATGGAATTAACTAATTATGTTGAATTCTGTGCAGGTAAATATTGTATGCTAGTTTGGAAGTAATCAAGTAAACTTCAGTAATTGCAAAAACCAGGAAACAGCTCATAGAACTGTCTGTGTCTTTTTTTTTTTTGCTGCAATATGCATCTTCCATCAAGAAAGTAAACTTTTTTTAAGATTAATAATGTCAACATTTTTTGTATAAAATGGAAAGGAACGGTTCTTTGTTGTACGGTATAACAAACAATGGCCTTTGTCTTATCAACTTCTTGTAACCTACTCAGCCAACAGACAGAGAATCAATAGAATCTGATAGCCCTTAGTACACATGGTTCACGCAATTGGCAACCAGGAACTTGGACCGTCTAGCACATAGAAATTCTAAAATATAACATACGAGACTAGTATTTTATCTGACATTCTGACCTCACTAAAGTTGAACTATATTCACCCTCAGAGTCCAAGTTTACCTTCTCAGACCATAAACAAAAGAAAAGCACACTTACTTGTGAAAACAATAGAGAAAACTCCTTTGAAGAAAGCCCTATTTCAGCCAAAGCTGTAATAGCCTCAAAAACATAAGGACACTGCCTGGCAGAAGCGTATGAAAATGCAGACAGAGTCTTGTCAAATTATTTCATCGAGTGAGAAACAATATTTTTAAGGAGAAGCAGAACAAGTTAGTGGTTCCTGTATCAAAATTCAGAACAAATTGCTATAAAAAAGGAAATGGCGGTTTATGTCCACTAGTTGCAGAATTGAACATCCTAGAAAATAAATCGTTTGGTATTGTTATACCTCAAGCACTCTTTATAACATACAGCAGCTGCACGGTTATTTCTAGATATCCGATGAAGCTTCCCTAACATCAGATTCATTTTCAGAGTTCTCATTTTAGAAGGAATACCTTCCATCTGCAGAGAACATATAGCCATATAGGTCAATAGGTCATACTTCACGTCATCTGTCTTTGTCATTACAGAAGAAGCAACTACATTTGGATCTAAATCATCCACCATATATTTGAGAGGTTTCGTATTTTCCATTATCAACTACTTATTTCATGGAATATAATATGGGAACCAAAGATGACAAAGAAAGAAGACCAAACAGAAGCAAATGAAAATGGGGAACCTCTTGAAGTGCTTCACGGTGTTCACATAGAGCAGAATGGCAAAGAGCGATCTTAAATTTCACCTGCAACAGTAGAGCAAAACTGAATGAGTTATTTGATAGAGGTGACATAGAAACAAATATCAACACAAGAAATGTCAGAATGGCCTGTTCAGCTATTCACACCTCATTTTCATTGAATGGAACAAGATTCGAAGAATTTGGAGAAGGTGACCGGCCAGTGGTGGATACTGAGCTTCTGGTGTTACTTGTTGCTTGTCTAGGGATGCTTTTGCTATATTGCATAGCTTGCTTGTACACACTCTGCCGTGGTGAAAAAGGAAATTAGGAACTATGATTTCGGCATTGAAATGTGGCTCATGCATTCAATTGCCCAACACAATCAAACTCCGTAATGCAATATTACCAGCGCCCTGCGAAATTCTTTCTCCCCGTGTAAAGCATCACCATGCAGGACCTGCAATACACCGACCAACACTTGAGCTCCAAGATGCAAAAATTGGGCCATCTACGCAACAGAGATGGCAATGCAAAGTGTTCTTATCCTAGAACCGAAGCAATGGAAAAAATATATAAAGAAGATTGTAGGTAGGAATTAAGCAACACATTTGCTTGGATGATGTGGCTCAGAAAGCAGAACACAAGGGAGACAGTCGATCGAATGGTGTAAAAGTAAGACTGGATAGAACTGGCATCACCTCCCAAGGTGCTCAAGGAAGCTTACCAGGCTTTCCACCTTCATGGACATGCCAGCCTCGTTACTCGCACCCGCCGAAGACACAAGAAAGCATCCCTGCAAGTCATGAAGAAGCATTATGCACGAGCAAAACCTCGATACAGGAGGAGCATCTAACGAGAAGTAATCGACCCAGCCAGCTCGCTCGCCGCAGTCGAGGAGGACCGCCGTCGAGCGGAACAGTTGATTGGGGGCAAAACCCTAGTGATTTGAAGTGGGAAGGGGGAAGGGGTGGGCGGGGATTACGGACGAGCGTTTGGGCGGAGTCGAAGAGGCCGGCGTCGAGGAGGGCCGCCATCGACTCCCGCGCCGCCTCCATCTCCGGCGGCGACGCGCTCCCCACGAGGGTGCTCGGTGAAATTTTGAATCGCGATTCGTGTGGGGATTTCGCTGTTTGGTGTGGTTTGGTTTGATTTGATTCGGGAGAGCGGTATCTGGTCTGCCCTCTTCACTGGTTACTGGAGAGAGAAGGGGATTTGAAACGGAACACTAGCTACTTCTGTCTATCCCTGGCATTGGCGAAGCCAGGAATAAGGATGAAAAATGGTAAAATATAATCTGTTTATTCGATATTTATATTTGAGAAAACTCAAATATGGTAAATAAAATTTGTATTTAAGAATGTTTATATTTATATTTAAGAATGTTCATATCTATATTTGAGAATATCTGTATTCGTATGCAAGACTATTTGAGTCGTATTCAATCCATTTATATTTCTGACGATTTCCCTAAGGACGATTGTAGGAAGCAATTTTCTGATGAATTAAGATTCACAAGTAAGAAATAATAATTAATTTGCACAATTTCTAATTCTATGCCTATACTGCTAGCTCGTGTAGACGTATAACCATGTTACATAAATTTGTTCACCCGAAATTTGTTACAAAAGTTTTAGAATTTTAACATTCGACCGAATTAACTACATATTCAATTCGACTTTGTATACGTTACGACATTCGATTTGTATTCTAATTCGAGAATGTTCGAACTCGTATTCGTATTTATTTTAAAAATATGAGCTCATATTCGCATCCACATTTGTTTTAAAAATATGAATTCGTATTCATATTTGAAACTATTCAAATCGTATTTGATCCATTTTCATCCCTAACCAGGAACTTCATAGCATCAGCAAGCCTAACTATGACAAGTGTTTTCCCCGAAAAAACAGTATCCTTAGCCCCTCCAGCGATAGGGAAGCTCCACTACTCCTTAATGGCGATTCGACGACGAGCTAATGCAGCTACCCAGCCCAGGGTCACCAGGAGGTGGCTCCACCACTGCTCTAAGGCAAGAATCTAACAAAAAAATATCATGAATTTTACGTGAAAAAATCTTAATACACCCAAGTTTACTAGAAAAGCTAACCACTTGTTCATGGTGTTCCATTTGAGTTGGATAACTCATGCGCACCAACCAAACAAGCCCATATTCTTCACAACAGCGGCGCGATTATTTTTTAAAATAATCTATTTTTTATTTCAAAAATACAAAATTACACCCATGTTTTATTTTTAAAAAAAATAACCACATGTAGCCCAACCTTTGGGCGTCAGGGCCCAATAGCCCAATGGTTGAGCTACAGGTTCCAATAGCCCAACTAATGCGGATACACTCATATCTTACGCTTTTCAGTAAAAAATATTATTTGACTGGAAAGAATTATTAAGCTACATTAAATATTACCAGGTGAACTCTAATTTTATTAGGTCTTGAATTATTATCCTTAGAGATACAGAGCTACTACTATTTTATTTAATTATATGTAGGCACATATTTGATCTGCACAAGCCTAAAGTGAAGATGCGCATGAAAAACCAAAAAGAATACAAACTTTAGCAGTGCATAAGAAATATTGTTATTATATGCAACAGGCTGGCACAAGCATGTAGCCGTGCAAGGCTGCATCAACCATCCCAACAAAGATACATGTGTGTTGCATGCAATAGGAAGGATTCAACAAAAGTCAACATGATGTGTTTGTTGTTAAAACCAAAGAAAAATGCATAGATGCTATTTGACGTGAGGACAAGAAGTGAAGAAATCTCGGTTTGATTGATACATGCATGTGGCCCAAGACCGAGAGTATCACATGGAAACCAATCCAAGCTCTTCAATTAATCCAAGTTTTTTCTTATCTTAAATTAGTTTCCATCTTAAGGTGTGCGTGTGTTGGCCACACCTTGTGGTGCCAATATAAGGTCAGACTTAGCCTTTTGATAAAAATCAATCTACTAAAAGTTTGTTTGAATTCATCATTGCAGTCGAAATTCTATGGAGAATTAGAAGTGTTCTTCAATCAAGATCGTTCAGGCTTTCTACTGAGAATTGGGTGTACGATAAATCTTCACTTGGTGGTCAGCGAAATCAAGCGAGCGTGTTTTGACGGATTAAAGAGTGTTCGGCCCTTACACTGGCATTGAAGGATCACTACAATTTATCAAAACTCCTGTGAGTATCCAATCCTACGTCAAGAAGATCAGATAACCCCGTATCACCAACGACTGGACTACAGGTTGCTGACGCCCAATCGTAAGGTGACTAAAGGACATCTAGATTAGTTAAAAAAATTCGAGCATCGAGTAGAGTTTTTTTTAAATAATCTATTTTTATTCAAAAATACAAAATTCTATCCACATTTTTTTTACAAAAGTAACTGACTACCTAGAATATTTCTAACTGTCATATAACACTAATTTATAGTCTAACAACATCATGAACAAGCGTTGTTCAACCTCAGATCAGTTGGGAGAACAATTTAGTGTGGCCATCCTGGAATAGTATATGAATTAATACATGCATATGTATTGAATTTGATTGATTGTACAAAAAGCAAAAGGTGACAACTCTCAGCCACAGTTTTATTATATATGTTAGTACAGTTGAAAATGACGATGTCCTTCAACCTACGTGTCGCTCGACCGTTGGCCGACAGGGTCTAATCACCCAATGGTTCAATTATAGGGGGTTGCTTTTTTTAAAAAAATAAAAATATGGGTATAATTTTGTATTTTTAAATAAAAAATAGATATTTAAAAAAACTACTTGATACTTGAATTTTTTTAAATAATATAAATGTCCTTCAGTCGCCTTATGGTTGAGCGACAGTAGTTCAGTAGCCCAACCGTTGGACGACAGTAATATGTAGCCTAACCGTTGGGCTATTGGACCCTGTTGCTCAATCGTTGGGCTATTGGTCTTCGTGTCGCTCAGCCATTAGACGATAGGGTTTAGTTGCCCAACTGTTGAACTACAGGTAGTTAATTTTGTAAAAAATTAAAACGGGGGTATCATTTTGTATTTTTAAATAAAAATTAGATTATTTAAAAAAATCCTGAAAAATCAATAGATGGTAAAAGCACCCCGGATTTCCAAACAAAAGTAAGGCCCAGTTTGGAACAAAAATGTCTTCTAAATGGAACACTAAGGCATGATCCTGAAAGCAAACGGGAAGTGTGCAACTTCACACTTGAACAAGATAGCATCGACCAGGCCTTCAGGTATCAAATCCACACAAGTCAGAGTACATGCGTGGTGCAACCGTTTACATATACATGCGCGGTGAGGCAGAAGGGGCTACGACGTGGAGAAGCACGGCGGCGAGCAGCACTGGCGACTGAGCACGGGAACACCACCGTCGGATCTGGAAATTGAGGAAGAGAGCCGACATTGGAACTAAAAAAGAGAAGATACGAGGAGATGGGGGAGGCCCCGCCGCCGCCGCACCCGGCGGCGGCGAGGAGGAGGAATGGAGGGTGGAGGCTCTAGGAAGGGAGGTGTGTCACCTCCCGGGTCGCCCGGAGAGCACACGGGAGTCAGGTCTCTAGAGCTCCTTCCATGAGAACTGGACAAGAAATCGGAACCGGCATTGGCAGATCTTTTATGTTTTAGTTAGTCTACAGCTGTTATATTTACTGCCCAGCTGCGTTGATGTGTGTTTCTGGAACTGAGATGAAATGGAAACTATTTTGCAGTCCTGTATTCTCCTAGTTAGTCCTGTATGGTTATGTTCTCTACGTCGTTCCAATTTTATCACCATTGTTGCTCAAACAGCTAACAGTCTTTAACATGATTCGCACGAACACAATTGCACAACAAATTGAAGAGCAGACAAGAATACAAGATAGCGCTACATAGATCATAAACAATGTACAGAATCGAACATTGATTCGGAGCAATTTAAAGAGCCCAACATTACAGAGCAGTTGTCAGTTCACATGACTAATCAGATCCTAAAAGCTTGTCGCGGTGGGTTGTCTGCTTGATGTACACAAATTTCCAAGGCATAATCCAAACATCTGGTCACCTAGAGTTCATGTATTCTTGCAAAGGAAACTCGAAAAGTAGACCGCGGAGTCACACTCTTTCGAGCTCAGTGATGTGCTTGCCCAGCTGGCCCTTTAGCTCTTTCTGCCACCCTTCGATGAGTTTCTTATGCTTGGCAATGAGCTCAGACCTGGTCTTGAGTTCTTCCTCCATTACGGTAATCTCCTGCAAAGCAAACATATTAACACAAGATCATTAACTACAGCTCAAAGTTGGCATCTTAATTAAGCTTTGTGATTAGCACATATGAATATATGATTTCTCTCAATTGCCTGCAATAAAGTTTATAGAAGAGACGAGTGCATGAGAAGTTTCCAATTGTTCCAAAGGTGAGGCTAGAACAGAACAAAAGCATTCCTTGATATTATTCAATTTCTACCCATCTTTTTCCAATGCAAGAGCGAGGTTGGACTAGAATGAAAGCAGTTTTTATTATGTAGCCTATACCACTAAATGTTAGGTAATTATAGTGAAAGGTGATAATTAGCTATTCCTAAGAACTAGCAGTAACAATAAGGGGTCGATTTAGGGTTGATCAACTCATGTCAAGACTCATCATTACTAGTTCACTGCCAATAAAAAACCAAACCTTTTCTCTCCCAAAATTCTTCACCTTCTTTTCTACAACCCTCTCCCTGGCTATCCCTTGGCCCTCAGTGTACACTCACCACCTCCACTATCATGCTGCTATGACACTTCGGTCCATCAGTGTGGCAGTGATCCCACAACACGATATATGTTACTTCTGAGGCACCAGAACACCACCCCTAACCCACACATAAAAGTACCATTGCCCACACCCTAACCCACAGCATCCAGCAAAACCAATGGGGGTGTTCGTTTGGGTTGCAGCTGATGGCTGCTAACTGTGCTTTTTGACTCGGCAGCGGACGGCGAAGACACTGGCGTGGATAGCGCATACGGCTTTTCAGGAAGCCGTTTGGAGAATCCACTTCAAAAAGACCACCCCGTTTCGACGTTTGGCCTTTTGACTTTTGAAAAAGCCAAAAGAACAGGCCCAATGTATGCATCTACTCCACTTGCAATGGACAAAGATGAAGTGATCTCTAGGTCAAGTTCTTGTTGAAGAAATGTACCTTCCGAAGCATTTCTTCTGTCATCGGTTGGTCCTCGCGCTGCAGGCTGATGAAGACTGGAGCTTCTTGGCAGCCTCCATGAAATCCCTCGCGTGCCTCTCAACATCAATATCTCAAATTTGGCACTAGTAACACAACACATTAAACTACAGAGATGAAATTTGCAGTAGTCTCAAAACTTAAAATTGCTTATGCGCAGGCAAGATGCGACGCGAGCTCCCGCAAGAACGAACGACGAGGACGCCCCCCTGCCTTGCAGGCAAAACAACGAACACCTCGCGAGCGAGGCACCGGCGACCAGCAAAACACCACGCATCTTGGCCGGCGAAAGCCGTGCGGAGCTAAGGTCGGAGGTAGCAAGAGGAGAGGGGATAATGAGTCGGTCGGACGTACTCTGGTGGGAGGACTGGGGGGAGCGGTCGACGGCCTGCAGCTCGCGCGCCGGGACGCAGGGCAGGAGCGCCGCCACGCACGCCATCATGTCCTCGAGCACGGCCCCGCAGCGCTCGCTGCCGCGCGCGCGCGGCGCGGGCGTCTCGCGGCGGCGCCGCGCTCAGCCATGAGAAGAGAGATTGATGGAAGTCCTAGCCGTGTTTATCGGGCCGCCGAGGCACGAGAAATGCATCGCACGCCAGGTTCCGCTTCCCTCGGGCCATCGAGAGTAGCAAAGGCCCGCACGGCCGGGCCGCCTAGGACTCATCCGCATTGTTCGCTCGCTCGATTAGTACCACATCGCCGCTCGTATGGCGGGGGTCGGTCGAGCGAGCTATAAAATCGGAGGCGGGGCTCGTTCCTCTCATACCTTTCGGCCTTTGGCTAAGATCAAGTGTAGTATCTGTTTTATCGTTTAATATCCGATATGTGGGCCATGCGTTCACTACGATATTAAATTAATTTTTCGTGGGGGAGGGTCCAGCACAGCGGCTTGCCGCTGGGGCCCTCGCGCGTCGCCAAGGCGTTGCACTACTGCCCTGGCCTGGCGCACCCCAACAAATCCAAATTTAATCTTATGGTCCTTTTTGGCCGCCTACGACATCAAAGTACGTAATTAAGGGCGTAATTGATGTTTGAGAAGCGCGCATATTACTAATGAATAGATGTTGGGTTTGCTGATATAATTGGTTTGTGCGAACAGCGAGCGCATTTCGTGCGGGTCTTTGAAATAAATTTCTTAAGTCTTATGCGCTGTTAGATACAACCACCTGTTAGATCGCGCTCTTAAGACACCACAATGTAATCATATCCTACCTTAATTGAGTATGTATATTTTTACATTTTCACAGTTTGGCTTTTGAATTTATAATGATAGATATCGTCTTACAATTATAACATATCTTTGCTCAATCAAGGTATAAAATATCTATGCTAAATCATCTGGCTCTTCTGCTTCATCATTCAGCAACTTTTGAAGTCTGAAACCGTGTTATTATCGTTTTTTATCAATCTCAGATAAGAACATAGGATGGGAGTACTCAAACCTACAATCGGGCCTGGCCTAGTTCATCGGCGTGTACTCTATAAATGAAACTCATTTCCAAGAGAAGATGAGAAAAACATAAAGAATCTTTGCAGGATTGGAATGAAATATGTGAAAAATGAAATTGAAATGAACCCAACCATTGTTCTCACCAAAGGAACACCTACTCTATTGCTGCTCTCTGACAGGTAGGGGCAAGGCCTAAAGAGTTGACCATACTTCACCTCCCACCTTGGTAGCTTTGCGTAGATGTGCCCATGGAATTCGCCCAATATATGATACCTGCGAAGGCCCAAAACAACTTAAGGAAAAACCCATAAACTCCATTTCAAAGGCCTGCGATGGCCGATTTCTCAACCCAAAAGCCCACCAACTCAAAACCCTAATAACCCCACCCCTTCCTCTCCTTCCTATATAGCACACGCCGCCACCCTCCTTCCCGAGTCAGAGGTGGATGAGGCAAGGAGAAGAAGAAGCGAGAGCTCACAAAACCCTAGCGTCGCTGCAAACATGGTGAGTGCACCGGTCCTTCTAGATCCTTCCAGACCCTCCTGTGATGCTCTCAGCTGAACGTTGACGCCCGCTATTGCTGTTTGTGGCGGGCCGTCGCCGGCGGGAGGAACAAGAAGACGAAGTGCACCATGCCCAAGTCCGACAATGTCTACTACGCGACACCCCTCGCGTCGTCTGATATCTCTCTGTGAGATGTTTGTAGCATTGGTAGGTAGATCCGTCTGTGCTTGTGCTATTGGTTGATGAAAATGCCCTATGATTTGTGCTCGGTTACTATGAGCGCAATTTTAATTGCATCTGCTTGATGATTACTGCTCTCTCCAGTCACAATAGTTTTCTACATGCAGTCAAACTTTTGAAACTTTGGCTAACGATATCTTTTTAAATATTTATATTAGACACTTGAAAATCGTTCGTGTAAATTTGTCTCGGGGAATACGTTCATAATATTATGACATTATTGGATTTTGTAAATACATTACAGTACAAATTAATGGTGAAAGTGACATTTTAGGGACCGTGGGGGTGATGAACATGTGAACTTTTAATAGTTTAGCAAGATTTCCATGTATCTGTTGGGGTGTTGAACATGTGAACTTTGGCTAGTTTAGCAAGATTTCCATGCAATAGCAAGCAAAGGCGTGTTCTTTTACTGGTTGATTTCTTGTTGTTGGATGCCGCCTTGTGGGGGTATATTGTTGGTTATTTGAAAATTTAAGTAAGTTTGATGGGTATGAGTGGAAAATGTTCTTCTAGGTTAGCGTGGTATGGTTCTGAGTTCTTATTGGTGTATTCTTCTGGAGTGCAGCTGTACCGTTTCCCCTGCGTCGCCATGCCAACTTCATGCAGGGAAAGGTTGGCAAACCCGTTTCACTGTCTGTTGCCCAAACTGTAGTGAACTGTATGTATGGCCAAAGATGTGCGCGCACGAATGAACGTTTTTTTTTGTCGAGGTTTTCGCTGTATGAATTTGAGATCATATCACGGCAGTTCTCGCATACCATTTTAATTGTGTTGTATTTTAGAATTTATATTTTATAAGTATTTTAGAATTTATATTTAAGTATACCAAAAGTGATACAGAGGTATAAAATATTCGTTTAAGTAGTATATTAGAAATTGGAATATGTACTCCCGAGAGTACGAAAAGGCTTTTATATATATATATATATATATATATATATATATATATATATATATATATATATATATATATATATATATATATATATATATGATTTCAAATGCACAAATTCAATCCAAAATCGAATGTATTTTTGAAAATATTAGTTTTGGGGTATATATCCATCTATAACAATTCAAACGAAATGTATACCTTTGAAAAAACATACTTGATTTCAAAGTTTCGAACGAATTTATATCACATACTTTGCTGATATATAATCAGCATATACTTGCAATCAAACTATCATAAAGAAAGCAACTACAATTTAAAGTTCAGTTCAAACTTATTTGAACTAATTAGTAAACTAGTTAAACTCGACATATAAAAAATTCTAATTTTTTTTGTACATGATACATAAAGGAAATATTTATTTTAGATTATAGGGACCAGACGTCATAATGTCCCAGTTATGTATATATGTATGTATGTATGAATATACCAACAATCAGCCAACCACTTGATGCTATATATACTAGTATACTACTTTTCCTATATGATACTATGATGTAGGCTATCGCGTCCTTGCTTCAATCCAGTCCATTGACTACGGGGGTGATCGGAATAGCGATGGCTTTTGGTTTTTGGCTGAAAAACACCATGAGTGGGTGAAAAACACCAGAGTGAGTTAGTGGATAGTGTAGTGAATAGTGAAAAAAAAGCTGAAGCTAGAAGCTGAAGCCGAAACGATCACCCCCTACAGCTAACTAACGTCCTAATTCTTGGCATGTGGATAAAATATGTACTAGCTAGTAATCCCCTTTGGATCGTCATGCAGCAGGGGCGCTTGTTTTATCGATGGTTTTTGATTTTTGGTTAAAATTTTACTGTATCTATCTCTTTTTTACTGTAGATGATTTAGTTTTTTTAGCATAATTAATTTAAAAAATGTAAAAATAGAAAAAACATGTTAACCCACAAAGGAACATGGGGAAAAAAGAAAAATACAAAAAAGCCTAAAATATCTAAAAAATTCAGAAAAAGACGAAATACTGAATAGTGAAAAAAACAGAAACTAGAAACAGAAACCGAAAAAAACCCGAAACGAGCGGGGACAGGCAACATGTATAGAAGCCAAACTGGAAGGATGGGTCGATAGATAAGCAGCGCTCATTGTGGCTTTTTCTGCGCGATAGCGACAGGCGTTGGCACTGAAAACACTATAGAACTTTTGTTTTTTTCTTTTTCTTTTTGATTTTTTTGCGTTTTGTTTTTTTTCCCGTATTCCTTTACATTGTCCGTAATAAATTAACGTATCGTTTTTATTTTTATATTTTTTAAATTTTATTATGTCCAAAAAATCAACTCAACTACATAAAAAACCAATTATAGTAAAATTTCAACAAAAACTAAAAATCTTGCGTATTCCGAACTACCCTGTCGGCCGCTAACGTTCGAATGAAATGCTGTCAAGGCCGGCCTTGATAAAATACTACAGCTACACACCAAAACCAACGAGAACGGTACAGACGGGCATGCACCGCTGCTCATCCGTGCTGGCGCAAAACTGTTCCTGACCATGCATGTGGCCTCGATTGCGTCGCTATCTTTTTAGCTGCAATGTATTAATTGTTTATCGGTTCTGCTCATGCTTCAGAGTTACTCACTTCAATCACAAATATATATAATTTTAAAATATATACAATTAAATACATATAACACCCCGAATGTCAGATATGAATTTAGATCAGATTAAACTCAAAATTGGGTCGAATTTGACTTTTTTCGGAGTCCAATAATTATTGGTGGCATCTCCTATTTAAAATACAACATTGAATTATTTAACATTTTAAATTGATAAATAGTTGACTCTAACATGTAACTGCATATAAAATGTTGACAGAAATAAATGAAGCTTTCATCTCACATATTTTTATAATACAGTTTTTGAGGACAATTTTATATCCTATGACACAATAAAGTTTAGCAAATTGATACCGATATTATAGTAATATTATGCTCTTTTTTCTCTAGTTTATCACATAATCATTGATTATTAGTGTCATTTTTTCACTAATCCTAACTAATTCTAGAAATATTGCAAATAAATTGGTTATAAACATATCAAATTTTGGCTAAAAAGAGCATGCAAAAAGGTTTATTATGAGATGCGTCAAAATAAAAAAATATAATACCAAATTAGAGTCTGCCATGACGACGAGCTCGTCGAGATGATTGAAATGCATATATAATATGCTCAATTTGGAGGTTAAATACAAAAGATATGTATTATGTAGTTGCCGCTATTATATCTACTGAATCTAGATATCCGACTGCGAATCCGGGTCAAACCATACCAGAGTGGCATCCGACATCCAGGACTTCACCAGTTCAACATCCAAATTCGAATCTATTTTTTATTCAGATTTGGAGATTAAGTATTTAGATAATCCGATCGAGTCCGGATCCGTTTAACCTTAGGGATATCACGGTGGTTAGAGCCTTATTGTTAGGCAGCACTCAAAACGGCTTTTAAGCTGGCTTCTGCGTTCAATTTTTGCTTCTTTTTCATTATTTCATGTTTTTTGTTTTTTCATGTATTCCTTTGTATTGTCTGTAATGGTTAACATGTTTTTTTATTTTTTAAAATTTAATTATACCAAATAAACTAATTCAGCTACAATAAAAAAAAATAAATCAGTTACAGTAAAAAAATCATAAATCACCATCATTCTAAACACCCCTTTAACCTTGGGACAACCTGCAAATTAAGAAAGCCGCAAAAGGCCAAGATTAATGTACGCAGCAGTAATCCAGAGGTAGTAGCTAGCTAGTGTCATTTAGGAGTATTTCTTGACAGAAATTTATTGAGGAAATTCGATAGCTACATGTAAGGTCTGTTCTTTTCAGTTTCTTAAAACGGCTTTTAACTTTTACTACAGTACCTAACTTTCAAATTGAGTATTTTTTTAAGATGGAGTCTACAAATTAATTATAGTACACGTTAAAAGCCCAACATCTGTACCATCTAAAATTACAAGCGAGTATCTCTCTTTCCGTAATCTCTATCGCAAACAGTTAAAATTTAAAAATTTCAACTAAAAACCAAAAATCGCAGCAAAAAAACAACAAACCCTAATCTATGAAGCTTATTGAAATTCAGGAAATAAGCCAAGAAAGAATGAGGTCGACGGATGGGGCGGCCGATTAAGCCTTTCAGTCGAACTATGTGTGTACATGCATGCGCAGGGGGGCGACGAGACGAGTTGGTAGGGAGGAGAAGACGAATACTGAAGGGGGTAGTAGTATATGCATGGTATACAAGCAGGGGCGAAGCTAGAGCATGAAGGACCCGAGTGCACACTTCAATACAGTGACAGACCCAGAATCAAAATTTAGGAGGGCTAATAGGTTCACCGATTTATCCGAGTATTTACATCAAGTCGGCGGCGCACGCGTTCAGTAATCAAAATTCATATGTAAATAGAAGAGAAGCAAATCAAAAAGATAGAAATAGAATGAATGTA
This sequence comes from Melocanna baccifera, assembly GCA_036346265.1. Classification (NCBI taxonomy): domain Eukaryota; kingdom Viridiplantae; phylum Streptophyta; class Magnoliopsida; order Poales; family Poaceae; genus Melocanna; species Melocanna baccifera. Next base: position 25,637,792 of record CM070689.1, read on the forward strand.
CCTTGATAATGAAAAGCGCATCCCCAAAACGTATGAATATGCTTCCAGTGAGTAGTGATCTCTTAGCTATATGTGAAAATTAGCAAAATTAGCGATAATAAATTGTTAGTGATGGTAAACATTGAAAATAAATGTATGAATATGCTTTCAGTGAGTAATGATCACTAATTGTATATACAAATCAATATATTTATACCCTATTCCTCATTTTATTTCTATTTCTATCGTCGGCCCCGACCACTCGCTTCGGCGAAGCATTTCTCCCCGTCGCTCTCCGCTCCGCTCCGCCTCCCTCGTCCGCTCCCCGCCGCCGGCCTCCCCCCTCCGCTCCACCTCCCCGCCTCCGGCCTTCCCCCTCCGCTCCCGCCTCCCGGTCCCCTCCGCTCCACTCCCGCCTCGGCCTTCCGCGCCGCTCCTCGCCGGAGTCGCCACCAGCGCCGATCCGCCCGGCTCGCCTCCTCGCCGCGCCGCCGCAGATCCGGCCCGGTCCGGCCCCCCTCGCTGGCGTCGCCGCAAGATCGGGCCCGGTCCGGCTCCCCTGGCGGCCTGCCCCCGCCGGCGAGATTGCGAGAAGGAGTTGTCGAGCTGAGCTGCCGAGGGCCGAGGCGCAGAGGGAGCGACGACGACGACGACGCAAGCACGCAGCGGCCGGAGATGGCGGCGAGCGCAGGGCTCGGGCGAAGCGCGCGAGCGCAGAGGCTCGGGCGAAGCGGCGATCGGGCGAGCGCACCTCACAGGGCACAGGTGGCGGCGTTGTTCCGCCGCCGCTGGGCTATCGCCTGCCGGCTGCCGCAAAGCTTCTACGCGAAGGAAACGAGGCGGCAAAGCTTCTACGCGAAGGAAACGAGGGACGAGGCGGCAGAAACCAGGGTGGTGCATAAATTTGGGTAAGGATGGTGCACAAAAGGTGACAAAGAGTTACTATTAACTTGATTTTTTATTTTACCCTATTACCGGTGCACTCAGTTCATCCAATGTGGCTTCGCCCCTGTATACAAGTCCGATTAGGCAGTATCGTCCAATAAAAGGAAGCGAAAAAACTGTGGGCACCAATGGTTCTGTAGCAGAGAAAAGAGTGGTTGCAGTACGGGCCCAGGCTAGTAGCCGAGCCGGTGCTGTGAAAATTCAGCGTCGGTGTGAAAAAGAGAATGGATTGATGGGCAGCAGTAGGACTTTCCTCGATTTTTCCCTGTCGCAGCTGGCATCATCACGCCTCTGCTCTACCACTCTTTTCTCTGCTACAGAAACCGCGTCTTAGAAAAAAGGAAAATGGGGGTAGTTGAGCCAGACCTAAGGCCTAAGACCTAGCTGATCCAGCCCACGCCGCCCCCATATAAGGGATCCGGGGGGCCTAGCCCACGCCAGCCCCATATATGCGATGTCTTTGGGGGATCACGCTGGCGGGAGGCAGTGAGCAGTGGATCCAACGACTGTGAGCCACTGGAGATGAGGAAGAATGTAGAGGGGCGACGGGGAGGTGGTGGGCGAGGAGGTGGGCGGTGCCGGCACCACCAATGGGTGACGAGGCAGCCGTGTTGAGAGGTGGTAGAGAAGGGGGACAGGTTCGTTGGAAGGCATCGCCGGTGGTGGGGTGGGTGGAGTTGCGGTGGTGGGGCTCAGGATGCATGCTGCTGGTGCTAGGGTTACACTTGCCCATTTGTTTTTAACAGGATGTGGGAGTCGTCCAGATCGTGTGATTGTCATCCAACATGCCAAAATTCGAATGATTTTCTATCCCAAAATTATCCGCATTTTATATATATATATATATATATATATGAAGCCTTTTTTCTACACTCAGGTGTAATTACACCATATATCGTATCTCACAATATAAAGAGTGTCTCGCGTAACGGAGAGTATGTATGTGTAGTATACAAGTATTTAAGACTATCTAGGTGGTATGTATATTTTTTCGACATACTCCTTTTTATATGCGTATATAAAGGTATTTACAAAATACGCTAAAAACTATAAACTCCTTTGCAATTTTTTTATGTGATTCACATTGGAGTATCTTATAATTAGTACATGAATATATACAAGATGATAAAGGAGTATTTTCGAATTTGTTTAGATGATATATTAGAGGTGGGTGTAATTACACCTGGGCGTAAAAGTAAAAGATATAGGAAGCCTCTTTTCTACATCCGGGTATAATTACACCCTATGACGTATCTCATACCGTAGGGAGTATCTCGCGTAACGGAGGGTATGTACGTATAGTATACGAGTATTTAAGACCATCTAGGTAGTATGAACAATTTTTTAAAGGTAGTATGTAGATTTTTTTGATATATTCCTTTTTATGTGCGTATATAAATGTATTTACAAAATACGCTAAAAATTATGGACTTTCTTGTAATTTTTTCATGTGGTTCACATTGAAGTATTTTATCTTTACTACTTTAAAAGAAGGAGTTGGTGGTTGATGAGTCCTCCCTCATTTTTTTAACCATTCGATCTAATTATGAGATAGAATCTGAACCGTTCTCCCCCACCACCCCCTCCTCCCCCTCCGCACCCGCCGCCCCGATCCGCTCCTCGCTCTCCCCGCTGCCCCGATCCGCTCCCCTCGCTCTCCCCGCCGCCGCGCCTCCTCCTCCTCCCCACCGCCGCCGCCTCCTCCCCCCTCCTCCCACCCCGCCGCCGCCCCTCGCCTCCCCCACTCCGCGCGCCCCTCCCCTCGCTCTCCCCCTCCTTCCCATGCGCGCGCGCCTCCTCGCACTCACATCTTGATTCTAGCCCTAATTCCCGATCCGCGCGCCTCTTCTCCAAAGCTGGCGCCGCTCCTTCTCCCCACCGCCGTCCCCTTCTTCCCACCACCGCACGCCCTTCTCCCCACCTCCGTCGCTCATTCTCCGATCCATTGAGCGCCCCTTCTCGGCCGGTGATCGCCGCTCCTTCTCCCCACCGCTGTCCCCACCTTCCCACCGCTGCGTCCCCCTTCTCTCTCACCGTCGCCGCTCGCTGTCCTGATCCGCCGCCGTAACCCTTTCCCTGCGGCCACGCCCACCGCTCCTTCTCCCCCATCGCCGTCCCCCCTTCTTCCGGCCGCCGCTTCTTCTCCCCCACCGCCGTCCCCACCTTCTTCCCACCGCCGCGTCCCCCTTCTCCCCAATCCGCGCGCACCCCTTTCCGATGCTAATGTGCGAGCGCAGCTCATCTTCTTGACAGGCTTGTCAAGGTATGATTGTCTGGACTGTACTGTGCATCCTATAACATGTGTCTTATTTTCTTCTTAATTACCACTGATAAAATAAATTATTTATAAACCAGGATATTGTAACTGAGAGTGACCAGTTTAGGTATACTGTATATCTTTTGCTTTTTTTATATCAATGTTTTCTTTATCTTAATCTTAGTGTTGAATTCTGATTGCCGCTTTTATCTTAATTTTGCTGTTTAGCATAGAAGAATTTATACCACTCTTGAGAGAGCGCATGAATGTGTTGAATCCTTATGTAAGACAATTTTTGGTGGGGTGGATAACAGTGTTAGACAGTGGACCTGATATTGACATGCTTGGCTTCCTTCCTGATTTTCTCGATGGTAATGCCTCTCTTTTACCTCAGTGTATTACTTGTATTGACATTTCAGCAACCTTGTGTTTGCTGCCCCTTGCAGGTTTATTTAATATGCAGCAACTCATTTGGTATGCACACAAGACACAATCGCCTTACTTAGCGTTTCGTTTCTAATGCTTTTCCGATTAATGTACTAGAACTAATCGACATTGCATTTGCATGTGAAAGCGTGCATTACTTGACTGAGCGATTGACCCACCCAGAGCTATGGGGAAAACTATCAAGAGGAACAAATGCATAGTGGTATTGGCGGTGGCCAGCATCAACATGGTCAGAAACCTCCCAACTTCGGTCTTAAGTGTATGGTGGTGCAGCTTTTGAAAGAGTAATGTATGAATTCCACAGCGACATACTCAATGGAGTGCCTCAAGTGTCAAGGGAAAAGGTACATTTTAGATTAGAACTATATAGGTACGTAATTTTAGGAAAGTTAATCGAAATTGTGGCATTGATGTCATCAAAGTTGCAAACATACTACTTGCCCATCTTTGGATGAGGAGGAGCAATGGATTGGTCGAGGCAAAGAATGAGATAGCACGTGCGTACCGCACGATCGTGGCTTGCTCCTCTTATCGATCATCGCGTGTGATCGGCTTGCGCTTGTCCTCCAAAGTCTATTTGACCTTGCAATGGAGCTCGGATTCTTAACGCCATGGTATGTTTCGACAATACATTGTGCAATCATATAAGATGTTTGACTAATTACATGGTATATTAGAATAAGATAGTTCTTCTACACAACTATTGATATTTATTATTCAGTTTGAGATCATATTTGATAGTATACATCACTTTTATTTCGTTTTCCGTTACAACGTACGGGCACCTTACTAGGGGGTTTACTTCTTATGGTAACTGAGATGAATTTGCACCAGTCTAACAAGATCTACAGCCACTTTACCTGATAGATAAAATAGTGTAGTTGGCATTGGCCTTTCTACTTGATTTGCAATGGTACCCTTACATTATTTCGGGCATTCGTACTTGTACACATCCAGTCTGTGTATTCTTTATGCTTTACATTGTTGAAATATCATATTTTACCAAGCTTAAATTCTACTAGAACTATTAGTACCATGTTAAAATCTCTATGCTTTACGTCTAAGGTTATGATTACTCTTTTGACATATGGAGCCTTGACTATATGTTTGCTGGAATGGTGTGTATGCAATGGCCTTGCTTCTCTAAATTATTAAATTATTATACAACTAATGAACTATAGCATCAGTTGGGATTTATATACTGTTTTGGACGTAGATATTCCACAAGGAACCATTCTTCTATGGTCATAACAACCATGACCAACTTGTCAAAAATAGCCAAGGTTTGCTATTGTCTCACAATTGTCTTTGTTTTTGCTCACATAGGTGTGCTCCGAATGTGCTTAGATGTGTGTTTATACTAGGCACTTGCATATGCATGTATATATTTTCTATTTTTTGGTTGAAGATATTGCGGTCATTCACAATTGATGAACTGGTTATACTTCTGAGCAGGTGCTAGGTATTGGTCAGCTTAGTGCTTATTTGAATAAATACAGAATTGTGCTTGATCCTCAGCTTGAGACCCTGATTGGGAGGTATCTCACAGCACTATGAAGTCTTATGGTTTCACTTTAGATCACATTTTGCATAAGGAAATAACATTGTTTTGCTTCACACGTATGCTATTGATTAAACACAGGCATAGCAGGAAACCTTGGTCCAAGTTTGTGAATACAGAAAAGAGGCATCTCATCTCCGCAGAGGTTATATTTTCAATATTCTTCCTACAATTTTCCTTTTCTAATGTTTTTCTCTGCTAGGACTAATTGCTACTATAACTTCATGCAGGCAATTGATTTTCTTGATAGACTTCTTTGCTATGACCATGAAGATAGGCTTACAGCCCATGAAGCTGTGGTAGGTTCCCGCCCTATTTTTAATTATAGAAGTAGTCAATGTAGTGAAATAACAAGCAAGAGAGCTGCCCTGTTTTTTTCGTTGTAGTAGGCTGTCAAATGAGTTGTAAAGAATGGTTAGTGAACAAGTTGTAATGCAATTGTTAAATGGACATGTTTGTAATGTCCTATTGAGTACACTAGATTTGCATTTTCAAGCATATGAGCAAGCAGAATTTGATTGAAAAAATTGGTAGTTCTGTGCAACATGAATCAATGTTGTTTTATGCATTCTTTGTTGCTGCTCAGGTTTTTTGAAATGCGAACTGGGTCTACTCGTCGGCTTAAGAAGGGGAAGAAGCACCAAAGCAGAGATAATTGTCGTCTTTATGTTTACTGTAAATGTGGTTTTGCGTCGAACTATGGATTATCCTCTCATAGTTTGCATTGTATTTATTTTCCGTTGCAACGCACGGGCACATGACTAGTAATTAGTATACGAGTATATCCAAAGTGATAAAGGAGTATTTCAAGTTGATTTAGGTGGTATATTAGAGATGGGTACAATTATACTTGGGTGTAAAATATATATATATATATACACACACATATATATAGACAGACCCATATGGCATACACCAACAAAATAATAAGCTTGCAGTGCCACCTGCCAATCACTAGCAAATTCAGCATGTCTCGCTACTCTAATGCAGCTCTAGCCGCGCTACTCATGGCCGTCGTCGTCTGTCCTCTCGTCGCTGCTGCCGTCGACGGCGTCGTCGTGCAAATAGATGCCCATGCCCAACACCTGCACTTCTACATGCACAACGGCTACACTGGTCCCAACCCCAGCGCCGTAGTGGTCGTCAACGGCACCGGCCCGCCGCTCAAGGGCTCTTGTGGCCGCCGATTCGGGGACACGGTGGTCATGGACGACGTCCTCACCGAGGGCCCGAGCCCCGCGACCAAGGCCGTCGGCCGTGCCCAGGGTTTCTACGTGACGTCGTCCAGGGCGACCCCGCGATGCTCGTCTCCATGAACGTGCTGCTCACCGACGGGCCCTACAATGGGAGCACGCTGGCCGTGACGGGCCGGAACTCCGTCCTGGCGCCGGTGCGCGAGCTGACGGTGCTCGGCGGCACGGGGCGGTTCAGGATGCCCAGGGGGGGGGGGGGGGGTACGTGCTCTTGAAGACCACGAGCTGGCGCGGCAACAACGCTGTCCTGGAGCTGGTCTATGAACCACACTACGGTACTAGCCCACTGTTCAAGCATGCATGCATGCATGAGATAATAAAATTGTTACCGCGCGCCTCTCTCCTGCATCGATGTTTGCTTCACGAGTTATATGCTATGGTCAAGTATTTTTACGAGTTGTTAGTGGCGAATTCAGAACTAGATCTTAAATATGATGGCTCATCGCTGTTTTGTCAGGTGTCGCTTCCTTGCCGAAGCATCGGGAGGGAGTGTCACTAACCCACTCCTACTGCTTCTTTGATTCATCAGTTCCCATCTATGAACTTTGCAGATTATGATTTACATCGAACAAACAAATAAGATAATTTCTTTATCACTATTTTGAAGTGTTTTATCGAAATAATTTTTTAAAGTAGGTTATTAACATTTAATTTATTCATATAAACACTTGTATTAAAGTCAAAAATCATCGACCATAGATATACGATATAGGTTGTACCAAACAAATATAGCCAACCCGCTGCATTGTCCCATTTGTATAGTACTTCTACTCTTTTTTTTTCTCTTCTCTCCCAAGGAGTGTACTACTAGTGCGTGTGGAGTGTAGAAATTTTTTTTTTAGAGGAGAGTCTCACATAAAATTCCTCTCATCATCTTCTATCCAGTAAACCTCCTCGTATTGGATAGAGGGTTGACGGGGGCTCACGGCGTGGTCACGTGGAGTGGACTTCACCCGAGCGGATCGAGCGCGCCTCCCAGTCCCCCATCGCCCACACCATTGCTGCTTCGGACAGCTCCGCTCGACCACAGTCTCACTCCACTCCAACTCCCCACCCATCGACCGGAGTCGCACGCAGACGAGACAGGAAGAAGCCGCTCCATTCGAGACCGCCCGCCTGCAATGGCGGTGGTGATGGCACATTGCTGCTGGTGGGTCTCCCCCTCGCGCCATTGATTTCTTCTTGCGCCTGTGTGGTGTATGGGTGCGCCATTAGTCGCAGGCGGGAGCGCGTCCGCACGTAATATCCCGTATGGGCGACCGTAAAATAGTGATTTCATTAGATCAACTGTCGGCTTGTGACCTCAGGGAAAAGCAAAATGAAATTAACCGGCATCACACAAGCCATCATTTATCTTAGAGGGATATTTCATATATTTGCCAACTTAGAACGGCTAGCCAACCTAACTAATGGGTCTGTCTCAGTTTATCTGCATGCAAATGGTATGATGGTGCAGTGCCCTCAGGGTACATTATCTTTACCTCAGAATATTCCTTGTACTCGAACATTTGCAGATTCTAGTATCTAAATGTAATAAAACCTTTTCTTACGTAAGCAATTGATCGACAGTGCTAATCATCTAAAACTGTACAATGGCAGTGCCAAAAAATTGTTGCAATGCACTTTCATCAAAGAGAAAACGTATGGTTTTTATGGTTGCCACAAGCTTTGTTTTTGTATGCCATATCTTCTCCATCGGTCTCCAGCCCTGTGACTGGGTTTTGCGCTGACCTTGCCAAGCATACAAACAAAATCTTACTAACTACATACTAACCTTGAAGAAAGCATCTGAAAAGAGGCAACAACGATTAACTGCATGAGAAAGCACTTAGGAATCTGACGAACAATGACATGGATCAGTTTATGGATCTTCCATGCGCCCTAACATCACAATATGCACAAAAAGGATCCCTGATGGAAAATGACTCATTAGAACAATACACTTGCTCATCCCAATTAAGCATCATTTACACAAATAGCAATATGCTCATGATTCTACATGGCATGGCTTGCGATGATCATCCTTCTCTTGATTCAGATAAAATACGCCCCTTGTGCCGGAGAGAAGCGCCGCCACGTGGGTGGATGCAGGGAGTCTCCTTCCTTCTTGAGGAGAGTAGAGATCCTTTAATAATATTTTAAATTGAAGGTTGAGAAGAAAGAAAAATCCCTAATGTTGACAAGGCAGAGAGCGTTGTGAACTCGTAAGGAAGTCATCGAGGTCCTAGCTGACGACGGAGTTGGTGGCGAGGAAGGATGGGCGGAGGTGGATGCAGCTCATCAGGTTCTGGGTTGGTGGTGGGGAAGAGGAACCATATGAACCAAAAGTGTTCTTGATTGGCATATTTCAAAAGTATGTTTAAATTTTCAAATGTTTGCAGTGACATATGTCCGACTTTGCCTTTTACTTTCGATGTTTAGTTTTGTTCCGAAGTGCAATTTTTCTTATGTTTTTTCGTCGGACTAAACTACCGGTGTAATTTACTCTGGTTTATGAATCAATTTATTGATCATTTGTAAGTATAGAAAGTGGTATTAATTTTCCTTGTTTTAAAATTTCTGGGATGTTTATCAAAACCATCAAGCTATTGGGCCCGGCACGGCCCGCTTGCCTATTAACCGACTTCCCGTGTCGTCGCTTCGCTTCCCGGCGACAACTCGCCCGCCGCCTCCTCTTAAGCTAGCCTCGACTACAAACGCCGCGCCGGCGACATGGCGCCTGCTCCGCCCAAAGGTTCGTCGTTTTCTCTTCTATGGTCTCCCCCCTCTGCACGAACCAAACTTGTCGTCTTGTCTTGCGCCGGCCTATTGTCGAGGCGATTCCTTCGTTGCAGAGCTGCCTGGGTTCTACTACGACCCGGACAAGAACCGCTACTTCCCCATCAGGAGCCGCCACGCGCCGCCCTCCCCCGCCGCCGCCGTCCACCCCGTCTCCCCAGGTACATGTTACTTCTATTCTATCTTCTATCGTGGGTAACCAGCACCGCACCGCCAAAGCCACCGGACTTACTATGCCGATTCGTAACTGAAGGATGAAGCACAGGATACAGCAGGACGCAGGAAGAGGGCGAGGCAGTCCGAGCTGCTCCATGTCAGGGAGATGTACGGTGGTGGGGTCATCTTCTCCAATAAGAGGAAATCCACCTTCAAGCAGCAATGCAAGTACGCGCAGGCGTCTGAGCCGATGGTACTGATCGGAGCTTCTCCCCTTTCACTATAGCTCTCCGCTTGTTCTGTGCAATACACATACACTCTTTGCTCATCAGGAACGCTGTTGGGCAGGTTTGGAAATACCAAGGTACAACCTTAGTGGCTGACAGGGCACTGGAACAATTGTGTGTCATGGTTCAAACACCGAGCGGCCTGAGAGAGTCCAAGATATTAGTGACTGGCAGCATGAATGGTACAATTCGGTAAGGTCCTCCATTATACTCATGCTTTGTGTTAACGTAACGACAAGGACTTATAACATTTACAATCTTTGTAAGAAATATAGATACATCATTAGTTTGGTTATCCTGATTCCTGATACCATACTACCTTTGCATTCTCTGCTCAAACATACTCTCACAAGCTATGCAATAGTCTATTCCAACAAAAAAAGTATTAAATTAAGAAGACTGCAATTTCTTCATCTTCATCTCTCTCTCTCTCTCTCTCTCTCTCGTGAGAGAGAGAGAGAGAGAGGGAGAGAGAGAGAGAACACGCACTGCTTATTTATCTTTCAAAACTTGACAATTTCTTGATATGTTTGATCTGTTGATGTTCAGTTGTTCTCTACAAGAGTATTAAGCCCATAACCAGACTGGTGTTTAATGTCCCATGACATATTTTTCTGAAATTATGTGGCAGATTATACAAATTAGGGAGTGCTCTAGACAACTTTGAGGATGACATGAAGTTTTTACCTGAACCTTCTTGGACTCCCTTGGGAAAGCAGAAGACGGCAGTGAATTCTGCACTTGCAAGCATATGGTGATCTGAAACAGCCTTCTCAAATTTCTCGTCTAGTATAACTTGCGTAAAAAAGCTTGAGCACCACTTCCCTGATGTGGCCAACACCAATTCATCAGTTCAGCGAGCATTGTATCCTAATTTTGTTGCTTCTATTATGCTTATTGTTGTTGCCATTATTGCACATATCTTGAAATATGTGCTTTATTTTCTTTATTGTTACCTGGAAATTTATCATGAGCTTGGGTTACTTGACATTGTGAAACATGGTGGCTACTCTTGGGTCTGGAGAATCAGGTGGTTCTATATATATTATGGATCTGTCTGATACTATTGACTGGGCAATGGGCTCGTCGAATGGTTATAGAAATGTACGAGTTGCTTCATTCGATAGTACAGTGTGGACAGCTGCTTGCAATTCTGATGACACACAGGCAGTTATAGGTGAGTAGACTGAGTTTGGACTACAATTTAAGCTACACCCAAAATTTCCCAGGTACATGGAATAACTATTTTGTTGTTGCACCTTGTTTCCTTTGTACCTTTATGTTAGATAACACTATCAAGTTGGCTGCATTGAGAAACTTGACAATGTTGATTTAGACATAGAAATTGAGTATATTTATACAGAAAGGTTGGCTTGTTATGAAATATGCCCTCTATAATAGTATTCCACCATAACCCTGTTAGGTTTGGGTCTTGCAATTGCATTTGTCTAATTTTGAAGGTCAGCCGTCACATTAGTTGGAGGAATTCTTTTAATTGTTATTGCAACTTCTGTTTTTTCTTACAGTAGTTGCACTGCAAGTTGTCCATTTCGTTATTAGCAGGAATGGAACGTCCTTTTTCCCTTGAATCTGGGGAATGGCAGTGGAGGAACTTCTACTGGATCAACTAAGCATGCTTATTATTAAGCTTTTACTTGTTCATCTTATTTCTAGGTACGAACAATGGTGCTGCTTTGCTTAATTTGGAAACAAGAGCATTATCGTGGCTGTATCGCTGTAAAAGTGACATTCTTTCCCAGCAATTTGTGCACTCGGTAAAATTTATTTTGAATGTATATGAGTTTCCTTCTAATTTGTATTTTTCATATCTGATGGTCATTTTATGGTGTGCATTGTCAGGAGAGTTACCGCAAACTTTTGCCAATTCTCTGGTCCGTGTGTAGCTTGCCTCAACATACCATCGTTCCCTGTTAGTTTCTCTTGTGAATCTTCTTGCATTTTCCGGTTAGCTTAATTCAATGTGTCTGATGCATGAATAAATTCTTCCCAAGATTCTTGAAATAAAAATGCTATCGGCTGCCAATTTGTATTGTGTTCAGAACTGAATAAATGCTTTAGCGTATGTGGCAATCTGCAGATATAAATGGTAGGAATAAGTTTTATGGGTTTTCTACTTGCTCGTTGAATCTTTATCTGTGCTAGGAATAAGTTGTAAACATATCCCACTAGTAGTGCTACCACTTAAGCGTGGTCACTATGACTTGCCTTGCCCGTCTCTACTATGCCCACTTAATTTTGCTCACTTTGTTCAGGGAAATGTTGTGCTATGCGGCATGTGGAATGGGAGCATAGTCCCTGTTGATGTGCGGCAAAAGCACCGTAATCTCCCTACTGGATTAGCTTCGCCTAGCACTGCTAGGACAGTTCCCATGCCGCCCACAAGGCATAATGGGAGATGGAGAAACCAGGTGCGCACTACTATTACACAATATCCATTGTTATATATTTACAGTGTGGGATTAAGTTGGTCGTTTGAGTGGTGGTCTAGGGCAGTGGGCACAGGACAGGAGGAGCAACTTTTTTTTGTCTCATTACGTAGGTCATAACATCTATATGTTGTACTTCTCTACTTTATCAGCTTACTGCATGACAAACCATAACAACAGGGGACATCTACACAGAGCAAACTCTTTTTGGAGCACCGTGTTGTTACCAACTTACATGACATTGTAAATGGTCAAAAAGACAGACAAAGCTTAACAAATTTCAACCATCAGAACTGTAACCGGTGTTTAATGTAGCCATGAAAAATCACAATCTCTGGGACTGGTTAAGTTTTAACTTTGGCTCTTTGATATAGCACTAGAACAAAATGATATTTTGAGCTGATTTGCTAATTCAGAAGAAAAATACATGCAGGCTGATAAGGCTAAATCTTCAGGAGTCACTTCTATGTCCTCGGCAGTTTGCAGGTAGACAAAAATGTTCTTTCCTTTGTGCTGCTTTTTTGGGGTGTTTTCAAGTTTCCTAGTGCTAAAATTGACATTGTTACACGGCTTGGTTGCTCTCTCATCAGATGAGCACTACTTCTTAGGGAGCTCCATGTATGGATCGGTAAGTGTATTCCTATTCATTTTTAGTGTTATGAGTGAATGTATAAGCAAATGTGCTGAAAATGTCCCAAGATTGATTGCAAAACTGGAATTTTTTGCTAACACCTCAGTTTGGTTTAACAAGATGCTAACTAAAATTTCATTTGGACCTTGCCTCTCCTGCTGATGTAGTATGCCAGAATTAAAACTTAGCCTCGTACACATCTGATATGGAAAAAAACTTGTACACATGTTTCATGCAGCATATTGAGGTGTCAGTTTATTGTATGCACAACAAATTGCACATAAATACATATTTTAGTTTTTTTGGGGAACAAATAAGTTCCATTGATTTGTTTCCAACTGTTATACTTCAAAAAAAAGAAAATGGGGGGTAGCTGGGCCAGGCCCAATGCCTACCGGCCCGGCCCACGCCGCCTCATATAAGGGATCCGGGGGGAGGATTGCGAAACCGAGCTGCTCTCCTCCCCCGTTCCGCCGCCGCCGCCCCTCTCTCGCGCCGTCCCCGCCCCCCCCCCCCCCCCTGGGGGGCCATCTCGCCGCCGCCCTTGTCCCCGCGCCACCCCTCGTCATCTCGCCGCGCCGCAACCTAGCAGATCCCCTCGTGGACGAGGCGAAAGGGAGGGGCTGCGAGGAGCTGATCGTGATGCAAAGGTACCCAAAGTACTAGTCGCAAGCCGTAGCTCTACTTCACTCCACCTTGTGTGCTCCTCCGCCCTTGCCCTATAGCTTGTCTTGTCCCTCGTGGGCGACCTCTCTGCCGTGCCGCAACCTAGCAGAAGTAGAACCCTCAGCCCTAACCCACCCACCCCGCTCCCCTCTCCGGAGTCAGGCACGCCGAGATGGCGGACACGGTGCAGTATCGCCTCGAGCGCATGTCCGACGAGCTCGATGACCTCGAGCGCCGCGGCCTCTTCACCCGCGCCGAGCTCGCCGAGGTCGTCCGCCGCCGCCGCGACTTCGAGTTCCGCCTCCGCCGCCACTCCCCTCTCCGCATGGACTTCCTCGACTACATCGCCTACGAGCTCCGCCTCGACGCGCTCCGCGACCTGCGCAAGCGCGCCATCATACGCGCCACACCACAGGACGAAGATGCGACCCCTCAGGGCGACGGAAAGAGCAGGACAAAGGCCAACAAGAAGAAGAACAAGTGGAAGAAGTCCATCTCCGACGTCGCGGGGGTCCTCCGCGTCCTAGACATCTACAGGATGGCCACCGTCAGGTTCAAGGGGGACCTCGACCTCTGGTTCCGATACCTCCAGTTCTGCCGCCAAAAGCGCCACGGTCGGATGAAGCAGGTACCCGTCCCTGCCTGCACCTTGCTATCCAATCCATTAGCTGCTACTTATCCATTCCATACTGCACCATCAACGCACGCATTGTTGCGTCGAATGTTTAGTTGCTTCAAGATCAAATTTATCAGTGGTGTAAATCTTTATTAGAAAACAGTGGGCTAAATTGTAAACAGTGGTCTAAATTGCTTGATGATGAATATGGTTATATACTGATATGTCCACGTCATATCAGTGGCTTGTTCATATATTGGTGATTGCAAAGAAAACAGTGGGCTAAATTGCTCGATGACAAATATGGTTATATGCTGAAATTGGATGAATTAACCTTGAGCTCTATATCTTTATTAGATTGCTATCAATCTCATTGAATGACTAAAGGTTGAAGGTCTGTTCTTTAGTCAGTAAACCTGCATTCTTTCAGTCGTGTAGTTTTCGGTATTTGCATGTCAGGGAATCACTTCAATTCAGATTCTTATCACATGTCAAAGTGCCAGTTCGATTATGCATGACTTGATAGGTTGAAAAACTACAATCTGTTGAAAGATCAAGTTGTATTTGCATATTTTAAGTGGTCATTTTGAATACATGCTCAATAGGCCAATTAATCAATTGATGAAGAGTATAATACCATAAGTAGCGGAACGGCCAAGAAGTTAATCTTGTGTAACTCTACTTCTGAGAACACTAAACATTAATCAATTCACATTTGTGCTTTTTGCTAGTTTTAATTGATTCCATATACTTGCATTGGCATACATGTTTAGATTATGAGTATTCTTGCTCCTTTTATTGAATATGTGCTTTATTACAAATGATATGATTGAATTACATGATTATATGCAATGTATATCATTTGTATACATCTTGGTATTTTCTTTGAGTTTATTTAATTATGCTGGAATTATATCGATATTTATGCTTATACCGCATATTTTACAACAGAAATAGTTGATGGTGGGTTATTTGGGATCATCACAAGTTGCGAAGCTCTTAGAGCCTTCTGTGTTCACCTTGTGTTCCACTCAGAAACTTGATGTGTATTTAGTGCTATGCATTGAAACATTAGCCACAGCTGGCAAAAGGCCGGAACTTTGAAGTTTTTCGTATGGATTTTCTGTGAATTTGGAATGCAGATTAGGATTTAGGTCAGAGCTAGAAGCTATTAAGGCTGATAGATTTTCTTGTTCTTGGTTTGTTTAATTCTAAATTTATTGTGAGTTCCGCGCTGAGCAACCTTTTCTTCTAATAATCGAAAATAGACTAGCAAAAATCTATTTTTGCGGGCTAATATTAGACAGCCCTGCTAATTGCAATACCACCTGACATGTTTCATCTCTATGTCACATAAGACCGAAATTTTCATCTCTATGTTCTCGCAGCCTAATCTGACTAGTATGTAATGTAGTATTTCTTAACTCATGTTCATTGTGGTTTCTCTGTGAAACTGAATGGCAGGACAGTCATGTTTTTCTACCTGTAGCCAGGGTACTGCACTTGTTTTCAGAAATAAAATTTGTGCTACCTCTCTTGTGAGCTACTAATGTGTAGAGCTGATCTTTCAGCGTTGAAGAACTGTTGGTATAACCTGCATACTTAGGCTAGCTATTCTGCCATTTTGGCTGGAGTTTCATATTTGCATTCTGTTCATTATTCTTGACAGCGGTCCTAATGGCTGTTAGAACCAAGTTTTTGAGTTGCAGGTTTTGCCTAGTTTTCTTTGTTCGATAAATTCTTGCTCAGTGTAGTCACCAGCAGCCATGGTCGTGGTTGATCTGTTGGCTTGAGCAGGCAACACCTTATTATGAGCTGGCAAATAGACTGATGCTTGGCCCGACCGGCTACTGTCAGCCAAATCACCTGTCTGAGCTGGACCGAGCAAAACAAATACCCTGTATAGCGCCAGCCGCCAGGTCCATAATTCCACTGACTTGGTTTGTCGTGTGAGAGTGCTTCGGAGATTCGTGAAATTTTTGTGTTAGGGAGAGCATAGAAGCGCTAGTGTGCTCTTCTTGTTTTTTTAGATGCGTAATCAAGGTGAGAGGAAGGAATCATGCATGGTGTCTTCTTTTCAGCTCCTAAATGTTGTTTTTTATTGTGAGTTCCGGGCTGAGCAACCTTTTCTTCTGATAATTGAAAATAGACTAGCAAAAATCTATTTTTGCGGGCTAATATTAGACAGACCTGCTAATTGCAATACCACCTTACATAATTTACTTTTGGTGACAGTAGTGCTAGTCTCATGTTTGTTGTACTATATGCAGGTTCTGGCGCAAGCTATTCGTTACCATCCCAAGGTTCCTGGGCTTTGGATTTATGCGGCAGCATGGGAATTTGATCAGAACTTGAATGTTGCTGCAGCACGTGCACTTATGCAGAGTGGTCTCAGATCTTGTCCAGAATCAGAGGATATGTGGATTGAGTATCTTCGCATGGAGCTTACCTATCTTAACAAGCTTAAGGCTCGAAAGGTAGCTCTAGGAGAGGATGTGAAGACACTGCAAAAGAACAGTAATGATGCAGGTCAGTGGAAAGAGGAAAACAAAGAACTGTTCATGCCACTGAATGATCAAGGTGAGGGTCTTGAGTCTGGCTCGCAGGGAGTTGCTTTGGAGGAGAAGGAAGACCTATTTTGGCAGCAAGGGTTGCTAAT
Organism: Melocanna baccifera; assembly: GCA_036346265.1. Lineage (NCBI taxonomy): Eukaryota > Viridiplantae > Streptophyta > Magnoliopsida > Poales > Poaceae > Melocanna > Melocanna baccifera. The sequence goes on from CM070689.1 coordinate 25,654,474, forward strand.
TATTCAAACCATATATCATGGTGCTATGGAAGCTCTTCCATCAAGCTTAACCTTACGGAATAAATTCTTAGAGATATTAGATAGTGTTGAACTGGCACATTCTGACGAGCTGAAGATAGAGGTCTTGGATGACCTGAAGAAAGACTTCTCTCATAATGAGGACTACTGGGATTGGTTTGCTAGGCTTCAGCTTAGTGACTCAACTAATTCCAGTAATTTGAATAGAAAAGAGTTTTTATCAAATAAGTTGAACAAATCAATTCAGGTAAAAGCATTATGCCATCACTCTATTTATTATCACTGTCATGAATTATCAATGAAACCCAATCTTGCTTGCTTTTTCGGGAGGGAAAAAACACATGTAGACTAATGCACCCTGGCCATTTCTTCCTGCAATGAAATGTTATTGACTTTCAGTTGCCCTTAGACATCAACTATAAAGAAGAAAAGCTTGGTGTCCTAATAGCTCTTCTTCCAGTATATCTTAGGGCCAAATTGGCATTGCTGTGGTGTGATGCGCTATGCTGTGGAGTCTAGTTAAGATGTAGAGAACATTTATCAACACTAGTAAAACATTGCTGTTATGGCTCTAAAGAAAATGTTACCAATTAGTTGATATATCCAGAATTAGCAAAATAGTAGTACTTTTTAAAGTCCATTACAATGCTGAACACACCCTTAATGATTCAGGTTGATCTTTTTTATCAGAGTTTTGTTACACCTATTAAGTATTACTGTATACTTGTCATCAGAGCTCTCAATTGTAACGTTTGAGCTTGAGTTTTCCATACAGTAAATTGTTTACCTTTTAAAACTATCCATTTGTAGTAGGTATGTCCTATTATTTCAGTTAGGACCAATGGTGCTAATTTTCTATGTTACTGTGTATGTATCTATTTTTCTACCAAGGTATATCAGTTACACTGAACAGTTTGAACATGGAACATTTTAAACATTTTAAATGTATGTATTTGGATTCTAGGTGTATGATGAAGCTGTCAGAAGGTTGCCTACTTCCAAAATGTACTCCCTGTATGCAAAATTTTATATGGGCGTTCTATTCTCTGACAGAGAAGATTCCATCCCATTATTCCGTGATGCTGAATTTGAAGCTTCAGAGTTCACTTCATCTGTACTGAAAGTTTATGAAAACGCTGAATCATGTGGGTGTCTTACTGAGGATCTTGCTTGCCAATATGTCTCACTTTGTTTGAAACTCGGAAGATTGGAGGAAGCACCCAAAAGATTGGAGGAAGCTAAGAATCTTGCAGAAAATCTCTGCAATGGTCCTCTTTCACATTCTGCAAATCTGTGGAACCTGAGAGCTTCTATAGAGATAAAATCGCTAGCTACTGCCACTGTCAGTCCTTCCTTCAGCAAGGAGAAGTTGAGTTCTCTTTTTGATCTATTTAATGCTGTACTTTTGAAGATATCCATAACTGAGGCCGAGGGATTGTGGCATACGGTATGTCTCTTAGACTTCATCTTTTCTAATGATATGGTTCCCTAGTTCCCAGAGTTTTATTCTCGTGTTATCTCTGGACTTAAGTTGGTGATATTTGGGTTTGCTCCTCTATTTCCAGTGTGATTTTAATTTTTCTTTTTTAATATATATACTGGATATGGCACATGCCCTTGGTCTTTTTTTATTGATATGTGTTTTATTTTTCTATTGCAAGATATTGTTCAACTGCTTGGAGTCTTGGACCACTGTCTGTAAAAGGCATAACACATTTTTTTCTTGCACATTGTTCAAAAGTTTGTTTGCAATGCATTTCAGGCCATGAAATTGTTTTCTCATGAGAAGATTTATTTCGAAAAGCTGGTTAAGTGTGCAATGTTATCATTAAGTTTGGCTGGTGGGAGTGATTGCGGAGCTTCAGTTTCTTCTGCCATCGTAGGATGGGTTTTGCAAAGAGATGGTATTAAGCAAGCTAGGAAGATGTATAAGAGGTATGAACTTTATTCCAAAATGAAATATTGTTTGTAATGCTAATGTGTAGTTGCCATGCTCATTACATGAATGAAATGTGCACTATTGCAAGATATGATGTTTTGTTTATTCGGCAATATGCATAGCTAGCAATTTGCGTGTTTCAATTGTCTTGACATTGAGCCTAACATGCTATGAATTTTTAATTTTCATATCACATGCCATGTGTCGTCTTTACCTCCGGCTTCTCCTTTGCCGTGATGATGAAGGCAGGCAAGCACAAGCACTCAAACAATATGAACACAAGTAATGTTTTGGTGCTGCACACACTCAACAACAGCTTTTCTTCTTTATTTATAATGCAAACATAAGAGATATAAACAACCCACTAACTCTATGCATGATAACTGAAACTACTGCCAACACCATGCATGAAAAACTGAAAAAACCGATGAGTATTACATGTACAAATAATGAGTATTGAAGCTACTTGAAAACTGATGATGCATGCATGCCGTTTACAAATTGTAGGCACTAAACTGCAACACACTAAATGAGTTATCAACTAGGACCTTTTAAACTAAATGAGTGATCGGGCCGCCGGGAATGGATGACGTCGCTGTTTCCCGGCCAGGCAGCTGTCGCAGACTTGCTTGACGTGGTCGATCTGCGGCAGGTCGGCAGCCCGCGCACCATTTCCCTTTTAGACAGCTACTTGAGCCCCTGGAACCCGAGATGTCCGAACCTGGCATGCCATTGTTAGGCCACCTTACTACTTTGAGCAACGAGGCACACCGACTTGTCGATGTCGAGGTTGAGGACGTAGAGCCGACTCGGCGAGCGCAACACCTTTGCCATCAAGCGGTGCCACTGGTCCCAGATCCTCAGCACGCCCTCTTCGATCTAGATCTTGAAGCGATCCTCATCGAGTTGGCCCATGCTGATGATGTTCGTTGTCAGCCTGGGGATATGGTAGACACTGGTGAGCTCCTGATGCTCGCCGCTCTTGCACTTGAAGAGCACGATCCCACGCCCTTCGATGTTGACGACCGAGCCGTCTCCGAATCTAACGGTGCCGCGAATCCCCTTGTCGAGGTCGGATAAGACGGATCTCGTGCCCGTCATGTGGTTGGTTGCCTCGGTGTTGAGAATCCATCTTGTGCAGCCGCTGTTGCCCTTTCTCCCCGAGCTGGACAAAGAGCTTGTCCTCCCTGTGGTGGACGGGCGTGGGAGAAGTCGGCGGCGCTGGATCTGCAGGTAGCGATGGTGGAGTAAAAGATGTGGTGTTGACCGACGCCGTGGCCACCAATAATGTGGGTTCGGCCTTCTCCACCTGGGTCGCATGGGCCTGCTCGTCTTGTTTCTTGCGGCATTCGTGGGCCTAATCCCCCGTCTTGCCACATACCGGCATTGATCGGCGGCGATGGTGCTCCCGCCATTGCCGCTGTTCCAGGCAGCCTTGGGAGGCCTAGAACCTCCATGGCTTCTGCCGTCCCTGCCGTGTCCTCGACCGCCGCCCTTCTTTTGGCTGACGATGATGGCCCCTTGCTGTGGTCCGATGAGCCCTCGCCAGAGAGCCGCAGCCGTGATGCCACGCGCGCGATCAGCTCGTCCTCTTGTCATGACGCTCCTCAGCCGCTTTGAGCCGCCTGATCAGCTCCTCGACCGAGACCTCACTCAAGTCGAGAAAAGTCTTGATCGACATGACGATTTGCAAATACCTTTGTGGAACGGCCTGTAAGAACTTACGGATAAGCTCCTCGGTGTAGCCGTCGCCGAGCACCGCGAGTTGATGCGCAATCCCATTGAGACGTATGCCGAACTCATCCACCGTCTCGCCGTCCTGAAACTTGAGGGAGTCGAACTCACGGCGGAGGGTGTTGGCCTTCGCTTTGCGCACGCGCTCGACGCTGACGTGCATTGTCTTGATGGCGTCCCACGCAATCTTGGTCGCAATGGTGCCCACCATCTCCGCCGGGACAGCCTTCCAGATGGCCTCCATCGCCATCCTGTCCTCGAAGTCCTGGGTCCCAACGCTCACCGTCTCCCACAGGCCCCGTGCCTGCAGCATGACGCGCATGAGCGCTGCCCAACTGTAGTAGTTGGTTTTGGTCAGTGTCGGGTACGAGCCGCTGCCACCTATCTCCTTCACGACGCGGTGAATGACCACGTCGTGTGTGGGAGTGCCGTCGCCTCGGCTTGTGCCTCCCGTCGGTGGAGTTTGGCACGACCCCTTCGTGGCGGTGACGACGATCGACGACGGCGATCCATGAGTGCTGACTTGATCGTGCGATCCCTCGTCCAGGTGCGGTAACGTGCTCTGATACCAATTGTCGTCTTCACCTCCGGCTTCTCCTTTGCCGTGATGATGAAGGCAGGCAGGCACAAGCACTCACTCAAACAATATGAACACAAATAATGTTTTGGTGCTGCACGCACTCAACAGCAGTTTTTCTTCTTTATTTATAATGCAAACATAAGAGATATAAACAACCTACTAACTCTATACATGATAACTGAAACAGCTATTAACTCCATGCATGAAAAACTGAAACTGCTACTAACTCTATGCATGAAAAACTGAAAAAACTGATGAGTATTACATCTATAAGTAATGAGTATTGAAGCTACTTGAAAACTGATGATGCATGCATGCAGTTTACAAACTGTAGGCACTAAACTGCAACACACTAAATGAGTTGTCAACTTGGAGCTTTTAAACCGAACAGTAATTATCCAACACCATGTTTCAGATTGTCTCTGTTTCAGATTGGCTTAAGTGCAGGGAGGTCCAGGGGCGGACCCACAGGGTATGCCGGGTGGGCCACGGCATACCCTGGGGCCAGCCTGTCGCACGTGCTGCTCGTCATTGGGCGACCATTAATCCCGCACTCGAGATGCCGCCTCGGGCCTCGCCATCTCGTTGAACACGTCGCACGCTCGTTCCAATGGCCTCCTCCCTCACCACGCACCGCCTCCTCTCTTGTGCGTCTGCCGAGGACCTCACCGGAGGCGGCTGCGAGCTTGGATTTCGGCGATCTTCTCATCGGAGACTCGGAGGCAGCGCCGTAGGTGGCGTCTATGGCTCATCGGTCGTCATCCTCGTCGTCAGGGGTGTGGCGGTGCCTGAACCCCGCGTACTACCTCAAGCTGCCGAAACGCCTTGCCCTCCTCTTCTTCGTCTTCGTCGCCGCCACCTTTGCCTTCTGGGACCACCAGTCACTCGTCCGCGAGTACGAGGTGCGCCCCTCTCGCCGCGCGAACTCCCCTGATCCGGATTGAAATGGCGGGGATCTGGTTGGTTGCTGCCACCTAGCTTCGGATTTCGAATTTGTTGCTGCGCTGACTAGTCGCTGGATCTGGGCTGTAGAGAGAACTTGTGGTTTAAGCAGGAGCTTACTGCGATAGTTTTAGGTCTTGGGATGGTTGGGTGTAGGCTATGGTGTATCTGGGATTCATTTGTGAGATATTATGTCAAGGATTTGGCTTTCTGTTAGAATCTTGACGATTATCGTTCGACCTTGGATCTTGTGAGCTGCGGATTAGTGGTGGCATGAGGGTCTACAAGACTGCAACTCTACGTATGTAACGATTATTTTGATTATCTTGGATTTCTATCCAGCTTTGACTATTATTTGGGGAAGAAGTTTGGAACCTTTCAGTTCTGGGGTTAGCGGGAGGTGTATGGGTACAGTGAGGTATTTTATTAGCTTTGATTTCTCTCAAGTTGTAGGGTAAAGGTGGGATGTTCTGAACCGTTTCTCATTTGTGGGAATAATTTGAAGCTTGCTATGTTTTGGGATTATTACAAGGTGTATATTTGGATAACTCAATTCTACTTAGAATCTTTTATAGGGCACATGCATCTTTGTTGTTTTGGTTTGTAGCAAAATGACTTAGAATGTATAGTTCTGAAAATTTTGATAAATATCTGTTGAGTTTTGAGGAGCCATAGTCATTGTGAACCCCCTATTATGTTATATATATAGTCCCAGATCTATTTAACCTAAGCAAGAGGTGAAATTAAGCTTAGGTTGTGATTTCCCGCTTATTCAGTGAGACTTGTTGGTGGTAATCAAATAATTTGAGGCATTTGACTCATGAGTTGTGATTACAATTTTCAGCAAGTTGCTATCTATTGGATTTGGTAAGTCAATCCAACTCTTCAATAATAGATGAGTGAAATATGACTTGCAAGTAAGGGGGATAATTCATCTGCTAGTTAAGAGAAAAGTGATTTTATCTATTAGTTTCTTTTCTCTAATTTCATTAATGGCATTAATGTGTGAGAGTGAATGAAGGTATAGTATCAGGGCAAGAAATTTTGGTAACAACTTGTATCTTTGATGCCATCGCAGATTACATAACTATGCTTGTGTGATTTTGGATTGTTGTAGTTCATGTTCAGTGATACTGTGATTAGTGGGTCTGGTTGGGAGTTGCATGTGTATGTTGACACATTTATTTTGGTTCAAGTCAACTCATATCTTCCTTAGAATATTTATATACTTTTGACATTCCTCTATTGACTCTTATCACGTGAGTTCCTTGCAAAATGTAGAACTTAAGAACCTGAACCTAAGCTATAACTAATGCTATCCAAAAGCAGCCTGTCACCAACTTGAATTTTGCATTTGCTACAAATGAATCATTTGGTAAAATCTTGGGTCCTGGTGCGGTATACCCTTTGGTAAAATCCTGGGTCCGCCACTGGGGAGATCTTTTTAGAAATATTTGTAGTACTTTTTTCAGGAAGTTCATTTGTATTCTGTCTTCATGGTCCTTTTTTTTTACAATTGTTCGTGCATTAAAGATCTAAAAGAGAGAACTCTAGCCGATATTGCCTGTTGGGTGTTGCCTTGGGTTGTTGCATATGGAATATCCAGCAAGCATGTTTGTGACACCTCTGCGTACATGCAGATTTTTGGCTTTACCCCGTCCAAGTCTTAAGTTCTTCCAGTACTGCATAGAGCTGGAAGCTAACCTTGCATCAATCGGAAACCATGATGCCATTGTAAATACACGTAAGTTGTATGATTCTGCAATCGACCTCTATCCGCAGGAAAGAGAACTATGGAGAAACTACTACAACATGGAGTTGAAGGTGAGGCCATATATTGATAATTAAACTTTGTTTGTCATTTGCTTGCTCTTACACCATAATTAATTGCATATTTGCATTCGCTGACATTACATTGACATTGCATAACCAGGTGGGAACATCAGAAACAGCAAATGCTATCTACTGGCGTGCTCGTAAGGTGCTCAATGACTCTACTGCCCTGGGCATTCCCTGTAACCAGCAGTGTGTGTGACTTTGTGTATCATGTAATATCATTTTTGATTGATTTTTTTTTCTATTACCGTGTTTAAGTCAACTAAGTTAGCATGACAAAATTTTGTCTTCTCTTTTTTCTTTGGCTTCGTGTTTTATGAGCTTAGGACCTTATGAAGAAACCCAAATCCAGGCTCGTACTGATACTGATTTCCCAAACACAGTAGCAACTGATGGATCTGTGTGCTGAACACAGTAGCTGCAGTTGGACGATGTGAAGGCAATATAAATCTTTATTTATCCTTTTGGTTTCATTTTGGGGTCAGGTACTTGCACGCTTATCATGCACGATATGAATGTTTCCAGGGGTAGCTTTCAATCTCTATTTTCCTACTTGTGTGTGCTGTGTATGCTCATATTTTTAGTCAGCATGTGCCATGGAGAGTTACTTGTCATATTTTCAATATAAACCGACTTTGGAACGATTGTTGTTCCAGAATAATGAACCAGTTGTACTTTGGAATGATGAGTCTGTTGAGGCCGGTATTAATACTAGCAAAAAGGTACATTTTTGCCGCTTAACTTTTTCAAGTTTCCACTTAAAGATTGGTTTTAACTAGATGGGTCTCCACCTAAACATGGGTTTTAACTAGATATTTTCCCTAGTTCAAATGAGAGAAGGACACAATGATGCACTTCTCTGTTAAAAGCAGAACCGCTTGAAGGACAATACAACAACAGCTCACTATGCGGGAATGATCTGTAACTCTGCTAACAAAGTTGAGCATCACCCGCAAATAGAAAGCAAAAGGATGACATATTACCATAGAAGTCGGAACATACAAATTAGAAAAAAAAAGTCATAATTTTATTTAAGAGAAACCAGAGGAGAGGCCCCTACGGCAAAAGAGAGAGAGAGAGAGAGAGAGAGAGAGAGAGATCACCTCCACGCTATGCGGCGAGCCCGCCAGCTCCGCCCCTATGCCATGTTGTGCGCCGAGCCGCCGAACATTGCCTCCCTCAGGCTCTGCATGGCATCAATACGCTCCAACGACCGAATGCCTCCCCAAGGCTATTTAAGCCCCGACCATGCTCCCCCTGAGCCTCAGCTCGTCCCACTATTGCCTCCTCTTCCCCTTCCTCATCAGCGCCGTTCTCCCTAGAGCTCGCCATCACCTTCGCCAAGCCTTCTCGCGGCCATCACCGTCGCCAGCTCCCCTCGGTAAACCTCAAGCTTCTCTAAGCCTTCCCCGGTGATCGCCCTACCTTGTGCCCATCTCACCGTGCCTGATCGGCCCCTCTCCCCTCGCAGCTCGCCAAAGTCCCCTTAGCCCCCATCTCTGGCTACCTTCGCTCGCCGTCGATTCTGAGTGCCTTTGATCGATTCCTTCCGCTCGAAGCCTCCCTGCATCACCGTGAAGCCATCCCAGGGCCAATTTGGACCACCGCTGCTTCAACTCCGCCGGTGCTGTGCTTCCTTCTCTGTCGCTCTGTTGCCTCCCCCGCAAACTCGCTCCACACCACCCCGAGCTTCTCCCTTGCCTGTGGTGAGTCCCTCTTGACTGCTAGTCACACCCCTAGCAAGCTATTAGGTTCTGGAACCCTGCAGCGCCGTGGTGCGGTGGTCGACCATTCGCCTCCGCCCAAGCTCACCGTCGTCCTCCTTAGGCCTCGTCTTCAGCCGCGCCAACTTGCTTGAGGGCTTGTGCAAGGCCATAGAGTCCATTTTTGGACTCCCCAATTGCCGTCGAAGTCTCTCCTGTCGGCAACAAGCTCCGCTCCTCTCGTTAGGAAGGCGGAGGCACTACTCCACCGTCATTAATTAAGGGTGCAGTTAATTAGTGTCAGGGGCGGACCCAGCACAAAAACTGAGTGGGGGCACTCAACCCACGCCGTAGTAGATCTAGACATCGAAGTCGCTCGAGTGGGGGCCACGAAGTCGCTCGAGTGGGGGCCAAGTACTAAAACATTTGATTACTTCACTACAAATTTAAAATTGAGTGGGGGCCTCGGCCCCCATTTATCCTTCTCTCGGTCCGCCCCTGATTAGTGTAATGACTATCCTAAGCACTGATTCAATTAGTCTATGACCCGTGGGCCACCCCTAGTTAATTAGGGTCATGTCCGACAGTCAAATGGGCCTCACTGGTTTTTTTAAATCCTTTAAAACCATTTAAAACATTAGGAGCCACTGACATGAGGGCCCATTTTACTATTTGTATAGTGCAGTGACCCCACATGTTAGCCTTTGAATCCTTTTTCTTTTAAAAAGTAACATCTAATCTCAAAATTCTTGCATTTTTCCTGTGAGCCATCCAAATGCCTCTTTTGAGCAATTCCTATGGTTTAATTTCCTGTAGTATTCAACAAGCTATGGCATTCCAATTCTCGCATTCCAAAGAGGCCCTAAGTGAGTACTACACCACACCTATAAAGATGAGGAGATTGTAGGCTCAACACGTGGTGAGTTATGAGCAGACCCCCGCGGACACCCTCGCCCCATTTTGTCAACCCTTCTCCACTCTCCCTCCTCCCCTCCTAGCGAACTGATTGAAAAAAATCTTTCAAAAAGAATTTTCATTCGAAAACTTTCAAACGATTCAAGGAAAACTTTCAAATCTTTCAAAAAAACTATCAATTCCAAACAAAACCACTCCTAGTACTTGAAAAATTTTCAATCCACAACTTTCAAATTTACACGGGGCTTTCAAATAGGAGCTTTCAAAATTGACACACAAACTTTCAAATGATACACAAAACTTTCAAAAATCAGAAGTTTTGAATTGAACTTCAAATCGAGAGAAAGGGTGCTTGCCAGGGCTCGCGTACAACGTTGCGATGCGAGCTCACTGGGTCTAGCAGAGGTGACATGGTGTTTGCGGAGGTGGACCAACATTCACAAGCGGTAGCTCGCGAAGACAATTTGACGGTTGTGCGGCTCTCGTGGAGTCGCGCATGGCATTTAGCATCATTGTTGTTCAATCTCCTCTCCCAAAGGTGGAGCCATGATTTAGGAATAAAGGAGTCAAATATGTTATACACATATAAGTATATTTGATAAAGGAGGCCAAATAGCACTAATAGCAATAAAATTCTAAGAATATAAATAAGTATGACACAAATTTGTAGCAAAGCCTAGGAGGGCCTAGCCCCACCATCCCCTCTCTCCACCCGTCCTCTCGTCTCCCCCGTTGCGTGTGGAGGGTGCAGAGAAGGGGGAAGAAATGGATTATGCCTGTGTGGTGTATGAGTGTGCCATGTGTCGCAGGCGGGAGCGCGTCCGCACGTAACATCCCGTGCGGGCGACCGTAAAACAGTGATTTCATTAGATCAACTGTCAGCTTGTGACCTTAGGGAAAAGCAAAATGAAATTAACCGACACCACACAAGCCATCATTTATCTTAGGGATATTTCATATATTTGCCAACTTAGAACGGCTAGTTAACCTAACTAATGGGGCTGTCTCAGTTTATCTGCATGCAAATGGTATGATGGTGCAATGCCCTTAGGGTACATCATCTTTGCCTGAGAACATTCCCTGTACTCGAACATTTGCAGATTCTAGTATCTAAACGTAATAAAACCTTTTCTTACGTAAGCAATTGATCGACAGTGCTAATCATCTAAAAATGTACACTGGCAGTGCCAAAAAATTGTTGCAATGCACTTTCATCAAGAGAAAATGTATGGTTTTTATGGTTGCCACAAGCTTTGTTTTTGTATGCCATATCTTCTCCATCGGTCTCCAGCCCTATGACTGGGTTTTGCGCTGAACTTGCCAAGCATACAAACAAAATCTTACTAACTGCATACTAACCTTGAAGAAAGCATCTGAAAAGAGGCAGCACCGATTAACTGCATGAGAAAGCACTTAGGAATCTGACGAACAATGACAAAGATCAGTTTATGGATCTTCCATGCGCCCCAACATCACAATATGCACAAAAAGGATCCCTGATGGAAAATGACTCATCAGAACAATACACTTGCTCATCCCAATTAAGCATCATTTACACAAATAGCAATATACTCATGATTTTACATGGCATAACTTGCGATGATTATCCTTCTCTTGATTCAGACAAAATACGCCCCTTGTGCCGGAGAGGAGGAATTGGCGCCACCACGTGGGTGGATGCAGGGGGTCTCCTTTCTTCTTGAGTAGAGTAGAGATCCTTTAATAATCTCATATATTGAAGGTTGAGAAGAAAGAAAAATCCCTAATGTTGAGAAGGCGGAGAGCGTTGTGAACTCGTTGAGGAGAAGTCATCGAGGTCCTAGGTGACGACGGAGTTGGCATATATCCGATTTTGTCTTTTACTTCCGGTGTTTAGTTTTGTTCCTAAGTGCAAATTTTCTTATGTTGATTGTTGGTCCCACTCTGGTAACTTTGCGTGGATGCGACGATGGAATTCGCCCTATACATGATGCCTGCAAAGGCCCAAACCAACTTAAGAAAAAGCCCATAAACTCCATTTCAAAGGCCTACGAAGGCCCATTTCTCAGCCCAAAAGCCCACCAACTCAAAACCCTAATAACCCCACCCCTTCCTCTCCTCTCCTCCCTATATAGCACGAGCCGCCACCCTCCTTCCCGTGCCAGAGACGGATGAGGCAAGGAGAAGAAGCAAGAGCTCACGAAACCCTAGCGCCGCAGCAGACATGGTGAGTGCACTGATCCTTCTAGATCCTTCCAGACCCTCCTGTGATGCTCTCAGCTGAACGCTGACGCCCGCTGTTGCTGTTTGTGGTGCGACCACAGGGTATCGACCTTGTCACCGATGGGAGGAACAAGAAGATGAAGCGCACCGTGCCCAAGTCCAACGATGTCTACCTCAAGCTCCTTGTCAAGGTATATCTACTACGCGACACCCCTCGTGTCGTCTGATATCTCTCTGTGAGATGTTTGTTGCGTTGGTAAGTAGATCCGTTCTCACAAGCCACTCTCCCTTGCTCGTCTTCTCCCCTCCCCTCATCTTTTCCCGCTTGCCTCCCCTCGCCGGCTCGCCCACCTCTTCTGTAGATCCATGGCGTGGAGGGGAGGTGAGGCTGATGGAGGGGAGACGCTAGATCTGGTGGTTAAGAGGCCGGTGGCGGGAGGATGTTGCAAATCGGCGTCGGTAGTGGGAGGAGGCTACAGACCGGCACCGGTGGCTGGAGGTTCCACGTGACCGTGAAAGGTGAAACTGTAAAGGGAGGTCGTTGGACTGAGTGTGGCACGTTGAGCCCATTAGGCACGATAGCGTCTTGTTAGGCACGTTTGGCCCATTAGGCACAATAGACACAACCTATTTAGCACTATTTCATCTCGTTAGATACGGTAACATTAAATTTTTGAATATGGTAGCCGTTTATAGCCGTTGGGAGCTTAAAATGCAAAAAAATTCAAAAAAATCTCAATTGTTTTTATAAATCGATGACAAACCTCCCCTAATTCAACCATCATCCAACCTTCACTCTCTTCTTCAAATTCTCGTGGGAAAATTTTTAATCCATTTTGTGATAATTTGAAAAAATTCAAAATATTTTTGCCAAAAATTCAAAATATTTTTGCTAAAAATTAAAAATTTCACAATCCGGCTATAGTTAAGAAAAGAAGTAACGATACTAATTTTCATATATTTTTATTGTTTTTATTTTTCTTTGTTATGATGTAAAACATATAATACTATAATTTCTATGTGCATTTTGTAGTTTTTTCCATAGAAAATTCTGACAATTTTCCTATGAGTGATTTCGGAATTTCATTGGAGGATCTTGCATCTGTAAGGTCGAGGAGGCCGACTAGAGAAGGGTGAATAAGCGCTTTCAAAATTCTTTTTGGCTAAAACCAAAGTTTAAGTTGCAGATGCGTAAACAAATTGGTTTTGCACAATAAAAGCCTAAAACATCTAGTTTCACCTAAGTGCACCAACACCTTAAATCTATATCAAGATTTACGATTCTAGGGCAACAAGCAATTAATTTAATTCTCAGAATGTAAATTGCTTAAATTTAAATTGAGCATAAGAGAGCAAACCATAATTTACACAATCACTTTTTACCGTGGTGTTCAGAGACTTGCTAGTCTCTCATAGTCTATGTTGAGGTAAACCCAAATGAATTGGACTAGCTCGATGAATTAAGTCAAGCATTTCAATTCTACTAGTTTTTGGGTGAGCTCAAAATCAAATAGCTTTTGCTAGATTTGTCTTTTGAAAATCTTTTGAATATGAGAAGTGTTAAAAATAACCAGCTCTAGGTTTTTCATTTTAGAACTATTTTCAAAATCTTTTTTACAATTAATTCTATGCAAAATATAAGTTTAAAGCCAGAAAAAGATTATTTTTAGCTAGTTTTGGGCTAAAAAAATTTATTTTTATTCAGAATTAGTTTTTCTTGAGCAAAAACATGTGGAAAACGTTTGCAAAGCTTTTGTATACATTTTGCAACTAGTTTTTCACATGATTAGTAATAGTTACAAAATTTTGATTTTTGGCTAAAAGGCTCAATTTTCAAAATCAATACCAGCATTTAATCTTAGAGATGTGATATACATGATTATGATTTAGCACTCTCCCTAATGTGTCACTACCCATCTCGCTCTAGATTGCAATAATGAGGTTTTGAATAAGAGTAATAATACAATTTTTGAAAAGATTTTAATGTAATGCAACCTATACAAGCTTAAGGGCTAGGTGCTTCAATTTATATATTTGTTACCAAAATGGCATTGGTACTTGATGTGACAAGATCATCCTCACGCTTGGCTCCTAATTTGGTACATGATGGAATTCACCTCTTCATGAATGAGCTAAGCCATAATGCCTTCTAAGTACCTCCCTGGTGCGCCTCCAGGCACACTGGACATTGCTGGCTAGCGCCTCCTTGCCGTCGGCAGTTCACACCACGACCTCTGGTTACGCACTCGTAACAACTTGATATCAGAACCAACTGCTGCCCTGGACACCATGTCTGGCGGCGGCGACAGTACCAGTTCAACAAACCAAAAGCTCGACCAAATCACCACACAGTTCGCAACTTTGACAAGCCGGTTCGATCGACATGATGTACGTGCGGCTTGCACAACCGGAAGGGGGGAGAAGCAACCACGAAAAGGCGGCCGCCAAGGGCCTGCTGCACCTCTAGGCCCCTCCTCTGCCCCTTCGAACAGCGACAACGACGGATGCCAAGCCTTCGTGGTTCCGTCGTCTGGAATGTTTGGTGTTTAATGGCAACTGACCTGAGGATTTCGCTCAACGCTCTCGTTGGGACTAGCACTGGCCGGAACATACGGCTGGATGTCACCGTGGGCGCCCAGCGTCTTGTCGTCTTGGTGGATTCATCAGTGAAGCCATCCGAGTATGGTTGCTCTCCATGACAAAATAACAGCCATCCAGGGTGGAGCGCCATGGGAAGTAAGTAAAGGATGGATTGGTGTTGTTCAATGGCTGTGTATCTGTTCCAAGTTCATCACCTCTCCTGCCTTCTATCCTAGAAGCGACGCATACCACTGGTTATCAGGGTGTTCAAAAGACATTTGCAGCGCCTATGCACTGATCTCTACGTCCCTTCTGCCCATTAGTTAGTTCACAATTTTATTAAAGAAGGCACTATATGTCAGCGTAACAAGACGGAACATCTCCATCCGGCCGGCCTCCTTTAGCCATTGGTCATGACACTGTACGTCTACAAGGTATGCCCAGGCCCGGCCCGGGGCGAGCGGGCGGTCGCTCCGGGCCCCCAAAATCCAGGGGCCCCATATTTATGACACTTCAATTTCGAGGTCGCGGGTATTCAAAGCTGAACGCTTCGTATCGCGTCGTGGGCGGCAGGCAGCGCTTCGTATTCGCGTCGTGGCCTCGTGGGCGGCAGGTGGCAGCTAATCGTATTCGTGTCGCGGGCTCTCGCATTCTTGCCAGGACTGGATCACTAGTCACTAGAGCACCTCAGTCCTTAGTACGACAGTACCCAGGCCTGTGAACTTGTCCCCGCCTTGGTTGAAACTGTAGTGCGTCTGCACGCAGAGGCGGCAGAGGCGCAGAGCCAGAGCGCCAGAGCCAGCCCGCGACGCCTCACGCCTGCAGGCTGCAGCAGCCGCCTGCCCGCCTGCACACTGTACGGTGCAATGGTGCACGCCTGCGGCCTACCTAGTCCGGCCAGCAAGCTCTGCTGCAGACGGCCGCAGCTGCGCCGCCTCACCGCCACATTTGCCGGTGCCCAGCGGCGAGCGGCAGAGGCTGCGATCTTCGCACGCCGCACCAACCGCAGAGCAGACTAGCAGAGCAGCTACACGCCTGCACCTGCTGAGTGCTGACCTGCACACCGAACAACAGCAGCAGCCGAACAGGCAGGTGTTCATTTTGCCTGCCTGCTGCACATTCGGTATTTCAATTGTATTAATTCATTCGGTAATCGGCAGACGCTATCAGCATTCAGCAGGTAATGAGGTAATTACTATTTACTATTCATTCTGATTTATTCGGTTGTATACTTGTATTCCCTTATCAGCAGGTAATTCAGCATGGTTTTACTTTACTTGTTATCCATATTGCCCCCTATATCTAATTAATTCCTGTTCTTTAAATTTTCACTTTTCAGTACCATGTCATCTAGAAAATATGCATCCGACAGTGAAAAAAGAAAAAAGAGGAATAAATAGATGAGTTGATAGAATCACAAAGGGGATCCATTGACAAATTTTTTAAAAGTAATACGAGCAGTTCAAGAAATCTTGATGAATTGACGATAGTTGCTGTGGAGGAAGATGCTAATGTGAATCTAGAAGATGAGGACCCTACGGAAGACCATGTCAACATCAACACAGATGATAACAATGTGAGTGATCATGAACACATATTTAATTCATCTGCTACAGAATCTGCTAGTTTTGATGAACCAGTATTTACTACAAATATTTATGATCCGATAAATTGGGGTAATCTTGATAACAAAGCAAGAGACATATTAGTGGAGAAGGGGCATATAAGAGAAGAAAATATTGAATTTCCTTTGGATGACAACTCAAGACATTTTTCGTACAGTCATTACTCTAGAAAAATGAGCAATGGAGAGGTACATGATAGAAAATGGTTAGTTTATTCAAAGCATGTTGATAAGGTGTTTTGTTTTTGTTGCAAGCTTTTCAATTCTGATAATTGCAAGAGTTCATTCGGGCATGATGGGTTTAGAGATTGAAGGCATATCAATGAGAGGCTGAAAGAACATGAAGCTAGTGTCGAGCATATTTCCAACATGAATTCTTGAAATGAACTAAGAGTTAGATTGAGTAAATATGAAACGATAGATAAAGAGCTACAACAGCAAATTACAAAGGCGAAAGAACGTATGAGGTAGGTTCTATTAAGAATAGTTGCCATTGTAAAATTTCTTGGCAAACGTAATTTGGCTTTTAGAGTATCCAGCGAGCAACTTTACAATGATGTTAATGGTAATTTCTTAGCTTGTGTTGAGATGGTTGCTGAATTTGACTTGGTAATGCAAGACCACCTTAGACGTATTCAAAGCAAAGAGATTCATTATCATTATCTTAGTCATAAAATTCAGAATGAGTTGGTTTCTCTTTTGGCTTCTGAAATTACAAATTCAATCATAAAGACTGTTAAAGAGGCCAAATATTTTTCTATTATCCTTCATTGTACACCAGATGTGAGTCACCAAGAATAAATGAGTTTGTTGGTTCAATGTGTTGATATTTCTGATGGCAAAATAAAAGTTGAGGAGTACTTTCTTGGTTTCTTGAAAGTGGATGACACATTTGGTTCAGGGCTTTTCAATGTATTGCTTGATGCAATCAAGTCTTTTGATTTAAATGTTGATGATATTAGGGGTCAAGGTTATGATAATGGCTCTAATATGAAAGGAAAAAACAAGGGGGTGCAAAGACGGTTGCTTGATATAAATCAAAGAGCTTTGTATATGCCGTGTGCTTGTCATAGTCTTAATCTTACCCTTTGTGATATGGCTAAATCTTGTGCTAAAGCTATTTCATTCTTTGGAATTGTGCAAAGGATATATGTATTATTTTCTGGTTCTACTAAAAGATGGAAAGTTTTGCTTGACCATATAGAAGGTTTAACTATGAAATTATTGAGCAATACTCGTTGGGAGAGTAGAATCAAAAGTGTCAAAGCAATTAGATATCAAGCTCCTCAATTAAGGTCAGCTCTACTTGAGTTAATGGAAGATAGGGATACCGAACCCAAGGATAGAAGTGATGCAAAAAATTTATATGAAGTGCTTGGTAGCTTTGAGTTTATAATTGGAATGGTTATTTGGCATGATATTTTATCTGCTGTAAATACTATGAGCAAGAAGTTGCAATCACCATCCATGTGCATTGAGTCTACCTTGCAACAAATAGAAGGCATGGTTAAATACTTTAATACTTATAGAAATGAAGGGTTTACTTCGAATATGATCATTGCCAAAGATATTGCAGCTCAAATGAATGTAGAGCCATCATTTCCAGTTAAGCGGCGTGTTCTTAGGAAGAAACAATTTGATGAAATTGGTTGTGATGAAGCAGTTTTGCAAGCTGAGAAGGAATTTGAAGTTAATTATTTTTTTTGTTATGGTTGATATGGCAATCAATTCATTGAAAAGTAGGTTTCAAGAACTCCAAACATTCGAAAGTATATTTGAATTTTTAATGAGTTCAACAACATTGAAGTCATTGGATCGAACTGAATTAAAAGAATGTTGTACAAAATTTGCAGAAACTTTCTCTCTAGATGGTTCATCTGATGTTGAGTTAAATGATCTAATTTCTGAGTTAAGTGTTATGCAATTGACTTTATCAGATAAACCAATGTCTGCTATAGAGATATTTGAGTTTGTCAGAGAAGCAGATTGTTATCCTAATATTTCTATTGCTTATCGGATTTTATTTACAATGCCTGTGACTGTGGCATCAGCTGAAAGAAGTTTTTCAAAGTTGAAATTGTTGAAGAATCATTTAAGGTCAACAATGTCTAAAGAGAGGTTAAACGGTTCGGCAACTTTATGTATTGAGGAGAAATTATTGGATGAGATTGATATCAATACCATCATCAATGACTTCGCATCTATAGAAGAAATTTTTAAGGTAATATATATAAACTCTTTGATATGAATTTTTCTTTAATACATAACGCATTTTAAGTGTTTGTTAGTAAAATTAGATATATATATATATATATGTGTGTGTGTATGTAGATTTATATTTAGATATTTATACTAGGGCCTCCATTTCTAATTTCGCCCCGGGCCCTTAAAATCCTAGGACCGGCCTGGGTATGCCTATCTTCACTGTTGGTGACCGGGATGTGGTTTTGACTAGCTTATTTTGGCAGAAACTCTTTCGCTTGGCAGACATGCGCTTGCACATAGGCTCTGCATATCATCCCCAGTCTGATGGACAATCTGAGGCTACCAACAAGGTTATTGCTATGTATTTACGTTGTTTCATGAGTGACCAACCAAAGCAATGGCTTAGATGGTTTCCATGGAGAGTACTGTTACAACACTTCATATCACTCCGCACTTCAGACCAAGTCATTCAGAGTGGTCTATGAACTCAATCCTTCCTGTTTGCGTTCCTATGAAAAAAGGGATTCACATGTGCTAGCCATTGATCAAAATATGATTGAGCGTGAAATTTTTTTTGGCAGAGGTACACGAATGCCTCCTTTAAGCTCAGTAGATCGCCAAACAACACTACGACAAGCTGCATTGTGAAGTGGAGTATGTTGTTGATGGTTGGGTGTGGTTGCACCTCTTCATAGGCCAGCAAATGGCAGGTCCTCATGAAATGGCAAGGTGATTCTTCTATGGATGCAACTGAAAAAACGTTATAGACTTTTCGAAGCTTTACCCGGATTTTCAACTCGTGGATAAGCTGTTTCCAAAGGACGGAAGAGATGTCATGGTCGACCGTCATTATCTAAGACACCACAACCGAGCTATGGCAGGCGCAGACGCAGCAGCCTTGCCGGATACGACAAGCGCAACAGCCACTCCTTGAGGCGTATCAGGCTTACCTTTTCTTTGCTATCAGGATTACTTAGTGCTTTCCAATTTAGTAGATTGCTTTCCTATTCAGTTAGTATTGGATATGATATTAGATATTGTTTGTTAGGGGCAATCCTATATATACTAGTAAGATGCCCGTGTGTTGCAACGGAGTATCAAATAAGAGTGGTACATGTAAACAAATAGGATCCAAAACCGTTCTATAAATATTTTGTTTACCTTACGCACATGCATATCCATATTTAGTAGCATATGGTGTTTCCTGTGCAATAATAGTTGGATAACGGTACAACACAGAGCATAGTTGCAGACATTTTCGTCAGCAATATGTAATCCCCCTAATAAGGACCATTGAGCAAATTCTTTCAGTGACATTCAGTTGAAATGTTAACAGTTTAACACAGGTAAAACAAAATTGAGGCAACTACTGCGTATAGATAAAGCACCTACCGATCATGTTCCTTTGCAAAATAGTGGCTGCAAATGGCTACAGAATTGGAGGGGCACTCACATTGTCTAGAACTTTGCTACCGCAATTATTAAGATCCTTCTCTCGAGTGAAAGCATCCTGCAAACAAGTCACAATATCAGTACAGATGAACACCAAACAGCAAACTAATCAAGTGAAAGCAATGCTCACCTCATTCCCCAGGACACTGTCATGCTCATCCAGGTCACTGCCATTTGCTCCAACATCATTGTCGGCATCATCCTACAATCACACACAGCTTTATAGTTTCATGAACACTACGCCACACTCAAATCAACTTCCTCAATAAAGACTCACAATCTTCAAATCCTTGTCGTCTGTGTGAACTTCCTTAGCCTGAGACATGCCCGAATTCCCAGCAGGATCACTCAGGTTCCGAATTGAAGATGCATCATCGTTATCTTCAAAAGGAGTATTTGACCTGACAACCGTAGTGAAGGAAAATAACATCAAAAGACAATTACGGCATTATTTGAATAAACTCAAAAAAACAACCGGATAACTGAGTTCTTGAGAATCTCCAGCTTACGAAGGCGGATCTTCTCCAGGACCGACGAGATGGGTTTGTAAACTGGCTGTGCTGTCGGCTTAAACGACGCACTCCGTGTCTCTACAAAGAACAAAAGTAATAAGAAACGGTTAGATAATAAACACACTAAATCTCACACATACCAGTTCCAATCACGCAAACAGTTGAAGTGTTACAAGTCTATACCTCGCAGCAGCCTCTGCGACTCGGCGTGGATCGAATTAAGCTGAACTCTCCTCTCCTGCGCACACAAACCCACACCACCCATCAACCAAATCTACCGACGATTCAACAAAACACCACTGACACGAGCCAAAACACAGGAAAGGATGGTTACCTTCTCAGACTGTTTCTTCCCTCGGGCCGACTCCTTGAGCGCATCCTCCTTCTTCCTCCTCTTGCTCCTCTTCCCCATCACCTCCACCTCCATTTTGTCGCCGCCTCCGCTCTCGTCCATGTCGAGCCGCTTCTTCGCCAACTTCTCCCTGTGCCTCCTCCTCACCCGTCTTTGATGTGTTTCTGATAGCCATCACAAAGAAAAGTAGGGAATTTTTTCGCGACCGTAAGATCCCAAAGCATAAGTTCAATCATCTACACAAGAGAATACTTTAAATCTTCAGCCATCCAACTCAGTAGCTACAATCAGATTCCAATCAGGCACTCATAAGGTCAAGTGATCTACCATTAGAATCTCATTGTTTACATATCAGCTCAAATATCACAATCAAATATGGCAAAATACTTACAGGAAGAGCATTAGCCCAGCCAGCGGGCAACTCCCGAGACGATACTCTTCAAGGTGGCCACATCTTCCGGGTACTACTTCTCATACTGCAAACTTAGCATTCCAATCACCTCAAGCGCAAAGACTCCTGGGAACATGGCGGCTCCGGTGGCTGCAATAGTCCATGCAAATAAATAATAAGGTGAGTGTTATGCAATTTCATCATCTCATTCAGATGACCAAAACAAATGATAAACAAACCTCTTGACATCCTCGGGCACAAAGAATGGCTCATAAGGCCATGAAAGGTTACGCTGGTCGCTTCAACCTCTTTGGTGCCTAATGCACTTCCGCACACTGTATGAGTTGGCTTTGTTGGGAGATCCAAAACCGATTGTAGTAGTCACCTAAAAATAGTACATCTTAGTTGAATACGGTAAACTCTACAACAAAGAAACAATATCCGAGATAACAAAAGAAACTAACCTTGATTAATGTAGGCTTGTCGGTCATCGCTTTGCTTCCTTAATGGTGCACGGATCTCATCATACCCGGTGTTGCCATTCTTAACCAGATTGTGTGCCACCCGAGAGCCTCAAAGCGGGCGCTCACGTCCTCTGTGAATGCAATCTCCGTGTCACCATCAATGGAAATGTGGTTGTCATCATAGAAAGTAATCACTTGCCAAGACCCCAATGCCCGCCAATGAGCAAGCTTCATTGGAGATACCCTCCATATTGCACCCATCTCCCAAAATACAATATCTCGCATGAATTCACATATCATGTTACCAAAGTTGCACCACTTGAATCAAGTGAAGCATGAAACATTCACAACAAAATTATTACGTGTAGTGATCGACAATCTCATTGTCGGCTTGTTAAAACGGCAGCCGGTGCTTCTCAAGAAGAGCCAATCCAATCGCATTCGCGATACCCGACCAAGGGGTCTGCAGAACAACCAAACAAGAACCCGAGCTTTTAAGTTTTGTTTTACTATTATAGCATGGCAGGTTACAATTAGGATGAGCTCGGTTGAGATGAACATACCGATGGTAACTTCGATTTTGGGAGTCTCAAAGTTTTGTGGTGACCGGCATCTTGCTTCCCATTGCCTGAATTGCTTCAAGTCCTCCTCCTGCAGAAAGATGCCGGTCATATTTACAACATTTTCAATGGCATAAGAGCTGATGTAAATTAGCCACATTAAACATCTAGCGACTTGCTCCGTGTTTTACATTAGTGAGTTGGTCAACTAAACATGCGTGATGAGTCCAAGGTACAAAGTCCAAGTTTCAACTAATCTTCCGAGGAACTTTAAATTCCAAAGAAATGATCTCGATAACCGGATAAACGTACATCCTTTATCGGGAAAGAAACGAGGCCGCCACGTAAAAAAATAGCAATCAAGATCCAAACTTTCCAATGTTTCACCCAACAAGATCCAAACTTTGCACGAACCTACTCCCGATTTCGCGCCCAACAAATCGGCAATAATTTCACACGCAATAAATCGATGCAATCATGCAAACGCTCAACGGGTAGGAGCAAGCGGTGGCCTTACCTTGACGCGTCGTGAGCCGGCGAGGTGGAGCAGGCGTCTTGGTGCATGCACCGTGGCGCGGAGAGGACGGCGGTTGCGGGGTGGGAGGCGGAGCGAGGAGGCGGCGCGCGGGTGGGAGGCGGAGCGGAGGAGGCGGCGCGCGGGTGGGAAAGGGGAGGAGGCAGCGCGGGGGGGGAGGAGGCGCGAAGTGGGAGAGAGGAGGCGGCGCGGGTGGGGAGAGGAGGAGGCGGCGGGGGGGGAGGAGGCGGCGGGGAAGGGAGGAGGCGGCAGCGTGGAAAGGGGAGGCGGCGAGGGAGAGGAAGGAGGCGGCGGGGAGAGCGAGAGGGAGGAGGGCAGGCGGCGACGAGGGGTGGGGAGGGGGAGGAGGCGGCGGCGACGTGGGGTGTGAGGAGGCGGCGCGGGGGGGGAGGAGGAGGCGGGGGGCGGGGGGCGAGCGGGGAGACGGCAGCGGGAGAACGAGGGGAGGTGGCGCGCGGGAGAACGAGGCGGCGGGGTCGGCGGGGAAAACGAGAGGCGGGGGGGGGGCGGCGGGGAGTGATGGGATTAAGGGGGCGGGCGCTGGGGGAGAGCTAGGGTTTAGGAGACGGACGGTTCGGATTAGTCAGAGCAAATCGAATGGTTTAAAAAAGTGAGAGGAGAGATATGGAAGAGGATTCATCAACCACCAACTCCTTCTTTTATAATAGTAAAGATAAAGATGTGCTGCCGCATCAATCTAAAGAAATAAGAAATGAGAGAACCTTCTTCTCCCTGGTGCACCTCCAGGCGCACTGGACACTGCTGCCTAGCCACGACCTCCTCGCCGTCGGCAGTTCAAGCCACGACCTCCGGTTACGCAGTCGTATAATCTCCGTTATGTAAACTTCGGCCATAGCACCCTACGGTACACAATCAGTCGTCACAATGACACCACGCTAAACTCAAAATCTCTCACAAAAGATTTAGCTCCACTTACATAAATGGCACACTTACAAGTTACAACAAGTCCCAGGAAACTGGTGGCACTTGATCAAATACACTATGTAATCTACAATAACACATACAGCAGCACAGGCAATTGCCCATGTCCTGAGATTTAAAGAGTACCAAATGCAGTACTTAGCAGCTGGACAACCGACGACTCAAGCCTCTTCCACTTGCTCTTCCTCTTCCTGGAGGAGGTTCTCCCTGTTGTCGTGGGCCCAGAAACCACGCACATCGACAAGCATGCTGGCGATAGTCCCGCCTTGCTTGCAAGAAAGAAGATCCGTTAGAGTGATCCTGAGGGGATCTGCCGGCTTCACCATGTCCCAGATTTCGTCCCTCACGTCTTCGATGCAAAGTTCGTAGTTCCCGCCCTCAATCCATTTCTGATGTACATCTCTGGAAACAATAACAAAGTTGAGTGAGAAAATA
Organism: Melocanna baccifera; assembly: GCA_036346265.1. Lineage (NCBI taxonomy): Eukaryota > Viridiplantae > Streptophyta > Magnoliopsida > Poales > Poaceae > Melocanna > Melocanna baccifera. Next base: position 25,678,395 of record CM070689.1, read on the forward strand.
GACTGAAGACTGATCCAAGTAAGAAGAACGCTGCCTGCTGATCTAATGGAGCAATAGGATCCATCAAGTTCGATACAAAGGACACTCCAATGTGATTTTTTGGATTAAACCAATGTTGAGAGAGTATTGAAAAATGTTACAACTATGACATCAAATTTCTAAGTTGTTTATGTTGTTTATTCGAAACATTCCAATTTCCTAATCATTTACCTATAATTCTCATAATATATTGAGAGAACTATCACATCCCATTCCAATTTCCTCATCATTTACCTATAATTCTCATAATATATTGAGAGAACTATCACATCGTGTTGTAAATGACACAGCCATTAAAAATATGGCCACATGCAACTGTGCTGCACTCGTATCAATGTAAGAAAAGAATAGTGGCACAATATGTTGTGAATTATAACCTATAAGATATGACAGGTTTCAATACTGATTGCGAAATCTTGTAATGACAATCATAAGTGTGCACTGGAATTTGGAAAATACTGTGAATAGAAATTCAGTGTTTTTTTGGCAGTAAATATGTAAGCAGGGACAGATTTACAAATGGTGGTTGCAATTGATACGTAAATATATATATATATATATATATATCAAGGGCAAAGATGCAGAATTGAAATTTTGCTCCAAACCTGAAGAAGCAGTAATAAATCAATTTATAGAAATTGTTTCAAGCAGAAAAGAATCTATCAACGAAATATCTATTAAAGTAAACGATACAAAAGTTTTTAACAAAAATTAGAAATCTTAGCAACATGACACAAGCAATCATAGAGAATGACACTTCACAAAGTTGCTTACTAAAGAACTAGCTTTTGCACAATCATTCATGCAAAGTACCCAGTAGTCATGTGATTGTCTTTTCAATTTTATCAAAATGCTAAGAGCTAGTGACCTTTACCACTCTAGAGTCTAGACTAGTACATACAACACTCAAGAAAAAGCCACCATGGCATGCCTGTGAAAAATTTCTAGGCCAGCACGTACAGCATACATGTACATTGATTTATCTTACCAAGTTACCATATCCTTAAGAGGGCATTAGTCAAAGGTAGTGGGAGACAGTCATCATCAAACATTCATCCATACAATAGAAATAGCTCATGTTGAAAAATGTGACATCCCCATAGAAACATCATCCAAAAATATAGGATATTGGTTGAGCTATACATATGGACTAAAAAACCATTTTTCTTGGATGCACTATATAATATCATATTGCATTTTCTTTAAAGTATTGATTGAAAGTGGTAGGATCCTTCATGAAAAAGACACTCAACATCACATAAGAGAGGTAATATATGATGTGCCATCAGAAGATTACATACTAACCAAATTAGTTGCCTCCTTGTTACATCACATAGAGATGGCCCCCCAATTGAAGTATGAATGGGTTACACAAATGAGCTCTTGGAAATTACCCTAACTACAGGGTGGGAATCCCGAACATTTCAATCATAATTTCTCAGCAACGGAGTTACAACAAGACTTGCTCAATTTACTTTAGCAAGCAAAGAATAAAAGAGAAAAAGCCCATGCATTAAACAGGCTGGCATACTATCTCAATTTTATGATGCATAGGGCGGGTTCGATTATCGGATGTTACTGCCGCGAATCGGATATCGGCGGTGGCCGGATTTTTAAACCGTCCGGGAGAGAGAGAGAGCAGCAGCAGAAGCAGCAGAGAGCAGCAGCAGCAAGCGCCACCGGTTTTTTCGGTTTTCACCGGTTTTTCGTGAATCGGCCCGATTCATCGTCCCCTCCCGCCCCGTCCATAAATTTCATTTGACAAATTTTATCCGGTACCGCCCGGCGGCCGGGATTTGGCCCGGTAGCGGGTTTTTGAACCTTGGCATAGGGACAAATAGGCAAGATCACCATATCATATGCAGCAACAACAACAAAACCTTTTGTTCCAAACAAGTTGGGGTATGCTAGAAATGAAACCTACTCAAGATCAAAGAAACGAGAGCTTTAAAGACCTATAATATTAAAACCCTAAGCCGTACAACCTGCCAACTTAGTCGAGAATCTAAAACACTGCCTCTAGACTTTTTTTATGGTTCCGATACATAAATTGCTAACTTTCATACGCTCCATTCCAAAGCTAATTCTTTAGATACATTCCAATCCCTCAAGCCTCTTTTAACTGCTTCCTCCCATGTCAGTTTTGGTCGACCTCTGCCTTTCTTACGTTTTAAGATCATATGCCCTCAAAGATAATTCAAGGGGCTTGTTAGGGGTAGAGGTTGATCTTAATAGCGGATTCACCCTAACGTTGTCTGGAAACCATCTATCCAATAGGTTGATCATAATAATGAGATTTTCCCTACCGTTGGCTGGAAACTACCTATCCAACCTCCTTTATCTTCGTATAAGATGTCTTGTTAGTCAGGTCTCTAGGTGTAATTGACCAGTCTGTAGCCTCTTGCAACAACAATAAGTCTATCAAAACAATGTCAGTTAAGAATGCTTTGTTTGTTTTGAGAATATCGAGAAAAGTATTGTAAATTGAAAAGTACCTAAAGTAAATATTAGGGATACATATCACGTAGGCATTTTTTCTTTACGTTCTGATTATTACATAAAAACTATGGAAAAAAACTCTTCCTACCAGTTCATTGCATGAAGCACTGCATCTTCTTTCTAAAAAAGAAATCAATTGTATGAAAGTAAAACCTCAGTATTATTATTTGCATTTCGGTTTGGTTCAAATTGCTATATGATCTTTAACTCGAAAAGGTTTAAATGTTTATGTATTGGCTTGTTTAGATTACAGAAATAAGAGATTTAAATACTCCTTACTAGGAATGGTTAAAGCTAGTCTTAGTAATGGTCCAGTGTTTTTTAACACTTTCCTAAATTTTTCCGCCTCTTTCAGATTTAAAAATCCATAAGGTTTTGACTCTAAACTTGCAAACATCTAGCTTTGATCTTGAACCTAGAAGTGAAAATATTTCCATAACATACCTAATATATTACAAAGCAATGACTACATTAGCCACAAGTGCAAAGCAAAATACACCAAAATGTCTAACCACTCTTCTCCAAGTCACCCCAAAAAACCTTGAAATGGGATGAGATAACACTTCCTGAGAAGTGGACTCTCTTCCAAGTAGTGGAACAAAAAGCCACGGAGCAAAATGAAGTAGAGTCTTTGACTGAGACACCTGATGGAGATGTTGAGGTAACATTTTCTTCAAAAAGAAAAGTCTTCATTCAATCAAGACCTTTTGTTAGTCTCGATAGCAAACCATAGCCAAAGCCAAACAATATTGTCTATGCAAGTTATGAGGATAATTCGTATGAGCCCATCTCAGATTTTGAAACCAATGTTATAGAACTAGAAGATCTTGAATTTGAAATTGACAAGGAACTCCTTAGAAAAGAAGTTGATCTTCCTAAAAATAAGGCTAAAGTTGAAAGATATTTCAAAAACGTACATAAGCCTTATAGAATGAAAATAAGACAAAGTCTGGTAGGAAAAAATGAAAGAGCAAAAAAGAAATATTTACTTCTATGATTGGTATGAAAATAGCGAGATCAGACACTTTGAAGAATTCTTCAAACCAAAACGTATATCAAAAACTAAAGCCAAATTAGAGCCTGATCTAGATAACCTAAGGGTCATCAAAAGGGTCTCAAAAGAATGGAAGATCTCTGGTGGAAAGATTGCAGAATTTGTTCACACTCCTTTTGAGTGTATTCAACTACCAGTAATACAAAAGGAGAAAGTACCAGAGCATCACCACTAAGCAATATTTCCAAGAGCACTCATGGTGATCCTGTAAGAATGGAGCGCATAGGTCACCTAGTGGAGCAACAAAATTTTGATAAAATATATCTTTACATGCTCTTGGGCAGCAAACGGATCATATTGAGTATATCCTTATGGAAGGCTCCAAATCAAGTAAGACAGAGGTAAAAGTGAACTATCCATCTAGCTCTCAAATCAAGTATAGACTCATTTTCCTATATATATCTTTACATGCTCTTGGGCAGCAAACGGATCATATTGAGAATATCCTTATGGAAGGCTCCAAATCAAGTAAGATTGAGGTAAAAGTGAACTATCCATCTAGCTCTCAAATCAAGTATAGACTCATTTTCTATATATATATATATATATATATATATATATATATATATATATATATATATATATATATATATATATATATATATATATATATATATATATATATATATATATATATATATATATATATATAAATATAAAAGAGAGAGAGGGGGGAATGCTTATGTGCTACCAGTACCTACTCCCGGATACATCAACAGTTCGATCGTGCCCTCTCGATCGAACCTTTTCCACGGGCGTGCAGCTGGGTTGCAAAGATTAGCCCCGTTTTAAATACCGAGCAAAAGCCAGATTTGTCGGATCACACCCGGAGTGCTCGTCAATTCCACATCTGCATCTCGTATTCTCAACTCCCGTTGCGGCATCATCCATACCTCCTCCCGTTCGGCGGCAGAAAATGAGCAAAAAATCTGTCATGTCGACGCCCATGTGCACAACGAAAGGTATCTCCTCCACTCCAACCCTATCGATATTCCCCATGTTGAATAAATAGATCGAGATTCTTTTCCTCGCAGGCGGCAGCAGATGGAGAACAAGCTCGTCTACCTTACCTGGTGTTCATTGACGTCACTACTGTTGGCCGATGGAGACTCTCCTTGCTGCATGTAGATCCACAGAGCCCATCTATTAACGCTGGGCGCCGCTGACCTCAATTCATTTTGTTCCAGGTACTGATGCATCGCTAGTGGCATTCAATTGGGAATTTGGGAGCACATGGCCATGATTGCAGCATTTGTTTCGTCCAGTGGAGAAAATTTGCCATAAGAGATCTACGGCCAAGCAACACCACACAACTAGAAGCACTAATCAGAAGTTGCATTCCTCCGGAAATTGCTTTTCCATTGCAGTATACCCCTTCCATATATTGTTCTTGCTATAGCATATTTGCTGTCACGGCTCGATCTCAAGTGGTACCGGTGTGTTGCAGCCGGCCGAGGCCCAGAGGGCTTCGGGGGCGTCGTGCTGATGAGGTCGGTCAGAGGATAGCGCAGGGGAAGGGCGCCGAACAGCAGGAGGTGGGGAATAGAGAAGATGCAAGACTCAGGTAATATTTCTGCTTGTCTATTAGCATATGCCCTCCCCTTTATATAATAGAGGGAGCCCTACTATTCCGGTTAAGCCGGTTACAATAAGGATAATGCAACTCCTAATCCGAAGCCAATACTATTTCCGAGATCAATGCTGTTTAGGAGTACTACTCCAAACCTGACTCGGACGTTGCCGATGCTGCCTTCTCTGCTGCCTTCTCTGCTGCTTGCTCCACGCGTGGGCGCCTGGCGTAGACCCGACCGAATTGTCCAGGCCTGACAATTGCATTCCTGGAATAGATGCCTGAATTTTATATTGGAGGTTTGTGTTTTGAAAAGTGTATCCTGATAAATAAATGTCTTAATCCCATTTTTTCTTGCGACTGTCATGAATCTGCAGGTAGTGGATGTGTGTGCAGAACATGTTCGATGAAATGCCTGACACAGGAGTATATATCCAAATGAGAGTCATGCTATCTGCCATGAATTGGTTAGGTTGTTGACTGTTCTCATGTTCTATGCAACCTCGGTGGCATCAACACTTTCTTCTGATACATATTTGGAGGTCAACAATACAAGCTTGCACTCCAAATCAGTTGATGCATGGTGAATCCAGTGCAAATGTGCAGCAACAAAGTCTTCAACTCAAACTTGTTTCATATTTTTGTTGTTATCCTGATGTACTTCATTTTATACAGAAATGTACTCCTTCCCAATATACTATTTCTCAACAAGTCAACATACTCCTTTTTTTGGTCACACTCAGATTTAGTATGCTTGTTTTCTTGATTATACCCCATTTCAATAATACTCCTTTCTATCACTTCCAAATTCAGAATGCTTGTTTCATGAATATACCCCACTTTGCATAATACTTCTTTTGTCATCGGTTTCAGGTTCAGAATGATAGTTTCATTATACTCCATTTTGTAGAATACTTCTTTTTCCAGCATGCTCCTTTCGACACTCATTTTTCAGTATATTTAAATTGGTTGCTCCACACAAAATTTAAAATTTGGTTGAGAGTCTGTAGGAAGCCAAATTTTTGGAAGCTAGAAAGCTTGAAGAGTATTATACATTTATACTAGTGTTATGCTGCCTTTGTGAGTAGCGTATACCACCAAGAAGGACCACCAGTTTATTTCATTCTTCTGCCTGTTCGCAATTATCTCAAGTTTTAAACTAGCCAGCTGCAATCTCATGCGTGAATCCGTATTTCGTCACACTTCCTCACTATCATACTTCTTTTTTCCGGATTTGAGCATATACTACTTCCTCTAGTAGTATAATACCACTTTTTTGGAATGAAGTTTAGGCATATACTCCTCAATTATACTTCGAATGAATGGATATCAAAATGCTAATAGCCTAATACTCTCATGCCCAAATGCATGATGCAACAAACAACATGCAGGTTGCTTGTTTCAAGGGAGTAGTTCTTCATGCAGCCATATTAAAAATTGATTTAATAAATTCCACCAGTTAAATGGAGTGTTACGGCCACTGATGGATATATCCAAGAGGAAAGCTCCGAGTGGAAAGCCCCGTTTAGTCCGTTCATATCTCAAAGTTGATCAATGGTAGGGAGCTATGGGAGTACGAAATGGTCTTCCATATATATACATATATGTATATATATGTATATATATGTATATATATATATGTATATATATGTATATATATATATGTATATATATATATGTATATATCTTTACTACTTAAAAAGAATGAGTTAGTGGTTGATGAGTCCTCCCTTACTCTTTCTTAGCCATTCAATCTGGTTATGAGATAGCATCTCAACCGTTTACACAGAAAACCCCAACCCCCCGCCCGCCCACACCTCCCCCTGCCTCCCCCTCGCTATCCCCCCGCCGCCACGCTCTCCCCCCGCCTCCCCCTCGCTCTCCGCTCTCCCCCCACCGCCTCGCTCTCTCCCCGCCGCCACCCCGCTCTCCCCCCGCCTCTCCCTTGCCCCCCGCCTCCCCTCGCTCCCCGCGCCCCGCCGCCACGCTCTCCCCCGCCGCCTCCCTCCCCGCCTCCTCGCCGGGCTCATATGCGCCCGATCCGGCCACCTCGCCGCCCGAGTCCTCGCGGTCGGACTTCTCGACCCCACCCCACGCAAGGCGCCTCCTCCGCGTCACCATCTTCCTCGCCTCGTCGAAACCGCGAGCCCGCCCGCCGCCAATGAAGCTCTCTCCCCGCGCCCGACGAAGGTCTCCCGCCTGCGTCACGAGTGCCCCGCCACCGCCGCAGACGAGAAAGCGTTGGCGGGGGCAAGCACGATGGATCGGCGTTCGGGTTCTTCTCTGGGATGCCATGCGCGCGTGCGGGGAAGGTGATGGGAAGAGGATTTTTGTGAACTTATTATCGAATTTCAGACATAAAGATTTGAGGTACCGAGGTGTAACCTTTCTGTTCTTTCTGTGTACCCTTGCGGATGGGATATATAGTCTTGATGTATTTGTAACATCTTGACAATCGGTTATGTAGGTCATGATGCGTTTGTTCAATCCTCAAAAGACAACACTATTATTTGTTATACGTGATAAAACCAGGTTTGCCTCTCTTTGTTATCTTCCTTTCTTGAATATATTTACTATTATGTTTTCATACAAGCTATTGGAAATATAATCTTTGGCCCATTTACTTGGGCAAATCTCGACACATCGTTGTTTTCATGTAGACCCCACTTGAACATCTAGAACCAGTTCTAATGGAGGATATTCAAAAGGTGTTGGCATCCTATTTTGGTTTCGCCGCCTCCCCTCTCCGTCCCCGCACCGCCGCCTCCTACTCCCCATCCTATCTTGTAGGCTTTAATTAAGCACGTGCCTCTGCAGTACATGATGACAGATTCAACCATTGCAGGAGTTCACCGATTTGGTGAGTGCCTACTATGCTACCTCCGCTTTGCCTCAGAGAAAGCTTGTTTTCCTATTCTATGCCTCTATAGCCCTTACTCAGTCAACTATTTGTTTGATCGTAGATTCACCTACTCATGGTGTTTATGGCATGATGTCCTATTTATCAATTGGTTTGTTATTCTCCAAGACAATCTAATGCTTATTTATGTATTAAGAATACTATAGTAAAATATTGTTTACTATCATTTCGTACATATTGTTGTATATGGTGCTTGTTCTATCATGCTTCACTAATATGATGCTTGATTTATTTACTTAGTATGAACATGTATGTTTTGTTTGATACATGATGACGTAAGAAAAAGTTGATATTTATTATTCAGTTTGAGATCATATTTGACAGTATGCATCACTTTTATTTGATTTTTCGTTGCAACGCACGGGCACCTTACTAGTATGTGTGTATATATATATATATATATATATATATATATATATATATATATATATATGTATGTATGTATGTATATCTATATCATTGTGCAGTCAATCATATTATACAAGCTTGGGAGTCTAGTGAAGTGCCCTCTGTATGGCTTTATTCTACATTGCCTTCTCAAGGCTGAAATATATGGAGTGTGTAAAACCAACTCTGACTTAAGGGCTTATGGATACTACCGTGAGTCACTTCCCAAGACTTGCCAAACATAAGTGCAACTGGTTAGTAGAAAGAACTAGATTATATAATTATGTCCTGTGAGTACAAACAAAAGGAGAAAGACATCTTTTGAGTACAAAAAGTTATTAAAGCAACGATGTCTTCTCACAGCCTCCTTTCTTTTCTTCCAGAACGTAATTGCTCAAAACAAAACTTGAAATAAATAAATAAAAATACATGACCCTTAAGTTTTTACTTAACAGTATTATTGAGCACAATTTCTTTTTGATTAAATTATTTTCAATATTTACTCACTCAGTACAAAGTACAAAATAAAGTTAAAGAGAAAGAGATTAGCAGCAGAGTATTCAAAATGAGCTTGAGGACCTGACGTTGTTCTCAACTTCGACAAAAAATGCTAGCATTAAATTATATGAAAAAGACAAGATATTCTAATGAACGACAATGTGTTCTCCCCTACTTGAGATACTTTTTCCTAGGCAGATATTTCAGCTAAATACGAATAACAAAGTAAAGTAGAGAGAATGGAAGCAGTTCAAACAAAAGTGGTAAACTTAGCATTAGCATTGCTTACAAGTCACATAGATTGATCAGCAATGGAACATATAAAAGTTTAAACTTAAGCTATAAAATGGTATGCCAAATGAGTCAAAAATGCTCCTAGGTTAACACAAGAATAACTGCAAATAGCTGCCACCAGGGATACAAAACCCGGAACTGGGGGTATTCCCAGTCGGTAACAGTAATCGGCTGGTTACCGAAAATCCCGAGAAAAAACCGGACGAAATTCGTGATTCAAAATTTGAATTTGTCGGTTTGAAACTAGTAACCGTTCCGGTAACCAGTCAAAACCGGCCAAACCGCTAGGAAAACCGGAAAAAGGCAAAGAAAACATGGGAGAACAATAATTGATTCGTATTTACTTCATACAATATGTAATCTAACACAACAAGTGCCTAAACCAATCTAAGAAGTGCATTATGTAGTCATAAATTTAAATTTACATTTGAAAAACTCCCGTCGGTTTTTCTCTCCCGGACCTCCCGGTACCCACCGATTTTTCCGGTTACCGGCAGGTAACCGCCGGTTTTTCAATCCCTGGCTGCCACCACCAGTAAAATACACAGTAGTCAGAAATATCAACATACCTAAATAGACTATGGATGTCAGCAGTTGTCAGGAATCCCCTTCCATTGAGATCAAGGCATCTAAATAAGTATGCCAAGCCTTCAGGAGTATCTTTGTTTTCCAGAGCCAAAACAAAGTCCAGAAAGCTTTCAAAATCCATCTCACGACTGTTACCACCTCCAACTTTGTTCCGGCGCACATGTTCATCAAAAACTGAAAAGTAGAGCAACATTGTTATTCTATTCATTATTAAAGATTCATCGAAGCCATCCATGATCTATGTATTAAATAGTAAATACACAAAAACTTTTGAATAACATATTGAGATTTTCTGTTTACTTTTTGTTTAAAGTGGTTTAGAGAAAACAAAGATAGAATCATGAGAACAAACAACAGATTTTAACCTCTTTCGATGAAGATCTCTGTCAACGTGCCATCTGCGTAGTCCTTAAGCTCTTGTTTGCTCAATGTGCCATTTGTATCTTTATCTAGTGCAAGGAACATATCTGCACAGGCATAAGTTAACATCAAACACAGAGTACATATTGCACTCGAACGGCAAAAGGTAACTTTTTGCAAAACACTGAGTCACTGACTACCATACTACCAAAAGAACATTTTTTAGCAAAATTGCAAAAGAAGACATACCACATATGCGCTGAGCTGAAGTCAAGGAAAACCAATTTTCAGCCTGCTCGGTATCAGTTACCTCTTCCTCACTCTCCTGAAAATATAGTTGATAAGAATCAACAGGGTACAAAGAGTGGATGCAATAAGATTATATTGTAAAAGTACAATATGAACAAAGATCGTATTCTAAACCATGCAATCCTTGTTTTTATTACCTGATGTAGTTCCATTAGTTCCTGAAGACAATTGCTCAGCAATACCTTCTTTATGCATGCTTTCCCTGTAAGAACACGTATTACATAAATCAATCCTTTCATACAGAATAATTTGCACACTAATTCCACTGAATTTAAAGTTTGGTTTTGTACCTCGTCTGTGTGGATCACAAAAGAAAAAGAACTTGCGTGCAGCTATGCGGCAGTACATTTGAACAAATGCTGATGGCATGTCACGTAGTTGTGCCAAATTGGGGATAAGCCCTCTTATATAGGCTTCCATTTCCTGTGAATAGAGTTAAGATATGTAAAACACTTCTAAGGTATGAAGTCTCATTAGCATGTGTTGGGATGTCCTTACATGTGGTTGAAGGAAACCATCAGAATCCTCATCAAGTTCACTCATATCAATTCTTGCTTGAGTGAGAGAAACCTGGACGAAGTAAAAATTAAAAAATGTTGTGTGAACATATTGTATATTCATATATGTAAGTACAAACAGTAGTATGCATGATAGGAGTTCCAAAATTATGTGATACTTTTGTGCAATGGTTCATAAAATCAGAGTTACGTGCTTCCCATTCTTATGTAACAGAGAGTTATGGTTTTTAGATGCCTTGGGAGTAGCTGTACATAGGCGGTCTGTTTAAATTCTGAAAATATGGGTACTGTCATCAGTAGCTTTTCTAATAAAAGGTGGGGATACACCTCCCGATTCTTAAAAAAACTCAATAATATTGCAATAACAATGAAGTAAAATAATAATGGAGCAATTATTAGTGACAGTATACATATATAACTAACCATCTTTGGTACTTACATATGCAGCAAAAAAAACTCCATCAGAAAAGAATTGAAAGAGAAATGCTAACGATGCAGGTTAAGTTACTGGTAATTTATTAGAGATACAAATGAAACCCATCACAAAAAAGAAAAAGTAATCCTAACAAATGTTGTTTGTGAAAATAACTTACTGTTCTCATAACATAAAGATAAAATGGTAAGATTGCAATCCTCCCAGAATCATCCTTCTCAAACTTCATAAAGTTTGAAGGGCTGAAGAAACGTTTGCACTTCTGGCCAATCTGCTCTGTGCACACTGTGGCAATATGGCAGAAATCTTCATAATTCATCTGCAATACTCCAGAAAAATAAATGAGCAAGACGACCACACAAAAACAACAGAACAAACGCAGATTGAGGTACAAAAATGCAGTTGTTAGCCTCACACTGGAATATACACACACAGATTCAAACAAGCAGCAAATAACTAACAAATAGCCAATGGAATGTAAGCATAGCGCAAGAAAACTTTTCGCATTTTAGATGGATTTTCTGCATGCGTATTATTAGACATGTGAATATGTGATGCATGACATCATCCAAGGAACTGAGATGAAATTTAGAGGGAAAGCTAAGTCAAAAGCACACAATTGAGCATATCTGCACGTGGAGTAAAATACAGGTCCAATAAAGGATCTAACCTTTTCAGCACCAGCAGCATCATCAATAACACAATTTTCTCTGAGACAAACCCACATGGCATCAAGATCATCAGCATTAAGCAGAAGTTCTGATTGTTTCTGCAATTCGTTTAGAATAGTTCTCATAAGGCCTAAATCATGAGAAGGTTAAATGCCAAAGTAACAAAGCTGCCAAAATAACTCAAACATGTCCAAACAGCAATAAAAAGGTCAGTAATTACCTTTAGAAACCTGTATTTTGCCAACCTCTGCACCCTATGGCTAATGGATCCATCTTCAGGTTTCTGCCAAAAAGGAAAAATTAACCTCATATTGACAACTAGTATGATACATCCTGAAAATAATAAACGAATGGCATTACTCAGGGAAACAAACTTTGTTGTCCCTGATGCAAGCAGCTAGCATTGTTAAAATCGTATTTTACATGCGCTGCAAGTTTTATCATAGAATAAAATAACAAGAAAGCTCTATATCCAAGAAAGTAAACTAAGTTGTGCACCTTCTTGTAAAAACTTGGGATAGAACCAGCTTCGGCACTCTTTCGCTGCCGCTCCTTGAAAATCTCAAGCAATATCCTTTTTGTTTCCAATTCTGCAAGTTAAAGTTGAAATAAATCATATTAACAGTGATGCCACATGAAAACTGTATATACCAATCAACGAAGCAACCATGCTAGGGTAGCATTTCTGCCGAAAGAGCTAGTTTTGGATGCCCCCACCGCCCAGATAAATATGAAACTTTGTCACTTAATTCAACAAATGTGGGGAGAATAGAAGGGCAATTAAACCTGCCACAACTCAAACAGTGAAGTGCGCTGCGCACGCTAACTGTGAATTGTATATGAGCCTTCATATCAACTAACAAGTAAATACGCAACATCTTTCACGTATCAACCGGCTGCATTACGCCATCTCACATCCTGAGCCACAGAGACCTCGTCCTCGTCGCACAAACATCATCCAGTAATCCCCCGTACCAGAATCCCACCACCTCTCCTCACCCAATCTCATCACCATTTCAGATAGGCCACACGTAAACCCTAATCCCACCACCATTTCGCAGACGAAACGCAAAATTTTCGCCCAAGCATAGCGCCACAAGTGGAGGAAAGGGGAGGAGCAAAGGGCACTGACCCATGAGGGCCTCGGATCCGAGGCCGGTGCCCGAGCCGACGAAGCGGCGGAGGTTGCGGACCCACGGCATGGACGAGGCCGGCGGGATCCGCCTCGCGGCGGCGGCGGCGCCTGCGGAGGAGGCGCCGTCGCCGTCAGCAGAGGCGGTGCTCATCGTGGATCGCGGCGGGCGGCGGATCGGAGCGTGCGCGTGGGAGTGATGGTTGTTGCCGGGTTAGTGACTTCGGTGGTCTGACGCGATTCGATTTGGGGAGGCCGTACGGAACGAGAGCCCTGTTCATTTTTCGGCTGCGCTTTTGGCTTTTGATCTTCTTTTGGCTCACTTATTCTGGGTTTATTATTAGATTTTGATTTTTACAATAACTCATTATTAAATAACATATTTTTTAAAACATAATTTATAAGTAAATTATAGTAGAAACTATATCGAGTTCAGCTATACCGGCTAAAATTATATGTAACTATTTTCTTCTGCCTACTGCCTCTCACGAACAGGTCGGAATTCAAAAATCACATCTATAAGTCATAAACCTCAGTCCAAAAAAACACATCCTTTATTTTTTTATTGAATAAGCTTATTTGCTTATTCAATAGCTTGTCAAATGTAGCTTTTTCTTTGAAGCATCTTTTTAAATTTTTGCTTAGTTTGGTAACTTACTCTTTTCACTTATTGTTTTTAATAATAAGTTTTGCATCACAAGACTTAGGGCCTGTTCTTTCCGGCTGCGGCTGATGGCTTTTGGCTGCGGCTGATGGCTTTTTGGCTGTTTGCGATAGAGATTGTGGAAAGAGAGATACTCGCTTGCGATTTTTGATGATACAGATATTAGTTTTTTAACGTGTACTACAATTAACTTGTAGACCTTATCTTAAAAAAATACTCCGTTTAAAAGTTAGTTACTGTAGCAAAAGTCAAAAGCGGCTTTTAGAAGCCGTAAAGAACAGGGCCTTAGCATAAACATGATTAGAATCAATTTTAAAGTAACATGTTATAGCTAACAAATCATCACAAAAAGTAGATGTGCTAGTCTTAAAATTTTTATTTGAAGCAATTTCTACACTATGCATCTCATTTATAATATCATTAGTATGAGATTTGCACTGTATATACGTACGTACGTATGTATATATGTATGCAGAGCCTTAGTAGACATGGGACACTCAACTGATAGTAATTATCTTCCCAAGTACCATTTAGAAAAAAATACACATGTATAACTATTGTTGTTGTCCTCGTCATCGCACCACTGCCCCAAGTAATCTCCAGCCGGCGCCACGCTCGGACCCAAGCTGCCATGGCTGCCTCCTCTTGTTCCCCTATTTGGAACAAGGAAAAAGATGACGTGACACCGACATATGGACCCCATATGGAATATTAGGATAGTATAAGTCGATAATTAGTTAGTAGTTAATTAGTGGTTAATATTAGTATGACGTATGGACCCGAGATCGTAAGAAAATTTAATTAAACTCGAGTTTTAGGTTTGAGTGAGGACCATGACCCCACATGTTAGTCATGGAGTGTTTCTCTTTAGAAAAATAATTTAAACAGAAAAAAGGATCCCTATAGACTCCACATATTAGGATTTTTCATTTTCTGAATTTCCTCTCCAACCAAATTTTGGAAAGCTCGTTCTCTCTCGTTTTTAAATTCAAATGACTAGGTTTTTGTTTATAAATTCATCTAAATTCAAGATCTTTCCAACAGAACCAAAATCATAATCTTTGGAGTTCATTGGAATTTTATTTAGAATTTATTTGAATTTATGTTGAATGTGGATGTTTGCATATTTATAAAATTTGACACTTTAGACACCCCGTCGCTGCAATCAAGAATCAACACTATTCATAACTGAGCAAGGCAAGTCCGTATAACTGATCATGTTGAATCTAGTTTTCAAATATAAATATTTTGCTTTCAAATACAAGTGCATACTTATTATAGCTATTTAAGTAAATGCTATGTTAAATGTTGATTGTTTATATACACCATGCACTTGATACTTAGTACTTTCCTTCCTTAATTGTTAATAATATCTTCTCTATGTCGCCCTAGAATACTTATAATGGTAATAACTCGGTCATTGGTTAAACCTTACTAGATTATGGTTGTATTTAAAAATGCTTGAGTGGTGAAATGGAATACAACATAAATATTGCAAACTGAAACTTGAGACATGATAATAGGAATGGAACGTGGGTTACCACTGGAGATAGAAAATGTTTTATAAATTGGTAGAGACCCTAATAATGGTGGCCCCTAATTGAAAACGTTGCCCATAACAGTTGCACTCTAGGGGTGAGCTATAAGTCAGGAAGGGAACGATCACTATCTTAGTGCTGAGGGGCCTCACCTCCGCAGTAGGAGGAAATATCGAGACTAAGTATTGTGAAAACCTTGTTGTAATTTTCTCAGTCACACGTCTATAAAAGCATGTAATGTTGATATTATGAGTTTATCATATCTTGTAGATAAAGCTATACAGTCTCTTTCTTGGATCAGTAAATAGTGCTCATAAATATATTGCTGATTTATTTCATGCACGATGCAAACCATGCCATGCATTAATATTATAAAATATCATAGTTCAAATAGACCACATTGGGTCAGGTTTACAAAAGGGTCGTCATGCCAAATGAGTATATTACATAAATGAGAAAGCGATAGCGGAAGCAAAAGGAGAAGCACACTCACCACAGGCAAGCGACTGAGAAGACTCTAGTGTGACCGATATTAACCAGGAAGCAGGCTAATATTGGAACCACCCAAATGTCAACTCGGTTAGCTAGACTGAGATGAGGTGCCAAACTACTAGAGTCTATTCTAATCTCCACCATCTTACCTTCATCTCCTTGGTCCTCGTAGTACCCATAGTGATTTTGGTTCACAGGCTCTAAAGAGGTTGAGAACGAGGGTGAGTATATACAATAGTGCTCCATGAGCCAACACACAGAATGCATGTAATTATAAATGCAAGGCTTAACAAATAAGACTCGGGTTCTTTTATTTACTTAAGGCTACATTCATAATTACCATAATTAAAATTTCTATGACTTAGCATTTTGCCAAAACATGCTTTGTTAAAGAGATTGAAATTGTGTAATCATTTAGTGGTGTAGGTTGCATCTACCTGTTACATGGTTCCATCCACCTATGCTAGATTTAATCATTACAGTTACATCCACCTTATTATCAACACTGGAGTACTTTTCTCCAAGAAAAAGCCAAAGTCGAAGTACTTCCCCTCAACAAGTTTTCATCCCACTCACAAAAGGTTTTTGAGATAGAACTAACTCGAGGAAGTTTCCTTACCCACCCTTGACCGTGGGTACGGATGTTCAAACAGTTTATACTATGCAGAGACTGTACACTTTACCGATAAGAGACAATTGACCCGATAGCTCTACATGATTCCTTGGTCATGTAAATCAAAGGACCATCACACAGCTTTTTGTAGCTACCTCGCCCCATTGCCAGTTCACCCATACGAGTTTGTCCCACACGAAGTAGGTCTTATAAGTTGTGCGGGAAGTCATACCCTAATCACTAGGCCAGCTGGACTATGACGGCTCCACAGGTCTAGCGTAGCGGGTACATATCACCTTGAGAGGTGTCCCATTCATGCCGGACATTTCTTTGAACATGCACTGCTCCGCTCCCCACCAGTGAAATAATTTTGAGGTCTAGTAACCTTACCTAGCCCAATTGCATTTTGCAAGCTTGTAGTTATACTGTTTTACAATAGGAGGTCATCACAGGATTAAGTATTTAATTTATCTAGATGATACATACCACAAACCATAATTTCTCGTATGACGTCGATATCAACTACTCTTACCATTCACCCAGATAGGTAATAGCACATTTTTAGGGTTCAAGAAGTATAAACTAAGTTGTCTAAAATTATTAGTCATTTACATCTCATGATTATCTCAAAACAAATTTTTATGTTTAAAGAATGATGATTAGAGCAAATTGATGCCCCTGTATTTAAGCAAGACTAACTTGGCACTTAAGTACGACTTATATCTAGCAAGCTACCATTAATATCTATGGTGACAAATGTCCATGTATTTCAAGTGTTAAGGATGGCATAATTATAATACTACATCATCAAGTAGGTATGTAACTACCTTAAGATTGATATACATTTGCATATGAAATTAAGCATGTAATTTTGCTAATTTAAATGAACATAATTCACATTAAATATAGGGTTAAAATGATCAAAATATTAACACGCCTGGATCAAAGATTGGTTGGTCTTAACACTCTTGCGTCGTTTTAATCTGGGGCTCGTTCGCGTTCTCGAACTCTACTCAGATGAGCGCATTGGAAAATGAACAAAAGACAAGCATCCACAAATAAAAATCAAAGAAAATTCAATTGAACTCCAAATTGAACAAAACTAGTACCAATAGATATATTTTGATTTGAGAAAAAATTAGAAATAAGTTTCATTAAATTTAGAGCTAAGACGAGAGAGAACGTACTCTCCAAAGTTTATTTTAAGAGAAAATAAAAAAAAGAAGAGAGAATCCTCTCTCTCACAGGTAGGGCCCACAAATTTAAATTAATTTTTGAATTATTTTTATTTAGAAAACCTCAGAGGATGACAGGTGGGGCCCACGGTTATTTAAATTAAAAGAAATAATTTCTTAAATGGAAATGAGCCTAGAGACTGACATGTGGGGCCTTGGTACTGTGCAAACAGTGCTTGGGCTAACATATCAGTGACCCAATTTTTAAAATTGGAATTAAATAAATTTTTAAGATAGGCAGGGCCCACTATCAGCAACATGAGGCTAGGGATGAAAAGGGGATGGCCCACATGTAAGCGGCTGATTAACATTTACTAATTAATGTCATTAGTACTAATTACTCACTGACTTAGCTTAAATTACGTGGGAACAGTACTCCCGCTTGGCCGAACTGTGGCGAGGCCCGCCGATGGCAAGAAGGGGCGGCGGTCATTGACGATGGCCAAAACGAGACACTTGACCCAGTGAGCATCTCTAGGCAAGAAGACACACGCCGAAAAGGATCGGCGAGCTGCCGGCGATGAGCTCGGCGGTGGTGGGAATATGGGCCAAGGTACAACGACAGTTTAGGTGATTAGAGACCAATTCCATGTGAGAGCAGCAAGAGAGGGAGGGGAGCTTATTGGGAAAAGAGGTGAGGCTCGGGGAGGTCTGGAGGAACCTGACGATGTGAGACTAGAGCAACAGCAGGGTGGCATCGGTGCGGGTTCACTGGAGAGGAGGAGGGAGCCGGGCAATGGTTGGGGAAACTTTGGGGGTGGCCAGGCGGTGCTCCACGCACGATGAATTGCTTAGAGATGTAGTAGAGCGCCAAGGTGGAGGACACCGGAGTTGAATCCCATCGGAGAAGGCTGGCACCATTGGAACACCAGTGGAGCATTGCGATCATAATGAGGGGCTCGGTGCGGCTTGAATCTCACTAAAGAGGGCTGACACTGGTGGTGGCCGAAGGAGAGCTCAAGGTGGAGGAGGAATCAAGCTCAGGGTGGTAGGGAAGCTGAAAGGAGGTAGAGAGCAAAGGGAGGCTCGAGTACTCAATCATCCCTTTTATAAGCGGGAGTAGAGGGAAGATGGCTGTTGAGCCATTAAAGGCTTGGGTGAGTGGTGGCACTATTGAAGCACAGGAGCGGCATAGAGGGGGGCGGAACTTAGTGCAGCTTGTGGGGGGAGAGAGAGAGAGGGAGGAGGGAACTGGCGCTAGGGCTAGGGGAGAGGCGGGTTCGCGCGTGAGAAAATGAGGGCGGTGGTCGACTGGAAGACCGGGTCTTTCATACAGGCACTGCACGACGAGGGAGAGCAGAGAAGCGGGAGCTAGGCAGGAGAGGGAAGGGCTAGCTCAGGAGGGGGAGGTCAGGTATGGCGGAGGTACAATCGGCCGAGATCGGTGGGGGCGGGTCAGCCATGACATGTTGATGGGAGGAGGGAGGCGACGCGTGGTGGGGGGAGAAGCGGAGGAGAGAGAAGGAGGGGAGCTAGGCTGGGTACGGGCAAGGCCAAGTAAGCGCAAAGGAATCTGGGAGGGAAATGGGCCGGGGTGGTCCAAAATCTTTTTTTTTTGAAAATTGAACTTCAAACCAAACATGAAAAGCCAAATTTGAAATTTAAACTCAAGTTTGATTTTTTTTAACAAGCACAAGGACATGCCCTAAAGTGGGATGTTATAGAGCGGAACTCGGGAGCAGCGTACGGCGAGGGGGAAAGGAGGTCGGCATCGAGAGAGGAGCCGAACGGCGATGGGCGGGAGACGGCGCTGGCAGGAGTGGCCTCCTGCGACTGGGTGGAGAAGCTGGGTGGGGGTGGGGCGAGCCGGCTAGCGGACTGCAGCTTCTCACTATACAAATCCGGCTGGGGCTTCTTCGAGAAGCCGTTTTGGAAGCACAATGTTTGTGTTTGTTTTTTTAGCTTCTCAAAACGGGTTTTGGCTTTTGCTACAGTACCTAACTTTCAAACGAAATATTTTTTTTAAGATGGAGTCTATAAGTTAATTATAGTATACGTTAAAAGCCCAACATCTGTACCATCTAAAATCGCAAGCGAGTATATCTCTCTATAATCTCTATCGTAAATAGTTAAAATTCAAAAATTTCAGCTAAAAATTAAAAGCTATAGCCAAAAAGACCAGGCTGCAGCTTTTTGGCTTCCCTGAAGCAAGCAGAAGCCGGTTGGGAAGCTATCCCAAACAGCAGGTCATTCATCCCCGCCCTCCCATTTCTCCCTTCTTAGAGGGGGGCTAGGGTTCGGACAACCTCCTCCTCCTCCGGCGAAATCACCGCGCGGCGGCGGCCCGATCTGACGGCGGAGGCGATGGCGACGCACGAGAGGAAGACGATCGATCTGGAGGAGGGGTGGACGTTCATGCAGAAGGGCATCACCAAGCTCAAGAACATCCTCGAGGGCAAGCCCGAGCCGCAGTTCAGCTCCGAGGACTACATGATGCTCTACACGTGCGCCGTCTCGCCTCGCTCCCCTCCCTCTCCGCCTCCATCCCTAGGGTTTGCTCCTGTTCGGTTCGATCTGGTTCTGATCTAGGGTTTCTCGGCGTTTTGCAGGACGATATACAACATGTGCACGCAGAAGCCCCCACATGACTACTCGCAGCAGCTCTACGACAAGTACCGCGAGTCCTTCGAGGAGTACATCACCTCCATGGTGAGCAGCAGGAGCTCTGATAGCTTCAGTTCATGCGGATATGCGTTATACCAATTCTGTATGCTGATGCAGTCAGACGAACTGCGGCGGGTGGCATTTAATTTTTAGCCTGCAGATGTTGCTAGGCTGGTAGGAGCATAGGACTAATGGAGTGGGTGCATAGGAGTGATGTGCTTGATGATAATTTTGTTCATTTCTGTGATTGTGAAAACTAGACGGAGGGGTTTGATGCTATTAGTTTTTTTCCTGTGTTGGTTGAATACTTGAATGAACATACAATAGGGCCGTTTCGTAAGCAGATAAATTGGAGTTGGTCACTTGGGTCTGAATGTCTGATTAAGCATCAGTGCATTACAACATTACTCAGATTCCATATCTATACAGGAGAATTTAGGCATATTTGGTTATTGTTAATGGAGTTGGCCTGGTAAATCAGCTGTAACTTCATGAATTTATGTTCAAGTTAGGAATATATGCAGATATCTTTAGAGGTGCATTACTTAGCTCTTATCGATTCTGAAACAGTAACAGGCTGGTGAATTTACTGGTTCACTGGCTGGACATGTTGACTGCTGGTTTACCAATCGAATCAGTGGTTCTTTAATTAAAAAGGTATTCACCAATATATGTAGTAGGGGTATTACACATAAGTACTTTGTTGGAGAAAGCAAGTAATTGAAACTGTTTTGCCTCTTAAGTCCTAATAACCCTATGGTTAGGACTTAGGAGGTTCCATCATCCATGTGTAGGCTGCTATCCTGGCATCCCGGGCTCAAATTCCATCCCCAACAAAATAGTTTTAACATGAGTATTTGACCTCGGTCCAACCGGTCGTAGTTTAATTCCTTTTGAACTCAAAATTGTCTGGTTCAACCGGTTTAGATAGGCTTGAATGCATGGATGGTCTTGACAGCTAACCCAGACTGACCAGGCTATGGTTCTGTTTTTTCTTTTGTTTTTTTTTGGGTTGAACTGCTGTCCGATCCGGTTTTAATAACTATGGGGTGGGGATACTCCCTCTATTTTAGACTGTAAGCTATGTTTTGACTATGCATAAAGATTAAGGGCTGGCTTTGAACACATGAATTTTGCAGGACATTGTACTATTTCTATGGGATACCCATGACATTTCCATGTTCCAAATGGGGCCTAAGGAGCTTTAGATCAAGAGAATAGCAAGGGGAATGACTATAATGTCCTTGCTATCAATGTCTTGGGAACAAGAGAGAGTGATCAGTGGAAATGGCTATTCATAAACACTGGACTTCTTTATCTTTCCCTTCCTCTTCAATATATATGAGCATTTACACGAACATTCTCTCACTTGTTCCCAATGTATACGTATATAGCAAGGACATTAGAGTCATATCCTCTTCCTATTCTCTTGTTCTGATAATTCCCTTAATCTTTACACCTAGTCAAATATCCCTTATAGATTGAAATAGAGGGAATAGGAGCTACACTTAATGTAATTTTTGCAAACTAATTAATATAAGGGCTTTTAACATCAGTACAAAGTACAACCTGCAAAGTTTTATTAAATGGCATATTGGCATGCATGTTATGTGGTACATATTTCTGTGTGAATAAAAAGCATTATAAGCTGAATACAATGTACCACTACTTGTGTACTATTCTATCATACAGGTAGAAGGAATAGCTTGAAAACTACGTCAATTCCATCTTGCAGACTACTGATAATCTGATAGTAGTAGTTGTAAGTTGTAACCATTGTTAGAGAAAATGTTTAAGGTTAATTTCTAATAAAAACCACCAGATAGCACAGTCAGCACAGACTATCAAGGGGGATTCCAGAATGGTCCTTAGATCATTCTGGGGTAAACACCGCCGGGAGGACGGCCAGGCGGCGTCAGCTCGATTGGGATGAGGGATGAGAGGCAGACTATAGATGAGGGTGAAGAACCTTAGGAGAGAGACTAGACTAATTCATCTTCATTGCTTAATTCCAAATGATAACAATGGAAATCCTTATATAGAAGGGGTAGATCCTAAAGATAGAAACAAACCCGCAGCCCGCAAGAAATAACAAATATAGAAACTAATCATTCTAATCCTTATTTTAGTGGCGGCTGCCATGTACGCCACTGTAACTGCTTGTACACTGTTCACACTACAGTGCCTCACATGGACAGTACACCTGTACTGCTGTCACATAACATATTTACATTTGTGAGACCATGTGGAGGTTATTTCATGGTGTGATGAGTATTTGACAATGTTATACAAATGTTGTCGAAATTTGAGTTTGGTTTTGGGAGTTTGCAATTTTAAGAGTTGTTATGTTTGAACCGGTCGACCGGCCTGGTAATGGCGGTCTAACCGGCGGCTATGGAGCGGTTAGACCAGCCATATGTCTTTTGGAAAATAGACACCAAATACTTATGTAGGTGTATTTGAGGATGCCTTTGCACTAGGCATGGTTGTTATGGCGTTGCCTAGTCGTCGCCGAGTCGATGACTTGGCGTCCAGTCGCCCAGAGCTCGCCGCCGAGGTCTACTGCCTAGCTTTTCCGAGTTAGGAGCTCGCCGCCGAGGTCTCACGCCGGTGCAGCCGCCGCGGTTGCGGACCCGCGCCCTGTCGCTCCATTCAAAGCCGCCGCTGGCCGGATCTGAAGCCGCACTACCTCTTCTCGAGCCGCACCGGTCGGATTTGGAGCTGGTTGTCTCGGATCTGGAGGTGAGTGCGGCGGCAAAGGGCGCGATGGCGACAGCGGTACGACGTGCTGATGGCGGTGCAGCACGACAGCGAGGCACGTGGTGGACCGAGTTCGGCACACAGAGGGCACATGCGGTCCTCTTTGGTAGCCACCTCGACCCTCGGCCTCCCGGCGTCGCCTCCTCCTGCAGAGGCCAGAGGGGAGAAGGTGAGGGGAGGGGAGAAGGCGAGCAGGGGAGAGAGACGTGCGTGCGGTCTCACCGGAGGAAGAGAGAGGAGATACAGGGGGGAAGAGGCAAATGGGCTGGTGGGCCGTCAAAAGCAAGGCATGGGCCAAATGAGAAAATGACCAGAGCAGAAAAAAGAACATAAAATAGAAATTGATACACCTCAAATGTTAATACTATTTGCTATTATGGATCTTGTTATTTGGATAATTTGTGCTATTATATTGCATGGTTATTTAATTTTCGGTCATATAAGGTATTACTTGTATTTATTACGATTGTCTAACTACTATCGTCTAACTGTCGCCATGGCGGGCACCTAGTCGACTAGGCGTCCAGGTCTCACCACGACTCGTCGGAGCACAATGACAACCTTAGCACTAGGTGTGCATGTGTGTAAAACCCAGTATGGTGTTAAGTTAATAGGTTAGCCCATGTAAGTGGATGAGACACAACTAGATGTGTTGGTTAGGGTTTCTTGTGAGCCCCCATATATAAGGAGGAGAGGAGGTGGCTTAGGGGCTAAGCCTTAGAAGCTAGTGCTAGGCCTTTGAGAGGAATTATGGTTCTTGGAGAGAACTTTTGAGAGATGAGTTGTGGCTCTTTATTTTGAGTTTTTTTGTCATCCTTAGGCTTTATGGTTGTTAGGAAGGCTGTAAACATTTATCTCCAAGTATCAATAGATATCAAAATTCGTCCAAGTCTTTCTTCTCTTTGCTTAAGCGTTGAAATCTTGATTTGGCTTGGTTTTTTATGTTTCCTTATCTCCTCTTGACCTTGCTTTGTGCCAAGGACGTGTAAGTGATGATATATCTTTTGAAGATCAGAGCCCATCTATGTAGACACCTTCCATATCAAGTTCTTATGATTGCCTGGATTTGATTCAAGAAATGGTGATTTTTGGGGGTTTTGATCTTGAGGACTTTTGGCTTGAGTTCTCGTTGTGATTAGGCTTGTTAGGACATGTGGAAGTAGATCTAAGGTTATCTTGACTATCCTTTGCTCACAAGAAAGTCTTGACTCAAGTTCTTGTATTTTGCCCGGATTCGGTGCAATATTCCTTCAAATAGAAAAAGGTCAGAACTTTGGCAATGATCTTGTTGATCTTTGATTGGAATGCGTTCCTGACATCCTAGGGAAGGTGTGTGTAAAGTTTCAGGTCATTTGGAGTTGTGGATCAAAAGTTTAATCGATTCTTGAATTTGAAATCGTGCTGATTTTCAGCTCTGGCCTCAGGGAAAGGTTAGACCGCCCCTGGACGGTCAGATCACCCTTGTGGGAGCGGTCAGACCGTCCAAAAGGAGTCAGACCGGTCTAAGTTGGAAGTCTAATCGCTCGTGGGTGACAAGGCTCATTTGGCTCGGTTTTTCTTGGATCTTTCCTTATGCGTACTTAGTCTTTGATCTCTATAGCTTCATATAGCTATTAGAGTGAAGAGTTTTAATTTCACTTTGGGAAAATATTTTGAAAAGGCATTTGATAGTGTTGCCTCCTATTTACCCCCGCTCTAGTCGTTGTTCCCGGCGTACAACATTTAATGTTTCTTATAATCCCAAGCAATCTATAGAGTAGGTATTGTTAACTCTAGTGACTGTATCGCGGCCTCACGATGCAGCCAGCACGTGAAGGTGAGGAGGGGTGTGGCAATCGGCCAAGGGTATGAGCCACAAAGGTGAGGGGAGGGCAAGGTTAGAAATCCCGGTACCGGGGCAAATCCCGGCCGCTGAGCGGTACCGGTAACCGGCCGGTTACCGCCCGGTAACCGGAAATCCCGGATAAAACCCGGATGAATTTTGGCAATTGAATTTTGAATGCGGTGCGGGAGGAGACCGGTAACCGGTCGGTTACCGGAAAAACCGGTGAAACCGCTGCTGCTGCTGGCCGCCACCGCCGCTGCTGGTTGCTGCTGCTGCTGGCCGCCGCTGCTGCTGGCTGCTGCTGCTGCTCTGCCGGTGCTGCTGCTGCTGCTCTGCCGCCGCTGCTGCTGCTCTACCGCTGCTGTTGGCTGCTGCTGCTGCTGCTCTCTTCCCGGTTTTTTTTGGCCGGTTTTTTTCTTCCCGGCCACCGCCAAGATTTCCGGTAACCGGCGGTTACCGGCCGGTAACCGCCGGGATTTCTATCCCTGGGGGAGGGCCAATAAGGTGGTGACTGGTTGGCAAGTTTTTTTTAATTGGAATTTGGGGGCATTGATGGTTTCTTCATTATTTTCTCCCTTTTGAACCAGTAGGACATATTTGATTGCATCTCCAGAGAAAATGACCTCGTTGATTGAGAATTTTAGATGAATGGAGAATGATGTGGTTTTTCAGGGCTCAGGGTGGGCCATGAATCCAAGGTAGGGCTTGTTGCCTTGGTTGCCAAGGCTTAGGCTGGGTGTATGCCAGGATCTGATGTGGAAAACAGCTGGCTGAGTGAGCCTGGGGGCTGAAGCCTAGACAGCTCTGTGCTAGGTTGGCATGTTCTACCTTGCACACAATTGTGCCATCCGATTGTGCCCTCCTTGCCACATTATGCTCATTTGTTAAAGCATACCATTTTAACTTCACTTCGAGGAATTAAGGTCCCGTTCCAAATAGTGATGGTTTCTGGCTTCTAGATGTCAAAAGCCGTTTGGAACGCGTTGGTTTTTTAACATGCCTTTTTTTCTTTTTTCCCTTTTCTCCTTTTTTTCTCTTTGCATTATCTGTGGTGATATAACAATGTTTTCTGTTTTTTCTTTTTTTCTTCATTTTCCTTTAATTGAATATCTCAGAAAAAGCTAACAGCTGCTACAATACCATTTCAGCCAAAAGCCACAGCATTGTTGAACATGGTCTAATAGTTGGAAACGTCTTTATCACCCACGATCATTATATAAATTCATTTTGAGATTTAAAACTAACTTTTTATAGTTTCATCTAAAACAATATCTTATTGTTCATGTCACATCTTTTGAGAGAAATCTTTATTCCTTCTTTTTTTCAAATTTGTCGATTTTGTCCTCTGATGTTGGCTATAATCAACAGCTTAAAAAACAGAGTGTCACTTCATTGATTTATAACATAGGCATTTCGGTTATTACAGTTTGTCACTTTTTTTTTATGTCAGCTAACCTTTTCTGTGTTTGTTTACATGCTAACTGGACAATTAATTTTAATTCCATGTAGGTCTTGCCTTCATTAAGAGAGAAGCATGACGAGTTTATGTTGAGGGAGCTAGTAAAGAGGTGGTCAAACCACAAAGTGATGGTTCGGTGGCTGTCACGTTTCTTCCATTACCTTGATCGATACTTTATTTCACGGAGATCACTTCCAGCATTAAGAGCAGTTGGGCTTAGTTGCTTTCGAGATTTGGTAAAATAATTGTATTATAGCAGTAAAGATTCTGGGTCTGTGCTTGCTTCGAGTTCTGAGTTCTAACCATTTTTCGTTGTGGTAAAGGTATATCAAGAAATCAAAGGAAAAGTAAAAGGTGCAGTAATTTCCTTGGTGAGTCTTTGCATCGCATAGTAGTCTGATAACATGATTTGCCTATATAAGTGATTGTGGGGATGTCTTTCTTCAACAGATAGACCAAGAACGTGAGGGTGAACAAATTGATAGGGCCCTGTTGAAGAATGTCTTGGATATATTTGTTGAAATTGGTTTAGGCAGTATGGAATGTTACGAGAATGATTTTGAAGATTTCTTGCTAAAGGATACTGCAGATTACTACTCTATCAAGGCTCAAACCTGGATTCTGGAGGACTCTTGTCCTGATTATATGTTGAAGGTTTCGGGAGTGTTTTTTCTACTTATATCTTTAGTTAAAAGCGGTAAGATATTTATATTGGATATTCCTTTCACTAGGCTGAGGAGTGCTTGAAGAGGGAGAAGGAACGAGTTGCTCATTATTTGCATTCTAGTAGTGAACAGAAGTTATTGGAGGTTTGTGGAAAGTTTGCTGTTGCATTTTTTCCTCACTTTGTTGTTCTTGGTGATTTGAGTATATGTATGCTACATGCATACCGGAATTTTACTCAACAGTTTACTTAGGATCTAGTGATCTAGTTGGTCTTCCTGAAAGAACATTTATCATGATTTTTCCCTATTTAACATGCCACTTAACATTGACATATTTCCTGGATTATTACAGAAAGTGCAACATGAATTGTTAACTCAGTATGCAAGCCAACTGCTGGAGAAGGAGCATTCTGGATGCCATGCATTGCTTCGTGATGACAAGGTTTGACCGGAGAAGTGTACCACTGAACAGTATATCAGGAACACGTTAATTCCATTGACTGTTTTACATCTGTTACCGTAGGTTGAGGATCTCTCAAGGATGTACAGGCTCTTTTCCAGAATAACTCGTGGCCTAGAACCTGTTTCTCAAATATTTAAGCAGGTATTTGCTAATGCAAACCGTGTTCTATTTTCTCCCCAGAACAAATTGGACATTGTAATCAAGTGATGCTACTCTGCAGCATGTTACTAATGAGGGGACAGCATTAGTGAAACAAGCGGAAGATGCTGCTAGTAATAAGAAGGTGCACATTTATTCATCATTAAAACATGTTTGATATTTTCTGTGGATCTCAATATAATTTAGTAATTTACTTAGCCAAGCTTGTAGCATGTGCAACACCCGGTCCATGAGTGTAGCCCAATTATGCATGTTTGCTAGAGCTAGTCATTAATTTGGGTTGGATTGGACTCTTCCTTTTTCCTATTTATTCTCTCCCTTTTTTCCCCTGAGAACTGCCGCATGGGTCCTCTGTTCCTACCATTGATAGGAAGGGATCTGTAGGGGTGCCTGATCAGCTATTGCACCGAGAAACTGTGTTACAACTTACATTATGTGCTGTTTTGTGTGCTTTCTTTATGCTTCTTTTGCTCTGATTTTCAAGTGATTTGCTTTATTCATTTATTAATCATTGTGAAGTAATTCTCTAAAAATAATCATTCTTACAGCCAGAGAAGAAGGACATTGTTGGTTTGCAGGAACAGGTGTGTACCTTGATATAGTATTGCTGTCAACCCAACTTTTGTAACTTCGGTTGTGTCTTACCATCTGAGGGTCTTACGGTTTTAGGTTTTTGTCCGGAAAATCATTGAGCTGCATGACAAATATGTAGCATATGTTGCTGAGTGTTTCCAGGGCCATACTCTCTTCCATAAGGTTTGCTAGATGATATGTTCATCCATTTGTTTGTGTTCCATTTTTTTTAAAAAAAAGAGAAAGAAGAAGAAAAAAATGCTGATATTCGTTTTCAATCCTATTCCGTTGTACAGGCGCTTAAAGAGGCTTTTGAAGTATTCTGCAATAAAGGTGTTTCTGGTAGTTCAAGTGCTGAATTGCTTGCCACCTTCTGTGATAATATTTTAAAGAAAGGTGGCAGTGAAAAACTCAGTGATGAAGCTATTGAAGACACCCTGGAGAAGGTACATCCTGTAACAGGAAATGATGGAATATGTATTGCATATATGAGTAATATACATGAGTATTGGGCCAATATGGGCTTGGGCCTAACTATTCTTAACACCCCTCTCAAACTTAAGGTAAATCTAATACATTAAGTTTGATAACATAAAGCCTATGATGTTCTCTAGTTTGAACCTTTGTGAAGAAGTCTGCCACTTGAAGTTCCGAAGGAACATATTGGAGGTGAATAGTTGATTGTTGGCAATGAAAATGTGTGAATGAAGCATCTACATCAATATGCTTGGTTAGCTTATGCTTAAAAGGATCATTGGCAATCTGAATATCGGTGACACTGTCACAAAGAAGAGATGTGGGTGCATCTCATGAAACACCAAGATAAGCCAAAAGCCACCGAAGCCACACAATCTCTTATGTGGTAGTGGCAATGGCTCGAAGCTCGGCCTCAACGCTGGAATGGGACATTGCAGTTTGTTTCTTTTACTTCCAGGCAATGAGAGGTGCCAAGAAAAAGACAATAACTAGTGACTGAGTGATGATCAGAAGGATCACTGGCCTATGTGGAGTCGGAGTAAGCATGAAGCTGAAGCTGATTAGAGTGAACATAAAACAAACGACGAGATTTGTCTCCTCAGCAATTAGACGGGCAAGAGCATCATCCAAGGTAGAAAGAGTTGGGCAGCCAAGTAACTGGGTACGATAGTACTCAAAACTCATCTAAGGCCCATTATAAACTGAAACATGAAGGTATGATGCTCATGCTTTTCTTTAGCCACACAAGACTCACATCTAGAGTGATTCTTTGGAGTCATAGAGATAAGTTGACTGGTGATGCAAATGAAGGCTCCATAGTACTCCTCTATGGACATGTCCTGCTGTTGAAGATTGTGTAAACTTTGCAGCAAGGAGAAACGAAGTGCTCCACTAGGCTGAAGATATCGATGCTCAAGATACTTCCGTATATCTTTTGACGGTGTGGTGATGCTCTAGGTTCATTCGAAGCGAAAGAACAACACTCAAAACCAGAGCTCCCATCACCTTAGCATCAACCTTTTTCCAAGCCTTTTTGGTGGTGTCATCAGCCCTTGAATTAGGAGGATCATTGTTCAGGTGATCCTCAAGACTAACTGCCCTCACAACTATCATGGCTGAGAAGGCCCACTCCCTATAGTTAGAACCATTTAGCTTGATGTCAGTGGCTAAGAGGGAACCATCCTTTGCCATGGTAGTAGAAGATAGTAGGGAGGATGACCCTCTGCTCAACGGAGACAAAGACGAGGCCGGCGGCTACTGGAATACCCGGTGACCCGCTAGCAAGGCTGCACAAACAGAGGAGAGGTAGGGGCTGGCAACAATGCCTGCTCCTCTTCTGGTGACGATTGGTTGAGACGAATGGCTGGGGTGAAAAAAGAATCATGTTGGCCGGGGTGGAGTCACACCACATAAAGCAAACAACGCACAAGTTAACCTGCAAGAAGGCACCGACCGGATGAAGAAGCCGCAGTCATTGTCCTGGTGAAGAGGCTGCAGCCGGCAATGAATCCGTCGTGAAGAGCCGCAGCCGTTGTGAATTCCCACCGGCAATGCAACTAAGGAAGAGACCGGCAGCAACGGGCGGTGACAGTGAGGGTGACGTGGAAGACACCTAGTGCCGGTTACGTGGAGGTGACGCGGAAGAGGACCGGCGATGACTCAAAAGAAGACCGGCAGGGCGACGCGGAAAAAGGCCGGGGATGACGCGAAGAAGGCTGGCGGCGGTGCTGGCGACGTGGAAGGGCGGTGACGGCACTGGTGATGTGGAAGGGGCGGCAATGGCGCTGGCGACACGGAAGGAGCCGATGACAGTGCATGCCGCGAGGATGGCGCTGGCGACATGGAATAAGGCCGGTGACGGCGTTGGCGGCGCAAAGAGGCCCATGATGGCACTGAGGTTAGGGATTTGGATGGCGCCGGCTCTGATACCATGTAACAGGAAATGATGGAATATGTATTGCATTGCATATATGAGTGAGTAGTATACATGAGTATGGGGCCAATGTGGGCCTGGGCCTAACTATTATTAACACATCCATCACTGAGTTGTGTGTTCAATTTATATTCCAACATTAATACATTTTGATCACTTGGTTTTTAATCTGGAGCTGACCATTCATCAGGTGGTGAGGTTACTCGCCTACATCAGTGACAAGGATCTTTTTGCTGAGTTTTACAGGTAATTGCTCGTAACCTTGTATGATAATTCTAATGCTTTGTAAGCTCATGAAAAAGGAAGCTCTAGTGATTTGGTACTGGATATGATGTTTTTCATGGCATGGAGACGACTGCAGGAAGAAGCTGGCGAGGAGATTGCTTTTCGACAAGAGTGCTAATGATGAGCATGAAAGAAGCATTCTGACCAAGCTAAAACAACAGTGTGGGGGGCAATTTACTTCAAAAATGGAGGGCATGGTTACCGATCTTACTGTTGCAAGAGATCATCAAACTAAGTTTGAAGAGTTCATAGGCACACACCCCGAATTGAATCCTGGGATAGACTTGGCAGTTACTGTTCTGACAACAGGATTCTGGCCAACTTACAAATCTTTTGATATAAACCTTCCGGCTGAGATGGTGAGTTTACTGTTTTCTTGCACTCCACCGCTGCAAATTGGAACTGTCAAGCACTAACTTGGCCTCATATGTTGAGATCTTAAATATTTGTTATGGATGCCTTACTCTCTGTAAGATAATTAACATTGACATATTTCAAATTTTTTAGGTGAAATGTGTTGAAGTTTTCAAAGAATTCTATCAAACAAGAACTAAGCATAGAAAGCTTACCTGGATATATTCCTTAGGAACCTGTAGTATCACTGCAAAGTTTGAGGCCAAGACTATTGAGCTCATTGTTACAACCTATCAGGTGAGCATAAAGTTGTCCATGGTCTTGTTTCAGATGCCTTTTTTCCGACACTTCTTTTTCTTTGGCAGGCTGCATTGTTGCTACTGTTCAATGGAGCTGATAGACTTAGTTATTCCGAGATAGTAATGCAACTGAACCTGTCAGATGATGATGTAGTGCGATTGCTCCATTCTCTCTCTTGTGCGAAATACAAGATTCTTAACAAAGAACCAAATAACAGATCTATTTCTCCCAATGATGTATTTGAATTCAATTCAAAATTTACTGACAAAATGAGAAGAATTAAGGTATTTGCTGCTCTATGTTTCTTTATCTTCATTCCTGTACTTTATTATGGACCTGTTCTTTTCAGCTTCTCAAAACAGCTTTTAGCTTTTGCTACAGTACCTAACTTTCAAGTGGAGTATTTTTTTTAAGACGGAATCTACAAGTTAATTATAGTGCATGTTAAAAGCCTAATATCTATACCATCCAAAATCGCAAGCGAATATATCTCTTTCCGTAATCTCTGCCGCGAACAGCTAAAATTCAAAAATTTCAGCCAAAAGTCAAAAGCCGTAGCAAAAAAGAAAAGGCCCATATGTTACAATCTATGATGTAAGCACTGGGTTTTACTTTTATTGCTATCTGCAGATACCTCTACCTCCAGTTGATGAGAAAAAGAAGGTAGTTGAAGATGTTGACAAGGATCGAAGATACGCAATTGATGCATCCATTGTGCGCATTATGAAGAGCCGCAAAGTCTTGGGTCATCAGCAACTAGTAATGGAGTGTGTGGAGCAGCTTGGTCGCATGTTCAAGGTATGAAACATTTTTTCAGGTTCTGTTAGCTGAGCTGATGGTAATTGTGGTTGTATCCATTCGATCTTGCCTTTGTAGGGACCAGGAACACATGAAGTGTTTTCCTGCATTCTCTTTACCTGTCTAGTTCTGTCAAATTTGAGCTGATTTTTGTTACGTAGTTTTGTTTTGTCCTCATACTTACATTCTCACATTATCAACTGATGAATCCGTAGTTATATTTTCTATAATTGAATTCAAAGTATTGAATACTTTAGTCATTTGTGATGCATTTGGCGGTTGGCTAGCATCCTCACTTCCTATTTTGGGCACTATGAATATTGTAAACGGCCAACATTTGCATCTGTAACTGTTGAAGCTCATGTTTTAGTATAATATCCTTGATTAGTTGAGCTGATCATGGGTGCTGGTTTTATCGTTGCAGCCTGATTTCAAAGCAATAAAGAAGCGGATTGAGGATCTTATAACGAGGGATTACTTGGAGAGGGACAAGAACCCGAACGTGTACAGATACTTGGCTTGATCATCGGTTCTATGTGCAGTGTTCGATAATGCCTGGCGTGTATGCCTGTGCTATATTCGTGCCATGGTGCACCAGCATTGGCTTCTCCAGATGGGATACCTTGGTGCCACTGGTGATTGCTCTTGCTCTCGGCATGGGCATCTCGCCCTTGTACATGAAGGTTGTTGATCCAATCCAGTGCCTGGCCTGTCTAGGATTGCCTTGGTAAAAGAAAAGGGGTTCGTCGAGACAGGTCTCAGTGAATGTTGAATACGCCATGTATTATTGGTTGTTATGTGATTGTATTCTACGTATAGTTTTGCTGTAATATCCAAACATTGTGAAGATAATGGGAAGGAATTATTACTCTTGCAAGATTGATGATCATACTTCCACCGGTTGTCTGCTGCGAAAACTCTCGAAGTATCACTGGCCAAAGGTTTTATTTGGACTTAAGGGAGATCAATAAACCGAGGCGGATTATTATAGCAAAATTAGATGGGTATAGGCCATACCCAGTCCTCGCTTTGTCAAACTAGAGTAAATTTGGAATCGGCTGGAATTTGCTCAAGTCCACCGAAACTTGTGGTCAAGCACTTTTTAGCTTATGACTTACTTTCCTCGAATACATAAATAGTACAAATAGGATGATTTATCTGTCGTCTTTTTGAAGCAGTTTATCCAGATAAATCTTTTTGAAGCGGTTTATTAGTATTCGGTTCGTTTTGCACAAAAACTTGCATTAGGACTAAAAGCTATTAGCTGTAGCTGTAATTTATCAGCCGTAGTAAAAAAGAACACACCATTCTGTAGCCCATTTGAGCCTCATTGTATGCCATGCATGTATCAAAATATAATCATAACTCTCTTAAGCACGGAAGAATTGGGTCGCTCTCCAACGATCTGTATGCCTTGACCTGTTGCCCTTGCGCGGCGCGCGTCACTACCGACACTTCGCATCCCCTCCTCTTCGGCTTTGATTGGCCTGCGTATGTTGTGTGCCCCCGAGGCCTCACGAAGTCGCCTCCACACATGAGTTAACCTCTGTTGCGGCGTGTCCTCCCGATTCCCCAAAAATGTACCCACGCCCCGCCTGAAACACGGCCAGACGTAGTTCCTTTTCCGCATAAACCCTTGCCGCCAATCCACACGTCGCCCCCTCGCCCTCCTTGATCGCGCACCCCCGCTTGGCATCCTCCTTGCTCTCGTAGCCCGCTTGGCCTCCGCCTCTCCTTCCTGATGCCACCTTCGGCCACCTCTCCCCTAGCGTCACTGCCTTCTCTCCCTCCCTGTGTACCTCTGTGGTAATCCACTCCATCCCTCCGATCCCCCGTTGCCCCACCTCCATCCCTGCTTGGTGTCCCTCTTAGCACCGTCACCCACACTATTTGCCACCACCATCAAACAGGGACTGATGGATCCACAAACGACGACTTAGATTCGACTAGAGTCCACGTTGAGGGAGCTTGAACGAATCAAGTAGGTTCCTTGCGCAACTTGAGTCTTTTCTTAATCTACTAAGGTAGCTCTTTTCTGCTTAGGGAGGTGAGCTTTAACTTTCACAACTACACCAGGTCTCTCCACAAGCTTTTTGAAGAGATCATCGGGCCAACTCCTTCAAGCTGTCTAAGTGTTGGCAACCACTAAGAGTAATAAGCTAATGATGCTTGCTTGAAGGTTTTTAAGTGCTACAAAGATTAACTAAATGATACAGTGCACTTGAATACTCTCAACAACCTCAAAATATGAAATAAATGTACTAGAGTTGAAGAGAGGGATACAAGGGCTCAAAAGTATTCAATTTGGGTCTAAGAGTATGCCATTGCTACTGGTGAGAAGGTATCTATAACGTCTACTAACCATAGTGGCTGTTGGGGGGACAAAATCCCTAAAAATCAAGTGGAGTGGTATTATTGCCATGAGGATGCTAGTACCGCACTCACTGTTGAATGACTACACACTACAAATTAAATGCACAAAAACTAGCTATTAATACAAAAATCAATCGTACCGCACTCACATGCCCCTGGTCATACCGAATCAGCTGTAGTACCACACTTAAGTTGCGGTAGTACCATTTTCTAGCGGGGGGGGGGGGGATCTCCCAAAAATATACCTCTTTGAAAAATAGCTACACCAACTAAAATATGATACACTAGTACCAGTCATACCGTTGTGGTGCTATCGGACAAGAACAACAGTAGTACCATTTTAGTTAAAGTCCAAAACATCACCTCTCTGAAAAAACAAACCTGCATGTAATACCCGTAGCACCAATGCAGCAGTACTATCGCGGTTACAACGGCGGCCATACTGATTTTCAAAGAAAAGTTCAGAGAAGGTCAACAAATTAAATCCAAATATGTGTATGCACTAAGATTAGTCAATGTGGCACAATATTATCTTCAAACTACTAGCCATGACCCCCTCTTAACAGTACGACACCTACCCTACCAACTTAGTCTTAGTCCAACATACACTAAACAAGTAAAATCTATAAAAGAGGTCCTTAGGCTATTTTATACCATTGACTTGAGCCTTGCCTTAGTCATGTCAATTCTTAATCATCCTTGCATGCTTTTTCCATGATATCATTCAAATATGAGACTGCATATTTCAATCATCTTAATAAACACATTAGTCCCTTATGTATAGTTGTCATTAATTACCAAAATTATTTTTAGAGACATAGATGCTTTATCGGGTCCAGCAGTCTAACCGACCACTCAATGGCGGTTAGACCATTTTTTGATGGTATCTGAGAGATTTTGGATATTTGTGAGAACTGGTCATGGATTTAGTTTTAGAGTCCTAGAACATTGCATTCATAGTACATGAAGTATGTCTATTGCATTCAGGGTGCATAAAGCATATTTAGATGTAGACTGGTTGCTCCATCTATATAAGTGGAAAGAGTTGGAGGCATGTTGCAAAGAGAGAAACTAACCGACCGCCCATTCATTACAGTTTGAGAGAGAGATTTCCATATGGTGGAAGCTTTGGGTGAGTAATCTTTTCTCTATGGCGGAATGGCTATAACATATTTATTTATAAGTTGTAATAGATCGATCTTGTTTATCCTACATGATGTGTCTTTGCTCTTGTTGATTTTGCATTTATTTTGATTGGTATTTTGCCCTATCTCCTTCCCTCTTGATCTTACTGGGTCTAAGGTGTGTAACTAATGGATATACCTTATGAGGATCATATTCCATCCATTTAGGGACCAACTATAACAAGATCTTGAAGATTGCCTGATTTGGTTCAATTTAGAGCCATTCTAGTGATATCTTGTTCCTAAGTTTTTATCTCAAATATTTAGGTTTTCTTGCTTGCTGTGATATGCGAGAACTTATCTAGAGCCATCTTGGCTATCTCAACCCACGGGCAAGTTATATCTCAAGTTCTTGAGTCTTGCTCAGTTTTGGTGCAACTTTACTTGTGTTGAGAAAATGTTAGAACTTCACCTAAGATCCATGTAATTCTTAGATGGATTAGGTTATTGAGATCCTCAACAAAGTGTGTGTAAAGTTTCAAATCATTTGAATATGTATTTTATAATTTGCACCTTTTTTAGTTTTGGTTTAGACTGATTTCTAGTTCTAGAAACAGAGGTGCGGTCCGATCGAAGGCTAGTCAAACCGGTCATCTCTAACAGTCAAACTACTTGGCTGGTTCAAGAACTCACTCATAGCGGTCCTAGTTGTTCAGAGGAGTTGGACTCTATTTGCTTTCGTGCTTTTTTGAGTTCTTTATTGGTGAGCAAATCTGATCTACCTAGCTTCTAGTATTTAGTGGAGTAAAAGTTTTGAAATACCATTTGAGAGGTTGAATTTGAAGTCATCATTCACCCATTCTCTAATTTCCATATCAGGTCCGAACAGAGGATCAAGGTTGGGTTGTTGGGCTGAAACATACCACCATCGTTTGAGCTTCTTTGTCACCGCTAGATCATCACCAACGAGCTAGAAAGCATGTGAATAGCACCACCTAGGAGCTCGAGGCCATCGCCTCCATCCTTTCGTTTGGCCATGGGGAATCGTTAGCATCGTCGCCATCCTAGCATCCCCACTCTAGTCCGATGAATTAGGCGGCGACAACACTTTTTAGTTAAGGGGATGAAGTAGACGTAACACCAAACTTTGAGGGGGAAGGGTAATATGGACTTCTCCCCACTTACGATAGGATTCACCATTCAACCCAACAAGGTCGAAGCTCTTCGGTAAATCTTCTTTTTGATCTTTCTATGCACTTACCATGTTATTACATTCACTAAGTACAAAAAAGAAAAAAAACTGGACTCGCTACCTATACAATCGTACATACATATCAATCTTAGTCACAACTGTTATAGAATTAATACACATCAATCTTATTCCAAACAATTTATAAAAAGGGGCGTCTATTGCCCAAGAGAGGGAGATGGATGCTGGGCATAAGGAAATACTGTGGACTAGACTAGATAATGGAGCTTGACAGGTGAAATGGGTTGTCTGCCTCCGCCCTTGCGGTCTCGGAGGAGGCCAAATTTGAAAAAACATGCGTTTGAAGACCAGTTTTGAAACAAAATTCAATACAGTGCCAAATATGCAGTCAACTTTGTCGTTGTGAGGTAGTACAGCTAGCACAAATGCATCACGCTGCAATGGTGCGAGTATCTGCCCACAAAGACAATGACTGAAGCTGCAGCCTAGCTATGGTAAATCTGCATGAATAACACGTACATTCTCATCGTATCTTGAAGTACGTACACATAACTAACTGGAAAAATACAAGAAGACCAGAAGAAGATATGGGCGCACTTGCAAACATTGGTGTCTAAATGGGCGACACAGCCCAAGACAGCATGAGCTCATTACGGCATGAGCCTGTTAGGCACGACCCACTTTGCCCATCAACCTAAACGGGCTATGCTGTGTTGGCCCGTGGGTAGAGCCGTTGACCCAGGCATGCCCTAGAGAGCCGACGGGCCGTGTGAGGCCGACATGGGACGATTTAGCCCAACGTCTAGCCCATTTCGGCCTGTCTAGTCCGTTTTTGCTTGAAAATTCTAAAAAATAAAATAATTTTCAAAAAATATGTAGAATTCAAAAAATGCAAAAGAAATTATAGAAATATAATAGTGAGCTTTATTAATGTTTAAATGGCTGCCACGTTAAAAAATTTGCTAAATAAAAACTCAACTTGAGAAAACCTTGACAAAAAAAGTGTACAACCTATAGCTCTGCAGCAATGTAAAAAATGAGAAAATGTATAATGTACGTCAATGCTCTAAGTATCATCGTCTAGATAGAGATTGTTGAACGTGTTTGCCAACTCTGTATTCCAAGGTTACAAAAAGCGTTAAGCGCTAAGCGAGCGGTGACCCACTGCCTAGAGCTTAAGCGTGATTAAGCGTTTTGTACTGTAGCAAGTTTGAATGCTATAATTATGGAAATCTGAAATAATTCTACATTTCTACTTGCGAAGCTATGATGAACTATGGGAGTTTGGCAATCTACTGAAAGGATGATTCATTGAAGAAATATGATAAAAATGTAATAGGCTTATCAACTAGTGACAATGTGTTTAGCTCAGATTATGTTGCCAGATTTTTCATGTCAACTTGAGGAGAAGTATAATGTATAAATTTCCAACTATGATTGACATTCTATACTGGAAAACATGATCATCAATTCATCATCTAACAAATACTGATGGTACACTCTATGCTACATTTCTTAATTCTGGTATCATTAAGTTCACAGAAGCAAATTGAATGATCATGCTTTAGGTCCAGACAATAGGAATAAAATCGATAAACTAAATTGCAAAGCATTCCAAAAGTATATTGTGGGCAAGAATGACACACTGTGCATATGCTCCAAAAATCATCAATAATAACAGGCCAAGCACTGAGGAAAATATTAATAGACACAAACAAACAAGAACTCAAAGAAATTTTGTCTTAATTCATCCGAACTAAATCAGTGAAGGAAGCTGCAGATATAGGATTGAAAATCCAAAAGGAACCATATGAGAGAAAATGAATTGTACCTTTTGGATCATAACCTTCCAAGTCCTCATTTACACACCTGATGAAAGCTAGCAGCTGCTGCCAGGCATCCTCAGATATGTTGTAACGTTGGTACTTCTGAGAAAGGAAAAGATACAGTTACTATTTAGCTAAATATATATGGGAAAGTCTACTCCTTGGCTCCTTGCAGTTTATGATGAGAATGGGTGCACCAAAGACAAACAACACATAACATGGCAACTTAGTTGTTGCAGATCATAAGAACATTACATTCCATACGAAGTTCATAAATCATAGTTTAAGGTCCTACTTAGTTCAGAATTAAAAGATAAAACATCACAGCCCACTCAATATTCATCTTCATTCATGTCATCCTCGTTGTCAAACTCCTCTTCTTCAGACTCAAATTCCTCTTCTGCATAGAGCTCTCTTATTCTTGAACTTTGACGCAGCTCAAGTTGTTCACCTGCTCCCATTGCTTCTCCAATAACAGACCAAGGTATCCCTGTACCGGGCATTTCTTCTTCTTCTTCATCATGATAGACAACCGTTGCACACTCATCTCCACCATTAAACAGAAAACCTTGAGCTTCGGTGACATCATTGGATAGGAGAACATCACTAATCTTCTTTGACTTGATCTTTTGTCTCTTGGTCATGAGTTTGGAATTAAATTGTATGAAGACAAGAGAGTTAAGGCGGGCTGTAGTTAGCCTATTTCTTCTCTTAGTATGTATCTACAAATAAAATTATAAAAGTATAAAACATAAGAACATAACCAAATTAGATTGAGATTAGAGATTAAATTGAATATTCAGATTTGAGATTAGAGATTAAGTGACTAACCAAATCAAAAATGCTCCGCTTTCTTTCACAACTGTAAGAGCTTGAAGTAAGTGAAAGGATTCTCATAGCCATCTTTTGTAGAGTGGTGTTTCAGTTCCATAGAGTCTCCACCAAGAAGTGAAAGGAATAGATAATTACTTTACATTTAACAAAGCAATGCAGAGCATAAATATTTAAGGGTTGAGGTGCGAACTAAGTTACAGAGTTAAAATCAAAGTTTTGATAAGTCCTAGCAAGCTTCTTCGCAAAGGAACCATCTTTATTCTGAAATTTCCTCAATTCAACATTTCTGACTTGATCTTGCTTGTCCTCATTATCATGATAGAAAGTCTCAACACAATTAATGAACCCTTCATTATTGTGCCATCATCAAAGATCGAATTATCAGCATAACTGTAATAAGGATTCAACAAGTATGCACTCAAGTGCAATGGAGAATCAAGCCGGCCTTTCATCTTCTTTTCAACAATAGCCATGACATCTTTGTAGCGAGACTCCACATTGCCATAAACCTGCTTGATCTCTCTCTTTGCCTTTAGTAATTCTCCAAACAAGAAACCCATAGATGGCTTCACATCCCCATCAACCAAACGAAGAACTTTTACTAGAGGCTCAAAAACCTTCACACACATCTTGACTTCTTTCCAAAATTCTGGATTCATCATTGTTGTTGTCGCATCCTTTCCTTTTTTTGACCGCACATCTTTCAATGTGTCCCACTTGCTATGAACCACCATCTTTCTTAGTGATCCTTCTTCTCTAGAATCTTGTTCAAAGTAAGAAATGCTGAAGCAAATCTAGTTACTCCTGGCCTTACTATTTCTCTGCCCTCTGTGAAGTGTCTCATACATTCCAAGGTTCTTGTGTGCCCATAGACAAAGATAGTGAATGCCTTTGCTTGGTCAATTACCTTCGGAACCTCTTTAGGTCGCCAATTCCTTGTAGCATCAAGTTGATTGTGTGAGTTGCACATGAGGTCCAAAAGATGTTTGGTCTCTTCTCATACAATGACTTCCTTGCTCCCATGTTATTAGAAGCATTGTCGGTCACTACTTGCACTACATCATCAGGGCCAATTTCTTCAATTGCTTTGTCCACTAGTTCAAAGATGACTTCACTTGTGTGTGACACATTTGACATCTCCTTTGAGCTGATAAAACTTGTTCCATCAGCACAATTTGTGCACAAGTTCATTATGCTTCTCCTCTTCTTATCGACCAAGCATCGGTCATGATAGAGCATCCATTCTTCACCTTTTCAAAGATCACGTTCTCGCAACAAACTCTTGGTTCTTGCATATTACTCGACCAACAAAACCTCCCTTAAATGATCTTGAGAAGGAGGTTGAAATCCAACACCAAACTGACCAATGGCTTCACACATTTGCAGAAACTCATCATTGTCAATAGAATTAAATGGTATGGCTGCAAAACAGAGCAAAAGAATACAAATACAAGTTATTAGTGTAACTTGAATATGAAATGCGAGAATAGTAGATGGCAGCAAGGGTTATTAGTGAATTACCATGTGTATACATCCATCTTGCAACATCTTGTTGCACCTCATGTGTTCTCTGTTTCCAAAGTTCCTTGTTTAGCTTTTGTTGCTTCAAGGCTTGACTTGTGTTGATTTAGGATCAATTGGCCTTGTCCACTTATCAATGGGACCTAACTTGTGAGGCTCGAGCTATCAACACAAGTAACCGTCTTCCTCTCTGAAACACGAGAAACATTCACTTCTTCTCTAAGATTGAGCTCACGAGCGTCTTTCCCTCCTCTTCCTTGATGCTTCATCAAGTGATTTCTTGCACTTCTCTTTAGCTTCTACTGTGCTATTTTTGCATTTAATCACAGATTTCCCAACATGAGCTACATGTCGCTTGAGACGATAAATCCCCCCTGTGCTCACATGGTCACAAATCTTGCACTTCACCTTGTTACTATTGGTAGGATCAACTAGAACCCCATAATCCCATCCAACATCTTCTGACTTCCTCTTGAGAGGACACACTTCCTCTGGCTGGGGTCCTGTCCCAGAAGCTGCCATCCTACAAGTGAAAAGCAATCAGACACAAGAGACAAGCTGAAGCCTTGAATTGTAGACAATTATAGCATGGTGATTGTGAATTTGTGAGGCTTAATATTACACAAGGCCTTGAATTATTAAGCCTCACAAGTAGAATCAATTGTTTTTATGCGCAATTAAAGGCTTGGTGAATTATTAAGTTAATAATTGGTTGAAGCCTTTAATTGCGCATAAGGCCAATTGATTCTACTTGTGAGGCTTAATAATTCAAGGCCTTGTGTAACACATCATATGCTTACAACAACTGGAAAGAAATAACTGGATGATACTAGTTGTGTTATAACGATCAAGTTCCTTGAAATAATCCTAGAAGACACATCATATGCTTACAACAATAACTGGAAAGAAATTTGTTCCAAGCAATCACCATGGGAGCAAAAGCTTTATATTTGCACAAGAAGCAAATGTTAGTTGCTTAATATGATC
Source organism: Melocanna baccifera (assembly GCA_036346265.1). Classification (NCBI taxonomy): domain Eukaryota; kingdom Viridiplantae; phylum Streptophyta; class Magnoliopsida; order Poales; family Poaceae; genus Melocanna; species Melocanna baccifera. The sequence continues at coordinate 25,720,739 of CM070689.1, forward strand.
ATAGAAGCCTTGATAGTTGCAGCAATATACAAACAACTGAAACTAGGTATGACAAGAACTCATGTCGGCCTTGTTCTGGTCTAGGCTGTCTAGCTCAAACAACAAGTCGTCAACAGATATCAGACTACACTTCTATTTTGACCAAACTGATTAAGAACATATACAAATTACCAGCAATTTTGGTATAAAAAGCTAACACCAGTTACACCATTTAAGTGAAAACAAACACAACAACGATTCGGAGAGAGGCGCGGAGATCGGGTGACAGAGGAGAAGCAGAGGAGGAGGACCAGAGGAGGAGGAGCAGAGATTGAAGAAGAAAGCGGAGGAGCTCACCTTGCCGGACGCTGGGAAGAGGCCCCAGAGGAGGGGCGCCGGAGATCGGAGTGGCGACCACGAGATGCAGGAGACGGAGTACCTCGTGCCTCCGGATCGCGGAACGTGGGTGCGCAGCAAGAAGACGAGGAGGTCGACGAGCTCGACCTCAGGTCCGGCGGCGGCGCAGGTCTCCTTCGGTCCTTCCCCAACCCTAGCCGCTTTTATCCCCAGCCACCGCCCGCAGCAATGTCTCCTTTTTCCCCAACCCTATCGTGCTCCCACGCGGCCTTTCCCGCGCGCGAGTCGTACTCCCGCGCAGCCCCTCCCGCCAAGTCACTGGCTTGCGGCGCAGCGCTTCCGCGGCGCTTTTCTCACACTGCGCGCGCCTCATGCGCCGCGCGCTCGCAATACGCTGGCGGCGCGACCGCTTTGGGAGCGCGTATACCCCAACGCGACGCGTGAGTTCGACGCCTAACGCTTCAGAGCGTGCGCTTACGAACGCTTTTTGGAACCTTGCTGTATTCTCTACAGAGTATTGATCTCGCGAGTCAACTTGTTCCCAGATTTTCACTATTTGAAGTATTTTCACCATCTCACTCATGAGACTTGATCTTCTCTCCTCTAGTATTCTTCTAAAAAGACTAAAATCAGACTTGAAAGAAATCGTTGAGATATGAACGACTAACATGTCATGTGCTAATTTGGATAGCATTATATATTAACTTATGCTCATACCACCATCCCAAAATGTTGAAGTCCTCCTCCTGGTGATCCACAGGATCACTGTCCAGAAAGGCGGATAGTTTCCCACTAGTACGAATTGCTCCATTACGTGACTTTGTAGAACTTGATCTTACGGAGGAACCTAGTGCACCAAAGATTTTGCATCACATATTTGTCTTCTTACCTGTGGAAGATGCTAGTGGAGGTCATTGCAAATGAACTCTCTAAAACTTTTGTTCGTAGTTTTGATAAACATTGAACAAATTAGTACGAATGACTGAAAAATAGTTAGAATAATTTATCCTTACAACGTCACTCAAACGTGAAAGAACATTAGTGAATCCTTCAATTTTAGCTTTTGGATCTAAAATAAATGCAAATGTATATAAATACATAATCTCTTTCTAATATTTCAAATATTTAGTTTTCACAGCACACAGCCTCTTGAACACTATGTCTTTTTCATTAGCTTTCAAGTGACCTACAATCGCAAAAATATGATACACAATTAAAGGAGATGTTGGATAATACAGTCCGAATAAAAAAATAGTGGAATCATAAAAGAGTTTCGAAAATTTTAGTTACTTTTTAGCAACATACCAATGCTGCTCAATCAATAGTATGTTACTGTTATGTCTGTGATAGTGCATGTGGATAAAAACAAAAAAATGTGCTTTTGTAATGTAAATGGTTTTGTACCATGAGATAAGTTGAGTTCCACCTTATTAGCATGTTCAAACCAAAGTTTCTTAGATGAGCACATTGCAATGCCGAAGTTTTTATATTCTGCAATTCATTGGTTAGTTTGATTTACAAAAGATATTGCATCACGGAAAACTTGAATATACGGATCCAACCTTTTTAAACCATATTTAACTATAAGGTTAATAATATGGTGGGTGCATCAATGATGTAGCATGAAGGATTGAATGTATGTACTAAATAACGGAGTGAGAATATCTATTGCTTCAGAGTTTGCTACAACATTGTCTAGTGTAATCGCAAAAATTTATTTATATTACCAAAATCTTTCACGACTTTGATAATAAATTCTGCAATATTCTCACCCATATATCCTATGTCAATTATTTAAAACCCTATAATTATCTTTTCCATTAGCTAGTCATTATTAACATAATGAGCAACTATACTAAGATAATTCTCCCTAACCCGACCACTCCATATGTTCGAGGTCAAGGACAACAAAAATGTACAAGTCTCAAAGAGTTCTTTTAGTTTAGCACGACTATTTTTATAGTATTTAACTAAATTTAAATCTTGAGTTGTTATTTGTTTAGAAACTGACGAAAATATAGAATTATGAGCAGTTCTAATATAGGGTTTGAACACTTGAAACTCATCAAAGTTTAAACGTAAATCCTATGAGGCAATTAAATAGCAAAAAGATTCTTGAGCTACATCGGGACTATAATCCCAATTACGTATCGTACCATCGGGATTGTACTGCAGCTGCATTTTCCTCATGGTCATAGCTATGCCTTATTTTATTTACATCTTTAGGTGTGTCTAAGCAAGTGCTCGATTCCATCTAAAGACTTTGCAAAAAAATTATGATGATAATTTTTGCTAACAACATATCTTACTTAAGCTCCAGCCTCGCCTCGCTTCACTATCTTGTCGAAATCTTACCACACCTTCGATATACTAGGTCTGGATCTCTTTTCTCTAGCGCTTGTAATGGCACCCGTAGAGCCTGACGATGGTACAACCAAGGTTTGCTCTCCTGTTTAAGGTGAAGGCAGAGGCACTGAAGATGTTTCATTCCCAAATGATGAAAGATCTTTGAGAGAAATTTCGTAATCACTTACAGAAAAATTATCAAAATTTTTTATAGAGAAATATAGAAAATTGTAAAATACAAATAGAAAACTATACTATTGTCTATTTTACATCACAACAAAAATATATAAAAAATAGTATTATTACCTCTTTTCTTGGCATAGCCAGATTTCAAAGTTTTGGATTTTTGGCAAAAATATTTTTCATTTTGCCAAATTATCACAAATAAATCTTCACAATAGAATTCAGAGAAGAGATGGTAGGTTTAAGTATGGCTGAATGCGGAGGGTTTGCTGCCTATTTATAGAACAATTGAGTTTTTTTTATTTTTTTTGTATTTTTAAACTCCCAAATGATATATGCGGCTAGAAAATGCAATAATTCGACCGTTATTAAGCTAAACAAGGTGAAATCATGCTAAACGAGTTGTGCCTCCCGTACCTAATGGTCTAATCGTGCCTAACAAGCTAACCGTGCCTAACGGGCTAAATGGGCTACTATGTTTAACGGGTCGTGCCGTGCCTATCATGGCCATGCTAGGCCGTGCTCGGCTTGACACTATTTGTGTCGTGCTGGGCCGACACGCTAGCCTTGGGAGGCAGCCCAAACAAGACCCAGCGCTTAGTGCTAGGTTGGCCAGACACAATTTGTTTGTGGGTTGTACCGTGACTAAATCAGGCCTATAGTAGCGTGATTGAGGCTGGTCCGACAGGCATGATCTATTTAGGCATCTCTACTTGCGAATTTCGAGAGGGCTCGTGCGATGCATGTGCCAGCATCCAAAAGAACATATCAAATATAAGTGCTTATTCATATCGATTTTTACTTCTGATTTCTGCTTAAAGAAGCTAAAAGCCAATATAAACGTTCGGCTTCTTAAAATGATTTCCCCACTTCTCTCGCTCCGGGGACAAAACGAGGGTTACGAGCGTATCATGCAGCTCATTTCTCTTACTGCCGTCTCATATACATATCTTTTCTTTACTTTTCTCACACACATTCTCTCTTTTTAAAAACTACTCATTACAGTCACTACTATTTTTAACCAAAGTACATCAGGAGCAGCGAATACGAAGAGACCCTTGATACGATCCATTCGCACCCGCCTATCTGGGCCGTCCGGCGTGCGATCGGACGGTCGACACCACTTTCCCATGGAAGGCAGGGCAAAGCGTAACGGTGCCGCGGTATACAGCCCGGCGATACACATGACAGCACGACCACTCTCCGCCCTCCCTATGGCGGATTCCCCCTCATAGCTGCTCCCCCTCCTCCTCTCTCCTCTCTCTCGCGCCTCGTGCGACACTAAACCAAACGAAACCCCACGCGGCGAGAAAAAGCCTAGGGTTTGCTGCCTCCGGCGGGTAAGCGGCGGCGGCGGCCATGGCGGGGCAGGAGCGGAGGACGATCGATCTGGAGGAGGGGTGGGCGTTCATGCAGAAGGGCATATCCAAGCTCAAGAACATCCTCGAGCGCAAGCCCGAGCCGCAGTTCAGCTCCGAGGACTACATGATGCTCTACACGTGCGTCGTCTCGTCTCGCTCCCCCTCCCCCTCCGCCTCCGCCCGCTAGGGTTTGCCCCGATTCGGTTCGATCTGGTCCTGATCTAGGGTTTTCTCTGCGTTCGCAGGACGATATACAACATGTGCACGCAGAAGCCCCCGCACGACTACTCGCAGCAGCTCTACGACAAGTACCGCGAGTCCTTCGAGGAGTACATCACCTCCATGGTGAGCTGATCGGTCGCTTCCTCCCGCTCATGCGAATACGTGCACGTGTGTCTCTTAGTTGATTTCGCATGTGCCGGTGCTATCGAGTATTTGGGGTTAGATTCCGTAGTCCCCGAGGGATCATGGCGAATCGGATGGGTGTTTTTGGTTTTGGTGGATGGGTGCCGATGGATTGGCATTTGGACGTTGCTATCTACGTTGGGAAGGGAATGGGGTTGGTGTATCTGGGGATTTTCTTTCGCATAAATGTGAATGATGGCGTACTATTAGATTTCCATTTCGTCCTGAAGGAAAGGTATGTCTTTGCAGAACATAGCCCATGCTTTGCATTGACTCATGAGTAAACACACGTTTGTTTAGCAGTGTATTCCTTAGGTGGGTTACATTATTCTTTCATTTATTTATTCTCCATTTTTTAACCAAAGCTGCTGTACAAATAAAGGCGAATCCTAGAAGCAGGAAAACTGGAACCCCCAAAAGGCACCTTTTACATGGTCATGCCAGTGGGGCGATTGTCCGGCTGACTGAGGAGATTTCCTTAAAGGGTTTTGATAATCATCACCCGGATGGAATCTACCCCAAAAATCATCCAAATGGATGTGCGCGCAGATTCGTGTGACGCCACTTCCTCCTTTTTCTCCGGTGACCCGTTCTTCCTCCTCTCCGGCGAACCCTTCTTCCTTTTCACTGGCGAGCCCGAGGGGAGAATCTCACCCCCCGCGTCTAGGGTTTGCCGTTCCCCCAGGGCATAGAGGGAGGCCGGGGGTGGTGGCCTGGCGGTGTGCTGCGTTGGGGCTGATGGGTGGGGTAGAAGGGTGGTGGGCGGTGCCGGGGGGCGGCGGTGGTGGAAGGTACTAGCTATTAGGTTTGGCGGGGGTGGCGCAGCGGGGCGGGGTAGGGGGCAGCACGGCGAGGCAATGGGGGCGCTGCTGGCCGTGGGTGGTGGAGGGGGGGGGGGAGGCGTGCGGAGCTACTCTGGTGAGAAAGGAGCCGTGGGAGGGGCTCGTCGCCGGCGACGAGGAGGGGGCGACACGGAGGGCGACGACGAGGGAGTGGTGTGGGGTGGGAGGCGGTGGGGTCGGAGTGAAATGCGGCGGGGTTAGAGGGGTTAGGGTTGGCGCACGAATCTCAAAGCAATCAGATGGATTTTTAAGAAGAAAACATCCGGTTGATTGCTAGACAGACCCTTTCCTTAAATGTCCTGCAGTAGTGCTGTAACCATATCATGTTTCTGACATGAGCATATCTCTTCTGGGTTGGGCTAAACAAGGTTAGATATCATGGATTGCACAATTGAGAAGGATCTCAAGTGTGCAAAATAGACCCTTTTTTTGGGTCGAAATGAGAACTCTTGCAGATAGGCGTTTGCTCCTGCATTAAATAGACCCTTTTTGGGTCAAAATGAGAACTCTTGAAGATAGGCGATTGCTCCCGCATTTTAAAATTGTTCTGAATGGTTCCTTTTGATTGTTTTTCAGGTAAACATAATTTTGCTATGCTTGAATGTCCTGAAGCAGTGGACATTGCTCTTCTCCCCTCATCTGTTCCCCTCTTGATGACTACCAGATAATTTGAGCTGTTATTTCTATTTGCATGCATCTTGATCTGTTGAAACATTTGGTCTAGGTATTCTGGTCTACTGGCAAGGTTGACTTGTTGAATAACTTGCTCCGTTAGGGTGACTATTCTGGGATCATTCGATGTACATGGTGATTCATTTATGATATTTAATTGTGATCCTGTAGATAATGCTTACTTGCATTTTGTTGTCCATTCAAACTATTTTCTGGTATAAAGCTAAATAATATTGTTTTGAGGAATTGAGTGCTCATGGTCATCATCGTTTAGTGTAGAGAAGTTTTCTCCACCATATGTATTCACTTGTCTGATGATGCATCTTTGTTTTATGAAAGTAACCTATAGTCCTATATTCTTTCTAAGTTCATTGATCTTATCATCTAATTGGATATCCTCTGGCCATCTCTTTAGCAATATGTGATGGGATGAATGGAGACTATGAATTAAGGGTGATAATTATGTTCTGAACTTCTGATTTTGTGACAGGAGTCACGTGCATTGAAATTTTAGTTCAATTATATTGTATACTTGTATTGCATGCTCTATGTCTGTGTTATCCTCCATTTTATTTTCATGTTCACTTTTTGAGGATTTTGTATAACCTAATTTTAATTTATTGCAGGTCTTACCTTCATTAAGAGAGAAGCACGACAAGTTTATGTTGAGGGAGCTAGTACTAAGGTGGTCAAACCATAAAGTCATGGTTCGGTGGCTCTCACGTTTTTTCTATTATCTTGATCGGTACTTCATCTCACGGAGGTCATTGACACCACTTAAAGATGTTGGGCTTACTTGCTTCCGTGATTTGGTAAAACATTTACTTGATTTCCAGCTTTTGTTCTGTGCATGTTTTTTAGTCTTTTATGTCCTGATCAGTTCAACTCATGGCAACAGATATATCAAGAGATCAAAGGACAGGTAAAAGATGCAGTGATAGTTCTGGTGAGTCTTTGCATCTCTATGTGAGTTTATGTCAAACGATTTGTTTTTGCATATAACAGATTGCCGCAATACCTTTCTTCAACAGATAGACCAAGAGCGTGAGGGTGAACAGATTGATAGGGCCCTTCTGATGAATGTCCTGGATATATTTGTTGAAATTGGGTTAGGTCACATGGATTGTTATGAGAATGACTTTGAAGATTTCTTGCTTAAGGATACTACAGATTACTACTCTGTCAAAGCTCAAAGCTGGATTCTTGAGGACTCCTGTCCAGATTACATGATAAAGGTACCTTCGAGATGGCCTTTGTGACTGCTTATACCTGTATTTATGCATGCCATTATTTTCTTTAATAGTTGATGCCTTTTTCGTTAGGCTGAGGAGTGCTTGAAGAGAGAGAAGGAGCGAGTTGGTCACTATTTGCATATCAGTAGTGAACAGAAGTTATTGGAGGTTTGTTGAAAGTTTGCTGTTACAATCTCATAGTATTTCGTGATGATTAATATTTTTTCACTGCATGCATTTCAGATATGCATTCATAGTTTTGTATCCAGAATATTGTAATAATCTTTCTGAAATAATATCTAAGAAGATATTTCCCTGTATGGTCTGCAATATCATTTTATATTACTACATCTTTTGGATTTACAGAAAGTGCAAAATGAATTGCTTGCCCAATATGCAACCCAACTGTTGGAGAAAGAGCATTCTGGATGTTATGCATTGCTTCATGATGACAAGGTTTGACGGAAATGACTTGCATGTCTTAACAGTATACCATGAGTCATGAACAATATTGACTACCCATTCATCTCTTGCTACAGGTTGAGGATCTTTCTAGGATGTACAGACTCTTTTCCAAAATCAGCCGTGGTCTAGAACCTATTTCTAACATGTTTAAAACGGTATTGATTATAATGCCTCATTATCTCTCAACTCACCCATTTTTATTCCTTAGAACTATTTGTACATTGTGATTAAATTGTACTTTTCTGCAGCATGTTACGAATGAGGGGACAGCCTTGGTCAAACAAGCGGAAGATTCTGCTAGTAATAAGAAGGTGCAGTATTACTTCAGCAGTTGCATTATTTGTGTTCCCTTTCTTCTGTGGTTATCTATGATTGCAATTTGTGTAAACCAGCTTAAATTTGCACTAAAGTATCATGTAGTTTCAAACAACTCCACATTAATAGCCTTAAAGGCTCAAACTGTTTACAGCTAACCATTGAAGCTAGGTTGCTAACTGGCTTTCATTTCTCAGTCTTTTGTTTTCTGTGCTTCGCCTTTTTGTTTAATATTTGCTCCTAATGTGCCCAATTGATGATGCTGCATTTGCTGTTTCTGGGTGCTCTGTAATACTCGCTGTCCTGCAAGCCAACGGCTCAATTCTGTGTTATTTAGTTTTCCTTGAATACATATCTAAAATCAATCTTTTGTACAGCCAGAGAAGAAGGACATGGTTGGTATGCAGGAACAGGTGTGTATATTGATCTCACTGCACTTCTATTGTGTCTTTTGTTACCCTAATGTGGGTTATTTACTTTTAGGTTTTTGTTTGGAAAATCATTGAGCTGCATGACAAGTATGTAGCATATGTCACAGACTGTTTCCAGGGACATACGCTCTTCCATAAGGTCTGCATACTGATACATTTGCGCACTGTTTTGTTTTTATCATAAAATTGAAAATGGTCCTCATTCTCAAATATCTCCTTCTACAGGCACTTAAAGAAGCCTTTGAGGTCTTCTGTAATAAGAGTGTGTCTGGCAGTTCGAGTGCTGAATTGCTCGCCACTTTCTGTGACAACATTTTGAAGAAAGGTTGCAGTGAAAAGCTCAGTGATGAAGCCATCGAAGATGCCCTTGAGAAGGTACATCTTGGCCTTTTCTGTGACTGCTATTGCTAAATTTTGAGTTCAAAGAACTTTAATATTGGTTGTGAATGATTTTCAGGTGGTGAGATTGCTCGCATACATCAGTGATAAAGACCTCTTTGCCGAGTTCTACAGGTAACTGCTTATTAGCTTGCTTGGTATATCTAATCCCATTTAACCTCCCATGTATAAAGAATTTGTCATCCTTTGGAACTTGGTATTTATGTTGTGTCATGCGTGGAACTAATTTGCAGGAAGAAACTTGCAAGGAGATTGCTTTTTGACAAGAGTGCTAATGATGAGCATGAAAGAAGCATCCTGACAAAGCTCAAGCAGCAGTGTGGGGGGCAGTTTACTTCTAAAATGGAGGGCATGGTTACTGATCTTACTGTTGCAAGAGATCATCAAACTAAGTTTGAAGAGTTTGTTGTTGCACATCCGGAGTTGAATCCTGGGATAGACTTGGCTGTTACTGTTTTGACAACAGGATTCTGGCCAAGCTACAAAACTTTTGATATAAACCTTCCTGCTGAGATGGTAAGTTCACTGTTTCTGTAGGATGTCTAAGGAGCATCATTACATGCCTATGTTGAAGCATGTTAAGCTGAAATGAAATCCAGACTTTGAAGCTCATATTTATGTTCATTTCCATGAAATATTTCTTGTTATGCTATTATTTGAAATGAACACCTATATTTCTCAATATTTTTTAGGTGAAATGTGTTGAGGTTTTCAAGGAGTTTTATCAAACAAGAACAAAGCACAGAAAGCTTACCTGGATATATTCCTTGGGAACCTGTAATATCAATGCAAAGTTTGAGGCCAAAACTATAGAGCTCATTGTCACCACTTATCAGGTAACTTAAATTTTATCACTATCAACAAATGGCTTGTACTTGTGACCTGTCTGATGTGTTTTGACACGCCTTGTCTTTTGGCAGGCTGCATTGCTACTGCTATTCAATGGATCTGATAGGCTTAGTTATTCTGAGATTGTCACACAGCTAAACCTGTCAGATGATGATGTAGTGCGTTTGCTCCATTCTCTGTCTTGTGCGAAATACAAGATTCTTAACAAAGATCCGGCTAATAGATCTATTTCGCCCAACGATGTTTTTGAGTTCAATTCAAAATTTACTGACAGGATGCGAAGAATTAAGGTATTTCCTTTTATGTTTTGTGTTCCTTCTGTTGATTGGCAGACTTTTAATCAGAGCTTATTTGTGGTGATGCTAATGTGATAACTGCATGTTTCACTTCACATTATGTGTAGATACCGCTACCTCCTGTTGATGAGAAGAAAAAGGTTGTTGAAGACGTTGACAAGGACAGGAGGTATGCAATTGATGCATCAATTGTGCGTATCATGAAGAGCCGCAAAGTTATGGGCCATCAACAGCTAGTTGCGGAATGTGTGGAGCAGCTCAGCCGCATGTTCAAGGTACTGAGTACATTTCCTTATTCTGCACACTTTGCTTAGTCCTTCGCACATCTTGCATATGTAGGGGCACACTATGCACTGAATCTTTTATTTGGTTTCACTTGCTATTGTTATTTTATTCATTCATGCACTTAATTGGTCCTGATTTCACATGTCAATCTTTTGTTCACTAAACCTTGGGCTGATGCCTGATGATAGTATGATACATTCTTAGTAGGTTTGCCCTTTTGTATTGAAGTTGCTCGTCTTGTCATGATGAGGTAGCTGTTACATTTGAATTGGCCATATGACCCCGGTAGGCCAGTACATTCAAAGGACATAGCTATCTGTTGATGGTTGTTTAATCTGGGCTTTGACATTTTGGTTTAACTCCTAGCCAATGTTAACCATCAACTCCATTGGCTTTGTGTGCACTGCAGCCTGACTTCAAAGCCATCAAGAAGCGAATTGAGGATCTCATCACGAGGGATTACTTGGAGCGCGACAAGGACAACGCAAACATGTACAGATACCTGGCTTGATGGGGGGTTGGTGCCAGTTGAAAAGAGCTAGGCTTTTACTGACTTGCACACTCCCCACACGGTTGCAGCGGCTGCAGTGTCATGACGCTCCAGCAACTTTGTTGTGATGTTGCAGCGTTCTTTTTTGGGGATATGTATGTGCTCTGCTGCTATCTTGCTTGCCAGCTGCAGCACAAGCCGGTTGGTCTCGTTTTGTACATGCGTCGTCAGATAGGAGAGCATCATCATCTCCAGAAGGCAGGGGGATATCATGATGACAAGAGGCACCTCGTAACTGCTAAACGTGCCTATATATTATGCTCGTTATACTATGCTGCTAAACTTAGATGGTACCTTGCGGTGAGTATTTTGCTCTAGCAATAAGTTTACTTTACTCCCTTGAACTCTTGTGAAAGTCCTCAAATCAACCGGAACTATAAAACCGGATATTAAAAGCATCTTAACTGTCTATACTGTTCACTTTACCCCTTTTGAGACCAAAACCACACTGGCTCCAAAAACCTCTTCCCTGACCAAAACCCCTTTTGGGATCGACAACGGATTGTCGGAAATGAAATTGCGTGAGGGGAGAAAGAGGTAGAGCTCAGAAACGCACTTTGATGAGGTGGTAGGCGGTGGGTGCCTACCTCAGCGGTTGGGGCTTAAGTAGTTGGGACGGAGTGGTCATAGTAGAGGAGCTCATGCTTCGACTACTAGCCGCTTTTGCCTGGCTACCGGAGTGGGTGGTAAGATGTCGCTGACGACAACCGGAGTGGGGAGAGGAGATGGCCCGATGACCAGAGCACATAGGTCCACGGGATCTAGACCTAGTCTTCTCTGTGGTGTTGGGGATTGAACTAGAGTAGTAGCAGCAGTCTCAGCGACGACGGATCTAGGCCATCTGTGACGGAGCAAGCAACAGTAGTAGACGACGTTGAGGGAGAGAAGTAGATTAGCAGTTTAGGCATTACTAGGGAGGGAAGCAGAGTAGCAGCAACCTTAGTAGCGATGGATCTAGGCCACTAGTGACATAGCAGAGCAGTAGCAGTCGGCGGTGTTGAGGAGGGAAGCAGAGCAACAGCAAACAGCGACGCGGGGGAGGGCGACGGTGGAACTAGGTGGCAACAAGGTGCATAGGCGATGACGATGTGAGGGCGGCACGGTGAGGACCATGGGGTTGAGGCTTTCGTGGTAACGTGATCGGTGCGGACGGAGATAACCTAAAGTAGTAGATTGCCTAAAGTGGCAAGGTGGCAGGGAGGGCACAGTGGTGGAGGTGAGGATGTCTATGAAAGGTAAGGATGATCATAGAATATGATATGTGGGGTCTATCTTATATAAAATCTTGATAATGCTAATTGTGTGCCACGTTATTAAAAACAAGGCCACATGTCAAAACGGCTTTGGATAGCCTTAGGGTGGTAAAATAAATGATATTGATACCCAGGAAGGTAATGCATCTGGATTTATAGTTGAAAGTTGAAATTTAGACTATCGCAAGAGTTCAGAGGAGTAAAGTAGATTTATTCCTTTGCTCTACAAAGTAGTAGTATTTATGGTAACTGGCAATCCCGCTCTTTTTCTTTCTTCTTTGATAACGTTGTTTTGGGCAAACAGTTGGACGATAGTGCGAGCATGCTTCAATTCAAAGAAGCCCATGGCCACAGAGAGAGAAACGAAGATAGAGACTTGTTCCCCACGCGCACGGCTACTGGAGTGGACAGCAGCCTGCCCGTGCCGTCCCGCACGGCCGGCGAGGCCGCTCGGCGACTATCTTGGCATTCGTCGCTTGCCTACGGCGCCTGCTACCGTCGCCACCGGCTGTCTCAACTCGCAGCTGTGTTCTTCTGCTTCGCCGCAGGTCTGGCCATTTTCGTCCCACCCATCTCTCCGCCTGAGTAGTCTCAGCGCGACTCCGCTCACTTAGGGGGTGATCGGAATAGCGATGGTTTTTGGTTTTTGCTGAAAAAACATTGTAGCTGCTGATTTTTTACTGTAGCTGAGTGGCATGTTAGGCATAATTAAATTTTAAAAAATGTAAAAATAAAAACGGCTCGCTAGTCTAGTGCGGACAATGCAAAGGAATATGAGAAAAAAAACGAAACGCAAAAAAACCAAAAAACAAAAAAAAAATTCACTACGTAACAAAAGTGTTACAGTGTTTCCGTCGCTGCTACAGTGTTTTGATCGTTAACAATGAAAATATCTCTATTTTGATCGGGGCCTTACCATCCATTTTGTCTTGAGATTCGTACCTTTGTCTCTTATTGTACTCCCTATTCCTTCAAATTTACATGCGCGAATCTCGTGGTTGGAGAGGATATATTGTATGGAGAGTTACGTAGAGGGATGTCCTCTTTAAGAGGGACATCTACTTCCACGCTTGGCAAACCATTCTTCCGTTTCTTTCACTCTTTTTTTCTTCTTTTCCGATGAGACTACCATTGCATCTGGGTTGGACAGTAGATGCGATTTCGCAGTACATGTTGCCAAACAAATGTTCTCTTTTATTAGCATGGGCGGACCCAACATAGGTCACGGGCGTTCACTTGAAACACCCAAAGTTTTAGGTGAAATACTATTTAGTAGGTATATTGCATATATATACTGATATTTACGTCAAATACTTCATATTTATACTCTCAATTGATTTTAATCCGCTACCATACCCCCGACTCCCTAATTGGTCTAAGTAGTGTGGCACAATCGGCTAACCCAATAGCCAAATAGCTTTTGGCCCATTCGAAGACCCCTCCCCCTCAAACCCTGAATCCCTAACCTATCTCCCCCTTTCTCTGTCCCCAAGACAAGGTGGTGAGATGACTAGGTTCTTGGTGGTGAGACGACTAGGTGAGGATGGCTCATGGACTTCGACTTGACCTAGACGATAGCGCATCGACTAGGCGACGAGCACCAAGTAAGGCTTGGCCAAGCCGCCTAGGAGGTGCGATCTCGGGAAGGGAGCACAAGGCGATCGCCAGGTCACTAGGGCCACGAGGCAGACCACCACGGGGCCACGTTATCTCTAATAGGAACGACTTGTACTTTGGTTTTTGCTACCATGGATCTTTACTTTCTCATTAAATAATATTTTATTGGGTGTTGATAAACATCACTTTGATGTTTTCTTCTAAACTATCATTTAAATTTCTGACATTTGGATTCGCGTAAAGATCTATGCGAATCCCCCCTTTCCAAAAAATTCCTCCATAAAAAAAAGGAACCATTGGATCTTTAATCCAAAGGTCAGAAATTTAGATAATAGTTTAGATAAAAATATCCGGATAATACCTAGACACATCCTACTTTATTAACTCCGAATACCCATACTAGAGATGGTTGGCTCGCCAACCAATTATAAGAAATCAATTACTCCGTACATCGTCCTCTTCGAGCGCTGGGGATTCTCTGACTTAAGTTACGGTGACTTTACCGTCTATCTCTGGATGGACAGTCTAGATTAAATGTACCTTTTAATCTGGACCGTCCATCCAGAGATGGACGGTAAAGTCACCGTAACTTAAGTCAGAGAATCCCCGCCCCCTCTTCGAGATTGAGATGTATAGAGAGTTCATTCATGATTCGCCCACTTGTGCCCCATCTCAACCCAAAAAGAGCCTTCAAATTCAGTCACACCAACAGACAATCAGACATTATCATCCCCTTGTTAGTTGGCTTAAACATGGCCTGAATATCTTCACCGCTCTTTGATCACCAACGCTCTTCAATGTCCAAGCTGCATTAAGATCAGCCGGTGGTCACTCAGTCGCCGCCGTCGGGAGGCATGGCGCAGGGCTCCGCCGTCACGGGCTCCACAGCGGACTCCTCCATGAGCCTCCTCTGGTGCGCGTCGGCGAGGCAAAGCGCCGACGCCTCGCACACCTCCTGCGCCGTCGGAGGCGGCGCCGGCCGGAAGTCCATGAGCCGCGCGTACTCCGTCAGCAGGTGCAGCATGTAGTCGTAGACGGCGCCCATGCCCAGCTCCTGCATCAGCCGCTGCCCGCGCTTCCCCACCAGCTCCGCCTCCGCCGGGTGCGCGTTGCCCCACTCCACCGCGTCCCTGATCGACTCGCACATGCCGGCGGCGCCCACCGGCCAGTAGTTCACCTTCGCCTGCAGCCCCCGGCTGAAGAAGTCCTCGTACTGCGGGTCGATGATCAGCGCCATCGACCCGCACGACAGGATGTACTTGAGGCTCACCGACCACGCGAACCCCTCCGCGTAGATCTTGTACCTGCATGCGCATGCGATGCGAGTCTTAGTTAACTGGTCGGTGCATGAAACTCAATATATGTAGCTGATCATACGCGACCATAAGACTTCTCAGTTAACTGATTGGCGTATGAAACTCAATATATGTAATTGATCATACGTGACAATAAGACTTCTCAGTTAACTGATCGGCGCATGAAACTCAATATGTGCACCGGACGATGCGCGACAGGCTACGATTGCGTACCGGTGGGTGCACTGGCTGGAGAGCTTGGAGTTCTGGTACCCGGACTTGGCTTCCTCCTCCCAGTTCTGCATCCACAATGCGATGATCACCATGGTTTCTGATGGAATTTACAATGCGATGAAGAAGAAGAAGACGATAATGTGTATTAATTACCTGGCGCATGATCTCGGCTCGCCACAGGCTGGTGTCGTTGCAGGCCAGCAGAGCGACTCGCAGCGGCGCCGCCACGTCCGGGTTGCCCTTCCAGTACGCCGTCGGCACCCTGTCCCGCCATTTCCTCGCCTTGGCTCCCAGCTTGATGCTCCGGAACTCCCTGCTCCATGGCTCTATGTTCGTCTCAGGCCTGCATTGTTTGTGTTATACACATCATCCACTGCTACAGCTAGCCCCATCTACTTCTAGTTTCCTGTTTCTGGTAATTCTGTCTGCGTCAAGTCATCTGATATGGTACAGAGAACTCTGCGCCACGAGCTAACTCGCATGGTAGCATGTACTTATAATGGAAACAAGTAGAGAGAACTAAAGAAGAAAAGAGTTGAAATGATTCTTACCAGCCCCAGAAGGACCAGTCCGGGAAGGGGATATCGAAGTGGTCCCGGGTGGTGCAGTACCGGAACAGGGGTGGCGGCGGCGGAGCGGCAGGGTCGCCGTTCCCGTGCTCGGTCCGGTTGATGGCCGGCCGGTCCATGCAGTCGAACATGAGGTCGACGTCGGGCACGCGGCCGGGGTACCGCCGCATGAGCTGCAGCAGGCTCCACACGGTGAACAGCGCGCGGCTCTGCACGCAGGCGTAGTACAGGTCCACGTGCAGCCGCCGGCCGCCGCCGGTGATGGTCACGCGCATGGACGCGCGCTGCCGCGCCGCCTCGAGCAGCGCGCGCGACACGCCCCCGGCGCGGCGCCACGGCGCGAGGTCGCGACGGATGGCGGCGAAGTAAGCCGGGCACTGGCGCCTGCCGCCTCCTCCCGCCGCCGACGCGTTGGCCATCGGCGCCGTCTGTGGCTGCGACAGCGGTGGCAGGCAGGAGAGGTAGGAGGCGCACCGGAACGCGGCGCGCGCCGGTGGCCGGCCCTTGTCGTGCGGGAACGGGTGCCACGGCGTCGGCTCCAGGTTGTGCCCCAGCAGCGTCCGCGTCCGCGACACCGCGTCGTCGTACGCCTACACACCACCGCGCCAAGAAACCACCACCATCAACAACAACATCATGCAAAGAACAAAAAAAAAAAAAGAATCTACATGAAACCATTTTGATCCGTACAGACGCAAAAACACACGAGATTCGCGTTGTTCGTCGTGATGATCGATCTAGCTAAAGAAAAATACTTCGATTCGATTCGCTTCGATAGCATCCGATTCTTGATCGATCGAGGCAGATGAGAAATCCATTACCCATAGCTTCTCATGTGATCATCATCATCAATTGTTCACCTCAATGTACGCAATACCATGATCTACATCTCGATCGAATCATCTATCCTTTTTCTTTTCGGGACGTGTGCCGTTTGAACTGGAGGCAGAGAAACGAGCGCGAATCCAAGAGGGAAAAGTACCGAGCGGAGGATGGCGATGACGATCACGGCGGAGAAGGCGGCGATGGTGGAGACGACGAGGGAGGACAGCGGCGGGTACCGGGCGCGGGCGCGGCCGCCGGTGGTCTCCGGCATGTAGCCCCCCATGATGGTGGACAAGGAGGCAGAGTGGCAGTACAAGGCAAGTGAGGAGTGTCATCAGTCTAATACGATCTTGTGCCACTCTTGGCCTCCTCAATTTGTGCAACTAACCAGTGGTACCAGCTGCCACATCTCTCTCTAGTTTTAGGGCAAGTTTACCCGGTCATAACACATAACTTATCAACTGCCATTTTATTAACATTTCCTTTTTTTGTGCAATGTGATTCAGGATATATAGATGCCTGCAAATGTCAGTCTGTATTGCTGATTAATTCTCTCTTGGTATTTTGAAGCAATTTTTTCATAGATGTGAGGCATTGATTTTTCTTGATGGATAAATGAAACCTGGGGATTCGATGTGTCATGCTTCATAAGTTTTTTCTTTTTTTTGGGGGGGGGGGGATTACTTGATGGTTAAACTATATTGATTTATTGCCAAAATTTGTATATGTGATTTTTCACTCTCCTCATATTCACTTGCTAGTCAGACTACAAGTAATTAATGGTTTTGTGGGGTGTACTATGAAATCCACATATAATCACAATATTACTTCCAGAAAAAGACTCGCAAATTTTTTTTTTTGAAAAAGAGATTGGTGGTGTATGAGAAATTCCTTGTGTGCATATAAGCCACAAACATCTTTTTCCTTTGTTGCCTCTCCATGGCTATCCCACTCTATGCAGTATAAGCCACTATATAGGGACCATCCCCACGTGAAAATGACCTCCACAACAATCCGGTCGTGATGTTTGAATTGATCGGACGGCCTACGAAGGATATCCCCTAAAAATCCTCCATGCACATAATACACATACACCGACATATTATTACGTCTGAGCGTAGAATAAATTATTTTACGTGCTAGCCATATGAGCACATCCAACTCACCCCATGTGCACCCACTTCGTATGGGAACTAATCTAACTAGTGGCGTGGCTAACCAATCAACGAATATAGATTCCTTATTAATACCATAATGTTTCTGTTCTTGTTTTAGACATAACTTTTGGTTGGCAACTTTAATTCATGAACGGTTTTCACTGGTAGCTTACTGGTGACGAGAGAAACATAATGATATAAGTTTTGCCAATAAACACATAAGGAGTGCAGTAAAAATTTACTATCAGATACAAACCAATTTACTGCGAGATACAAACCAATTAATTGCTAGATACAACTTATTAGTACTAGAATATTTCTTTTCTTATTTTATTTATAACTTATGATTGGCATCTTTGATTCACGAACAATTTTTACCGGTAGCTTACTGACGATGAGAGAAACAGAATGATATAAATCTCACTAAAAAACACATAAGGAGTAAATCGTATAGTGAGCAGTGTGTTGATTGCAAAGATGGGATGTAATATATGTTACTTATTCTACGCTTAGCTGTAGAATAGTATATCTATGTGTGTGTATATATACATAGTATATTTTAAACGAGTATGTACAATATTGGAAGTTTCAATATGTTGCGCATACGCCCTTTTCTTGGGCCTTTCGATGTAACGACACGCAAAGTTTTTGCATGCTCTGAAAGAAACAAGTCAAGACATTATCGACGTGTAATCGGGTTTAAAAGTTTCATTTTCAAATAACTTTTGGAGGTCGGCGAGATGAACGAAATTTCGTTCATTTCATTCAGAAATTCGAACAAAAAATTAATAAAAAATTAGATAAAATTCGGACAAAATTCAAATAGAATAAATTCGACCAAAATTTAACCGAAACATTTTCCTTTCGGGGGTAGCGAAACAGATGAAATGTCCGAAATTTCACCGAAATTTCGGCGATCTTGTAAACCATACGTGTATGTAATCGAGTCCACTGATGGGTGCAATGGAAGCACTCGACGAGCGTGTGTGGATTACTTGATTATTGTGGATATCTCTTAGCCAGCATCCTGTTCTCCCAGTGGACCAGTGCAACCATAGAAGCCTTTTTCACTCCATGAGTCGTAGATGGATAGCTAGCTAGCATCCTGTGCTCTTGTCGCCGCAAGTTGCAAGGCAGCGTCGCCGTCGCCACACGGAATGATTCGCACGCGCACAACTGGTGGTCCACGTAGAGTTGGCCTGGAGCTCACTCATAGGAAAAAAGAAAGTAGTACTACCACTTTGAACAATTAGCATACAACCAGGGCCGGTTCTGGAATTTTAGAGGCATAGGGCGAAACTAGAAATAGAGGCCCTAGTATAAATATCTAAATATAAATTTACATACACACATATATATATCTAATTTTACCAACAAACACTTAAAATGCGTTATGTATTAAAGAAAAATTCATATAAAAGAGTTTATAGATATTACCTTAAAATTTTCTTCTAACATTTTTAGATGCGAAGTCATTGATGATGGTATTGATATCAATCTCATCCAATAATTTATTCATATGCAAATGTTGTGTTTAAGTATTCTCACACCATGTTGCTCAGAAAGCCTGAACAGTTGAACTAACCTTACATTATGCAAATGCATACCAGTAATCAGCCAATGAACTACACAGCAAATAGCACTGTAATGCTCAGATATTCTAGAGTTTGTAAGGTACTTCCTGACAGCTTAAGTTACTACTAATTCGCATTGCACAGGTGACAAATCAGTGCTGTATAGCTAAATTTACACTGTGTTATGCCTAAATCGATGCTGTATGACCAAAAATCCAAAGTTGTACGTTGTCAAATACTACTCAGATGAGGGGTTGAAATGCCTCTATCCATTTCATCAAGCAAAGCATGACCATCTTAATCAGAAGGGTACTAGTGGGTTCAAGAGGAAGCATACCCTTATCAGTGGCGAACTGCAGGTAGGAGTCAATCTTGGAGGGCCGTGGGGCTCTTCCCGGTTCCTCCTCCACCGCCACTCCCCGCGGCCGAGCTGCCGCCACCAGCCTTCCCGCGGCGCTTGAGCAGGTCGTCGATCTCCGTGTAGCATGCCATCTTGGCGGAGCCGTTCCCTCCGGCGCGCTCGGCATGCCAGGGTCTCGTCCTGGACCCACGTCTCGGCGCGCTTCTTCGGGGCCGAGGCCGCGCGGGACCGCAGGAGGCCGTGTCCCGTGGTCGCCGCACATGCAGCAGACTGCAGACGGCGGCCGGCGGCTGCGGCAGGCAGACTACGCGGACCGAATGCAGGGCCCTGACCGAATGGCAATTAGCGAATGAGCGAATTGTTTGAACTCTTTTTTTGTTCTTGGGATAATACCGAGAGGGAGAGAGGGGATTAGGGGTACCAACCGTCTGATTGCGTGGAGGAGGAGCTGGCCATCGCGGGTTCGGCGGTGAAGTCTGCGCACGGGCAGCGACGGTCGGAGAAGACGACGGTGATGGCGGCGGCGGCGTAGATCCAGTGACGGGGACGGCGATGGAGCTTCCCGCCGCTGACTGCGCCCCCTCTAGATCGGTTAGGGTTTTGTCGGGTGGGATTTGTGACTTCAGGCGAACCTCGTGGTCTGAGCCACCGGCACCCCACCCTCTATTTATAGCACAGTGCGACGGGGGCCCATTAGCCAATAGTTGGGCTAAGCGCCCCGATCGTATGCTGATCAAGGCCCGATTAGCCGTTGGGCTAATCGGCTGAGATCATTCTAACATTCTCCCCTTGATCTCAATCTATACTTTATCTTTAATTACTTTTGACTTTACTCATTCCATCACAGATTGGTGCATATAACATGTCTCATCGTCACGGTCAATCGCCGATAGATTCAATAGCTACAATACACCTCTCTTGTTCTGAAATTGTTACTTTAATCCTTTGGGCCATCTTTTAGTCCAGGAATCATAGGCTTTCCCTTAAACCCATGTCGGCTACATGTTCTTTGAACACGTTGGGTGGTAAGCCTTTAGTAAGCGGATCCGCTAACATCTTTGCGGTACTTATATGCTCAAGACTTATAATTTGATCCCGAACTTTGTCTTTCACAACATAGTACTTTATGTCAATGTGTTTGGCAGCATCACTTGACTTATTGTTGTGTGCATACATTACTGCGGGTTCATTTTCGCAGTACCACTTAAGTGGTCTATTGATGTCGTCAACCACTTTTAAACCGGGTATGAACTTCTTTAGCCAGTTCACCTGCCCCGTAGCCTCATAACATGCTACAAACTCGGCATACATTGTGGACGATGTAGTGACGGTTTGCTTTGAGCTTTTCCACGATATAGCTCCTCCAGCGAGAGTGAATACATATCCGGATGTTGACTTTCTATCATCTCCCGCATAATCGAATCAGATACCCCACTATATGGAGTAAATCGATCTTCGTATGTCATCATGAGGCCTTTTGTTCCTTGCAAATAACGCAAGACTTTCTTTACCAATTTCAATGCTCTATTCCGAGATTGCTCGAATCGCCAAGTAACCCGGTAACAAACGCTAAGTCAGGGCGTGTACACACTTGAGCATACTGCAAGCTTCCGACAGCTGAAGCATATGGAACCGATTTCATTTGATCGAGCTCGTACTGGTTCCTGGGCATTGAAAATCCCCATATCTGTCGCCCTTGACTATAGGTGCAGGTGAAGGACTACATTTATGCATACCAAATTTCTTTAAGACTTTCTCTATGTATGCCTTTTGTGACAGTCCCAATGTCCCTTTGTTTCTATCCCGGTGAATTTCGATCCCTAGAACGAACGAAGTTTCACCAAGATCTTTCATATCAAAGTTTGAGGACAAAAATTTCTTTGTCTCTAGTAGCAGACTGATATCACTACTAGCTAGTAGGATATCATCCACATACAGGATTAGGAAGATAAACTTCCCATCTTTAAACTTTGCATAAACACAGTTGTCCTCTACATTCTCTTTAAACCCAAATTTTCTTATTGTACTGTCAAACTTCAAGTACCATTGTCTTGAAACTTGTTTTAACCCATAAATTGATTTCTTTAGGGGGCATCCCATTCTTTCATTTCCTTCTACGACAAAACCTTTCGGTTGTGCCATGTAAACATTTTCCTCCAAATCCCCATTAAGAAATACCGTCTTTACATCCATCTGATGTAACTCTAAATCATAATGTGCTACTAATGCCATTATAATTCTGAAGGAGTCTTTACATGAGACTGGAGAAAAAGTCTCATTGTAATCAATTCCTTCTCTTTGCGTAAAGCCTTTTGCCACAAGTCGCGCTTTGTATCTTTCTATATTCCCTTGGGAGTCAAGTTTTGTCTTGTAGACCCATTTACAGCCTACTGTTTTGGCTCCTTTAGGAATAATTTCCAAGTCCCAGACTTTATTAGTCTTCATGGACCTCATTTCCTCTTCCATGGCTTCAAGCCATTTTGAAGAGTTTTCGCTTCTTATGGCTTCTTCAAATGAGGTGGGATCATCCTCCATTTGAAATTCCTCTGTATTATAAATCTGATAATCATCAGAAATAGCTAATCTTCTTACTCTTTGAGACCTCCTCGGGGCCTCTACATTTGGTACATCTTCTTTTTGGGGCTTTGTTGCTCCCCTCATCTGTGGCAATGGGTTCTGTAGGATCCTGAAGAACAGGTTCCTCATTCTCATTTATTGTTACCACAGGAGGAACAATAATAGGTGCTGGCACCACAGTGTCTTGCACCGTCGGTGCAGCGACAGCAGGTACTGCGAAGAATGGCTCTTGAATCATCGGAGTGGGCGCATACGCCCGCTTCTCCTCAAGGTCAATCCCTCGAGTTACCATGCTTCCCCTCATCATTTCATCCTCTAAAAAGACAGCGTGCCTCGTTTCTACAAACTTTGTATATCTGTCTGGACAGTAGAAACGAAAACATTTTGACTTTTCAGGGTAGCCAATGAAATGGCAACTTACTGTTTTGGGATCAAGCTTCCCAAGATTTGGGTTAAATACTTTAGCCTCAGCAGGACTCCCCCACACACGTAAGTGGTGTAGCGAGGGAACTCTTCCTGTCCACAACTCGTACGGTGTTTTGGGCACCGACTTACTAGATACTCTGTTGAGAATATGAATGGCGGTTTTCAACGCCTCCATCCATAAACTCAATGGCAGTGTGGAATAGCTCATCATGCTTCGCACCATATCCATCAGGGTACGGTTGCGTCTTTCAGCTACTCCATTTTGCTGAGGTTCGCCCGGTGTAGAATACTGGGCCACTATACCATTTTCCTGTAGAAACCTTGCAAAAGGTCCAGAAACTTGTCCATATGTGGTATGTCGATCGTAGTACTCCCCCCACGATCAGATCGGACTATTTTAATCTTTAAATCATGTTGGTTTTCAACTTCAGCCTTAAATATCTTTAATTTATCCAAGGCTTCATTTCTTTCTTTGATTGGATAAATATATCCATAACGGGAGTAATCATCCGTGAATGTTATGAACGAGTCATATCCATCCACACTTTTCACAGGAAAAGGACCACAAATATCTGTGTGAATAATTTGTAGAACTCCTGTGCTTCTTTTGGCGTCTTTCTTAATTTTCTTTACATATTTTCCTTTAATGCATTCTCTGCATTGTTCTAAGTCTGAGAACTCTAATGGAGGAAGAATATCATTCTTAACTAGTCTTTCTATTCTCCCCCTCGAAATATGGCCTAAACGACAGTGCCATAATTTCGACGACGCATCTAGAGTTCTCTTTCGTTTTCTGTTTGCATTCGTAGACGAGGATTCATTTACTTTCTCGCACGCAACGTTCCCATTATCGCATACGACATTCACATCATCACATAATGATAATAAATAAAGCTCATTTTGTAAGATGGCAAGGCCAACACATGCTTTATTAAACATTATTTCACACTTGCCATTTCCAAAATGACAATCATAACCATCATTGTCCAAACATGAAACACTAATCAAATTTCTCTCAGAAGAGGAACATAAAGAACATCTCTAAGTAAAAGAGTGAAGCCATCACTAGCTCTAATGAAAGATCGTCAACGGCTTCAACTTCACTTGGACTCCATTTGCGACTTTAATGCATCTTTCTTTTCTTTGCGTAGTCCTCGTCGAACGGAATCCTCAGAAAGAATTAGCAACATGAACAGTTGTTCTGAGTCAATCCACCAAGTGGATTTGAATATTGCACATACAGGATTCATTTATATAGGTAATAATGTTCTCACCTTTCTTTGCCATTATCATCTTTAAGTAATCGTGATGAGTTCTTCTTGTAGTGTCTGTCTTCTTCTTGATGAAGACATCGATCTTTGTCTACAGCAAACTTATGCTGTTGAGGCTGATGGACAGAGGTTTTTCCCTTGTTCTTTGAGAAGGAGTTATTGTTGAAGTTTCTTTTCTTGTTATCCTTCACATAGTTCATAGAACCACCATGTGAAGATTTAATTCTTTCCTCCTCTTGCACACACATAGCTATGCACTTTTCCAAGTCCCATTTCTCGGGCTGCATATTGTAGTTGACAACAAAAGTGTCAAACTCTTTCGGCAAGGAAGCAAAAACTAAATGAATAAGGAACTCATCCTTGAGAGCCAAATCCATTGATTTAAGCTTGGATGCCATGTTACTCATCCTCAGTATGTGCTCTCTTATGCTCATCCTTGAGAGCCAAATCCATTGATTTAAGCTTGGATGCCATGTTACTCATCCTCAGTATGTGCTCTCTTATGCCACTGCCACCACCAGAGTACCTTTCTGTCACAAGCTGCTTAATCAGCTGTGTAGCATAAGTCTTTGAAGAGCCAGTAAACTGACTCTTTATTCTCTCAAGGTACGTGTGACAAGAAACACACTCTGCGATTGAGCCCACAACAAAGAAGCTCAATCGTGTTCTTTATCACACCATACATTTCTTGTTGGGTGTGGTCCATTTCTTATACTCAAGGTCATAAGACATCCGTAAGGAGCATGATCCTCCGTCTTTTTCGCCAAGCAAGATCATCCTCATTTTGATCCTCACCGGTGCCATAGGCTCGGTGGGACGTCCAGAGTGAGGACCAGTCCACTTCACCAAGATAAACGCTAAGTCTATCTTTTTCTTCCACTCTCCATAATTATCTCCTTTAAGAGTGGGGATCTCTCTGATACAACTCATCAAGTTGTATCCGCCTGAAAAATATTTCAAATAAAGTGAGAACATAACAGGAAAATTATATGCCTTATTTCCAACGTTGGTCAAAAATATGACATACAATTAAATCAATTTTATCTATACATTAAATCTACATCACCGTTGGGCAGAAATAGAAATAATGCATAAAAACATCAATTAAAATTATAATATTGTTATTATCAACGTTGGTCAGAAAATAACAATATCATAATTCACAACAATGCTCAAAAAATTAAATTCTCCCGTTGGTTCGAATTTAATTTAAAGAGTAATCACGATTTAACTTTTGCAGCGGAAACAACAATTAAAAATTATATCTATTTTTCCAAAATTAAATTCTCCCGTTGGTTCGAATTTAATAATGGAAATTTATATCTTTTCTTTTAGATATATATATCTAAAAGTATGCATACCATGAAACAATAAATCATGTATACACATATATATATACCTGAATGTATTCATAAAATAAAAGACTATACACATAAAGGAAAACGAAATAATCCACATCCTTTGACCGGTCAACAGACCTCCACCATCTACCCAAGAAAATATCTTCCCTGTTCTCTTCCACTCATTCAATTGCCTGGTCAAATAGCAGCCCCAAAAAAAATGGGCACGATCTCCTGAACAAAGCTTCTCCATTCATTTGCCAAAACGTTCCCGAAAAACCAGCTCCACCTCACCCCTTTTTTTCGGATCTCAGCATGGAGGAGGGTGGGGTTTCCTGGCGCGGGTCGGTGGCAGGGGCTCGGCCGCCTAGCAAAGACTGTGGCGCCGGCGGCGGAGGCCGCGCGAGGGCGGGCTCGCGCAGAGGACCAGCAGGGGCGGCGCAGGGGCGCGCAGCGCAGCGGGCGGCAGCGAGCGGCCGGCAGGGTCTGCTCGCAGCAGCGAGCACGCAGCGTGCTCGCGCGATGCGGCGCGCGCAGCCACGCGGCGGCGGCGCGGGCGCGGCTCAAGGCGGCGGGCTGCGCAGGCCGCGGCGGGCGCAGCTCTAATACCATTGTTTGAACTCTTTTCTTGTTCTTGGGATAATACCGAGAGGGAGAGAGGGGATTAGGGGTACCAACCGTCTGATTGCGTGGAGGAGGAGTTGGCCATCGCGGTTCGGCGGTGAAGTTCGCGCACGGCAGCGACGGTCGGAGAAGAGGACGGTGACGGCGGCGGCGGCGTAGATCCGGTGACGGGGACGGCGATGGAGCTTCCCGCCGCTGACTGCGCCCCCTCTAGATCGGTTAGGGTTTTGTCGGGTGGGATTTGTGACTTCAGGCGAACCTCGTGGTCTGAGCCACCGGCACCCCACCCTCTATTTATAGCACAGTGCGACGGGGCCCCATTAGCCAATAGTTGGGCTAAGCGCCCCCGATCAGGGCGCGATCAAGGCCCGATTAGCCGTTGGGCTAATCGGCTGAGATCATTCTAACACGAATTCTTGCAAGTAATGAAGTAACGCGTACCAGCGAATGAGCGAATTCTTTGGTCGCTTTGCTGCAGCTGAAGAACAGGCCTGCGGCCTGCCGAAGAAGTTGCTCTGCTCACCGCCTTCGACACCCAGTGCAGCCAAACAAACAACGGAGAGCGGACGGGCAGTGCACCGTGCATGAGGCGACGGAAAATGAAAAGTCTGTTTTTGCACGAGGCGACGGGAAATTGAAAAGGCCAGACGGGAATCGTGGGGGGGCCGTAACGGGAAAACGAAAAGCCAGATGGGAATCGTGAGGAGCCCCTGGATTTTGGGGGCCCGGGGCGGCCGCCCCGCTCGCCCCCCAGAGCCGGCCCTGCATACAACATTCTAGAAGTGAGTTATATATATATATATATATATATATATATATATATATATATATATATATATATATATATATATATATACACACGTCTCTTTTCTACATCCGGGTGTAATTACACCATGTATCGTATCTTATACCGTAGAAAGTATCTCACGTAACGGAGGGTATGTACATGCAGTATATGCGTATTTAATATCATCTAGATGGTATGAATAATTTTTCAGATGTAGTATGTAGATTTTTTTGACATACTCTTTTTTATATGCGTATATGAAGGTATTTACAAAATACGCTAAAAACTATGAACTTACTAGCAATTTTTTTCATGTGGTTCACATTGAAGTATATTATAATTAGTATACGAGTATATCCAAAGTGATAAAGGAGTATTTTAAGTTCGTTTAGATAGTATATTAAAGGTGGGTGTAATTACATCCGGGCGTAGAAAGTATTTTTTCAAGGTGATAAACGAGTATTTCAAGTGTTTGTTTAGATGGTATATTAGAAGTGGGTGTAATTACACCCAGGTACAAAAGATATTTTTTTCTATATATATATATAGCAAATATACATAAGATTTAGCAGCTAATTCAAGAATTCAAAGAACAATTTTTTCCTCCAGCAGAAAGGGACTGCATTTATTGGATGTAATTATGTAAACAAGAATGGTACAAGTCTTTCAGTCACTATATATATATATATATATATATATATATATATATATATATATATATATATATATATATATATATATATGAAAAATATCTTTACACCTAGGTGTAATTATATCCACCTCTAATATACCACTTAAATAAATTTAAAATACTCCTTTATCATCTTGGATGTACTCATCTACTAATTATAAAATACTTCAATGTGAACCACATGAAAAAATTACACGGGAGTCCATAATTTTTAGTGTATTTTGTAAATACCTTTATATACACACATAAAAAGGAGTATATCAAAAAAAATATACATACCACCTCTAAAAAATGATTCATACTACTTAGATGGTCTTAAATACTTGTATACTACACGTACATACACTCACATACTGAGATACTCCTATATTGTGAGATACGATATATGGTGTAATTACACTTGGTTGTAGAAAAGAGGCTTCCTATATAGGATATATATATATATATATATATATATATATATATATATATATATATATATATATATATATATATATAGAGCAAATATACATAAGATTTAGCAGCTAATTCAAGAATTCAAAGAACAATTTTTTCCTCCAGCAGAAAGGGACTGCATTTATTGGATGTAATTATGTAAACAAGAATGGTACAAGTCTTTCAGTCACTATATGTATTGTACAATGTATTTATGTGTATGAAAGAGCCCAAGGAATGGATGTCCATATACCCAATTCTACCTATACCAAAGAACAAGCTTGTTATTCTCACTTAAACACCATAAGACTAAACATTAAACTTTTTTCTATGGGATGACCCATATGTGACTTATTTTTTATGGATAATATTTCTAACTAATAAGTAAATATTTTTTGTAGTCTCCATAATTTTAAGCTGTCTTTGCCGCCTTGACGGCCTCGAACCTTGGCTCCTTAGCCTCAAACTTGTGCTTGCTGTACACGTCCATGTAGTCGCCGAACACGTACTCCGGGTACGCGCCGCCGTCGACTACCGCCGGCGAGATGCTGGCCTCGAGCGCCGGGTTGTAGAAGGACGCGACGGAGCGGCGGTTGCCGTTGCTCAGCGGCAGGACGCGGTGCCACGCGCTGCGGTAGCGGCCGTTGCTGAGCACCTCCACCTGATCGCCGGTGTTGACGACGATGGCTTCGGCGAGCGGCTGCACGTCGGTCCACTCGCCGTCCTTGAGCACCTGCAGGCCGCCGACCCTGTCGTCCTGGAACAGCAGAATGACGCCACCGGCGTCGGTGTGCGCACGCAGGCCGGTGATGAGGTCCGGGCGCGGGCACGGCGGGTAGTGGCTGACCTTGGTTCCGAAGAAGGGCGCGTGGCGGCCTTCGCCGGTGAAGGCCGCCTTGATGCGGCCCTTCTCCAGGCCAAGGTTCTCGTCCATGACCTCCATGACCCTCTCGGTGAGCTTCTTGATCTCGGCACGGTACTCCCGCATGGTCTCCTTGAACTCCGGCGGGTTGGACGGCCACTGGTTGTCGTCGTGGAGGTAGAAGATATCCTCCCAGTCCATGTCGTCCACCGGCGCCACCGCCTCGCCAAGCTGCTCCTCCTCGACGAGCCTCTCCAACGTCCGCACGGGCTCCGAAGACCTGAACTCCTCCTCCCGGAGGCGGTAGCTCTCCGAGCACACCTTCTTGACGCGGTCAAGAAGCTCCAGCGGGATGCCATGGTTCACCAGCTGCAATTGTAGTAAAGAATCAGAGTCAGAAACAATACATGCGAAAACGCAACTTCGCTCACCTGTGATCAAAATTTTCAGCAATGTGATGAATGTTGTCATGAGCTGATTAGGAGGACATGACAATGTGCTCACCTGAAAGAACCCCCACTCTTCGCAGCCGTTGGCGATCTGCGCCATGGTCTCGGCCCTCTCGGCGCCGTCGAGCTTGGAGAAGTCGATCACCGGAACCACCATGGCTGGAGTCTGGGGAAGTAGATGAGTAGACTCTGAAGAAAGCTTGTGGTTTGAATTGCTGTATGCAGTAGTTGATGTTTCAGTGCAGGTATGCAGCTGATGGCTTGAGCTGGAGAGCCATGGATGGGCTCATATATAGCTGTCGTCTTCCTGTTCTGGTGAAGCTTCTGGGCAGTAGCGGCCGTTGGATGCTCCTGGCAAATTGACATTTGCATCTCCATGTAATCCACATGCATACGGATTAATTCTGTCCCTGTCAATGTGTTGTGACCAGAAAAAAATTATATCGGCTCAAATAAATTTTATCGGAGGACAGCGATATGATATGTAACCACCACCGATAAATTTTGAGGAATCCAATTTTTTTCTAGTATAAAATTTTACTGATCTCCGCCGATAAAACTGATAACCGGTGAAATTTTGGCGATAGAAATATCGCCGAAATTTCTCAGGTTGTGACCCGTGAGCTAACATCCATCGCATAGCTAGGCATAAGCCTTGACTCAGAAATGCATGAAAGAATGATATGGTTCGTACCATACTTTCACACGCAAGGGAGAGCGAACCAGGCAAGCTTACATGCGCATGGTTCCTATTTCGTAGGGACAAGAATGTTGATCAGGATACAAAGGCTGCTACATACATCTTTCAGTTGAAGAACAAGTTTAATCGACAGTAATTCCATTCCTCCAACTAGCAAAATGATCTTTTTCGTGTTATAGATTGGAATGGCTTGTTATCATTCTCTGTCAATCTCAGGAAAACGTATCATCAAGTACTCGACAGTTTTAAGGGCACGTTCAAATTGGCTTAAAGCTAATTTCTGTTTTTGATTCTACTTTTTTTTTCACTATTCAGTAATTTTATCTTTTTCTGATTTTTTAAATTTTTTTTGTTTTTCTTTTTTTTCCGTATTCCTTTGCATTGTCCGTGATGAACTAACATATTTTTTTCTATTTATATATTTTTTTAAAAGTTAATTATGCTAAATAAATCAACTTAATTATAGTAAAAAATAAACTAGCTATAGTAAAAAAAATTATAAATCAATACTAAACTGAGTGTTACCTAAGCTCCGTCGGGAAGCAGGAATTTCACGGGAGTTTTGTAGAAGTTCAATTCCGGAGGAATATCTGAAAAACTTCTCGGCTTTCAAACGGGGCCTTGGAAAGAGACTTGGCCTGCACAGCAGCCCTTCTTTTCCTGCTGCTGCTGCTGCTGCTTCTTGTCATACGGATTATGTATTTTTACTCTTCGTTTTTTTCCCAAATCGCTAGCAATGAAAACATGCTGCTTGTGTTGGTCGGAGCCTCTGTCCTTAGTCCTCAGGTCACCAATCACAATCTCTGAAACCAACCAAAACTCTGCCTAAGAGCGGAGAATATTATGCGAACTCTATTGTAATTCTCGGACCACATTCCTCGTGTCTTTGGTAGGACTCTTACCCCGTGGAAATACCTGCGAGTCTTTGCTCAATTTCCATCAAGAAAATGTGGCCGTGAACTTGGCGTCTTCCAACGGCGCTGCCCTGAAGTTTCCTGCCCCACAAAAGTCCGTGGAAATTGGAAGGTGCAAAAACTTCTCTGGGAAAAAAACTGGTTTGTTAAACTGGTATCTCTTCTCATGCAAGCAACCCTCAGATCGTATTAGAGTTTGTAAGATATAACATGAGCATACACGATATTAAGAACGAAAAATGAATCTCGTAGAGAGAACCAAAATAACGACGATGGAGTTCCATGACGAGAGAAAAGATTTGATGGAGCTGACGGTAAATTCCTTAAACACAATTTCAAAAGAAATACAAATGATTGTCGCTCACTCACAATCTTTTCGAATCTTTTCAAACCCATCGATCGTAAATTTCTTAAACATAATCTCGAAAGAGTACAAGTAATTATCGCTCACTCATAATCTTCTCAAATCTTTTAGGATCTTTTTCCTCTACAAAAAAATAGTGCTAAAATATATCCTAGACCCTTAATTCTCTCGTGAATCTCTACTTTGGATAGGTAGGTTTAATTAATTGGTTGCTTGGTTCTTTTAGGATCTCAAAGGTTGGAGGATCACAGTGACTTTAATGAATAAGAGTCAAGGTAGAGATTATTGAGTTAGAGTGATTCATTTATAGTCTTTTAGGATTTAAAAAATATGTATTATAAAGAGTCCAAGATGAACTCTACTAGGATTAAGACTCCAACTCCTATTTAGATTATGATTCTTACTCTAAATTGGAGAAGATTAGGAGAGACTATATAAACATGAGGGGTGACTATAGAGAAGCAATCAAATCTACTCATATAAAGGTAGAGATACATGAGAGAATTAAAGACTAGGTAATTGTTTAGTAATAGATTCTTATATAGGTCAAAGATCCGATGGTTTTGAAAGGTTCTAGATGGTTGTGAATGAGCGATAATTCTTTGTACTCTTTTGAGGTTGTGCTTAAAGAATTTTCGGTCGGTTTCATCAAATCTTTTCTCTCGTCATGGTTGCTTCAACGTCGTTATTTTGATTCTCTACGAGATTCATCTTCTTTGTTCTTGATATCATGTACGATTATGCCGTATCTCATAAACTCTGATTCGGTCTGAGGATGCTACGCATAAGAAGGTATACATCTTATCAGAACCATTAAGTGGTCCCGAGTACGTTGATGTTCTTGGCTTCTTTTTCTCAAGGAAAATGTGAGGAAAATGGTTGGAGTTTGTCAGGCCAGAATTGGATTCCTGTGTTTGTGCGCTTGTGAATTCAGATTTGTCCTCTCCTTTCGTCTCTAGCTGATCCATTAAATTTACAGTGGACTAGATGTTCCTTTCCTGTTGTATTTTCTGCAAGTTTGTCAGATACTCGAATCCCAGTCTCTGCCTCCACCTGCAGTTGGGGACCAAAGGAACTGGCCACGTGATTGTGAGGCCACCAAAATGAAAGTTCATTTTCTCCTTCCCTTTTGTTTCCGTTCTGGATATGCACAAAGATTTTAGGGCTTATTTGGAACGCAGAAATTTCACAACAATTATGTAGGATACAGGATAATGCCTCCAGAATTCAGCGCAGGCTTTTAGGGTTATTTTGGTATTTCTTATGCTGAATCTTACTGTGGTTTTATTCATGAACTCAGTAGCAGCTAGCAACTGTATTTGTACTTCAGAATTCAGATCAAATTTCTGCATCTTCTCAATTCCAGCTACTGTGCAGTTTTCCCTGTTGTAATCAGCGTCTTTTTTAGATTAAGGAATATAACATTCCGGCCTCCATCATTCACAAGTGAATGAGTACAGCCAAATCCAACACACCCAAAGTATTTAGACT
Source organism: Melocanna baccifera (assembly GCA_036346265.1). Lineage (NCBI taxonomy): Eukaryota > Viridiplantae > Streptophyta > Magnoliopsida > Poales > Poaceae > Melocanna > Melocanna baccifera. The sequence continues at coordinate 25,753,522 of CM070689.1, forward strand.
ACAAACCACCATACGGTGTACAAAACACGGAACAAAAAAACGGAACTCAAGTCCCAACCCTATTCCATCTAGTCGTCAAATCATTCGTCAAGAAGGGAAAGTCTGCACAAGACCTGTGCATTGTAAAAAGATATTGGACGGCCAATTACGACCAGGAAAAGGCAGGCAGGCAGGCAAATGTCTCAAATCACCTTTACCTGCACCGGAGGTGATCATGTTGAACTAGGCATTAGGTGCATTAACTAATTAATCACTTAGTTCTCATTCTGGAACAGGGAGTTAAATATTCAGTATGTCAATCTTTGCAACATGCATGTGTAAAAAAGATTATCCTTCTTGCATCAGTGTTTTCCATTCCAAATTGTATGTTTTTTTTTCTCGTCAGGATCAGTTGAACATCTCTTCTTCTCATGTTGGCAGTGAAGATGGATGCACGCATGCTCGTGTGTTTTGAACAAGTCATCAATTTGATTTTGATCATGACCCAAACATACAAAGATGTACTGATGTACCTAACAGCTCAGGAAGTAATCATGCGTGAATTAATCATGCATGAATTAATCATGCATGAATTAATCATGCATGAATTAGTAGGTACTGTTTATGACCAGTGATGCCTGTCCGAGGAATTAGCCAAGGACAGACCATGTGGCACATGTACGAAGAACGCATGGTGGAAAAGAAAGGCATTAATGCAATTTAATTGGTCCGACGTGGATAGATTAGGACTCGAAAATTTTAAGGAGAGGAATCCGAATTCTTAAGCAACACAATGGTGAACCAAATTCCAGTCTTGCAGAGATGTTTCGAGTTTAAGATTGGCTTTTAAGCCAGCGTCTGCGTCTAGCGATGGCTTTTTTTACTATTTACTTTTTTTGTTTTTTTCGTATTTCTTTGTATTGTCCGTGATGAGTTAACATATTTTTTCTATTTTTATTTTTTAAATTTAATTATATAAAATGAGCCAATTCAGTTACAATAAAAAAATAAGCCAACTACAGTAAAAAAAATCATAAGCTATCGTTATTCTAAACACCTCCTAAGGAGAGGAATCTGAATTCTTAAGCAACACGATGGTGAACCAAATTCTAGCCTTGCAGAGATGAGTCGATCAACTTAAGAAGCTAGCCTCGAAACTTTAATTTCCTCACATTGTTCTTGAGCAAAACATGAATATGCATATCTTGTCATGGTGGTTAGCTAGCACTCAAATCAACGGTCAGCAGTCAGCTTCACCGTCCAAAATGCACGGTCGATCATTTGCATTTCAATTCTTGGCGATATTTCTTTTGGGGGCCCAAAAAAAACGCGTTACATCATGTCTTTGGACAAACCAACTTTTTTTCATGCGATTTTGGGAGAAGATACTGACTACTCCATCAGTTTCAGAGTACAGTGCATCACCATGTGCACACATGACCAAAAAAATGCACAAAATCTAACAGATAGTTGATGAGAATGTTTGTCCCTTTTTCAATAGATTTTGAAGCAATAAAAGTTCAGGTGGTCTTGATCCCACCGTTGAGTCTTTAAAAAATTAACATTTACTTTGAAATAATAAAAAACATTAGGGGTGGGTTCGAATCCAATGTGTCTTTGGCTAAGGTTATTATAATAATTAGTTTTTAAATGATGTATTTTTTTAAATCGGAGTTTACAAGAATATTGTAGTAAACACTATACCAAGTTCAGCTATACCAGCCAAAATCGTATACAGTTATTTTCCTCTGTGTATTATCTTTCCTGAATAATTAGAATTCAAAAATCATAAATTAAAAACCAAAGTCTCAGTCTAAAAAAATCCACCCTAGAGCGGAGGTAGCGTATAGAAAAATTACAACAACTGACTCTTGATTTACTCGGTGGACCTATATTGCGAAAACGTTTTTTCCTCAAGGATATGAACTCAAATTGTAAAGCGGAGAGAGTAATTAAGTACCCTGTGCAGGAAAACGAAAAGTCTTAAGAGCAAGGGGAAAAAACTGCACATCACATTTGTCAGGTGAAAGGTAACACCCTCACGGGGTGTTCGAAATAGCAATGGTTTTTAGTTTCTAACTGAAATTTTACTATATCTGACTTATTTTTTTACTGTAACTAAGTTGACTTATTAGACATAATTAAATTTTAAAAATGTAAAAATAAAAACGGCATACTAATCTAGAGCGGACAATGCAAAAGAATACGAGAAAAAAAACAAAACTACAAAAACGAAAAAACAAAAAAAAATCAAATAGAGACAAAATAGTGTATAATGTTTTGAACACGTGCACAGTGTTTTAAGAGCTGGTCACGGCATTTGGAAGCAACGCTGAGCACTGCCTCAGTCAAGCCTCTCAATTAACTTGTTCTAAGATACATCTATCACATTAAGCATCCTTTATAGTAGATCCTATCCTTTGATTTCCTTTCTTTATGTTGCATATTTTAAGTCGACTAGACTCCGCAATTCGTTTGCTATGGTTCAGAGAAAGTCACATGGACAGTGACAAAATTGTTCTGGTTCAGACGAAGTCACTGACATTGACATGATCAATTTGTTGTGCAGTTGTGTGCCAAATCTAAATGAGCATGAGCAAGTGGCGGATTCAAAAATTTGAGGATAAATCCTCAAAGTTACAAAAATATTATTCAATAAAAAAATATAAATATTCATAATAGCGAAAATTAAAGTACAATTATTTATACTAGAGATAACATGTCAAATAATATATAGAAATTAAAAAATAATTAAAAAAATTCAAATTAACTCGACGATTCTTCATACCTTGGAAGCAATTGAAAGATTATAACTAGTTCCACTAATATGCAATTTCATTTAGCTCCCATTGTCTCTTTTGAAACTATGTGTATTCACTATTCACATTCAAGATAAAGAAATCCGACTTGAAATCATTTGTTCACACCTGTGAAATACTTAGCATTTGTTCATAGAATCATAGGTAAGAAGAGGTGGAGAATATGGATTTTGATTCATAAGCAATAATTCGTATGCTGTTAAGGACCTTATTTCACATATTCACAGTAAAGTGCTCAAATGAAGGCATGATATGAAGCTCAGTAGTTCATACCTCTAAAATACTTGACACACGCACACATATGTGGAGAATATGGATTTTAATTCATAAGGTATAAGCACTAATTTAAAGATAACTAAGCTAAATACAATAATCCACCACATCTAAACAAAATCTAAGCACCAAAAGTGAAATAAAGAAGAAACATATGCCAAATCCATCATATCCATCCAGTCATCTATATGGCTTGGAAATACAAAACTACAAACCCTAGGGGCACAAAAGCAGATCAGATCTACTATCTACGCATTTAGATTCTAGAGCATAGGGGTCTCTAGGTAAGAGAGAACAAACCTGCCCTAATGCCGTTGGCCCGCAGTGCGGCAGTGCCCGCTTGACTGGCAACCGCTCCAGCCTCCAGCGCTCCTGTCGCCTGGAAGCCTTCAGAAAATCAGAACCAAGGGCACGGGCACCCGTCAGCTGAGTACTAAGATATGGAGAGATGGTCAGACGCTAAACGAAGAGAGAAAGACTGAGACACGGTCTCACAATTGAGCATCCAATCAGATTGGCAAGCAAGCTAGCCAGCTACCACCCAGAAACTTCTTTCTTTTTGACACATGCAGAAAAAGTGGTTGCAGCAGCCAACCTTGTGGATTTAATTGCGACTAATTGCCTATAAAAAGGCCATCATCCACTGCATCCTTCCTCAAACCAGCCATCAGCTGCAGACTTGCATCAGTACTGGTAGCTACTTGAGCTTCCACTAATTGTTTACTGCTGCACACAGTCACAAGCAGCGCAACACCGAAAGAGCTCGGGCCTCTCTTCAGAGATCTAAGACTAGCCATATATCTTCTTCAAGACTTCAACCATGGTTGTTCCGGTCATCGACTTCTCCAAGCTCGACGGCGCCGAGAGGGCCGAGGCCATGGCGCAGATCGCCAACGGCTGCGAAGAGTGGGGATTCTTTCAGGTGAGCACATTATCATGTCCTGCTAATCAGCTCACGACAGCATTCATCACATTGCTGAAATTTTTGATCACAGGTGGGCGAAGTTGCGTTTTCGCATGTATTGTTTTCTAACTCTGATTCTTTACTGCAATTGCAGCTGGTAAACCATGGCATCCCGCTGGAGCTTCTTGACCGCGTCAAGAAGGTGTCCTCGGAGAGCTACCGCCTCCGGGAGGAGGGGTTCAGGTCTTCGGAGCCCGTGCGGACGCTGGAGAGGCTCGTCGAGGCGGAGCGGCGCGGCGAGGCGGTGGCGCCGGTGGACGACATGGACTGGGAGGACATCTTCTTCCTCCAGGACGACAACCAGTGGCCGTCCAACCCGCCGGAGTTCAAGGAGACCATGCGGGAGTACCGCGCCGAGATCAAGAAGCTCACCGAGAGGATCATGGAGATCATGGACGAGAACCTCGGCCTGGAGAAGGGCCGCATCAAGGCGGCCTTCACCGGCGAAGGCCGCCACGCGCCCTTCTTCGCCACCAAGGTCAGCCACTACCCGCCGTGCCCGCGCCCCGACCTCATCACCGGCCTGCGCGCGCACACCGACGCCGGCGGCGTCATCCTGCTGTTCCAGGACGACAGGGTCGGCGGCCTGCAGGTGCTCAAGGATGGCGAGTGGACCGACGTGCAGCCGCTCGCCGATGCCATCGTCGTCAACACCGGCGACCAGGTGGAGGTGCTCAGCAACGGCCGCTACCGCAGCGCGTGGCACCGCGTCCTGCCGCTGCGCAACGGCAACCGCCGCTCCGTCGCGTCATTCTACAACCCGGCGTTTGAGGCCAGCATCTCACCGGCGGTGACCGTCGGCGGTGCGTACCCGGAGTACGTGTTCGGAGACTACATGGACGTGTACACCAAGCACAAGTTTGAGGCTAAGGAGCCAAGGTTCGAGGCAGTCAAGGCAGCAAAGACAGCTTAAAATTATGGAGACTAAAAAAATTATTTATTTTTATTAGTTTGATTTAAATACGTGTCAAAATAATTTTAGTTAATTTGGGTGACCACTGTGTTACAGTGAAAAAAGAATGAATTTTATGGTGTTTAGTCAGGTAATAGTTTTATGCAAGTTATGTACCAATGTAATAATGTGGGGAAATTTGTGGTTGTTTGATGTGTAACAATTAACAAAGGAGTAATTCTTTTGTTATTGGAAAAATACGTGGTTTAATTCACATTTTCAGTGTCAAAGTTGGAAAGCCGAGAATAGTGTTCCATTTTTACATGTAATTTAGATCATTTTCATTGCTTTCCTCTGAAAAAAAGATAGGACGGCATTTGTTTGTTCTGGACAAGCAAACAAAAAACAAATCTCCACCAAAATTGAAAAGGATTTCTCCATAAGGCAATGCACTAATCTACCATGGATATAGACTTCCAAATTTCCAGCACAAAAAGCATACTACAAACATAACATTTAAATTACCGGTACTTCGCCGTTTTAGTTTGTTAGAAAAAGAATTTCAGAAAAAAAACTACAATATACACAATGATTAATAACTCTGGTATATTCGTAAAGGGCTTTCTTAATTTTTTTTTGTGGATTTTGAAACTATTTAGGCTTTTCATAAGTTCATATATAATATGTCTCGGTTTTTTTGGATTTTAGGCTTATGATTAAGTAAATAATTTTTTTAGTATCCATAATGTTAAGCTGTCTTTGCCGGCTAGATCGCCTCGAACCTTGGCTCCTTACCCTCAAACTTGTGCTTGGTGTACACGTCCATGCAGTCGGTGAACACGTACTCCGGGTACGCGCCGCCGTCGACTACCGCCAGCGAGCTGCTGGCCTCGATCGCCGGGTTGTAGAAGGACGCGACGGAGCGGCGGTGCCGTTGCTCAGCGGCAGGACGCGGTGCCACGCGCTGCGGTAGCGGCCGTTGCTGAGCACCTCCACCTGATCGCCGGTGTTGACGACGATGGCTTCGGCGAGCGGCTGCACGTCGGTCCACTCGCCGTCCTTGAGCACCTGCAGGCCGCCGACCCTGTCGTCCTGGAACAGCAGGATGACGCCGCCGGCGTCGGTGTGCGCACGCAGGCCGGTGATGAGGTCCGGGCGCGGGCACGGCGGGTAGTGGCTGACCTTGGTTCCGAAGAAGGGCGCGTGGCGGCCTTCGCCGGTGAAGGCCGCCTTGATGCGGCCCTTCTCCAGGCCAAGGTTCTCGTCCATGACCTCCATGATCCTCTCGGCAAGCTTCTTGAGCTTGGCGCGGTACTCCCGCATGGTCTCCTTGAACTCCGGCGGGTTGGACGGCCACTGGTTGTCGTCGTGGAGGTAGAAGATATCCTCCCAGTCCATGTCGTCCACCGGCGCCACCGCCTGGCCGCGCTGCTCCTCCTCGACGAGCCTCTCCAACGTCCGCACGGGCTCCGAAGACCTGAACTCCTCCTCCCGGAGGCGGTAGCTCTCCGAGCACACCTTCTTGACGCGGTCAAGAAGCTCCAGCGGGATGCCATGGTTCACCAGCTGCAATTGTAGTAAAGAATCAGAGTCAGAAACAATACATGCGAAAACGCAACTTCGCTCACCTGTGATCAAAATTTTCAGCAATGTGATGAATGTTGTCATGAGCTGATTAGGAGGACATGACAATGTGCTCACCTGAAAGAATCCCCACTCTTCGCAGCCGTTGGCGATCTGCGCCATGGTCTCGGCCCTCTCGGCGCCGTCGAGCTTGGAGAAGTCGATCACCGGAACCACCATGGCTGGAGTCTGGGGAAGTAGATGAGTAGACTCTGAAGAAAGCTTGTGGTTTCGAATTGTTGTATGCAGCAGTTGATGTTTCAGTGCAGGTATGCAGCTGATGGCTTGAGCTGGAGAGCCATGGATGGGCTCATATATATAGCTGTAGTCTTCCTGTTCTGGTGAAGCTTCTGGGCAGTAGCGGCCGTTGGATGCTCCTGGCAAATTGACATTTGCATCTCCATGTAATCCACATAAATACGGATTAATTCTGTCCCTGTCAATGTGTTACATCCATCGCATAGCTAGGCATGGGCCTTGACTCAGAAATGCATGAAAGAATGATATGGTTCGTACCATACTTTTGTTAACCTACCATTCCGTTTACACTTTGACACTTCGGTTACCATTCTATTCTCACTGTAACGTCTCGGTTTAAGATGATGTTTTTATTCACATTAGTAGTTGTTATATGTATTCACATTAGTGCCACCGTTGTGTGTGCATATATATATATATATATATATATATATATATATATATATATATATATATATATATATATATATATATATATATATATATATATATCCTTGTACACCAATAAATCAAACAAGTGTTTCATTTCTACGAACTTTCACGGTTTCACAGTTTTAAGTTTTCTAGCTTTCAAATCCTAACACCACCGCTCTCCTTCTGTTGCGCTGCCCCTAGGAGGAGCGCCTCCACTCCCGGATCTGGCCTCCTCACCAGTGGATCCAGCACCCTCCGTCTATATCCCGGGCATTGCACGTTGCCTACGCCATCGCCTCAAGGCCACAACGCCTGTGGCCTCGACTCCCTTTTGCCTGGCCTCGCCCCCTCCTGCTCTGGCTTCTCCCTTGGTACTCTCTCTCTCCAAGCTCGTATCACCCGTCGAGCCTCCTTGTTGAGCATCTTTTTCTCGCACCCACCACCCTTCTTCCTCTTATCTAGCTGTAGGTGACTCTGATAGATTTCTCGGTCCGCGCCCTACTGGTGTACCACGGTGACCTCTACCCGTTTCAGTGACCGGTCAATGCTTTCTTCTTGCTTGCCTCCCCTTCACCTCAGCTCCTCTACACCACTGCATCTATGGCCACCACCCCCTCTTTGTCCTCTGGCTGCCACCATCTCCTCTCTCCTCCTCTGTGCCGCTGGCTGTCACCATCAGAGCCCGATTCTATTCTCCCTTTGCCTCCTAGTCCTCCACCGGTCACCCCCTTCTTTGCGCCATCCTTCTCCCTCTACAGCTACCTTCCTCCCTCCTACTACTCTCACCGCTTACATTGACGTTGATTGGGCTGGGTATCCTAACACTTGCAAGTCCACCTCAGGCTATGGCATCTTTCTTGGCAATAACCTCATTTCGTAGTCTTCCAAATGACAGCAGACAGCCTCCCGTTGCAGTGCCGAGGCTGAGTACCGTGCCATCACCAATGCCATTGCCGAGTCCTGTTGGCTTCGTCAACTCCTCGCCGAACTGCATCGTCCTCTTCAATATGCCACAGTTGTTTTTTGTGACAACATCAGTGCGGTCTACCTTTCGACTAATCCCGTCTAGCGCCAACCACCTCGTTTGTTTGAGATCGACCTTCACTTTGTTTGGGAACACGTCACTCTCGGTGAGGTCCGCGTTCTTCATGTACCGACCACCTCGTAGTACGCCAACGTCTTCACCAAGGGCCTTCCCGTGGCCATCTTCAAGGAGTTTTATTCCAACTTGAACATCTGTCCCGCTCATGTTCCAATTAGGGGGTATTAGCCTATCATTCTGTTCCCATAGTGACATCTCAATTATCATCTCGTTTCCACTATGATGCATCAGTTCAAGATAACGCTCCCATTCATATTAGCAATTGTTGTATATATTTATATTAGAGTCACTATTGTATATACATCCTTGTAGACCAATGAATCAAACAAGTGCTCCATTCTTATGGGGCTTCAACTTTCACAAGTAGAGGGAGAACAAAGCAGGCAAGATTAGATGCATATGGTTCATATTTCATAGACATAGAAAGTTGACCAGGATACAAACTTACAAAGGCTGCTACATAAATCTTCCAGTTGAAGAATAAGTTTAATCGACAGTAATTCCATTCCTCCAACTAGCTAAATGATCCTTTTCTGGTTATAGATTAGAATGGCTTGTTACTGTAGGATCGAAAGGCAACAGAGAGGGTAAATGGTGTCGACTAAAATTTTCTCCCAAGTATCTTAATCCTATTCTATAATAGCTACAGAGCTACTGAGAATTGAATCCATAACCAAAATCTCAAATCAAACTGGCCAAGATTCAACCTAAAGGTTTTAGTTTGTTAGAAAAAGAATTTCGGGAAAAAAATACAAATATACACAATGATTAATAACTCTGGTATATTCCTACAGGGCTTTCTGAATTTCTTGTGTGGATTTCGAAACTCTATTTTAGGCCTCGTTCTATGTTCGGGCACGAGATATCGAATTCATAGAATGGTCATCCATTGAAGAGTCGAAAGCCCGATGGATTTCCTGGGTTTTTGGCTAACTATTTCCATAGGTTTTTCACTTCGATTTCTTGTGTGATGTATAGGTTGTGAGCTTAAAAACAACAGCGCCATCCCTTAAATTCAGTCTAATGTCTAGAATGGTGGAACCCAGATAGAGTTCACACAAACTCCAAAAAAACCAGGAAAAAAAAAGAGAGGTAGCTATACGCTACTACATGACAGGCACCTCCTGTTCATCTTTTTTTTCTTCTGTCTGGGGCGAAGTCACCATTACTACTAGCACTACTGCTACCGGTACTGCCACTGACAGTGGGGCCCAACAGTCAGATACAATGCGGCTGTTCCCTGTAGCTGCTGCGACTTGTGTCGACGCTCATGCTGACCGGAAGAGGTGGTAGGGGAAGTAGCCGTTCTTGTCCGTCAATGGCTCCACCAGCTTGGCGATCCCCAGCATGACCCTCATCAGCTCCTCGTCGAACTGCTTCCCTCCCCTCTTCCACACCGGCATGTCGTCGCCGGCGTGGCCCAGCTGTCCGGGGAGGACCGCCGGACTGTCGCTGGAGCGAGGCGGGTACGGCGGCTGTCCGGGGAAGCCGGCGCGCGGCGGGTACGGCGGCAGCGGCGGCTGCCCGGAGAAAGATTGCGGCCCATCGGTCTGACGAGGTGCGTATGGCATGCCGTCGGTGATGCGAGGCTGGTATGGCAGGTGCTGCTGCTGCTGCGGCGACGGCGGCGGGGGGAGCGGCTGCGTGACCGCCGCGCGAGGAGGCTGTTGCTGTTGCGCGGGGCGCATGGGCGGCTGAAGGTGGGGCTGCGCGGGGCGCGCCGGTGGCTGCAGAGGCGGCGGCGCAAAGCCGATTGACTTGGTGCTCTTGCTGATCGGTGCAGCAGCGTCCAGGCCATTGCTTCCGCCGCCGCTCGCCGGCAATGCAGGCGGTTCGAGCTTGCTGTCCCCACCGTCCAGCATGAACTTCACGCGAGGGACATCACGGAGCACGCCCGCGGCGGCCGACGGGCCATCGTCGGTGCTCTTCTTCAGGATTGACTTGGGCTGCCCCACGGCCGTGCGCCCCGGCACGGCCCTGGACAGCGGCAGCGGAGCGCCGTTGCCGGAGCTCCCGGGCCTGAACGGAGCGGTCTCGATGAGACGCAGATCGGAGCGCTGCGGGGGAGCCGCGTCGGGCCCCGGCTCGCCGCCGGTCGACGACGACTCGACGCCGCGGAGGTAGTAGTGGGGGTCCACCTGGCCGAACATGGCGTTGCTACGGGCGTACTTGAGCGCCACCTCGGCGTCGGACTGGAACTTGTAGATGACCCGGCACATGTGCGACTTCCAGTACACGCGGATGCCGTCGACGTCGAGCGGCCCGAAGCGCGCGAACCTCGCCTTGAGGGAGGCCACCGACGGCAGCGTGCTCTTCAGCGGGAACTTCATCATCAGCGCCGTCGGAGACGGCGTCTTGATCGCCGGCGCTGGCTCCATCTTCTTGGCAGCCGTCATCTCAGGCTTCTCCTTCACGCCAGCCCGTGGCTGCTGTGCCGCCGCCGCCGCCGCGTCTCTCTGATCCAGGCCGGCCTTCTTGTCAGTGGCCAGCGTCTTAATCTTGTCGAGCTTGGTTTTCTTCTTGGCGGCCAGCTCCTCCTGCCGGTCAGAGGGGCCGCGCTTCATGCCGGCCTTGGCGGGGTCGCCGGGCCCCACGGCCGGCTTCTTCTTCACCGGCTTGGGCGGCTGGCCGTCGGCGCCGGCGGCATTGAGCTTAGTATTATCCAAGCTCTTCTTGGACTCCTCGGGTGGATCGTTCTCATAGCTCTTCTTGTAGTATTTTGAGCGGAACGCGAGGACGAAGGAGCGAGCGGTGTCAGAGATGCGGCGGCCGGCGCCATAGAAGGGAACGAGCGGGAGGTTTTGAAGGTCGGATATTACCTGTTTCAGGTCGAGGCCGTCGTGGTCGACTTTAGGAGGCGATACCGCGGGCTTGCCGCCGCCACCGCCGCCGGAGGGAGGGGCGGCGGTGGGGGCGCCGCCGTTGAGGTCGGCGAGCTTCTTCTTTTTCTTCTTCTTCTTGGGCTCGCCAGTGACGGCGGCGCCGGCGGCGTCCGCCGGTTCCTCCCTCCCGCGCTTGCGGGCCTTTTTAGGCTTGGTGGCCTCCTTGGGCGCGGCGTCAGCGGGGGCGCCGCCCTCGCTGGCCTGACCGGCGGGAGGAATCGCGACCGGGGTGGGCGGATCGCGCCTCTGCAGCATGAACTCCTCGTCGCCGGCGCTGCTAGGCAACGGCGGCGTGGGCGGATCAGCCGGGAATCCAGGCGGGCCGTCGCCCAGAGCGGGTGCCGCGCCCGGCGGGTACAGGTCCGGGAGCGCGCCCAGGCAGTGGGAGGCCTCCGGCGTGGACGCCGGCAGCGCCGCGCGCGCGTCGTCGCGGCGTTTGAGCAGGTACTGGTCCTTCTTAAGCTTCATGGCCGGCGCGCCCGGCACGATCTTCTCCATGAGCCTCGCGGCGGCGCCCTTCCGTCGGCCGGGGATCTTCTCCGGCGTCCTCTGCCCGCCCTTGAGCGGCCGAGCTGCAAGGCATCTCAGGAGCCCATGTTAGCACACAGCACAACACCACCACAGCCATGGAGATAAGAGAATACAACAGGTAGTAACACACAGCAATGCAACTATGCAAGTCAATGCAAATGCTGCCTTTTAAGTATTTATATTCTTAAATGCGTCACACCATCAAATTAAGCAATTAACAAAAGGAGAACTACTCATAAAAAAGCACAATAAATTCAGGTAATAATGTAGTAATTGAACTAGAGGAAACTACAGGCAAAAAAGAAAAAAGAGTTATTAATGTGTAACAAAATCCAAACAGTCCACCATTTGGCGTTAATTTTACACACATGCAAGCATATTTTATAAGAATTTCACACAAAACCGTATTAATTCCTACCAAGTTTCTGCTTTCAAATTTCAAATTACACCTCACAAGCTGGTCGTGCACCCTCTGGCGCAACCAACCAAATATGATGTATTTAGCCCCCTTTTCAGCTGTGATCGAAAATAACATGTTGCATTTGTATTAACGCTCTCTAGTTTTATATATTGGGCCGTACATTTCGGTTGACATTGTAAAGACTTTTGACTGGTTAGCATGTGTGACGGTGTTAAGTTACCATTACCACGTCCAGGGATGACAAGACACGAAAGTTAAGTGGTGGTAGCAAGCACGTGCACAGTTGCATGTCGCATTCCCCTTTTTTTCGGACAAAAATGTATGTGCTGTTGCATTGTTTTTTCCGCTTATCTCGCTTCCATCTCGCATACGTATTTCGAGCACCACCTATACTATAGAGGTATTCAGAATGACGTTGATTTATAACTTTTTTTACTATAACTGAGTTGACTTATTTAACATAATTAAATTTTAAAAATAAAAAAAATATATTAACCAATCACAGACAATATAAAGGAATACAAAAAAAAGAACAATATAAAAGAATACAAAAAAAGAACAAAAAGAAAAAAGAAATAGTAAAAAAGAAGTAAAAACCAAACGCAAACACGGGCTTTAAGCTGTTCTAAGCACAGCCTATATATTGTATAGTTGACAAAGGGGGAGAAAATTACAAAAAAAAAACCTCCACAAAGTAAAAGTGGCCCCGCTCCAAACAATTTTATTTTCTGATTTTGTTAGCTTTCAATTTATTTAAGGAAAAAGCTACTTGAAATGTTTCGGCTTATAATTTTGACCTATTTTGTTTTTTGAATTTTTTTTATTTTTATTTTTTTCTTTATTCCTTTGCATTATCTATGATGACATAACGGTTTTTTATTTTTTATGTTTTTTTTAAAAAAACTAACAGCCGCTACAGTACAACTACAATCAAAAACAAGAAACCGAAGCCAATTAGAGCGCCACCTTACTAAACCCCCCTACAAGTTACTTTGGTGCATTTATCCACCCAACATTTTCTTTATTTTAATATGCTCTCCTTTCACCTCCCATAGCCCGGATATTTTGTTGCATTTATTTATTTCCTTAAAACCAAATAGTACTTATTTATTCGGACACAATATCTCTCTATTTCAGAACACTCTCTCTTTATTCAGTAGCTCTACAATGATACGACTCAGCTCCCCCACATGAATCAGAAAAGATTCCAGCATTCCAAGAAAGGCCTTCGTCCTCTCTTTTGTAAACTCAATCAATGCATAGTTTCTCTCCCTCGAAAGATGAAAAAAAAATGAGCAGACACCAACCTCCACCCCTAGAAGGGTGAGGCGCACGTACAATTACGAGATTAGCCCATGGCCGGCTGTCGGCATGAGCGCCCTCGTTTCAGCTTTTTTTTTTTTCAGTTTCACCTTTTTTTATTATTTAGTAATTCATTTTTTCTGAATATTTTTAGATTTTTTGGCTTTTTTACATATTTCTTTTTTACCCGTATTCCTTTGCATTGTCCGTGGTGGGCTAACTTATTTTTTCTATTTTTTACATTTTTTAAAATTTAATTATACCCAAAAAGCCAAATCAACTACAATAAAAAAAGCCAACTACAGTGAAATTTCAGCCAAAAGCCATCGCTAAAACAAATACCCCCTAAGAGCGAGAACTGTTCATATATTTGGCACTGTAGTAACATTTTCCCCCCTAATTTTGGCCTACGAACATCACTTTTGCAAAAATAGCACCCTTCCTGAGCTCGGAAGACGTGGCAGGCAGCATGTATCACCTACCACGCTTGGGGAGATCGATAGGGAGCTCATACATGGCACAACAGTGTATGTGGGCCCACCCTACTGTCGCACCATGTCTTGGTTTGTTGTGCGGGCTCCGCCTACCACGCCATCCAACCCCTACCGAGCTCCCCAGGCACGGCAAGTGATAGTGTTGCTTGTCGTGCCTTTCAAACTCGAGGAGAGAACCATTTTTGAAAAAAAAAAAGAGTTTAGGGACATGCCAAATACGTGAACAATTCCCTTAGCAAACTACTCCAGTATAGTGCTACTACCAAGTTATTGTAATAAAGACATTAGTGGTCATTCTAATAGCATCGAAATAACACACAGCTTTACACTCTATTCTTTTAGACTTTTGGTTTTTTCAAAAGTCAAAATAAATAAGGTGTTTCTTGAAGCAGATTCTTTAAACGGCTTCTCAAGCCCAAAATCGTATGCACCGTTCGTATCAGCGTCTCTACCGTCTACTATTGTATCAAAAAGTACAAACAAAAATCATCAAGCACAGCCTAAAAGAACATAGCCTTACTCGAGGGTTGGTCGGTTAGACAAGCTGGAGTGCTATACACCAGGTTGCCCCCGACAGAGGTGGCCAAATAAGTCATGTCTGCTAGGTTGGCCCAAAGCATGCTACTGTAGACCCAACCTAGGCACGATACAACCACAAATGAATCGTGCCAGGCCAGCCTAGCATGACGCGCTAAGTCATGCCTAGGCCGCCTCCCTGGCCCAGCGTGCCGACTGGGCCAAGCACGCTCATTACGGATGGTAGTCTATTTAGCCCGTTAGACATGACCTGCTAGACATGAAAATCAGCCCGTTAGGCATCAATTCGGCCCACTTAGTCCGAAAATGATTGATTTTTTTAAAATTTTCTAACCGTTTTACAACAATTTGGGGGTTTATAAATATAGAAAAATTCAAAAAAACATCAAAATTTTTCTATGAATAGGCAACAAACGCCCCTCATTCAGTCACACTCAAACTTGCAATCTCTTCTTCGAATTCTCTGGTGAAAATTCAGCGCGTATCCTTTCATCTCAAAGGTCGACGGGTTGAGCAGGCAACAATTTAGCGCAACACGCTTTCAAGCTTCTAGCACCATACCTGGACGGGTTGAGCAGGCAACAATTCAGCGCGTATCCTTTCACCTCGAAGGTCGAACCCCACCAGTGGTTCACTCACCGATTTTGAACATCTCAGCATCGATCGATCACGTCTCTAGATGCTGTCCAACTCGACATCACTAGTCGAGCTCGCACGTGGGGATGCATACGCCCTAGTCGGCTTCATGCGCTTAAAGTTCCATCATACCTCGAACTAGCGGCATACACATGCCCCTCCCATCGACGTGACACAACGACCCATTTACCCAAGGACTTCGTGCGTCTTGAGCTAGCAAGTAGACGCTTATTTCTAACATATTCACATGGGTCAATCTTTCGCCCTCTCAGATTTTGTCATCCTTTGGCAGCTATGCCTACATATGTCGAGCTCGACACTCCTATGCATGCCTTCGCCTCTCAAACGCCATAAGTCGAGGACTGATTTCATAAGGCACTTCTCTAGGCCAAAGTCCCAACTCCGCGCCTCCTTGCGACTTCAGCATCAAGACGGTCGTCACTTGACTATAAGATTGTTCATGACCCCACGTACTATGCGACGGCGAACTCCACAGTACGACCCAAAATCGGTCGAATGTAGCAACACCCCTTGGGCGAGCACCAAGGGAACCCCACTTGGAGGCACTAGCATGGCCTGTCATTTGGAGTTCGCGCAAGGACTAAGGTATATTGACATATTGTCAAAATGCATTGTAGGCTACCTATGGGATCGTAGGCCCGATACAGCGCGTCGACCCCTTTTGCATATCGATGCGCCGACCCAGACGAGCGATCGCCGACCGCCCGAATCGGCGAGAGGCTACTGTTGGGGGAGGGTCCCCGAGCTACCTCGGGCCCACAACTACATCGGAGCGAAGGCACTCGTTGGATGGTTTACCCTGAGCCAAGTGCGGGGCCAACCCCAGACAGAGTACGCGGGATCAACCATTGGAGAGTCCAGGGCCAACCCCGGGCGAAGTACACAGGATCAGCCCTGGGAGTGTCCAGAGCCGACCCTAAGCGAGGTGCGCAAGGTCGACCTGAGGAACCCGGGCGAAGTACTCAAGGTCGGGTGAGGTGTGCAAGATTGACCCTCGGAGGACCTAGGACAAAGTACGCAAGGTCAGGTGAAGTGCGCAACGTCGACCCGAAAAAGACCCCGGGCCAACCCCGAGCAAAGTACGCAAGGTCGGGCAAAGTGCGCAATGTCGACCTGAGGAAGACCCCGGGGACCCGACAGGGCCCGTATGGAGCAAATAACCGAAATACCCCTAGGAGTAGGCCAAATCCTAAGGGCAAAGTTGTAGCTACGCAAGCCTCTCCTTCTTCTCCTATAAATAGGACCCCTTGTAATGGAAATGAGACCATTCTTGTAACCCTAAGATACTTTTCTTGAATTCACTTGGTGGTGGTGGTGGGGATACATCGAGGTTGTTGTGAAACTTCGAGGTGATTGTGCTACTTCGAGGTCCCTTCGCACTCGCGATGATCTTCGTATCTGACCAGTGGTGCTTATAAGTTTACTGTCCGAAATTGCACCAACAACAAACTTGGACATATATAGTGATTGGGCTAGGGAGGATTATCTTAGTATAGTTGCTCATAATGTTAACGATGACTGAGTAATGAAAACGAGAATTATATGTTTTAAACTAATTGACGTAACACATACAGGTGATAATATTGTAGAATGTATTATCAAAGTCGTGAAAAATTTTGAGCTTACAAATAAAATTTTTGCAATTACCCTGGATAATGTTGCATCAAACTCTAATGCAATGGATATTCTCACTCCGTTATTTAGTAGATACGTCGAATCCTTATTGCTACATTAGTGATGCGCATGCCATATTATTAATTTTATAGTTTTTAAAGAGGTTGGATCCATATGTTAAAGCTTTTTGCGATGCAATATCTTTTGCAAAGCATTCTAAATAACGAATTGCAACATATAAGGACTGCACTGCGATGGCAGTACGCCCAATAAAGTTCGGTTTGGACATGCCGGTAAAGTGGAATTCAACTTATCTGATGCTACATAGCATTCTACCTTATAAGATCACATTTTTTGTTTTTATGCACACACTATCACAGCCATGACGGCAACATATTATCGACTGAGCAGCACTTGTATTTTGCTGCGAAGTTACTAGCATTTTTAGAACTTTTTACAATTCCACTATTGCTTTATCCGAAGCGTATTATCGAACATCTCCTTTAATTGTACATCATATTCTTACGATTACTGACCACTTGAAAGCTAATGAAAATGACATAGTGTTACGAGACTGTGCGTGCTATAAAAACTAAATATTGGAAATATTGGAAAGAGATTCTGTAATTATACGCATTTGCATTTATTTTAGACGCAAGAGCTAAAATTGAAGAATTCACTAATGTTCTTTCACTTTTGAGTGATGATGCAGGGATAGATTATTCTAACTATCTTTCAGTTGTTCGTACTAAATTGTTCGATGTTTATCAGATGTACAAATTCAGAGAGTTCGCTTGCAGCGACCTCTACCAGCACCACCGCATGGAAGAAGATAAATATACTAGGCAAAATTTTTGGTGCACTAGGTTTCTTCGAAGGATCAAGTTCTACAACGTTAAGTGCTGAAGCAATCTGTACTAGTGGGGAATTATTAGTCTTTATGGATTGCGATCCCGTGGATCACCATGCAAATGACTTCTACATTTTGGAATGATGATAAGCACAAGCTAACATATCCGGTGCTATCCATATTAGCACGTGATGTATTAATTGTTTGTCTCGATGATTTCTTCCGAGTCTGCTTTCGATTTTTCTAGAAGAACATTGGAGAAGAGAACAAGACTCATAAGTGATATGGTGAAAGTACTTCTCAACACTCTGAGTTGATTCTCAAGCTCAACACTCTACACTCTGTAGAGATACGGAGTTGGAAGACGCCTTCAACAATCTTTATTTAGACGATGACACTTCTTAGAGCATTCATATACATTGTACCTTTTTCTAATTTTTTACATATACACAGAGCTATATGTTGTACTTATTTTTCTTTGCCATGATTTTCTTATATTGAATTTTTACGTAGTCAAGTTTTTAATGAGGTAGCCATTTAAGTATTAATAAAACTCATTATTACATTCTACTATTTATTTTGTCTTTTTGAATTCTACATATTTTTTTAGATTTATTAGAATTTTTCATAATTTTCAAGCCAAAACAGGTTAGACAGCTTGAAACAGGCTAGCATGTTATAGCCATTTTAGACTGACGGACTAAAATGAATCGTCCCTAACAGGACATCGTGCCGTGCCACTCATTTGGCTGCCATTAGCCCCTGGTCGGGTTTTAGCCACAGACGCACGTATCCAATTCCAAGCCGCCAAGACATCAGAATCTCAAAAAGATCACTTGATGTTCTGTTGGCTAGGCCGGTCAGCCAGAGAGCCTAAAACCTCGCATCCATCTTGTCTCGCTCAGGATCAGCTACCCCAAAATGAGGACCCCTTTCGGATACGGCGGGACAGGATTATACTACGGGCATTTCGATTTAGGATAGTTTCTGATTTTTAACTGAAATTTTACTGTAGCTAGTTTTTTTTATTATAGCTGATTTAACTTTTTAAACATAATTAAATTTAAAAAATATATAAATAAAAAAATATTAACCCATCACAGACAATACAAAGGAACACAGAAAAAATTCAAAAAAATCTAAAATAATTCAGAAAAAATGAATTACTAAATAGTAAAAAAAACTAAAACTAAAAAAAAACTAAAACGAGCAGGTAACCTTCTGCAGCCACCATCGGCTGATTGGCTCCAGTCCACTAGCATCTTTCCCAATGTCCCGATATAAGTTGTTTTTCTTTTTTTCTTACCCTAGCTTACCCTAGCAAGAAAGATAAGATAGATGGATAGGAACCAAAAGTTCCCTGTTTGGAACACTAGACAATATAATTAATTCCAGAGCACTCCCTTCTCATGGTAATTTATACTATATTACTGCATTCAAACAGCTCCGTAATCCAAATCCCACGTAGCAGATCTGTTTGGAACATGTGAATTCAGGTTGGAATCCACAAGAAATAGTTCAATTTCCCACGGTAATTTGGAAAAACTACAGTATTCTAAACATGGCCAACCCAAGTCTCTCGTTACATGAGGGTTAATTTAGCTGTTGGACTTAAGGGTGCTTTTGGTTGATAAAATCCTTCGGGATTCTCAGAAATACTTTAATAATCCTATGAGACGTTTGGTTGGTGGAATACTCTGAGGATTCCTAGAAATGTTTCAATAATACTATGAGATTATTTTGTTTGGTAAACCATTCAGAATCTAAATCAGAAATCCAAGATCACCTTAGGAACCAAATTACCATAATTTTAGAAATCACTTCCCGTAGAAAATAATATCTATCGTGAATTACCAAGTGAAAGGAATCTTTGCTACTATACTTTTATCATTTGCTTTAATTTCTCGTAGTCAAATTTTAAACTTCCTAAATTCAAAATCCAAATTAATAAAAAAAATTCAAAACATGAGCTTCAAAACCAAAATATCAAAATTTGAATCCTGAATTCCTGAATATTAAATTTAGGCAATTAAAATTTCAAATATTTGAGTTTGGATTTCGAAATTCCTTTTTACAAATTTTGAATGTTAAAATTTGAATTTTTGAATTTCAAATATTCAAGTTTTGAAAATTTAAATTTTACAAATTCGAATATTTGAAAGTTCCAAACTCAAATTTTAAAATGAAAATTCGAAAATCCAAAATTTGATCTTCAGAATCATAATAATTGTATTTTTAATGTTGTGATTTTAAATTGTAAAATTTAAATTTTAGTTTTCAATTTAAAATTTATAAACATTAACTTTCAGGGTTTGAAATTTCAAATCCTGTAACTTGTTAGTTCTGGTTATAAAATATTTAAAGTATTATAAAGACTATTTTATAGTTTCCTTTAAACCAACCAAATATTAGAATCTTATATTACTGATAATATGTTACCGTTAATATTAAGAGGAATATTAGATTACAAAGGAAATATGAAATTATGCATACCAAACGCAGTCTAAGGAGCACGGGCTTTCAGTTCACGGCAAGTCAATTTACACACCAGTGATGACGTTCTCTCCTTTCCCTTGGGCAGGATCGTCCTCCGGCCGCGTCCAGAAACCACCAAGGTGCTCTGCTCTTCGTGGCAACATTACTTCAACCAAAGGTTTCTCTAGTGCTTGCCTATATGGTCTCGCAAAAATAGCCTATTCTTTGCTCCAACTCTGAAGGCAAAATAATTGTATAATACTGCAGGGTTTCGAAGTTAATCCCTAATGGTATGGCTAAACCTACTGGAAGATGATATAGCCTATCCATTCCAATCACTCTACCACGCACCAGAACGCTGGTCCAAAGGCTTCACATCGCAGGAGCAACTGGAACAGCAGACTGGAACTGCTTCAGAAGGCAACAGAAACAGCAGACCTCGCAAAGTGGAACTGGCTCCAGTCACACAGCACTAAAGTTCAGTTTTTTTTTGGAATAGCAGATAATCCTTCTAACAGAACACCTAAAGTTTCCTAGGTTGACGGCAACCAACTTACTCCTAATGACTCTGCATCACCCGTTCTCCTGCCAGTAGGCACGCATTCGTCAGTAGGTCCAATTGGCCGAGGCTTAGGTTCAGCCGGAGGCCTGGATCATATAACAGCCAATTATTCCTACAACAATGGGTATTCTTACAAGGCAGCAACCCAGGTTTTTCGCACGAAATTTAGTGTCAAGCAACACTACACTTACTAATTCTGTTCAAAACGCGTGCCAAATTTTGGTCCAATGGTAGAAGATCAAGGCAGGGAGAGGACAAACCATGATTTGAGCGCCCAGACTTGCTGATGGTAGACTTGCCTGAATTGTTACTGTTAACTTTTCACCGTTCTGTAGGGTTAAATCACAAAATTAATGCATGTAAGTCAGATGCAACTTGCTCTACTCGACACAAAGCTCTCTCCCCAGGACTTCAACTCGACACATGAGAAGAATTACTTTATATTCAGATTGTTTTGGGATCGATGAGACAATATTAGAATTGTTTTTTATGGTGCGCATCTAGACTAGTGTTACCAGGACACCCGAGTCCCCGAAATTTTTTTGCCATCTCGACACGTATCCCCATGTTGACACGTATCGGACACACTCCGACACTCATGGGACACCCTTAGCAGCGTCCTAGGTGGAGGAAGAGAATAGATAGAAAAAAAGGCAGCAACAACTGACTCAACATCCCTGTTCATGACCATGACTAGACGAAGCAAAGCTGAAGGAAGATTAGAAGAAAGAAATAATGCTGATCTCCTTCTCTGCCATGGATTTGGTAGAGTAAAAAAAGGTGAAGAGCAAAAGAAGGGAAAGCTTCGAATGGAAGAAATAATGAGGCATAAGATGTCAGAGATGGGATTATGGCCATGTGGGTTTGGAAGAGAAAAAATATTCATTTATTAGTATTATATTAGTATATAGTAGCCGAGTCTTCGAATCCGATTTTTTCCGTTCGTAGAATCAGACACCCGAATCCGACTATGGCCATGTGGGTTTGGAAGAGGAAAGATATTCATTTATTAGTATTATATTAGTATATAGTAGCCGAGTCTTCAAATCCTATTTTTTCCGTTTGTAGAATCGGAGACCCGAATCCAAATCGGATTCCAATTCCCGTGTCCGTGTCCAAGTAACACTGATCTGGACTAATTCCACTAAAAAAGAGCAGGGAAGTCCTAGTCAAATTCTTAACTCTTGAGTGGTTGGACTAACATGTCTATCTAAAACAACAGAAAACATCCATAACTGTAGCTATACCTATAGCTTCATAACCTTCATGAATTTATACATGTTTATAAATATAATAACTAAAAAACACCTCAACAGATCAGTGTAGAGCGTAAGTAATATAACTTGATGCCTTCCTTCACGATGTACAGGTGAACTCAACCACCTTACCTCAATGCCTGCTTCAATGATGAAGAGGAAACGGTGCATCCAGAACAGAACATGTTATGTTAATGAATACCCCAGATGCATTCATTTCTCACATCTCAGTGAATCAACAATATGTTTTATCGTGCACATTGACATACTTTCTTTCAGAATAGGTGTTTCCACTATTTGGAGCAGTTCTATACAGAGCATGACTTTAATTACTCTTAACCAACGATAGGCATAACAATCAATTTGCAGAAAGTAAGTGCATCTGCCTTGATACGCCAAGTTATGAAGGGATGAACAAACGTACAAGCCTATATGTGACCACAAACATAAGTGCGATATGAGACTGAATGCAACTAACGCATTGAACAGAAAAAAGATGCACAGCAATTAGAAAAGGAAGGAAATCACAAATTCCAAACATATAAGAGTTGAGGCATGGCCTAAAAAACTACAGCAAAGAGCAAATCAAGGAAATATATGAATGCAAGTAAAACATTTCACAACCCAACACATCATAATGCACACTTGTTATCTCGTATAGTATTTGTGTTCGGCATAACTAGGATAAATAGACATCAGATTGGATAGGATACGGTCATATCGATGTACATATCTACATTTTTGGAACGAAACCAGATTGATCACTGGATATGCTTATCTGTTGGAATTTACTTAATTTGGATTGAACTCTGTAATGCAACAGAAGTTACCGTTTATTACCAGTATAGGTATAATTTTGCATATGAATCTGTATTAGTGTTGTGCAAGACTTGATGACCGCTCTCCAGATTAAATCCAATTCAAAAACACTCATGCAACAAGCAGTTCAACAAAAAGGAAAACTAAAATCTACTTATTCACATCGAAACAATTAGTATTAGTTAATCTATACCAGCAGCAACAATAACAACGTTCAGCCATCAAGTTCAAGTACACAGCAACAGCAATAATAGCACAGCCAACAGTATTACTACTAGGATTGGGCATTTGAGTGTCAATACCTCGTTGAGCCCGTTCAGCCGTGGCTTGCTCCTCGGCAGCGAGTGCCTTCTCAGGATCCACTCCGAACGCTTCGGAGTAGGTGCGGTCACGCAACTCGAACCTGGATCGGCGGTAGGCCACGAGCATCGCGGCCATCTCAATCCCCGCCACGGTCCGCGCGGCCGCCTCGGCCGCGTCCTGCTGCTCCACGGCAGCGTCCTGCAGGTAGTCGAGCAGTGTCCGCGGAACGAACCGCTCCCGCGCGGCCATCACCTGGTCGGGGTGGTACTCGGCGTCGTGATCGAACCCGGGCACGTCGACCAGGAGGAACCTGGGGTCGTCGTGGTGGGTGCGGAAGGCGAGGGGCCCGCGGCAGGGGCAGAGGAGCGCGAGCGCGCCGCGGCGCGCGATCTCGTCGATCGCCTCGGCGACGGCGGCGGCGAAGCTGCGGGTGCTAGCCTGGAAGGCCTTCTCGGGGAAGTGGTCCTTGAAGCGTACGAGCTCGTGCGGCTCGAACCACCCGTAGCTCGAGTCGCCGAAGAAGGCGACGAGGACGAGGCCGTCGTGGCGGCCGCGGTGCACCTCCGCGTCGTTGGTGAGGATGATGCTGTAGATGTGGCCGGGCCACCAGGGGTGGGACTTGACCTTGCCCCAGACCATGTCGCCGAAGCGGAGTCCGTGCATCGATGCGTCGCCGCTTCCGGCAAGCACGATGGCGCCGGAGCCAGTGCCGGCGTCGGCGGCGGCGGGGTCGGACATCCTGGGGAGGGGAAGCAATACCCTAGATTTGGGGGCGAGGCCTCGCGGTCTGGGCTAGGGTTTGGGATTGGGATTGCGATCTTCGGGTTTCGGGGGATGGGGAAATTTGGGGATCGCGGGCAGGGATGGGGAGGGCACCAGGGGCATTATGGGAATTAAGGGTAGAGAGAAAAAGAGAGGTTTGAAGGGCGAGGCGAAGCCACGCAAGACAAGTGCACCCCACGCGCAATTGATGAGCATTCAAAAGGAATGAAATTTGTGAAAAAGGTGAGTGCGATGAGCATTCAAAATTGTCCAAGCGGGTGTCGCGTGAATTTGGTTAGGTCTGCTAATGGATTAAAATTCAATCTAAAATCAATTCAATCTATATAAGACATGCTCAACTTAGCTTTTACGTGATTTGTGATTTTTCACTATAGCTGATTTATTTTGTACTATACCTATTGTTAGCTCTTGATGTAATTAAATTAAAAATAAAAAAGTTATCCATTCATGAACAATGTAAAAGAACACGAAAAAAACAAAAAAATAGAAAAAAACAAAATTAAGGAATAGTAAACTAAAAACCGGAAGACAGAAGCTGACCCAACCCACAGAAGATTTTTCACAACCCCATCCAACCCAAACCATTTTGTACTTAAATCTAGCCCAACCCAACCCAAACCACCTTCCACTAAAACCCAACTCAACCCAAACCCATGGATTCAACCCACTTCGCAACCTATTAACCAACCTATCACTTATTCGTAAAACTTTGATATTTCAAATTTCAACATCACGTTCACACTATAAAAACTTTACAAAATCAGTTAAAATTTATTGGACATGATTCTGCATGTAGAAGAGCTAATATATGCAAATTGGCAGTGTTAGGTATACAAATAGGCTCCAAATACTTTTATAGGAAACTTTCATAAAACTTCGGTATTTTGAATTTCAACCTCATATTCATACTACAAAAGTTTTACAAAATTTATTGAAATCTGTTGCAAATGATTCTGTGTGTACAAGAGCTACTCTATGCAAATTGGCAGGGCTAAATGCACACATCGATCCCATATGCTTTTATAGGAAGTTTTTCTAAAACTTCGTGTTAATATTTTAATATCGATCTTACGTATGATTTTTTAGATCAGGGGAAAAACGCTCAAGACTCTCGTATGATCATGCAAAGTGAAGACACGAATATTTTATCCAGGTTCGGTCTTTCTCCTAAAATAATAATAATCCTACGTCATATGCTATTATTGCTAAGAAAAGACTGGACAATGCGAGAAATTACACTACTTACAGAACTAATTGCTCCCTACCAGAACCTCTCTCTCCCTCCGGCCTCCCCCTCTCTTCACAAGATTTGTCCCTTATATTGTTGAGAACCAGCGGCGGTTGCTTCTTGCCAAAAGGCGTCTTGACACTTTCGAAGTTAATCGCTAAATGATGGTTATCATTAGAAATATCGTTTTTGTCGTCTAATGGCCGAACGGCAATGTCAGTGGAGTGGCGCATGGCCCCTGCCATCTCGCAGGCGGACGGTAGCCCGCCAACCGCCCCATGGTAGGACGGTAGGGGGGCTGTCGCCCCATAAGGAGTCGACAGGTGATTAGACCGACTAATTAGCTAGTTTATCACCTGTCATTTTTTATTTTGCATAAGATAATTTTTATCCATTGTGAATGTTGCTCAAAAACTCAAACAATTTTGATAATCATAGGAGCTGTTACATATAGCAAATAAGCTCTAAAAATTACAAAATTTTATGCGAAGCCTCCCAACACAGTGATAATTATTGTGTAATTTTTTAGAAATTTTATATACACTGAATTTGCCACATTAATTCATATTAATTTACATTAATTTAATCGTTAATTCAATTCTGCAAAAGAACGTAGTGCGAAAGAAAAGATAGATGTTTGAGTATCGCTAATTTAATGATTAAATTAATATAGTAAATTTAGAGCATATAAATTTTTTTAAAAAAATTACACAATTACTACCACTGTGTCGGAAGATTTTGCATAAAATTTTATAATTTTTGGAGTTCGTTTGTTATATGTAATAGTTCCTACAAATATCAAAATTGTATAAATTTTTGAACAACATTCACAGTAGATAGAGTTACTAAAAAATTACACAATCAACTACGTTGTGTCGGGAGACTGCACATAAATTTTTGTAATTTTTTGAGATCATTTCCTATATTAAAACATTTAAACGAATATTAAGCAGAATAAAAAATAGCAGGTGATTAAGCTAACCAATTAGCGGCCTAATCACCTGTCGTCTTCTCATAGGGCGGCAGGCCCCTGTCGTTTGATCATAGGGCGGCAGGCGGCTTGTCGTCCGCTCGCGGGATAGCAAGGACCATGCGTCACCTCGCTGGCGTTGTCATCTATCCACCGAACAGTAAAAATGTTATTTCTGTCAATACGATTTACATACAACTATTTTTATAATTATGATTGTAAATAGTATTAAATCTGACAAAAATTCGTGTGGTAGGAGGTGTGCACATTAGGCACTCAAACAATCAAAAGGTTACGTGTGTGTGGTGACCATTCAAAATAAAATGTGCACGCGGCGATGATTCAAAACTGCCGAGAGGGTGCGCTTGGTGGGTGAAAATTTGGGGAGGGGGAGGGCATGATGTGTAAAGATGGATTAAAAGAGAGAAATGATATTTGCAAGGCGAGGCGAGCAAATGAGGCGATTTTATAGGTAGGAGGTACACTTGTCGCACATTCACAACTAGTTGAGACGGTGAGCGTGGTGAGGATTCAAAAGTGCGCAAATGCATGAGTTTGTTAGGTAAAGGAGGCATTTAGAATAACGTTAGTTTATGATTTATTTACTGTAATTGGTTTATTTTTTTTACTGTAATTGAGTTATCTTATTCGGTATAATTAAATTAAAAAAATAAAAATAAAAAATATGTTAGCTCATCAGAGACAATGCAAAGAAATACGAGAAAAAAAAGAAAAAAACAAAAAAAAAACTAGAAAAACCAGAAAAACGAAATTACTGAATAGTAAAAAAAGCTGAATTCAGAAGTAGAACCTGACTTTAAGCTAGAATGAGCACTACCAAAATTGAGGGCCATATGTATTGCGATACGTATCGGATTAAGATATGCAATACATCTCGGTATTGTATTGCTTTTTGATGCCGTATCTTAACAAGAATACTCAATTTTTTATATGTTGGATGCATATCTATCTCTATCCACTATTTTGCTCATTAGTTATTAGCATATGATATGATACATTGAGAAATGCTCTAATACATATTATTTTTTTATTTATAGTTTTCTTACATCAATTATGTACAAGTTTTATATAAATTAAATCATGTAAAATGTGACAATTTGTAAAAAAAAAAGAGAGAGAAACAAAACAAACTATAAGGAATGCAACAAAAAACTATACAAAAACCCTTATTGATTGTTTATGTATTGGCTCCCGACGACACTAAACAAATTAATTAATCCTTTATCACATTGTTGATATAAAAAAATCACAAAGTCAAAACTACCATAAAACACAAACAAAGCAACATCTAATAGATAAAAAAAATTGAGTGCTTATAAAAAAACACACGTGTAGCATCTAGCAAATTTCTGTGTATAATATATTGGAATTGAGCCATGGACCAAGGACCTCATATGAATATGCGACCATACCTTTCTTGGTTTGGTAGGGTGAGGCAACGGATCTCCCGATATTGGTAGACTGGATGGATGCGTAGAATAAACGTAGTGTGGTAGGAGACGCACGCGGTCATCCAGAAGTTTCGCTCGACGGCCATTCGCAACGACCAAAATGTTTGGTAGGTTATCTTTTAAAAACTATTTTTTATAGTACCTAATATATAAGTATCTTTTTATAAACTTCTTTAAAAACTATTGTTACTCATCAGCTAAAGCTAAAAGTTAACGACAAAAAATAATATAAACGCTCTATATTCTGGTTCATCCACTTTTGGTTTGTTAAGATAAAAGATACGTGTAGAATCTACGTAACTTGTTTGAAATGTGAATATAAGATGGGAGCATGGATGGGAACTTGTGGTCTGTGAGTACCTAGGCCAACGGGCTTGGCCAAGTCGGAAATTAGGGGGTGTTTAGAATAGCGATGGCTTTTGATTTTAGCTAAAAAAATACTGTAGTTAGCTGAAAAAATACTGTAGTTGAGTTGGTTTATTGAATATAATTAAATTTAAAAAATATAAAAATAAAAATAGCATGTTTATCTAGAGTGGACGATTTAAAGGAATACAAGGAAAAAACGATAAAAAATTTTTACTGTAGCGCGCATAGTACGCGCTATAGTAAAATGATCGTCCGTCGCCCAACGCTGCGATGGCAGAAGCCATATTGATCGGGGCCTAAACTAGAGCATGCAAATTTTCTTTTTTGCTTTTTTTTGGCGATGCACCCACTTTTGGTAAGTAAAAATAAGGACATGACAAGTATTTGGCTGGAAAGAGCCTTTTGTAAGATATTATCTACACCCTAGCTGGAAGGTTTAATTTTTGCAATTAAAGGTTTTTGAAAATTCCAATCGAAAACCTCGTTATCTAGTGATGGTGGCAAGCCAAGCAACGCGACGAGGTTGGAGCCAGTGGTATGAAGCAGTGGTGCGGCATCCATCGCTTTTTCCCTAAGCTACGGACATGCGCCAAATAGAGTTTCTCACCAGCATAGGCTATCCAGCTGAAGCTGGAAAAAGAAAACTAAAGATCTGTTTTTTTAGCTACGATTTATAATTTTTAGTTAAAATTTTTGAATTTTAGTTATTTGCGACAGAGATTACGGAGAGAGATACTCGCTTGCGATTTTGGATGGTACGGATGTTAGACTTTTAAACATGTACTATAATTAACTTGTAAACTTCATCTTAAAAAAATACTTCATTTAAAAGTTAAGTAATATAGTAAAAATTAAAAGCTATTTTGAGAAGCTGAAAAGAACATACCCTATATTTTAGTGGTCAAGATAAATATCTGCCGAATCTATCAGCAATCTAGCTTCCATCGGAAGCACTGTTAGAATTATATATTGTAAATTCTAGCCATGTCATTACGTGAGTTTGGCTGTTCTATAGATAATAGTCTTTGATGGTGCATCAATGAAACGCCAACTTAGGTTTCATTCATTTTGATTTGAGTTTTTAATTTATTTTTTATTATTTATAAATATTATCTTTTTCTAGTTTTTTGTTTTTTTGATCTTTTTTCCGTATTCGTTTGTATTATTTACGATAGGCTAATATGTTTTTTATTTTTATTTTTTAAAATTAATTATGCTAAATAAGGCACTATCAGTTACAATATAATTTTAACCAGTTACAGTACAATTTTAATAATAAGTCACTAAATTTTAATCTAACCGAATGGCCTACTAATTAAATTCATATGGTAAAAACGTCATAAAAAAACCATGCCATTACGCCACCGACATGAACGGCTCACCGTAGGAATACCAAACTATTCTTGGCCGCCCCAGCCAAAAGCCCCTGAACTTGCACAAATTTACGCCCAAAACCACCAAACCAACCTTGCAACTAAAAGCCCCAAAGCGTCATTTACCATGTAACCACCCTGCATCTTTCGTTCCTTCCCAAACCATGAACTACGGACGTACGTGCGTGACATTCTCTTACAAGAATTGTTCGCCCCAAGCTTCCTCCTCCTCCGCTTGCTTGGATCAGCATCTCCGGCGAGCGGCGCGATGGCGTACCGTGTGCTGGAGGTGACGCTGATCTCGGCCACGGACCTCAAGAAGGTGACGGTGTTCTCCAGGATGCGCGTGTACGCCGTGGCGTCCATCTCCGGCTGTGACCCCCGGATGCCAATGCACAGGACGCACGCCGACCGGGAGGGGGGCCGGCGGCCCGTGTGGCAAGCGCCTCTCCGGTTCCCCATCCCCGCCGGCGCCGACCCGCGCGGTCTCGCTCTACACGTGCTGCTCCGCGCCGAGCGCGCCTTCGGCGACCGCGACGTCGGCGAGGTGTTCGTGCCGGTGCAGGACCTCGTCGCCGCGGCGCCCGACGACGGCGAGCACAGGCACCTCAGCTACCAGGTGCGCCGGCCGGTGAGCGGCCGGAAACGCGGCGTGCTCCACATATCGTACAGGCTCTCCGACGCGCCCGCGCCCGCGCCGGACGCGGCCGCCGCCGGGCCATACGGGCAGTACATGCAGGACGCGGCGAAGCGGCCGCCGAAGGGCGTGGACGTGGTGACCGCGTACCCGCCATACGGCCCCTCTTACACCGGCACGTACGCGCACTACCACCCGTACGGGTACGGCGCTGTCGGGCCGTCGTACGGCTACGGTGACGCTCAGCACGTGCCGCCGTACGGGTACGGCCCGCCGTCGGCCGCGCCGGCGAGGCACGGCGGAGGGATGGGTGCGGGGCTGGGGCTGGGCCTCCTCGGCGGCGCGGTCGGCGGGATGATGCTCGGCGACATGCTCGCGGACGCGGAGGTGGACGCGGCCTACGACGCCGGCTTCACCGACGGCATAGGGTTCTAGCCTATGCCTCATGATCTTGCATGGTTCACCGATTGCAAATTTGCAACGCACGAACTCAACTGATCCGGTGATGTCAGATGACAAGTCATGTGTGTCAGTGTGTGCATCAAAATGCACTGCACTGTTCAAATTTGTGGTGAACGTGTGCTTCGTCATAATCTGTGACAGGTTTTGATTCTGAATTGAGATGACATCTTCAATTTGCGGCGTCCGAGCCATGTCAGTTTTGCTTCCCCTGATGCTTGAGCAGCAAAGTTTTTGTTCAACGATGACGACGCGCGCGGAGCTGGAGGAACGTCGCGCCGCGGCAGTTCTGGGTGCTCGCCGGCAGGTGAGTATCGCCGGGCGGCGCGGGTGCGGCGCGGGTGAAGTGACACGTATACACATGGGAGTTCATCGAGTTTCCCGAGCATTGGTGCAGTGACACGTATACATGGTATGCTAGCTCAATGCGTTGCCTCTTTGGTTGTCGCCAAAGTTTTGCAAGAAAATGATTCAAAGTTGATCAAAAAATCAAGAAGGTGTCAAGATAACAAGTGAGTAATTTTTTTGTTAAGATGGTACTAAAATTTTTTGTTAACAAGTGAGTAATTTTTTGTTAAGATGGTGATGTTAGTAAGGGTATCCAAACTTGATCTCATTTTACTTCATATTATAAACATTACTCTTTTCTTTCTTCTTTTGTGCCTAAACATATAGATGAACCGCTTGTCGATCTAGATTGGATGGATGCCATGTACAAAGAAATAAACAACTTCACTCTAAATAATATTTGGACATCAGTAAAAAGACCCAAGGAACATATTGTGATTGGTATAAAATGGATCTTTAAGATTAAGCAAGATAAGAGTGGGATTGTGATAAGGAATAAGGTGAGATTGGTCCCCTAAGGCTATACTCAAGTCGAATGTTTGGATTTTGATAAAACTTTTGCTCCCGTTATGCAACCATCTAGTTTTGAGGATCATTAGAATGCAAATCATGTGCATAAACTTTCTAAAGTGCTCTATGGTCTCAAATATGCTCCTAGAGAGTAGTATGAGCAATTTAGATATTTGCTACTCTCAAAAGAATTCAAAATCAAGAAGGTTGACACTACTCTATTTATAAAAACTATTGATGATGATTGCTTTGTTTATCAAATTTATGTTGATGATATCATTTTTAGGTCTACTAACCAAGATTTTTTCAAAGAATTTAGTGAGACAATGTCTAGTGAGTTTGAGATATCTTAGACTTCAAGTCAAGCAACTCAAAGATGAAACATTTGTGAGCCAAACCAAGTATGTGAAGGATTTACTCAAAATATTTGACATAGAAGATGCAAAATCTATCAAGACTCACATGGCTACCAACGGTCACCTCAACCTTAAGGAGGGAGGTAACCTGTTGATTTAAAATTTTATCGATCTATGATTGGTAGTTTATTTTATCTTATTGTATTTAGGTCCGATATTATATTTAGTATTTGCATGTGTACGCATTTTTAAGCATCTCCCAAAGAGTGCCATTTAGTGGTTAATAAGATAATTATTAGATATTTAAAGCATTCCGCTAGCATTGGCATGTTGTATTGTAAAGACGCTAAATTTGATTTGATTGCATATTCCGATTTTATTTATGCGGGCTATGAAGTAGATAGAAAAAGAACCTCTGTTACTTGTCAACTACCAGGTAGATCACTAGTTTTGTGGTCCTCTAAGAAATAAAATTCCATTGTTCTATCCACTATTAAAGTGGAATATGTCTCCGTGTGTAGTTATTGTGCTCAATTATTATGGATGAGATAAACATTAATGGGCTATGGAATTAAATTCAAAAGTATGCCTTTTTTGTGTGATAATGATAATGATGTCAAGATTGCTAATAACCTGGTCAACATTCAAGAACTAAGCACAGACATCCGTGAAAATTTACTAAGAGATTATGTGAGCAAGGTTGACATTGTTATTAGCCTCATAAGGACCAATAACCAATTAGCAAATATCTGAACCAAACCACTAGATAAAGGCCACTTTTGCAACGAAAGTCGACAACGGAAGTCAAATCGCCGCTGCTATCGACATGAAAGTCGGCAATGGAAGCGCTGCTGAGCAGGATTTTGCCCACTATCGAAGAGAAAATCGCAAGTGGAAGAAAGAAGATAGGGAGGTGAAGGAGCTTGTTCCAATAGCCTTGAGGAAGGAGGAGGAGCGTGGCGGCGCTGCCAAACGGCCGCCGCACAACTCACTCGAGCGTTCATGGGGATCCCTCCACGTCTCACTATAGGTTGCACAGCAACCTTATACTTGATCCTCCTCTGTTTCTATGACACAAGAGGCCCACCAATTCCCTTTTCTCAATTTCGAATTTCTTTTTAGTGAAACAAAATCAGGAAATTCTACAAGGTGCCAATGTAAGTAGTTTTGTAAAGCGTCCTAGAAGTGTCTCCCCATAAAACATATCAAAGACCAAAAAGACGTGTTTGTAGTGAAAAAGACTCAAAAAATGAGATGATTTATGAGCCATCTGTGATAAAATACAACACAGACAGTTTATAACTAGAACCATCTGTGATACTCACACATCACAGACGGCTTAAAAAAACCGTCTGTGATGGGCAACTATCACAGACGGTTCAAACAAAAAATCATTTGTGATACCCACATATCACAGATAGTTCTAGCTACCAACTGTCTATGATTGGTAAGTATCATAGACAGTTGGTAGATAGAATCATCTATGATGTGTGAATATCATAGATGGTTGATAGATAGAACCATTTGTGATGTGTGAGTATCACAAATAATTTTTGGTTCGAGCCGTCTATGATAGTCCTTCACAGACGGTTTATTGTATTCTATAACTTTTTTTTTCTATTTTTCGGTTAACCTCAAAAAATGTTAGTTATGCACTTTGAAAATAAGTAAATACAACAGTAAACACATCAGCAAATTTCATTTTTATTAAGATTAGAATCCACTATTACAACATCATAAGATCACAAGATATGATAAAAATATAGAAGAAGCAGAGATCCTAGCAGACAATGAAAGTTCAACCGCGCCGACGAGGCCTCTATAACTAGGCCCTCTCACCCCTGATGCAGCGTACGGGCTGGATATCCTTGACGTTCACTGTCACAAGCGCTAACTAGTGCACCGTCTTGGTAGCCAGCTGCTTTTCGCGGTGTTTTGCTGCCTATAGACTTGCATGTCGTCTACTGCATGAGGGCCACCGAGGTCGGGGTCGAGGAGAAGGATGGTGAGAAGGTTGAAGAGATTTTCAGTGCGTGCAGTAGGTAGGGGGTGGGTTCGGTAAGTTATTATAGGGGAGGGAGAGGCGGAAGTTGAAAAATTTTTGACGTGGGGTTGAAGAGGTGGAGCTACGATCTACGAGGTAGGGGTTGGTGGGTTTCTATTAGTTAGGATTGGGTTGGGAAAGATTGACGGGCCCAGTAGTCAAGGACCAAATTATCATAGACAATTTGAATCATAAACCGTTTATAAAACATAATTATCATAAATGGTTTAAACCATAAACTATCTGTGAAACATAATTATCACAAACATTTTGAACCACAAACCATCTGTGATACATAAACAACTATATATATATCAATGCAATATAAATAGCTAGTCTCAAAATATGATATAACAAAGTTCTATATGGCTTATAAATACTCGTTTGAAAAGTTTCGACGAGATCTACAACTTTGTAGTTGAGGTGAACCCCAAATTCTGAAGAGAAGATAAATTATTTTGGCAAAAACAGAAACCCAAAACTTGCGACACAAATTCAAGGCCAATGATGGTCGATTTTGAGAGTCTTAGAGGGCGACTGGTGCAGGCGGGTCAATTTTTTTGGACTAAGGTAGTCATTAGCTTTCCAACGAGTACAAAAACGTCGAAAATAAACACTGTACGCAAATGTTATGCCCGTATGTCTCAGAATGGAATACTACTCAGACTCAGGTGGGAGATTATGAAATTTTAGTGGATTACGAAGCGAGAAACATATCACAGACGGTTTTTAATATAAATCGTATACGATAACTTGGGAAGATGCTTCTTTTATTCAAATGACTTTTCCAGATTTTTAAACCTTGAAGACAAGGTTCTATTAAGGAGATGGTATTATTAGGCTATTATAAAGTATTAGAGCTTTATTGTTTTCTGAAATTTTTGAAACCAATGAAACCGGCAGAGAAGACAACATTTCAGCGACTTCACTCAACCGGCTCCAATAGCATGGATTTCATTTGTGACTGTGCCAGTAGGATTGAACCAGTCTGAACTCGCTCTCCGACAAGTCCGAACTTGTTTTCGAGAAACATATTACAGACGGGTTTTAATACAAAACGTCTATGATAATTTTATTATCACAAACAGTTTGTAATACAAACCATCTGTGAAGTATTACAGACGGTCATTAGTATAAACCGTCTGTGATATCTACTATTACCATAGATAGTTTATATCAATAACCGTCTGTGATGTATTAATAATCGTCTGTGATACATCACAGACGGTTATTAATAATAACTTTCTATAATGTTTTGCATTATCACAGACGGTTCGTATAAATAACCGTCTGTGAAAATACCACAGACGGTTATGCATTTGAACCATCTGTAATAATTACATCACAGACGGTTCATAGGAACCGTCTGTAATGTAAGTGTCTAGTATAGTCTCTTTTGTAGTAGTTGTTGTAGTGTAGTATAATAGCTATATAACATGTTCTTTTGAATTATGATTTATAACTTTAATTGCAGTTTGTTAGTATAATGAATAGTGATTGTGAAAAGAAATCAAAAACCATTAGCAGCAAAAAAACGTGTCTACAATAGGTGGGCGACGAACTAATTTCTTTTGGCATGCAAAAAAAACGTGGCACCAAACCAAATACTAGCCGGATGTTATGGCACCAAACCAAACATGCTACAAAACTCCCACTTGATTACAATCTGAAGTGGTAAATTCCCAAACTTCTAGCAGTAAGTATTATTATTATTATTATTATTATTATTATTATTATTATTATTCTTGTGAAAAATACAAGCTAGTGAAAACATTGGGCACCGGTGCACAAAACATGGACCGATAGAACACAAGACAGCACAAATCGAGCAACTCATGCTCGTGAGAGCGCCAAATCAACCGGAGACGGGTGACCGTGCATGCACTGGGGGCGGCCGGCGGCCCGCCGGCGTTGTTGTCGATCGATCATTGCTCTTCTCCCTTGGACAGCCCAAGGTCCAGCGGCATGAACTCCGCCACCTTCCTGGCCGCCGGCCTCGCGGCGAGCTCCTCCCACCACGCCATGACGCGCGGGCACGCCTCCACCAGCGAGGCGCACTCGGTGGCCATGAGGTAGTGCATGAACGGGAA
This sequence comes from Melocanna baccifera, assembly GCA_036346265.1. Classification (NCBI taxonomy): domain Eukaryota; kingdom Viridiplantae; phylum Streptophyta; class Magnoliopsida; order Poales; family Poaceae; genus Melocanna; species Melocanna baccifera. The sequence goes on from CM070689.1 coordinate 25,789,188, forward strand.
GTGGCTCAGGTCGGCGAGGCTGACGAAATCTCCGGCCAGGTACCTGTGACTCGCCAGCCGCGCCTCGTATACCTCGAGCACCTTCCTCAGCTTCTCGGCGTTCTCGTCGACGACCGCCTGGTCGCGCGCGCCGCCGAGCAGCGGGTTGGCGATGCACTGCAGCAAGATGGCGACCACCGGCGGGTGGTGCTGGTGCGCCTCCACCTCCAGCCACACGTCCACCATCGCCGCCTCCTCCAGCTTGCCGCCTCCTCCTAGGAGCTCCGGCTTGTACTTGCGAAGAACATGCCTCGCGATCGCGCGTGATTCTGAGAAATTTATACATAGCTCGTAATTATTTTTCGTGGACGATTAATTTGCTGAATTAGCCACCAAATTCAGATAAAAAAATTTTCGTTTTTTATTTTTTTAAAAAATTTACTTATACTTTTTTTTCGTTTTTTTTTCGGTTTTTTTACATTTAATTATACCTAATAAACCAACTCAGCTACAGTATTTTTTCAACCAGTTACAATATTTTTTCAGCAAAAACCAAAAATCATCGCTATTCCGATCACCCCTCACTCACCGAAGAGCGTTTGGTCCCCATCCTCGAGAACCGGCACCTGCCCGAACGGCTGCAAGTACAAGTGTACGTGGTTAGGTTCCTTGGAGTGCCCATATATGGGGGGAAAAAATTGATGGTTGGGAGTTGGGAGAGGCTGCATCGATCGATCGGTCATGGCACGTACGTTTCTGGCGAGGTGCTCCGGCTGGCGATGGTCGCCGGCGTCTGGGCTCATGGGGACGATCTCGTAGTCGACGCCGGCCTCCTGCAGGCACAGCAGCGCGCGCCCCACGAACGGCGACACCGCCCACCCGTACACCTTCACCGCCGGCGCCATGGCCGCCACCGCCGGAGATCGGAGATGCCTGCGTTGACTGGTGTTTATTTGCTGCTGCCTTCCTTAGAGGTGCGCTAGTGCTAGTATTGTCTGCTGCGCGCGCGCTTGTTGGCCTTATATACAGCACAGCTTCGTCCATAGAGTTAGTATGAGGCCTCTACGTCTGGGCTTAGTCGCAAAGTTAGTGAGTTTAGTCAATAGAGTTTAGTGCGCATGTGGTCATTGCTTGCGTCGTAGGTGACTGTTGAGATTGACTGGCCGTTGCATTGATTGCCGTGATGCCATCTTCTTACCGTACTAGCCTGTACTCTTTTTTTGTCTTTGGTCTATGTTTTTTAATTGTGATTTATGATTTTTGATCTCTTTGTGAGAAAAAATATAAAATAATAAAAATTTATGTGTGATTTTTGCTGATATAAATAAATTAATTGTAGTGTTTACTACAATCAACTTGTAAACCCTGTCTTGAAAAGACACTCTGTTTGAAAGCTAATTACTGAAAAAAAGATAAAAAAGATATAGCAAAAACATAGAAGAAGTAGAGATCCTAGCAGACAGTGAAAGTTCAACCGCGCCGATGAGGCCTCTATGTCTGGGCCCTCTCGCCCCTGATGCAGCGTACGAGCTGGATGTCCTTGACGTCCACTGTCGCAGGCGCTGACTAGTGCTTCGTCTTGGTAGCCAGCTGCTTTCGCAGTGTCTTGCTGCCGATAGACTTGCGTGCCGTCTACTGCGTAAGGGCCATCGGGATCGGGGTTGAGGAGGAGGATGGTAAGGCTGAAGAGATTTTGAGTGCATGCAGTAGGTAGGGGTGGATTCGGGTGAGTATTTATAGGGGAGGGAGAGACGGGAGTTGGAAAAATTTTGGCGTGGGGTTGGAGAGGTGGAGCTACGATCTGTGAGGTAGGGGTTGGTGGGTTTCTATTAGTTGGGATTGAGTTGGGGAGGATTGACGGGCACAATGGTCAGGGACTAAATTATCACAGACAATTTGAATCATAAATCGTCTATAAAACATAATTATCATAGATGGTTTAAACCATAAACTATCTGTGAAATATAATTATCACAGATATTTTGAACCACAAACCACCTGTAATACATAAACATATATATATATATATATATATATATATATATATATATATATATATCAATGCAATATAAAGAGTTAGTCTCAGAATATGAAATAGCAAAATTCTATATGGCTTATGGCTTATATATACTCGTTTGAAAAGTTTCGACGAGATCTACAACTTTGCAGTTGAGGTGAACCGCAAATTCTGAAGAGAAGATATTTTTTGGCAAAAACAGAAACCAAAACTTGCGACAGAAATTCAAGGCCAAAGATGGCCGATTTTGGAGGTCCTAGAGGGCGACTGGCACATGTGGGTCATTTTTTTGAACCGGGGTACTCATAGCATTCAAACGAGTACAAAAACATCGAAAACGGACATCGTATGCAAAAGTTATGCCTGTATGTCTCAGAACGGAATGCGACTCGGACTCAGGTAGAAGATTATGAAATTTTAGGGAATTACGAGGCGGGAAACATATCACAGACGGTTTTTAATATAAACCGTCTGTGATAACTTGGGAAGATGCTTCTTTTATTCAAAGGACTTTTCCAAATTTTAAATCTTGAGGACATGGTTCTATTAAGGAGATGGTATTATCAGGCTATTGTAAGTATTGGAGCTTTGCTGTTTTCTGAAGTTTTTGAAGCTAATGAAACCAACAGAGAAGACAACATTTTAGCGACTTCACTCAACTGGCTCCAATAGCCTGGATTTCATTTGTGACTGCGCCAGTAGGATTGAACCAGTCCGAACTCGCTCTCGGACAAGTCCGAACTTGTTTTCGAGAAACATATTACAGACGGTTTTTAATACAAACCGTCTATAATAACTTCATTTTCACAGATCAAACCATCTGTGAAGTATCACAGACGGTTATAGTACGAACTGTTTGTGATGTCTACCATTATCATAGACAGTTTGTATCAATAACCGTTTTGTGATACATCACAGACGATTATTAATAATAACCGTTTATGATGTTTTGCATTATCACAGACGGTTCGTGTAAATAACCGTCTGTAAAAATACCACAGACGGTTATTTATTTGAACTGTCTGTGATAATTACATCACAGACGGTTTGTGAGAACCGTCTGTAATGTAAGCGTCTAGTATAGTCTCTTTTGTAGTTGTGGTTGTATTGTAATACAATAGCTATATAGCATGTTTTTTTGGATTATGATTTATGACTTTTGATTATAGTTTATTAGTCTAATAAATAGTGATTGTGAGGAGAAATAAACAACCATTAAAAGTAAAAAAAAGGTGTCTACAATAGATGGGCGACGAACTATTTTCTTTTGGCATGCAAAAAAAAAAAAACGTGGCAGCAAACCAAACACAAGCCGGATGTTATGGCACTAAACCAAACATGCTACAAAACTCCCACTTGATTACAATCTGAAGCAGTAAATTCCCAAACTTCTAGCAGTAAGTATTATTATTATTATTATTATTATTGTGAAAAATACAAGCAGTGAAAACATTGGGCACCGGTGCACAAAACATATACCGATAGAACACAAGACAGCACAAATCGAGCAACTCATGCTCATGGGAGCGCCAAATCAACCGGAGACGTGTGACCGTGCATGCACTGGGGGCGGCCGGCGGCCAGCCGGCGTTGTTGTCGATCGATCATTGCTCTTCTCCCTTGGACAGCCCAAGGTCCAGCGGCATGAACTCCGCTACCTTCCTGGCCGCCGGCCTCGCGGCGAGCTCCTCCCACCACGCCATGACGCGCGGGCACGACTCCACAAGCGAGGCGCACTCGGTGGCCATGAGGTAGCGCATGACCGGGAAGTGGCTCAGGTCGGCGAGGCTGACGAAATCTCCGGCCAGGTACCTGTGACTCGCCAGCCGCGCCTCGTATACCTCGAGCACCTTCCTCAGCTTCTCGGCGTTCTCGTCGACGACCGCCTGGTCGCGCGCGCCGCCGAGCAGCGGGTTGACGATGCACTGCACGAAGATGGCGACCGCCGGCGGGTGGTGCTGGTGCGCCTCCACCTCCAGCCACACGTCCACCATCGCCGCCTCCTCCAGCTTGCCGCCTCCTCCTAGGAGCTCCGGCTTGTACTTGCGAAGAACATGCCTCGCGATCGCGCGTGATTCTGAGAAATTTATACATAGCTCGTAATTATTTTTCGTGGACGATTAATTTGCTGAATTAGCCACCAAATTCAGATAAAAAAATTTAATACATACCAAATTTCGCGGATTAAAGGAACGGAGGCAGTATATAGGAAATTAATTTCGTGGACGACTAACTAAATTTAGATAAAACCACTAAGTTATTAAGTGATTATCTAAATTTTGATCGGTTGACTCACTCACCGAAGAGCGTTAGGTCCCCGTCCTCGAGAACCGGCACCTTCCCGAAAGGCTGCAATTGTACATGGTTAGGTTCCTCGGAGTGCCCATATATGGGGGGAAAAAATTGATGGTTGGGAGTTGGGAGGAGGCTGTATCGATCGATCGGTCATGGCACGTACGTTTCTGGCGAGGTGCTCCGGCTGGCGATGGTCGCCGGCGTCGCGGCTCATGGGGACGAGCTCGTAGTCGACGCCGGCCTCCTCCAGGCACAGCAGCGCGCGCGCCACGAACGGCGACACCGCCCACCCGTACACCTTCACCGCCGGCGCCATGGCCGCCACCGCCGGAGATCGGAGATGCCTGCGTTGACTGGTGTTTATTTGCTGCTGCCTTCCTTAGAGGTGCGCTAGTGCTAGTATTGTCTGCTGCGCGCGCGCTTGTTGGCTTATATGCAGTATTGCTTGCGTATAAAGTTGATGGAGTCGCAAAGTTAGCATGAGTCAGTCAATAGAGTTTAGTGTGCATGTCGTCATTGCTTGCGTCCGTAGGTGGCTGCTAAGATTGACTATTTGACGCATTGATTGCCGTGAGGCCATCTTTGCACCGTAGTGCAAGTCGTTGCACCGTAGTACAAGTAGCAGCTAGCCTGTACTCTTTTTTTGTCTTTGATTTATATTTTTTAGTTGTGATTTATGATTTATGATCTGCTCGTGAGGAAAAATATAAAGTAACAGAAATTTATGTATGATTTTGATTGATATAAATAAAATTGTTATAGTGTGTGCTATAGTCAACTTGTAAACCTTGTCTTAAAAAGATATTATGTTTGAAAACTAATTATTGTAAAAAAGTAAAAAAAACAGATTTTAGAAACTGAAAAGAAGATATCCTATATGAGTTTTTTTAGTTACAATTTATGAATTATGGCTACAGTTTATGGTTTTTTGCCTTAGTATAAACGTTTGTATGAACAAACCGAATGTCGATAAGCCGTTTCAAAAAGATTATCTCGATAAACCGTTTCAAAACGACCGTGGAGAAACCGTCTCATTTTGTTTGTTTGAAAGAAATTATAAGCAGAAAAGTACATTTCCATGTATTGCAATCGTTTCACAATATAAATTCAAAGCTCACTATACAAAAAAGACGCTAGATATAAGAAAAAAAATAACACCATTAGACTATACGTATCTCTATTAATGCACCTTTTTAACGTTGAAGAAGGGATATATTAATGGAATGGACTTATAATGTAAGACAACACTTCTCAAAAACGTATATTGCGCATGGAGTATGCCATAGTTGACCATGATCTCATGACATCCTCCCAGTGTTTGTCCTGGTTAAGTGCTCATCCAACGCTTCCCTAGTTGGTCAAGAGACAGCTGGTCAGCAATTTCCCTGCTGGGGCACCGCTAGCATACGCACTGTGCAATATCAATTTTTTTTATTTTTGTCGTGAACTGTGCGTGCATCTGCATAAGATTTACCGCAAAGTTCTTTAATCGTCTTCGCCGGCGATAGACTACATGCCGGTGAGTTCATCAATTTCTCATATCACGGACCATTTCAACCTGGCCAATTCTGCCTGCTGAAACTTTCGAGGAATATCAGGAGTACCATCCAAACTAACATCTTCCTCCATCTAATATTTTGTAGCTAGCAATACATCTTTGAAAGATAATAAACTGGGCAGCATAACGATAAGATCCATGGATGAAGTGACCAAATCTACACAACGCCACTGTCACAAGGCATTGCAAGCAGGACCAATAGTTCAATATCTTATATATAATTGCAAGATACAAGCCGGCACTCGACAGTTATGAAAAGAAACGCAAAGACATGAGACATATCCAATGCTATCAGTGTATAGATCCTAGTTATGAAATTACGGAGCAAGCACCAAGCGAACCGAGTGGTGAACACTGAACGATGTTTTAAAATCCCTAATGAAGTGTGGAATTCACCTTCTTGGATTTAAGACAGAAACTGGCAGGCAAGCCCTCTTCAAAGATCAGCCCTCCCAGGGTATCTCGGGAATGGGATGACATCTCTGATGTTCTCGAGACCAGTGGCGAAAAGGATCATTCTCTCGAAACCCAGGCCAAATCCACTGTGCTTGACAGATCCAAAGCGCCGGAGGTCCAAGTACCACTCATATGGCTCCAAAGGCAATCCAGCGTCTAGAATCCTGTAGAATAATATGTTAAATTGTCAGCTCGCTGCAGTCCAACAATTCGTGAATCCACATGAGAAAATAATCATAATCCATGTTTCAATGATGCAAATACTGCTCATGTTGTTGAGTATGTCAATCCACATGAGAAAATAAGAAATACCCAAGCTGTCCAATACTTGTTTCAAACAGCATCCAACATACATTAATAAAATTAAGTTATATTTGCCATGAGCAAAGCTAACACCTTAAGTAGATAGTATGCAACTATCCAAAGCGCCGACAACAAAAAGGGTGTTGGCTATGGGGTTTCTAATTTATATAAAAAAAACTAGCAAGCAAAATAAATGATCAAAATGATCGACACAAATGCATATAACAGATCCTCACTCAACAATCAGAAGTGCAAAAATCATCCAAGTAGCAACAAGAATTAAAACACATAATAATTGAGTCAAAAGTTGGGCACCGATACCGTTGTTTAAGAATATCAAGGCGCTCCTCCCTTTGGCTTCCACCGATTAATTCACCAACCTAGGAAACATGATAACAAGAAAATAAGTGATCACAACTAAGCATTTAGGCATAAATCATCAATTCAATAGAGGTAGAACCTACTCGGCACAATACCCACTTTCTTGCTGAAGGAACAATACAAAAGCAGAGAAAAGAAAAAAACATGAAGTGTGGACTGTGGAATAAACATCACCGCAAGACAATGGCTTCACAAATAATCTAAAAACGACTGGATATCATGGTTTAATAGATTATGTACCTTGGGAACAAGAACATCCATAGCAGCCACAGTCTTCTGGTCATCATTGAGTCTCATATAAAATGCCTTTATTCCTTTTGGGTAGTTATAAACAATAACTGGCTTCTTAAATATCACCTCAGTCAAATACCTTTATATTGCAAGGAATAATTACGAATCTAAACAAGGTAAAATAGATGATACAAAAATAGCAAATAACAATTCTAATTTTCATACCTTTCATGCTCAGACGCCAAATCAATTCCCCATTCAACCTTGTTCTCGAACTTCTTATCTGTATTTTCCAAGATCTCCACAGCCTTTGTATATGAAATGCGTTCAAAAGGTGTCGAGGAAACAAGCTCCAGACGCTCAATTGCAGCCTTATCATAATTTTTGACCATGAATTCCATGTCTTCTCGGCAATGCTTAAGTAACCACTTGCAAAGGTATTGTACATAGCTTTCTGCACAATTCATATCATCCTATGGCACGGTACAACACAAGTCCAACATTAGTAATGTTCACACAAAATCTCGCGTAATCTAGATAAATAAGCCAAGCCAGAAAAAAAACTTAATTAATTAAAGAGGAGCTCACCTGCAAGTTTGCAAATGCAATTTCTGGTTCAACCATCCAAAACTCTGCCAAATGTCTTGATGTATGTGAGTTCTCTGCCCGGAATGTCGGTCCAAAGGTATACACACTACTGAGAGCACAAGCATAAGTCTCGACCTGAAGCTGGCCTGAAACGGTCAGAAAAGCTTGACGCTTGAAAAAGTCATTTTCGAAAGCAATTGTTCCATCATCCTTGTGTGGAATTCCAGGTTTCAACTTAGAACTCTCTTCCAGCCTTGAAACATTCTCTTTCGCCTTTGTAAGCTCCAAAACAGCAGCGCTTATCTCTTGCTTACTAGCTTTTGCTGCTTTGAGTTGTGTGACTGCATCTCCTTTCTCTTTCACAACAAGTTTAGCGGCCTCAATATCAGCTTCAGATGGTGCTGGATTCTCTTTAAGCTCCTTCTCCACCTTTTCAGCCTGACTGAATAAGGTTGTGACTTGAAACATCTCACCGGCACCCTCACAATCACTCGTGGTTATTATGGGTGTATGGACATACAAAAAACCATTTTCATCGAAAAAACTGTGTGTTGCACAGGACAGCTGATGCCTTATCCTAGCAACCGCGCCTATCTGCAAAAGATTAGGTCAAAACTGTCATGCTATTTCTTATTAAGAACGACATGGAAAAACAGAAATAACATACCACAAAATAACAAATTACCAAAAAGAAACCAAATTTCCATAACTGCGAAATCTAGCCTTGGTATCCCAAAAACATCTCAATAGTCAATACATATTGCACAAACAAGTAAATCCGATACCAAACTAACAAGTGTTTCAGTGTTTCACTAACTCTGTTTCCCTTTCCCATTGCAAGATCACAAAAGAGTATGAACTCCATAGTCCCAAATCCCAATACTAAGATACTTCAAAAACTGCAAAATCAAGCATAACAGCCTCCATCTGTAGGATCATGCCACATCCAAGCAAATCCAGCATCAATCTGCTCCTGGAGTAACTTAACTTGCATTCTGGTTCTCATCAAGAGAGTAGAATCAAAATAACATAACAAAAAATTGTTTCACGAACCTCTAATATGTAAGATGATATGTCAAGTAACCAAGCCTATGACACACTAGTACGCTACAAACTCCATAGCATTAACTAACGCAAAATCTCACCAGAGAATTGCAAATTTGCACAATAAGACTGAAACCATTTGCTTAATGATTAAGTAGACGTGCCCTATCGGATCAAAGAAAGATAAACATCATCCGATTATCAAAGGAGAAAGATACAAAGACACCACCTATGGTTCACTAATTCAAAAATGGGGTGTACCTCACAAGCCCCCATAAATATTGTCCATAAATAACAATCTCTTTGTAATTATAAACTTTTTTCCATGTGGTGCGAATACAAAGCTATAATTTAAGTAAAATGTGCTTCTGCTGAACTCTTATTGTTTAGCTAACAAGTTTTTTTCATGATCTCTTCTCTGCCTTCCTTTAATGAAAGGAAAAAAATGACTGAAAATTCCTTGCTGTTTTATCCAGTTTTCTTCACAAAGCATCGGTAACAGTGATTGCTAATTTAAGATAGCCTCAATTTTGATTTTTTTTAAGCGCACCTATCTGACCTTGCTTAGGCAAAATGTCGTGGCTGCTGTACAAAGAGTTAAGCACACAATATCTTTATGAAGAATATACAGTCGCAGCTAGGGTGACTAGAAGCGAGCAAACATTACATCCTCCCGTCACAACACATGAAGTTGCAGCCATCCCAGTTTCATATGAATCACTGGACATTCTCACGACACGAGTTTACAACTCATGACGTCCTAAATTAAAGCATTAAAGAAAGGAAAAGAACATTATACCGTGTTGGTGCGCGCGCGGAGGTGGACGAAGTCCCTGAGGTTCTCAAGCGTGAGTTTGGTCTTGGGCAGCGGGTAGGCGGCGGCGTCCACCTCCCCGACCTCGATCACCCTCTCCACGCGGAGCTCGATGCGCTGCTTGGCGCCCTCGGGGGGCTTCTTGAGCTCGCCCTCGACGAGCACGGAAGTGCCCGTGGGAGTGAGTAGCGGGAGCGGGTGGACGGCGGCGTCGACCATGACCTGGAGGTTGCCTGGGCAGGATCCGTCGTTGACCTCGAGGAAGGCGAAGGCGCCGCGGCCCTGCTCGCGGCCGGTCTTGACCCAGCCGCCGACGACCACGCGCTGGCCGGCGAGGGCGTCTCCGGCCGCCAGGATGGCGCGGATGCGGGTGCGGGAGATAGAGGGCTCGAGGTCGGCAGGGGAGGAGATGGAGGCGGCGGCCAGCTCGGCCGTCGGCGGCGCGGCCGCGTCGGCCATGGCGGGTTCAAGGTTGGGAGGTGGCGGCGCAAGGCGGAGGCCTGGAGGAGGAGGGGATTAGGGTTTTTGGTGGTGCGCGTCTGTCTACGTGGCTGCAGCGACCAAGGATGAGGCTGAGGAACGAGGATCCCAGTTCCACAGCCGTCGGATCTAGATTTTAAAGGGCTAGTAGTTGCACCGTTTGGAAATTAAGAAATCCCCAATGTTTACTTAGAAATCCAACCGTTTCGTATGAGAATTCCGTGTTCGAAAAAGATTTGTACTGCAGCCAATCATCCAAAGCATAATAATGTGGTTTCAAACCAAACAGCAAAGTTCGAGACTAACAAGAGCTTTCTTTATAGGTGTCTGGGAAAAAACCTCGAGATTTCCCTTTTTTGGGCCTTATATAGCTTCTACTGTCTTTTTACAACTTCACCTTTAGTAACAGGTGTTGCTCTAGAGCACACATGTCCCTTACACATTTACAAGGGCCTCGTGGGCTCGTAGTACCCCTGTCGTGTCTACAATACCACGCGCCACACACGTTTCACCGGCCCGCTGGGCCGTGTGGGCCGAACGGGCCAGGTGGAGGCCAACCCTTCAACACATAATATTAGGTATGTTCTTTTCGGCTGTGACTTATATCTTTTTGTCCTATCACGAGCACGTGAGTGAACATAATGAATATCGATAAATCAGTAAACCGTTTGAAAAAACTATCTCGATAAATCGCTTAAAAAAACGACGAAAAAACCGTCTTACTTATTCGTTCGGAAGAAATCATAAGCTATAAATTGAAAAGGGCATATCCATTTACGTTATATTTGTATTAAGCTAAAACTATATTGGTCAATCTCAACGGTTCAACTTTTGGGGTTATAGATGATCTAGCTGTTTTTGTTATATTTGGTTTTATCTTTGGTTGAGTCAGGCATTTTGGACACAAGATGATTGTACTGTCCTGTTTTGCTTTTAACGAGATCAATAGTGGTTGCTTTCACTGTCATTACTAAAACCAAATTCAACATTCATAAAATACTACACGTGATCAGCTCCCCTTCCCTGGAAAATATAAATGGACAAAAAGAATACATGTGTGCGTTGTTTGAAAGTGTTATATTAGATGATAAGGTGTGAACTTGTTGTTTTAGGGTCTTTTTGGAATGTAAAAATCTAAAAATACAATAATAAAAAAAACATAGAAATTTGGTGGCATATCCAGTTGAATCCTTTAGAGTTTCACAACATAGGAGTTGTTCAATTACGTTGTTTGAATGGTTCACAGGAAAAGAGCACATGATTTTGAAGTGAAATACAAAGTGAAAATTCGATAGGGTTGGACTTCGTGTTAGATTTCCTCTAAAAAAAAGTCCTATGTATTGAGCCATTCCATAGCAATTTTAGGAGCTCATTCCTCCATTCCAAAAGACCTCATGTTAGATTTCTCCCAAATTCCTTCGTCTTTTCTTGGTTCCATAGAGGCCCTTAATAGTTTTTTCCCCCAAATAGTAACCTCATTTTATGCAATCCTATTGGATAAGCCTAAATTATTAGATTGTCCAATATAACGACATCAGAATAATACCATGTCTCTTCCTCTAATTAAATGCCAAAGACTAGCAAATGAATCTATTACATGGCTGGGGAGTAGGAATTCAGAAATAACGCACGCGAGAAAAGAGAGAAGAAACTTTCCAAACCCACACAGGTAGGCCACAGGTACAGCATACCGCAGAGGATCCCTCCCCCCACCAGGACCACTCCCACAATCCATTCGAGCGAGAGTCGAGAGACCGTTACGCCCCCGCCTTCGGACGGTAGGACGAGCAAACCAAACCGCCCATTCCCATTTCCATTTCGTCTCTCCATCGAATCGCAGCACGAATCCCACGACGAATCGCGAGCTCTCCCCCGATCCGATCGGAAATGGATCGCTTGTCGCGGCCGGCGAGCCCGGGCGGCGGCGGATACGGGCAGCGCCGGGACCTCTACGCGCACCACGGCAGCGCGCAGACCTCGCCGGGGGGCTCCCCGACGGCGTCCCCCGTCCGCCGCCACGCACGCTCCGGGTCGCTCGGCGGCGCCGGGGCCGCCTCCACCGTCGGCCGCCGGGCGCGCGCGCACAACACCGCCGCACGCGCCGCCGCGCAGCGCCTCGCGCGCGTCATGGCCTCCTCCGACGGCGCCGGTGGCGGAGGGGGCGACGGAGGGAGCGGCAGCGACGACGACGAGTACGAGCTCTCCGGGCCACCCATCGAGCTCTCCTCCACCCCGCGCCGCACCGCCACCCGCTCCCCCTCCCCCTCGGTAACCACCACAGTTCATCCCCATTCACGCCATTGCACAGCATCTCAATGCCACCTCCTAATTTTGATGATCTTCGAATCGAATTAATGGCATGCTCATGCGTGATTTTTAGCCGCTCGCTCATGTGTTTCCGATGCTGATTTGCATGATGTGATTTGTCAGTAGTAGTTTACAATGGTCTGTGTGTGATATACTGAGTGGTTGCATACAATTGTGTGGATTTTAGATAGGTCGTTGCCTTGCGGATCAGGCGCCGGTGAGCCGGCCTCCATCTCTGACGAACCGTTCTATGGCCGGGAAGTTGGTTCCGATGATACCGTCGATCAAGCAACCCTACCGTCCAGCGACGAGCGGGACGGGGTCGGAATCACCCGTCCTAAACCGAAGGGGGCAAAGGTAAGGATTGTCACGCATCGAATCAGGTTCCATGGGGCAATATGTGAATTGCTTTTTGGCGATAACAGCAGTGCTGTAGGGATTTTCTTACTTGCACCCAATTCCTGCTAAGTCCCATGCAATTAATTAGTTATCTCGTGCTTGTTACTTGTTAGTTTTGTTTGAGGCTACAGCCTATCTATCAACTACTATGTAGCATGCCGTAGTTTACTCCACAGAGAATTTGTGCTACATATCAAAGCAGTGGGATAGATGTGTTCATTTAGTTTCTGATGGTGGATGGGAAATTTTCTGAAATAATTCTGTTGTTAATTTTCCGATATCTGTACCATATTACGAGAAGCTTGGAAATATATATTGCAATTCACAATTTCTGCTTAACATGTATTTCTGTTGGAGGTGACCAGAAGCGTTGCCTCCTAGAATGTAAACTTAAACATACACATTTCTTGATATGGAGATGGTGGATCCAAATGCACCAACATGATTGGTTTTGGACTAAATAAGATGGAGCAAGGCTGGAATATGATCAACTGGAATGGATAACTTTTTACCTGGGGTTTTCTAAAACAAATTTTGTTTAGAAAGAACAGCTAGGAAACATTTGCAATGGGCATATCACACATAAACTATTAAAAAAATCATTGACTGAATTACACCTAACCCTACGCAAAAAAACTTGTTACAAAATTCATGCAAGGGCTAATTCAGGGCTAATGCCCAGCAAAACAACAAACATGATCTTTATACCCCCTTTTTCTTTACATTCCTTTCAGAAGTCTTTTTACATTGTTAATTAACAACAAGTATCTCATTAAGTATTTGTTGCCTTTCAAATATTCTTTTTTTATGATCGCTTGGTAACTAATATAGGCTACATCATCCTTAGGAGATCAGTTGATCTTGGAAGTTCGATGAGAGCACGGTGGACCTCTTCTTCTCTTCATGATGAGGTAATTCTTGTCATGAACAAACCTTTTGTAAGAAATATTTGTTATAAATATTGTGTATATATTAAATAGGTTCAATGGGCAATATATATAGAAAGTACAAGGAGATATTACAGGGAAATATACCATATACGAATAAGAAAACCCAGACATATAAGGAAACAACTGAAACAATTCTATTATATCTCTAATACCCTTAATACCCCCTTCAAATGCAAAGCACATGTAATAGTATTGTATTTAAAAAGAGTTATCACTAAAATAGTAAAAATCCGAAGTTCGAGTGTTGATAATGTCGTCGCAGCGTGCAGCTCTTGAAAAATACTATCAAATCAAGTCGAAGAGAAATAGATAGAAGCATGATGGCGCAGATTGAAACCCAAGACGGCGGCGACGCAGTGTACAAGGTGCAGAAGAAGCGCGACAGTCTTAGAAGCTCAGAGCGGTGGCTAAAGAAGTAGCGGCATCCTAACGACTTCTACGATCTACACGCAGCTCAGAGAGAGGAGCGGCGGCTGCTGTCATGCAAAATAAAATTTCTACACTTCTATAACTGATAATAAATTTGTAAACTCGTATGACTTAAACGAACTAAAAAATAAAAGTTATGGACTTAAGATAGACGCAAACGGAAGAGTTCAGAGAAAAACTAAAGACTCGAAGACTTAGATGGCATCCTCCATGCAGCAAGCGAACCTCGTCATATACAAGTTCCTCCCTGCTATCGCACACTGCACCCCCTGCAGCCTTGCAAATCCGCTCGATCTGTTGAAGACCATGGCCAGGGTGTCAAAGTTGGCCAGGTCCTCCAAGAAGCCCTTGAGCTCGACGGCGTGGCGGGCGAACGGGAACCGGACGGCGGGGGCGTGGGTCATCCCATCCCGGACACACGACGCTGCTAGCGCCGCCGGACTCGGCAATGGCCTTGCATCCGCGATTTGTGCTGGCAATGAGGCAGCCCTTGCTGGTCGCCATCAGAATGTAGAGCCGGCGGCCGTCGAGCAGGAGCGGCCTGGCGACGCCCACCAGCGGTGGCAGCTCGTAGATGGCCTCGAAGAGAGCCTCGCCGGAGAGGAGGAAGAAGCCGATCTGCTTCGGATCCGGCTTGGCTATCTTGGAGGAGGCCTTGGCGCCAGAGACGGAGATGGAGAACCCGAACTTCTCGAAGAGGATGGACGGGCGGGAGTCCTCCTTGAAGGCGAGCATGTTATGGCGCAGGTTGCCCACCACGGGCCACAGCCGCGGGCCCGGCGGGAGGCGGCCGAGGCGGAGCCGATCGAGCACCGCCCTTGCCGTTGGGCGCCTTGAAGGTGAAGGTGTCCCTGGCGATCTTGCCCGATGTGGTGGAGTTTGTCACCGCAGTAGGTGAGGTAGAAGCACTCATGGGTCTTGAGAAGGCACGCTGAAATAATCGTGGGGGCCCCGCAGATGGAGTCAGAGCACGCGACATGGCGGATGGTGTTGGAGGCGGACGGGTTGAACACCGGGGAAGGCTAGTTGAAGCAGACATAGCAGGGCACGCACTGCATCCAGTTGAGGTCGCTGCTGGTGTCCAGCATCAGCGCCACGCGCTGGGGGCGCAGCATGCCGATACCGAAGTGGATAAGGTACTATGTCTGCCCAGGAACGTCGCCATCCGAGGTCGCCGGCACTGTCACCGGGTAGACGCGGGCGCCGCGGCCGCCGGATGAAAGAAGGCTGGCTGTGCGGGCCCTCGTCCGAGCGGCCATCCAGTGGAGCAGCTCGCGCTTGGTGAAGCCGCGGCCGCTTTCGTCGTGAGTGAGATCGGGATCGGCGAGCTGCTGGTCGTGCTCCTTGAGCACCTCCCGTGCCAGCTCCGACGTGGAGACTACCACCTTCAGCGAAGACCCGAACCACACCGAGAGGATCAGCCCGTACTGCTCCGCCCACTGCTGGAAGCACCGGCACCGCACGGGCTTGATCTGGCGCAGGTAGGAGGTGGCCGCCCCCGGGAGTGGAGATCGATCCTCCGGGGGCAGCAGATGCGGAAGACGAGCGGAGGCTAGGCAACAGCTGCTACAGTAAACCTTAACCCTAACCTTTACTCTGATACCATGTTATAAATATTATGTATATACTGAAGAGACCCAATAGGCAATATATATATAGGGAGTATAAATGGATATTACAGGGGGAGATAATTGGAAATTTACCATCGCTAACAGTGGGTTTCGCAAATTTGCCATTTTTATCGTAGACTTCGCAAAATTGCCATTCAGTACATGTGTTTCTTGTATTCCCTGCCATTCTATCATTTTTTATCTTTTTCTTTATTCTCTCTCCAAATTAGCCACCTGAAATACCATTTTTGCCCCTGGGCTAATTAACCTGTACGTGACTCATTTTGACGCTGCCTGGCCGCTGGAGTCCAAACGTCGCCTCTATGTACTACAAAGCCAAAGCCAGTTTCACTTTCATTGTACTGAGGCTAGCCTGAAATAAAATGAATGTACTGAGGTATCCATTAATCTCTTTACAATTTTACATTCATTTTAATTCTATAGAGTTATGAACTGAACGACCAATTTTATTTCAGGCTAGCCTCAGTACAGTGAAAGTGAAACTAGCTTTGTAGTACACAGAGGTGATGTTTGGACTCTAGCGCTGTGCAAAGCATCAAATGAGTCACGTGACAGTTAATTAGCCAGGGCAAAATGGTATTTCAGGTGGCTAATTTGGAGAGAGAATAAAGAAAAAGATAAAAAATGATAGAATGGCAGGGAATATAAGAAACACATGTACTGAATGGTAATTTTGCGAAGTCTACGATAAAAATGGTAAATTTGCGAAACCCACTGTTAGCGATGGCAAATTTCCAATTATCTCATTACAGAGGAATATACCATATACGGATAAGAAAACCCAGACATATAAAGAAACAACTAAAGCAATCCTATTATATCTTTAATACCCTTAATAATATTAACGCTAGAAAGTGCAGAGCATTCTATGTGCTAATTGAGGTTGTCCTACAATATGGGTGTCCCTTGTCCAACCAATATAATATGGATGCTGTATTTCTGCAGCTGATAAAACAGCTGTCATTCCTTCACTTTAAGATCAATTTTTCCTTTATATGAAACATTCCTGTGATTCTTGTATTCCTCCTTTGCAGATTAACACTCTTCAAGTGGAAAATGAGGGCATGTACGAAAAAGTGAGATAAAATCATGATTTTGAATTTTATTTTTGTACTTATACATGTTGGAAGCACTCAGCATCCTTGTTATGCTGACATGCATCTTCCCAGCTTCGCCTTGCAGAGGAAAGGTGTGAGGAAGCAGATGTCAAGTCCATGCGCATGGAGGGAGAGGTTCATTTCTGTGTTAAAAAATGCTGAATTTAAAATACTGGCTTCTGAGACTACTTGATTTAATCCTACTGTACTTTTCTTTTTAGTTTTTATTGTTGGAGGCTGGAGCTATGCCTGCATAATCTATTTGGATTTATGGGAGCATTTGTGCTAAACGCTCTTTTAATATGTGCATTTTTAACTAAATGCAGATTAGTTTATTTAGACGGAATTTTCTACATGTATCCGTGTCACTTTTAGGTTTATTTTCTAGAAAACAACCCAGGGGGAAAAAATAAACAAGGAAAAAAACTACCAGATTCTGCAGATTTGGCCTTCAGTCACTCTCTGTAACAAAAGAAATCATGCTGTGTGTTCCTTTAGCTCATTGCACCCTAATGAGTGTATTAAGAGTAACTGAGTAAAAGACTCGGATGCTTCAACCGTAGAGGAGGGATTTCAGTTGCTATTCAGTGGACCTACTGAGCTGATAGCGGTACAATGACAGCAAAACAAGTTTCATCTGTCTTGTACTGAGCAACGAATGACCAAATCTGCAAAATTCATTGGCTTAATTCCTATTTTGGAAGCCTTTTGCATCAAAGTATTATTCATGCGTTTTACACTTTTATGGCATTTTCATTGTGTTATATCCATGTTTTCTGCCTACCAATCTCTAGTGTCCAAATTTCAGGCTGCTGTTATTGGTGATGCCAAAGAACCAGAGGTCATTTCGATTAGTAGGTATGTGATTTACTAAAATGCACCACTTCCTGTTATCTATGTGTTGCTTCATATTTTAAGCCATGTTTCCATCTTGACTCTCAGAAAGGATGCAGCTCTAGAACAGGGAAAGGTACGTTTCCATACCAAGCTTCTCCTGCTCAAAATTTTGAGGGAACACTAAAATGAAAAGTTTATTTTGATGCAAGGCCCATTTTGATTAATATTTCATGCACTTTAATAGTTTAATGTGGAGATTTAGGTGCTAGATGCTCCAAAGTTTTTTTGGATGGTCAAATTTTTTCTTACTAAATATTTCCGAACTTGAGATCATTTTTGCTCTTAGGCTGCATTGAGAATTGCTTCAAGAAGGTCTAACAGCGTACGCTGCAATGAGATTGCAGCCCTTCAGTCAGAAACAAAGGTGGATCTTTCACCAAATGTGGTTACTTAAATTTTCCATAGTTGTGTTTTGCAACCCTAAACTTTTATTTACAGTGTTGGGTAGGTTGCTAACTCTGTGGTCAAATCTGTATCTCAGAGTGTAAAATGTGCTGGATCAGAACTGAGATCTCTTCAGGCAACAGCCAACAGAATGATCCTGTCACAAGAAGAAATGGTGTGTATGTTTACTTAGCTATTCATATTTTGGCACTTATTTTCTATGGATCTATTACATTTCATGAAAATCCTTTATCAGGAGGAGGTGGTGCTAAAAAGATGTTGGCTTGCCCGCTACTGGAAACTATGTGTTAGACTTGGTACTGAGATGATGTTCACCCTATTAATACTCCTTACAAAGAGAGAGTACATTCTAATTAATTCTCAAATGTCTCTAGGTGTTCGATAATTACGATACAAATTGTAAAAGGGAAAGCAACTAAATTTACAGAATTTTTAAACAGCAACTCTTCACCATTGTAATTACTGACATGAGCTAAGCTAAGGGGCTCAAGGATACATTATTGCCCTTGCCTGTTCTGTTCTTGTAAATTCACAAGCTAAAGATCACCATAAACACTTCTTATAGTTTGCCTATTAAGAGTTTGCTCACTAGTTCTATCTCCTGTTTCAAATAAATAGTTTGTTAAGTTATTTATGTAGCATCTCGTTTGTTTCTCGGCTATCATAATTTTCTCTGAAGCTTAATATCTTTGTCTGGACTGTCGCATTTAATTATGGATTAATCTCAGGATAGTGAAAAGTTTCAAATTGACATGTTTCATGAGAAAAAAATGTGACTCCTCCATAAACCAGCAGTCAATTGTTTCAAAAATATGTAATGTTCAAATTGTTAGAATGGTTGGCTAATGCTGAGTTTTTTTCTCTCTTAGGGATACATTCTGATATTGCTGAAGAAAAACAAGAATACTGGTCCTCATTTGCACCACTTGCACTTGAAGTTGTCCTATCAGTTGGGCAAAAAGCTAGAGATGGAACTTTATCCGGTCAGGTTCCCTTTCAAAAGCTATCTTTTGGTGTTTTCATTATGATTATTTTACTACTATAAAGGGTGGGTTCAGAACGGCTCGGGCTTTGACCTATCACTTCCTACTACAGTAAGTAGTTTTTAAACGGTGCGTCATTTCAAGACGGGGTCTACAGGTAAATTGTATTAGACACTGTACCAAGTTCAGCTATACCAGCAAAAATTGCATGTGATTGTTTTCCTCTGCATACTGTCTCTCGCGAATAGACAGAATTCAAAAACCATAAGCGAAAAGTCAAAGCCATAGCTCAAAAGAACCCGCCCAAAGTTGTTGATGCAAGCATCTCATATTCATTTTACTCTACAAGTATCTTGATTATCTCTATTACTTACGTTCTGAAACATGGATGTGAGCCCCAGATCCCCACAGGCCATGACATGATATGACCTACAAAAGTAGAGAAACGTTCTGCAGGATTCTGATGCCAACACTTAGTGCTAAATGTCATAATAAAATGAAGCAATGTGGTCGATTTCAATAGGTCAGAAAGCTGGAAAGGACGTAAATAAATTTACAGAATGTGCTTTAGTTGCTCAAAGTTGGATGTTTGTTCTTTGATATTTATTGTTGTTGCAAAAGAGGAGGATTTTCTTTTTGCATTTTGTACCATGCAACTAGGAAATGATTCAAAAGACAGTTTTGTCCCTGAACGAAAGAAGGTACTAACATTTTGCTTGTAGGTACTAAATATCTCATCTGGAGCACTGATCGTTTATTTATTTCCACCAATTTTTAGAATGATGTCGAAGGATGAAGCATCATTTTTGAAGTGTACTAGAGCTAATATAAATTCAATCACATAACACCTGTTTTTGACCGCCGGTCATGTGGTAGCAGATAATGCAGACATTGAGATCAAAAGCAAAATGTTTGATGTAAATGATACGGCTGGAGATGGAAATATTGAGAGCATGCTTTTAGTTGAGAAAGGACTGCGTGAATTAGCTTCACTCAAGGTTTTTCTCAGTACTTATTAGTTTGATGCCTCTCTCAATCTGTACTTATCTTTCAAAGGCATGTCCAAGTGATCAAGTTTGGTGATATACATAGTGCATAATAAACAAAATTATGTTCCTCAGATATGTTGGCTGATCTTTAACATTGGCCATCTTTCATTCCTTTGCTAGTGTATAAATTGACGTAGATAATTTCCCAGAATGTGAAAGTTATCTTCTGTCAATTGTCATGTTGATCTAGTTCATTGTTCAGAATATTGTGGTTTCATCAATAATAGTGGTACTGGGGTTAGGCCCTGTGGTTCTAAAAAAATTTTTGTTCATAAAATTTCGGTTTTTTTTGTCAGTCGCATTGAGTGATACAGAAAGTGCCAATTCATGCATCACATTGGTATCTACTTGGTGTAATGGAAAGTGGATTATCCAACTTCAGAATCTTGCTGTACTATTAGAGTGACTAGTTTGTGTCATGTGAAGTATATAGTAGATGCAATATGTGTCAATGAATTTGCTTTCACATATTCTCACAAAAAAGAAGAAATTGCTATTTCTGTTTCTAATTTTAAATGCATTATCAATAATTTAATATTCCTTTTGAAGGTAGAGGATGCAATCATGCTTGCTTTAGCAGAACATCGACGTATCAGACCTCTTTCAGGTGGCTTCTCCAAAATGTACTTATTTCTTATACTTTTATCTTATAATATTTTATTGTTTGATATTTCCCAGGACTTTTGATAGATATATAACTAAATTTCTCTTTTCCCGTAAAAAAACTAATTTTCTCTGTCTATGAAGATAAACTCATAAAACTAACAATCTTTATTTCTCAGCAATCATTATGTAGGTAATAGATCTAATTGTTAAGTAGTGTATGAAGTGTATATTGGCCTATTACGCCCAATAGACTTAGGGTTGAGTTGTATATATATCCATGTATCTCATATGCAAAGGAATGAAGTTGAGCTTGCCTCTCTTTAACATGGTATCAGAGCCTTCGTGCTCCTGCCCTTTCCGTCGCTGACTTCTCGCCGGTGAGTTTGCCACTGGCGAGTGCTCGCGCCGCTGCTCCCTACTCGCAACGATCCACACTGTCATCGCCGTTGGGGAGCCGTCGCCGTCGATGCGCCTCCTTCCGCACGCGCCTCCTTCTTTCGTCATTGCCATCACGTGCCTCCTTCCGCACGTGCCTCCTTTCGTGTGCCGGTTGCCCTTGTCATCGACGCCCGTGGCCCCATGCATCATCATCCACACCCGCGCCTAGCTATCTCAACCGCCATCACTGTCGACCCTGGCCGGATATGGACGCTGCCGGCTTCACTCCTCCTGGATCCCGCCATCTTCGAGCCGGATCTAGTGGGATCCAGTGACGTCGACTCTTCTTCATTGCCATCGTCGCCGGTGATGGTGGTATTGCTGCTGCTGATTGCTACTGCTACTTCTCCGCCGCCGCCTCCTCTGCCGTACCGTCACCTCCTCTGTTGCGCCGCCGACTCCCGGTCGTCCAAGCCTACGGCGCTGAGCACCTGCTGGTGGAAGTCACCGTGGACTTCATCAACCGGCCCGCCACGGTCACCGCGTCCACTGCCTTCACCATCTCCGGGATCGGCAGCAGGCCCGACGTCGACGACACATCCAGGAGAAGAAGAGACGCTCGCCTCCACTCCCGCCAACGAAGCCAACGACTTGTCCAGCCTACCGACAGTTGCTGCTGCTCTGCACTTGCATCTCCTCTGGATCTAATCTAGAAGGGATCAGATCATCCTACTTCTATTTGCAGTATTGCTTGCCACTGCTTGACATATCTATTTTACATTATGACTATTGTTGATCCATTCCTTGGCGGCGGTGGTCTTTTGGTCTCAGATATCAATCTTAATGGCCAGAATTATCGTGAGTGGGCATCGTTTGTTCGTATGCTTCTCCGATCGATCGGTCTAGCTTCACACCTCTTTGAGGAACCCCTGATCTTTATGTATTGGATTTGTCAGCTGCTCAAGCATGGAGGATTGCTGATGATTGTGTGATGGGCATTCTGATCGGATGAGTTTCACTGATCTCTCATCAGCTCGAAAAATGTGGGAATATCTCTAACAGCGCTACCAGCAGAGCAGTGAGGCTCTTCGCTTCTCGCTTCACCAGAGCCTTCAGAATCTCCAGCAGTAACAAGACGTTACTGTAGAAGAATTCTACAGTGCTTTTACATGTTTTTCGAGTCAACTGGACTCTATGGTGCCCTCGGCTCACTTTGGATGCAAGCATTGTGCTGCCAAGGAAAGGTATAATCAGCAGAATCTCATGTTTGACTTTGTGATGAGCCTTTGTTCAGAGTATGAGCCCATTCGGACTTAGCTTCTTGGTTGTTCTACATTACCTACTATGGTTGAAGCTCTCTGTGTTCTGATTGCCGAGGAGACTCGTCTTCGATCACTTGCTATCTCTCCAATGTCTTCGCCTCATACTATCCTGACGGCTCCTCAGTAGACTAGTGTTAACATGGTTTCTTCTTCTTCTTCTAAAGAGCTCATTTGTTCTCATTGCAAGAGGCCTAGCCATACCACTCAGCGCTGCTTCAAGCTTCATCCTGAGTTATTGGTTGAGTTGAGGGCCAAGCATGGTTCATCTCGTTGTAGCATGGTTGCTAGTGCTTCCTCTACTAACACGACTACTATTGCTTCTTCTACCAACTCTATAGGACTCATTACTGCTAAGCCTCAGTCTTAGATGGATCTGCTGCATCCATCTCTGTGTCAGGTACTACTCTTCCTTGAATATTGGACTTAGGTGCCTCTTTTCATATAACTATAGATAGCTCTTAGCTAGCATCATGCAGACCTGTCACAGATGGTACTCAGGTTCAAACAGTTGATGACACTACTTGTTCTGTTACCCATCGGGGCACTCTTTCCACTTCACAACTTGTTCCAGAAGTCTCTCTTGTGCCTCAACTCTCTATAAATCTCTTGTCTGTTGGCCAGCTCATTGATATGCATCTCTTTGTTGGTTTTGATGATCCTTCGTGCTTTGTGCAGGATCGTCGGACCCGAGCTCTCGTTGGTACTAGCCATCGCTATAAAGATTCTCGAGGACTCTACATCCTAGATCATCTGAGTCTCTCTCCACCTACATTGTCCATCGCTTTGTCCTCATCATCTGCTTTGGCTTCAGCTTCCACTGCGACTTTTCCCAGTGGCATCATCGTTTAGGTCATCTATGTGGGTCACGCTTATCTACTTTAGTTCGTCAGGGTGTTCTAGGTCATGTTCATATTGATACCAGTTGTGACTATAAGGGTTGTAAACTTGGCAAACAGATACAACTCTTATATCCCGTAGTGATTCTAAAGCTAGTTATCCTTTTGATTTGGTCCATTTTGATGTCCAGAGACCTGCTTCTTTTGTATCCAAAGGTGGTTACAAGTACTATGTAATTTTTATTGATGATCATTCTCGTTACACTTAGATCTATTTCATAAAGCATCGCTCTCAATTGTTGTCTATATATCAGTCTTTTGCTAAAATGATTCACACTCAATGTTTTCCGCCATTCATACTCTTCGTTCTGATTCCGGGGGAGAGTATTTGTCCACTGCTTTTCGTCAATTTTTGTCTTCAGAAGGTACTCGTCCTTAGCTCTCCTGCCCTAGTGCTCATGCTCAAAATGGTGTTGCTGAATGCAAACATCGTCACATAATTGAGATTGTTTGTACTTTTTTAACTGCGTCATTTGTTCCTTCTCATTTTTGGGCAGAATCTGTCTCTACAACTATTTATCTTATCAACTTTTAGCCTTTCTCTCGTCTTTAGGGCAAATACTCCAGAGAGGTCTTGTTTGGATCTCCTCCAAGTGATGATTATCTTCGTGTTTTTGTTTGCATTTGCTATATTTTGCTTGCACCTAGGGAGCACACTAAGCTAACGACTCAGTCAGTAGAGTATGTCTTTCTTGGATATAGTCTTGAGCATAAGGGCTCTCGTTGCTATGATTCTTCTGCCTGTCGCATTCGCATATCTCGTGATGTCACCTTTGATGAGAGTCACCCCTTTTTCTATTCTCCTACTACTTCTCTATCCTCCATAGAGTCTATTTCTTTTCTATATCTTCCTCCTATTACCTCAATTGATTCAACCCCTCAATTAGAGCCTTCTGTTATGTCATCTTCTCCTCCTCCAGCTCCTTCAATCATATCTTCTGTAGCAGACATATTTCCTTTTCCTTTTTACTATAGTCGTTGGTCTAGAGTTCTTCTGGATTCTCCCTCTTCCACTCCTGTTTCTTTTGATATTCTGGCCAATACCACTACTGCTCATCCTAATGATCCACCGCTGCTCATCCTGATGTCCTCATCACTGTAGATGTTTAGTTCAAGGATTTCAGTTCATGTCTTGAAGAATTGCAGGAAGTCTGTCACTTTCTTTATTTTGATTGGAGCTGCTTCCTAGAATCACCCCTGCACAATTCACCTGTACTAGGAAAATTCGTGTTGCTTTATTGACTTGATGCCATTGAATATTTTTAACCTTTTTACGATGACTGAGCTTCCAATTGCAGGCCCAGCTTTTGCTGCTGAAGGTCAGAACCCTCCAGAGTCACTTGGTTGGTTCTTCTGTTTCACTAATTCTTTGACATATATGACCTGTGAAAGCCACTGTATCAATTCCCTTTCCTAATCATGTGCTGGGCATGTTTCTTGTCCTAGAATTAAGCGAGGAAGAGCGAGAAGATGTACGCTTCAAGCAGGTACAAACACAATCTGTCATCCATGCGATGTTGCATGAATTTTTTTTTGAGCGGACCATTTTATACATATAAACCAGCACTTCTATTGTTTAGTGTTCCAGTCACAAATACATGTTGTTTTGGACATCGACACAGTTTTCAAAATGCAAATTTGATCACTAATTTATATTGTAATATATTTATAAAACTCAATAAAATCATAATATTATGAAAGTACTTTTCGAGATAAATCTATACATATGATTTTTATGAATCCAATCTAAACATTTAAAAAGATATCGATAGTTAAAGTGTTGAAAGTTTAACTACACGCATCCCAAAATAACATATTTGTGGCCGAAGGGAATAGTAAAATTTCGGCATCATCAGATTAGCATTGTTGACCACCAAATTCGATCTCCTAACTCCAGGAAGCTGTGGCTTCCAGTTGAGGAAATGAATTCTGCAGACATGTGTTCCTTTGTGTTAAGGTAAAACATACTCAACTAAGTTAACCAAAGGAAAATGCCAACTATCCCATATTGATTGTGGGAAAGGAGAAAGCACAATTTATAAGTGTGAGAGAGCCCTCACCCATAGGACTAGTTTTTTGGGGGGAGAAGACTCAATACCACTTATAAGGTTGTTGCTTCGTTGCTCCGTGGACTTAGTTGTGTTCAGCCTATTTGGACCTGTGACCCGGGGAGTAAACCCGGTTGGACCTAAGCATGCGGCCAGGGTCCGGATCTAACAATTGGTATCAGAACCTGATGAATGCCCATAATAATGCCGAGAAGAATGGAGATCGTCGACCCGACGGCGTCAGCATCAACGAGTGCACCAACAAAGGAGAGTTCCACGGTGGCGCTTCACTATGGCTTGGGCAAGAAGAAGAACGCCTTTGACAAAACGAAGGTACGTTGCTATAACTGCCAGGACTACGGACATTTTGCAACGGAGTGCCGCGAGTTGAAGAAGGAGGTGACTTTTCTTACTCCAGTGGGTGCAGAGGACGAGCCAGCGCTGCTTTAAATCCAACAAGAAGTCTTCATTTTTTATTTGGTGCAATTTAGTTGAGTTTATATACGAGTATTAGTGCACGATTGCATTTTGAGTCTTTTTGGCATAGTAGGTGTGTTGCATGTGTCATTTATTTGGTCGTACACGTAAGAGGTGTGTTACATACGTGCGCATAGTCGTATCGTGCTCGTGCACATAGATGTGTCAGTGCATGATGTAATATGTGTGTGAGTCCTTGTAGTTGTGTCCAAGTTCTCATGTGTGTGTATGCTCGGATGAGCGTCTCCGTTGCCGTCAAGTTGCGTCATCAGTGAAAGACAATTGGAGCTGAAGAAGAAGTCAAAGTCGTCAGTAAGATGTGTCACCGATGGTGAAGAAGTGAAAGACGCCAGCAAGTTGTGTCACTGGCGGCATGGTCAACAAGAAGAATATAAAACTCCTTAGAGATGCGTCAGGAGATCGGACATCATCTTGTGAGATTTATCAAGTCAAGATTAGGGGGAGATTGTTAGAAATTAATCTTGATTTGGTATTTACTTTGAGTTAGTGTTTGCAGTTTCTAGTGAGTTAGTGCTTGCAGTTTTTGGTTTTTAGTGTTTGCAGTTTTTTCTTAGTTATTAGTACTTCAGCTTTTGTTCTTGTATTTGCTATAAAAGGAGAAGAAGTAAACCAGAAAATGCTGCCAAGTTCTGCAGCGCCAAATTCTATATGAGTTCGTCATGTTCTTGCGTTGTGTTCCTTAGACGTTAGCAAGAGTTTGACCAACAATCTGATATTACTTGTTGGATCGTAAGTGCCTTCTCACCCATAGGACTAGTCTTTTGGGGGAAGAAGGCTCAATACCACTTATAAGTGTGTTACTTCGTGGGTTTAGTTGTGTTCAGCCCATTTAGACCTGTGGCTCAAGAAGTAAACTCCGTTGGACCTAACCATGTGGCCATGGTCTGATTTAACAAGTGGTATCAGAGCCTAGGTTTCTAATATCTCCTTGGACCTCATGGTTGCAGATGTGCCCAACCAATATGTGAGGGGGAGATTGTTAGGAATAATCCTACATTAGTTGTGGGAGAGGAAAAAGCACAACTTATAAGTGTGAGGAAACCCTCACTCATAGGACTAGTCTTTTTGGGGAAGAAGGCCAAGTACCACTTATAAGTGTGTTACTTCGTAGGCTTAATTGTGTTAGCCCATTTAGACCTGTAGCTCGAGAAGTAAACCCGATTGGACCTAACCATGTGGCCAAGGTCCGATATAACAAGTGGTATCATAGTCCAGGCTTCTAATATCTCCTTGGACCTCATGGTTGCAGATGTGCCTAACCAATGTGTGAGGGGGAGATTGTTAGAAATAATCTCATATTGGTTGTGGAAGAGAAGAAAACACAACTTATAAGTGTGAAAGAGCTCTCATCCATAGGACTAGTCTTTTGGGGGGAGAAGACCTAATATCACTTATAAGGTTGTTGCTCCGTTGCTCCGTGGGCTTAGTTGTGTTCAGCCCATTTGGACCTGTGGCTCTGTGAGTAAACCCAGTTAGATCTAGACATACGACCATGGTCTGGATCTAACAAACTAAACATTGTTTAATAAAACTTGATATCTTCGCTTCTTGTTCCTCTGATACCTCTCTTGTTACTTGTTAGCGTTCCCTCTGTTTTGACTTCCAACAAATTTTATGTCGATGAACTGACGAATACACGACAGGCATGGTTGACCTACTTCTGGAGGCGGGCCAAAAATCATGACGTAGAGGAAGATATAGCTGATGAGCGGCTACAGTTTTGGATAGAACAAGGCAATCATCCAATTGCTACAAGCGATGTCATTGAAGGTAGCCTCCCTCCCATAACAACTAAGATCACGCTCTTTTCTTAATGTAACGAATTCTTTAACACACCATCCTTTGCACGACTGAAACCATAATGAACCCCGTGCTATTAATGTCTTTCTAACTCTTAATAACTAGACTAAACATATCACTAGCATTATTCCCACTATCTGATGATTTGCTAAATTTATTGTTGAAAGCCATAATGATATTTTTTTCTTTCTTCTTTTTTTTCTTTCTAAATTTATGTAAAAAAAAGTTGAGAGAGGACTTCATGAGCTGAAGAAGCTGGGGATTGAGTCCCAGCTGTGGGAAGCGACGAGGAGAGCTCTCGATGAGGACTTCAGCAACCATGGGAGCCCAACCGGGTCTGAAGTTTAGCGAACGCATAAAAACGGAGCGAGGCCTGGTGCCGATTTTGTGCAGCCAGAGGGTCTAGAGCCTCCTTAATTTTGCTGTTTATGGTTCTTCGATATGGTCATGTAACAATTTTGATCAAAACACGAATTGCCTCTCTCCCGTAAGCCTTCCTTTTTTGTTTCTTTAATTTTCTGCTGTGTTAATTTATCAGTTCTGACAAAGCAAAAGGGATTAATTAATCCTCGAATCATCAAGATGATGTGCTTGCTCCCTTTTGCTTTCGCGATGGTGGTCTATTCTTTGAAGGAGCAAAGCAAAGCAAACCTCCTGACCTAGTGAACCACTGATCAGTGATACCAGACAGCTGCATTGCACTCCGCTCCCCTTGGTTTCACGCCCATGAACACCGAGCCTCCCCTCCCATCGGTGGCGAGCCCTCGCGGCGCAGTGCGCCACCGCGCTCGCACCAGGGTTCACAATTTTGGCAAAATTTTGCTCATGTCGTTACTCTCCGAAGCAATTACGATTCAGTCAAGTGTTGGCCGAATTTGTCCCCATTTGAATTTTATCCAAATTTTGGTAAAATTTTGTCAAAATTCAAATGGTGTTTGAACATTTTGTTCGAAATTTTGAACGAAATTTTGTTCCATTCTTTCATCTTGCTGCCTCTGAGATTTTTTGCAAAATCAAACTATTTTCCCTGGCTAGATCCTGCAAGCGCCGCTGGTCGTGCCCCTGGCTGTGCTCGTTCTCGCATCGACGCTCCTCCCGCGTCTCCTCCTCTGGCCGTACCACATCGTCCCTTACGTCGCCTTCGACACCGCCGCCTCCGTCGTCTCCTACAACCTCTCTGCCACGCTCTGGTTCAACAGCTTGAGCATGTACACGAGGCTCCATGTAGCGGCTAGGCGCCGCCACTTCGTTGCCGGGGTTCACGCAGTGGGGTGGCATGGGCGCCAGTAGGGTAGTGGCGTAGGCGGGGATGCTACGTATGAAAGCATTTAGGTCCGTAAAAATGGTTTTGATAATTAATGATATAATGTGAATATAGGATTAACATATTTATTAAGTGTTTGAAAGGTTTAGTCTCGATAATGAATGTAAGATGTATGCTAAGGGTCAACAGGAAGATCAATGTGGCTCAAGACAAAGGTATAAATAATATAGCATTCATTTTTTGTTTTATTGATCTTAGAAGAAAGGGTAAAAAACCGGATTATAGGAAAAAGGGCATACTATTAATAGAAATCATGGCTAGTAACTTGATAGCATATTCTTATGCCATTTGGATCAATCTAGGATCATGCATGCACTTCAAATTAAAATTGATAGCCAATTGTGCACTGTTAGGAACATCGGTAGTACCATAATGTAAATGACGGTACTTTTGCATTCCAGAAGTTCCAATAAAATGAGCGATACATTTTTTTCAGATAGCACCCTTAGAATCCACATTTGACTCTTTGGAAATCAGAAGTACCAAAGTTTTAACGACGGAACTACCGCAGAGCGAAAAGACCGCAATTCTTGAGCGGAACTACAAAAACTCAGAAGCTACGAAAATCCTGATGGTACATTTTTTTCAGAGAGCGCTAAGATTTGGTCACCGAGACAAACAGAAATGCCGCACCATAATTCAAAATTACCGAAGATCGAAACTATCGCGCTTATAATGGCGGTAGTACCACGACAACTTTCAACTGCTAGTTCAGAAGCTCTGAACTAGTCATTACTATAGTGTCATAGTACTGAGAGATGAATGGCGGTACTTCCGCTAGCCCTGATTTTTTCACGGATTGCCTTGTAACGACTAGTTTTGGTAGGTGAGGGTATAAATACTCCCCCAACTTCTCAAGGACAGAGGGAGAGACTTCATTTCAACATCCTTGAGCATAGAGCATTCACTCCACATCTCATTTGTTTTTATTCCATTCATTTGAAGTAGTTGAGTCAACATTAAATGTATTCATTTTAGATTGATCTTTGACACTTGGTCGCCGTCAAGCGAAGCGTGGTTTATTACTCTTGATACTTATCAACACCTAGACGGCTTGGTAGGAGTTTACGAGGTGACTTCTTCAAGAAAGTTGTGAAGAAGACCGGTGCCATCTTGTGAGTAATTTGATGTCCACCATCTCCGAAGTAGAGGAAGGACAACCAATAGTGAATTGAGGGTGAAGCTTAATTCGTGGAGCTAGTCCAAGGTGTTTGGACTTTCCTCAAAGTGGATTAGAAAAAATCAGCAAATTTTCGAACCCCACGATAAAATATCGTGTGTCAAGTGATTACTTCTTTGTCTCTTTTCATACTTGTATTTCTAGCATATTATGATTATCCCTTTTTTGTGCTAATGATATTCGTATAGAGACTTGTGCTTATTGTGCCCTAGCTACTTGAATTGTGTAGGTTTATATTGCATTAAAATATTACCTAGTTATTAGTTATGATAATTAGTTTTAGAAGGGAAAAATTTTAGAATCTCCTATTCATCTCCCTCTAGTTGGTAATCCTTGATTCTATAGCGCGTGCCGTCCGGTCGACGCGCGCGCAGTGACCACGGCGCTCGTGCGGGAGAAGGCCGAGGGGTGGCTCAGCTTCAAGGTGGCAGTGAGCACCACGCAGAATGGCGCCGAGAGCGACTTCGCGTGCGTGCTGAGCTTCCCTGCGGTGCCGCGCAAAGGTGGCTGGAGTGCTGCCGTGGTGTTCAGTAGTGGCAGGTGCGTCGATGTCTTGCGCAACAATGTTTAGGCGGCGACTGGCTGATGGCTAATGATCGATCAAGCTTGCCTTGAGATTACTTGTTCAGTTGGGCTAGTTTGTAGCGTGCTTTGCTGCAGGACTTGTTCTTTTAGGTTATAGCTGAAGACTTTTGACTGTGATTGATAAACAATAATAGCTGATAGAGAGGTCATAAGAGAGAGTATAAAGTAGAAGAAACTCATGTAAGATTTTGACCAATATAGATAAAATCACTATAGTGTCTACTACAATCAACTTGTAAATCTTATCTTGAAAAAACACTATGTTTGAAAGCTAGTTACTGTGGAAAAACACTTTATTACAGAAAAGCCAAAAGCTAAAGCCAAAAAGAAAAGAAGAAATTTTACAGTACATTCTACTAGTAGTACAGGATAGTAGTAAAAATTAAATCTGATCATTCAATTGTTAAAGGCATAATAGACTTTTTTGTAATTGTAATTTTTATTATTGACTCTTCACTAAATCTATTGTTCTTATCATATGAGCCCCGCCGACTCCCTATCATACAAGCGCCGTTGCCTCCGTCTCCTATGTGTGGCGTCGTGCTGCCGCTGTACCTTACCACTGCACTACCACCTCCGCGTTTGTCTCGTACATGTGGACGTCCGTCTTCTCAGTCCTCACTCCTCACGAGTTTATCATGTTAGGAGATAGTGTTTAATGTGTTGGATAGAGGTCTTTTATGGTAACTAACAACTAATATGAGCCGTCTATTCTTTTTAATTTAGTGGATTAGATTAGTTATAATTTAGTTATACTATCGGTGACAGTTGAAGTAGTAGAATACAGAGAGGACAAAATAGTAAATAGAATACATGGCTGGCATAGCAGTAATTTCCGCAATGGGCCATCGCACCATCGCCTCCCCGTCCTACGGCCGCCTCCCCGCGCTGCCGACGGCAGATCCGCACGCCTCCATCTCAGAGAGGCCAGCCTTCGCTCCCTTCCTCTCTCTTTCCACTGTGTCGACGCCGGTGCCACCAGCAGCCAGCGGGTCCAGGAGTTGGCGGCACAAGCCTGCGGTAACCTTCTCCATTTTTCCTCTTGCGCCAATGCGATTTCACCACACTGCATTATGCCATTCTAGGCTTCAAGCAAGGGATGCCCAAATGATATTTCTTTGCTCCAAGCAGATACCATTTGGATCCAAGTAGGCACCATTTGATGAATTAGCTCACATGATCATATTGCTTTGCTCCAAGCAAGTGCCATTTGGATCCCCATTATGGCATCTGATCGAAATGTGACAAGTTGGACTCATGAGCAGTCTCGGGACAGCAATAACTTGAATTTTGTGTATCTTGTACTACAGTTTCAGCTTCTGTGATATCGTGTGTAATAGCAAGAATTTGAAGTTTGTTAATCATGTACTTAAGCCATCTTGCATTCTAGGTACTAATGTACATGGAGTTGATCAAGTATTGAAGCTGATCTACCTTTTCCCTATTTCCGATTGATGATGAAATATTACTTCAGCTTTGATGTCCCAGATTGGGTATATTGTTGTATTGGGACATATTGTAATTTTCAGTTTGTTATTGTTGTAATTTCAGAAGTATCCATTTCTTGTATTGTATGTATCATTTTTGCTGTAGTTGAGTTTATCAACTATTACTGAAAATATGTGCATGATTGATAAATGGCTGCAGTTAGGAGCAGCAGCATTTTTGATGTTTCATATTTTCATTCGCTCACAAAACAAAGAAAGTTGGCATTGTTTGTGATATTCCTTCCAACGCTCTGAAATCAATGTTACAAGCGGTGCATAAAGGGGTAATACAGGAAGTTTGTGCATTTCATGAACCTCTCAAGAATCTGCAAGCTCATTCAACTCATACAAATTCATGCAAACAAATTTCACCAGAATCGTACAACCAAACCGACTGCCATGCTTTGTTCTTGTGGAGCAGTGCTGCCCTGTTCTTATGTATCCTTGCGCTCAGCAGGTTGACGAGCTCGGGGATTCATTGAGCCTTGTTCTTGTCGAGGGGAAGAAGAGTCAAGAAGAGGATCTAGCCGGAATTGTTATGGATAAATAAAGAATCTTGAAAATCTGTGGACGTTTTTGCATGAAGGATTGAGATACTTTTACACCTTAGAAAAATCAAAATATACGAAGACCTAAAGAAGAGATATTAGTGGAGTAAGATGAAAAGAGAGGAAGCCAAATACATGGCATGTCGAGATATATGTCCAAAGACCAAAGATAGACCTTCAGAAACCCTTAAGATTGTTATGACCCTTATCGGTACCAAAAAGAAAATGAAAAGAAATTGATGCGGATTCATTTACAAGTTAAGGATGGATACAACACAATCTAAATAATTGTGAACAGACCTACAAAGGCGGCACACTTTACATACGAGGAGAGCATATCAGCAGAGTTATACTAGATCAAGGCTATGACATTACATGGGATTCCAAAAAGAACAGTCAGATAAAGAAGCACAACCTACATTCTGAAATAGACTATACGAAACTATGAGGATCAATCTAGTTTTCAGTATAACACCTCACTTGCAAACCGAAGAACTATAATATCTCATACCACAGAATATTCAGGATACAGAAGCTCATGAGGGAAATGAAAATAACACCGGATAGACAAAAGAAATATATGGACCGCCGCAGCTTGCACTCCAAGACTGCCTAGTACTCTCCCCCTGGCCAGCTGAGCCATGTGCTCCCCGACCCCTCCCGCAAGCACCCCCTTTGCCGCCGGCACAGGACAAACTCGAACCGCCATCCTGCTGCTATTTAAGCCCCGAGACCCCCTCTATATTCTAACGCCCACCAACAGCAATCCCTAACCACACTTAATTGCCTCGAAACCCTCTCTATAGCCGAGAAGCCCAGAAGAACCCGAGGTAAGCACCAACTTTCAATTCGGAACTCTAGTCAATTAAAATCCGATTGCTTCTGCATGTAGCTTCCTTGAGCCCATAGAAACCTCCCCGAAGCAACCCCATGAGCCCCCACCTCCCCCTCTGTGCTAGCCACATGCACCGCCGCCTAGCCATGGAGGTCCGTCGTCGACAGCTCAAATCCGACCACCCCTCACCAATCTGCCACCACCACTAGCTTCAATGACCCCCAGAGATGGATAAATGTCAATTCTACCGTTCCGAAAACCATTGAATCACCTCAGTGCCATCCAAAACCCGCACACCTTGCGAATGTCGTCGTCGGCGATCGCCGGAGCCGCCGACGGTGAGAGTTCCAAAAATGGAACCCCTGAAGTCCCCTCTACCCATTCCTGCCCTTCGAACCCGTCGCAAAACCCTCTAGCCCCCTCACCGGCCGTTGCCTCTTCTCTCTGTTTTGGCTCGCGCGCGGGAGCTGAAGGAAGGGGATGACACTGAAGCACGTGGGTTCGGTATGAACAGTGGTCGATCCGCGATGAACAGTGCACCCGAAGCCCATTACTGTTCACCCGAGACCCAAAACCTGAAAGGCATGTTTATACTCATTTGATCCGCTTCGAGCCCACGAACACATTTCCGAGGTCTGTTTCCCCATTTCAAGCCCCAAAAAGCCCAAAACCTTTATTTTAAAGTTTTTGTCTGAGTTTATTTTCGTTTTTCGGTCCAATTTCAGTCCTTCAAAAACGGGCCTAATTTTATTTATTTTCACGTTAGCTTCCGACGCCGTCAACCCATCGACACAGGAGGAGAAGGTTCCAGTCCCAGCTCAAGATTCCACAGAGTACGAGTTAATCGAAATCCCAGAGTCGCAACGCAAGTCGTATTACTTTTGATCATATTGAGCCTATGTTCTTTACTTATTTAATTAAGCAGTATTTTCATTACGCTACTTTGATACTATTATTTTATATACAATTAAAGTTTGGAATAACATGTTCTTAGTTATAACCTACCACCGGCAATGAAACCAAATTTTATTTTGATGGCCATATTCATTTGACGAACCTCAGTACATAAAATATAGACTTACTTGTACCACATGGTAGCATAGGAACTCATGATTGACACTGTTAAGTGATCCGACACTTGTCGATAGGATTTTGAAAAGAAAAGGAAGCGGATGAAGTCTTCACGGGAAGCCACAAGCTGGTGGGGTCCCCTGACCTTTGTCCAAGAAGGAGGCTTAAGTGAGGAGACAGCATAACATAATGCTGGCCTAGTATCAGTGGATACTAGTGTATGTTATGGGTGATGCTCGGCAAGAAAATAAGGACAAGACCCTTATACCTAATAAAGGACATAGTACCCGCTCAACCACAAGCGTTGATTCGTCAAACTTGGATTAGTAGCTACTCAGTTCAATTGAATCTTTACACCCGAAAAGAAAGATAGAATAATAGTAAAGGTAATGCGTTACAACGGTAGACTCTCACGGATCGGATAAATTCACTCGACGTTGGCCAGTCAGATGTGCCCGAGGAAGTGATCGATCAAGTGTCTATCGGGTAAAGAGTATATAAAGAACTGAGTACGTGAAAATCCTTGTTTTCTTATCTCTGGCGCAGGAGTTTAAGAAATCTTGTGGGTAAAGCTGAGTAGCTCTGTAGAGTGAAATAAAAGGGTATTCGAATACGCCGTGCTTCTGGTTAATGAGGCTGTGTTTATTTGGGTGATTCCATAAATGAAACATAAGTAGATTTGGAATGATTTTGATAAAGTGAAAAGGGTAATAATCAAGTTTGAAAACCCCCTTTTATTAAGAAGTTCATAATTTTCTTGATTTAAAGTCAAAATATTTACAAAGACAAAACTGCATCCACATACAAATAATAGAACCATTATTCCATGTCCTTTGAAATCCTCTTGCATGTAATTATTCAGTCTTTTTCCGTGCGACTTGTTGAGTACGGTGGTTGTACTCATACTTGCAAAACAAACATAAACAGAAAACACTCCGCAAGAAGTTGAGGTTTTTGAAGAAGCAGGAGAAGAGGGAGGCACATTCGAGGAAATTGACGTTTGGTTTTAAAGATTGTTCTCCGCTCAGGCTTGCCTGTGGCACCTTTTGGTTTTATGTATTGTAAGGGCCGTCGCTCGCTGTACGACTTGGCCGTTAAGCCACTATATTGTAATAAAGCTGGTTTGTACCCTTTTTAAAGTATGCGTTTGCGATGATGTACACTCAATTACAGTGCCTCGCAGTTGAACAGTCCTGGGCAGCTGCGAGATGAACAGTAAGTATCGCCCCTAGAAACAGGGGTGTTACATTGACCTTGCTCTGCTCGGTCCTTTCATCGATGCCAACGTACATACTCACAGTCATCCAACAACCCAAGGTCGTCCTGCAGCAAACTGATAAGCTCCGACGCAGCTGGTTATGGTGTGGTTAGGGCTTGAACTTCCTTGCGATCGGACAGACAAGGACCTCTTCGCCATGGCCATGAACATCACCCTGCAAGACGCCCAATCAACGTCCTTTTGGCAATAAATAATTCGTGGCAATAACATTAACTATTGCAACGAAATGTACTATTTCGTTGTAATTTTTTCGTTGCAATAGTTAGGATTCCTTGTATTGCGCTGAACGTCCTTGTAAGTTCGGATAGTTAAAACTCTCCCATGCGCAAGTTCGGATAGTCCAAACTCTCCTCTGCACATGTTTGGACGGTCCGAACTTTCCCGCACCGTGCGCGTCTGTGAGGGCTTTGACTCTATCCTTCTTTGTCCCACCGACTAATAGAACCCTCATCATTTTTTATTTATTAAATTAGAAAATTATCAATTTACCCTACAGAAGGATTTTCAATCAACAACATGCCACAGCAGAAGCCCTGTTAGACGTCCTCGGAATTTGGGGCCTTGCGGGTGCGAGAGATCTTCGCCTTGTAACACAGTAATACCGCCTTAGTTTTCACTAGTGCCGTTTGCTGCCGTTTGTACCCTAGCTTCCATCTTAATGCAATGAATCAATGTCACTTTTACTGCCATTCTTTCAAAGAAAAAAAAGAAGAGAAATTGGCCTCCACGTCGTGCCGCCGCCGGATTCGGCGGTCTCCGATGTGGGCAGTGGCGTGGAGGCGCGGGCTTTTGGCGCGGAGGAGCAATCTTTGGCGCGAGACCACGCGATCTCCGGCTTCTTCTCGAGCTCCGGGACTGCGGCGGCGCGGCCTCTTCTCAAGCTCCGGCTGGCATAGTCTCCGGCGAGCTTGGCTCCAGTGCGATCGCGCGGCTTTGGGGGAAAGAGAGAGAGAGAGGCATGTTAGAAAATGGAGAATACATGAAAGCTAAGGCCTACCAACGTTGTTTGTTGTTGCGAGCCTAACTACGTGCGACTCTCAAAGCAAAGTAGGTTTCGTTTTGGTTATGATAAACATCAATCAAAAGGTCACAATCCCCCTCCCTAAAGATTCCGTTAGACAGTGGCGAATTCAGGATGAAAATAAAGGGGAAGCTCTACTGTTACGGCTATAGCACAACATAAACATATCAAAACTACATTTACTGGTCTTTTGCCATTGGAATATCAAATTCATACAAGAATATGAAAAGAACAAATTAAAAATATACAATACAATAAATTTAGTACCTTACTAATAGATAATGTGCCTCCAAATGTTCATAAAAATATGAGTACCGATCTGTAGATAAGAAGTATCAAATTTAGTGATACAATATTAAATTGTGAATATTCATAAACATTAAAAATGGAATGAAAACATACCACTAAGTCACTAAATCTGATTATGACGCAATTTCACTCTACGAGTTTTTATGTCTTGAAAGCGTTGAATGATTCTTTTATTATCAAGGCTTTTAAATATCTCTCGCTTAGTGTAGCATACCATCAAGTCATTTAACCATTCATCTGATACCTTGTTGCGCAAATCTGTTTTAATAATCTTCATTGCTGAGAAAGTTGTTTCAACTGATGCTGTTGCTATTGGAAGGATCATTGTGAGCTCGATGAGGTGATACACCAATACGAAAGTTATATTTTTTCCGGTTTCAACCATCTTTTGAGCAACCTTTGCAAGATCATGGTATTCATGAAATTCAACACTTCTTCTAACATTGAGAATGGACATTTGAAGTTGATTTCTTAACAACAAACAGTCAGCTATGGTGAAATCTGCGGTATAAATCTCAGCAAGGCGAACTAGCTTTTGCACATCAAATTTAGAGAAGTTGTTTGGATCAAGACAAGACATGCATACCAATAACTCCGAAGAAACTTCATTGAAACGATGATCTATCTCTGCCATAATGGCATCAAGAGCAACATTGAAAATATCAATACGATAATAATGGAGAGTAACTTTATGCTTCCAACGTGCAGATTTACCCTTTACTTCGATGTGATCATCCATACTTGGCACATCAATATCATTTGACTCACAAAAGCTTTTTACTATGTTGAACAATGGCTTCCAACCATTGTCTCTCATGTCTTGCAAGCGCATTTTCACATCCACAATCAAACCCATAGCTTCAATAATATCTTGATCCCTTCTTTGCAAAGAAAGTGATAACTCATGTGTAATGCTCAACAAGTCTATTAAGAAATGCATAATGAACACAAATTCAAAGCTCTCCATCTTTTGTATCAAACCTGCTGCTCCACCATGACCTGAAGGATATGTTGCATCTTTACATATTATCTCTAATACCGCAAGCACTGACTCCCATATTTGGGATATACAAAGTAATGTTTTAAGATGTGAGTCCCATCTAGTATCTCCAAGTCTAACTAAGCTAGTTGCCTGATTCAGGCCTGTTCCTGTTGAAAGCACACCATTCTTTAATTTCTCCAATAAGACTTACTGATGCTTTTCCATCAAAGCATCCTTTCTTTTGCAAGATGCACTAACAGTGGTCACTATCAAGCGAACATAGTTGAAAAAATCAGCAATAGCACTGCTACAACTTACGACGGTGACAAGTACTAATTGCAACTGGTGGGCAAAACAATGGAAATAGAAAGCATACAGATTCTCATCTTTTATTAATCTCTACAAGTCATTAAATTTTCCTTTCATATTTGAAGCTCCATCATAACTCTGTCCATGTAGTCTAGAAATAGATAGATCAACCTTAGCAAGCACACGAACCAAAGCTTCCTTCAGTGCAACAGATGTACATAAAGTGACATGCTCAATACCAATAAAACTTTCCATGATCTTCCCTTCTTTATTTACAAACCTACATAGTATGAATTTTACAAAGTTTAAATAAAATCACAATGCATAAATAATAAATTATATGACTAAAAAACATTATATGTACAACTAACCTCACAATCACGGACATATGCTCCTTTATTGATGAATCACGGGATTCATTAATAAGCACTGCGAAGTTTCTATCTCCAATCTCATCCTTAATCATCTGTGTGACCTCTTATGCACAACATTTCGCGAGTTCCTTTTGTATATCCGGACAAAGCATCAAACAATTGCCAGCACCCTCAAATTCAAAAACCTCCTTCACATCTGCCTTTTTATCAATGTACCAATCCACCAACTCTCTAAAATTACCCTTGTTCATTGAAGTAGAAGATTCATTGTGTCCACGAAAAGCTTCACCTTACTGAATGAGATATCTTGCACAATATAAAGAAGCAGTCAAACGAATCTTGGATGCAATTTCAGACTCCTTGCTATAAGTATTTAATTTATGATCCACACTTGCTCTTTGATTCCGAAAATCTTCACAATCTAACATCGCAATGTTGTGGACACTAGTAGGTCCATCAACATGTTGTTTGAAAGATTCCATAGCACTTCTCCAATTCACATATCCAACTTTTGTGAAAACGTCCCTCCCAAAGTGAGTGGGGTGTGACGGCTTCTTAAAAAGAAAGTAATAGAAACAAATGGTAGCATCCTTTTTCATACTATATTCTAGCCAATCGAACTTCTTATATCATGATTCTTGAAAGGATCTTGAAATTAAACCTTGTATTTTCTTTGGAAAATCATGACCAATTGGTTGAGTTGGACCCTTCAACAAATATGCTCTTCTAACTTGATCTCTAATCTCATTAGGATAATCTTAAATTGATTTGCGACATGCTGGATCGGCAATAATATCATCTAGATTAAATTCATGCCGAAACTTTTTTACTTCAATTTGGTTTTCTATGGTTGGAAGGTTACTGCTAGTTGCATTGTTTGAGAAATATTTGTGCAAAGTTCGCTTCTCCATTTTTGTAAATCTAAGAATAATTAAATAGCAACTAATCAACTACTGATTAAATAAATTATCTAATCAGCTAATGGATAATATACTATTAAACAAATCTGATTAAAGAAATGTTGTAGTGGAGTAGTGTTGTACTAAACTCACATGCTGTAGCCTGTAGTGTAGTAGTGCTATACTCGGTGGACTGTGGACAATGGTCACAGTGGGGACCAGGGAGTAAAGAAGTGCCACCTACCGGATCACCACTGCCCACTGGAGTACATAACCGGACGCCAGACGGAGTGAGATGAAGCAGTGACCACTATAGCCACTACTCAGTCAGTCAGTCCCCACTCGGCCACTCCACTCCTAGTCTCCTACCGACAGGTCACAGGCGAGTCTGGCGAGTGGCGACTCCAAGCGCTGGCCTCCGGCCTTCCCCTCCGCCTCTGCGGGCCGCGGCTCCCCCTCCGGCCTCCCCCTTCGCCTCCGCGGGCCGCGGCTCCCCCTCCGCGCCCACTGGCGACCGCCTCGGCGCCTCCCCCTCCACGGCTCCGCCCTCCGGCCTCCGGGCTCCAGCCTCCGGCATCCCCCTCCGCCTCCGCGCCGACTACCTCGGCGCCTCCCGCTCCCCCTTCGCGTTGATGCCACCGAGTCGCCAACCGGTGAGTCCCTCCCTCTACTGTTCGGATCTGCTGTTTATCTTCCTCGATCTGCCCTTATCCGCTCCTCTATTTTGGGCCAGAATTTGCCACTGGTTTGGACCGGCTGGGGCTTTGGGCCTTGAAAACACCGACTGACGACTGGCCTCTTCAGCAATCTCTATCCTCTGGGCCAGCCGGCAGTTGCTTCTTCAACCTCTGTCATGACGGGAGGAGGGGGTGTCATGACGGGAGAAGGGGCCGAGGGGGTGCTCAAGCACCCACAGTGGATTTGCCCATGCCGTTAGATCATAGTCTAAAAATCATATATTTAGATGATTATTTAATAAAAAAATCAAAATAATCACTAGACACACCATTCTTTTTGTTTGGTCGTTGAGAGCTTGCTTTGCTTGCAGTTCACGGTAATCTAACGCTTTATGTACGTACCACGTCGAGTACGCACGTCGGTACTAGCACGTACCCGTTGCGTAACGTGGTGTCCAATCCGATTCGGACACGGCGCGCCACGATCGAGCAAGCGACCGGCCTGTATAAAGCTTAACCAGCTCGGCGTGTGCAGCGGCCTCGATCTCAAGGCGGGACGGCCTTCATTTGCCTCCTAGTTTCGTTGCACCGCCGGCCGTAGCTACTTCTTTCCTCGCCTGCACGGTGGTGGCCGCGGCAGCCACCGTGGAAGGCCATGGGATCATCGGCGCAGGGGCAGCTGCGTGGCGCCAGCAAGAAGAAGGTGACCAAGAGGAGGAGGGCGCCGTTCCCACCGCTGCTGCCGCCGGGGACGGCCGTCGAGGTGCTCCGCAACGGCGCCTGGGTGGGCGGCGGCACGGTCAC
Organism: Melocanna baccifera; assembly: GCA_036346265.1. Lineage (NCBI taxonomy): Eukaryota > Viridiplantae > Streptophyta > Magnoliopsida > Poales > Poaceae > Melocanna > Melocanna baccifera. The sequence continues at coordinate 25,830,713 of CM070689.1, forward strand.
CATCCACAACGACCGCACCTACATGGTCCGCCTCGAAGGCGAGGGGGGCATCACCGTGCTCGCCACACGGGGGAGGGTCAGGCCTGCGGCCGCCTCGCCGTGCGCCGAAGCCGGGAAGGGTGGGATGAGCTCGAGCAAGGCCGGCGACAAGAAGGCGGCGGCGGCGAAGTAGCCTTAATTAGCAATTCCACTTATCCTGGTATGAGTCCGTTAGGTAGTTAGCATGGAGACCACGTCCTGCGTGACGTGAGAGGCTGAGCTCAACTCCAGGACCTACTTCCCTGTAAACTTGGATCACAGTTGTAACCTGATTTGGCATATAAATAGAATACAATCCCTACGAAGGGAGATGCACTTCTGATAAATCTTTCATGGTATCAGAGCCAAACTGATCCATAATCACGTTCCGCCATGTCCGACTCTCTGTTCTCATCCACTAGCCACTCCACCGCAACATCGATCCAGCCCACCTCCAGGCCAACACCCTCGATCAATCATGTGATCAGTGTCAAGCTTACGCAAGAGAATTACCTGCTATGGCTAGCCCAGATGCTCCCGTATCTGAGGAACCAAGGTCTTGCCGGATACATTGATGGATCCATGCCGGCGCCAAGTCAAACCATGGTGGTTTCCCCATCGGAGGAAACCGGAGGTCGTCGCATCGTCGTCAACCCCGAGTACACCAGCTGGTATCACCAGGATCAGCTGGTCCTCAGCCTCATCAACTCCTTGCTCACCGAGGAAATCCTGGCCACATTGGTTGGGATCACAACTGCGCGCGAAGCCTGGATCACTCTCAACAAGATGTTCGCGTCGTGTTCCCGAGCGCGGATCATGCAGGTTTGGATGCAACTCGCCACCATCCAGAAGAAAGACATGAGCATCACCGACTACTTCCGCAAGGTGAAACGCCTCGCCGACATCCTCGCTGCCATTGGCAAGCGGCTTGAAGATGAAGAACTAATCGCATACATGCTGCGCGGTCTCGACCCCGACTACGACTCACTAGTGACAAGCATCACCACACGCTCCGAGTCGTACTCCATCAGCGACGTCTACGCCCACATGCTCAGCTTTGAGATGCGTCAAGAGAACCACAACACCGTCGCTCAGGTATCATCTGCTAATAATGTAAGCAGGAATATCCGTGGTGGCAACTATGCCAACCGCGGTGGCCGTGGACATGGAAATCGTGGAGGTGGTGGTAGTGGCCGTCAGCAAGGAGGGAGAACACATCATCCCTCACCCAAGGCGCAAGTCAACAACCGTGCTAGCTTCAGCAGCGGTCCTCTGTGCCAGATTTGCAACAAGCCGAACCATGATGCACTACAGTGCTGGCATCGGTTCGATCAGACCTACCAGGCTGAAGACGCCGTGAAGCAGGCTGCTACAGTTACCACCGACTCTAACTGGTACGTTGACACCGGCGCTACCGACCACATCACTCATGATCTTGAGCGTCTCACCGTCAAAGAATGCTATACTGGAGGAGATCAAGTTCAGGTTGCCAATGGAGCAGGTCTGTGCATTTCTCATATTGGGCATTCTTCAGTCGCTGGTTCTACTCGTCCCTTATATCTCAACCGAATCCTTTATGCCCCAAAAATCAACAAACACCTAATTTCTGTTCGTAAGCTAGCTTCTGACAATGATGCATTTGTTGAATTTCATCCTAACTTTTTTTGTGTCAAGGATCGAGCCACGATGGATATCCTCCTCCAAGGCAGATGTAGAAATGGCCTCTATGTCATGCCAACAAATAAATCCAGTCAAGCCTTGCTGACATCCAAGATATCTCAAGAAAAGTGGCATCAGAGGCTTGGCCATCCAGCTACTCCAATTGCCCTTCGCATCATTGAAACCAATGGACTAGCTGTAGACAGGAATATTTCTTTCTCTTCAGTCTGTAATGCTGGTCAGCAAGGCAAAGCACATCAGCTTCCATATAGTCCTTCCCTTCATGTATCCACAGCTCCATTACAGCTGGTTCATACTGATGTTTGGGGACCAGCTCTCCCATCAGTGAATAATTCAAAATATTGTGTTTCCTTCATTGATGATTTCAGTAGATATGTGTGGATCTATTTTATCAAGTACAAATCAGATGTAGAAGCTATCTTTTACCAGTTTCAGAAACATGCCGAGCACATGCTGAACACAAAGATACGTTCAGTTCAATCCGACTGGGGGGGGTGAATATCATCGTTTGCACACCTATTTTAAAAACTCCGGCATTGAACATCACATCTCTTGCCCACACACTCACCAGCAAAACGGCCTAGCAGAGAGGAAACATCGACACATAGTTGAAACTGGTCTCTCCCTTCTTGCACAAGCTGAAATGCCCCTACGCTTCTGGGATGAGGCTTTCAACACAGCATGTTATCTCATCAACCGATTACCCAGCCGTACCATTCATCATGACACACCACTTCACAAACTATTTGACAGGCAACCTGATTACTCTAGACTACGTGTGTTTGGGTGTGCCTGCTGACCCAATTTGCGCCCTTACAATGATAGGAAACTGAATTTCAGAACCAAGCAGTGTGCCTTCCTAGGCTACAGCTCCACACACAAGGGATACAAATGTTTTGATCGCTCCACAGGTCGTATTTATATTTCCCGTGATGTTGTTTTTGATGAATCAGTCTTTCCCTTGTCCTGTTCCTCACCGTCAGAAATATCACTGCCAAAGAACTCACATCATCCTATCATTCTGCCTACACTGTCCAAACCCACACAATACACTGAACAGTCTCTGATATCTCTATCCACAATCCAAAGTCAATATGAACCAGCAGCTGATAATGCACCTATGAGCAATAATCAGACTAACCCTGCTGTCAGCAATGACACTTCCATTGTGCCTCCTGTAGATCTGTCGGGACAACACTCTGATGACCAGCAAAATGATGACATTAGTGGCAATGAGAGTGGAGAGGAAGTGAACCAAACTTCATCACCAGAGGTGGCCAGACAGCACCCAATGCAGACTCGACTTCGCAATAATATTGTATAGCCCAAGGAATTTACTGATGGAACCATCAGGTACTCAGCTAATGCTCGTGGATTCACTGCCTGTTTCTCTGCTAAAAATACGACAATAGTGCCCTCTGGAGAACATCCAACAATAGCACGTCCGACACCAGCACAGTCAACTTCTTCAGTCTTTCCTGTCAGAAATCCGACAACAGCCTTTGCCACACACAGTCAAGCTGTTTCAGAACCTTGTGATCTTCAGGAAGCACTGTCCGATCCTGAATGGAAGAAGGCAATGGACCTTGAATACTTGGCTCTCATGAAGAATGAAACTTGGGTTTTAGTGCCACCACCAAAAGGCATCAATCTCATTGACAGCAAGTGGGTTTACAAGGTGAAAAGAAAAGCTGACGGGTCAGTTGACAAGTACAAGGCAAGGTTAGTGGCAAAGGGCTTCAAGCAGAGGTATGGAGTTGATTACTTCGATACCTTCAGTCCAGTAGTCAAACCATCCACTATTCGAATCATCTTGTCTCTAGCTGTAACACAAGGATGGACTATGAGACAAATTGACATTCAAAATGCCTTCTTACACGGATTATTGGAAGAAGAAGTTTATATGAGGCAGCCACCTAGTTATACAGATCCAAACTATCCTAATGGATATATATGTCGACTAAAGAAGGCTCTTTACGGCCTAAAACAAGCACCCAAGGCCTGGCACTCTCGGCTGACCAGTAAACTGCAAGAGTTGGGTTTTAAACCCTCAATAGCAGACACGTCTTTGCTGGTGTTCAGAGAGGGTAAAGTGACAGTCTACATGTTGATTTATGGAGATGACATTATAATTGTCAGTTTTTCCAATAAAGCCACTGAGAAGCTGATACAGAATCTAAATAAGGACTTTGCTGTCAAAGATCTAGGTCCTCTTGCGTTCTTCTTGGGAATTGAGGTCAAGCCTGAGAAAGATGGGCTGCTGTTGTCTCAGAAACGATATGCAATGGATCTCCTCAAGAAAGCTGATATGGAACAATGCAAGCCAATATCAACACCACTAGCACCCACTGATAAACTGTCCAAGGATCAAGGAATCCTACTTTCAGAAGAAGAACAGTTCAAGTACAGGAGCACTGTTGGTGGCTTACAATATCTAACCTTGTCCCGACCAGATCTAGCATTTGCAGTCAATCGAGTGTGTCAATTTATTCAAGCTCCTACAGATATACACTGGTCTGCTGTGAAGAGAATTCTTCGCTATGTCAAAGGAACAATTGGCTTCGGACTAAAGATTCAGAAGTCAGAAACTTCAACTTTGTCAGGGTTCTGTGATGCAGACTGGGCTGGATGCCCTGACGATCGACGGTCAACCAGTGGTTTCGCAGTGTTCTTGGGCACCAATTTAGTGTCATGGGGCTCCAGGAAACAACCAACTGTGTCAAGATCAAGCACAGAAGCCGAGTATAAATCCATTGCCAATGTCACAGCTGAGATAATATGGGTGCAGTCACTACTCAAAGAGCTTGGTGTATTTCAACATAAACCTCCTCAACTTTGGTGTGACAACCTTGGTGCAACGTATCTGACTACTAATCCCATGTTCCATGCAAGAACCAAGCATATTGAAGTAGATTTTCACTTCGTGAGAGAGCAGGTAGCACGCAAGGCAATGGAAGTTCGGTTCATATCCTCTAAAGATCAAGTTGCTGATATTCTGACCAAGGCATTGTCACGAGCTCCCTTTGTCGCTGGATGTCACAGTCTCAACGTTCAAGGCTCCCGTTGTGATTGAGGGGGAGTGATAGAATTAGCAATTCCGCTTATCCTGGTATGAGTCCGTTAGTTAGTTAGCATGGAGACCACGTCCTACGTGACGTGAGAAGCTGAGCTCAACTCCAGGACCTACTTCCCTGTAAACTCGGATCACAGTTGTAACCTGATTTGGCATATAAATATAATACAATCCCTACGAAGGGAGATGCGCTTCTGATAAATCTTTCAGCCTTAGGTAGAGTAATGGCGACGCATGTGTCGCCTCTCTCTGCTTACGCGCGAGTCCACTAGCATTTCTTGGTTCGTTTCTTGCGTGCATTGCCAAAAAAAGTACACGCATGTCAGTTGCTTAATTGGCGTTGGCCAAATCATTGGTACCTGCAAAAGAGAGAGATGCGGCATTGTTAAATCAACTCTTCATAGTACACTCCTAAAGGCCAAATCAAGCTTCAACAAGGAGATTCTTTCGTTTATGCATGTCATTATGATAATGGAAGGAACCAAGGGGGGAAATGAAAATGGAAGCAAAATAATCAGAACAGTGATCTGCTGTAATGTGGTCGCACATTTCACTACAAAAGGAGACACTATGGTTGGTAACTACCAACATTTTCTATCACCACATAGTTTTGCCGACGCTGCTGCTTCCACAATAGCTATGCAAACTTGCAGGGATACTGAGCACATACTGGTGCTAGAGCAAGGCCATGGTGGTTAAGATTCTATCAATCAATTTAGTTTATGACAATACAGCAATTTCAGGAAATTTTGGAACAAATTTGGTTAGATCATTCTTCACTGATATAATATCATGCTTGTGGTAGTTCTACTGATCATTACAGTTAACAACTCATGAATTCATTCTAAAAGGGAGCAATATAAAGTTAACAAACGATCAGTATATCAAACCAAGAAAATGACGTTATACTTTACAATGGCTAAGTCGACACACAACAGAGATTTGACAAACCATACATATTTGATAATCATTACTGGTAAAAACAGAGAAAAGATAACACTATAAACATAAAAGTATCATACGAATTGCTAGTCAGGAATCAACTCGCCTAAATTGGCCCTTTCTCAAGACCACTAGCGAAACCTAGACGCCATCATCAACAACGCCCAATAATTACAAGTTTACAACAGCACACCAGTAACAATCACATCAGTGTACAAGTACTGCTAATCTTCCATCTCGTTTCAACCACAAATTCACCAGTGTACCGATTTCCTACGAAGGATCACACACAAAGCTGATAGCAAGGGCAGGCAGGTGGTAGCAAGAGCATAAGTATCACGAAAGAGGAGGCGCAACAGCAGCAAACACGACAAGCATACCAAGGCATCACCCGACACCTCCCTGAGGCAGCGGCCAGCGAGGCATTTGAACAAACACATGGCGGGCCTCCCTGACCCCGAAGCGTGACAACGACACACGACCGAGCGCAGGCGCGCGAGCAGCTAGGGAAGTGGCGGCGGGGTGCTTACTCTTTCTCCTCGCGCGCCATGACGAGCGGGTCGTCGCGCTTGACGTCGTAGGGGTACCACTGCGCGACCTGCTCGCCGACCAGCTTCTCCCGCAGCAGCTTCGTCACCGACCAGCTTGATTGTTAGCAACACCGAAAATTAAGGATCTTTTGCGCAACTAAAATTCAACTCAACAAATATACCAATAGTTCATTATATATTGAACAGTGAGATAACATCTCACGTAGTCTGTCAGAAACAGGTCGCTTCTTGAGAAGTGGACATTGATTGCAAACCTTACAGGTAGGTCAGCATATCCGAAACATTTCTTTTTTTGTGTGTATGTGTACTATTCTTTTCTGCATTAGGTATGGAGTACAAGAGACGAGCACATCGAAATCAAACTGCAGGAGCCAGCACCAGCTCCAGGTCCAGGCTGTTGTGTCTTTGGCATCAGATTCTACCTCATCTAGTGGCGCAGCTTGCTCGAGATTGCTCAAACCAAACGGATTCTTCCACTCACATCCTATACATAACAACCTAAAAACCCTCACTTCACCTGGCAAACAGCACAGCAATTGCTTAGCCTATCATCTCCCTGCAGGTAACATGATACAGTGTGTAATTCATTCCTGACATATTATTAATTCCATCATGTACTCGCATGCATTGATCTTTTTGTTGCATCTTTTTTTTATAGATAATAGAAGGGGCTTGTGTCTTCTTTATTTTCTTTCTATTATTTGTCTGGTTGGTCTGATCTTGCAGAGATGGGAGGCGCGGCTTCCAGGTACCTTGCTCCGATCAAGTACCGGCGAGTGGAGAAGGATCTTGACAACAAGGTCGCAGAGGCGCTCAAGGAGAGGACCAAGTCCAGGAGGAAGACGTTCAGGTCGGTGAACAGCATCACCATGGGCCTGCCCCGCTTCAAGGAGGGGCTCAGGAACATCAGGGACGTCTTCGACCAGTACGGTAAAGCACCGTCCAACCATCTCCATTCGCATGGTTCACGGTTCATGAGAAAGGGAGAAAAAAAACATAGGTACTTAGATGTCAGAATTGTATTAGTAAATAGTGATTCCTTCTGCGTTGATTGAACTGCAGATGAGGACTCAAACGGGACGATCGACAACGAAGAGCTGAGGATTTGTCTGAACAAGCTCCAGGTTCAGATGTCGGAGAAGGAGATCGACAATGTTCATCGCTACTGCGACGTCGACAGCAGGAAGGGGATTCAGTACCAGGAATTCGTTGTTCTCCTCTGCCTCATGTACCTGCTGTTTGGCCCAGACGTCACACGCCGTGTACGAGATTCTCTTCTTCTTCTCCTACTCTCCTTGCAAAACATCTTCCTGGATCTTGATGATTTGCTTATGCTGGAACATTCAGTTGATGGTGTTCGTCTTGTGTTTATCGTCTTTGCCAGGTTTCAGAATTCGAATCGGGGAAGCTCAACTACGTCTTCGATGAGCTGATAGAGGCCTTCTTGTTTTTCGACAAGGATGGGAACGGCACGATGAAGAGGAAAGATGTCACCCAGAGGATGAACGAGGCGTCTCACCAGGAGAGGACTCCCAGTCACATAACAACCCAGCTATTCAGTAAATAATCTTCTTGCCTCTACTCTTCTTGTCATAGCAGTAGATTAGTGCCCATGCCATTGTTACAGTGTCGAAGTGTAGTGTGTTTCTGTAAGTAGATTAGTGTCCATGCCATTGTTAGTTTGTTACAGTGTCTAAGTGTACTGTCTTGCTGCATGTGTTGCAGAAGAGATGGACCTGAACAGGAATGGAAAGGTGAACCTGAAGGAGTTCCTTTTCTCCATGATCAGATGGGCAGGACTCGAAAACGATGACGATGATGCTAGCAACGGGACTTCTCCCTAGTGTTTTCCTCCATTTAATCAAGATATAACCAATGAACAATTGCAAGTTCTCCAGAGTTTTATAGAAGAGAGTCATTTGTGGTGGGATTTTTCGTTTACTTCAACTGCAAGGTCACATGGTTTCAGACTATCAGCAACTAGGTTTTCCTGTAACTAAGCTCAATGTTCAGAACGGATGGAACTTCATGTATGCAACATATATGAAGTATTGTCTACTAAATTGCATTTATTCCTTTCAAATATGTACGTGTGCTCATTCATCATCAAAACTTTTTAGTTAAATATTCCAAACCCATGAAGGTCTCTCAGGACAAGCCTTCTAATCGAGAAAGCACCAATCTTCAGATAGCATTCTCTAAAATTTCTAGAGGGAAACTGTTAAGGGTATTTAGATATTTTCTCATATATCTAGGGTTTGGATCCTTATGTCTTTTTGTACTATTTATATGTCCTATAGACTATTGCAATATACAACAAGCCTTCAATCTTACATGGTATCAGAGCAAGGGTTGAAGATCTAGCTCACCTCCAGTTGAAACTTCCGCTGCTGCCCCCAGGAGGAGCTAATCTCGAGGGCGGCCATCCACGCCGGTCGCCGCTGGCCATCACCTCGTGCATGCCGCCGCTTGGATCCGCCCGCCCTTCTCCGGATCTGGCCTCGTACCACAAGGATCCGGGCTCCTCCACCTCGGCCGGTGCCAGATCTGGCTAGATTCGGTCGCCGCGCCTCAGATCCGGCCTCCACCGCCTCCCGGCCGCCGTGCTCGCGCCTTGCCCGCACCACAGCCTTCGGACATCGCTGTCGCCCAAGCCTCCGGCTCCTGAGTAATAGACTACACGTTTGATTCTCAGAGCCTATTCAGAAGTCCTGATGCAAACTAAACATTAGGTCTATCCAAACTTATAGGACATATTTTTTTTGAGTAGTCTTGCCATAAATATATGGCATATTTCATATTCTAATGTAAAATTAGTGTGAGATTTTCTTTATACCCCTAATAAATATCTAACTTTTCTTTATATTTTCTACATGCATGCATTGAATATAGTGTTTAAAGATAATAATTAGAGGTGGTCTAGTCATTTTTAATATCTCTTTGATCTATATGCCAAGAGGAAATATGTCAAACTTAGACAGGTGAGTACATAATAATACAATCCCAAACAAAATGGACAAAGGAGCATGTTACATAGAAACAAATAAAATGGAGCTTAAAGTCACACCTCTCACTCTCCGGCGCATCTGAGAGATCTCTTCTGATTCTGAATTGGAAGTAGCACGCAGACTTGGAGGCACATACTTCGCTTTTGATTCTTTGGGTAGTTCAACCATGTTAGGCTCTCCATCCTCAGATTCATGAACTGCTCCATCATTCTCTTCAGCCATTTCCACACCTCCATCATCTAGTTACGACTCCTCCAATTTGATGCTACATTCACGCCCTGGCTCGTTATCAATTGGATCTGGAAAAACCAGGCAAGCGTACCAATATTATCTATCGGATTACTCATCAACTGGACCAAGAAATCCAGCACCGAGAAGACGACGTTATTCGCATAGGCACGCCGAGAGAGAGAGAGAGAGAGAGAGAGAGAGAGAGGTATTACCTCACCGGAGTTCGGTAAACAGATGCGCTAGCGCCGAAAATCGAGTAGCCGCGGCGGCCGTGGTGGTCGGGCTCCGGCGGCGACTGTCACGGCGGCGGAGGGGAGGGAGAGGCACTAAGCGTAAGGGTTTTTCTCTCTGCTGGGAAGGAATTCAAGGAAGGTTCAGTTTTACAAACAAGCCCCCGAAATCCTTCGCATCTTTCAACCATACCCCGCGCCACATGCTCGATCTGCCCGTCGGTTCTCCATCGGACGGTCGTGAGCAACCGGAGCAGTTCCCGTTCCGGCAAGTTGGCGCCGTTTCGGCTTTCCCTCCCCAAAAAAGAAGACGGCGAAGACCTAAGCGGCGCCTAAAACCACCACTCTGATGATCTGATCCGCTCCCGAATACCCCCAAGAAAGCTCGCATTTTTATCGCCGGATCCCTCCCTCCCTCTCTCCCCTCACTTCCACGATCGCGGAGGCGCTGTTGCTCGCCGCGTTTTTCCCTATCTCCGGCCGACCCCGGGTGCGGCTGCTCTCGGTTCGTCCTCCCGGCCCAAATTGTGTTTCTTGATCTTTTTTTTTTGGGTGGGGGATGGTGTTGAATTCGAGGATGGTTGGTGTTGATTGGGGTGGTTTTTGCAGGTTGTGTCGTGATGGCCTGCCATGGCGGGGACGGGGAGACGCAAGCCTTGGATGGCGGGACGCCTCCGTTGGGTGAGTGGTCTGTTCCTTGATTGGTTCTTCCAGTGGTTGGTATAAAGGTGCTGACTTTGGTGGGTGGATGCGTGCTGTGGTTAGGGTCTCCCTTTAGCAATGGAGAAGCGACGCAGAGCGAGGGTGGCAATGGCGTGATGTACGAGGAGACGCAGGCGCTGGACGAGGCTGAGACCCAGGTGGTTGATGATGGATTGGAGGAGGAGGGGGTGGCTGGTGATTGGGCGGAGACGCAGTTGGTGGAGGACTGTGAGGAGGAGGATGACAGTGGTGTCGCTGAACAGGTGAAGACGCAGTTGGTGGAGGATTGTGAGGAGGATGGCGGTGGTGTCGGTGAGCAGGAAAAGACCCACGCGGTGGCAGAATGTGAGGAGAAGGAAGATGGCAGCGTCATGGAGGATAATGCCGGTGATTGGGCTAGGACCCAATTGGTTGAAGGATGCGAGGTGGAGGATGGAGGGAACGATGGTGTTGGCGACATGGTGGAGACCCAATTGGTTGGGGAATGTCAGGAAGAGGATGAGAGAGTAAATGGCAGCGGTGATGAGGATGTGGGTGAGTGGGGGAAGACCCAGTTGGTTCAAGACACCGATGAAGAGTTAGGTGATGACGGCGATAACGATTTGAGCGAGGGCACTCAAGTGCTAAGTGACAATGAGGGCCTGTCAAATGATGAGAGAGATGTGATGTTGGGCATGGGGGGAAGTAATGGCGAGATGAATGGTGCAGTGCACGAGCACGATAATACCATGGATTTGGTAGATTCTGACGCTTCAACAGATGAAGAGGGTGACACAGGTTAGTTACCACTTATTAAGTATGCCTTTTTTAGGTTTCACACAGCACAACAATATTTCTTTTAAGTGTCAAAATTCATTGAAGATTTCTAGAAAATTTACAATATGACACCTCATAGTAAATGCCCTACATTTTTCATTGATTATCCATTAAGGGAGGGTTACAAGTAATCCGGCAGTTGTAGAGACCACTTGGTCTGTTTTATGTTCTAAATTTCAGTACTTCATATTTCATAATTGTGCCAGACAACACAAATACATTTAGTTGCATATTGGACAATTAGAAGATGTAGTCTATTAAAACTTACTTTGGTTTAATTACATTTTTGTTCCTTTGTTTTTTCCCCTTGTAAAGAGGTGATTAAGCTGTACATCTTCTTCATCGTGGTGGCCTCTTGCAGTTATACGGTACCCATACAACCATGTTTTTTTATATATCAAGACAAGTAACAGGAGAAAATATTGTCAATTAGTAACCAATACCCCCAATTTTCGCATCATGAAGAATTGCGCACTTTCATTTCATTAACCAAACCTAGGAGACCTTGCCCAAGGGTGCAATGTTTTTTGGACACATGAAATTATGTCGTAATTTGGTCTTTCATTCTGTTATTTGATTATGGTCTTCTTTAGCTTTTCATCAAGATATTTTTATATTGGAACACAATGAGAGCAGGCTATTAAAATTCCTATGGTTTTCTGTTCTTCATTTCATTTGATCTGAAGTCTGCTCCATGTCAGTAAAATTCTATATTGTGTTGGGCTTTTCAGCTAGGCACTATAGGCTCTACGTTATACATGTGCCGTATTTGGGTGCAAGCATGCTGGATCCATATTGTTTCTCATACTGTGGTTGATACTTAATAATCCTTTAATTTTAAGGCTCATAAATTCTTACTTTTTTTTGGTAGTTCATCACAGATATCTTGGGAATACATACAATTCCAGTGTTCTATCTTACCATTTTTCCATTTGTCTTGAGATTATGCTGTGTTTGGTAATTGGTACGCAAGATGTAATTACCTGGTTCTCAAATATATTTTCCTGAATTAGAATATGAAAAACATTTCTTTTGGAATATGAAAAGCATTTCTTTTGCTATTTTACATAAACTTAGTTTCTCAAACTAAATTTGGCATATGTTGAATCCTAATTTTTGTTTTCTAATGTGCATGCATGGTCTTGTGGCAGCAGTACGAACATGTGAGCTTGCTGCAGCTCGTGATGCATTTACTGTGAACAGTGTGCAGCAAGGGAAACGGCAAGCTTCGACAAATGAAGCGCATCTCCTGACGAAAATCATAGACAAATCTACCTCATGTAGCACCTTCTTTGGTGACCGCCCGGTTTGTGGGATTGATGATGATTCCCATGGTTATGTACAGAACCATGATAAAGATGGAACTAAAAGCAGAGGCAGGTGCTCAACAGCAAAGAAGCTTTTTGCTGACACGATGGCTGAAGAGGGTGAAAACAAAAACAGATGTGTAGCTGGATTAAGCAATATTGAATCACAGGAGCCTGGTGATCTGTCACAAGCAAATGCTTTGGAAGTTGTGGACAGGTTGATCTCAATCAATGGCGGGGTATTGTCTCAAGAACCAACCCCAAATAAATTGGAAACAGCAAAACCACCTGTTTCAAGTAAGAGAGGAACTTTAATTTTGGCTGAGAAGGTTGACCGTAGTAAAGGTTCCAATGGAAGTGCTGAAATCTTTGCATGGGTGGATAGCCGCGAGGATGATGGGGGAGGTGATTTTTTCAGTAAAAACAAGGATATCTTGGTGCGCAAATCAGCCGGGAGAGGGAGATCAAAGAGTCAATTCCCCAGGGCAAAGAAATGCTCAACGAAAATTGCACCTGGTGAAAATAAAATAGGGGAATGCAAAAACAGAATAAATTCCAAACTATGTGGGAGGTTTGAAACTTTTCCTTTGCCAGATTCAAGTCTGCTCAAAAGTGATGTGAAGAGTAAGTGGGCCTCTGGAAAGAGGACTAAGAAAAACCTTTTGAAGGACTTAGATGATCTATCAAATGCCAAATATTTGGGAGAACAGCAGGAAAAGGTCAGTATATCTTCGCATGAAGTTGGTCCAGATACTCAAATGGCTCTTGAAGCTATAGAGGCATTGGCACAATGTTCACCTGTTAAAATTTTGTCAACTAAAGGTGAACCTCCACTGGAGAGAGAGATGAGAGATGAGAAGTCTAAAATAGCAAGAAGTCACTCAAAGACTGGCCCCCCTCAAAAGAGAACTAGTGGCATCCAGGAAGGTGTCACCACACGTTCTAAAAGAAGAAAAGTAAATGTGCTGAACCCCAAGCCTCAGAAAGAAAGACATAGAGGACCAAAAATGCAAGAAAATTCAAAATATCTTAGAGCAAAGGCAAAACATAAGGAGGCAAAGTCGGTACCAGAGAAGAGTAAAGTTTCGGAAATATCTCTTGATGGAAATAAGTATCATGGTACACCTATTGCTCACTGTACAAGACAATGTAGTAAAAACAACTTCTTTGAATATACTGAGTTATGTTCTAATGAACATTTAAAGAGAGGGATGAATTTGACAGGTGACAGCTCCACAATTGTAGAAGTACAAAATAATCGTATTGCAAATGAACCTGAGCTACCAATGATTAGTGAGAGAACCACGGAATCTGGTTTGAATTATGTTGAAAAACAAAGCACAGAGTATACCTGTGCAAATAATGCTCAGAATCTTCAGCAATGTAGGGAAGAAAACACTCAGCATACCAGTGCAGATATTGCTCAGAACCTTGAAACATGCAGAGGTGAACCAACAACTGATGTCGCGTGCAGAGAACCCTCTTCTCACCCCAAAAAGAGAAGAACACCTACAGCAATGGTACAGTCAAAGGCTCCTGCAGTTACCCAAACTGCCACAGATCATGAAATAACACCAGAAGTGGCAAGACAATCCAAGAAAAGGCGGATTTTCATTAGGAGTGTTTCTGATCTACTTAAGTATGCAAAGAGGGAACCTTGCAATGGCAGATCAACTTCTATGCTGTCTAGTATTATCGCAAAATCATCGGCTGCTTCTCCTATACTTAATTCTTCTGTAAGAGTTGACAGCAAAACTTCTGGTTTCAGTAGCTCGGGACAGCGACAGAAGGAACCATCCAATGTTGACGATGCAAGCAAATCACCAAAAAGCAACTCTCAAGTTCAGAATAGTGCTTTGAAAACACCTTCTAAAGTGGTAAATGAATTGTCACCTACTTTCAGTCCTCTAAATCCATCAAAAGCTTCAAGTAGGAGCCTGTCGAAACCCTCTGTTGCCAGAGAGCTGCTGAAGTTAGATCATGAAAATGTGCTATCAAATCGACAACTAAAAGATTCTAGAAGAAGGAAAGATGTGACGAGTTCCAGTATTTTATTCAGCCATCATTTGGATGAGGATGTAATCAAGCGTCAGAAGAAGGTAATTATATTTCTTTGTTGGTACGTTCTAGTCATTAACTATTTGAAATGAGTAATATTTGTAATGGTCTATGTTGTAGATCTTGGCACGCTTGGGAGTTTGTGAAGTATTTGCCATGTCAGATGCAACACACTTTGTGGCAGATAGTTTTTTCCGCACAAAGAATATGCTAGAAGCAATAACTCTTGGCAAACTGGTAGTTACATCAATGTGGCTTGAAAATTGTGGACAAGCGGGCTGTTTTATTGATGAGAAGAAGTATATTCTGAGGGATGCCAAAAAGGAAAAGGAGATAGGTTTCAGCATGCCTATATCACTGGCTTCAGCTTGCAAGCATCCTCTGCTGCTGGTAATGTGAATTGTATTTTTGTTTGAATCAGCCTGTCCTAGATCAGATTTTTCATTCATTATTAAAAAACACTTACAGGGGAAAAGAGTGTTTGTAACACCGAATGTGAAGCCAAGTCGAGAGGTGGTGACTAGCTTGGTGTTAGCATCTTCTGGGCAGGTTGTTCCTATATATTCTTTTCCAAATATACTTTCAGCTGTTGTTTGTGTTTAAATTACGTGTTAACAGTGACTGGAGGATACATAAGATCAGATATATAGGATCGTGCTGTGGGATCATTTCTATATATCTGATCCTATATATCCTCCAGTCGAGACAATCCAAGAAAAGGCGGTAAGGCGAGATAAGGCGACCCACCCCCCTCACACCTTTTAAGCGATAAGGCGTAAGGCGAGGCGACGCCTTACACATCCTAAGGCATTAAGAGGTAGCAAATAAAATAAGCATTTAGCAGCACATATGTACCTTGTTGTTGCCAATTCTGGAGCTCATATAGCACCCATCTTCCCATTCAAAGTGCTCTTCTCCCATGTAGCATCTATTTCCTTGTCCCCATGTAAGTTTTAACATATATATTATTATAAATGCAATAGATATAAATTGTATTTCAATTAATTGAGTAAATACGGATTGAGTGACATACCTTGTTGAGTGTTGACAATCTCTCATCTCCTCTTTTCCCAAGAAACAAGCCACATGAATAATGAACATAAGTCTATAATAACAATTAAGTGAATGCAAGATTAAATATGAGCAATATAACAAATTAACAAGCACGACATAAGCGATATAAGTCCACACAAATAACATAGGTAATTAGTCCTCCAACTCTCTCATCTCTCAATATCCATCATCGAATTCGTTGGGATTGATAGGTACTTGTCATTTTGCCTGCTTCTGCATCACAAAAAAAACCATTTTATTGGCTCAGTGGCTAAATAGCGAGCACGGCAGCACTAAATAGCGAGCACGGCAGCACGCCGAGCAGGAGTAGCACGGCGCAGCATCCTCGACGGATTGCGACGCAGCTCCGCCCGCCTCCCCCTCCATCCTCGAGACCTCGACGGCTCCACCTTCCCCCTCCCAGCCTCGACGGCTCCGCCATCCCCCTCCCAGCCTCGACGGCTCCGCCTCCCCCTCCATCCTCGACGGATCTGCCTCGGCGCCTCCCTCCCCAGCTCCCTCTCCCTCTCGATCTCCCCCTCCCGGCGGCCTCCTTCTCTCCAAAGATCCTCCCGGCGGAGAGGGGATGCCGGGAGAAGGGTGGAGGCCGGCTGGGAGGGGGAGATCAAGAGGGAGAGGGAGAGGGAGAGGGAGGCGCCGAGGTGGATCCGTCGATGATGGAGGGGGAGGGGGAGGCGGAGCCGTCGAGGATGGAGGGGGAGGCGGAGCCGTCGAGGCTGGGAGGGGGAAGGCGGGAGAAGGGAGGGAGGAGCCGGGGAGGTAGAGGGAGGAGGTGGAGGCCGGGAAGGAGGGGATGGGGGCATGGGGAAAACCTGGAGTGGAGAGGGCGACGGCGATGGAGGCGGGACGGTGGCACCGGCGCGCAGCACGGCAGCGGTCTTGCAGCAGATGGTCGTCGGTGCGCCGCTTCAAGGATGGTGCGCTGCTTCAAGGATGGAGGCGGCGCTAGGGTTGGGCTTCTCGCGACAGGTTCCTCTCTGGCCCCCTCTCATCCCTCTCTTTATACTTCAGCAGATGGCTTTGGGGCGTCCGCCTCGGCCGTCCGGTCGCCTTTCGTCGCCTCACCGACGCCATGGCCGTGAGGCGGACGCCATACAGCCTCCTTGCAAGGCGCCGCCGACGCCTTACGGCTCCTCACCGCCTTACCGCCTAAGCGTCGCTTAAGCGACGCTTAGGCGACACCTTAATAAGCTTGATTCATTTCCTATTACTAATTTTGCAATTTGTATTACATGGTCATTTGAAACAAATAAAGTAGGGCAACCTATACTGTTGGTGGACAAAACCCTCAAAGCCTATTAGCAGGTTATCAGGTTAAATGGTTGATGAATCCTTTCATACAAGGACATTATAGGTTTTTCATGTATGTAATAAGTAATAACGTATGCTTGTTCTTACCGCTCAAGGGTTCAGGTAATCAGGTGGTTCCATAACTCTGTTTAGATTATTTTTATTTAAGTAGGCATTCTGATCTTATGAACTTGTTCTTGGATTTTCAACATGCTTCCATGTTTGCCTTACTATCTAATTTCTCAAGATCTCAAAACCTGCTGCTTAAAATACAATTTTGGTGCCACAAAATCCTCAACCTTTTACAGAAAGATGCAGTCTGATCCATTATTTGTGCATAAACCAATGCAGTGGGATCCTTAGTAATTTGTCATTATTTGTGGATAAACCAATCCATTATTTATGAGTAGGCAATCATTGTTACACTTTTGTCATTTGTACACAGGTTGCAGCAATAATGCTGAACATGGAAATCTCAGTTCTTCGCTATTTAATATTTGAAAAAAAATATAGAAGTCTATATCCATTTCCATAGATGTGGATTCTCTCATGCAATAGCTGATGTTTTCTGACTAGTGTGACTGGATTGTTGGTTTTGTAACACATCAAAATGATGACTCCAAAGCTCTTGAATTTTTCCTGCATATTTGTAGATGAGTGAAATGCCTAAATACACATTTTTTTTCTTTTTACATCTTATGTTTCTAGTGTATTAGACACCACAACAACCTTTGTTGAGTTACTTACATTTTTTTCAGCGTTCAAGTGTTTAAATATCATTCTCCATGACACAGTAAATGCACAATATGGGAAGAGTTATCTGATCCAAGTAAATAGCTTAGTTCTCCTAAGTACTTTGTAAAGAAACGAATGCATGTAATCATCCATGCATCCATGTGTTTGAACCTTGTCGGATGTGTGTTTTGAGTTTGGTATTATGTCCTTGGTTGAGCTGTACATTTCAAATAAATAATTACTGCCCGTCTGCCCCCACAGCAGATCAGCAAGTCAAATAATGCCCCCAACACTTTCTTCTTTAATAGCAAGCATTTGTGTTAATATTATTTTTATTTCGTGCAGCCATTAGAGAGGATAGGAAGGTCCATAATGAAGGAAAAGGAAGTACCAGATGACCTACTGATTATATCATGTGAAGAGGACTCTGATACTGTTGAACCGCTTCTAGAGAGAGGTTAGAGTTCGTTGCATCTTACTTCTCACTCTGCACACTATTTTTTTTCAAAGAATCTGGACAGCCAGCTAACGCACATGATGAACCAACAGGCGCCAGCGTTTTCAACCCAGAGCTTGTACTAAATGGTATAATCATTCAGAAGCTGGAGTATGAGAGGTTTGTGTGAATCAACGGACCTGACCTTGTTTCAAACAATTCAAATGTGAATTCTTTCTCTTCCCCCCTCCATCGACCAATGCTCATCCTCTGTCGGTGCGTACGCAGGCACCGCCTTTTCTCGGACCGCGTCAAACAGACCCGCTCGACGCGGTGGTTGAAAGACGCAGCCCATGGCAGGTTTGTACCTGTATCCAAGCGTTAATGGCTAAGGGTGGTGCAGATACGCCAGCTAAACCATGCTCCTGCCTGCACCTGGCATCTCCAGCACAAGACCGGCGTGAATGTATGTGCCGCGGACGATGTCTGCCTTGCGCCAGTCGCTTGTTTTGCAGACTCCCGTGTTCTGTCTTATTTCCATCTTGAGTCTAGCCAAAACTTTTTACGTTTTGTGGTTGGTTTCTGTAGAATGACAGGTTCTGTAACTCTTAGCTCAGCTGTAAATTTGTAATTTGTAGGTGTTTATATGTGTCTAGGTTTTTTTTTACCCCGTTCTGAACCTCTGTTAAATTACCTGCTGGTGAGGTAATGGATGTCGTCATCTCGTGATGCTGCTGTCCATGGCATCGTCGCTGCTATCTGAACCTGTATATTATTGGCTTTAATCCGTATGTACGGCATCACGTCAAATGCATTGCAGAGCATTATATTTATACTCGACTGTTTTTTCTTTAAAAAAAACTTATATTTATACTCCCTTGCTGCTTGTACGCTTGTGAACACGACGTTGGATACACAAGTAGACAGCATCCCTGAAAACTGAGTTTTTGGTACTTTTGGTATGTTTTGTATAAGAATGGCTGTAGTCACGTGATAAATACAATAATATCACTTTTGCCACACGGTGATCAAGCGGCAGCACCATGGAGATGGTATGTCGCCAGGGGTGCTCTGTGGCTATGTGGCAGGGGCTTGCCATCTGGCCACCGTGCGGCACAAAGCCTACCGCTCGACCACCATGCGGCCAAGAGCCTGCAGCACGACCACGGGGTGGTACGTAATTAAGCTAACTTAATTACTAGTTTATATTTATCGTTTGTTAGAATTTTTAAATATAGCAAATGAGTTCAAAGAATTACAAAATTTTATGTACGGCCTCCGACACAATGTACTTAATTGTATAATTTTGTCATAATTTTATTCGCTCTGAATGTTGTTCGACAATTCATACGATTATGCTATTTGTAGGAATTGTTACATATATAGCAAATGAGCTTTAAAATTTATAAAATTTTATGTGTAGCTTCTTGACATAGTTGACCTAATTGTCTAATTTTTTCAGAAATTTTATATACTCCGAATTTGTCATATTAATTTATATTAATTTAATCATAATTAGCTAGATACAATGCTTATTTAAATCACGGTTTAAATCGTAGACTGCATGGCCACCATGCGTTGGCCATCTTTTGCAGTGCGTGACATCCTTCCTTCGCACATGTGTCATCCCGTTGTTGCTATCCCCCCTTTTCCCTCTCTCCTTCGGACATATGTTGGCTCATCTATGCCATTCCCTTTGCTCACTCTCTCGCCCGTATATATGTCACTTTGTTTATGATGTCGCTTGCTCCTCCCTTGTACGCACATATGTCACTTTTACAATGTTGTTCCCCCTCGCCCATGGTGCTGTGTGTCGACAATGAGTCCATAATTTTCGATGGCAGAATATTCTCCTACCAGTTATCTTCTATGGCATGCACAAACAAGCTCTCTCCTTTTCTTACAGTCTTTGGATTCGCTATGCGCGTACCATAAATAGATCGACCAGGAAATCCACCTGCACGACCAGTGATAGCTGGACTGCGAAAAGTGGGACACAGACGACACGTGAGAGGATGGAGGAGCAGCGGCGCACCGAAGATCAAAGCGAGCATATTCGATGGGAGACGTAAGCTCACCTCGAGGCATGCAGGAGTAGAGAGCGCGAAGCTCACGAAGAGGAGCATCGCTAGCCATGTGTCATCTCCATGATGTTGCCACCTAGCCGCCATGCGGTAAGTGCGATATTTTTGTATTTGTCGTGCGACTACGGCTATTCTTATAATTACGATGCAAAAACACGCTAAAAGTGCCCAACACTCCTGAAAACTCAAATGTAGCACTGCTTTTGTACATACGTATTCTACACATGAAATTATTAAGAGCATAAGATTCTCCTCCATATTTGAGATGAGATGTCTTTAAATTTTTAGAGACTCGTCCATGTAGTTGTTTAATACACATGTGTAGCCTTTTCTTTTCGTCTCGTTTTTGTTGAAGGCATATAGGAAACCATGAGTGTCTTTGTTGCCGATTACTTCCGATTATTCATCTGATAGATATGTAACAGAAAAGCCTTTTTTTTCTTCCTTAAAAAAATCGCCTGTCCTAGCAGTTGATTATACACACACACACACACACACATATATCTTAGGTCTCGCACATGAAACAATTTAATTCCTGTAGATATTGAGAAAAAGTTCCATATTTCAAATTGCGCCTTATATTTGTACGTAATTAATTAATTAAAAGAGTAGGTCTCCTCAGAGGGATGCATACATGAGCGAGCGTGCAAGTTGCATACGTTAGCGTAGTGCTATAACATTCCAAAATTTAGGATATTTAAAAATACGAAAATTTTAAAACTTTCTAATGCATTTTATTGATAGTGTAATTTTCTGGAATTTGTGCTATGTAAATTAATAAAAGGAAGGGTAAACAAATAATGATGACGACAACAACAACAATAATTATAATAATAATAAAAAGAATAGCAAAATTTAAACCTAAGGGATATTCCCCAAGGAATTGAAAGCAACAAGAATAATGAAATTCAAATTTGAGTTCAAATTCAAATCCAAAACAAAATTCCAAATTCAGAATACAGAACTCAAAAACAAAATTCTAATTTCCAATTTGGGCTTGACCCATATCCCCTTTCCTCCCTTGCTTCTTTTTTAGCTCGGCCCACCCCAGCGGCTCGCTCCTCCCCCTCCGGCCTTCTCTCCTTCCTTCTGTCTCTGCCCAACCACACCACCCTCTCCTTCTGGCCCTCTCTCTTGCTTAAAGGTGGCAATGGGTACCCGAAACCCGAGTACCCGATGGGTTTTACCCGATAAAGAAGTGGGTATGGAACGATATCTTCACCCGCGGGTATGGTAATGGGCAAAAACCTCTACCCATCGGGTAGAGCGGGTACGGGTACGGGTGTATACTACCCGTACCCACCTACCCGCGGGTAAAAATACCCGGAAGCCATATGCCGGCGGCCCATATACTCATGGGTCATGGCCCATAGCCCGTCGATATATATTCGATGAAACCCTAGCCGAATCCCCATCCACTCCCGTCGGGTGTCGGCCGTCTCGATCTCCATCTCCCGATTCTCCCCCAAATCCCCAATCCTACCTCCCCCAATCCCCCGCCGGCCTCGGCCCTCCCCCTCCTGCCTCCCCCGATCCCCCGCCGGCCCTCCCCCTCCTGCCTCCCCCGATCCATGGCGGCGAACTCCGGCACCACGCACGAGGACAACCGGTGATGCTCTTCCTCATCCTTAAGACCTTAACCTTGCTGTTCTTTTGCCTTTTGCTGACCCCGACGCCGTCCCGAAGGGACGACAACCTGCACCCGCCGGATCCGGAGGACACAAGGAAGAAGGACCCGCCGGCTGCCCCGGCTGCTCCTCCGTTGCTTGCACTGCTTGAGACCGTCCACTATGTTGGTGTGGCCGAGAAGAAGCAAGCCGCAGCCGCTGTGACTCGACGCCTCGTGAAGCCAAGGACTGCTGAAATAGCTCGCCGGCCTCCCTTGTCTCCGACGACTACAGCTGCTGCTACTCTCCAAGGCTGCAACCAGAACCTTCGTCGCTCCCGCGGGTAAGAAAATCAGATGATGCATGTTTAGGATATTTATGTTTGTTCAGAGATGGCAATGTTAAGGAGATTGCAATATGTTTGTTCAGATAATTTATATTCAGAGATGGCAATGTTAAGGAGATTGCAATGTTAAGCAGATGATTTATGGTAAGGAAATTCATGTTTGTTCAGATACATGCGTGAGATGGCAATGTTAACTAGCTGTTAAGGAGATTTATGTGTGTTTAGAGATATATGTAATATGTTCACTTTATGATCTGTGTAATTGATCAATGTGCTGGTACAGAGTAAGAAAAATGTCTGCAGCCAATGGGAGTGATGGTAGCAGTCAGCCGCTAAGTCCAATATCTCAAGGCTCACATGTACAATTAGAGTCAAGTCCAATATCTGGATCACCTCAACCTGAATCTATCAATAACTCAGAGGTAGAGCCAATTGGAATAGATGATGATGATGATGGGATTGAGATAGATGATGATGATGAAGGTGTAGTTGTGGTTGGTTCCAAGAGGAAGCTCACATTAGCTGTTTGGAAAGAGTTCACAAAAGTGGAGATTGGGGGCACGGTCCGGGCAAAATGCAACTATTGTTCTAAGAAGCTTTCTGGAGAGTCAAGGAATGGGACTAACCACCTTCGTCTCCATTTGAAGTCTTGCGTGCAAAAGAAGATCAAGCTGAATGGAAAGACAATGGCACAATCTTCTTTGAGGTTTGGTAGAACAGATGCAGTGACAGTTTTAGTGGAGAACTACACCTTTGATCAAGATATAGCTAGGAAAGAACTTAGTGCAATGATAGTACTACATGAGTACCCTTTAAGCATGGTCGATCATGTTGGCTTTCGAAGATTTGTTGGTGCACTTCAGCCACTATTCAAGATTGGGACAAGGAACACAATAAGGTATAAGAGCTATGACTTGTACTACTGATTGTTCTGCTAATGATAAATGAATTTTCTAACCTTTTTTTTGTTTCAGATATGATATTATGATGCAATATGAGTTGGAGAAGAAGAAAGCCATTGAATATATGGCTGCAATGCAATCAAGGGTGGCTATCACTACTGATTTGTGGACATCTGACAACCAAAAGAGAGGTTACATGGCCATCACAACCCACTTCATTGATGAATCTTGAGCTCTTAGAAATATTATCATGAGGTAATGATGAGGACATCCCTATTACATATACATCTTCCACTCCAAGCAAGCATGAGAATGTCCAAGAACCTGTGGGCCCAATGACGAGGGCAAGAGCCAAGCTTTCAAATAAACAGGTGCTTTTGTTTCTTAAAGAGTTTCCTTTAATTGATAATGAACTTGGGATACTACCTCATGCTAGTATTTTATGTATTCTTAGGTATGACTCCTGTGAAGACTTGGGAGAGCTAAAGGGAGGAGCCCAAGGACTTAAACTACAAGTTTTGGAGAAGATTATTCAGCCAAATTCGTACCTCCCACAAGCACAATTGGATTCAAACTCGGATTCAACTCAGAATTCAATTCGGACTCGGTTTCGGACAGCCTGACAGGCAGTCACTAAAAAGGTCATAACTTTCACAAACGGAGTCCGATTCAGGAGTTCTTGTACTCGTTGGAAAGATAATTTCAAGGGCTACGCAATGGATCTGGCCCCAGCATCAAATTCGTCTCGGATCAAAAGTTATGACCGAAATAATATGACGGCTGTAAAATCTAGTTTCCTTTTTGAGAGAGTTCGTATCTAAAACCATATAGGGTTGAGTTGTACTAGGTTTGTGGACTCTATGGACGTCCCAAGGTCCTATATAAGCCATGTATTGGCAGCCTAAGGGCTCAGACCACCTTTGAGAATAATCAATCTATTGAATTTTGTTGAGTTTATCATTGTTCTTTGAAATTCCGTGAGGGAATTAGGAGTGTTCTTCAATCAAGATCGTTCACCTTTCCATTGGGAATTGGGTGCACGATAGATCTTCGCTTGGTGGTCGGCGAAATCGACGCGAGTGTGTTTTGGCGGATTAAAGAGTATTCGTCCCTTGCATTGGCATTGGTGGATAGCTACGATTCATCAAGACTCCCGCGAGTATCCATCCTACGTCGAGAAGATCGGGCGACCCGTATCATCCGTATCGAGCGCGGTTTACTCGGTAGGATCTTATCCCTTTACTTTTAGATTGATTTATTTCTGTCCTATAGTCCATTAAACCGAAAATTGCAACAACAAAAATCCAAACCCTAGTTTCGCATCTGTTATTTTCGTGAGTTTTATTAAGTTTTGATCCATTAGAAATTTTGTTTACGTGCTGATCTCAGAGTCCTTTTGCGTTGCTTAATCGTTGTTATTTTGAACCCTTGAAAATCCGCTAGTTGATCTTTCAATTAGCATCCAAAAAGTAGATTCAATTTACTTTTTGAAACCTTGTTCTTCTGTCCACATAAGATCTTTGTGCATCTTGAAAGAATATCACATCCGAATATATCTGGGTTTCCTTTTTCTTGATTGATTTGGCCACAACAATCTTAGCTGAACATATTCAGATCTTCACTTAAATCCTTTGAACCTTGAGACTAGTCTTTGATAATTGCTTTAGGGCTGTTCTAGAATTATCTACACATTCTTTGAACAACTTTGGACTTACGAACAATTAAACCTAGTTCGGCCTTGAGTATAAAAAAAGAGCCAAAAAAAAGAAGGCAGCTAATTGAAAAAGAGAGCCACGGCTTGAGCCAAAAAAAGAGAGAAAGAAAGAAAGAAAAGAAAGCAAGAAAAGAAAGCATTGGCCGAATTTGGGTGAGTTAATCTTAGTCCATAAATTCAGATTGTGTATTTAATTTCTTTGGACAATCTTGTGCCCTCAAATTCATATTATTGCAATTGGCTAGCGTCTCTCCTAGTACTTGGTGCAAAACGAGCTAATATTCTCGATTGTTTCCTTTAGCTCATTCCTTTTGTTTGCATTGAGTCACATTGATCATTGCGTGTGCGTTCATATACTTCACTTATATCATTTGGATCGGCACATAGGCAATACTTTCTAGCTTGGATTATTACTTAATTTTACAATATCGTGAAATTCAGATTGTGTAGGATAAATACTTCCTAACCAAACTCCACAAAATATCCTTTGTCGTGCAATTGTGAGTCACTTTTAAATCCGCTTGATCATCACTTGCTATTGTAGCCACCACCAAGTGTAAGTTTCTTTTTGGCCTCAATTCACTTCGGAAAGGTAAGAACTTTACTTGGGAGAGGAAAGAGTGAGATTGAGTGAATTCCACATATCATACATATCTTGGTGTTGTTTCGTGTTTCTTTGCGTAATCTAACCATGTCAGCTGGAGATGATAATATGGACGAGGAGCATGATTTGAATGTGCCGGTGACTCGACTCCACTTCCAAGCCTTGAGGGGAACTTTGCGCAATAAGATCGCCGCCACTCCGACATCTTGGAAGGGCAATTCAAGGAGCAGATCAACAACTCTGTGCAAGATATGCGCATTGAGATGAACCAGCAAATGATTGTACTACGTACAAACATTGTTAATGATATTGTGCGCGCGCTTCGTCCACAACCATTGGAAGGAAGCGTTCATTGTGGGGGAGCCATTCCTCTACGAGATGAGGGAGCAACCGCTCCTCGAGGTGGCCAAGAAGCTCAACAAAGGCGAGATCGCGTGATGGCAAATACCATTCGCCCACCCCTACCTGGGAGAGGTGAAGGGGGTGGCTTCCATGGTCCAGGGAGGGGCCATGGACATGGAGGCCGTGGTGGGAGAACAATACGCCGACGACGATGACTTTACGCACTACGACGATGGCTACCATCGTCGTAATCGTTACGGCGATGAACGACCAAATGAGGAGAAATTTGGTAAGCTTAAATTTACAATGCCATCATTCTCAGGTACACATGAGCCCGAAGAATACCTCACTTGGGAGCTCAAGGTGGACAAGGTGTTCCGTTTGCACAATTATTCTGAGGAGAAGAAAATTCACATGGCGGCACTTGAATTCGTTGATTATGCGTTGATTTGGTGGGAACAAGTGCAAAATCAAAGGAGAGAGAACAATGAACCACCCATTACTACATGGGAGGAGATGAAGTACCACATGAGAGCAAGGTTTGTTCCTAAACATTATAAACGTGATTTATTTGACAAATTGCAGCAGATGAAGCAAGGCACCTTCACGGTAGAGGAATACTATAAAGAGATGGAAATGGCCATGATTCGAGCTAATGTTTATGAGCAAGAAGAGCAAACAATGGCACGATTTCTTGCTGGTTTACACCCTCCTATCAAGCGCATCACCGAATTTCACCTTACAACAACATGGTGGAGTTGGTACATCAAGCAACCAAGGGTGAAAGACAAGTGCGACAAGATATGCGGGCAACAAGAACATCATCCTTCATGCCTCGAACAGCACCTACAGGAGGTAAATCCACATCTCATTCCAATTCATTTAAAACTAATCCCTCTAGTGGAAGTTTTGCTCCTAGTACACGTGCTGCCCCAAGTACAAAGAATGCCACTCCTTCCTTCTCAAAGAAAGGACCAAACCCTTCTTCATCATCTTCTATTGGTTCTACGGCCAAGAGTAGCTCCATCCAATGCTTCAAGTGTCTTGGTCGCGGACATATGCAAAAGGATTGTCCAAATAACAAGGTAATGTTAATAACTGAGAATGGAGACTATGATTCTACTAGTGATGAAGATGGAGAATGCCTAGCTGATTTCGAGGCAAATGAGGATGGCCATGGGGGAGAAAGAGGCGAGGACATGCTTGGGGATGGGTATTGTGACCCCGAGTTCGGTCCTATCCTTGTGTGCACTCCTTCGGTATTGAGCGTTCAAGCCAAATCCAACCATGAACAATGCGCAACCTCTTCCAAACAAGAGCTCAGGTAAGCAAAGATGGTAAGTGTTGCAAGGTTATTATTGATGGAGGTAGTTGTCATAACCTAGCTAGTAAAGAACTTTGCAACAAACTTGGATTGAAGTATAAGAAACATCCACATCCATATCAAATTCAATGGTTGAATAATGATGGTTCTATGAATGTTGGATACACTGTTGATGTTACCTTTCAGATTGGAAATTACCAAGATACAGAGAATGTGATGTGGTCTCTATGGATGTTTGTCATTTACTTTTGGGAGGCCATGGCAATATGATAGGTCCGTGAATCATGATGGTAGAACAAATCAATATAAATTCATGTGGAATAGCAAAGAAATAATATTACGCCTATGACCCTTCTCAAATTGTCATTGAAAATGCTCAAAAGAAAGAAGTGCAAATAGGGGGTGAGAGAGGGAAGGAACAAAAGAATGAAATTCCACATAAGGCGAGCACGAGAGAAAAATTGAAATTGAGTGGGAAAGCTGATATTGAGGGAGAGAAAAAGTTAGTGATGATGGCAACAAAATCTGAGTTGAGGGAGATGAGAGAAGACCCCACTATGTTTCACTTTGTGTTGCTATATAAAGAAGCTTTGATGACTACTAATGACTTAACCTCTCTTCCTAGTGTTGTCTCCCAAGTTTTGCAGGCTTATGGCGACGTGTTTCCGGAGGATGTACCTGCTGGACTACCACCCATTCGAGGTATTGAGCATCAAATTGACTTGGTTCCAGGAGCCCCTCTTCCAAACCGTCCGCCCTACCGCACCAACCCCGAGGAGACAAAGGAGATTCAGCGGCAAGTGCAAGCACTTTTGGACAAAGGGTACGACGTGAGAGTCTTAGCCCTTGTGCCGTTCTGTTATTCTTGTTCCTAAGAAAGATGGTACCGCGAATGTGCGTGAGCGTAGAGCTATAAACAACATAACTGTTCGCTATCGTCATCCTATTCCTAGACTACATGATATGCTTGATGAATTAAGTGGTTCTACTATTTTTTCTAAGATTGACTTGCGTAGTGGATACCATCAAATAAGAATGAAACAGGGAGATGAATGGAAAGCGCTTTTAAAACGAAGTTTGGCTTGTATGAATGGTTAGTGATGCCTTTTGGGTTGTCCAATGCTCCTAGTACTTTCATGCGCCTAATGAACCATGTTTTAAGATATTTTATTGGAAAATTTGTGGTAGTTTATTTTGATGATATCTTGATATATAGCCGCTCTTTGGATGATCATGTTGAACACATCAAACAAGTGTTAGAGGTGCTTAGGCGAGAGCAATTGTATGCTAATCTTGAGAAGTGTTCCTTTGCACTAGTAAGGTTGTGTTCCTAGGCTATGTTGTTTCAGCTCATGGCATTGAAGTAGATGAATCTAAAATTGAAACTATTCGAAATTGGCCTACACCTGTGAATGTTAGTCAAATTCGTAGCTTCCATGGACTTGTTAGCTTTTATCGACGATTTGTGAAAAACTTTAGCACCATTGCTGCCCCATTAAATGAATTAACTAAAAAGGGAGTCACTTTTGAGTGGGGAGAAAAACAAGACAAAGCTTTTCTTGAGTTGAAGAAATGTTTGACTGAAGCACCATTGCTTGTTTTACTGATTTCACCAAAACCTTTGAGATTGAATGTGATGCTAGTGGAATAGGTATTGGTGGTGTTTTGATGCAAGAAAGAAAACTGTTGCATATTTGGTGAGAAACTTCATGGTGCACAATTGAATTATCCAGTTTATGATAAAGAATTATATGCTCTTGTGCGTGTGCTAGAAATTTGGCAACATTATCTTTGGCCTAAGGAATTTATCATACATTCTGATCATGAAGCTTTGAAATATTTGAAGGGCCAAGCAAAATTGAATCGTAGACATGCTAAGTGGGTAGAATTCATTGAAACTTTTCCTTACATTGTCAAATACAAGAAAGGTAAAGAAAATGTGGTAGCTGATGCATTGTCTAGAAAACATGTGCTTTTCACTCAATTGGAAGTAAAAGTTCCAGGATTAGAAAGCTTGAAAGAGTTATATGCTTCCGATCATGACTTTTCAACACCGTATTATAATTGTAAAGATGGCAAAGGGTGGGATAAGTTTTATGTTCATGATGGTTTTCTCTTTCGCATGAACAAGCTATGCGTTCCAGAATCGTCCGTGCGTTTGCTACTATTGCAGGAGTCTCATGCAGGAGGACTTATGGGATATTTTGGAAGAGAGAAGACGTACATGATGTTAAGTGATCACTTCTATTGGCCGAAGATGAGGCGAGATGTCGAGAGGTATGTTCAACGATGCATCACGTGCCATAAGGCGAAGTCGAAACTCAATCCACATGGTTTGTATACTCCACTTCCAGTTCCTAGTGCTCCTTGGGAAGACATTAGCATGGATTTTGTGTTGGGATTGCCTAGAACTAAGAGGGGGAGGGATTCTGTTTTTGTTGTTGTGGATAGATTTTCTAAAATGACACATTTCATTCCCTGTCATAAGAGCGATGATGCGTCGCACGTAGCTGACCTATTTTTCAGGGAGATTGTGAGATTGCATGGTATGCCCAGGACTATTGTTTCAGATCGCGATGTCAAGTTTATGAGCTACTTTTGGAAGACTTTGTGGGCCAAGCTTGGGACAAAGTTGTTGTTTTCAACAACCTGCCACCCACAAACAGATGGACAAACAGAGGTGGTGAATCGGACACTCTCAATGCTGCTACGGACAATGATCAAAAAGAATTTGAAAGAGTGGGAAGATTGTCTACCACATGTTGAATTTGCATATAATAGGGCAGTGCATTCTACAACTCAACTATGCCCATTTGAGGTGGTGTATGGTTTCAAACCAATCACGCCACTTGATTTAATGCCACTTCCTTACAAGAACGTACTAATATGGAGGCTTGAGCGTGCTGATTTTGTGAAGAAGCTCCATGAAAAGACTAAAGAGGTCATTGAAAAGAAGGTACGTGATTATGCTTCTAAGGCTAACAAATCTCGCAAGAAAATGCTTTTGAACCGGTGACTTAGTGTGGGTCCACCTTCGCAAAGACCGCTTCCGAGAAGCGAAAATCCAAATTAATGCCCGTGGTGATGGTCCTTTTAAAGTACTTGCAAAGATCAATGATAATGCATACAAGATAGAGCTTCCAGGAGATGACTATGGGGTGAGCACTACTTTTAATGTTGCTGATTTATCACCATTCTTTGGGCAAGAAGACATAGAGTCGAGGACGACTCCTTTTCAAGAGGGGGAGGATGATGAGGACATCCCTATTACATACACATCTTCCACTCCAAGCAAGCATGAGAATGTCCAAGAACCTGTGGGCCCAATGACGAGGGCAAGAGCCAAGCTTTCAAATAACAGTGCTTTTGTTTCTTAAAGAGTTTCCTTTAATTGATAATGAACTTGGGATACTACCTCATGCTAGTATTTTATGTATTCTTAGGTATGACTCCTGTGAAGACTTGGGAGAGCTAAAGGGAGGAGCCCAAGGACTTAAACTACAAGTTTTGGAGAAGATTATTCAGCCAAATTCGTACCTCCCACAAGCACAATTGGATTCAAACTCGGATTCAACTCAGAATTCAATTCGGACTCGGTTTCGGACAGCCTGACAGGCAGTCACTAAAAAGGTCATAACTTTCACAAACGGAGTCCGATTCAGGAGTTCTTGTACTCGTTGGAAAGATAATTTCAAGGGCTACGCAATGGATCTGGCCCCAGCATCAAATTCATCTCGGATCAAAAGTTATGACCGAAACAATGTGATGGCTGTAAAATCTAGTTTCCTTTTTGAGAGAGTTCGTATCTAAAACCATATAGGGTTGAGTTGTACTAGGTTTGTGGACTCTATGGACGTCCCAAGGTCCTATATAAGCCATGTATTGGCAGCCTAAGGGCTCAGACCACCTTTGAGAATAATCAATCTATTGAATTTTGTTCGAGTTTATCATTGTTGCTGAAATTCCGTGAGGGAATTAGGAGTGTTCTTCAATCAAGATCGTTCAGCCTTTCCGCTGGGAATTGGGTGCACGATAGATCTTCGCTTGGTGGTCGGCGAAATCGACGCGAGTGTGTTTTGGCGGATTAAAGAGTGTTCGTCCCTTGCATTGGCATTGGTGGATAGCTACGATTCATCAAGACTCCCGCGAGTATCCATCCTACGTCGAGAAGATCGGGCGACCCCGTATCATCGTAATTACATATTTCATAGTTCTTTCAGATCTGATTGCATATTATCATGCTTACTAAGATCAGGTTGCATTTCATAATTTGAATGTAGGTTCATTTATGTCCCTGCACCTCACACTGCTAAAATCATTGGTGAAGAGCTATATGAGTCCTTGGTTGAGTGGAATCTTGACGAGAAGTTATCTGCAATTACTCTAGACAACTGCACTACAAATGATGCGGTAATCCCTTATCTTATTAGGAATATTGGAAGGCATAAGCTGCTGAATGATGGGAAATTGTTGCACATGCGTTGTTCTGCTCATATCCTTAATCTGATAGTAAAGGACGGGTTAGATGAGTTGAAAGCTGCAATTGAGAACATTCGTGATAGTGTAGCTTATTGGACAGCCACACCAAAAAGGATTGAAAAGTTTGAGGAGATAGCTAAGTTTGTTAAAATTGATGAGAAAGTTGCCAAGAGAAAGATCGTACTCGACTGTAGGACAAGGTGGAATTCAACTTTCAACATGCTTAGCATTGCATTGCCCTATAAGCCTGCTTTCATAAGAGCCGGTCGTGTAGATAAGCAGTACACTTGTTTGCCAACTGAAGAGGAGTGGAAATTTGCCGACGAAGTTGTGGAGAGGCTTAGGTTATTTAATGATATCACTGTGTTATTTTCTGGGACTAATTATGTCACAGCTAACATTTACTTTACTCAAATTGCTGAGATTAGAAAGAAAATTAGGCAATGGTCAAGTTGTGGCAATCCTTTAGTAGAAGCCATGTCAGTTAATATGGTAGCTAAGTTTGATAAATATTGGACCGATATTCAAGGGCTAATGGGTATTGCAACTCTTCTTGATCCTCGATTCAAGACCGTAGTGTTGCTGATTTGTTTTGAGGATTTACTTGGGACCACTGGTACAGAATGTGAGGATAGGGTTCTTGAGGTCAAGAACTTGTTAGCTGACTTGATGCATGGGTACCATGTGGAAGAGGATGTGGGGAGCAATGAACCAGCAGCAGATTCACTTGGCAATAGTGAGAACTTCTTATCTTCCATGAGTGCACGTGTGGCAAGTAGAAGGCCAACAAGCATGGGTTTCAAATCTAAGCTTGACCGCTACTTGGATGAAGAGATGTTGGACATGCATACACCAAACTTTCAAGTTTTAGATTGGTGGAAAGTGGCTGGAACCCAATTTCCTACTTTGAGAAGGATTGCAAGGGACATCTTTGCTATTCCTGTTACAACTGTTGCTTCAGAATCTGCTTTTAGCACCAGTGGAAGGGTTCTTAGTGAGCATCGTAGCAGGCTCACTTCTAAGATGTTGGAGGCCCTAATGTGCTCTCAAGATTGGCTTCGAAACAAATACAAAGGTATACATGTTGACTTGTTGTCTATTTCATAGTTCCTTACTATGTCTGAAAACTAACTCTTTACTATGTTTGTAGTTGAGGCAAAGAACAAGCAAGCTGCTGCTACCTTTTGGTCCTGCCTCCAAGATATACAAGAGGGGCTGCAGGTTATATTGTTCATAACTTGCCCTTTGAATCTGTGCTCTTTCTCATGGATGTTTACTCATGCAAATCTGTTCATGTAGGAGCTTGCCCTTTGGATCAGTCCGCCCTCCAAGTCCAAGCTTCATCAATTATCACCCTGCAGCTACTCCAAGTCAAAAAAGCAAGTGCAATATGTATCTCCTTTTGATTGTAATTAAATGCTGCTAGCTATTGTGTACTCTGGGCCTTTTCTTTGGTATTACAACCGCTATGGTTGAGTCAAAACATGTAATATAATATGTGATGAACTCATGAACTCGGTAGTGTGGTGTATTGCTGTTGGTCTGTCTGAACTTGTATGGCTGTAGTTTGAAGTTCTTTGAGATGTACTTAGCAGTTTGAACTTGTATGGTCTGCAGTTTGAAGTTGTATGGTCTGTCTCTATGAACTTGTATTTGAACTTGTATTTGTATTGTTGCTGACTTAGTTTTTTTCTCTGCTCGCTACTTTGTGCTACCCAATAATGGGCAGCATGCGCCTTGCTAGCTCAAAGAATGAGACGGGTATGGGTTACCCGTCGGGTATAAATACCCGCGCGGGTGCGGGTACAGGTACGTTTTTATACCCGGGTGCGGGTACGGGTATTGTAGCGGGTAGATTTATATTTGACGGGTGCGGGTATGGGATAGCTATACCCATCGGGTATGTACCCGTTGCCAACTTGACTCTTGCTCTACTCTCAGCCGAGCCAACCTGTGCGTGCACCCGCGCCGCATTGCGTCGCACCACACCAATCGTGTCATGCATGCTTGCTGTTGCATCACGCCACACTAGCTGCGTCGATGCCGACAAACCCACGTGCACCCACACACACCCCTGCCTCACCATATTTGGTTTATCCAATATTCGTATATGAGAAAACATGAATGTGATAAACAAAATCCGTATTTGAGAATGTTCATATTCATATTCAAAACTATTTGATTCGTATTCGATCCATTAATTTTCTATACCTACTGGTCAGTAATTGGAAAAAATGACCAAATTTCAGATGTCAAATTTAAATTTAAACCGGTAACCGAAAAAGCCGGCTGATTATGACATTCATAGGAGGATATTTGTATTTGACTAAATTAAGTACATATCTAAATTTAAATTTGTGTTGTGTTTCAAAGTCGTCTCGCATCGTATGAGATGAGCCAACAAAGGCATGGGTTCCTTCGTGTGAGCTTTTGACTTCAACTTTTTAGTTTTGGTTTATAGATAGTAGTAGCTTGTAGGGAGAGACGTTTGTATGCGATTTTAGCCTATATAAATAAAGTCACTACAATGTGCATTATAATCGACTAGTAGACCCCGTCTTGAAAAGATATTCCGTTTGAAAGTTAGGTATTGTAAAAAAGCTATTTGCTATAGAAAAATAGCTTTTAAAATCCAATACAAATATGGCCATTAGGAAATAAGGCAAATGTCAGGTTTGATAAAATCATAACTTGAATCCATGATACATGGGAAATAAGGCGACGCTTCGTATGCACTGAAATGTACAGTGCATGATCCTGCCTTGGCTTGTTTCTCCTAGCCTCCTTGCTCTTTCTTTTTGTTTCAAATTTCCTGGATTACGATTAT
Source organism: Melocanna baccifera (assembly GCA_036346265.1). NCBI lineage: Eukaryota > Viridiplantae > Streptophyta > Magnoliopsida > Poales > Poaceae > Melocanna > Melocanna baccifera. The sequence continues at coordinate 25,865,093 of CM070689.1, forward strand.
ATTGTGCTTAATCAAAGGAAATTTTTTAAAAAGCTGGAGTCTTTTCTCTCTCTTATATTTCGTACTCGTTTCTTTGTAGGTTAAAACAAGTTAGCATGTGACTTGAGAAACGGGGTAGAAAAAGGGACATCAATTGTTCATTCAACTTGTCCATATATATATATAGTTATATACTACTGGCTGCCACCGGTTCTCGCTTTCCTTCTCTTTTCTTTTTTTGCAGAGTTTTCTTTTTGGGAACCTCTTGTACTGGATATTAGTAAGATTTTTTTTGTCATTTTGGAATCCTTTACCATGGAGATATAACTAATTAACTATAGTCTATATGTACTAGTTTGCTAATCCTTGATGAGAATCATGTTCAATGACAGCGTGGTGCCATTTGTTAGCTAACTAATATTAACAGTGTTGTACTTCTGAATGCACAAAATCTTCTGAACACCCTCCTTGCGTATTACCCTGCTCAGCTTCTGCGCGTTGGACGTTGGCCGATGGACGTTGAGCTTTTTTTTACTGTGCTGGTTTTTTTTTGTTTTTTCGTGTTTTCTTTTTTTCTGTATTTCTTTGTATTGTTCATGATGGGATAATATATTTTTTTCTATTTTTGAATTCTTTTAAATTTAATTATAAGATTTTCTGTAAAAAATCAATCAACTATAGTAAAAAAGTCATAAACCATCGTTATTCCGAACGCTATCATTAATGTGGCTCCTTTTTCTCCCTTTACCCACAATGATCATATCATATCATCAGGTGCAGCTTTGATATTTGCAAGAATTAAGCTTTCACTGACGTGTGATTTATCATCCGATATATACTATCCTCGGAAATTACTTAAGCATCTAAATAGTATTTGTTTTTACAGAAAAAAAAGAGAGAGAAAACGAAAGGAGAAACGAAAACTAGCACCACACAGTATCAGTGAGAAGCTCACGAATTTCGCAAGAATTTTATAAGAACTATTTTTTAAATGGATATTCTAGAAATTTAGTGAGAATAGAGATGGAATTCTCGCGTTTGAAACATTGGGCTGTGAAAGGAATACTGGGCCGTCGAATGGGATGCGGATGCGTAGATCTCAGCCGTGCAAGATACGATCGGTAAGTTCAGTCTAAACCCTCCCTTCCCTTTCGCGTCTCGTCTTCCTCCACCCGGCGCCACCACCCTCTCCTCAGTCCTCCCCACCGTTGCCATGGGCCTCCTCAAGAACTCCCTCCAGCTCCAAGGTCTTTCCTCCTCCTCCCTTCTCCAAAGATCTCGTCTTAGCCTGACGCTAACCTTTGGATCTGGCGGTGCAGGGCAGTTGCGCCGTGCGGCGGCGGCGGCAGTGGGGCGGCGCGGCGTGGCGACGTCGACGGAGCAGTACATGCGCCGCAACTACGCCAACAACGTATCCGAGTACAACACCGTCATCGGGTCCCTCGTCTCCCAGCGCAGGCACGTCTCCGAGACCGAGAAGCTGTTGCTTCGGTTCCTGCACACCAGCTGTTCGACGAAATGCCGAGCAGTCGCGTTTTTATTCAATTGTCGCTGTTGCCTTGATTATCTAGTGTTTCTAGGAGGATGTGTTTGCTAGCCTAATCGTGCGCTGTTGCGACCTAGTGTGCTGCCGGTTAGATGCCATGCACAATTGTACATGGTGTTCTACGGTTCTAGACAAGTGTATCGTTTTGCACACCAGGCATTTCAATGTTGGCGCAGTAAGCATGCTTGTTTTGTGTTGTGGCCATCTTTGCTCTGAAATATGTGTCTGTTCAATCACCTGTAGTTGCTCCAGTCTGACTTGGTGCCATGCATTAGCGAGCCCAGGGTGCTAGTGGCCACAATTACCCTGAATGATTAGCATACTTTGTTAGTTCAGGGGTTAGTACGCATGTTTGCTTTCGTCATGTTTTACAGATTTATTTATCAAAACATGGACTTGATATGTAATTCCAACTTCCTTCTTGACATTATGAGAAAATGAGTGTCCGTTTGTCAAAGTTATCATATTTCTTGATATAGTTGTGCAGTTGCTCCATTGTAGGTGTCTCGTTGATTGGATATATACACAGATGGTTTTGTCTGTTTGGCCAGCATCCAGTATTGCTCAATGTACTGATGCAATCGCTTTGTTTTCCTAACTTTGTGTTTGCCTTTCATTTGTGGCACTAAGCTATCACTTTTGGTTGGTGGACATTCTTAAAAACGTATTTATATAACTTTCACCATCAACCACTTGATGTCCTATGTTAATGCCATTTTTCTGCATGGCAATGCCCATCTTGAGTTTGTTTTGCACATGGTGACGGTTCTCGGGTTAGAAACCTCTGTTTGCTTAGACATCTATGCTTTTCAAGTCTGAATTTCATTTGCATTGTTTTTAGGCCCTACCTGCTGCGTGATGCTTACGATGACATGATACTTGACGGGGTGCAGCCTGTGCGGGACACATTTCACAATCTCATAGTTGGTACTATGAAAGGCAGCCGGCTACAAGATGCATTCTATTTCCGTGATCAGATGAGAGAAATGGGCCTGCAGCCTGATGTTGGACCACTGTCTTCTTTGAATTCATTTCATCTCTCATTGCAATCCCTTTTTTCTTTTGTGAGGTGGATTAGTCTAATGGCCAAATATCTGTAGGTTAACCTTTACAACTTCTTGATCTCCACTTGCGGGAAATGCAAGAACTCAGATGCAGCGATCATGGTTGGTTATTTTTCTATATATCTGAACACTAATTGAGTTTTTTGTCATTATGGATACATTCCCATCTTTGGAGTGTTTTTTCCTCTGTTGTTTGTGCTCACTAATGCTCCCATTCGTGCTACCTGTAACAAAGCTTTTAGAAGAAATGAAGGCACATGGCATTAAGTTGAAAGGGGAAACCTACATTTGTCTTTTGAATGCACTTGCAGCAACAGGGCGTACTGATCAAGTGTAAGGGATCCTTCTTACCAACATTTATTTGTTCAAATGGTAGAAGAATGTAACAATCAAGACTGAAATATGAAATTACTTTTCCCTGCTACATATTGTGGTCGACTACCCTTAGGCTCTTAGCATGATGTCATGAAGCAAATAAGCAAATACCAACTAGGCACTAGCAGCAAATAAGCCAAGACCTGTTACATAAGTTTCTACCTCCTGTTTGTAATTTCTTTTGCTAAAGCTTCATCAAACTACTAATCACTGTACATGAAATCTGCATGGAGATGAGGAGACAAGTGTGTGTGTGTGTATGTATGTATGTATGTATATGTATATGTATATGTATAAAATTAAATGTTTTCAGTTTAAGAATGTAGGTTTGGTAACTACCAGTGTCACAGATTTGAAAGCTAAAACACATGTGACTTTCTGGTGCTTCCATGCTGATACATCCAGGTTGATCAGAGTCTCTGGAGTGCAAGGTTACAGAATAGGGTTGTCAGTTGCCTAATTGTGGAGACATTATCAAAACATATCTATTCCACTAGCCACATAGGCGTGGCGCCACGCCACGCCAGCCACCGTGTGGACCAAAGTAAAAGAGGCGAAAATTCGTAGCAAAAGGAAAGCGTAGGGGTTTTTTTTTTTTGCAAAAAACGAGGGCCTTTTCGCAATAAAAGAACAGCCGAGGGGTTTTTTCGCAAAAAACAGGGACCTCTGCGGAAGAAATAAGGGCTTGTACGTAATTACGAGAAACCGCGGGTCGCTACCCAGCAAAAAAGCATACAGGGGCTTTTTCGAAAAAATCCAGAGACCTTTTTGCGAGAACCGGGGACCTAAACGTCATTACCAAATCTTTGCGGGAAAATTCGCAGAGGCCTGACGCGTGGACGCTCTCCCCGGGCGGGGAGTCCCCCGGAAATGTTATGCGGCAGATTAGTGCATAGGTTGTCTCTTTAGCACATGGAAAGTTTTTTCTAGAATTATATTAATTATTAAATTAGATAAGAGTGGCTTTTTTAATTTAATTTTATCCCAACAGTCAACTATTTCCAGTTTACCCATTTATTTGTTTGCGTGAAAAACTTCTAATTATAACTTTTTTAACAGTTATGCTATAGTTCGTGATATGACCGCTGCTGGACTTGGATTAAACAAGTTTTGTTATGCTGGACTGATAACTGCATTCAAGAATAAGACACCAACCACTGAGGAGACTTTGACAAAAGTATGTTATGCATATGTAGGCATTTACTGTAGGGATATATTTAACATGACTACGTTTTTTTAACTTCGCTTTTTTGAGCAGATTCTTGAGTTTGTCCAGCAGTCAAAAGGTTGGCAATCTGTTGAAAGAGTATCAAAAGACAGTGCTGAAAATATAATGATGAATGTGTCAGAGGAAGAGCTTTACAACCTACCAACAGCAGAATATGCACATAGACGAGTATTTGTCTTTAAACAGTTGACAGTTTATCATGTTGCTATCCATGCTTGTGCAGACCTGCAGAGCAAAGAGGTGTGCTATTTTGCCTTTGCATTACCTTTTTTTAGTAACTAATATTTGGTTACTGCTCGGCAGCCTTAACAGTTGACATGACCATAACTGTGTTGTTTTTCGTACCCTAGTGTAGTTCAAATCACCAGAGTTGAGCTATACCCTTATAAAGTTTAATTTACTTCGCTATCTTGCAGACTCTTGAAGCACTTCTTGACATGGTCAATAAAGATGGATTTACATATGATGCCTTCATTGTGATGCAAGCTATGAGGTAATCTATAATGTCAGTGTTGACTATTTTCCTGAAGCAAGCATGCTGGACAGTATGATCTAATGATCTGCATTACATGGTTTGATGGTTATTACTTATTAGTAACTTACATGATCAATTGCCCCTTTGGGACCTTATTATTGTAGACAATGAAAGGATCCTCATCTTGGAAGAGATTAGCTGATGTAGCTTTGCTATTTAAATTTTTATGCTTGTGCATTATATTTAATAAAAACTTTTTGAGTACACATTTACTGAATGAACTCTTATGAAGTGGACATCTCATTACTTTCCTATTTAATGGCAAACTTTTTTTTGGAAATGTTATAATGTCTACTTTTGGCATGTCTGGTGTCCTTTTGTCTCATCATTCTTTCCATTAACTTCTTATTCTAGTTGTTAATTTGTTGCCCTTAAATTGAAAAAGGTGTTATCTTCGATGTGGAGATATTGATTCTGCTATTAAGATGTTTGAAGAGTTCGCAAGCTCAAAATCCCCACCTGCAGAACTGTATGTGGTGAGTAAAACCTTAGTGACAACAAATTTGTTCATTGAGGAATTGGCCATTAGTCATGTGTCCACTGAATTCAAAAGGTTTGAAAGCTTGTTAAAGTTGCTGATACCTCTACCGAGTTAAAAAAAACTGAATTAACAAACTATACTAAATCTGGTTAGCATGTTTCTATAATTCTAGTATAATAAGAAACAAGTTTGAGATGGAATCTGATGATGGCATGCTGTTAAATGTCTTATGATCAGCTTACCTCATGTGTTTGCTACGTAAGTCCCTGTTGGCTGCAAAAATTTGAAATTTCTCTTGATCACTGTCTTTTTGAAGTGATAATGTAGCTTACTATAGTGGTTGATAGCAACATAGTTTTGATACAAATTTACAATCCCAGTGAATGGACATGTTTAACTGTACGCAGAGGGAACCTACTCTGGCCATCTTCCCATCTGCCTTCTCTAGACTATTTTGAACTGAAACTTTAATTATGAATTTATGGCATATCTGTCAATTGTTATTTTCTTAGTCACTACAGGAGCTCCTGTCTGCTTATTAGTCACGGACTGTTCAACACTTGTAAGTGTACAAGTGTAATCCATGTCACCCAAAATAAGTTTAACTTTTATATTGGTGCATATTAACTTGAGGGCTATCAAACCAATAGTAACCATGACCATTTAATTACAGAGCATATTTTAAGGGTGGACCCAATTTGCAACGGTGACCGTTGGATTTCACAGATCAACAGTTACAACTCACCGTATTGAACACAGTAAGAAAGATGAAAATTGAACTTTGAAGCTTGAATTTGTACCATATGATCGTCCCTATATGCTGGACAAAAAGAAGCCACATACCCAAAACTGGGCATGTAGGGAAGATAATGATCCATACTGAATAGTATAAATAACTTTACTATGGTGGAACTAATTATATAAATAAGTTTACCATGGTGGAACTAAGGACCTACATGGAATTTTGATAACAATAATCCCTTTTTTTCCATTGGGAACATATCTATCATTATATCGCACGTTGTTTTCTCATATGTTTGTCTATATTCTATGCATCAATGAATGGCAGACACTTGCTGAGGGAGCTATGATTGGGCATACTCCAAGAGGAATGCAACTTGCTCAAGAAACCATAGTAATTTCTTCCTTTCGTTTTTATTTCACCTTTTGACAAGCTCAGGAATACAAAATTTTACATGTTATAATATTTTCAGGAGAAAATGACTTCAAGAAATTTCTTCTTGAATCCCAGGATGGGAACTGATCTTCTACTTGCAGCCTCTGGTGAAAGGGTAGGTGTCAAAACTACTGCCCCTCCAGTACTGAACTCACTGAAGCCTTATAAATTTTAATGCACCTATATGAATAATACACATTGTTTGACTACTAATGCTAGCTTCTTGAAATGAATCCAAATTGCTTCCCCCAAATGACTTATATTGAAATTTTGGTTTTGTTCAGACTGGTGGATATACAACTGCAAATTATGTTTGGGATCTCCTGCAAAACCGCAATATAATTCCGTCACTTCCTGCTGTTGAAGCATACCACAAGGGTTTGAAGGTAAGCTTCAAGTTGTAATCCCACGACTGAGTATATTTTCTTCACCTTGGAGACATCCATGATTTTTTTTCAAAGTGCGAAATATTTTTAACATCGCATTGAGTTAATATATTAATATTAGTTTCATACACTTCTAAAACTGTTTGAAATCATTGGAATGAATAGTTTGCTGTCACTGTGTTAGCAACACAATAGAATATTGCTATTGTAAACAATACTTGTCTTCCTTACTATCACTTTGTGCTGACCTGAACTCGAGAATAAATTTAACCAATATGGTGAATCTAGTGCCTGGTTTTTTTTCTGATTCTAATTCTGTTACATGGTCCCTTCTTCCAATTCAGGAACGAGAAATTCCTTCTGATGATCCACGACTTCTGCACGTTAGCCGCGTTTTGGACAACCTGAGTATCCGGTTTGGACAAAGGAGAAATACTCCCAGTAACGCACAGACATAATACTCTCGTCCCTGAGCCTGTGCAAGTTGGAATTTGTTTTAGTGAGGCTGCTGGATGCATCAGTATGTTTAGATTCCATAAAACCAAAGAACACTATTAGGATGGCGTAAAGCAATATATGAAAGCATTTTCACCTGCCATGCGTAAAATCTAATTTTTGAGTTCTTCTTTCATTATTATTTTAACCTGCCCTTTTTACCTACTGTTGTCGGAAGGCTATTTATCAAACTTTGTGGTTTAGAGATTTGGACTGAGTGGTTTAGGTGTCTAGATTTTTCCCCCCTTCTCAACCTCTGTTTACCATTAGCTCATATCGAACTGTTAGGGGAAAAGGTTGACTGGCTTATCAGTGATCTTGGTTTCCTCAGCTTTAAAATATTTCGTGAGAACTTTTTGGTTGAAAAGAAATGAATTTCAGCTTTTTTACTTTCACAAAATGCTTGCAAAATTCGCTACAGAATGCAACGAGATCTAATGGTGTGAAAGATTTAGGAAATTATAATTAAACCAGGTAGGTTGCCCTATGCCATAGGTTTAGGAAAATTTTTTCACGTAATCACAGGTGTCTGGAATCAATGTTGGAGCTTGCCCCAAACCGATTGAGCTTCTCTTGGTCAGAATTGTTTGCTGGCAATTAGGGCCCATGTGCATGTGAATCAGGATGCCGCACTGGCTCCTTGCGTCGATTAGGGCTGTAAACGAGCCGAGCTCGAGCGAGCTTGCCCTGACTCGGCTCAAGCTCGGTAGAAACTCGAGCCGAGCTTGAGCGATCTTGAGATTGCCGTCGAGCTTCAAGCTGGGCTCGAGCTCGGCTCGTGTAGGCTCATGTACCTACTGGTGGTTGCCGGTTGGGGGAGACGTGGCCGACTTGCCGTAGGAGCCGTGGCTGAGGCGCCGAGCTGCAGGGGGCGGGCCGGCGAGGAGGGGCGCCGAGCGGTGGTGGCATCGGCGGCCGGGCGCGAGGTGGCCTCGCCGCCTCGGCCGGGAAGAAGTCGAGCGCGGCGGCCGGGTGGCCGGCGCGGGCCGGATCCGGCAGATCCGGGCAAGGAGGCGGTGGTGGGGCCGAGGAGGCGGCGCCGGGGGAGGAAGGGGACGGGGAGGAGGCGGCGGGGGTCGGGCGCGGCGGGGATAGGGGCGGGAGGGGACGGGGGTGGAGGCGGCGGGCGCGCGGGGGAGAGGAAGGGGACGGGGAAGGAGGCGGCGCGGGGTGAGAGAGGAGGAAGGAGCAGGGGCGGCGGCGGGGAGAGGAGGCGGCGGGGAGGGGACGGGGTGGGGCGGTGGGGAGAGGAGGGAGGCGGCGGCGAGGAGGGCGGCGGCCGGCGGGGATTTGGGTGCGGGGTGGGGGGCGCGGGGCTAGGGTTAGGGATTTGGGCGCGGGGATTTGGGGCGCGGGGTGCGCTGGGGATTGGGGCGCGGGGCGCGCGGGCCGGGGGGATTTGGGGCGCGGGGGGCGCGTGGGCCGGGGTTTTTTTGGGCCGCGGGTGTGGGATTTTGTACCGATTTTGAGAGGAGAGGCGGGAGGGGGAAAAACCCTAAGCTCGTGTCGTGAGCTATTCGAGCTCGGCTCGGTAAAGCTCGCGAGTTTAGGAAGAAGCTCGAATTCGGCTCGATTGGAGCTCGAGCCAAGCTCGAATCGAGTCTAGAGCGAGCCGAACTTGAGTAGTTCGCGAGCCTCGAGCTTTTTTTCAGCAAAGGTGACTACAATACGTGGTTTATTACATTTGTGAGTGATTTGTCCAAAACATGGGACTAAATTAATTAATCGTCGAGATGCAGTTTGGAATGTATCATGTGGCGGATCAATGCTCATGGTATAGAATTCTCAGAAGAGTTTATCACTCTTGACAGGAGTAGCCTGGGGCCTTGGGCTACCGGCGACAAAGAGTTCTTTCTGTTAAGGATATAGAGTTGTATTAGGATATAGAGTGTGTATTCTCTTTCTGATATGCCTTCCTTATCTGTAATATCCTCTTGTACTCTATATATATTGTCTATTGGGCCTCTTCAATATAGACACAATATTCATAACATGATATCAGAGCTTAGGTTAAAACCCTAATCTCGATCTACTTCCGCTGCTGCCGCCCCCGGGAGGATCGATCTCCGCTCCCGGAGGCGGCCACCTTGTTGGGCCTCTTCTCCTTTGGCCACTTCCTCTCCCTTGTGCCGACGTTTTTGCGAATCTGCAAGCACAAGGACGTGGAGGAGTTCAGCGTGGACCCGTACCTGGCGGCGCCTGAGAGATCTAGCTGCTGTCAACCCTTCAAGCCTGGATTCGCTAGCTCATCTCCAGCCAACACCGGGCTGTTCTTCACCGGGTCAACTCTTCCCGTGTTCACCAGATCCGGCGTCTTCAGTTGTTGGCACACGGGTGACGAGGGCGATGACACCGCCTTCCCACTCGAATCTAGCTCGCCCCCACCCAAATCCATTCGAATCTGGTCTCGTCCGTACTAGATCCGAACTCTTCCTTGCTAGATTCGGCTCGCCGTTGCCGTCGGGCTCTTCACGCTCGTTGGCGCGGCTCTCCTTCCTTGACGTCGGTGCCGTCTCTCTAGGCCGCAGCCGCCAGGCCGCCGACGAGGCTCCAGCGCCAACCACCACGCCAACCTTCTTCATCTCGCCCACGTGCCTCACCGACCCCTCCGCGTCCACAGTCTGCTCCCCGCCGGTGCCGACCTTTATATCCTTCGCCCACCCGCCAGCGCCGTGGCCTCCGCTGCTGCCGAAGGAGAGGGAGCGCGTGGGTGCGGGGGAAGGGGTCGTCAAGTGGGGCAAGATCGGCCACGCGCACCACCTGTGGAGGTCGTCCATCTCCCGTGTGTAGCAGCCGGCCATGAGAGAGCGAGAGGAGAGGGAGCACGTGGGCGCAGGGGAAGGGGCCGTCGAGTGGGGCAAGATTGGCCACGCGGTTTATATGGTGTGCGATCGAACATCCTGCTGTTAGTAGGACAAGGCAGCATCTTCTTGTGTTGTTACATGGCGGTCTTTGGAGGTTACTACTGCTTATAGTTTGCTGCTAGCATTGGTAGCTTTTTAGTTTTCCGTTGCATCTATTTAAATTCATGGTCTCTATCTTCTAGTTCGTTCAAGCCATGCGAGTTTACAAATTTGTGTCAGTTAGTTGATTTCTTTGCTAACCACAGCCTATCCTTTAGGATTTGTGTGGTCTTTCGCATGACAGCATATGCCGCTCTTCTCTCTGAGCCGCGTGCAGGTCGTAAAAGTTGTTATGATGCCGTTGCCCCGAGTTTTTAAGGCCACCACGCTTTTTCTGTACTTCGCTTTTATTGCGTTTCTTGTGCACTGCACAGCCACCGTCTCGGACTTCGATCTCTTTATAAACTGCTATCATACTTTATGAGTTACTACACAACTTCGGATGAAAATCTTCTATTTTCGACATAATTTTCAAGAGCCACATGCCACGACGACTTTACAAGACTTAGATTTTGGATTTTTCCTATTTTAATGTCAACTCCTTCAAATGTAATACTATTGCATACGCCTTGCATTTAAGGGGGTGTTAAGAATATAGAGTTGTATTATGATATAGAGTTTGTATTCTTTTCCTGATATGTCTTCCTTATCTGTAATACTCTCTTGTACTCTCTATATATATTGTCCATTGGACCTGTTTAATATAGACACAATATTTATAACACTTTCAAACCCCCGTAGGGTAGATCTAGAGGGTTTGTAGCTGATGGCAATGGCTCATCAACCTCTTAGCACAATAACTCTGACAGGTGAACCCTGTTTACGTGAAAAGGAAAAAAAAGAAAAGAAATAAGAGATCCCTATGAGATGGGATCCAAGCTTGTCTTAGCATTAATCCATCTAATTCTCCAAGACACTAATGTTTAGACCCGACTCCAATACTCACTACCTATTAGCATGGAGCATAATTTGAAGAGCTACTCTTCATTCTTTCTTTCTTTCTTTTAATGGGTGGTGGTGGTGTTGTTGTTGAACCAACGATGAGCAAAAGCCTGCCTGAAGTATAGAGAGAGGTACTCGTGTATGATTTTGACCAATATAAATGAAGTTAATATAGTGTGTACTATAATCAACTAGTAAACACCATCTTAGAAAAAAATACTCTGCTTAAAAATCAGGAGCTATAAAAGTCATTTACTGTAGAAAAGCGTTTTATAGAAGCAAAAGCGAATAAGAGGATGGAGAATGGAGGTTGTATTCATGCCATCGTCGTGCAGAGTCTTGCGATTGCAACATTTACAGATTACCCAGATGGTTAAGTGTTGGAATAATTTCACATTGGTTATGAAAGGGTAAAGGACTTAATTTAAAAGTGGGAGAATTCCTCACCTCACAAGCTAGCCTTTTGGGATGAGAATTGAGAAGGCCTTTTCGATTCAACAAGTGATATAAAAGCCCAATTCTAACACATATGGCCCAATGGACATTAGCGTATGAAACCCCGATAGACCGTGACCCTGATGGACCATCGGTGTACGGTGGAGGGGACGACGAACGGCTGAGAGACACTAATGTGTGAAGGAGGAGATTGTTGAAATAGTCACATATTTGTTGTGAAAGGTAAAGGATCTAACTCAAAAGTAGATAGTTCCTCACCTCATAGGCTAGCTTTTGAGAATGAGAATACCCTTTCGGTCCAACAATAAGACAATGGTGGTCACCACATCAGGCTAAGGCGGGAGAGTCGGATAGCCAGCGTTTGGTTTAGCATTGCTGTTCTAGATTATAGACATGTTCATATTGATTTGATTATAGGCGCGAAATTGTTCCACCCTACAATTCTCACATATCTTCGTTGTTCGTGGTGATCAGCTAACTGAGGAATTTGAGCTATTCTAAACTCAACTTACATTGCATTTTAAATTCACAGTCTTCTGTTTTACATCTCGTTTTTTGGGCTTCTGACTTAGCTTATGCTACAGTGACTAGTTTTTAAATGAAGTATTTTTTCAAGACGGAGTCTACTAGTCAATTATAATAGACACTGTACCGACTTCAACTGTACGGATGACTACAGCAGCTGAACTTCCCACACGTGACGATCCCGGATTGCCTGTTGTGATACTAATTATTGGAAATCGAGGGTGGACACTCCCACACTAATCAGAACCTACACATGCTGCACCAATTATCCTAAGTTGGTTAACCTTTCCTTCGTACTATTTAGTGCTTTATTAATTATTGGTTTTCAAGCGGCCGAGCCGTTCACATTAAAGCTAAGACCGTCATGCTTCCAGGCAGCTGAGCCACTCATGCTAAAGTTAGGGCTAAGTGATTCCGGGTCGCCGAGCCGTCACGTTGAATCACAACCCACAAGCACTAAGTACTAAAAAAGTACACAACTTACTAGAGGAGACCAACACTTGCACACAAGAGAGGGATAACTCAACTCCTTTATTCACCACTACAAAATTGATACAACAACTTATACTCTACTAGTAGCTATTCTAACTCTCACTCACTCTAAGGTCTTCTCATGGCCTTCTACTATATCTCCATACTTATGGTGGCTATATGGACACTTGTAGAAGATGCACCCGATGAATATCCTCGATGATTTGAAAGCATTAGACATGAGAAGAGCAGATCCAGTCACAAGCAGAATTACATAACTGAGAGAGCTCGAGAACTTCCAATCGGATTCCAAGAAATTCAGTTGCTGTTTCTGATAGCAGTATGTCCAGGGACAGTGAGGATGATGTGTTAAGACTGAAGTAAGACTGAAGATGATGAGGTGTGGGGATCGGATCATAAGGAAGAGACAAACTCGAGAGCCCCTAAGTTGAATTTCTCTAATTACCACAGCAGCAGCGAGGAGGATACGGATGACCACTGGAAGCGTGATGGGAAAAATACTGATGAGAGCTGGGACAGTGACTGAGAGATCGAAAGAGTGATACGAATATAAGATGGTCAAAGGCGATCTTCGCATATCGTCAAACTTGGATCTTTTGTGGCTGCTACCGGTTGCATTCTCATCCAATGGGGAACTGCAGGAAGGACCAACTGTTTCAACGGTTACGACGGTGCATTGGCTCCAGTTGACATCACGCCGAGCACTGGTAAATTGCTTGAATTGCATCTCGGAATACGTCGTTGACGCTGTCCCGGGCACATCCTGAAAGCATTCTACCACTTGCCAGCAGCCGCCATGACAACAAAAGGGGACAAGGGGTGAAACGTTTCTTGCCAGAGCGAGTCTGCCCGTTGGGAATTTCGTAGACGAAGGGGCGGGATTTATACCAATCATATTGTTATTTAGCGTGCTTGGAGCCTTGGACTTGGATTAGGCATGACCTGACGTGTTAAAAGGATCTAATATATATAGTTTAGACTTGCCACACTAAATTCAATACTTCAAAACAATAAAACAATGATCAAAGGGGAAGCATTACAAAGATTTATACCAATCATATACCATGTACAAGAACATAAGCCAGTATAGGCAGATCTAATGCCAAAAAATTATCCATACATGGGGCCACGAAGCAGAGGTAGCAACATAGTGAGAACATCGTAATATTGTTCCAGGACTCGCCACGAAACTAAAAACCACTATTTAAAAAAAATAAAAAATCTCCGTCACTTCCTGGTGGAAAAAGAATTCTTTCACTGCAACCTAAAAATATTTTGCCATCAACGTCAATGTCCCCCTTCCCCGGCGCTGCTGTAGAGAAATGTTGTGATCAAAGAAACCAGATTGCACTGCACTTGATCTGTAACATTATAATATCAATGAGTTAGCGAAATCTTGAATTGCTATCCTTTATCCTAATGCCATAGCTCATTGCAGAAACCAATTCTTGGTCTCTTGCAGTTTACGGTTTCTCCGAAAGAATCAACAAGCTGCTCAGCCAGGCTGCTTGGTTCTTCGATTAGCGTTTTGATAAATGTGGTTACAACCGTATGCTCATTCTTCGTCGACCTTAGACTAAGCCAAGTCAAGAACTTCATCCTGAAATCATTCTCTATGTGCCCCTTGCACTCCAGCCACCTTATCACCTTAACACAGTACTCGTACTCCTCATCCAACTCCCTGGGCCTTTTGAAAAGCTGCTTTTCACGGCAAATAGCAGAAGCTCCATCCTGCTCACAGCTTGCAATGTGCACGCCGTGGAGTTGCTTCACCTTGCCCCCTGGCTGAGATTCAACAGCAGGTGGTTCTGCACTCGTGCCAGCTGCACAGGTCTCAGAGCCACCACTGTCATTTGATCTTACAAGTCCATTCTTTAAATCGTAGCACTTCTCAGGGGAATAGTCCATGGGCATGGGTGCCTCAACATTTAAGTCAGGAACAGAAAATGCGTTGAACTGAAGTTTGCGACAAGCACCTGATAACAACTGGCCCTTCTCTGGTTGCTCTGTGTCTGTGGCACTTCTGCCACATGAACCTTCATGCATATCTTCACAAAACCCTTCAAAACAGCCTTCTTCAGCCCAAGCTTCCCGCAGGATCTTCCCAACATCTCGGATCTTGAATCCAGTTGACTTAAAAGCCTGGCTCCTGTCTCTTCTCTCTGTCTGTGAGCCTCCTCCCACTGCATTCTGTGTGGCACGTTTCATAGACACCTCCTTGCTCCCAGTATAACATTTAGATTCAGAATGGCCAAGGATCCCATCATCTCTGAATGATATCATTCTGAAGGAATATTCTGTGCATGGGGCAAGGTTAAAAACAAGTATTTTTCTTTGATCTCTTGACAAAATTACAGGCTCCTCCATGCTTGGTTGCTCTCTGCTCCTCCAGTACCATAGCTTATAGCCTTTGATAGTGTCAGATGATGCTAATGGAGTTTCTTTTACAATAATGACAAGGGACGAGGATGTAATGTCTACAAATCTGAATCTACAGGCAGCAGGTAAGGAATCTGCAAAACAAAGAAGTGCGTAAGTGTCTTTTGGAGAATCATCACCGCAATTATTATGCCAGTATGTAACTGCGTATTAAAGTACGGATGATCATTACCTCGAAGATGCAGGTCTGGAGAACTCAACCACTCATCAGCTCTCTGAATTGCTAAAGAACAAAGTTTCTGCACATCACTGCCAGCAGACAACCTACTTACGATACCACGTGCCATCTTTGCTGACATTCCATCAAGTGGACCAACCTCACTTTCCAGTTTTGCTTTTGCATCTTCAATAATGTCATGCAATTCTTTAAGATAGCTAGTTCCCTCCAACAGCCGGTAACTCAAATAGATGCGATGGCAGAGAAGATCTACTCGGCGAGCATCTTTTGCAATCACTAATTGCCTTTTCCAATAACTGTCACAGAGTAACATTCATGTCAACTACACAAGTCTACCAAGAATCATAAAAAGCATAACAAGCGTTCCAATAATGTCACAAGTAAATGCTACCGCCGAATCGATGCTAAGAAACTTAATATGGGTCAGTGATTTAAAAAAACAAAATTAATACATGAAATTTTGATGTGAGGGTATCTAGTACAAAGTACACATTTGGGGTCAAGCTGCGGAAAGTACCACTGAAACATGTTGCTTTTTCTTTAAAGAGATATTGGAGGTAGAGTATGTTACATGCTACAATTTGTCTGAATTTCATGCTCTAAATTGATTTACAAAAGAAGAAAAGACAGCTTCAGGATTTGCATAGCATTAGCATTTTATCATTGGTACCCACAGGAGACGATTGCTTCTGGAAAAAAGAGGTTACATATAATGGAGGACCAGCCCATAGGGACAGTATGGCCAATGCAAAGATGAGTGGACTATACCAGATTCCTGGTTGAGTTGAAAAGGTGCCTGTTCACGATAAATAATGATACACAAGGTCCAGCTGAGAAAAATCATTTATCGATTGCCACTGAGAATGCAACCCATCAAAGAAAGAAAATTCATAAAGTTTCTAAACTGCTTTCTGACTATGAGTATATTAATTTTATTGTTGAGACAAAGAAAAAGCAAATCACTTGCCATCAGAAATAATCATAGAACTACATTGTGTCACATTTTGATAAACAATAACAATATGTTATGTATGGAAAGCAAGTTCGTTTTAGTCCTAGGTTGTAAGGATGCAATATTGTAGTTCAGACAAGAAACAAATGAATAGAACAATGGAAAGACGAGATTCACAGAGTTAATTAAAAACTGCACTTACCCTAGTATTCCAGAAACCTTTCCACATGAAGCACAAGAATAACTCCCATCAAGATGAATAATTTGTCCAAGATCAAAGCATCCGACCTTCTTGTGTTGGAGGGCACACTCAATATGGCAAGAAGACCCACAGCAGTTCTTGTCATCATTTTCAGATGCACAAACCAACCATAGACTAGGATCCTTATTGTCATCAAACTGATGGCAAACACAACATGAACACCTCTTGCAGAAGGAATCTTCAGATGTTACAACAGCTTTACAGGCCAAATTTTTACAGACCCAAGTGATAATGCATTTTGCATCATGGACAGGATACTCGCCATTGATCACTTCCTTATTACAAGCGTGGCCATTTGTTATTGTTAAGTTGGCAGATTGTTTCTGCAATTCAAAGTTCTTGTTTGGTTTAAAAGCAGTAGATTTGGACATGTCTTCACTTCAGTTAAGCAAGCCACGTTTCCCCTTTCCTTTACCCACTAGCATGGGTAATATTCTTCTAGTGTAACAACTTCTAAACAATCTCTGGACAGCTTGCGGAACCTTATCAAACGCCCGACCTCTTTATTGCAGGGATCTTCATCCACCAAAGATAATCAATGTCCAATAACTGAAATGCAATATCATTTTTTTATCAGCAAGAATGGCTACTCGGAATTATCAATTCAGCACTCAACAGTAAATGGTGCATAACCAATGAAGGAGGGGTCCACAAGCAATCAAAAAGAAGAAGAAATCCGAACAAAAACATTAACTCAGGAGGAATCCTTAATACGCAACTATGAACTATGAACATACAAGGCAACCAATAAATATAACTGTCCAGAACTCCAGATCATAAACAATGGATTCAGAATACAGACAACAATTAGAATGAATACTGTTAATGGAGTTTCTTTTCTTTTGTTCATGAAAGTATCTCATTAATTCTACATAGGACTAAAATATTCATAAAACCTTTGTTAAGAAACTCCCAGGTGAACGAATTAAAAGAACGAAAAGGAAACATGTTGCTGCGGAAGGAGAAACGATCTGCTACAGACCAACAGCTGAACTGATCAAAGGGAAGAAGTGAATATTGTGAGCTGGTCATGACTACCAATTATCAGTGCTTGGATATGTAAGAGAGTAGCCACAAATCCACAATATATGGCGATATTTTCCCCATTTACCATCAAAACAAGATCAGTGCCCCCTTAGTTCTTAAATTGTTGTGCATGGCTCATATATGCAAAGGAAGGGGTTGTGTTCGGAAAAGCAGAGCATCACTTTTCCAAACACAACCCTACAAGGGAAGGAAACACAATTTTTATTGGGTAACAAAATATTGTGGGCTGGGGGTGCAGGGGCGAAGCCCCCCGCGGTACGGACTAGGTGTCCGAGACAAACATGTAATCGGTGTATAAATATATAGAAGAAATTCACTCCATGCCACTCAATAAGTCTCGTTTCCACAATTTGCCACTAAATAAGTCCATATTCCCTCAATGCCACTGGGTTTTCATTTTTCTTCACTCTATGCCACCGTCGTCCGTTACATGCCATCAGGCTATGGCATTTTGAAAGAAATGCCCAAAATGCCCCCATGCTCCACACTGGTTATTCATTTTCTCCTAAACAAAACACCGAAAATCTCAACTCCCCACTCTCTCATCAGTGCCTCACTCCACCACCACCTCGTCGCCCCCGCCATGACTCCCACCTCGCCACCGGCTTACCCACCATGCAGGCCCGCGTTGTCGCCTTCCCCGTCAAAGGCCGCGCCTGGTGCTTTGCCTGCCGGTGCACCATCGCCCCAGCCACCTCCGCCAGCGGTGGCATCCTTCCACCACCAACCCTCGAGCACCTTTGGCACGACATCACCAGCGGCGGATGCACGGCGTTGAAGAACGCCGAGGACGTCATCAACTTCATCGCCAACAAGGTCCTCCACACACCACATTGATTCTCGCACCGGTTTATCTTGCTTGCATTTGGGGGTTTTGGGTTTCTGATGGTGGGGTTTGGCGACGCTAATGAACCGAGCATGGATCGGGTTTGGGAGTGCGCCAGAGGGGCCGGTGAAGAGCCGGATCCACAGGTCAGGGGTTTAAGGTTTGGGATTGGGGTTTGTGTGTGGAATGGCGAGATGTTGAGTCGTTGGGCGTGTGCCATTTTGCTTTGTTGTGGTGCAGCTTCGGGCTGAAGTTGCTCTCACGGGTGCGGCCATCGAAGGTGTTCTTGAAGTCGGTGACGAAGGATGTCTCCGTACTCGAGATCGTGCACCCAGTGAGGTGAACTCTGTGATGATCGCTTGCATCATTGCTTGACTTTGCTATGTAATGTGGGTGTATTTGTGTCGTACTGTTTTGTTTTTTGGTGTTCAAATTGTTGGAAGGTGCTAATGTATAAGGGTATTTGTGTCTTTTCCTAGTTTCTAGGGTTTAGTTGTGTCCCTTGAGTTTTGTACTATATATTGCCCAATAGGTTGTGCAATACATATGCGATTCATCTATTCATCCATAGGTCTAACATGGTATCAGAGCCAAATTACGGTTTCGTCATACCTAGGGTTTCGCCGCCGCTTCCGCTGCAACTGCCCCCTGAAAGGATCGATCTCCACTCCTGGGGACGGCCAAGTCGCCGCTATCCAAAGGGCTTCCGCCTGCTTGCACCTCTTCGGGGTGCCACCGTCCTTCCCAAGATGTCGCCACCGGTGGTCTTCCACCAGTGCTTCCTTTTGTGTGTTGGCCGCCCGGATCCTCGACGTCGTCACCCCGAGCGTGTCTTCTGGATCCGACCAACACCGGCCTCTCCGCCTCCACGCCAGATCCTGCCCGGATCCTCGACGTCGTCGCCCCAAGCGTCTCTTCTGGATCCAGCCAACGCCGACCTCTTTGCCTCCGTGCTGGACCCCACTCGGATCCTCGACGCCGTCACCTTGAGCGTCTCTTTTGGATCCATCCGGCCGCCTCTGGCTCTCTGCGCCAGATCCGGCCTCTATGTCGTCGTCGGGCTCTCCCCTGCTTTCGGATCCAACTGGATCCCCCCGACGTTGCCGCCACCCAGTTGCTATCCCCACACCACACCAACTGCCTCCTCTTCTTCACCGGCCACGCCGATGGCTCCCGACCAGCACCACCACTCTGCTCCCTACGCTCCACGGCCCCACTGCTACTTTAATGGTGCTGGAGAGGGAGAGAGATGGGAGGGAGTGGAGTGGTTTGGTTTTGACGGACGGACGTATGGTCTTTGTGTTGGTCTCTTCGAGGCTTGTTAGGGAGATTGCTCAGGATTTCAAGACTTATCTTTTGTGTTGGTATTAGGAGCTGTCAGTTCTACTATTTAGGATTTTGAGTCTTTTAGAATTTTAAGTCTTCTGTTGCGTCCATCTAAGTCTATAGTCTCTATCTTTTAGTTCGTCCAAGCCATGCAACTCTATAAATTTATTGTAAGTCATAGAAGCATAGGAATATCCTTTTTGTATGGCAACAACCGCCGCTCTTCTCTCTAAGCCACGTGCAGATCATAGAAGTCGTTATCAAGGTTATCACGGCGATAAGGCGAGGCGAGGCGCCTGACTACCTTCACCTTTTAAGCGAGTATGGCGTGCGGCGAGGCGACACCATATTCACATCCTAATTTTTTATGGCAGCAAATTTGTTGAACATATAGTGTAACTATTTTAACTATATAACAAAACAAATAAACATGAATAATGCTGCAGCTAAAAAACATGAATGTTGGATGGCATACCTTGATGACATTGTCCATTGTTTGCTGACTTTGCTCTTCTCCCAAGTAGCATGCAGCTCCCACTGTTAACACCTTCCAATAAATTGAAGTGACAAACTTGTTTGATGAAATCAAATATGAAAACTGAAATTAAATATAGGTACTGTTGTATATGCCAAGAGAAAATGAGAAATTTCACAATTGCTAAAGAAAAAAACAAGGGCAAAGAGGATTGGGCTCACCCGTCGGTGGGCCGGATCGAGGATAAGGAAGAGGGAGGAGCTCGGCTCCTCCTCACTCTCCCGAAAGGCTCGGCCATGCCGAGCAGGCAGCGAAGGAGGCGACGGCACGGGTGCCACTTCCGGCGGCGGCGCCGCGACAGCGGGCAGGCCGCGCCGGCGAGCCATCCGCGCGGCCGGTCCCCTCGCGCCCTCTCCCGTGCGGCGCTTCGGCGATGAGCGCTGGCGGCCAGTCCATGGCGCTCGCTGCTCCTCGTGAGGCCCGATCGCCGACTCGCCGCCTTGGAAGAGGGAAGCGGCGGCGTGGAGGCCCGAGGTCGCCGGCTCACCGCCTTGGAAGAGGGAGGCGGCGGCGTGGAGGCCCGAGGTCGCCGGCTCGCCGCCTTGGAAGAGGGAGGCGGCGGTGTGAGGCCCGAGGTCGCCGGCTCGCCGCCTTGGAAGAGGGAGGCGGCGGCGTGGAGGCCCGAGGTCACCGGGAGATCGCCCGCAGTCGCCGCCGCACCGAACTCCCCTCGCCCTCCCCCTCGTATGTAACGCCCTCCCTCTCTCTCTCGCGCGCGCGCATCGCCTCTTATTCTCCCACGCTCCCTCTCTCTCGCGCGCGCGTCGCCCCTTATTCTCCCGCAATCCCTCTCTAGCGCGCGCGCGTCGCCCCTTTTTCTCCCGCGCTCCCTCTCTCTCTCTCTTCATTTCCCGCCGTTGCACAGTATGGCGCTCGCCTTCCTCCTGCAACGCGGCGTCTGTGCATGGCGACGACTAGGCGACGCCATTCTTTCCGAGGCGGACGCCACACGCACCCAAGGCGAGGCGACGGCTGTGGCGGCAGCTCCAGGCTGCTCTGACGCCAAAGTGTCGCTTAGGCGACGCCTTAACAACCTTGGTCGTTATGATGCCGCCGCTTCTCTCTAAGCCGCCGCCCCAAGCTTCTAAGGCCATCTCGCTTATTCTGCATTGCACTTCTTGTGCACTGTGCCGTCACTGTCTTGGGTTTTGATCTGTTTTATGGGCTACAAACATGTTTTATGGGATGCCGCACGATCTCAGATAGAATTGGCTTTGACACAATTTTCAAGAGCCGCACGCTACGACGACGTCTTCAAGACTTGAACTTTGGATTTTTTTCTATTTTAGTATCAACTCTTTCAAATGCAGCGCTATTGTATATGCCTTGCATTTGAGGGGGTGTTTAGGATATAAGGGTATTTGTGTTTTTTCCTAGTAGGGTTTAATTGTGTCCCTTGCGTCTTGTACTACATATTGCCCATTGGGTTGTGCAATACATGTATGATTCATCTGTTCATCCATAAATCTGACAGCTAGTGAGTTTGGTTGTCGAATCAGTTGGTCTTGAATTGAATATTTACTGAAGTTGGCAACTCTGAATGCAAATGGTATCTGCTGTTACTTGTTAGTCGAAGATAGCTATTGAGCTTTAGGAATCGCTATGGCACTATCAAGCACCACCAGACCAACTCTTCCCACTGCCAACACAATTGGTCAACAATTTTCTTACTCATGTGCATTCTTTTTATCTTTGCACTTGTTTATTTGCAAACGGTACGGTCATTCTTTTTATCTTTGCGCTTGTTTATAACCAGCGTGAAGCGCCAGGGCATTTCTTCCGAAATGCCACAGCCTAACATGTAACGGGCGGCGATGGCATAGAGTGAAGAAAAATCAAAACCCAATGGCATTGAAGGAATATAGACTTATTCAGTGGCAAACTGTGGAAATGAGACTTATTCAATGGCATGGAGTGGATTTTCCCTAATATATATACCGCCGACCTCTTGTAACCCAAATCGTGATAAGAAACTCCTCGTACAGGCGAAGCCACCACGATATGGCTCACAGGGACGTAGGTATTGCCGAACCTCATAAACAAATCTTCGTGTCTCTTGTGTGCTCTTGTGCTTGCTGTGATTCTTCTCTTGTGCTAGGGCTGCCGCCGGTTTCAACATAAATATCAACCATTTTGTTGTGCAATCAACTTTGACCACAAGTATAAAGAAAAATAGTAAGGTTGGCCCCTTGAAAAGTAGAATACTACATACTGTCAAAAATTATGGCAACGATCAATGCTTATAGTCTCTTGCAGAGCATGAAAAAATAACAAATAATTAAGACCCTGTGTTAGGAACAGAGGGAGTAATAAATAGAGTTAATCTTTTAGCATCACTTCATGTAGTACATACCTGGGCTATTGGACGAATTAAATAAAAACAACTAAATCATCTTTTACACCTTCTACTAAACATTCTAATTTTCTAAATATATATCATCTCTATAATTCACCATAAATGGAGCAATGCTCAATTAATAATATATATACACATTCCATCACAAGACCTAACCACCATTCAATGACATCATCAAATAAATACAACTGAATCAAAACCCTGGAAACCTATTAAAGAGCCTATTACAGAGACAAGACATCGAGATCAGATTGGATGTGTAGGGGTGAGAACAGAGCACACAAATCTTGGAATTTGGGACTGTGTTGCCAGGGCTTGGTTGAAGACGTACAGTGGCAGAGGGGTCATGACACATTAGTAGATCAAATGTGGGGCTGTGTTTGCTTCATGCAAAAAAAAAAGCAACTTGTTGGACTTCAGTTGTGTTTTCCCTCAATTTCTTTGGGGCAGTTCGGAGACTTTGCAAATAAAATTTCATATTAAATATACTTAAATAATCTCACACCAATTTCAATAAATAAATACCGATGGTGATCAAATCACTCAGCTTTAGTAATTTTCGCAACAACCAGATCTATTTAATTGAACTACCATTTGCAAGGTTTGCTTCAATATCCTCACTGGTGCAATCACAGCTCAAGATATGTTTTTTTAGGGAAAGCAGCAGGAGAGGTTCCTTGTATCACAGCTCAAGATATGTTTTTTTTTAGGGAAAGCAGCAGGAGAGGCTCCTTGTATCACAGCTCAAGATATCAGAAAAGGAATGCTGCTGTGTTATCCTTTGGTCAGCACCACCAAATATATCTACAATGACACACAAAAGAAAGAGGATAGCACACAACAGTAGTAAAACGCAGAGCATCGAATTCCATCTAAACGCGCCTAAAATTGTATTCTCCTTTTAGTTGCTGGTACTACGAAAGAGGCAATCAATCGAGCTCCAACCCAACCGTGCACGAGCTCCCCTCACGCCGTGCTCTCTCTCACTCTCGCACTCCATTCTACATCTCACTCTCAACGCGGCTCCGCGCAGCCCACAACAGCAGCAATCGAAATAAGCAAGCACCCCGGTGTCCCATTCAAGGTAGAACAAAAAAATCGCTAGGAAAATCGACAACGGGCAGGGCGCAAGGCGGGACGCGAGCATACTACCTTCCGTACCGTTCGATCCCACCTCCGTCCCAGCTCCCCAATGACAGCGGCGGCGCTAGGGTTTGGGCGGGAAGGCAGGCGGTGGCAGGGAGCGATGAGCTGCGAGATCCCAATGCGTGACGCGGCCAGGAACACGGCGATGACGAGAGGAAGCAGGAGGAGGTTGTGGTGGCGGTGGGTGGCCTCCCCCCGGCGACCTGAGCTCGTCTCCCCGACGCGCGACGAGAGGGAGAGGAGAGCACGAGTCAGAGGAGGCGAAACAAGGGTGGTGGGAATCGAAGAAAAGTCCGACTGGTAGAAGCCGGAGGGTCTTTTTTTAAAAAAAGTTGATCATTTGCTCCAAAGTTAACATAGCATCGTCAAAATACTCTTCATTTTATGGTAGCAAATAAAATATCTCAACTTAATAGACAAATTGATGATTTACTATTTTTTTCTATTTTAAATTAATTTCCAAATCATTTTCTTTATAAATCATCGGAATGCCCCTCCACTTCCCTTCCTCCCCTCTCCTCCTTAATTGCCACCACTACCGTCTCCCTCCTCCTTTCAAGCCCCCAGCAAGAGCAACCAGAACGGATACCCCTCAGATATCGCCTCTATGGCCAAATGCTTGTGCTCTGCCGCTACCCTAGCTCTCATTGTCAAATGGCCCCACACTTTTGCCGCTTCCCTGCTCTTATGGTCGCACCTCCATGCCTACCGTCGAGCATTGCCGAGTGACCTTTGCTCGTGGGATCCACACGGCCCATGCCCCCTAGACACCAACGAGGCTGGCCCATCCAAAGCCATCGCCAACATCGGCAACAGCTCGTCCCTGACCGAGATGGGTGTCCTCATGTTGTCCCACGCCACCTTCTCCCGGTGGGCCAACGATCTCCTCGTGGGCCTAACATGAGCCCTCTACCACCCCGCTAGGTCACATCGAATGGTCACATGGCGGAGAGAAAGAGGAGAGGGTGGAGAGGAACGAAGGGAGAGAGGTAGGGAGGAGAGGAACAGAGGGAGGGAGAAGCATGAGAGAGAGATGGAGCCGGTCAGCTGGATTTGGAGAAGAAAGAGCTGGTTAGCCGGATTTGGAGAAGAAAAAGGAAGGGGAGGAGTAGGAAGAAGAAACTAGGGTATTTTGGTCATTTCACGTGGGCTTAAATAGCAAATGCAAAAAAAAAACAAATGACTAATTGGTCTCTTAACGTAATATTACAAGTAAAAAATTGGCATGCATATAACTAAACATATATATATACTTATAAATATGTAATATTACTACAACATTCCAATTTTTGAAATCTAGAATTAATGTGTAATTTGTGCTAATTGAAAATTTTGGCATTTCTTGATATTATAAATTTTCTGGAGTTTCAAGTTTTGGTTAAATTCCATTAAAAACAACATAAAGAGTACACATATCAATATAAAGGAAAGCACATGAAATATAGTGGAAGGTCAAAAAGAAAGGATATGCTTGATAATAGGAAATTTCAAAATTAAATTTGAATCTGAAAAGATGATCAACAATTTGGCCTAAAAGCTCACAACAAATAAATTAGCAATACATGTGTATGTGTGTATATATATACATATCTAAGAAAGCAGTAAAGCTAAAATAAATGTATTGGGATTTCTGTATTCAAATGTATATGCACAATTATGTTCAAAATAAATCATAGGAAGATCCAATCAAAAGGGCATTAATGGAATTTGTGCAAAGCAATATACACACACATATATATAAATAAACTGAATTATGAAAAATCAAAAGAAATTGAAAAGAGAAAAAGAGAAGAAGATATGAAAGGAGAGCCGGCCGGCCGGGCCTTCGACCCAGCCCAGCCAGCTCCCCTTCGCTCCCAATCGCACCTCTCCTCTCGGCTCTCTCTCCCCGCTGCTGTCTCCTCCTACCCGGATTCACCGCGCCCCGGTTTCTCCCTCTTGCTGCTGTGCGTGTCACCGCCCACGCCAACCCTGCTCTCCTCTCAACGCGTCACCTCCCACGTGGCCGCCATGCCCATGCCCTCCCGCCGCCCATTCGCCGGCGTCGTGGCCATGCCGCCCCGCTCTGCGACACCGGCTCTGACGCCACTGCCTCCCCTCCTCCACGGCTATAAGACTCCCGAGCTCGCCCTTGTTCCCTGCGCCTTCCCATTTGTTCCCCGCCCGCTCCACCGTGCGCACTTCCCCGCCGCCGCGGCTCCCGGCCGCTCGCAGAGCTCCTCCTCCCACTTGCGTCATAGCGCGCCTCCCCTTCTAGGAACTCCCCTCGCCGATTGAGTTATCCCAAAGCCATCTCGCGCATTTGCTTGTTCCACAAATTCGGCCGGCCGCCGCCATCCTCGCTGCCGATCCTCCTCGGCCTATTCGCGCCAATCCCTCGCGGTGGGAGCTTCGCCCACCGGACCAACCTTCTTCGACGATCGCGGCCTCTTCAACGCTGAGTTTCCCCCTCCACGGAGCATCCGCGCCGCCTCGAGCTCCGTGGCCAGCTCACCACAGTGCCTCTCGGCCAAGCCAACGCCGCGGTGAGCTCCTCGGGTCCCCTCTCGCTCGTGCTCACTTCCTTCTCCTCCCCTTTCCGTAGCGTCGTCGCTCTGTGTGGGCCACGCCATTGGTTGACTTACGCCGCCACCGACCGCCCGGTGCTGCTCAGACCAGTGGCCACCACTTCTGCTCCTTTCACCTCTTGGGGTCCGCAATGGCCTCCGCCGACATCCTCTCCGGCCAACTCTTGTCGTGAGCCGCCGCGCCCAATGCACCGCCAAACTACGCTCTGTGTCGGCCGACGCCTTCTCCCGTTTTGTGCTCATTTCATTAGCGGGAAGGACAACAACCACCCTTTGAAGTGTATGGCGGTGGGCTCTTTTAGTAGTGACTAATACAAATTCAATTGGCATAAGTACAAATGAATGTATGATGGCATATAGTCTAACTATGGATGTAGCTACTAGATGATGAAACTTATTTACATTCTTCCATGAATTGCCAAACTCGAAATATAAATCCAGAAATTGAACCAAGGAGCAATGAGGTGAGATACGTCTGTAAATGAAAAAATGTAACTCATGTTTAGCGGTGAGGGTAAGGGTGGATCGAGTAGTGGTATTGAGAATTTATGTAAGATGAAAGTGTTAGCGTTTGATATTTACATGTTGGTCACGATTGACTAACTGATTACTTCATAAGGAGTAAATCACATGTCCTTTCGAGTTTGTATAAATTATATAGACTAGTAAGAGCCTTGAAGCTGTAACCATCATTTACGGACTCGAACTTTGTGAATCCTTTGAATATTGATTAAGAGACTTGAGTATTTAGCCACTATAAATTTGCGATTGGCGATCGTCTTGCAAATGGTTAGTTAAGATCCCAATATAAAATAAGCCTTATTTATACATTATGTAGATCATATGTAGATACCATGAAAGCCATAAAAAAGAGTAGCTAATATAAATAATTATCATAAACCCAAAGAAAAGTACAATGCATATAGTCTAGTTGAGGATATATATATATATATATATATATATATATATATATATATATATATATATGATAAGTAATAAGGGTAAATCCTTGCAAATCAAATAAGATCTTAAATAAAATAAAAATAATGGAGCAACTAAATTGGAGTAATTGTGGATCCGTAAAGTTTGGTAAGCAATCCGGGATAATAAGGCGAGTTTTGAAACATAAAAGGGCTAAATAAAAACATGATAAAAGGTAGCTGCTGGAAAGCACCCAAATGTCATAAATTCATACTAAGATTACGTGCATTATCAATAGCAAATAATTAGCAGGGCACCTTTAAATAAAAAGAATCATTTGGAACATCTATTAAAATTCTCGAGCATCGGTTAATAACATAATTTTGCCAATTGTGTTTTAATAAACAATTTAAAAGTTGAACTACATAAAATAATACCACCTGTATAATTAAGTGATTTCACGCTTTAAGAAATTAGCAAGCTAATCACTCAGTTAACCACCTGATGAATTGGGCATTAAAAACCACAAAAAATATCACCACGTGAAAGGCTACAAATACAAACTAATTCAATGAGTCCCATCGATACACCTCACATGTAGAACCAATGTCCTAATTCATAAATGTTAGCATTCGACAAAATACTGCCCCACTAAATTCATACACCTGTTCATATGTCTAACCTGACTCATGGAACTTCCTTGATAAATATAAAATTATAAAAAGAAGTTATTAAATAAAATAAGTCGAACCATAGTAATCTACCGCCAGCTATGCCTATTCGTCTTTGAGCCCGAAGCGGAATGTTCCGGCAAATACCCCTTCCACCATATTACATCATTTATCCTTTTCGCCATTCCTCGCTCCGCTCCAACTCCATTGACTCTGTCATTCACCGCGTCCAAATCAATCCTACCCCGAAGTCACCCTTTAACTCATAACAAAGCTTGAATTGAGTTTATTTGGATTTCTTGAATCTTTCTTGAGTTATTTGCATTCCATTGCTTAGCACGTAAATAGAGACTGGAGTCTCGGAGAATCAGTGGAACCATCAAGATCAAGATCCCAACAGAGACGAAGGTCAGAAGTTCGAGATCGACAAACAAGAAAGCTTTGAGTAAGCTCAAGACTGCGGTAAAACGCGTCAGGCGAGTCAATACTTTGATCATATTTGAATACCCATTCTTGCAAATTATTTAGATTTAAAATTATCAAGTGCATGCTATTATTTTATGTGCTATTTCACATTGGTTTTGCTACTTTAGTTAAGCTGTCCCGTTTAAGAATGCCATTATTATAACTTCCCGGCATATTATTCTGCGAACCTTGTTAACCCTAGTGAAAGCTACATATGTAACTATTTCCAAAAATGGATGGTATATTTATGTCATATGGCCTAGGGATGCGTAGATGTCAAGGAAGTCAGGAATACCCCAACCTCATATGCAAAGGCAAAAAGTAATTTTGGGAAAAATTGTAGATGAGAATGGTGGTGTATTTCAGATATGATTATTATTTTATACCTCCAAAAGTCTCTAAAATGCTGGGTGTGTCTGGGCGGATGGTTTGGTGGTGTGGTGCATCGGTGTGCACGAGAGTGGGGCTTGTGGTAGAACCGCCCAGATGGTTAAAGGACCGAATCGAGTCATGACCTCCCATTATAAAACAGTACAACCACAAGTCTACAAAGTGCAACTAGGCTAAGTAAATCCTACCGAACTTTGGACTCATCTCACAAACTGGGGGAGAGAAGGCTATGGCAAGGAGGGGCTGAAGGGACACCAGTGGTGGGTGATTTGTTTCTCAGTCTTACTAGCACTATGGGGAGTGGAGCCTGGAGGTGCTAGTGATAGTGATTAACATCCCATGCAAACGTATGGGTCCCACCGCAAGTGGGATAGACCCATAGGGTGAGATGAGACCCCGAGGTTAGGTAGTTTTGAAATGGTTATTGTGACGGTCTACTCAACTGCATGACTAAGGAATCATGCGGGGCAACAAGCGGATTTGTCTCTTGTGGTGAAGGTGTACAAACTCTGCAGAGTCAAAACTATTTGAATAGCCGTGCCCACGGTCAAGGGCGGGTATGGGAACTTAACTCTGATATAGTTCTGTTTCAAAACAATTTTTAAAAATGGTTGGGATCTGGAATGGGAAAATGAAGGACGAAGGAATGTCCTGGTTTATGTTGTCCTGGGTGTCGTCCCAGTGGTAAATTAAGTGGTTATAATATTTGGCTGGTTTTGTGGAGCAAACAATCTGAGTTGACGGATGAGATTTGCACTTATTCAATAAAATTTCTTGTTCAAAGGTATTATAAATTTTGGTCCAATGGCCAAGTTGGGGATTGTTCATATTTAATCTTAAGTCTTTCAAAGTCGTAATTTCCAGCAA
Organism: Melocanna baccifera; assembly: GCA_036346265.1. Lineage (NCBI taxonomy): Eukaryota > Viridiplantae > Streptophyta > Magnoliopsida > Poales > Poaceae > Melocanna > Melocanna baccifera. The sequence continues at coordinate 25,894,625 of CM070689.1, forward strand.
ATAAAATAACCTGAGCCTACCTTTGTCAAGCCACACATGTTATATAATTGCATTATGTGTATTGACTCGCTGAGCACGGGGTTGGAGTGCTCACACTCGCATAACAAAATCCAGGATCAGAAGTCGTATAGCTACATTTCAGCAATGCGCCAAGTCAGGATGGAGAAGCAGATAAGAAGACTAAGAACTAGGTCGCGAACCCCCAGTTGGCTGCCTGTGGGCATGTAATGTGGGTTCCACCTGTGTGCTTCGTTTCCGCTGCTGCTTTCGTATTTTCGGCCTAATCGGCTCATGTGTAAGTATTCTATTATAATTACGTTTTTGCTTGATATGTACTTGATGTTCAGTACTGTATCTGTGAGCACTATCTACTGATCCAGAGAATAGTGCACTGGAATCACAGAGGATTCTGGATTAAAAATCCGGGTCCGACAGAGCTGGTATCAGAGCATATCGACTGCAGGTCGTGACCTTAGTTAGCATGGCCGTTAGTTTTACAACTAGAATTATTTCTCTAAAAATTTACGTACAAAATTAGGCACCATTTCTTATTCTCATCCCTCTTAGAAGATTCCCTCTCATCTACATGCTGCCCTGTCCATTTATAAGTTCTAAAGCTTCTCACCTGGAATTTAAAATGACGAAGGCCGAGACTTCTCTTGTACACTCCTTTTGAAAACCCTACCTTTGGACCTAAAACCCAAGGCTTAAATTTGAAATTTCTTCTCAAAAACTGCTTTATCTGTGAAGGTTTGATTTTCATATAATTTACAAAAATTTATATCAAACCTATTCCAACGAACATGTTTTATTCAAAGAAAAGTTTTTCAAAAAGCTGAACATCTTGCAAAGAATTATTCCCAAAATCCTTCTTGACCCCTCAGAGTACATGGGTAGGATGACACAAGTTGGTGGATTCCTGTCGATCATTAGAGATAAATAAAATGTGTAAAAACTCTGGATGGATTAATGGAACCATTGTGAAATCAGGAGAATTTAAATACTTGGATTGACTAGATGTTGGATTAACCAAAACCATGGGGAAAAGCAATGACAAAAATAATAAATGTTGTGGCCTCTCTAGTAGGTGTGCATAAACCTGGTGGATTCATGTCAGATCTTAGAAACAGAATGGTATAAATTTTTGGGTGAAAAATGGATAAGACCAAATTAAATGCGGGGATTTAGTTAGGCCCTAGCTAAAATAAATGAGTGGACCGAATCAAGTTCATTCCAAAATTCATTAAGGATTTCTCGAATATATGCATATACCAACCTGAGTGGACTCATGGCAATTCTAGGAAGATTATTGATACCCACTTTTTGGATGGAAGAAAATAGTCAGATTTAAATGCTCGGATTAACTACGAAGACGAGTCAATTCAAACAATGGGAATGGATGAATAGGTGGATTTATCTAGTCGCGTAGATTGGGAAGAATTGAATTATAAAAAAAAAATTGTGACGCTATTCCCGATGATTATTTATGACAATAAGATAGTCTGGAAAAATAAAATTGCAGATAGTAGAAATTTGAGTACTTGGTGAGCAGATCATAATTATGCCGCAATGAAGAAGGGAATGGAATTATTAAAGAACCCATGATGCAAAGGGTGGATTGATGTAAAGAAAGTATTACTAGGACATAAAATTTAATGGATTGACCACCTAAGTAGATCAATTGAATTTTGAAGAAATGGAAAGTGTGACAACACTTACTGGATATAGTCCCAATAAATAATATAACTCCTGGTGGATATTCCCCATGATGGGATAATGGTAAAAGTACAGACGATTATTAGAAGGATTAATTAAAAATTTGAGAATATGGAAGAAGTAATAATAACTATGGGATTATAGACCTGAGTACTCACGTTATTCCTGGTGGAGATTTACAATAACAATTAGTTGAAGTAGACTGTGAAGAGCAAGATGGATTACTCGATGAGCAAATTATAATCTGGAATCCATGATAAAGGGTCGAGTATTAGAAAACCTTGGTAAAAGGATATTGGTGGACTTGAAGATAAAGATATTGGATTTTTCCCTTGGGTGTACAGTTGAATAGTTGACGAATAATGGATCTAGAGTTTCATTCACAACATTTACGATGGGAATTAAGATACTAGCAAGAAGTTAGGTAATCCTGATTCGATTATTGAAACCATGGGTAACCCCAGTGGAGTCATATGATCATAGAATGTAGAGCGGATTAAATTGGTAAACAACCAACATGAAATTGGATTTATAGATTCAAAATGATTATCGAGATTCATGAAGGATTTGAATAAACAAGTGAATTAATGGAAATGATCATTGGATTAAGTAAATATCGACACTCACTGTTTGGAGTTTTAGATAGCAGTGACACCATGACCAAGTGATGGAGAAAAATCGCATAGCTCTAAATAGCAAGAAGTGGAGGTTAAAATTTTCAAGGTCATTGGATTCTAAGCCTGTGAATAGAAGCAACATAGAAGTGACTTAGTTTATCCAATAATGTTCAACTATTGCAAAGGATTGCAATACCTTAAAAAAAATCCACTTTCGCCACCAAGTTTTCCTTTGCCAAAAATAAAAATAATAATAATGCAAGAGTGATTCTTGCCATCGGTCAACTTCCCTCTGAATACTTTCCTCTTCCTTCTATGATTTCAAAAAGAAATTAATTGTCTCTTCCCTTATCCCTACTCAAAAATCTAAGGGTAGGAACGTTGAAGGCATTTTGAAGGTAAGATGGTTTCGTTCCAAGAGAACAATACACGTTGAACCTTGTGCCATTTCTGTGTGACCTCTCACCTAGACGTTGTACCATTACAAAATTTTATTTGGCCCCTGTGTACTTCCTTTTTGCCCTCGGGCATTGTATTTTGCGGTCACAGGAAAAACTTGTTTATAAAAATTTGGATGTTCTGTGTGGCTGGTGTGCTGCCTCGGTTCTCTGGGTGCACTCTCCTTAATTTGGGTTAGAATATCTTACCTTAGCGAATCTCTTCATATCTCATGCTGATTCCCTCTTACCCTTATTGCTGAAAACCTTGTCAGGCCTTCAAGCAAGAAATGGCGGATAGCCTGGCAGACAAGACATTTAAAGCTCAAAAATTCAAAGGAAATAGTACTCCAGTAAAAGACAACGGTTCAGAAGAATTGACCTGTAAAAAGATCAAAACTCAATCCCAATATTATAGTGGGCATACTACTCGAGCCGTCATCAAGCAGGCGATGGCTAAAGGCAAGGCAACTACCACTGTCCGAAATAAGAGAAAGAGGCAAATAATTGATGCTCGCCAAGGCTACAATCAACCGTACCAGCTGTCATTCAATCCTACTCTACAAGGAAAGTCAAAGGAAAGTCATCACGATGGGAGTACTAGTAACCTTGTACCCAATGAATCTCAAAGAGACATCAATAGGTGCAAAGGTATCAAACATTATGCCAATGAGTACCCCAACAAGAATCAGCACAAAGGAGCCACACCTGGCAAGAGACTGTCCACAACGGAAATTGGACAAACAAAAAAAGAAGGTTGTTATTACCAACCCCAGCCTCACTAGGGAGAAATGCCAGAACCCCAACAGGAAACAAGTGATGCATTACCAGACTTCACTATCAGGCCCAGAAGATCTGCCTGCTGCTGCCTGCTGTGAATGTGGCAAGAAAGGACATAACGCCCAATCATGTCCTCCACTACGCCAAGTCAACAAAGGGTCATGCCTCAACTGTGGGCAGAAAGGACACTACTGCTACAATTGCCCAGTCCCCTACTGTATTTACTGCAAGATACACCATAAGCCAGGAGACTGCTTCAAGAACCTAGTGGCATGTACACGTTGCGGAGAGAAAGGACATCAGGATGAACAGTGTTCCGTCAATTGTCCTAACTGCGAAGAAGATCACCAACCTGGCCACTGTCCAATGAGCAAAGTCACATGTTTTCTCTGTGAAGGACAAGATCACTACCCTAAGGACTGTTCCTTAAGACTTTTGCTGACTAAAACTGCTGAGATACAACGGATGAGCCTCTGAACCGCCATTAGACTGTCAAGGCCGAAGCTGACAAAAGCAATTAGTATTGGCCACCCGCCATTTTAAGGGGGGTAGCCAGGATCAACAGAAAGCAGCAAGCACCTCGACGATGAGCCACCTCCGCAACATAAGAGAGACAGCAGCAATCAATATTACGAAGCTACCATCATATGGAAGGACAAGCAAATTAAAATGAAGTTTCAATCTCCCTTCACGACTCCAAGAACCGGACAACCTGTCAAGCAAAACTTGTAGCCTATTGCTAGCTAGATTAACCCCACCTTTACTCTTCTGCTCTACCGAAATCTCGGGGTCGAGATTCATTTAAGGGGGGTAGACTTGTAACATTCCAATTTTTGAAAACTAGAATTAATGTGTAATTTGTGCTAATTGAAAATTTTGGCATTTCTTGATATTATAAATTTTCTGGAGTTTCAAGTTTTGGTTAAATTCCATTAAAAACAACATAAAGAGTACACATATCAATATAAAGGAAAGCACATGAAATATAGTGGAAGGTCAAAAAGAAAGGATATGCTTGATAATAGGAAATTTTAAAATTAAATTTGAATCTGAAAAGATGATCAACAATTTGGCCTAAAAGCTCACAACAAATAAATTAGCAATACATGTGTATGTGTGTATATATATACATATCTAAGAAAGCGATAAAGCTAAAATAAATGTATTGGGATTTCTGTATTCAAATGTATATGCACAATTATGTTCAAAATAAATCATAGGAAGATCCAATCAAAAAGGGCATTAATGGAATTTGTGCAAAGCAATATACACACACATATATATAAATAAACTGAATTATGAAAAATCAAAAGAAATTGAAAAGAGAAAAAAGAGAAGAAGATATGAAAGGAGAGCCACCACGGGCCTTCGACCCAACCAGCCAGCTCCCCTTCGCTCCCAATCGCACCCCTCTCCTCTCGGCTCTCTCTCCCCGCGCTGTCTCCTCCTTCCCGGATTCACCGCGCGCCCGGTTTTCTCCCTCTTCTGCTGTGCGTGTCACCGCCCACACCAACCTGCTCTCCTCTCAACGCGTCACCTCCCACGTGGCCGCCATGCCCATGCCCTCCCCGCCCATTCCGGCCGAGCATCGTGGCCATGCCGCCCCGCTCTGCGACGCCCGCCTCTGCGCGCCGCCTCCCCTCCTCCACGGCTATAAGACTCCCGAGCTCGCCCTTGTTCCCTGCGCCTTCCCATTTGTTCCCGCCCGCTCCACCGTGCGCACTTCCCCGCCGCGCGGCTCCCGGCCGCTCCGTGAGCTCCTCCTCCCCACTTGCGTCCTGCGCGCCTCCCCTTCTAGGAACTCCTCGGCGGCCGATTGAGTTATCCGAAGCCATCTCGACGCATTTGCTTGTTCCACAAATTCGGCCGCCGCCGCCATCCTCGCTGCCGATCCTCCTCGGCCTATTCCGCGCTAATCCTCGCGGTGGGAGCTTCGCCCACGGACCAACCTTCTTCGGACGATCACCCGCCTCTTCAACGCTGAGTTTCCCCTCCACGGAGCATCCCCGCCGCCTCAAGCTCCGTGGCCAGCTCACCACGGTGCCTCTCCGGCCAAGCCAACGCCGCAGTGAGCTCCTCGGTCCCCTCTCGCTCGTGCTCACTTCCCTTCTCCTCCCTTTCCCGTAGCGCCGTCGCTCTGTGGGCCACGCCGCGGTTGACTTACGCCGCCACCGACCGCCCCGGTGCTGCTCAGGACCAGTGGCCACCACTTCTGCTCCTTTCACCTCTTGGGGTCCGCAATGGCCTCCGCCGACATCCCTCTCCGGCCAACTCTTGTCGGCGAGCCCGGCCGCCATGCACCGCCAAACTCGCTCTGTGTTGGCGAACGCCTTCTCCCGCTTTGTGCTCATTTTCATTAAGCGGGAAGGACAACAACCACCCTTTGAAGTGTATGGCAGGTGGGCTCTTTTAGTAGCGACTAATACAAATTCAATTGGCACAAGTACAAATGAAGGTATGATGGCATATAGTCTAACTATGGATGTAGCTACTAGATGGTGAAACTTATTTACATTCTTCCATGAATTGCCAAACTCTGAAATATAAATCCAGGAAATTGAACCAAGGAGCAATGAGGTGAGATACGTCTGTAAATGAAAAAAAAATGTAACTCATGTTTAGCAGTGAGGGTAAGGGTGGATCGAGTAGTGGTATTGAGAATTTATGTAAGACGAAAGGGTTAGCAGTTTGATATTTACATGTTGGTCACGATTGACTAACTGATTACTTCATAAGGAGTAAATTACATGTCCTTTCGAGTTTGTATAAATTATATAGACTAGTAAGAGCCTTGAATCAGTAACCATCATTTCGGACTCGAACTTTGTGAATCCTTTCGAATATTGATTAAGAGACTTGAGTATTTAGCCACTATAAATTTGCGATTGGCAGTCATCTTGCATATGGTTAGTTAAGATCCCAATATAAAAATAAGCCTTATTTATACATTATGTAAATCATATGTAGATACCATGAAAGCCATAAAAAAAAGAGTAGCTAATATAAATAATTATCATAAACCCAAAGAAAAGTACAATGCATATAGTCTAGTTGAGGATATATATATATATATATATATATATATATATATATATATATATATATATATATATATATATATATATATATGATAAGTAATAAGGGTAAATCCTTGCAAATCAAATAAGATCTTAAATAAAATAAAAATAATGGAGCAACTAAATTGGAGTAATTGTGGATCCGTAAAGTTTGGTAAGCAATCCAGGATAATAAGACGAGTTTTGAAACATAAAAGGGCTAAATAAAAACATGATAAAAGGTAGCTGCGGGAAAGCACCCAAATGTCATAAATTCATACTAAGATTACGTGCATTATCAATAGCAAATAATTAGCGGGGGCACCTTTAAATAAAAAGAATCATTTGGAACATCTATTAAAATTCTCTGAGCATCGGTTAATAACATAATTTTGCCAATTGTGTTTTAATAAACAATTTAAAAGTTGAACTACATAAAATAATACCACCTGTATAATTAAGTGATTTCACGCTTTAAGAAACTAGCAAGCTAATCACTCAGTTAACCACCTGATGAATTGGGCATTAAAAACCACAAAAAAATATCACCACATGAAAGGCTACAAATACAAACTAATTCAATGAGTCCCATCGATACACCTCACATGTAGAACCAATGTCCTAATTCATAAATGTTAGCATTCGACAAAATACTGCCCCACTAAATTCATACACCTGTTCATATGTCTAACCTGACTCATGGAACTTCCTTGATAAATATAAAATTATAAAAAGAAGTTATTAAATAAAATAAGTCGAACCATAGTAATCTACCGTCAGCTATGCCTATTCGTCTTTGAGCCCGAAGCGGAATGTTCCGGCAAATACCCCTTCCACCATATTACATCATTTATCCTTTTCGCCATTCCTCGCTCCGCTCCAACTCCATTGACTCCGTCATTCTCCGCGTCCAAATCAATCCTACCCCGAAGTCACCCTTTAACTCATAACAAAGCTTGAATTGAGTTTATTTGGATTTCTTGAATCCTTCTTGAGTTATTTGCATTCCATTGCTTAGCACGTAAATAGAGACTGGAGTCTCGGAGAATCAGTGGAACCTCAAGATCAAGATCCCAACAGAGACGAAGGTCAGAAGTTCGAGATCGACAAACAAGAAAGCTTTGAGTAAGCTCAAGACTGCGGTAAAACGCGTCAGGCGAGTCAATACTTTGATCATATTTGAATACCCATTCTTGCAAATTATTTAGATTTAAAATTATCAAGTGCATGCTATTATTTTATGTGCTATTTCACATTGGTTTTGCTACTTTAGTTAAGCTGTCCCGTTTAAGAATGCCATTATTATAACTTCCCGGCATATTATTCTGCGAACCTTGTTAACCCTAGTGAAAGCTACATATGTAACTATTTCCAAAAATGGATGGTATATTTATGTCATATGGCCTAGGGATGCGTAGATGTCAAGGAAGTCAGGAATACCCCAACCTCATATGCAAAGGCAAAAAGTAATTTTGGGAAAAATTGTAGATGAGAATGGTGGTGTATTTCAGATATGATTATTATTTTATACCTCCAAAAGTCTCTAAAATGCTGGGTGTGTCTGGGCGGATGGTTTGGTGGTGTGGTGCATCGGTGTGCACGAGAGTGGGGTTTGTGGTAGAACCGCCCAGATGGTTAAAGGACCGAATCGAGTCATGACCTCCCATTGTAAAACAGTACAACCACAAGTCTACAAAGTGCAACTTGGCTAAGTAAATTCTACCGAACTTCGGACTCATCTCACAAACTGGGGGAGAGAAGGCTATGGCAAGGAGGGGCTGAAGGGACACCAGTGGTGGGTGATTTGTTTCTCAGTCTTACTAGCACTATGGGGAGTGGAGCCTGGAGGTGCTAGTGATAGTGATTAACATCCCATGCAAACGTATGGGTCCCACCGCAAGTGGGATAGACCCATAGGGTGAGATGAGACCCCGAGGTTAGGTAGTTTTGAAATGGTTATTGTGACGGTCTACTCAACTGCATGACTAAGGAATCATGCGGGGCAACGAGCGTATTTGTCTCTTGTGGTGAAAGTGTACAAACTCTGCAGAGTCAAAACTATTCGAATAGCCGTGCCCACGGTCAAGGGCGGACATGGGAACTTAACTCTGATATAGTTCTGTTTCAAAACAATTTTTAAAAATGGTTGGGATCTGGAATGGGAAAATGAAGGACGAAGGACTGTCCTGGTTTATGTTGTCCTGGGTGTCGTCCCAGTGGTAAATTAAGTGGTTGTAACGCTGAAAACTGGTTTTGTGGAGCAAACAATCTGAGTTGACGGATGAGATTTGCACTTATTCAATAAAATTTCTTGTTCAAAGGTATTATAAATTTTGGTCCAATGGCCAAGTTGGGGATTGTTCATATTTAATCTTAAGTCTTTCGAAGTCGCAATTTCCAGCAAATAAAATAACCTGAGCCTACCTTTGTCAAGCCACACATGTTATATAATTGCATTATGTGTATTGACTCGCTGAGCACGGGGTTGGAGTGCTCACACTCGCATAACAAAATCCAGGATCAGAAGTCGTATAGCTACATTTCAGCAATGCGCCAAGTCAGGATGGAGAAGCAGATAAGAAGGCTAAGAACTAGGTCGCGAACCCCCAGTTGGCTGCCTGTGGGCATGTAATGTGGGTTCCACCTGTGTGCTTCGTTTCCGCTGCTGCTTTCGTATTTTCGGCCTAATTGGCTCATGTGTAAGTATTCTATTATAATTACGTTTTTGCTTGATATGTACTTGATGTTCAGTACTGTATCTGTGAGCACTATCTACTGATCCAGGGAATAGTGCACTGGAATCATAGAGGATTCTGGATTAAAAATCCGGGTCCGACAATTACGTTAAACTCCGAAATGGTACACAGGTATGGACAATGTACCATTGCAAGAGCGAAATTGATATTGCCTTCAAAATGATATTGACAAGTATGATTCAAATAGCTTGTGGGCAGGCCCTACTCCTCAGAGAGAGGGGTTCAATTTGTGGAAGTAGAATTTTTATTACTTAATCATTTTATATATTATTTTAAAAGTAATCCCTCCTAACTTAACCTTTTGGCATTTTAAAATAATATTAGAAAGATTAAAAAATCGCTGAAGTAAGAAGTTTTTTTGTGTAAGGATGATATAGCGGCTACTAGGTGAGCCTTGTATGTCAAATACTTCTACTCGCATGACAGAGTTTGTAAAATCCGTAGCTTTGCGATACATTTAAGGAATAAGTCCATAAAATACCCTTAATTTTTGCTTAAAAGTTCATCCAACACTCTGAAACTATGAAGTCAAACATTTAACCTTTCGAATCTTGCTATCCAATTTAAATAATACTTTGACCCGATTTTGCATGTTGGTGTTACCGGTGTGGAGCGATGAATTGATGGTTTTGCCACGTAGAATGATATATGGCCAAGTTGAGTCAATGACATATAGGGCACAAGAGTTTCTCCCTCCAACGAACTTCCAGCTGTGCTTCCATGGCTACCGCCCCGGTAGTTCTCTCCCTTTCTGTTTTGATTTGGGAGAGAGGGCTATTGGTTCTTATCTGTCATTCACCTAAATTTGCCTGGCGTATTCTCATTTAATCCTTAAATCTGGAGTTCTGTGAAATAGTTGCTAGAACCTGTAATTAGTTTGTACAACAAACACGTACTTATAACAACGAATTTAGTTGTATAGTTTTTATCTTGCTAATCTAGATTATTTTAAGCATATTATTGTTACAATTTTAGAAAATTGAACTACATCATTTGAAAAAGAAGAAGCAAGTGATTAATAGTTATTTTTTCTAAAGAGTTGGGATTCAAGAAGCAAGTGATTAATAGTTATTTTTTTCTAAAGAGTTGGGATTCAACTATAACACCCGTGAATCACTACAAATTAAGTTGTTGTTTTTTTCCTTTTGCGAGGAATGAGATCCATGGGATGCGTGTGTCCGACCATGCTACTCTGGTTCGTACGGATGCTAAGAGTCGAATTCAGGTATTAACTTCATTGCATTCAATCGTTGCATACTTTTTTTAAAAAAAGAATGAAAGAAACCGCTAACTTGCGCTTAAAAATTAAAGCAGGTGCACGTAGAGTTTCCGAGGCAGGCTTTCCACGCCGCGCCAGTGGCTTGTTTGGAGGTAGAAGTAGCTCGTGAGTGTTGTGGAAAGCATGCTAAGAGCAGTCTCAATACTTGGAATCATAACTAATTTTTATTCTTCTAAAACACTATGATACAAACTACAGCTCCAATCCATCATTTCTTCGTGTGGGACTAGATCGAATCGTGACCAATTCTTTCATCCCCTTTCCTGCACATGCATTAACTGTTTCTTCTAAAACACTATGATAAGAAACCAGGTTCGCTGTAGCTTATCTCTCGCTGGTTTCCTCGCCTTGGATGACGCGCCGAAACCGTTTCTTCATGAAGAAACAGTTTCCTTATCTCTCATCTTTAATTATTATGCCACATCATCAAAATGCTTATGTAGCAAGCCTAATTAATGTAAGAAACTACGGCATTGGAACTACCCTAACTGCTACATCGGGGAGCATGGCGCATGATATGACAAATGTTTGGCCAAACTCTTGCCATTCACTAAAGAAAGAAAAGAATGTATGCATCTAGTGGTAGAAATAAATTGGAGACACAACAATTTGTACGCGAGTTTGGTCCGATACAAAGGGGATGTTCAGAATAACGATCATAAAAATAAATTAGAGACACGACAATTTATACGTGAGTTTGGTCCGATACAAAGGGGATGTTCAGAATGATGGATGTTCAGAACTGTAGCTGACTGATTTTTTTACTGTAGCTAAGTTGACTTATTTAGCATAATTAAATTTTAAAATAGAAAAAATATGTTGGTCTATCACGGACAATACAAAGGAATACAGAAAAAAAGAAAACACAAAACCAAAAAAAATGCAACAGTTGAAAAAAAGCCACCGCGTCACTGGAAGCCGTTGCCAGAAGCAGGGCCTGTTCTTTTCAGTTTTTGACTTCTGCTATAGTACCTAACTTTCAAACGGAGTATTTTTTTAAGACAGAGTTTATAAGTTAACTATAGTACACGTTAAAAATCTAATATCTGTATCATCAAAAATCACAAGCAAGTATCTCTCTTTCTACAATCTCTATCACAAATAGCCAAAAAACTATCAACCGTAACCAAAAAACATCAACCGCAGCTAAAAAAACAGACCCCTAATAGATGCCGGCTCATGCTGGGCTCGTCTCCTAATGGGATTCGGCCAAAACGCACACGCACGACCTACTAGAGTCAAGCCCTAAAATGCACGTTTATAAACGTGTGTACAGGACTCCACTCGTAAATAATTCAGCCGACTCAAAATTTAATAAAAGAAAGACTTCTGCTCTAATCCAACGTCAAGTCAATATTAAACCAGCTTTTAAATAGAATAGCTTTTCTAGACTGTTTCTATAAGTTATTTATAATAGTTATTCACTACAGAATTTATTTTAAACAAAGTAACTTCTCAACATAAATATCTTTACTCTCTCAATCTCTTTGCTAATTAGCTATAAACAAGCCACGGCCACGCAACCAACTCCAGTTACGCAATCTGAATATGTACACAAATCAGTGCTCATCTTTGCCTTTAATTCAGACTGGATCATCTGGATTCGAGATTAGGTGGATGAAGCTCAGGAAGCTGCCGTATTGGCTCCTGCTTGTGTTTAAAGAATTCAGAAATTAATATGAATATCTATTTTTAAAGTAGTTTTTTTATTTCTCTCATTTTTGTCTCTCTCCAAAGATAAATAAGAGATCATAAGCATACCACGTATCATACTCCTCTTGTTCACATCTCGCGTATATATATATATATCTCTTATTTTCCACGCCGCTCACATTCTTCTTAAAAAATCACTTCTTTCAACTGTTACTATTTAACTTTACCAAAATAAAAAATCATCAGTCGTAGCTAATACGGACACATTCTCGGTACTGTAGCCAGGAGTCGTGGTCGTGGAGCACTCGCATGGCGGGCGGCACGGCGCCGTCAAACCGCGTACGTGGTCGGGCAAATCTGAAAGCTAGCTGCCAGCTTCTAGAGCGTTTAACCTTCTAGACGACACCCCAAGCACACAATACACGCAGACTCGGCGGCAGACCAAAGACAAAAACTGGAAAAAGAAATGGAGAAATTTTGGACAGGCAGGCAGAGCGATTCACCGATGGACATCCATCCGTCTAGTCACTACGACAAGTGTTAATTCCAGCTATCTCTGTCTCCTCTCTCTTTCCTAGAGAAAGAGGAGTGCAAGCATCGCTTTCAGGACTTTTTACACGCAAGGTGCCCAAAGTTAGCCACCAAAAGTCTCTGAAAAGTTGCCCTACGGACGAGTAGTCGTCTGGCGTCTCCCGGTGCACTTTCTCCGTGCTTACCATGTGTTAGCTAGCAGTTAGGTTTTACGCATGCTCCATCGTGAGTTACTGTAGAATAATTTTAAACAAAAACCACTGTAGAAAAGTGCCTGAGTTTTGGCCATGCAACTGTTTAGGCTGATGAAAAAATGGGATAATCCATCGACCACCTGTACTTGAGTCTCTCTCTCTCTCTCTGTCTGCGCGCGAGCTTCCTTTAAAGTTCGAGTAACGCCAAACATTTCTCAGCTCATCTCCTGCCCATCCATGGACCGCACACACCAACCCAACCGGGAGCACTCTCCCGTGCCGCCGTCCGCTGCCGCCGCCGCCGCCGCCTCAACGCAAGAAGCCACAGGGGACTCCGAGTCCTCCGACGTTGCCGTGTCGATCATTACCGCCGACAGCTCGTCGGTGACGGACGACAGCGACGCCGAGTCCTGCAGCGGCGGTGGCAATGGCGGCAACCCAAAAAGCAACGACGAGGGTGGCGAAGACGAAGACGACGTGACCACGGAGAGTGCCGCCGGTAAGAAAACCGTCATGCCGTGGTGGTGCTGGGCGGTCGAGAAGGCCGCGGCGGCGAACGATGTCGACGGTGGTTGCGAGCCGACGGTGGCGGCGGAGGACGGGGGGGCATTGGCTTGTGGCGGCCATACGGCCGAGAGCAACAGGATCTTCTGGGAGGCTTGCATTGCTCACGGCTACTAGCTGCCACCGTGGATGCAACGCTTGAAGCTTGTTGGAAATAATCTTTAAGTTTAAATCGAGTTCGAAATGTAGCATAATTTGTCTTTATGTGTAATTTAAGTTGAAATTATGATCAACTTAAAGTTCAAGTATATATATTAGTAGAAGCGTATAATAAAGATATTTATAACTAATTTTGTAAGAAGAGAAAAAAATAAAGAAATTCAAAAAATTCAGCTACAAGTTGCGACCGAGGTAAATTCTGTCGTGTTTTCTCCGTTTATTTGCAATATGTGAATTTCCTCTTTGAGCAAAACCAACAATTGGACAAAGCTTGTGATCCGTGAAGTTCTTGGTAATGGGTGGAGTTTGTTGGACCCAGCAAGCTCATGCGATGGCGCCATGTCTAGGTTGACCAGTTCATCAAGTACCCAAATTTCCAACTGAAATCTTATGATGGCCGGTGTTTTTTTTGTGAGAATTAACTGCTGATGGTGTTTATGAGGTGGGCTTTACTAGTCAGTTTCAGTTCATGGTCAGTTCAATTTGATGTGTGTAACATAATTAGCCGAGTAACTCGTGTATATGTAGCAGCTTAATTGGGAGGTTCGGAGTCTGTTTGAAATGTCAATCATGATTAATTAATGAGAAATTTTACGGTACAATCTACTATTAGTAAAGAAAGGGTGGTTGTAGTGTCACTGGAATTTAATTATAGTTATATCTGCCTCGCTCCAAACGGTCTAGCGTATGGTTTTTCAGCATTTTTGTTTTTACTTTTTTTCCCTCTTATCTATTTACATTATTCGTGATGATATATATAATATTTTATTTTTTATATTTAATTACGTAAAATAAGCGAACAGCGGATATAATATAAAATAAGCTATAAGCTTTGGCTTATAGAGTATGTTCTTTTTAGTTGCGGCTGATGGCTTTTGGCTGTTTACGACAGAGATTGCGGAAAGAGAGATACTAGCTTGCGATTTTTGATGGTACAGATATTAGATTTTTAACGTATACTACAACTAACGTGTACTAGAGCATTGATCATAGCAATGCTGCCATGGTCCAAGCGATGCATGCAGCTCATGTTCTTTTATCGTCTTGGTGAGCATCGACTGGTAGTGATGGAGGAAGAGACCGGCCAGGGAAAAGAAACGTAAAATAGATTCAAGCAATGGCAGCTGCAGGCCCGTGTGTGTTGTTTCCTCAGCAAGTGATGGCTCGCGTCGCGTGCAGTCACAGGGCCTAACTAAACAACAGGTCATTCCTGCACCCGAAATTGAGACCAGGGCATGCGGCGGCAGCACTGCTAGTTACCTCGGATCACGGCGAGCCGCGCGCCAAAAGCGTCCATCCGTTAGCAAGCCCGGCCGGCCCCGCCCAAAATTACCCATCCTGCATGCGGCCATGCGCGCGCGCTGGCTGCGACATCGGCGGCGCGCCCTCCATCGCTCGCTCCCTTGTGCCCACAAATACCAGTACCCCAGCTGAATGGATCACACACCACAAAGCAAACAACACTAGCTTCCACCTTCGAGATGGCCTCCCACATCTCCTCCCTGCTCGCCGTCGTGGTTTTGGCGGTGCTCTTCTCCGCCGTCTCTTGCGCCCCCAAGGTGCCCCCCGGGCCCAACATCACGACGAGCTACGATAACAAGTGGCTCGAAGCTAAGGGCACCTGGTACGGCAAGCCCAAAGGCGCCGGCCCTGACGACAACGGCGGTGCCTGCGGGTATAAAGATGTCGATAAGCCACCCTTCAACGGCATGACGTCGTGCGGCAATGACCCTATCTTCAAGGACGGCCGTGGCTGCGGCTCCTGCTTTGAGATCAAGTGCGAGAAGCCTGAGGCCTGCTCCAACAAGCCTGTCGTCGTCTACATCACCGACATGAACTACGAGCCTATCTCCGCCTACCACTTCGACCTCGCCGGTCATGCCTTTGGCGCCATGGCCAAGACCGGCAAGGAGGACGAGCTCCGCCACGTCGGCATTGTCGACATGCAGTTCCGTCACGTCCGCTGCAAGTACCCAACTGGCACCAAGATCACCTTCCACGTCGAGAAGGGCTCAAACCCCAACTACTTCGCGCTACTCGTCAAGTACGTGGCTGGCGATGGTGACATCGTCGAGGTGTCCCTCAAGGAGAAGGGCTCCAA
This sequence comes from Melocanna baccifera, assembly GCA_036346265.1. Classification (NCBI taxonomy): domain Eukaryota; kingdom Viridiplantae; phylum Streptophyta; class Magnoliopsida; order Poales; family Poaceae; genus Melocanna; species Melocanna baccifera. Next base: position 25,910,468 of record CM070689.1, read on the forward strand.
CGAGTGGAGCGACCTCAAGGAGTCATGGGGCGCCATTTGGAGGCTCGACACCCCCAAGCCACTCAAGGGCCCCTTCTCCATCCGCCTCACCACCGAGTCCGGCATCAGGCTCGTCGCCGACGACATCATCCCCGCAGACTGGAAGCCCGACGCCGTCTATAAGTCGGACCTCCAACTCGAGTGATCCATCTAACCCGATCCACGGGTTTTTTCACTAGGCTCAAGATCATAAACCGCATGCATCTTATAAGCATACCCTTGCATTGCACGGAATACATATTCTATATATAGAGAGTGCGGGTGAATAATAATTGCTTCAGATTTATGGGGCGCATAAGGTGGGACGTATTTGCTTTTAGGGGGTGATCGGAATAGCGATGGCTTTTGGCTTTTGGCTGAAAAAACACTGTAGTTGGCTGAAAAAACATTGTAGCTGAGTTAGTGGATAGTGTAGTGAATAGTGAAAAAAAAGCTGAAGCTAGAAGCTGAAGCTGAAAAAAAGCCAAACCGATCACCCCGTTACCCACTGTTAATTGGCTTGTTCATGTAACCAAAATTGATCAAGATTATAAATTTTTTGAATGGATTCTTTATTTTTGGTCGTCTTTAATTGTGTTGTTTATGTAACTAAATCGAACAAGAATATAAAAGCAAATTGTAGTATAAATATATGGAAGATACGGATTTATGGATGCTTGCTAGTTAGGTATTAGGGAAGAGGCAATCAGGTTAAAGTTGATACCTTATTCAAAGTTGTTGAATGCTTGTAGAAGCTTTTCGTTTTTTATGTGATTCTAACATATTATTTCCAGAACGTATGTTTATGTACTTTGAGAGTTAGAGAATCATCCATACATGTATGTTTCAGTGTGTTATAAAGTGTTTATTTAAAAAAAGATTGCTATAAAGTGTCATCGTGAATTTTTCAAACACATTCAACGTTCAGCATAACTACTATGTATCGGTTGCCACGTCCCAAAAAACAAGTAAAAAATTTCAAATCTGCTACTTCTTTGCGATTACCTGCTACTATCTTCTGCAAAAGAAAGGAAGGTTACTGTGGAAATTCTGTAGAAATGTTGAGCATCATCGGCTCAGAGTTTTTATACCTTCACAGCATTACATGTGTTAGGAATAGACACAAGATTTACGTGGAAAAACCTCTCCAATGCGGAGAGTAAAAAACCACGGGAGACAAATCTTTATTCCAATGGCATGAGTTACAAGTACAAGGGGTGGGCGTATTTATAATAGCCCAGAGAGATGGATTTGAATACAACTCTATTAAAGATAGATTCCATGTAGGAGATAAACTATTTGAATCATAATCCAACAAACCTCCCCTTGACTCAAAAACTCGATAAAAAAAATAGTAAAGAGTTGTCTCCAAAACTCCGAAGGGTATTAAGCACCATGAATACCGACTAAGCCCAAGCAATGCTTGAACTTAGTATTGGAGAGTGACTTGGTAAGCATATCTGCAGGATTGTCATCTGTATGTATCTTTTTCACAGTAATTTGCCCTTGAGTAACAATGTCACGAATGAAGTGGTGCTTGACATCAATATGTTTGGTCTTGGCATGGAACATATTATTCTTAGTCAAACAAATAGCACTGCTACCACAATAAAATGATATAATGTCTTGTGGAACACCAAGTTCGTAAATCGACCTGCAATCAAATAGCTTCCTTAACACCTTCAGTGGCTGAAATATATTCTGCTTCTGTAGTAGAAAGAGCAGTAACGGTCTGAAGCGAAGCTTTCCAACTGACAGCTGAACCACAAAGAGAGAAAATATACCCAGAAATAGACCTTCGTCTATCAAGATCTCCAGCATAATCAGAATCAACAAACCCAAAAATATTATTTGTCTTCACCTTATTCTTATCAAACATCAAGCCAAAATTGGATGTACCTTTCAAATAACGAAGAATCCACTTAACTGCATTCCAATGTTCTTTGCCAGGATTATGCATAAATCTGCTAACCACACTGACTGCATGAGCTAAATCTGGTCTTGTGCAAATCATAGCATACATGAGATTCCCAACAGCATTTGCATAAGGAACACGTGACATATAGTCTTTATCATCTTCATTAACAGGACATTGACTTGAAAATAATTTAAAGTGTGAAGCAAAAGGTGTTGAAACAGGTTTGCAATCACTAAGATTATATCTTTCAATAATCTTCTCAATATAACTTTTCTGAGATAGAAATAATTTGCCAGCCTTGCGATCACGCTGAATTTCCATCCCAAGAATTTTCTTTACTGGACCAAGATCTTTCATCTCAAATTCATGGCTAAGCTGAGCTTTCAACTGATCAATTAATGATTTATCATGAGAGGCAATGAGCATGTCATCAACATATAGCAGCAAATAAACAAAAGACCCATTGGGAAATTGTTTGAAGTAAACACAATTATCATAATTGCTGCGTGAATAATTTTGTGCAATCATAAAAGAATCAAACCTCTTATACCACTGCCTTGGAGCTTGCTTAAGACCATAAAGAGATTTCTTCAAATGACAAACTAAATGCTCTGTTCCAGGAGCAACAAAACCTTCAGGTTGTGTCATAAAAATCTCCTCATCTAAATCTCCATGTAGAAAAGCAGTTTTAACATCAAGTTGCTCTAACTCCAAATCAAATAAAGCAACAAAAGCAAGCATAACCCGAATGGAAGAGTGGCGAACAACAGGAGAAAAAACTTCATTGAAGTCAATACCTTCCCTTTGGTCAAAGCCTTTTACCACTAGACGGGCTTTCAATCTTGCAGGTTCAACTCCAGAAATACCTTCCTTTTTCTTATAAATCCATTTGCACCTTAAGGGTTTCTTACCCTTCGGAAGCTCAACCAAATCCCATGTGCGATTTTTGTGAAGGCTCTCAATCTCTTCATTCATAGCTATCAGCCACTTATTAGAATTATCACATGAGATAGCTTCAGAATAAGAAGAAGGTTCAATAATATCATGAGTATCTTGTGCAGTAAGAAGAGCATAATTGGCCAAATTATCAGTGTCACGATATCTAACAGGCAATTGAGTATTCCTTCTGGTTCGATCTCGAGCAATGCAATGATCATTATTACTGGAAGATGTTGAATCAGAAATATGCTGAAGAGTAGGAGTAACAGAGACTGAAGAATCATTATCAATAGCAGGTAAAACTACCTCAAATTTTGCATTTCTTGAAATATCCTCAAAGATGTCGATTCAGATGTGGAAGAACTATCCATCATATCACTACTCGATGAGAGTAAAACATCTTCATTAAAAGTAACATTACGACTAATGATCAATTTATGAGATTCAGAACACCATAAACGATATCCTTTGACATCAGAACCATAACCAAGAAATATGCATTTAACTGCTCTAGGCTCTAATTTTCGGTGCTACCATGAGCATAAGCGGGACAACCAAAAATTCTCAAATTGGAATAATCAATCAAGTTACTCGACCAAACCTCTTACGGAACCTTGAAATCAATGGCGGAATTTGGAGCGCGATTGATCAAGTAACAAGTCAGAAAAGCGATCTCACCCACAAAGCGCGTTTACGCCATAGACCAAAGATTTGAAAGCATGCAACGGGCTCTTTCGTAAGAGTACGATTCATCCGCTCTGCCACACCATTTTGCCGAGGTGTCCTCGAATAGTCAAATGTCTTGCAATACCATGATCAGCACAATATTTATCAAACTCACCATTGCAAAATTCCAATCCATTATCGGTTCTAAGTTTCTTGATTTTTCTCGCGGTTTGATTTTCAACTAAAGCCTTCCACTTGTAAAAATGAAAAGCTTCATTTTTGTGTTTCAAGAAATAAACCCAAACTTTGAGAAAAATCATCAATAAATGTAATCATGTACTCACATCCACCGAGAGAAGGAAACTTAGACTTTCCCCAAAGATCGAATGTATATAATTAAGAATTCCTTTAGTTTGATGAGTTGTCAGACTAAAATCGACCCTTTTTGTTTGCCAAAAATACAATGCTCACAGAAATCAAGTTTGCCAATATTATGTAAAGAACCTTTCTTGCATAGGAGATGCATACCTTTCTCACTCATGTGACCCAAACGCATATGCCAAAGTTTGGTGATGTGAGGAGTCGATGCAATGGAAGAAACAATGCAATACTGTGAATCGTGGATCCTTGCAAGTAATAAAGATTATTTGTTCTATTGGCTTTCAAAACAACGAGGTTGCTTTTCAAAATCTTAAGAACACCATTTTCTCCAACAAATTTATATCCCAAGGATTCTATGGTGCCAAGAGAAATAAGATTTCTTTTCATTCGGGAACATGACGGACATTTGTAAGAGTCGTAAAGTGCCATCATAGGTTTTAATTTGAACAGAACCAATTCCAGCAATTTCAAGTGGAGACTCATCACCAATCACAACATCACCACTACTAACAGGATCATAAGTAGAAAACCACTCTTTGTATGGGCAGATATGAAAGGTGCAAGTGAATCAATAACCCAAGCAGTTTGATTCCTTGTTTTTGTAGAAGTGACTAAAGCGGTGCTAATTAGAGCCTCCCATCGATTCACTTTGAACAATACTAGCCTCAGCAGATTTAACAGATTGAGTTTTATTGCCTAGTTCTTCCTTTCTTTTCAACTTATAGCAATCCGAAATATGATGAGTTGTTTGCTTGCAATAACGACAAAAAAGCTTAGAATTACGGTGTCTCGATTTAGATCTGGACTTTGATCTAGAAGAATTGCCTTTATGTGATGATCTACCTCTAGTAATTAATCCTCACCTTAACTTTAACGAGAATCAATATCAAATTTCTCCTTAGATAACAAATTTGATTTAACATTCTCAAAGCTAAGAGTATCATTATTTCCATAGAGCATAATCTCCTTAAAGTGTTTAAAGGTAGCAGGCAAAGAGACAACCAAAAGAATAGCCTTATCCTCATCATCAATTTTTACATCTAATTTCTCAAGATCAATGATGATTGAATTGAACTCATTGAGGTGAGACTGAATAGATGTACCTTCTGCCATGCGAATCGTATCTGACGTTCTTTGAGGCGCAATTTATTGGCGAGACTTTTCTTCATGTATAACGCTCCAATTTTGTCCATAATGAAGCTACCGTTGCTTCGTTGATGACTTCACGTAGAACATCCGTAGATAAGTGAGCTGAATGGCGAGAGTGTTTTTGATCCAAATCCTCCCATTTGTCCTTTTCCATATCCACCGGTTTGGGAAGCAATGCTTTCGTGACGCCAACTTTGTGTGAGAACAACTTTCATCCGAACTCGCCATATCTTGAAAAATCGATCGTGCCATCGAACTTCTCAATGTCAAATTTAGTAGATGACATGGTGTAGATCAAGAAAATATAAAAGGTTCGTTGAAAAAACTTCGGAGAAAAATCCTGAAATACGGTTATTGGGTGACCGTAGCAAAGAACTCCCCGTGTGCACGGCTGGGTACGCGTAGCAATTTCAAGCTGCTGATGTCAGCGATGATGTCAGCTCGACCGGATCTAATGTGGCCGGATTTCGGTGTAGATCGTGTGGCCGGTCGGTGGTGGCGCGGCGCGCGGCGAGGCGCCGGCGTCGGCGCGCGGCGGCGGAGGTGCGCGGCGGTCGGGCGCTGATGCGCGGCGCGGCCGGAGGCTGCGCGGCGCGCTGGCGGCCGGAGGTGCGTCGGCGACGGAGCCGCGCGGATGCTGCGCGAGCCGGCCGGGCGCTGAGCGCGAGCGCGCGCAGATGCGCGCGAAGTTTGGTCGGCGCGGCGTCGGGCGACGGCGCCGTTGCGCGAGCGAGCGCCAAGAGGCGTCGGTCGCGGGAAGATGAACAGTGCTCCGCGAAAATAGTAGATCGATAATGCTCTGATACCACTTGTTAGGAATAGACACAAGATTTACGTGGAAAAACCTCTCCAATGCGGAGAGTAAAAAACCACGGGAGACAAATCTTTATTCCAATGGCATGAGTTACAAGTACAAGGGGTGGGCGTATTTATAATAGCCCAGAGAGATGGATTTGAATACAACTCTATTAAAGATAGATTCCATGTAGGAGATAAACTATTTGGGTCATAATCCAACAACATGCTTTTTTTTTACATCAATCAAGTAGTGTTCCCAAGAAAACATTACATTAACAGTAGCTAGCGACAAATCTCCCACGCGGGTAGATCATAGTATGGATACTCATATGTCGTAGAATTAATTGTCGTAGAATTCTAACCTCACTAATATTACCGTTATAGTTTTAACCTATCAAAATAAGCAATGTGTATCTTTCCTTTCATTCTCCAATTAACAAGGGAATCTCTAGGGGGCTAAGTGCAAAGGGGGTGGTTGCTCTTTTTAACATTGTTTTAATTATATCACGGTAGAAGTAGATGATCACTTGATATGAGTGCGAATTACTATGTTTTACTACAGTACATCCGACCCAAACTTAGCTCACCCAGTCATGCTGGGCCAGCACGGTTGGCCCGATAGTCAGGTACTTAAGTCTGATCAGAAGAATTTTTACTTTTTAGCCTAAAATTTAAAAGTTTTTTACAAATAGATCTTTGAAAAAATGATTTCCAAAAATAGACCCCCGACACGACGACAAAACACATAGCGCCATTGTTGAGTAGCACGGCGCTATGAGCTTTGACGCCGAGATATGCCACGTAGGAGCCAGGGTGGCATCTCCCGGCGCCAAAGGCCATGGCGTCGTGCTATTCAACAACGGCGCTGAAGGACGTGGCGCCGGTATCTTGGACTTAGGTCTGAGCACACCCTCCCCCTCTCGGCGTCATGTGTTTTGGCGCCGTGTCGGGGGTCTATTTTTGAAAATCGTTTCCTTAGGAGTCTATTTATAAAAATCTTTTAAAATTTAGACTAAAAAGCAAAAAAATTTCGTCTGATCACGGATAAGCATCCGATGTTAGGTTCCCGGGAGACAGTTGGATCGAGTATAGGCGGTCCAGATCGAGAGGGCTGCGTGTGCCTGTGGGGTAGTTTTGCATATAGGACCTTTGCATTACTATGTTTTACAAATACATCGCCCCAGCCCCCGGTACTCTTCTCAACTTGACGGCCTCGGCGAGCCGCACGCTGGCGCCCCATGGCCATGGCCGGCGCCGGTGCGACGCGAAGAATCGTTTGCGCTGAAGGAACCCGGTACTTCCCGCGCGAAAGGCCTCCGGGGCAACCTCGCCTCGCTGTGTAAGCTTGCCCCGAACAAATGCCGCTTCCGCCTCTGGCCGCCTCAAAACTCAAGCGGCTTCCAGCAGCGGAGGAGCTCGGCAGTCGGCACGCACACCGAGACCAACGACAGGGGGCAGCCGGATGCGGTGCTGGGTGTGCCGCCAAGGTGCTCGACAAAACGGGTCTCTGTCTTCTGGCAAGTAATTCTTTGGCTGCATAGCGAGGACGAAAGCTGGAGTAGCTCAGTTGGTCAGAGCGTGTGGCTGTTAACCACAAGGTCGGAGGTTCAAGCCCTCCCTCTAGCGTCATTTGCCCCCTAATTGTTTTGGATAATTAATGCACATGCTTTGGAATCTCTCTGCATTATTAGTTGCCTTTTTGTGTTTTCTGATAAACTTCCAGTCATAAAGTTTTTCCAAAAAAACCTACCACACAAACAAATAAAATCCCTAATTGTTTTGGATAATTAATGCACATGCTTTGGAATCTCTCTGCATTATTAGTTGCCTTTTTGTGTTTTCTGATAAACTTCTAGTCATAAAGTTTTTCCAAAAAAACCTACCACACAAACAAATAAAACCACCGGCTCAACTGCTCAAAAGATCAACTAGATAACGTTATATTGTTTCCTTTTGATTGGACAACATAGCGCATCCAACAAGCTGACGGAGGCAGGTGGCCTCCCCCTCCTTCACCTCCGGCGCTATCCTTCTATCTCCTCCTTCAACTTCGGTGTCACCCTTCCACCTCCTCCTTCACCTCCGATCTCCGACTTCGGATCTACCAATAATGGTTTTACTGTATTCCTCAGAGGAAGAGTCCAACAGTAGGCGGTGACAAAGGATAAGAGAGAGGGAGAGAAGAGGAGCAACGGCGCCGACGGAGAGAGGAGAGGGAAGTGAGCGGAGCGATGGCAGAGGGAGAGCAGGACCAGATGGTATAACGTAGGGTAGATGCACCCATTGCTCAAATATCGGATGGAAATGTCATGTATTTAACAGAAGAGCGGAATGCACCCATTGCTCAAGCATGCGAAGCGCTTACAAATTATACAAACAACTCCACCGTTCTTCCACCCGAAGCCCATAATTAGCCTAACTACTTGTTGCTACCTCGGCTGTTTTACCCGTTATTTTGGACATTGACATGGTTTCCAATGCACCCGTTTGGCTATTACTTTTTTAATTATAAGTTAGAAAAAATTTAACAACATATAAGTACTTTTGATGGCAAATCTACTAGCATAATTTTTACGTGATAAATCTAAACACTTTTACATATGTATTTATGGTCGATAGTTCCGAAAGACAGATCTCACGCGTTATAAAGCGACAATTAAAAAAAAGGAGAGGGACTCACTTGAACTGGTCCAGCCACAACTTAGTTTGTTGTGCACACCTATAAATTTAATGAATCACACAATACGGTTCACTTACAAACATTCACGCTCCACAAAGAGCAAAAGAAAAGCCTCAAAGCTCTCCGGGCAAATCTAACTCGGTAACTTGTATAGCTGTCTGCTGTGCAAGCAGCGTCCTACACCGCAATATGGTATACAAACATTGCAAGCCTTTCTTACCCTGAATAAACAATAATCTAAGCATGTACACTACGGTTACAGGTGAGCTGCGACGGCAGATTACATCAACACACGCTCCGGCAATGGCTACTGTCCATCAATATTCCATTCCTCCCTTCAAGCAATGGAGTAGGGGGAAGAATATGGCCTCGCTTACGAACTGAACTGTTATGCAGCTTCCCAACGAGGGGCTGAGGTCACATCAACTACAACTGAACACTGATGAGCCACAATGAACTTAACAAACGGGGAACATCTCGACAAACGGGGGTCCATGATGCTCTGTTGGTTTTATTGTTCTGAGGTATCATGTATGTACCTTGCAACTGGCAAAGAAATTTCTGACGACAAACATACAGATCAAGAAGATGGAGGTGGTTTGGCTATGCATCATATGTAAGCAAGAGAACTCCTATCACTGGAAGATTGTGGCCGTCCTCTGGTTGGTGTAGGTGGACGTTGTATGTTAAGTTCCTACAGATAATTAGAATTTCACCACCATTGTAAGTTAACTTATAGCTGATCCCGCAAGAGAAGAATAACATGACTTATGACGATTTATAAATTGTCAGAATAGAGATGAATGAGTGCACAAAAAAAATAATTCAAATGCCACCATCCATTTAGAGCATAATGCTGCTGGCAAAAAATTCTTGTTCACAACCAAGTTGACCAATGCATTGCCTCACTAAAGAAATGAAAATAAAAAAGATTCATTCTGACCTGCATCCATGTGGCGTCCATGGCTCGCTCAGGGGAGGACTCAGGAGAATTAACAGGTGGTGGAAGTGGATGAATTAACTTTGGAACAATAACTAGTCCCCTGCCCACCACAAGTATGGCCCCAGCATTGTTTGCAGTACCTGGTGCACGCATGATCTTAGCAACTATGTTGCATAGATAATAAAATGAGTGAGAGGACACATACCACAATAATTAGTCGCTGAAAATAAAGTGATCAGCTGTCCATGGGCGAAACGCTCGAACCCATCCATAACACACTCATGAGCTCTTATGATCAATTGCAATTTGTTACGTTTACAGAATTCTGTCACTCGATCAGGCTGCAAAATTAAACAGGAAATAAGTTTAAGCAACAAAGCCAGCAATAAGATTACAATAAGATTGATTGGTGACAAAGAAGAAACAAGCATAAGAAAAAAAAAGGACAATATTTAATCAGAAATGGTTGACACACAAGAAACTAAGAAGCAATTATCAAGCATCCTACAGCAACTGAATTATTGTATAGTCATACCCCAAATGTTACTAAGCCAGGTCCTCGTGCATTTGGTCTCAAACCCTCTACGCTATCATTCTCTGTAGGATCGGACCTGCATTTATACAAGTAGAAAGTATTCATGAATCATGATTTAGGTTACTGTAAAAAGAACAAGAAAAAGAAAACAGGGCCACCATGTACCATAAAAGGTCCATGAGGATAATAGATCCAACATCCATTGTGATAGGCCTTTCAAGTTTCTCAATTTGCTCCACAGTGTTTATTGACCTTCCAATGCCACCATGCATGCAAATTATTTTCTTTTCTATCATGGCAGCCAGTGGGAGATAATTAAATAGTTGATTGAATCTACTCCAAGCCCATATACCATCACTTTCACCCTACATAAAAGAGTTAAGTCAACTAATGCGCACAATATTTCAAACCAGACAAACATATGTAGCACTATCATAACAACCATTCTCTCAATGCATTCAAGGCGGAAGCCGAAAAGAGCATTGATGTCAGCAGCCTCATGATTTCCCCTAATCAAGTGGACATTTTCAGGGTATTCTATCTGCAAAATTTGTTTCCAATGGCTCAGAACTAGCTTTTATATGAAACAGTGTTGCAACAACAGCAAACAAATTTCAGGTACCAGAAATCACTACTCACTTTAAGAGCAAGAAGCAACGTTATTGTTTCCAAGCTGTGCTGACCTCGGTCAACATAGTCTCCCAAGAAGAGATAATCAATATATCTGAAAAAAGAAGAACAAGTGTGTTACGTAAAGGGAAAAAATGAGTTCAAAGTTTATGGCAGAATATGAAGATAAAGTGTACAGAAAAAATATTTCAAAACTTTTACCAAACTCTAGTTTCAGCTATGCTTTCAAAAGGGAAATACGATGTTCAGGAGCAATTACGTTATGTCACCAGCAGTCGACGGAAAACCGTATTCATCAAACAGGCGCATTAGGTCCCCAAACTGCCCATGAAGATCACCAAATACTTTAATTGGTGCTTTTAATTGTAAAACAGTTGGTTCCTGCATAAAAATCTGCTCAGCAGCATAGCATAGCTCGCCAACTTCGTAAGAGTCAAGAAAAAAGGTCCTATCAGCAGAAGCCTTCCAATTCCTTGGCCTAAGTAAGAAGGAAATAACCTGAAACAAAACAGAGTAAGTAAAATAGTTCCTCCCACAAACTCGAGAAATTAAGGATGGAATCGTACCTTCTTATGCAAACCTTGTGGGGATCTTTGTCTATTTAATGATTTTTTCGATAGATATGACTGGTCATTGCTCGAGGGATGCATTCTTCTGCTTTCATTCTCAAATTGATCCAGTGAAAGCTGTCGGACCAAACATCCTAAATCTCCTACTGCTTCTTTAGCAACTACAACCTTCAAGATGGAAGATCAGGAAGTCAGGATCATTAACTTGCAGTAACTTGATCGAAATCGGTAAAACATACAGCTTAAATGAAGTACAACAGCTGGATTCGCAAGGAAATCACACAGGAACATTTAGGTAAAACAGCCAATTCATTCAAGATAATTTGTACAGCCTACAGTTGAGGGAAAAAAAGCGCCACAAAACACTTAAGTACAGGAGGAAATTAGTATAGAAGTGCATTAGCAGGGGGAACAGAAGCTTAGTAGATTACAGAGAACATATTACAACCATACAGGATTGAATTGTAACAATGAGGCTTGCTATACCTTCCAATGGGCCTTTGGTCATATGTACATATACATTTTACAAATAGCACCCTGATGTACATACATATCTAACAACCCCCCTCAAACTCATGGTGGATCAACAACACTGAATTTGGAGAGGTAGAAGCTATGTTGAACTCTAGTCTATGCCTTGATGAAGAAAACGGCTAATTGAAACTCCAAATGCACGTACTGAAGATCAATAACTTTGTCTTGCACCCGCGATCGCATGTACGAAGCATCCACACCAATATGTTTGGTAAGCTCATGCTTCACGGGATCTTGAGCAATACTGATTGCACCAGTATTGTCTGATAAGAGAGGAGTCGGTGAAAAAGCAAAAACACCGAAATCCTAAGTAGCCAACGAAGCCAGGTGATCTCAGCGGTAGGCCGAAGGTGAACACCAAGCTCTATAGGAGTATCCACCACACGCTGATCGGTGAGACAAACGCGAGTAAAGATATCCTGAATGTAACACTCCTGGGAGATATAGTAACCCTTAGGCGTAGAAGTAATCTCAATCCTAAGAAAATAATGAAGAGGACCCAAATCAAACATCAGAAACTGCTCATAGAGACGCTTTTTCACAAAGACAATGTACTGAGAGTTATCACCAGTAATGATCATATCATCAACATATAGGAGGAGCGTCTGACCCATAAGAGAGGTGTGAACAAAGAGGGAAGGGTGATGCTCACAGGCGGAGAAGCCGGCTGCAGTGACAACAGAGAAGTGGACGAACCAAGCACAAGGCTTGTTTCAACCCACAGAGTGCGAGCGACGAAAGCGACAGACTAAACCATCAGGAATAGAATACCCAAAGACGGCTACATGTAGACCTCCTCATGCAACTCGCCATTAAGAAAGATATTCTTGACGTCCAATTGATTGTGGGAGAGGAGAAAGCACAGCTTATAAGTGTGAGGGAGCCCCCACCCATAGGACTAGTCTTTTGGGGGAAGAAGGCCCAATATCACTTATAAGGTTGTTGCTCCGTTTCCGTGAGCTTAGTTGTGTTCAACCCATTTGGACCTGTGGCCCGGGGAGTAAACCCGATTCCAACAAAGTGTTGGGAATAATTGAGAAGTTTTTGGTTGCTGCAGCTTCACATAGCATCACCACTGATTATGCTCTGTTGTTCTGATGTTCTGTTGGCTCACTATTGGTTGATGCAGAATGCTGGCTCTGATGTTCTGTTGGCTCACGAGTCGTGCAAGCCAGCTCGAGCCAAGTTTCGAGCCGAGCCGAGACGTCCTCCTGGCTCGTTTCAAAATCGAGTCGAGCCGAGCCGCACTGTACAACGAGCTCGGCCGAACCTGGCTTGAGCCGGCTCGGCTCGGCTCGTTTCCAGCCCTAAAAGTGACATCCTGAGAGATCCTCATCCTGCGAGCAACAGGATCGTAGCAGCGATGACCCTTATGCTCAAGACTGTAGCCAAGGAAAACACACTCAACTGACTGAGTAGTCCTGGTGCGCTCACGAGGTGGAAGGACGAAACAGGCACAACCAAAATAGCGAAGGTGACTATGGGGCTCGACCATAGAGACGCTCGATAGGAGTAGAACTCTGAAGGGCAGTAGAGGACTGCATGCTGATGAGAAAAGCAGTAGTGGAAACAGCCTCAGCCCAGAAGTGAGGGGGAATAGAAGAGGAAAGCATGAGAGCACGAGCGGTCTCAAATAAGTGACAATGCTTACGCTTAAAAACATCATTCTAAGCGTGAGCACCCAGACAAAAATACTGGGGAAGAGTACCCAGCTTAGCAAGAAAGCGATGTAAGGCAACAGAAAGATACTCACCAGCAGAGTCGGCACGAAACACACGAATAGGCAAATCAAACTGAGTGTGAACCATGGTGGCGAACATCTGGTAAATAGAGAAAACCTAACTGCAAGAGGACATAAAATAGATCCAAGTATGACGAAAATAATCATCAATAAATATTACATAATATTGATGACCTTCTTTAAAAACGAAGGGAGACGGCCCCCAAACATCAGAGCATATAAGATCAAAAGGACGCGTAGAAATAGAATCACTAGAGGGATAGGGTAGCTACAGCTACTTGCCAAGCTCGCAACCCATACAATGTAAATACGTGTCCCCGGAGACAGACCAAGAACACTACGACTGAATAGTGACGTTAGACGCGATTCGCAAAGATGACCGAGACGATGGTGCCACCGAGCAAAGGAGATAGTGAAGGACGCGACAAGGGCAGAGGTAGTGGCAGGGGCTAACTGGCTAGTAGAGGCAACAGAAGGCAGTCTAGGCAGATGGAGCCAGTCGAGCTCTCAAAGATATTGTGAATCACAACACCGAGGGCCAGTACCAAACAGAGTCCCCGTGTGGCGGTCTTGAATAGAACAAGAGTCAGACTAAACAAAACACGACAGTTATGATCGATGATCTGACCAACCAACATAAGTCGTATAGTAAGCAGAGGAACATGAGAGACTGTAGAAATATGAAAAAAGTGGACAATGTGCCTCGACTTGCCACAGGAAAAATACCATTTGCAATTTGAACAATGAAAGAGAAAATTGTAGGATGCAACGAGGTGTGGGTAAAATCTGGTGTCATGTGAAAAGAAGCACTAGATTCCAAGATCCACAGAGACAAGATACATGACGAAGGAGGAGGCGTGGAAGACTGCTGAGAAGCAAGAGCCAGACGAGCCGATCCCAAGAAGTTTGAGAACGAGCCAACACCAAGGCGTTAGAGGAGAGAGAAGTTGTTATGCGGCATCACCGAAGGAGCCATGGTGAGAGGCGCCAGCTCCTAAATGGGAGAAACCACCAAAGCCCTTCACGGGACGTCCACCCTAATAACCCTAGTCCCTCCTATGCTTGTAGCAATCCTGATACATGTGGTCGTCACGCTGGCAGTAAGTGCAGTGAAGACCCACAATAGAAGCACCAACCACTGGTGCGTTGGGGGTTGGAGGAGAAATCACGGCCGGTGTTGAAGGAGCAAGTGAGGTGGCAGGTGCTGAAGCGGACAAGACAGCCTGCAGCTGAGCCGTGCCAGGTGATGAGTCTCCTCAGCACGCACAGCCGTGAGAGCCTCCACTAAGCTCGGGCACGGGTGGCGAGTCAAGAGCTGAGCCCGCACAATCTCGAACTCAGGCCGGAGACACGTCAGGAAGTAGTAGAGATGGTAAATCTCCTGGTGAGCACGAAGCCGCACACACCAAGGATAGGTTCGGCAAACATCCAGCCCTAGAGAGTCAAGCTGACACCACACCTCAGACATCTACTGGTAGAAGTCATCGACGGCGGCATCAAGCTGCTGAAAGGAGTACGCTCAATGCACAACTGAGAGATACCTAGCATTACTCGTCGGCTGGTAGTGAGCTTGGAGGCGCTCCCACAAAAGTTGTGTCGTCGACAGCGCCGCCACATCCATGGAGATAGCCACTGTCATGCTACCCACCGTGATAGCGGTGGCACGAGCCTCAGCATCCTGCCATCACTCGTAGGCGTGCAACTCAGACTGGTAGAGCTCCAGGGCCTCCTCCAGCGCAACATTGACCTCGTCATGAGCCGTCTGATCCACACCAGCAAGACAAGCAGGCTGGGCAGGCGGTGTAGGACGAGGCAGATACAGGTGCTTGCCAGTAAGATGACCCTAAAGACATTGGCTATTGTGGTGAATTCTTAGGTAAACGGCCCACTCCCGAAAGTTCGTTCCATCGAAACAAACTGAGGGGAGCGGGATGGCGAAGGAGCCGCCGACGGTAGCCATCTGGAGTAGATCGGGCCGAAACTGGAGCCGGGACGCTCAGAAATGGCCGGGCGGCCCGATGACGGTAGATGGCCAAGGTGGGAGACGTGGTGGGACGGCACAGGGGCGTCGACGTCGAGATGTTAGCGGCCCGACGCGATCGGCAAAGAGGCGCGCGGCCGAGGCGAACCGAGGCGGTGCGCGGCGCCGCTAAGGCGGCCGGCGTCCAGGATGTCGAGGGCGCCGGCTAGGGTGACACAGGCACCAGCCAAGGCGAGCCCCTGAGATGTTAGCCGAGGCAGCGACGACGTGGCGTCGCGCGGAGGCCGACCCAGTGGCGGCAGCATGGCGCGGCCTGAGCAACCGAATCGGGGCGGCGCAGCACCGGTCGAGCGATCGTGCGGATCCGGCGGCGGTGCCCAGATCCGAGGCGGCAGCTATCGGAGCGCCGGAACGAGCGGCCAGGGCGGCATGAGGCAGAGCACACGCGGGGTGAGAGTAGCCAAGCGCGCGTGGGAAGGAGGGAAAAGCAGGCGGGCCAACGGTGGCAGCGGTGGTGGCCAAAACCCTAGCTCAACCTCGGCTCTATACCATGTAACAATGAGGTTTGCTATACCTTCCTATGGGCCTTTGGCCATATGTACATATATATATATGTACATATATATATATATGTACAAATATATATATGTATATGTATATATATATATATGTACATATATATATATATATATATATGTATATATATATATATGTATATATATTACAAATAGCACCCTGAGGTATATACATATCTAACATGAATTAATTTCTCTTGAGGTAAATTGCTACTCTAATTGAAGTAATTTCTACTGACAAAGTTACCCACGACGCTCCCAGCAAATTCTGCAAATAGAATCATAAACTTCACAGCAATTGGAGAATTACCATTTAGATGTTTTAAGAGTCAAATGCTAAAGGAAGGATTGATTCCCCCAAAAAAACTAATTTTGTGAGGATGCTTTTTTCAATATTCAAATTAAGAATGCAAATGGAAGAAATTTATCAAAATACATACTGCTCTAGAATGCAGTTTCACATCTGGTTCCAGGGAGCCTCCATCATCTAAATCCTCAGTCATTGGTGAAGTTTCACTCAGTGGGAACTCAGATCCTACTCCCTCTGAAAGACTGTCTTCTGAAGACGCTTGAGATGCTTCCTTTGCAGCTCGCCATACAGCACTAACAGCTTCAGCTTCAGCAGCTGAGGCCTCTGTCAACATGTCAATTGACTTCTTGTCCGTGCTGAAAATCATGGAAAACTTATTTAGCTTTCACAAAAACACAAGAACTTTACAGGCACTAGAGAAAATGAGTAAGAAACCTGAAACCAGAAGCTGTCTCATGTCTTGTAGATTGCTGGACAGATGGAGAGTCTGAATTAAGATTATGATTTTTCTTTTGATTTTCCGCCCATGGGACTCTATCAGCATCGTACATAGATGAAGTAATTTCTGATTGGAAAGGTGCATTCTCGGCAACAAGAAAATCGTCGAGGAGGATATCTGTTGGAAAAGAACTGTATCAGATTTCAGCTGCACAAATTTGGTAATGCATCATCAATCATCATGCCAAAAAAAATGCACTAGGGATATTCCAAAGTTGGCATTGAAATGTGACAATACAAACTAATGGAAATGAGGAGCAGATAAAAAATCTCAGGGCATTGCTCCACATAGGAGATCCTATCATTACCTAATATTAGGATCTTGCTACAATAATGCTGCAGTAGTTCAGATGAACTGTTGCAATTTCTGTAATTATCTGTCAGGTTATGAATCTGATTATCTGAACATGTGTGGACTGTCTACACTAAATATATCAAGGTGCCAAATCCACTCCATTGTGAAACAAAACGTCAATATGGCAGTGCCATCTAGTGACAACAAAAGGAAAATACAGTACAGACAACAATGATCATGCTGTCATTTGAATAGGTTTTCTTGGTTTTGAGATGAACACAAAAAGAGTCAGAGAAGCACCAAAATGATATCCAGTATCAGTTACCTCCCCTCAGACCACCATAAATGTATATTTGAGAGCCACCAGAAGCGGCTGCATGACGACAACGACGAAGTAGATCCGAAGAAGCATCATGCTCATTAGAAGACTTTAAAGTGCGAGAGGTCACAATGCCATTTCGATCCAACCAAACTCCAGCAGCAGTATCCAGAACTTCAGAAAGTGTGGTATGGTGAGTTCCAATAGAGTAAACAGACATACCTGAATGTAATGGAGCTCAAAGAAGATACACTCACCTGCTATTGCACCTTCTCCTTCAATAGCTCTCCCTCCTCTAAGGACACCACCAGTAACATGTAACCGAGCAC
Source organism: Melocanna baccifera (assembly GCA_036346265.1). Lineage (NCBI taxonomy): Eukaryota > Viridiplantae > Streptophyta > Magnoliopsida > Poales > Poaceae > Melocanna > Melocanna baccifera. Next base: position 25,928,276 of record CM070689.1, read on the forward strand.
CAACAAAGACCTAAAAACTTAGGACAATCAGGAGAAGCACGGAAAACTAACATACAAACATAAGTGAACAAATTAGAGCAATAAGGAAGGCAGCATTTTCAAGAACAAGCAGATTCATTGTTGAGATCAAAAGGTTCTATCAGGAGAAAATTATCCACATCAGTTGGATATTGATTAGTCATAAACAAAACAAGAAATTCAGCTATTGCACATCTAGGTAACTTACAGCTGCGTGCTGATATCTTGGAGAAGGAGATATCCCTGGAGCTAGAGTCCACTCCCATTGGCCATTTGTATGCATTAGTAGTCCATAAGCATCAGAAAGTGGCTGCAAATGCATTGCAATTATCATCAAATCAATATCAACGTATAGTCGTATAACAAATTAACAACATAGACAAAATATCTTAGAACCCCCGGTCCGACCAGCATCTCATACTTCGAACAAAAATCAAAACTAAGAATCGAGCAATCCCAAAGGGATTGCAGTTTTGCAAAACTTCCACTAGTCACCAAGCATGCTCCAAAATATAAGACACCCATTTTACAATATTAACCCATCTTAAGAATTGAGATACAATACCATACACGTAATTCCACTGAATTAGAAATTATATGCATGGCTGCAATTTGTTTGTAATGTACTTAACTTACTAACATCACAGAGAAGCGAAATTAGAGAAATACTAGTAATGCAGCAAAGGAGCTTGACTGCTAAATGACATCAAAGCCAATGTTTATTATGGAAATAACACTATGTGGAATATTCCTCCAGATTTTTTTAGTTAAACAAATACCCCATCCCATATCTTCCTCCCGGGCCAATCTGCCTGTCCAGCTGCCGCCCCAGGGAGCCCCTTGTCTGCCAAGTCGAGCTCCTCCGCCACCATGATCTCCTCTGTGCCTCTGCCTCTTTTCAAAGCTTCTCCAACGGCCACCAAAGCACCAGGAATGATATGAACCTTAGTTCATTAGGTAAATATCATACAGAAAGAGACCAGACTAGAACGGCTTGATGGGGAAGGGCATAGAAAGTGAGATGTAGACAGTAGACTGGGGAGACTTTCGATACATTCCTTCTTACATGAATATGATGCTTAAAATATTCATCCTTATAAAACCGATGGACTAATAGGAAACCACCTTTTAGAAACTAATTGATATCCCACATAACTAATCCCAATTTTAGGAAACTAATAATATATTTACGAAAGTAGATAATTTGATTGACAAGATAAAACCTTCCTAACCCTACTGTGGGGCCCACTGCCTTGATACACTACAGTACCATACGTGAACAGTGCGTTTTACAATGTCGTGCGATGGAGAACACGCTTTAGTACTCGGGGAGGCCCACTCCATGACAAGGAGTGCAAAAACATTATTTTACACACATCAGTGTTATTTTCCATAACAAACAATGATTGATGTGAACACATCATTTAGCATGCAAACTCCCTTGCAATGTTATTTCTCTACTGTTGCTTCTTTGTGATGTTACTAAGCTAATTTTACTATTTTTTAAATGTTTCCCCCTCTAAAGTTTAGAAGATAGAACATTATGAAGTGAGATTTGACGACTGGCATAAGTTGCAAATATGTAGGAGCTGTCCTAGGGATATGAATCCATTACTAACTAATGGAAAGGTGATTTTTTCAATTACATGAAGGTATTACATATGTACATACAAAAGTATCACATTAGCAGACCAGAGCTAAACATTGACAGATAACACCATAACAAACAAAATAGAGCCTTAGACCTATCAAAACAGTAACAAAAGCAGAAGATTGTACCATCCCAGAAGCATCCCTTCCACCACAAAGTAAAAGCATGCCATCGGAGCGTGCACTAGCAGTGGCATACCTATAGTGATTTAAAACCAACTAAAAGTAAGACATTGTAGATCTATAAAATCAGTTGAAATTCAATGCAGTCGCAATGCCTAATAGAACTTAAGTGCAGTTTAACATTTAAAGTGTGTAGCATTTAAGTACTACATTCTGTATACGCCCTATAGCATTTATGTAGTGTAATTGTAACTTTCCTCCATAAATACCATGCTATTTGTTTTAGAGGGAGATAATTACCACAGTATTGTGTGCAAAAGTCAGCAGAATTATTCCAGTATCTATTATATTAGGGGGGGAAGCAAACCCTAACAAGCCTGTGAGATATAACACCAGAATTTAAGCAAAACACAGGCTTGTTTATCCAGTTTTCTTTCTTTCTTTTGAGAGGGCTCATATATACAGATAGAAAAGAAGCCCAACAAAGATTCAACAATCTCCAAAATGGAGTAATATTGGAAGCTGGAGCAGTTTGCACAAACAAAAGCCAAAAAAATTACAATAATTAACCTCATGGTAGTCTGTAGATCAAAAAGGTGGTCTGATTAACTTCAAGAGGAAGTAGCAAAAAGCCCACAGATATTTGGAATAAAAATAAAATAGCATAAAATAATACATGCAACAACAAACAGTGAGTTGGTTCTCTGACTATCTTAAGTACATCGATTGACTTACATTCTCGCTGAAGGTCTATCGCCTTCAGGGCTAAGTTTCTGCCACCTGTATGGTTTCTGTGCTGTGTCCAAAGCCCAAGCATCTGACAACACCCGCTTTCCTGTACCAAAAGATGCATCATTTGGCATGCCCAATAAGCTGTATCAGAAGTTCAGAACTTGCTAATCTTGAGCCCTTGAGAAGGCCAGAAATAAGCAACATGCGAAACATCTTCAAATGGTTCAGTACTTCAGGCACTTAAAAAGTAGAATATCTAACAGAGTAACACCACTTGGTTGAACTATAATCATAAGTTACAAGTAAACTATTAAACTATAGTTTTATTACGGATAGATGAAGTACTGAAAATGTTTGAAACTATATCTTATCAAAGAGCTTTTGTTTCCAATTAAACATTATTCCAGTTGCAAGTTTATTTTTACAAATTAAACAAATGCAAGTGAAATTATCATATCCAATTTTCTATTCTAATTGCACTTGTCTGAGACTGTCATTATTTTGGGAGAATTATACATGTGTACATACTGTGGAGAGCAGTAATCGACAAGCACAGGTATAAGTGTACAATGTCATTAAAGTGTTGCTAGTCAAAATAAAATGTCCTTCCATAAAATAGAAAGAAAGTGTAGTGCCATAGTAACTATTGCAGAAATACTCCCACCGTTTCACTAAGTTTGTCCATGGCCTCAGGAGCCTTTGTTTCAAAATATTTGTCCATTGTGAGAATCAAGAGTGTAGTTATTGCGATGTTTCCACTATCTACCCCTACATAAATACTTTGGAAGAGGTTAAATAGTTGTAATATGTCATTTAATAGAAGTATGTATGGTCATTTCTCATTAACTTTTTCTTAAATTTAATGCTTCCTTGGCATGTGCACATAGTGGGCTGTCGATAAATATTGCGAAACAAAGGAAGTACAATTCAGCTAATTTCGCAGCCACAAGCTAACCATCATTTCCTGAGACTGTCACAAGGTAACGCTGAGCAACCAAATCCATGCAATGACCATAGAGAGGACCAGGCCCAGCCCCCTGAACAACGACCCTGCATCGAATGGCAGAAATGGAAACATCACATCCCCATGCAATGATCAACCCAAAAAAAGGAATGTGCATCCACAAGCAAACAAAAATAGTATCTTTGTCGTTCACCTGTGCCATTTAAACTTGTCGTTTGTCAGGTCAAGGACATAGAGATCGTCCGTGGAGTGCCCCGCTGGTCCAATCCCACCCTACACCAACATTGCATCACTCACAACTGAACTAAGTTGGCAGGCGCCAAATCAAAATTCAAATGATCCCAAGTTCCTAATACCTGGAAAACAACCATCGTGCCCACAGCAGCTGCAGCATGTGCAGCCCTCGGTGATGGAGGCTCTCCAACCGGATGTAACCTGCAGCCATGTAGAATTTAATCCAACTTTTTGAATATGTTCCACCCGCTTGACAAATGATGTTAAGCAAAGTAATTGAATGGACGGAAAGCATATGATTCTACACAATTGCGAGCAGGCTCGAACATGACATACGAAATTCACCACACTTAACAAGACACTATCACAACCCACACACAGACAGAATATACGAAATTGCCCTAAGACAAGCACCAACAGAAGAGGAGAACTCGAAATTGAACAAAATTTCCGCCTACTAAGGAGGCAGCAGACCAAAATCTAAAGTCGAGCAGCGGCCGCACCTTGTCCACCTGCGCTTCTCCACATCGTACGAGTGCACAAAGTTCGTCACCCCCGCGAGCCCTTCAGTTCAGACCCCCAAAAAAACACCATTAGAGCCCAAAAACCAGCATACCAGAGGGCGAAAGCTCAAGCGAAGCGCGTGCGCGAGACGGGAGCACCGAACTGATGCCGGGGAGGCCGGAAGAGGCGCCGGCCTCGATGGCGGTGGCGCCGCCGAACAGGATGAGCCGCGGGCCGTGGCCCTTGGTGGGCGCAACGGCCGTGAGCGAGTGGGCGCACCTGTACCCCGGCGCGTCGTCCCCCTCCCCCTCCCAGCCCTCCACCTCCCTGTACGCCGGCGCCGGCACCACCCACGCGCCCTTCCCCGCCGTCCCCATCCCCCCTCCCTCCTCGAAGCCGAAATCCTAGCTCCCCGCACTAAACCCCTAAGCTTCAACCGCCACCGCCGCAGCCGCAGCCGCAGCTTCGGGATCCGAGGAGGTGCGGAGTGAGAGGGGAATTAGGGATGGACGGGGAGACGACGGGGGGCAGTAGGGTGGGGAATTTGGTGGGGCCAGGGTGGCGGTGGGAGAGGGTTAATGTGGTGGGTCCGAGGTGTCGGGGCTACATGGGGTGGGGTGGGGTGGGGTGCGGGTGCGGGTGTCGGGGAGTCAATGGTGTCGCTGTCCGCAGCGGCTCGGAGATGGGGAAGGACGTCGCCACGTCGGAGGGAGGGGTGTACATGGTGGGCGCGGCCGCCGCTGGGTGGGCGGTGGGCGCCACCGTCTGGGTGGGCTGGCTTTTTAGGTAGGTTAGCTGGATTTTGGGTAGGTTATTCTTTGGCTGCGGATAATGTGTTATACGAAAAAATTAAATATCAATAAATCGCTTTAAAATAGCTGTTTTCTATAAACCACTTCGAAACATCGGCGAAAAGGTTATCTCATTTGTTTGTACAGAAAAAATTATAAGATATAAAGTATAAGTTGAAAAGAAATAGAACTTTAACTAGTTGCCCTTTTGGACAGATATGATTCAGAAAGGGTTCTTTATTTGGAACATGCGGGGAAAATTGGAGAACACTTCCTCCTTGGTAGTAGGGCAATCCGACAACAGAGAGAGGAGGTGGTGCGAGACGGTGAAAGTGTGGTGATGGCGCTAAGAAAGAAGAAGGTGGAGGTGGTTGTGCAGACTAACTAAGCGTTCTCAATTGCCACTGAAAATTCTATCATGTTTTGTGAAAAGTATTTTGAAAACGCTATTATATAGTTACTTGTCATAAAATATCTTTGAGGTTTTTTTTGGCTTTTTATGATTTTTGGCTTCAGTTTCACCAAAAATCGAAACAAACGGAATGGCTCTCTAAGTGATTTCGTGAAACCGCTTCTCTAAACAGCTTCCTGAGTCTAAAACCATATGCGTCGTCTACGTTGACATATCACCATCTGCCACCATCTCAAAAAGTATAGACAAAATCTATCAACCACAGCACAAAAGAACAAACCCTTTATTCGTCTAGCTTTTTTCCCGCTTACCACTGCTACAGTTGCTTGTTATCCTTTGCTTGCAATTGATAAGACATCTTAAGGTTTTCTACATTGAGGTGCCCAATAGTAGACATCGGGCAACCATCCATGATCTAAGAGTCAATTTGGCTTTTTAAAAAAGGTGACGATGGGTAAAGGAATAAAAGCAATAGTGGCCAGGACTGGGCGAGATGGCAGCGAGCATCGATTGAAAGTGCTATAAAGCCATGTGGAAGGTGGACTATTAGTCTGGTTTTTTTTATTTATGGTTATGATTTATAATCGAAATTTTTGAATTTTGGTATGTTCACGATGGATATTACGGAGAAATAGATACTCGCTTGCGATTTTGGCTAGTACAGATGTAGGATTTTTAATGTATACTATAATTAACTTGTAGACTGAAAAAATACTTCGCTTAAAAATTAGGTACTATAGTAAAAGCTAAAAGTCACTTTTAAAAGTCATAAAGAACAGACCCTATTATGTTTAGGGTTGCAGTTGGTAGTGGAAGAAAAGGATGAAGGAAAATATCCGCTTTGATCTTGTTGATTATGATGAGTGACGATTGTATGTTAGATTCCCTTTAAAACTTGGGCCATAGTTCTCACATAAGAATAAGTTTACGATATAATCTGTGATATGGAAATGACGGAGGGCATGTTCTATCTGACTTTTGGAACTGATTTTTAGTTTTTACTATAGTATCTAGCTTTCAAACAGAATATTTTTTTAGTCAGGGTCTACAAATTAATTATAATACATATTAAAAACCTATTATCTGTACCGGCTAAAATCGTATATAAGTATCTTTCTCTCCATAATCTCTGACATGAATAGCCAAAATTTAAAAATTTCAACAAAAAAAACATAAGCCGCAGCCACAAAGAACATACCTGGAATGGTTGTTGATCTAACATCACATGTGGAAAAGGGTATATAGCACTTATTGCATGTTTTGGTCCGTTTTTTTTAGTTTATGGTTTTCTTTAAACAAACAAATAAGATGATTTCTCTATCACCGTTTCGAAATGGTTTATCAGCATAACCTTTTTCTAAACGGGTTATTAGTTTATTGATATTTTGTTCATTTACACAAACAATTGTACTTGAATAAAAAAACTATAATCGAAAAAAACCATCCTTTATATTTCTTAATGGGTTATTTGAATGATGGATAAAATACCTCACGCTCCGTCCTCCGTATGATCATTTCGATAGCCCAATTGGAACCTTGCCACCTAGTCACCTCATTTACTGCCGTCATACTATTACTTCTCTTATTGCAACTAGCCTCACAAGTCACATATGGTTAGTGATGTGATAACAGTTGCATAACTTCTGTTGCATGAAAGTTAAGAGGGTGTTTAGAATAATATTGATTTATGATTTTTTTTATTGTAATTAATTTATTTTTATTGTAGTTGAATTGACTTATTTGATATAATTAAATTTAAAAAATTTAAAAATAAAAAAAACATGTTAACCTATCACAAACAATACAAACATGTTCTGGGCACCGTAGTGTTTGAGATTGTAATGTAGTAGCTATTAGTTTTTTGAGTGAATAAATTTAAAATATAAAAAAATAGAAATACTATATTATCATAGATAATACAAAGAAATAATAAAAAACTCAAAAATAAAATTAAGAAATATATATTTTAAAAGCCAGAAATCCTAAGCAGAAATTGTTAGCTGCGGGGCCGCGCCACTCGCGCGGCACGTGGCATCGCGCTGCCCACCCCCGCTACAAGGCCCAGCTGCCCGCCCCCCGCTACAAGGCCCAGCTGCCCCCGGGAGCTTCTCGATGGCCGATGGGGCATCTGATGATAGGTTGATTCTACAACACGTAAGCCTGATAAGGAAGTAATCATTTGAGAGTAGTGACACATCCATTTCTCGTCTTCACGTGCAGCACTCTGAGTTGAACCGAATTAGCTGCAGCCCTTCCCTTCTCCCTTTTACTTGTTACTTTCTTTTTCCTTTCTTTACTTTTTTTCTTTCATTTAGTTGCAGCTTTTTTTACCGAGTGTTATTGTAAGTTTTTTCTCGTGTTCATTATTTACACTAACGTTTTTAATAATATTTTTTATTTGTTTCAATTAAGGCTACGCTCATTTAAGCTTAAACTTCAAGCATTCAACTTCTAACTTTTCAATTTCATCTTTTTTTTACTTTTGATTTTACTTTTTTCTTTTTATCATTTACATTGCCGTAATGATATAACTATTTTTCTATTTTTAAAAAATTTTAAATTTAATTACGCTAAAAAACTATCAGCAGCTATAGTAGAAAAAAAGCTAGAAGCTTGACTTTTATAAGCCCAAATGAGCACCCTCTAATTATCTTGATTTGCTCCACCAATGCTTTTCATCTCATTAATAGTCTTGAATTTTTTTTCATGACCATGCTTGATTGTTTCATTAATATTTTTTCTTTCAACATTGCAACCAAACATATAGAACATCGTTAATGAGCTATTATAACATTTAAACCAAACATGTGGAACATATATCTTTAGTGCATGAAACATCATTGATAAAACTATTGGAATACTGAAACCAAAGTGTGGAACATAGATTTTCAATGCGTAAAACATTGTCAGTGAACTATTAAAACATTAAAACTGAGCATGTGGAATATTTTCATTTTGTTTACCAAAACATCCAACACCACCCTATTCACCCTCCTACGCAATTCAAAACATGCACGTTGAATCATCGCCAAAGGACTAATGAAACATTGAGAAATAACATGCGGAACATTTTATTTTATCAACCAAACATACACCTAATGATATTATTTAATAAATCTAAATATATGTAAGTAGAGTGTTGTATTAAAGTCTCGTGGTAAGAAACACAATGGTTCAAACTACCAAAAATAGGACGATCGGATCCAAAGAACTAACAAAAATGGGATAATCAGATCCAAAGATACATCATTTGAAGTTTCGAGATTGGAAAAAGAGTAATAATTCTATACTTTTCACTTTTATAGATATGTATAAATCTTAAAGTATCAACTAAAATGTAAGTAGTCTTAAGCTACATGCCTTGATTTGCCTGTGTGAGTGACACGTAGTACGGACAGTGTGTGTCTGTGTTTTAAGGATTGTTGAGCCTCTGATTAGATCTTAATATGTGTAAAAAATATGTATGTATATACGTATGGTGTGTGTATTATGTCTGACTTGTAGAAAAAAAAAAGCATCGCCTCGAAATCGGATCCCACCACCCGTTCATCGCCGACCCGATCCAGTATATTCCCGAGAACCAGTAAAAAAAGAGGAAAAGGAAACCTAAAATTCCCCACCCAAAGGCCAGCGACCCGCGGCGCCGGCCTCCCTCCGATCGATCGGAAGCCGAAGGAAGCAGGCAAGCAGCGCGAAAAGAAACACCCCATTAAACCCCGCAAAAGCGAGCGGAGGAAATAATCGACCGTTGCCGCGCTCCGATTTGAACCCGGGAGGGAAGCTTCACCGCCCGCCTCGCCTGAGCGGCGGTTCGGAGGCGGCGCGCCGCGAAACCCTAGCGATGGCGGCCTCCGTGGACGCGGCCCCTCCCCCGCCCGCCGTGGGCCCCGAGGAGGCCAAAGGTGGCGCGGCGGATCAGGCCAGGACGCTCATCGGCGCGCTCAACCTGCTCTCCCGCAACCTCCCGCTCCCCCCCGCCGTGCTGCGGGCCGTCTCGTCCATCTACCACGACGGCGGCGCGGGGGAAGAAGGGGAGCTGAAGGAAGGGGAGGACGAGCTGCCGGTCGGGGATGGAGGCGGCGAGGGCGGAGAGGGGGAATCTCCGGACGCCGGCGGTGCGGCCGAGGTGAGTGCGGGCGCTTCTTCAATTTTTTGCGGTGCTCCCCCCTTTCGGTCGGGGTGCTCCGGCGTCGTGTACTGGATTAATGCTGTCTGTGAATCTGTGATGCTGGGGGTTGGTTTCGTGCGTGATGCGCTTAGGGTTTGTATACTTAGCGAGATGTAGCTAGGGTTTCCTAAGTATTGCTGTGTTCGAAGTGCGACTCGTGCTGGGGATTGTGGATTGGACTTGGAACCCATGTTTTGGTGTGCAATTGGGAGCACTAGCTTTCGCGGTTTGCACTGGGACAGATGTTCCTGTGCGAGATTTTGTGAGTTCCTCTGGTTGGTAAGGTCTCCATTTTCACTTGGTTAATGTATGGTTTAGGACAAATTGGCCCTACTATTATGGAGCTGACAAGGTTGGTGCTAGAAGGTTTGTGGCTTGGACTAGATGACTTAGGGATAATGGATGATTGAGCATTATGTATTTTTCTGATGAAATGCTACGGACTCCTGATGCGGTGGAATCAGCAAAGTTTAGCTTTCTTTTAAAAATGCAGTATTTATGTAAGGTTTCCATGTCATTTTTTTTCTTGGCTAGGCAGGGAAGATTTGTGTATATGGTTATATGCGCTAAAATGAGCACCCTTACAAGAGTTTGTTGTTGTAGACTGTGATCTAGGTTTGAAATAGGCCAGTTCTTGCTTTGGGCTATATGGTATTAATTGGGTGCGGATTCATGAAATTGAAAACATTTAGCCACAATTTTCTAATATTAGCTTTTGATAATACAAACTGTCAGAAACGAGGGTTGCTTTGCCTGATTGTTGGATGAAACAATGAGATATTTTGCTTGTCTTGCTAGTTCATTTATGTGTTGAGTTGGTTGCTGATGCTTTTGTTGTTAGTGATGTAGTTGTAAAGTACCATACAGACACTGTGATAATTGGGTAGAAGTGATCACTTCTTTCCAGTTTTGGTTTGGTCTAGGTGAAGTGCTTGTTAATATGCTTTTGACTGGCCTTTTCCTCGGCGTTTTAACTGATAGTAAATCTCTTACCTTATAGGGGGCAACCTTGATTCAAGAGCTTGAAGATGCTATATTTAAGAATCAAAGAACGCACATGTCTTACTCAGAATTGACCGCTCTAAAAGAAGGACGCTTCAATACCTCCATCCAGCATCGGTTAGCTGAACTTGAAGGTCATATATCAACTCCTTCAATATTTTGTTACCTGATTGATTCTCCGAGTTACATTGCTTTTTTTAGACATGTTTTTTTAGCTTTCATACTAAACCTGTTTACGTCTTTCTGGTCTCATAAAACCTGGTTGTATTGGCTGGGCTTCCGGCCTTCTGGGTCAACTACGTTCCCAGTCTTATGAAGGTCCCTGGCCCGTCCTTGGTCCTAGGCCTTTTTTTTTGTGGGCTCCGGGGTGTTGCAAAGTTTGGTTTACAAAAAGAAGTTGAATTTGCAATTCACCTCCTGAAAAGGTGGAAAAGCTGTGAACTTAAGAGTGGCATTGTTGTGTTTGATTTTCAGTTTCTTAGAATCCTATATGCATATTCCGTTGACACCCAGATATTTGAAACTTACTCTTATTTCTTAGCATCTTTTGCACAAACAGGATGCTATCCACATCTTATTGAATGTTGAGCATATGGCGAATGCAATTTGCATGTACTTGGCATTTTTGTGGCAGCTTCTTTTTAGAACTTCTTTACCGCTTGGCTTCTGTAAGGCATGTTTAGTGTTCAATCAGTTATGTGCACCAGTGGCAATCTCATTGCTTTTTATATACCAGGGTTACCGTCTACCAGGGGTGAAGATTTGCAAATGAAGTGTTTGCTTGAATTGTATGGGCTAAAGGTAAGTGCAATATCTATTAGAACAAAGGGTTACTTTGCAGGCATTGTTTTGCTTTCTTTTTTGCCCTGACAATCTTAAGACTTGTGCAGATAATGGTTGTACAACTGATAAATGTTCCAATTGCCAGCTGAAATATGTTGGTTATATATCGAATTGCCAGCTGAAATATGTTGGTTATATATCGAATTCCTGCCCATTATTATGTCAAACAAGTTGAAAACATTACATCTTCATGGATTGGACCTATATATAGTTTGTACATGCAGGTTGTTCAAATTAGTTGTAGTGTTTGATGTGACGACTGCTGGGGGAGTGTCGCCCACCTTAGCCCAATTGGCCCACCATATGCAAGCCCAACTATGTACGTAAATAAGACGTAGGCCCACATAGGGCATGCCAAGGAAAAGACAGGTATACTCCTATTGGTAGAGGCCCCAGGGGAGCATTTGTGTAAACATCCTCCCTCATGACTATAAATATGACCCATTGGGCACCATGAGGGAGGACGAGAACAACTCTACAAGGAATAATCGATTGCCAGATGTAACACCGGACATAGACATTACACCTCACCCCTCTCTTGAGTTTTAGGCTCTGGGCACCCCTATTGGGTTCCCCAAGCCCTGTTCCTTGCTGTTTGGCTTGTAACCACAACAACGACCATGTAGAGAAAACATCGTGGATGATACACCTGATGAATAACCATGCAGAGAATTTATAATGCCCCGATATGAAGTTGTTTTAGCTCTTAGGACACAAACCAAGCAGTGATTGATGTATCACTATGTGACATGTTTGTTCCCAGTGGCAGATCCAGTAATTTAGGGATGGGGAGTGTGAACTGCATTAGCCACAGTGGCTAATGTGCAAATTATATCACAGGTGCTATACTTAATAGATTGTGAATATGCAAATTATTTCCTTTTTGTGCCAGCTTAAGTTTTGTTTTGCACCTAAGTAACTAATGTTTCAATTCATTTTAGATGAGCTAGCAAACTGCAAAGGAAAAATAAAACAGCATAGCACTTTTTTGGAAGCAGAAAGAAAATGCCTAGAGCTGGGTTCGAACTGAGCGCCTGAACACTTCACAAAAGACTCCAGTAACCACTCAAGTTATATTGCTGATCTGCATTACCAATTAAGTACCCCCCCCCCACACCCACACACAGGGGGGGGGGGCGTTAACAAGGCCATTTTAGGAATGAGTTATTTATAAAGTGCACAACGGCATAGTTGTGCACCAAATCTTGTTTGCTAAAAAAGAGTAATTTGGACGGGAAGTAGTAGTATGAACTGTAAAGTATCCTTTAGACAGATGCTTTTCTATTTCATAAGACACCATGTCTATCTGAAACTATAACATATGAAGCGACGCTTAACAGGCGTATACTTTCACAGTTCTATGTTTAGAAGTATTGGCAGTGAGTTATCCTATTGTTGTTTGCTGATTATTCATATACTTGTGCAGTTATTAGACTTACAGAAGAAGGTGCGGTCTGATATCTGTGCAGAATACTGGTTACACAAGAAATGTGCATATCCTGAGAGACAATTGTTTGACTGGGGGATGATGCGGATACGGTATCCTTTTACCATGTATGGGATTGGAGATAGTTTTTCAATGGATGCTGATGATATCCACCGCAAAAAGAGATTCACAGAGGTATTGTATCATATAACTTTCGATAATTAATTTTGATAATTGTATATAGTTGAAATCATGATTTTTTCGGGTATTTGCGAACATCAGAGGATCTCAAGACTTGAAGAGGAGGAAAAGAACCAGGCAGAGATCAGGAAGAGGAAATTTTTTACAGAAATTCTTAATGCTGCTAGGGAATATCAGGTGCAATTAGCGGCTACTTATAAACGAAGAAAACAGCGGAATGACGGAGTTCTGGTACGTATTGATATTTTTTTTTTAAAAAAATTGAAACTAGCAAACAAGATGCTCGAGACACCATCTATTTTTGTGTCTTTTGTGGGGACATTGTCTTCTGTGGGAACATTAACTCACTGTATATCGGTCCAATTATTCTTTGGTTTCGAAAACTAGGTTGCACTGATAGCCCTCTTGTATTCTTCTTATGTTGTTGAAACATGTGTTCTTTGTTATAGCAACAGTCCGATATGGTCTGCTTCTGGTATATGCGAACGAAGCATCAATGGATTCCAAAATTAAGGGAAAAAATAACTTTCCTGGCTTTCTCTATTGTTCACACGGGTTGAAATCCCGCGCAGAATCGGCGATTCTGCGTGATTACCGGATTTACCGGTGGTGACCGGGATAAAATAAACCGGCCGAGATTCAAATTTTAAAAAATTGAAATTGTAGATGTTTGAATGGGTTCCAGGGGGCATTGTAGCTCCATTGGATGCTTAAGAATCTGTTTAAAAACAATAGAACTACTGCAAGGTCATTATATTGACTACTGCAAGGGCATCATGCTTAAGAATGTGCTCTAGTGCAATTGTTGCTGCCTTGTATGCAAGGTCATGAACAATAGAACTACTGAAGAGAATTGTATCGATAGCTTCTTCTAAAGTGAAGCATCTCTCGAATAGGTTAAATGCATATATTCATTGAAGAACACAATAGAAGTCATTGGGGTTATGCCAAGATGTAAAAAATGCATGAAGCTCTTCTTGCAAATACTTCTAGTCACTCATAGACTATGCAACAACTACAATTCCTAATTCCACCGGTTTTTCCGGTTTTTCATCGTTTTCGTGGTGAAGGCGATTCACGGTCCGGTTACCGGTATCCTCCCGCCCCGCCCACAAAATCCATTTGCCAAATTTCATCCGGGTTTTTTCCGAGATTTCCGGTTACGAGGCGTAACCGGCGGCATTCGATACTGCTTGTGGCCGGGATTTAACCCGATAGCGGTTTTCCGATCCTTGGTTCACACTTGTCATGAACCGGGGTAAACACCACAAAAAAGATGGCCGGATGGCGTCGGTGTAGGAGAGAGAGGGGCTATAGACGAGGAAGACTTTAGTATTTCTCTGGTTGATCCAAATATCATGCGGTAGCCCCCTTATATAGATGACTCCCCCTAACAGATAGAATCTAATTCCAATTATAACTCTAACAATTATAGTAACTAATATCATATCTCTAATTATATCTCTAACACAAGGGCACTAATCTCTAACTCAAATAGAATTTAATCTCTAATTCCTAATAATAACTTGATTGAGCCTTGGGCCCAAGGCCCACACTCCTGACAACACTACTGATATGTCTACAGTACCATTTGATGACCCTCCCATATGCTTCTTCAGTATAGCTATAAAATTTGTTTATGCTGTATCCATTGGTCTGTCTGAAATGGTCTTTGCCTCAATAAACTATATCTCTGATTAATATTTCTGATGCTGCTGGTGATTATTAAAGGTGAAGATTTCAATATCTTGTGTGAAATCATGAGAACAGAATTTGTTTTATATTGATGATGGAATTTATTAGAAAAATGTATTTTTTGTGTTGACGGTATCACGGTATGGCCGAGCATCAAACAAGATGTTAGTACATCATTGCATTTTTTTTCGCAGTATATTACATTTCCTAGGTTGGAATATACATTTATTCCTATGTATACTCCTTTATTGGATTTGCTGGTAAGTGTTTGTGAACCTTTTTACTTACTAGTTACTAAATGTAGGCATGGCATCTTCGGGCACGTCAACGTATCACTCGGCTTGAGAAAAGTAGGCTGCAAGTTTTGAAAGCAGGTGACCAAGAGGCATATATGCGAATGGTTGAGGAGAGCAAGAATGAACGCCTGAAAATGCTCCTTGACAAAACAAACGAGCTTCTGGAAGGAATCGGAAAAGCTGTACAGCGACAAAAAGATGCTGAGCATGTTAGTCGGCCTGAAGGGTCTGAAGCGCCAAAAGGGTCGGAATCTGATGACTGTTCTCAAACCTCAGGCCTCAAGAGTGAATCCCCTGGGGAGTCTCCTTCAGATGATGATGAAAATATTCATGGTTCTGCAGATCGTAGTAAATTTAATGCAGGCCATAGGCTTGATTCTACTGTCCATTCCATCGAAGAGAAGGTAGACCAAAGCTTCACTTTTTAGCGATATATTTTACTAATTCATTGCTCGAGAAATTGTTGGGTCTTCTGGGTCGTGCAGTTTATAGTGAGCACAGTTTTTATTGACCACCACATCGGTGATTATTAAATAAAAAACTATTGTCAAAGAGTTTGGTAGGGACATAAAATTTGATGTCACGATAATATTCCAGAAGTAGGGGACATAAATTTGAATGTCGACTTTGGGGGTGCAATTATGTTTATGCTTACCTTGGAGATCCGTGGTGATGGTAGATAGTATTTGTTTATGGAATACAGCAGGGGGAGCCCTGCTGTTTGTTGATAATGTGATATTGTGATGGTTTAAGTACATTCTATGGAAATTCTTGATTCTGTTTTCTGTAGGACCCAACAGCCCATAATTAGTGCCTGCATTCTCATGTAATGCGGGGATCTTGATATAGAAGACTCATTATTTCCTCTTTGCATTAACTGATGGTGGTGGTTTATATTTGGTTTTAGTAATACTTGTGATATTTCAAACTGCTCAAGGATCTAAAAATGGAATATTACAGCGTTAATTGATTCAATATCCATTTCTTGTTGGTGTTTGTATTCTGGTGTTCCATTAATTTGAATTTTGCCCTTTTGTTTTTAGAAGGTACAGTTTTTAATGCTCTGTACTTCTGGCGCAACTAATGTTTCTCTGTGCTCTTCTAAATTTACAGGTAACAGAACAACCGTCAGCTCTTGAAGGCGGGGAATTAAGACCATATCAATTAGAGGGCCTCCAATGGATGCTTTCTTTGTTCAACAACAATTTGAATGGTATTCTGGCTGATGAAATGGGTTTGGGGAAAACAATTCAGACCATAGCTTTGATCGCTTATCTATTGGAAAAGAAGGATGTAACGGGACCACACTTAATAATTGCTCCAAAAGCAGTATTACCAAATTGGTCTAATGAGTTCAAAACTTGGGCTCCCAGGTACTTTTTCACTTGAATGTGCATGATCAAAATTTCTATGCACATTTTCCATTCTACCATGTATCGAAGAGACCCAAATCCAACATGCTTATGTTTTGCAGCATTGGGACAATTTTGTACGATGGTCGTCCAGACGAGAGGAAATCTCTAAGGGAAAAAAATTTTGGAGGTGGACAATTTAATGTTTTGCTTACGCACTATGACTTGATACTGAAAGATAAGAAGTTCCTGAAGAAGGTTCACTGGCATTATTTGATAGTTGATGAAGGACATCGTTTGAAAAACCATGAATGTGCTCTTGCTCGCACACTAGTTTCTGGGTATACGCTTTGTTCATAATTTGCTTTTTTTAAAAACTCTAGCAAAGCTTCAGATTACATGTGATCACTCTCAATTTTTATCTGAGGATGGCTCTGTTTGATAGTAATGCCTTTTTGACCCACTGGCCTATAAACCACCTGAGTGTCAGCCGCTGAAATGCTTTAAGCTTTGAGCTTTATTTGTAGTACTAGCCTACTAGGTTCAATAACCTTGTGAATTTATCAGATTTGTTCTGTTGGCCAGTTATCGTAAAAAACTTTCTTGTTTCTCTTCAAATAAGGCGGCAATGGGTCTCAAGACACCTTATTGCAGTTCACGAATGGGTCTTATCACATAGACCCTGCCTTTTGTATTCTTTAAATAATAAACTGTGGGGTTTTCTTTATTTTTTGTAACATTTCATTGACATTTGAAAATTTTTAAAAGCTGAGTAAATATTGGGCTGGTAGAGTGTTTGCTCTATTTGAAACTTTGTTGTCTAAGCTGATTTTTGTTGTCTAAGCTGATTTTTGTTGTCTTCACGTTTATTTCTGTAGTTGAAATAAACACCTAATGATCTTGTCTTGTGCAGTGGTATTGTTCACGTGAACAATGCGTGGTTATTGTTGATGCATGGAAACAACAGCTGCACCTTCCTAAGGCTAGTTGATTATACTAGGAATAGTATCAGTTTGATATCTTTAGAAGATAGAATAGTATCTCTATTAGTTAGAATGTTATCTCTAGTAGTTGGAAGGTTTATATTGTGTTTGTTAGGGCCAGCTTTATATAAGGACGGTATTGTCATCTATTTTCATTAAGCAAGAAGAGAGAAACAAGAGTTCATCCCCGTCATCTATCTTCCCCTAAAGTCTCTCCCCAATCAAGCCGACGTTGCCTGGCTGCCCTCCTGACAGTGTTTACCCCGGTAATGATTTAAGGATCATTACATTTGGTATTAAAGCCAACACCATAGCTTCCGATGCCGAGTGTCCATTTACCAAGGCCCTCAACCTTGGCCGCAAGATTGAACGCATGCTGAAAAAGATGGTAGTAGCAGAGGAGGAGAAGGCACAAGTAACTGTTGCTGTGTGATCTGCATCGGCACCACCTTCGCTGCCGTCAACAACACTTCTCTCAACCTCGTTGCCTGTGGTCGTGCTAATGGCGCCCTCGCCAAGGAGGAAGGTTGTTGTCCAGCGGCCAGCCTCTCTACACGGGCGGTTGACACTGTGCCTTTGGAGGTGTGGAACTCAGCGAGTGACGTGTGGGAGGTCGCGACGTCGTCGTATCCCTCTTCCATCAATTGCATTTGGCGGCAGAAAGGGTAGCAGCACTGCCCTACGCTTGTTGTCTTCGTTGGTGGCATCTTTCGTCAACGTCGGGTAGCGTTTAGGTTCATGTGCCTTCGCTATCAACCGCCATCGGCTACTAACGCTATCAACCGCCATCGGCTACTAACTATGCACTGGCGCAAGACGTCGCGATCGCTCATCTTAGTGGGGCTTCCAAGGGTTGTTGCCATAGCCACCACCACAGCTCAAGGACGAGCTGTTGCGAAGGGAGGGAGAATGTGTCATGTGCAGCGGTACTGTTCACGTGAACAATGTGCGGTTACTATTCACGCATAGTAACAACAGCTGCACCTTCCTAAGGTTGGCTGACTATATTAAGAATAGAATCAACTTGATTAGCAAGTTGATATCTTTAGAAGATGGAATAATACCTCAGTACCTCTATTAGTTGGAATGTTATCTCTAGTAATTGGAAAGTTTAGATTGTGTTCGTTAGAGCCAGCTCTATATAAAGGCAGCATTGTCATCTATTCTCATTAAGGAAGAAGAGAAACAAGAGTTCATCTCCGTCTATGTCTCTTCATGCTTTAAAGTCTCTCTCAATCAAACCAATGCCACCCGGCTGTCCACCTGATGGTGTTTACCCCAGTGATGATCTAAGGATCATTACAGATCTCTCCATTTCTTTGCTAAGAAAGTGGAGAGCTTAAAACTTCCATAGCAGAGTTTGTGATCTTGGTTGGTGCAATATGCACTAATCTAATTGGGCAACCGCCCCCACCCCAAAAAAACACTACGGTTTGTTCAGTCTTAAGTGAATAGCTAACAGTACAATTAAGGGAATTGCGGGTGAATAATTCTGTATGAAATATGCAATTCTCAAATTGCCTTGCCTTTTGTTTTGTGGACATGCATTCTGTCGTCTTTAAATGTATGCACAAAGACCGGGTCATATTTTTTTTTGGGGGGGGGGGGGGCTATGATCTTTATATGTGAGCAAGCAGAAGAAAAGATTGAAAAGTGATACTGGAAAGAGAGCATGTGTCATGTTGAACTGTATAAAGGAGCTTGATGGCTTTTGGGTCAAATATCTGGATTTTGTCCATCAAACTGGTGACTATTTTTCATTCTTGAACATACTGATACCGGGGAACGTATGGTATGTAATCAAGTTTTGTCGTGTAATCATGGTGCAATCCAACTAAACATCATCATGAAAAACTCCGAAAAAAATTGTAGATGTATTTCTAAACTTATTCTACCTATATATAAAATTTCAAGTTTAAATTTATTTTATATTAAGAGTAAAAAAAGAAAAAAATTTCTCTTTTTTGTTACTCCTACCATAGAATAGATTTGAACTTGAAATTGTATACATAAGTGGAGCAAACCAAGAAGTACATATACAGTTTTTTTTTTTTTGGATTTTTTTGTGAGTATGTTTAGTTGGATTGCACGAAAAAACTTGATTGAATACAATACGTTCCCTGATACGGATGCCATTATTTGTACCAAGAATATGTTGCCAAGTGATAATTGATTAAATAGTCATCATATTGTATAATGGGAATACCGTGAATTTAACAGCTTAAAAACCAATCATTCAGTTAGTTTGAACTCCAGGGTAGGCCAGTGAAATTTACCAGATTTATAAGAATGAAGTTTGTTTCGGAAATGTAATTGATATGATTAAGACAACTGTTTTCCGTTATATTTCAGTTCTGGTTTGCTTCATGCCTATTTGCCTATTCTTATTTTTGCGATTTGTTGTAGCAACCTCATGTACTCTTCCTTTTAGTGATTGTCATTAACCTATTTGTTCCTGCTTAACGAACTAAAGTGTTTAATTTGTTTGGCTCATTCGACAATCTGACTTACAGATCGTAATACTTTTTGCAGATACCAGATTCGTCGCAGATTACTTTTGACTGGCACTCCAATCCAAAATAGCCTACAAGAGCTGTGGTCTTTGCTTAATTTTATTCTGCCCAATATTTTTAATTCATCCCAGAATTTCGAGGAATGGTTCAATGCACCGTTTGCATGTGATGTTAGCCTTAATGATGAGGAACAGCTATTAATCATACATCGTTTGCATCGAGTAATGCTGCCCCAGTCCACCTCCCGCAGTTAATTCAGTGTTTTTAACTCCCTTACATATTGCCACGTGATACCTGCACCTTCTTGGTATCCTGATCTTTTTGGTTGAATGGAACCAACTGGTGAAATGACAGCATGCAAAGTTTGTGTGAAACACAAACTGATAGCAATAATGATATCTGGGAATTTTAAAATTTATTCACTGTACTATTGGTTTTTGCCCAGGTTTTGCGTCCGTTTTTGCTGAGGAGGAAGAAAGATGAAGTGGAAAAGTATCTCCCTGTGAAAACACAAGTAATACTCAAGTGTGATTTGTCTGCTTGGCAAAAAGCATACTACGAACAAGTCACAAGCAAGGGAAGGGTTGCACTACGATCTGGTATGTCATACTAACAATCCTTTTCCCCCTATAGGAAGTATTGCTGACCGAATAAAATTTATAATGTTTGGCTGGTCCTCAGAGAATAGAACAATGCATAAAATTACAAACTCCTGCTATAAAGTCATTGCAAATTTGGATCTGTTTTGTGTTGGTGGTGTATCTAATATGTAATCTCGCCTTTGTGCCATTCTTGCATTTTCACTATCCTTGTGTTTTGCCTAAGAAACAATCCTGCACTTAATTTCTTATATCTGTGTATGTGCAGGGCTCCAATCAAGGGCTCTGCAAAATCTGTCAATGCAGCTTAGAAAGTGTTGCAACCATCCCTACCTATTTGTAGAGCATTATAACATGTATCAGAGGGAGGAAATTGTTAGATCATCAGGGAAGTTTGAATTGCTAGACCGGCTACTTCCAAAACTGCTGAGAACTGGTCACAGGGTTCTGCTTTTCTCTCAGATGACAAAACTGCTTGACATCTTAGAAGTATATTTGCAAATGTACAGCTTCAAGTACATGAGGCTTGATGGATCTACGAAGACTGAAGAACGAGGGAGATTATTGGCAGATTATAACAAGAAGGACTCAGAATATTTCTTGTTTCTTCTCAGCACACGAGCTGGAGGCCTTGGATTGAACTTGCAGACAGCAGACACTGTTATTATTTTTGATAGTGATTGGAATCCTCAGATGGACCAACAAGCTGAAGACCGTGCCCATCGTATAGGACAGAAGAATGAAGTGCGGGTATTTGTTCTTGTTAGTGTTGGCTCAATTGAAGAAGAGATCTTGGACCGTGCAAAACAGAAGATGGGTATTGATGCAAAAGTTATCCAGGCTGGGTTGTTCAACACAACCTCCACAGGTTAGTTTGAATGCTCTAGTTGGCCGTGCAGTTCTTAACTTCGTAACTCTTATAGCTTTCCATGAGCTTTCCTTTCCCGTGCGAATGTTGGAACTCACGAAAATTGTCTTGTGGATTCCCTGTGCAGCACAAGACAGGCGAGCGATGCTGCAGGAGATCCTGAGGAGAGGAACAAGCTCACTGGGAACTGATATACCTAGTGAGCGTGAGATAAATCGTTTGGCTGCTCGAAATGAAGACGAATTCTGGTTGTTTGAGAAGATGGATGAAGAAAGGCGACAAAGAGAAAACTACAAATCAAGGCTTATGGAGGGAATTGAGGTGCCAGACTGGGTGTTGGCCAACAATGAGACCTTAATTGAGAAGCCCATTCCAGATGAATCCCAAAATATTCTGATTAGTGGGAAGAGACGTAGGAAGGAGGTTGTCTATTCTGACACACTTGGTGATCAGTGGATGAAATCCGAGGATGGATTTGAAGACATTCCAAAGATGACTCCAAGAGGAAAGCGGAGCTCTTATTCATCCGACATTCAAGAAGCTGATTCATATGATAGGAGGAAAAGGATCAAGTCTATAGAAAACAGCGCAGATGGTGCAAGCAACCCAACCTGGACACCAGAAAAAGGAAGGGGTGGAGTTTCTTCCTACAGCAAGGATGACGATGATGACAATGGCGAAGATGAAGTCACCACCAGTGGTTTGCAGCAGGGAAGCAGTTTCTCATGGAAGCCCCTTAGAAGGAAAAGGTCAAGCCACTTCTCCAATTCGTCGTCAGATTTGAAAGGGCGCCCGCCGTTCTAATGCCATCTAACAGGAGTGTTGCGTAGATGCATTTGTTTGAAGTTGGTTCTTCCTTTCGAGGAAGGAGTACTCCTGGAGAGAAACTTATCAACTAATTTAGAAGTGAAGTAGTTCCTATAAGCTTATCAACTTTAGTAGCAATGGTGTATTGTATGGACTTGTTGGTAAGTCGTGTCTCCATCAGGACTCAATTTCGCGATAATATTCAACGTTTTCTGGTATGAAGTATAATAAACTGTTAGTCATGGCATGAGGGGGACGGTGATCTGTTGATCGTTGGCTCGTTGCCCCGTCCACTCTGCTAAGCATGCCTAGCATTTTCTATTGATCGGATGGTGTATTGTTTCTACCTTGTTACATGTTCTGGTTGAACGACAAATCATTTCGTACGACGAACAATACTCTGATGTGAACCATGTGAAACGTAAAAAAGTAGGATGTAAGATGAAGTCCGAGCAACATCTATCTACTCAAGGAGCTTTGTTTCTCGACCCTTAGAAAAATGTCATGTTACAAAGATAGCCAAATACTTTTATTTCCTTAACGTAATAGTCCAGCTAGTATACTAAGGCCCTATTTAAGACGGGTTTTGGTTTCTAGTTTTGAGAAGCTGGAAGTTATTTTGGATATATTGATTTTTTAATGTATTTTTTCTTTTTATTTGTATTGTCTGTGAAAATATAACGTTTTTTTTCTCTTTTTTCTTTAATTGAATACCCGAGTCAAAAGCTAACAACTGTTATAATGTTATTTTAGCTAAAAATCAAAATATGTAATCAAAAGCTATAAGCAAAAGACGTTTTAAACAGCGCCTTATTCGTTAACATAACGGTCCAACTAATAAAATTCTAAATTGCCAGCTTTATGATAACCCATATATTATATAAAAACCAGCTTAATTTTTATTGCACCACTCCTTTTTTTAAACCAAGAGTTTAATTTCATTAATCAGCAGGAATACGATCGTGCTGAATACACATTGCAAAGAAACTCGAACATGATTTAACCTAGGGACAACCTGGAGTATCCGCCGATGCTTGCTTAGCCGTTAAGTGGGCCGTCAAGTTAGCATCACACAGAACAAGAGCAATGCCAAAAATATCAAAATTCCTGCTTAGCTCTTTTTTCTGCGAAATTAAGGGTTTTTTACGGACATATTAAGAATTTGCATTAGGTTCATCTAAAAATTTGTATTAGATAGAGCAAAATCAAGGATTTGAGTTGCTAGAGCAAAATCGAGTTGAGTTTTTTTAGGATATTGATTGGGCTCCTATCCGATAAAATAACTCATGTTAGATGGCCCATCAACCAACCAATCAATCCAACAATAGTTGTTCCCACTTTCCACCATCTAGTGCCATGACCTGGACACGAAGCCTCCTTCTATCATGCATCATCTCAAACTCACGTCTGTGGATCTTAAAGGAGATCGTTGAGATGGCCATGGCTTCTCCACCAGCGCCAGACGTGGCATCCACAAGCTTTGTACGACACGCCAAACATAGCCTCTGTGAGTTCCGCCAACGCCCCAGTTGTGGCCTCTGTGATCTTCGCCTTCAACACTCAGCGAGCTTTGCTGACCCTAGCCATGGCCGCGTGCGAGCTCCTGCAACATTCCAACCTTCATTACCATGAGTGGCCTTGTGAGTCTCATCTAAGCTTCGCTTATCACCAGGGCGTGGCATCTGCAAGTGGCAACTCAGCTCCGCTATTGTGGGCTCCTCGCACGGTGTCGCCATGACCTACCCAACAAGTTCTATGCCTCGCCACCATCAAGCACCTCCTACACTTGGTAGGCATATTGCAGGTGTTTCTCGAATTGTTTTAACTCATTTTTCTATTGTTGCAAGAGTGTTTTTGTTTGTTTATTGTAGTTTATCTCTATCAAATCTTATATTGATTATTGTTTATTGTAGTGGGACGTGGATTTGTTGCATTAATGCATTCTTTTTGTTGCAAGGGTGCATTTTAGTTTGCTGGGTTTTTTTGGTGCCATGAGTCTGTTGCAACAAAGAGTGGTGTTTGTTACACTTATTTTTTGTTGCAACATTTTGATTTTTTTATGTGCAACAATCAGCAACAATAATTACAACATCGAGATTTTTGTCAACTATGTTGTAGCTCCTTTTTCGTTTGTTGCAGGATCTGTTTTGATTTATTGTGGATTTGATTCTCAGTTATTGTATTTTTGGTTGCAACATTTTGATTTCACATGTACAACAATTAACATAACAATTGTAACATCAAGATTTTTAACCTACAAATATATGTTTTTTTCGTTGCATTTGTTAGATGCAATGTATGTTCTTCGAGTTATTTTTGTTGCAAGTGTCCTCCTAGATTGTTACATATATGTTTTTAAAATATTACAAAGGTTATAGTATCTTCGATTAATGTTTTCTCAAACTTATGTACTAGTTTTTAAGTATATTTATATATACTACCGGGATCTATAATTTTCAAGTGAATTTTGACAAGAAATTGGATCACCTCTCCCTATTTTTTGAGACCAAAGTATATATGTTGCATATGTTAATTTTTTTTGTTGCAAATATTGTCAAGACATTTTGCTTACATGTACTACATCCGGACGCCAGTAGGCTCTTTTTATATATAATTTCCCCCCAAAACGAACAACAAATTGCACCAATCGTCATCAGCTCCCACTAAAGGCCCACCTGTCAGAACCCCAGTTCCCACCTAAGCCTCAGAAACCCTAACTCCCCACCAAGTCTTCCTCCCTTCCTTCCCAAAACCCGCCTGCTTCCCCTTCCCGCGAGCGACCAACCGGCGGCGTTGCTAGTGAGCGAGCGATCAACCGGCGGCGATGGGGAAGGCTGCGAAGAGCTCGCGAAAGGGGAAGAAGGCGTGGCGCTCCAACATCCGCACCGACGACATCGACGACTTCTTCGAGAAGCAGACGCGAGACGCCCACGCCGGCGCCGCCGCCATCCCTTCCCTCCCCTCCGACTCCCTCTTCTACCTCGACAAGCCCACCGCCGCGTCCACTTCCTCAGCCGCTGACGCCTCCGACCCAACCCCTAAAGGTCAACAACCCCTCTTTTATCTTCTGCTACTCCGGTCGTTAGATTTCTGAGCGGGGAAGGCGTTGGGTTCTAGACTTAAAATCCTAGAGGTTTGGTGGTCTGCCTGCCCCGTGTCTGGAATTGTGGTTATAATTCCGAATCGAGGCTACAGTTTGTGTTTTTGGAACGCACTGACGTGGAATTTGCTTATCATGTGGTTACTTATGTTGAACTTCAGATTCGAGACCTGAGTGCCTAATGTTTTAGCTGCTCCTTCCGATGTTAAGAGACTAGGTGCCTCATATCAGTGATGGAATTGCTATTTGTTACACTAGTTCCGAATTGGGGATTAAAGCCTAAGTCTGTATGTAATTTTGGGTGCACTGAATTATTGAAGTTACTATGTCAAAATGCAGCTGAAGTTTGTCCCCGATTGCTATTTCTGTTGCCACATTTGCATTTCACAGTGGTTATCCTGCTAATGCATCTCCTGTTGTAGCTGAACTTTTGCTTGTTGCTTACAGATGTTCCCGTCAAAAGGAAGATTGAGAAGAAGAGAGAGAAGGTTCTTTATCACGAGAGTGTGTTGAAGCGGAACCCGTATGTGCAGCCAGTCCCATCTTCTTTGGTGACAAAGAAGGATAAGAAGGCAAAGAAGAAAAAATTGCAGGAGGCACAGAAAGAGAGAAGTGTCCCCATGGTATCAACTGTTTGAGAGAATTGTTACTTCCTTTTCTTTTGAGGCCCAGCTTGCTAACTGGTGGATTTGTCTGTTTACAGGAAGATGATTCGGCTGAAAAGAATCTTGACATCTGGGGTGGAGATGCTAAAGGAGATGCCAAGGCTAAAAAGGTGATGCGAGGCTCCACAATCTGTCCCACTGTTCGTAACTAAAGAAAATGTAAATTTGTATTTGCAAAGTATGCAGTCATATCTATGCAAATTTACAAATCTCTGTTTGTAATTAAAGAAAATGTAAATTTGTATTTGCAAAATGTGCAGTCATATCTATTCAACTTTACAAATATCGGTTCTTGTGAAATTCTGAATTTGGTACCTTTTTTTTTGCATTTCTTCTTCAGTCTTAATTAAGTTTGTTGCTATTTTCATCACTGATTGCAGAGATCTACTACATCTGTGATTCCTGCCGTTGAAGTTGAGCCCCCAGGATGTTCATTTAATCCTCCATTTGAAGCCCATCAAGTAGGTGTTTGAATTTATGTTCTAAAGCTCCAGATATTGGAAGTGTTACCCACTTCTTAGTAATTGCTAATCCTTAGGCTAGTGTATATAGAACTTTTAGTCTTTTACTTAAAAAGAAAACTTCTACTCATGTAGTTTGTGTTGGTGTTTGTAGGATTCTCTTGCTCTAGCTGTTGCTGGTGAGATGCGTAAAATCTACATGAAAGAGCTGGGGCCCAAACCTGTGCCACTTACAGTTCCCGGTGAAGCAATTACTGAAGAAGATGTAAGTTTATGGTTGAGAGCTTGAGGCTTACACATAGCTGATAGCTCCATCACCAGATTTTTGAAATTTGTACAATCTCCTATCCTTATATTAGAAGCCCTAACTGTTCTTATAAGTACTTCCTCCACAGTCAGTTTGTATTGGAATTTGTGAACTTGGTTGTGCACTATGAATTTAAATGTTTTAGAGAGTTAGGTTCCATATAAGATGACTGTTTTATTCTGGAAAGTCTACCTTGCATATTAACGTAAATTTTGTTGTAGTGCACTATTGATTTATTGAAATAGATGACCATCCAGACACATGATATTCCAAACAGAAGTATACTTGTGAACAGCTGAGATTATTCATCTAGTCTCTCAAAAGATGCTATGTTAGTGTTCAGTCCATTCTCGAATTTTTTCTTTCTAGTCTCTTAGAGGTGCTATAAGTATCATGAAAGCAGAAAGTTCTTTGATCTATCAATATGGTAGAGTAGTGCATACCTGGTTCTTGCCATCTAGATTATAATCTTAGCACACAGTGCAATTTGAGTTCTGTTAGTTCATGTGCATTTGAATTGGTTTCACTGAATCCTTGAACTGGAAATGCAGAAATCCGGATTTATAGGAATATTTAAAACGAAACATCAATGGCAAATAAACAAATTCATTAAACCATCTTTTTGCAGGATACATTCTGTAAACCGTATGACCTGTAAATATGTTAGTTTTTTACCTTTATTTTATCCAGAAACCATTTCAGAGTATTTGTCCGCTGCTGAATTTTGAAATAAAATAGTATGATTCTGCACCTTACCTAGTGGGCTGTGTGCTTGTGATGTTACATGCGAGTCTGCATAACACTTGATTACTACCTTTTATTCTTTCACCTGGCCTGCAGAAATTTTTTCTTGATGCTGATGATGGAGATGAAGATGCTACAAAAGGCGATGGAGACCAGGATGCTGATGCCTTGGCTGGACAGAGGTTAAACTCGACTATATTATAGAAAGTCTATAGTACAATTTTAGATTTTAATACATGATTTTTTTATTTTTCAAAGCTTTCATGGTTTGCTTCATGTTATTGATGGTTGTAAAAGCTTAGTGTCATCCTTTTTTTGCTTAAATGTTTATATATTCTGCAAGGGAGTTATTTTTTTAGAAATTTGTATGACGTTGTATGTTAAGTATGTTCTCTTTTTTTTTTTCATTTTTTGATAAGATGCATATGTTCTGTTGTTCCTCCATTGCTACCGTTAGAAGCTAACAGAGCAAGGCATGGGATATTCATTTAGGGCATCTGCTCAGTAATTATAGAAAAATACAAGTTTGCAGTATTTCTGAAAATGAGCATGAAAACCACTCCTTGCATTTTAGAATCTGATAAGAACATTTTGGAGGGATGCAGTGCTTTTTAAAGAAAAGCACTTCTGTTTTAACCTTTGAATTTGAAGTGTTTATTTGCAAATATTATTGGAGAGTATGACGTTCACTGTTGTGGCCAATTTATATTTGCAGATAATATTGTGGTTTAATTGTATGATTTATTCTTGTCCAGGAAGGCCAAAACAAAACGAGTTACAAGAGTAGAACTGAACAGAAGAGCTCGTCGTAAGGAGAGATTAAGAGCAGAGTCAGAAGCAAAGAAAATAGAAAATCTTTCAAAGGAAATAGACAGGTAGGTTTTATACTCATAATCATCAAGCTCCCAAGAATAGTCTTTTTAAGTTTTCTTACATTAGTTTGCTATTTTTTGCAGCTTGCCAAATATAATAGACGAGATAGCTAAAGAGGATGAGGACAAGGAGAAAAGGCGCGTTAGGTGAACTGTGGCTAAACAGGAAAGGCTCAAGTCAGCCCCACCTCGTCTGGGCAGACACAAGTACATTTCTAACACTAACAAATTTTGTTGGCCTATATTTTTCGACCAGTATTGTGTCTGGAATATACTTTGGTAAAAATGGCTATATTATTCAACTTGAGGCAGATGTTTCCAGAAGACTGCTGTAGAAGCAATTATTGTAGGATACTCAGATGCAGTAGTTCATATCACAACTGGAGTTGCTATGATCTGTCATTCCAGAAAGTTTTCTTTCGAGAACTATTATGTTATTCTGCATCCAATGTTGCTTACTTTGCATCTTATGTCACAAAATAGTTTTGCAAAGCAGTTCATAATTTATCATAGCAAATCTATGTTGCATGTCTCAGCCTGCTATTTTCATGAAACTTATAATTGACAAGGTGCTCTGTCGTAATGTGATAAAAGTTAAAGACAAAATTCTTCTGTTCATTGGCCTATTACTTCCCCATTTTATGCTGTACGAAATAGGATTGACAGTGGTATATTTTGATATAAAATGATTTGTTTGTACATATTAAGCTATTTTCCTTAATATCTGGTGATGGTTTTTTGGTTTCCTAATTAATAATTACAAATTCCGAATCTAACAGATTTGAACCAGCTCCCGTTCAAGTTCTATTGACAGAAGAGATTAGTGGCTCTCTTAGAAAGCTGAAGGTAACACTTCTTGTTTTGTTGCTATCTAGAGTTCTGCCGGAGCTAACTGCTATATGTGTGTGTGTGTCGTGCAGGGGTGTTGTAATCTAGCAAGGGATCGCTATAAGAGCATTGAGAAACGTGGGTTACTTGCACCAAGCAAGAGAATAAGGTTTGTCTTTCTTTTTCCTCCTAAAGAGAAGTTAATCAAAGTTACAAGGTATTTTGAATCAGAACATACAATCTGTGGCCAAGACCGGAGATCTTTGCTGATTATATAGCCTTAGCGGCCTTCGTTATGTATTTGATTGGCTCGCTCGAAGGCAAAAGCATTTATTTTATATTTGAATGCTGATTGAGGTTTGCTTGGATGCCTTGCTGTTCTCCTTCTGGAGAAGAATAAATGCTTTATGCTACAATGAGCTACTTAATTTATGAAAGATTTTCCAGTCTTTACACATCTATCCATGAGCAGGAAGCGTCGCTAGAAGTGCCATTTTTGCACGTTCCAATACGATGGGGAACATGGTGATTCTGACTGTGAGAGCTTTGAACAATATCGAGGAAGAGGTGGTGTTGAAGCATTGAAGAAACAATGCCAACGGGCCTACAAAAAACCGCACTCTTCAAACAGAGCTGATGAGCCTACAAAAAGTTGCGTTCTAAGTTTAGAGGGACAGTTTAGTCTCATCGTATTTGAATTTTTGTTCGTTACGTCGTCTATAGTGTCAGAGCTTATGCCTATTCCTTAGAAATGTCTTCTGGAATTCCTGTGAGGCAAGTTTTGAAACATCAGAACCATGTGTCTCTTTATCCATTGTAATAGAGCCAACGTTTCTGGTCATTTTACCATCTCTGGCATAAGTTACGGTTATCGGTGGTGGTTTATCGACCTTGTCATTGAGATGCGGAGATGTGACTATAACTGATTTTGATCGTGTGGTAATTAAGCGATGATTAATATCACTTTGTTTGGAGAGTAAGCTTAGCCAGTAGGCCTAAGAGCATCTCCAATGTGCTCCTTTTGCCGGTACTAAGAGGCTAGTAGCTAGAGGTGGGAGATGGGTCGTGTTTTTTTAGACTAGCCTGAGGCCTGGCACAGTCTAAACATGGTACGGGCATGTCTTATGTCGGCACGTCACGAACGGTTGACTGGATTAGGCCTGGAAAGTCGGCCTGTTAGGTGGCACGGTATGCGAATCGTGCTGTGCTCAGACTAGCCTGGCATGTCAACGTTGGCGACCGCCTTGGCCTCGGTCTCGCCTTCCGCCTCCCGTCACTATCCCATGGGCGCTATTTTTACGGTCATCCTCACAATCACAAGCTATCATAGTGCAGAGAGAGGGAGTAGATGGGAAGGAGTGGAGTATGCTGGAGTCCGGAAGAGTGGATGACGGCTGTAGGAGGAGCGGGCTAGCTGGAGCCGAGGGCGGCAGTCGGAAGCTTGTTTCGCTCTGCATCCCTGCACCGCTCGTGAGCGCATCGATGGTGGGCATAGGCAGCACGGTAGGCACGTTGACGCCGGCGACCGCCTCGGCCTCGCAGCCCTCGCCGCTCTGCGTGCTCCCGCCTTGTGGCCTCCCGCGCTGACCCACCTCGTCGTCGCTTCGCCTCCCGCCTCGGCGTCGCCTTTGGTGCTGCCTCGCCTCGGTGCTGATCGCCCTCCCGCGCCACCTCTCGCCTCGGCCGCTTGCCCGCTTGGCCTCCCGCGCTGTCGTGTCGTTCAGGAGAGGGGGTTGAACTGCTGAACAAGAGGAAGGGGGAGAAATGGCGGCTGGTTGGGAGAGTCAAAGGATATATAGGGTTTGCCAGTTGGGGTGCAGAAGGGCCTAACTAAAGTGGCCCAAATCTAAGCCAATTTAGTTTATTTTATTTTCTTCAGCAATTTTCAATAAACCATATATTTATCTCTCCCTTTTTCCAATAGGCCATATAGGCATTTTCCCTTTCTCAAAAACAATATTCATTTTTCTCAGTGAAAGAACATATCCATTTCTCTACTGTAATTGATAGACGTTTAATTAGATCATACTTTTATTCTCATATTGTAGTTGCTAAGTATTTTAGGTAATAATATAATATTAGTTTATTTGGTTTCTCTCAATTTTCTTCTTCTTTTAAATAGGACTCGTATTCATTTCCCCAATGTAGTTTTTTTTTAAAAAAATTCATTTTCCAATTATAGTTGGCATTAAAAAAAATGTAATATACCGTGGGTGGTACTTTAAAGAACAAGCATATATAATATTTTACAGATATATCATAAGGAATTAGCAGAACTAAAAAGAAAGTAACATACCGTGGGTGGCACTTTAAAAATTCATTTTCGAATTATAGTTGGCATTAAAAAGAATGTAACATACCATGGGTGGCACTTTAAAAATTCATTTTCCAATTATAGTTGGCATTAAAAAGAATGTAAAATACCATGAGTGGCACTTTAAAGAACTAGCACATCTAATATTTTATAGATGTATCATAAGTAATTAGGAGAACTAAAAGAACTAAAAAGAATATAACGTACCATGGGTGGCACTTTAAAAATTCATTTTCTAATTATAGTTGGCATTAAAAAGAATGTTACATACCATGGGTGGCACTTTAAAGAACTAGCACATCTATGTACGTATGTTGTTATAGTTAGTATGTAGTATGTACGTATATTGTTACTGTACTCTTTTCTTTACTCGGAAAACCTTACTCTGGAGCGTAAGGTTTTTAACGAGACACTAACATTGTATCTTTAAAATATCAAGAAAATTCTACTTTTACCCCAAAATATTTACATTATTACGTGCTCATATTTTTACGCAACTAATTCAGTTTTAACTAGTTTTTAATAAGACGGATATGAGAGAAATGAAGATGGCGACCGCCACCACCATCATCGTTGCTGCCTTCGTCGTGTATAGTTATTTCGGGCTGGCACAACACTAACACCGGTACGGTAGGCTTTGGGCTATGCCTGGGCCTGGCCGGAGGTCAGGCAGGCCGGCACAACACGATGCGGCCCGAAGCACAGTGAGCTTGGGCCGTGTCGGCACGGCTTGGCCCAATGCCCACCTCTACCGGTACCAGGAGCATCTCCAATGTGCTCTTTTTGCCGATACCAGACGGGGCCCCAGGTCGTCTCTCCTATGTCGAGAGGGAGAGGCCTCGCCCAAGTCGTCGCTCGCATCGCCATGCTCACCATTGCCTGAACGAGGTTGATAAAGTCATGTGCGCCATTGCCTCTGGTTGACCAAGCTTGAGGTTGGGAGTTGTCGACGCCGCCGGATCTGGGTGTCAGAAGCCTGTCTCTGCCTAATCTAGGTGGGAGTTGTTGGGCCAAGGAGGTCGCCTGCATCTGTTGCTGGTGCCAGATTCGATGACTTGAGGGGGGATGCAAAGGCGGGGGAGGTCGATGCAAAGGAAGGGGACGGTGGTCGTCGGAGCCAATGAATTCGCTAGAGGTGGCAATGTCGGTGATGAGGTGGGAAATGCCGGTGCGGGGACGGTGTTTGAAGGCTCTGCTAGGTCCAGAGAAACCTCCTTGACTTCTTGGTTTGTCTTCGGTGCAGCTTTAGATTTCGAGTGCTTACTTGAAGGCTACGTCTTGGTAACTTTTCGAGTCGGTAACTGGCCAACCATCTCAAGGGACTTGCGGTCGTATATAAGCACTATTTTCTTATCACAGCGAACTGTGATCACTACCTTGGAACTTGCCATTTTAAAATATTGATATGCATAGCGAGTAGCAATCAGAAAGCGAGCCAAAGTTGGTCGTCCGAGTATGGCATTATACACCATATCAAAATCGACCATGTCAAAGGAGATCTTCTTAGTCCTGGAGTTGTTTGGAGAATCAAATGTAACAGGCAGAGAAACTTGGCTAATGGGCTTGAACGAAGAGCCTAGTACGATCCCATGAAATGAGTATTGTACCGGTCTTATTCTGGTATGAGGGACTTGCATCTCGTCTAGAGCACTTATAAAGAAAATATTTAAAGAACTGTCACCATCAATTAACACACGATTCACTCGACAATTATTGATGGTGGGCTCGACCACAATCGAAAACCGACCGGGTCGAATCGAAGAGATTAGGTAGTCACTCTTCTCGAAAGACATGGTGACTTCCGACCATTTAAAAAGATTATTGACAAGAGTAGGGTTGATAGAATTTACCTCACGCTCTACAGGCTTGTACTGCCATTTTGACTCATATGCCGAGGATCCATAGTGTGCTTCGAATCCTGGAATGACATCTCCTCATCGTCGTCTTCCAATGGCTTCTGACCACTCGACTGACATGCCTTTGATAGAGTAGGGAGTAGTCCTTTACCGGAGTAGAAATCCTCGAGTTTCCGTTGGAAAATTCAGCAATTGCGAAGGTCGTGCTCTTCCTTCTTGTGGAGAGGGCACTACCTTGGATTGTTGTTCTTCCATTCGGGGGCTTTGCCCTTGCATAGATCGCATTATTGCCTGGGGTTCTGTGGCTTTTTGTCGCCAACAGCCAAGACTTTCTTCGAGCCACCGATGCGAGGCTTATGACCTTTGGCCTTGTTTTTGGACTTCTTGGACTTATCCTCTTTGGAACTTTGGTTGACCTGATGGATGGTTCTAGTCTACCCAACCACTTCAGCAGCAATTGCATAACGGAGTCTGGTTGTTCCGAAGTAATTCTGCCTCGATTGCTTCCTTCCATTTATCCCAATCTGAGCGTTTTCGGCATTCAGCTAAGGACTTTGGTTCTGAATCTAGTTCAAGATTTTTAACAATTCTTGAGGTAAAATAGATGTCAACAATTATAGTCTTTCTCTTATACAGTTCTCCTGACTCAACAAAATATATGTCAACAAGATCGATCTAATCATAGCAGTACAAACGAATATAGGATCAATCTAGATTGAAAATATGAAGCGTAATGTATAATAGATTGGTTCTTGATTTGCATACCGTACACCTTGTAGAGCTATTCGTGCTGATAACGTGTTGAGAAATCATTGAAGAATAGATGAACGGCAATGCAATCCACGCAATCAATCACCAAGAACACAATAGATCAATTAACAGAAGACACAATTAAGAGAGAAAATCAAATGTACTCTTTTATTAATTTAGATTTATTCTCATGCTACAATGGCATCTTTATTTATAGTATAAGTCCCCTAAGGGTAATTCTGGTATTTGATCATACTGTAACCTTCTAGATTTCGTATCAATAGTGATACAAATCGATCCGTGTAATAAGCCAATGGACGCTGACAGGTGGTAAGGAATACTGCAGCATAGAAAAATACTGTAGCAAAATATTTTTTTGTGATTTCTGCTGCATTTCTCTTTGCTACAGTGTTTACTATAGTGCTGCTACAGTTTTTTACTACAGTAGTCTATGCCATAATCAGTACCTCAATTCTCTTGTTACACAAAACTGCCACCGTTACGGTGTAGAATTTCTCGAGGCCATGGGCCACGGCTAGCCGGACTGCAGCAGAATGGGCCGGACACTTGAGCACCTATAGCCCAAAAAACGTACGTTTTACTGAAATGAAAGCGTAAATCATGAATACGCTTCCCCGTTGAGCGATGACGAGAGGTTTCCGACGTAAGATCCAGCGGCCAGCACAGCTCCCCATCTCCTCCACCGGCGATCACCACCGCCGCGGCCAGCGTCGCCCGCTCCCCGTTTCGCCGTCATCCTCTCCCTCGGTTGCCGGCCCCTGCAACCGCCCGACGCAGGGTACCGTTCCACCCGGTTCGAAAGGCCGGGGAAGGCGGCTAGCCCGGCGGTCGAGTCCGTCCCAAGCTCCCGCCGTCTCTGCTCCACCCATCGCCCGCCGCGAGTCCCGCACGGTCGACCTCTGCTTCCCCTTTCCCTCAGGCAGAGATGGGCAGCGTCCCGTGGAAGCGGCTGGAGCTCGCCGTGCTATGCCTCTACGCGCTGGTGTTCTACCTCGTCGTGATCCAGAGGTCGCTTCGCCTCTCCCACGGTATCCAGCCTTCTCCCCTTCCGTCGCCTGTCCCACCATTTCAGCACGCGCCGCTCGTTTGACAGCTGCATCGGATGAAATTCTCTCGATGTGCAGATTACTCTGGGAGACTGTACGGCCTACGAGCAGGATCACTCGCTGGTCGTCTGAATGTGTGTAAATTTTTGCCTGCTTTTGTCACATTCTTTTAGTTTACTTGAAGATTGAAGAGCTACCCATTTGATTTTGCTTGTCTGATGTTGCAGGACTTGTCTGATCCGCAATGGAGGAACTTCCGTGGAAACTTACCTGTTCTTACCGTTGTAATGGGTGCATTTCTGATTTTGGCGAATACTCTGCGGTACTGCTATAGCTTGAAGGGCAGAGGGGCCTCTTTGTTGTGGCTTCTACTGTCTTTGAGTTATTTATGCTATCTACATGGTGCTTGGTATGCAACTAATCACTGCCCATTTTCAGCCTTTTCCCCACCTTTGTAATTTTTTCTAACTTTTTTGCCCCCATTGCAGTGTTGGTTTCATTCTTGTAATAGCATGGATTAATTACTCCATAGTGAAGGTCAGTACTAGCATCTTTGGTAAAAAAAAAAACCAAAACTACCTTTTGACTTCAATTTCCTTAATCTTTGCTCTTACTGTTGCTTGCGTAAATATATAGAGAGGTAATGTAACAAACAAAACTACATGGAAAAATCCAATCTGCTTTTTGGTTCACCGGTTGAAGTTCTTGCTATGAGTACTAGCTTTTGTGTCATTGTCAGTAAAAGCAACAATTTGTGTTTTTTTGGAGCGGATGAACTTTCTGCGGAATATGTATAAGGTTGCAACTTGCAACATGATGTAAAACATAGGAAACTGTTCCAGCAATGGATATATATAATATCGAGCATGTAGAAGACAACCAGGAAACATATCAAAGAAAGATGACAAACTGTGATGGTTACGCATCGCCAAATCAGTGAATCTTTGGGTCATCATGCCTGTGGAAATTAGAACCAACTGTATCTAGGAAGAATACTTGTGGAACGAATTGATAGATAATGGTTTCAATTTCATTGCTGATCATAGTTTTCTCTTTTGTAGCTATTTGCTCGATATAAGTATTGCATTGGCCTCATTTGGAGCTTCAACTTAACTGTTCTTATACTAAACCGAGTCTATGAAGGCTATTCATTCTCATTGTTTGGGTGAGATTTTTTTTGATGCTGCTGTACTGCTTCATGCAATTTCTCTTAACAAGAATCTTGTTATTTAAGTTTTTTATGAGATTTAACTTTCTTATCTCAATAGGCAAAAACTTGCTTTTCTAGACAATTATCGGGGTACATTTCGATGGCACATATGCTTCAATTTTGGTATGTTTCTCCTTATATGGTCATGATTTGCTTGAAATCATGTTTATACATTGAGCTGCTGATGCTTAGTGTATAGAAATTTATAACGTTTTAAATTGGTTTTCACTTAAGATTTCTAGAAGGTCATGAAAGTACTTATATTCTGGAGTATATGTTGAATTACAACACTGAAAAAAAGGGGAAAACTAGTGCCTTCAGATATTTTTTGAAGACATGGTATCAGACTTGTTGGTCGACAAATTATGTGTTGTATCAACTGTGACATGGTATCATATGGTGTTTATTGACTTGGAGAAAGCCTACGATAAAGTGCCAAGGAAGATCATGTGGTGGACGCTTCAAAGGAAAAAAGTCCTAACAAAATATATTACTCTAATTAAGAATATATATAAAGATATTGTGACTAATGTTAGAACATGTGGTAGTGTTACTAATGACTTTTCTATTAACATAGGACTACACCAAAGGTCAACGTTGAGCTCACACATTTTTGCTCTAGTGATAGACGAGGTCACACAGGACATATAAGAAGATATCGCTTGGTGTATGCTTTTCGCTGATGATGTGGTGCTAGTTGTTGAGAGTACAATATGTGTTAATTGGAATCTGGAGCTGTAGAGGAAGACATTAGAATTGAAGTACTTTAGACTTAGTCGGACTACAACTGAGTATATGAGGTGTGATTTCAGTGGTACCAGGACAGATGATGGAGATGTTAGGCTGGACGGACAAGTAGTGCCTAGAAAAGATGCGTTTCATTATTTGGGATCGATGCTACAGTGGGACGTTGAGATTGATGAAGACGTGAGCCACATGGTAAAAGTGGGGTGGGTGAAATGGCGCCAAGCATTTGGTGTCCTGTGTGACAAAAAAATCTCTCATAAGTTAAATGGTAAGTTCTATAGGATAGCGATTAGACCTGTGATACTATATGGAGTAGAATGTTGGGCGACTAAAAGACAACATATACAGAAGATGAGTGTAGCGGAGATGAGGATGCTGCGGTGGATCTGTGGTCACACAAGACAGAATCGCATCTGCAATGATGATATACATGATAGGATGGAGGTAGCACCAATTGAAGATAAGCTTATCCAACATCGTTGAGATGGTTTGGACATCTCTAATGGAGGCCTCCTGAGATACCGGTACATAGTGGAATTTTAAGACGCACTGAAAACGTAAGAAGAGATAGAGGTCGATCAAGACTGATATAGGAGGAAGCAGTTAAAAAAGACTTGAGAGATTGAAATGTTTCTAAAGAATTAGTTTTGGATAGGAGTGCATTGGAAGTTAGCGATCCATATACTGGAACCATAAGAAATTTTAGAGGCAGTGTTTTAGGCTCTCGACTCAGTTGGCAGGTTGTACGATTTAGGGTTTTAGTATTGTAGGTTTTTAAGGCTTTCGTCTCTTTGATCTTGAGGAGATTTCATTCCTAGCCTACCCCAATTTGTTTGTGTCAAAATGTTTTATTGTTGTTGTTGTTGATCAACTGTGACAAATTCATAAATTATAATCCCAGTCACTAAGAACAGGTTCCCAAAATTTCGTAACACCATGATTGCACTAAAAGTTTAAAACCAATGAGGTAGCAACCTGAAGTTACTGAACTGCATGAGATACTCTCCTTTGCCAAGCTAAGAACACTGTTTCATTCTGCTTGCTGCTGTGAGGTCAAATGCCATAGAACTGGACTACCTCATATAGACGGCTCTTGCAACATGTCAAAAGTTCAGAAGTAATGCATTGTTTCAAGTTGCAGTAGGCTTAATACAATTATCACAAGAGGTTCTTCACATATAATCAGTTAGTTCGTCATAGGTCTTATGCATGATTTATAATACTTCATGTATATTTGTCATGTAGTTTGTCTAGATTACTTGATGCAATATTTTCAATTTGTTGTTTTTATGTCCCATTTAATTTCGTGTGACAGTTGTATTGCGGATGATTAGCTTTGGATGTGATTACCGCTGGACACTTTGTTCTTCTCACTTTGACCATAAGGTGCTATGTTTACCTGATGACTTACCTATTTGTACAACATCGTGCATACTTTAGTACAAAAGATATTTTTACAAACAATGTTTTCCTTATTCACATGCATTTATTAAGAAGTTTGTATTTAAAGTTCAAGGTATTCGAATAAATGCATTTCAATTGTTGACTACAGTATCCACTATCCAAACTTGAGTTGTCTAACTCTCTGACCAATTTGTCCAATCAACTTATTTATTTCAAAATGACAAGGAAGATGATTTTTTTACATTGCAACTATATCCATGTTTAGCAGTTACCTATTACTACACACTAGTTGCATATGATACTCGTCAATGTAACTGCAGTTTTATGCACATATGCTTTCCTTGTTATGTTCTAATTTGGTTATGAAAACCTATAGTTACCTATTACTACACACTAGTTGCATATGATACTCATCAATGTACCCAGGACTACAATTTTATGTACATAATATGCTTTGCTTGTAACGTTCTGATTTGGTTATGAAAACCTATAGGAGTATAGGCCTTAACAGATCAAAGTTAAGTTAATTATAGAAGTTACAGAATTTGAATTTTGCTTTGTGGCATCAAGTTGATACAAAAAACTTGTCTCGACTAGTTGTGGACACCCATAGTTATGAGAAAAATACGGATGGAAGAAAATAGCAGTAACACATTCCTTTTTTAATATATAAATTATGTTATGTTTTTCGATGCAGAACACACTCTTTCATGTTTGAAATGTCTTGTCTGTCTGGTTGACATACTTGTTGGACCATAGTGTGTGTGACCAAATCTGGTCGTGTTTGTATCTAGGTTAGCTCTCAAAGCGATATTGTGAACTTGTCTTGTTTTGTAAACTATTATTGGGCAAATTAGCAAAACAAATCATTTAAAAGGAAAATGAATTGGGAAAATATAGATATTTTTATCTGATATATGTGGTTTGTGCCCGATGAGAGACCAATAAATTTATGCACAGCTATCATGGATATCTATGCTCCCAAATTAATTTTTGTTTTTGACCATACCTTTGATATAGCTATACTGTTGACATGTCATATACACAAAACACCGGACCGTACTGACACAAGTACTCTTGGTACAGAAACATATGCAGCGATGCCAAGTTTGTTATTCTGGCAAGACATGCTACTTTGCTTTGCAGGTACTTTATTCTTCCAATTTTTCTTGTATCGATTAACCTGTTGTTATTGACAGTGATGCTCTAATGTAATACTGGTACATGACAGAGCCATTGTTAGTTTTGGACGCATGTAAGATGGTATTGCCGTATTGGTATCCCTTGAATTTCCTGCAAACTAGGTGTTGATGCAGGACAAAATGAAACTAGTAGTGTTATTTAGAAATGTTAATAATTACTAAGCGTAAATAAATGGTTAATGTTCAGCTGACACCAGGTTGACCTGTTGTGAGCTATAGATAGATACAATATAAAAATTCTGTGTTGCATGTAAAGTAGGTCTTGACATTAGTATATCCTTTTTCCCGTTGTCTGTGCCTCTGTGGTATAGCCAAGGTTCGAAATCCCGCGTAATCGCCGGTTACCGCGTGAACCGGTTATACCGCCATGCCGACGGGGGAGGAAAACCGGCCGAGATTGAAATTTGAAAATTTTGAATTTGTAGATGTTTGGATGGGTTCCAGGGGGTATTGTACCTACATTGGATGCTTAAGAAGCTATTTAGGAACATGTTGGGCCCATGGGTTGGTTGTATTGCATGTGAGGCATTATTGGATGCTATGAAGTAGTGCTTTTCTTTGTTGTGTTGCATGTGAGGCATTATTGGAAGTTTGGAACCGGGAGTATTATGCATGCAGCAGAGGAGGGAGAGAGAGAGAGAGCAAGCAAAGAAAGTGGCGGCAAAGCAAAGAAAGAGCAAAGAAAGCACAGAACAGCAAAGAAGCAAAGGCGGCGGAAAGAAGAAGAAGCGGCAAGAAAGAAAGAAAGCGGCGGCGCAGAGGCATCGATGGAAAGCAGCAGGAGAGAAGAAGAATGAAGCGCAGCAATAAAGAATGGGAGCGTGAGCAAGAAGACCAGCAGCAAGCAATTGCTAGTTTCTTAGTTATTATATGGATATGAGCAATATTAGCATGTGTTTATGCCTCATCGATGCATGTGTTTGTTGATGTATGACATTGTAGTGATGGCTAGTAAAAGTATCAATGTTTGGGATCATGGAGAGAGACTAGGAGGTCTTTGGTTGGAAGTGTAGATATTGTAAGCTTACGGTCGGCGGAGGTGTAACACGCTGAAAGAACATCTTCTTTGGGAAGCACGGGATGTTATTCCTTGAGCGGGTTCGTGAAGTGAGAAGGCTCATGATAGCAAGTATAGAAGAAACGAGGCCAAGAGGAAATCTATTAGAGATGAGCGCTGAGAATGGAGCAAGTTGCTTGAGCGTGTAGCGTGTGGTCCATCGCGTGAAGATGTCTTTGATGATAATGAGGAAAGCAGATGGAATGGGCTCGCCGAGAGTCGTTGGAGTTGCACCACCGAGAGCGAAGGCAAGAGCAGGGTGCAACATTTGAACATGGGGAGGTAGTGGAAGTGGCACAGAAGCTGACAGAAGTAATGCTCTTTCGAGGATGTTTGGTAGGTCGAGGTCTATGAGAGTTGATTCGATATTTTTGCGATCGGCACCGTCCAACCCCGCATTGACACAACTCTTAAGAAAGAAGCGAAGTCAAAACTTGGAAAAGTTTGGGCTAAGTGGTTCCATAGTAATGACATTCCTGGAAATAAGGCAGAGTGTCCTTATTTTCGTGCTGCCATCAATGTTACACAAGAGCTTGGTGAAGGTGTTGTGGCACCTAGAGGGCATGAAATTGATGGGCCATACCTTGATGCTAATGAACTGGAGATAAAGCAGTATGTACAGGAGTTCAAAGATGATTGGAGCATATATGGAGTATCCATCATGTGTGATTCCTGGACAGGACCTACACAAATGAGTATAATTAACAGCGCAAGGATGTAGATCCTTTTGGAGATCTCATTAATGCCACCATGTATGACAGCGCAAACCCAATCCATGAGTGGCTTGACAGCTCCATGAGCCACTCAGAGCCTCTGTTAGATGAGGAAGGTGAGCCCCCTATGCCATCTACAGTTGTAGTTAATGCCATATCTGAGCATGAACTTGACAAGACACTTGATGACCAACCGTTGAAGCAATGGACTAAGAAAACAATTGGCAAGTCTCATGTTACAAAAAGAAAAGCTTGTAGCCAACCAACTGAAAAATTGGCTCGAGACTTTGCCTCACTTACACAAACAAAGAAACAAGCGGTTGGTAAGAAGAAGAAAAAAGACATTGATGACGATGTTGTGGGAAGTGATGAAGAGACAGAAACTCCATCTGATGCAGTGGAGTACCAAGAGTCTGACGATAGTTCCTCTTCGTTATCTGATGATGGTGCTGATGGTGGGACATCTCACGATGGGGTACAAGGCCAACAAGACACATGTCAACCATTGGCATTCACTTGTGAGCAAAATTTCACACATGCTACTCAGGATGAAGACCATGGTTGTCATGAATCAAGAATAATCACAAAGATCTACATAAGGGCTAAGAACCGACAACAAGATCATCCTCAACCACAAGACTCTTCTTCCTACGCATCATATGGTAGCTCATACTTTTTGCCGACATATGAGCGTCGAGATGCCAACTTACTATCTTCTGCTGATGATTCTCATTCGTCCTCAGACATCTCTTATCCTCTTCACCACCTGGCTCATTATGAAGGACTTGTCTACAATAATGACAATGAGTACATTGCACAACCTTCGTGTTGGAGCACAATGTATTAACTTGTATTTTGTACAAAAACTCTTTTATAATCTTTCGGTCTTAATTCCACCGGGTTTTCCGGTTTTTCTACCGGTTTTTCCGGTAACCGGTCCGGTTACCGGTTTCATACCGTCTCGAACTCAAAATTCAAATTCCAAATTTTCTCCGGTTTTTTCCCGGGATTTCCGGTTACCGGCCGGTTACCGGTACCGCCCGGCGGCCGGGAATTGCCCCGGTTCCGGTATTCCGAACCTTGGGTATAGCATCGTTGAACTGAGTGTTGGTAACTACTCTTCTATCCTATAAGCTACACTTTTACAAAGTGAACTATATTAGTTCTTTGTATCTGGTTATAAAATTTTGCGCTGTTCTTGGCAGGAAAGAGGGCTCAGTGTCGACAAATACACATTCCTAACGTATTTATGCTACTTGACATATGCTCCACTCTATATTGCTGGACCTATTGTAAGCTACAATGCATTTGCAGCTCAGGTTGGTGTTTTCTCTAGTTTTTTTTATTGCAGCTGAAATGTCTCATTTCAAGCTGAAAGTAGCAGAAATAGTGCTTTCTTGAATGATTTTTCATGTATGAATTATGTTTTATGAAATAAAAATGATTTGCCATATTTAATATGATTCTTAGGCTATAGAGTGAAAAAAAAAACTTAGATAAAGATTGAAGTAATTTGTACCATTCAGGATACTGATATCACATGGTATGCAT
The DNA here is from genome assembly GCA_036346265.1 of Melocanna baccifera. Taxonomy (NCBI): domain Eukaryota; kingdom Viridiplantae; phylum Streptophyta; class Magnoliopsida; order Poales; family Poaceae; genus Melocanna; species Melocanna baccifera. Next base: position 25,971,305 of record CM070689.1, read on the forward strand.
ATTGCACCCTGTTAGTTTTATATTATTATGCACATCCTGCTTTAATAGCTTTGAAAGTTCTAAAAAGGAATTGCTGAATTTGTAGTGAGTAGGTTAATCTATAACCTGGCATGGTTGTTAAATCCAAATTTCAGTTTTGAGAAGAAGAAATGTTAAAGACATATACAATTTAGATATAATGAATAGTAAAGGATCACTATTATGGATTTGTCTTTTCCAGTCCTCTATACCTGAGTTAGGTCCCAGTTTTTTCCTATTCATTTTGAGAAAAATCTTTCAAGCTGGTTGTAAATGATTTCAAATGGCACTGGGTGGTTTTAGGAACTGTGTGCAGAGTTCCAGACAGGAATTCAAACTGCTCCTCTTTTTCAAGTAGTGAGTGCAATAGTTAGGTAATATAGAAATATCCCAGTTACATATACTAACCTGTTCTTGTTTTAGCGATCTTGCAGTTAGATGTGCCTCAGAAAAACTATTCAATTGCACAAATATCTTTGTATGGGCTGAGGTGGATCCTAAGTTTCCTCCTTATGGAAGCCATGACACACTTTTTCCACTACAATGCCTTTGTAATTAGGTACTTGCTCCTCTTTATATAATACTATTAATCCTTTCTTATCATTATTAGTATATTCTGAAAATTGAATTAAATATTCTGATGACAGCCGATTATGGCAGCAATTGTCGCCATTTGAGATCTTCATCATTAGTTATGGGGTAAGATTATATTATACATATTTTATTTTCCAGTAAATGTGCTCTGAATTTACTTGAGTACTGTCAGTTGTGGAATTTTTTTCATGCACCCTTTCTTTCAGTGTGTAGCAGTTGATATTTCCACTGGTCCTTATTGTTTCTGTTCTTATTCAATATTGTATTAATTGTCTGACCCGCATACAAGTTGTCATAAACCATCTATCTGAATAGGTGTCCCAACTCACAATATTGCACTTTTGTTTTCAAATTTGTTTGCACAGGTTGTGTCCTACTTTAATAGGTTAACTTGCCAATTACTAGGTTTCATGGTTGTGAACTTCTGATGTCTCTATTCTTAGCTAACATACTGGAGCTTCTATGTTCACTTGGTTTACAATTTCCTATGCAGGTGTTAAACTTTATGTGGTTGAAATTCTTTCTTATATGGCGCTACTTCAGGTTTTGGTCACTGGTAATTCAACATTGAAATTCTGTATTCACTATGCTCCATTGTGCAATCTTGCATGTTTTATCTCCTCTTGAACAATCATTTATATAGATAAGTTCTGATCTCTACATCTGTTTCATGTTATTTTTGACGTTCTAACGCTCAGTGTTTCATTCCAGGTAGGAGGAGTTGAGATACCTGAAAACATGCCTAGGTGTATAAATAATTGTCACGACCTGGAGAGTTTCTGGAAAAGCTGGCATGCTTCTTTTAACAGATGGCTGGTCAGGTCTGTGTTATAGTAGGCGGTTTAAGTACTACCTCTATGAACTCTTCTGTGCCACCACACATATATGTTCTGGGACATGATTGTATTGTGTATTTGTGTCAGTTTAAGTACTTTATGAACTCTTCTGTGCTACCATACATATGTCCCGAGACATGATTGTACTGTGTTTTGCTAGCATTTTTTCACACAATATACAGTTCATTACTGTTCATAGCCTCATTGCTCTTTGATGTATGCACGAAATCTATACTATGTACGTAAAAGTTTATATAATTTGGATATATTTTTAGACCCAGTTTACATGATTATTGAACCCTGTGCATGAAACGTAGAGTTGGTCTATGTCTACCAAGGTACATTTGCAGTCAATTCATAGGAGTTGACATGGTTGTCAAGGTGTCGCCTAGGCGTCGTCCTGGTGGCCGGCGGTGGACGCCATGGACAATCGCTCAGTGCGTGATAGTTAGGCGGTGCTGGGTGACGCCCAGCTCTTTGTGGCGGCTGCCTAGGGGTGATGGGGGTCACCTTTCACGGTCACGGGGAGACCTCCTGCTGTCGGCACGGTGCCGATCTGCAGCGTCCTCCCACCGCCGGCGCCGATCTGCATCCTTCTCCCATTGCCGATCTGCAGCCTCTGCCTCCTCCTGTCGACGGCTTTCCTCTCCAGCGGTCTAGCCTGCTGTCGTTGCCGCCGATCTGCAGCCTCTGCCTCTTCCCGCCGTCGGCTTCCCTCTCTAGCGGTCCAGTTTGGGTGATCTCCTCCCTCCTTTCTTCATATTTCTCCTCTGCTTTCTTCTGTGGCCGGCTCCTCTGCTCGCGCCTAGATGTGCCGGTGGTGATAAGGGAGCTGGTGCGAAGGGAGAGCAGAGGGAGGAGAAATGGTGGCCGGTGGTGATGAGGTGGTACGCTGGCGAGCCAGCATGGCCTCGCCGACGGCGGGTGGTGGAGAGAATTTGGGGTTGGGGGAGAAGCAAATGCGGGATTGCAGGCTCGGATTTGCTGGCGGCTAGGTTAAAAGGAGTGGCAATTCTTTTGGTCTTTTTGTGATTTAGGCCCCACTCATTTTTGCTTGAGCTTCTGGTTTATTTTTCACTATTCATAATTTTCGTCTTTTATGACTTTTTGGCATTTTTGAGCTTTTTTATTGGTTCTTTTTTTCGTATTCGTTTGCATTATACGTGATGGACTAACCTGTTTTTTCTTTCCATTTTAGATTTTTTAAAAATTAATTACGCCAAATAAGTCACCGTCAGTTACAGTGCAATTTCAGCCATAAGCAACTAAATTTCAGCCCAACCGAGCGGCCTCGTAGTCCTCGGAGTTCTTGAAAATTATGAATAGACCCCCTCAATGGATTTCTTCTGATCTGGACCTCCTGAGACATGGTTATTTGGATAATTTATGCTATTATATTACATGGTTATTTAATTTTCTGTCATATAAGGTATTACTTGTCGTCTAACTACTATCGTCTAACTGTCGTCATGGCGAGCGCCTAATCAACTAGGCAACCAGGTGCCTCGGTGTCGCCGCGACTTGCTGGAGCGCTGTGACAACCTTGGGCGTTGATTAGTCCTTAGGTATAGATTTATTTGATCAACGTCTCACTTGTTGCAGGTACTTATATATTCCTCTTGGTGGCTCTCGAAGAAAGCTACTTAGCATCTGGGTGATATTCACATTTGTTGCAGTCTGGCATGATCTGGAATGGTAGCTTCTACATAACTTACAGTTAATTTCCTTAATCTGTCGACATATCATTTGTGATGACTTACATGCCATTTGATTTCCTTCTCCTAAACAGGAAACTTATTTCATGGGCATGGTTAACTTGCTTATTTTTTGTTCCTGAAATATTGGTTAAATCTTTATCCAACAATTTTCAGGTGAAGTTTCTCTCAGAACTGTGATCTGATATACTATATAGTTTGTAGGATGAAATGGCATTTTACTTGCTGCTCTTGCAGCTCATCTGCTTGCTTAAAAGTTCGTAGAAGTATAGTTTCAACATTTTGTAGTAGAGCTATTGTGAGATAGCTAAATTTACTTAAACATAGCTAGTTACTTTCTTTGTTTGGAGAAAGTTGAATCAATATGTGAATTAAGATACTAATTGAGGATCCAAACAATTCCACCACCAACATGTCATCAAGGTATGTGCAGGAATTCAAGTCTATGTAGATGCACACATGGATCTTTCGGTATTCTTGCAAGATGTTTGATGGCAATTTTACATTAAAATAGTACATTTTAAAATATATTTTTTGGCAGGCAAGAAGTGCCATTGGGATGATTGTTCACCGTGAGTTTAGTGCAATTGCTGGTGCCGTGACAATCAGTTGCCTTATGGTACGTATTATGTATTTCTGAGTGCACAGCTAAATGGATCCAGTCATTTTCTCTTTATCTTCTATTTCTAAAAGATAAAAAGAATCAAAGATATTCAACAACGAATTCCCAAGAAAAGAAACTGTGAAATTCAAGAGCAAATTCAGATGGTCTTGATTCCAGTGGTTGTGGCACAATTTCAGACATCAAGGAATTTCAGCTGTACACTAGATCAGGCTACCTTGTTACTTGCAAAAAAATGCTGCTTCTGACATGTTTCATGCATGTAGGTGGCGAACCTTGTTGGTTACGTTGTAGGACCTTCAGGGACTAAACTTCTAATCTCTCAAATGCTTCGGAAGGATGGTGAGTTGGAAGTTCACATCCATTACTTCTAATGAATTTTATTCAGTCAAATGGACATGAACTCTGTAGCTAATGCATGTTTCCATTTCACAGCCCTACCTGTCCTTGCCTTTATATTTACTTCGTTCTATGTGGGCGTTAAGGTGATCGTTTCCTAATCCATTTCTTTTAGTTGTAAAAAAATGGGTCCTTTTCCTCACAGCTGGTTAAATTTTGCAGCTTATGTTTCATATAAATGATGCTAGCAAGAATCACAGGTGATGGGCCTGAAGAACAATTATCTGGTTTTGACTGGTAACTCGCATCGCGGAGTGCAATCAAACAGCTCCTGTAAGCACTGTCAAGACGATGGGCTTCCAATTTTTTCTGGGCATTGTTTAGCACAAACGAAAAGCTCCTGTAAGCACTTTGGCAGACTAGGGCTGCTTCGAACTACGGTGTCTATTTTGCTGTTTAGAAATGATATACATACTTAAAGTGAAAAGCAGAGACAATTTCCCATAAATCAGTTCTCTTTGGCATTGTTTACATTTACCGCTATATGGCTTCGGGGCTCTTGGACGCAATGTGCAACTCAGCGTCTGGTGAGCCGCCATTTGTTTTAAATTTGTAGATTTCACTGGTGTAAAACTTCATCTTTTTAGCAAGTGATCAATTCAATTCTTTCAGGTTCAGAATTTTATGTCCTAACAGCCTAATACAAGAGAGCTTGGCCAGACTTTAGGTCGAGCTTGAACCGTGTTATGTTCAGAGCTTGAAACCAAGTTCGCAACACGAAAAAAAAACGACTTGTGGGTTTGTTTTGGAACGTACAAGTTTCCCATGAAATTTACGAGAGTTTGTTCAATTCTTGCAGAAGCGTGCGAAAATTCCCATGTTCCAAATCAAGATCAACCCGAGCCAAAATGTTCACTAATCTCTCAGAGAGAGCGAACACCAAAAAAATTATCATAATCCAAATCAAGATCAATTCTTACAGCAACCGTTCGGAACAAAAAAAAATCTCACGAATTCTTTAGCAGCCAAATCAATTCATCGTACACCCCCGTTTGCATGCCTAGAATTATTTGAATTCCTTCAATTGAATTCCAAATACAATTCCAAGTGAATTTGAATTCGATTTAAGCCAATTCAAAATCCAAATTTTCTGTTTGGATGTTATTTGCAGTTCTACAAGATTACGGAGCCCATGTGTACCTAGGTTTATGAACGTGCACAAAGTAACTCCTCTAGACGTACAAGCATCGCTGACAAATTCATTCAATTTTTGGAAAATTGAATCGTATAGATGCAAGTTAAAATTCCAAATGCCGAACTTTTAGGATGTGGGGCCTGCGTATGCGGATGGACCCATTAATGTGCATAAAGTAGCTCTTGTACACGTTGAACCATCTCTGAAAAATTCAATCAATATCACGAAAATTTTTATAGTGCGAACGTGAATTGAAAATTTAAATACCGAACTTTTACTTAAATTTGTAGAGTGAATTCTATTAAAATAACATGTGTAGATTCAAAATTGCTTCTAGCTCTATCATATCACGTGGAATTGGTTTTGAAATCATCAACTCGAAGTCTGTGTGGCAGCAAAACAACTACATGCTTATAATTGAATTTCAATCCCACGATTCCAGGCCTGGGAGAGGCGAAAGCGAAGCAAAGGACCTTCCACTGACTCGCCCGCCAATGGCGACCGCCGCCGACGATCTCGCGCTGCGGCGGCTGGACGACGCCACCCGCGACGCCCCGCGCCTGCAGCTCGATACCCTCCGCGCCATCCTCGCCGAGAACGCCGGCGCCGCCTACCTCCGCCGCTACATCCCCAAAAAAGCGGCCGAGAGCTCTGGAGATCGCCGTGGTGAGCCTCGGTGCCTTCGACAGACTCGCCGAGGCCGCGATGCGCAGCGGCGCTCCGGCGAACCAATACAAGCCTCCCAAGAACGTCAGGCACCGCAACCTGGTTGATGTGCTGGAATCGTCTGTTGTGTGCAGCAGCATCCAGCACTGAAGAAGCTCGTCATCAGTCCTTGCAAAGATTCAGACAGTGGTAACAAGAGGCGTCAGCCGCCTCTTTTTTTTTTTTTTTTGGTAAAATTAATGGTGGTGTCCGGACAAAACATGCCAAAAATCCAATTGTTAAGGTCCTCACGTGAGGCCTTTCTTATCCACCGTTGATCTAATATAAGATCCATCGAATCAATAACAAATAGGGAGCGGCCTCACCTGAGATCCCCCAAAGAAAAGCGCTTCGACAAAACATGAGTGTTTTTTCTGTTTTGAAGTACTCAAATTTACAGCATTTGATCCAAATCCAATAAATCCCATTATCCCCTCAACCATATATAACTCGCTCTCTCACCCTAGCTCTCAAAAACCTACTCACCCAACCCACCACCACCACCGTACTCACCACCTAGTCACCTACCCCACCGCCGCCGCCACCGTACTCACCACTTTGGGTTTCTTGAGGGTAAACATGCAAAGAAAGGTGAACATGGAGTAGAGAAGGATGAGACAAACTCAACACGGCACTGTCGTAGACTCACCAGCCGGTAAGGAATTAGAGAGAGCTCACGGTCGGACTTAGAGAAGATGAAATCATTCCTTTCTGAAGGCGCTAGTGTTGTGTGAGCTTGGGGGGAAGTCTGAGCGAGCGCGAGGCTTTTGACGCATAGTGTCGGGCTTAAATAAGGGCAAGGAGGGAAAGAGGGCTCAGGTCCATGAATGACTTCGGATTTCAAGTGAGAGAGAGCGTGAGAGGACGAGAGCGAGGGTAGTTGGCAACAGGACAAGGGGCGGGCACACATGGCCCGAGGATAAGAGGTCTTCAATGCTTGCTTGCACATAAACACATGCGAAGAGATAAGCTTAGGTGCGCGCACGAGGAAAGAGAGGAGGATGATAAATAGTAGCTAGCTGACAGGTAGGACCTTCGAGTCCAGTTGTTAGTGACACACGAGAGTGAGAGCGGTGAGCTAGGCTAACAAGTGCAGAGTAAGCCACGGCATGTGGGCCATGTGGGGGGAAAGGAAATGGTGAGAGGGCTGAGCCGACAAATTTAAGTCACCCAGAAAAGGGAAGGAGGGAAAAAAGGATTTAAACTTAATTTCGGATTTCAATTTGAGTTTAAATACTTTGAGGAATTTGCACACAAATTTTTTAAAAAAGTTTCTTCAGCATCCAATTCACTTTTAGAAAATTTGCTTTCACATTTTTGTGCCAAGAGATTTATTTTAAAAATCTTAAACTCCATCTAGGCTTTATAGTTTTTTTAAAAAAATACATCAAAAATTTTAAAATTCATGAAAATCCATGCATAAAATTGTGTTATTACACATAGCCACCACCAACACCAATACCTGCACCACCATTAGAGATACTACCAATTCTACACATCCAACACCAACTACCACGAAAGCAAACACCACACCTCCTGCTGCACTATCACCACCAAGCACACTAACAGTCTTCATTGTCTCCAAAACCATCAAAACAATTGTCTAACCAGCCTTTTCCCCTTGACCAGTCTTCTCCTATTTCAGAGCTTCTACTTACCCTGAACCTTCATCATCTGCATCATAGCTTCCTCCATAACCTCTGCGATGATCACCAAAGCCACACAATAGCAACTCTCCAATCTAGATGCAAAACTTCTTCTCCTTTCACCAACAAAGCATCAGGATGCTACATACAACATCTGGGTTTTGAATATTGAAAAGTGCTCCCCAAATGGTCTCTTGCTAATGCTTGCTTATAGATGTAAATAGTTCCATACTTGAAACTCAATTAACTTACAGATTACAACTTCAGGTAGTGTACACAGTTCTCCTAGCGCTCCAACTCGGACAGTAGTCTGAAACTGAAATATATATCCAACAATGAGCTACTTGACCCTTCTTTTGGAGCCATCAGCTTGGAGAAGACATTGATTAACAGCATCAGTCAGGTCAGTAACAGTCCCTCATCAGTGCCCCAAAGTTTTCCGGTTTCCACTATACTCCTACCCATCCGAATCAGTGTATAGTTCTTGAACTAAGAAGAAACATGAAAACAAGCAGCCTAACGCAAGTACTTCAAATACAGTTCTACAGTCTTTCAGAATGTAAACGCCCTGACAAATAATACAAGTCTGTCCAGAACGACATGTTTGAATGTGTAATAATGTACTGCTTATAACAAATAACTCGTGCTGATGCCACGGCATGTAAAGGCTTGCTGGTGCGCTGCAGAGATCTACCAGTGGCCGCTCCAACCATCAACAGTTGCAGGTAGTTTGTTTGCTGCATATGGCTTTGGTGGCCCAGCTTGGCTCGCATCGATCCTTTCAGCATCACCTGTTTCACTCTTGCAGGTCTGGTTTCTTCTGGGGTATGAACTCCCGGAAGAAACACTGTTTGGAGCAATTGCTGGGTTTCTAGCAACCCTCCGCTGTTCATATTGCTCAGCAGCAGATGTTGAACAGGTACCGTAACGCAGCACTGAACAACCTGATTTACCAGGCCTGGCCACAGCACCTGTCAGATGAAGTGATGTGTAAAGTTAGTTTTGAGTTACCAGTTACGACAGACAGAGTTGTGGATATAGCATTGCTTGTGGATTTAAGTTAGTTTTGGAAGATGCAGGTGCTTACCTGGAGGAACTCTATTTGCACCAACTGAAGAAAAATCTTTCTGTGCTTTTTGTGCATTATCTCTGATTAAACACCTGGAAAGATCCTCAGTAATGTTGGCTGTGCTTTGTGGTCGGTTATCCGAATAGATAACACAAGGCCTGTCAATTAGATAGTCAAGAACCACATGTTCAATTGAGGCTAAAAGTGCAAGCAGTTAATCCATGCCATACTAAAACGTAAGGACAATATCTTACCTTGGCAATGAGTTGTGTTGCCTCTCAGGCGGAGTTGCTGTTGATCCCTTGGCATAATGTTCTTCAAGGTATGCGAATTGCTTTTTGAAATGGTCTACTGCACTGTAAGCACAGTAGAGCTACTGATTTTAGTTCCAAGAATTAGTCTTAAGTTTATGTAGTGCCTGACCGTCCATGCAGCAAATTAGAACAAATAAAATAAGCAATCACTACTTAATACACATCAAACAAAAACAACTATTGCACGCTTTATTTGTCAGTCAACAAAACAGTGAAAACAAGTCAGAATAATGTGTATAAATGATAAAGATGCAAGCATATAGCACGTTCGACATAGAACTAGCCTGGCTGCTGAGAACAAAGTCACTAAAATTGTTTCAGGAATTATATTAGGCACTCCACTTTGGTTAAATACGTTAAAGTAATGAAAGTCGACTTGGCATAAATACACACCTTGGGTACATGAAACCAGTTGATTCAGTCCCCTCAAGGAATTCCCTCAGTATATTTGGATGATACTCCAGAATTTCTCTATAGATGAGTTCCCTTATGTCTTCCTTTGTGATTCTCCGCCTCTCAAACTCAAATTCCAGCTTTGTGATGGGCTGTGCAGAAGGTTCTCTATCCACATTGGCTATGTTCTTGAAATAAGGATCACCAAGGGCCTAACAATGTTACAATACATTAACTGCCAGTATTTGAGGTTAGAACTTAGAAGAACGAAAAGTTGAAAACAGTCCATAAGAATGAGTGCTGCTAGTACTGACACTCGTGTTACTAAAACTACCTCCTCAGCACTTGGCCGATCTTTTGGATCAAAAGCTAGCATTCTCTCTAACAAATGTAGTGCAAGTGGATCTGCATTTGGGAACTTCTGTGTAAATGGTATAGGCTTTTTCCGCCTCATACTGCTCAAGTAGCGCCTGGCCTTCTCATTTCGAATCTGTAGCATAAGTACATGTAGCTACAAGCATTAGAGGATTTTATTGGAGATTACACACTTTTTAAAGTCAAATCATACTGACCCTAGATATTGTTTCTGGAGAAGGTGTTCCCAGGAGATCTGTAATTATATCAAGTTGATGCACCACATTTTTCCCAGGGAAAAGAGGTTTTCCAGTTAAAAGTTCTGCAAATATACAGCCAATACTCCATATATCTATTGCTGGTGTATACTGCAAGATATTGAAACATGTAATGTTCAACGGCGCTCCAGATATTGCACAATTTATAAGACCACGCAACAAGCTTAAAAAGGAAATATGCAGCATTCCTTTTATGAACAACAATCATGTTATCATAACAAAGCCACAAACAGATGATGTTAAATCAGATAAAAGAGTAGGCATGCCCCCAAAACACACACACACACACCAAAATCCTAACATCTTGTGCGAAGTAGATGAAACTCAACTTAATAGATGGTCAGTGTTGTTATCAGTCAGACTAGACCGATCAAGAAGATCCTGGACATACTTCTGCTGAGAGAGGAAGTAGCCCTCAGGCGTGGAAGAAACCTTAATCCCAAGGAAGTACGTAAGCAAACCAAGATCAGACATAAGAAACTGCTTACTGAGATGCTTCTTCACATATGTGATGAAGGAGGAATCGTCACCAGTAATGAGCATATCATCCACATAAAGAAGAAGCAGTGTCCAACCTCGAGGTGAGGTGTGGACAAAAAGGGCAAGATCATGAACACTGACAGTGAAACCGGCAGCGGTGATCACCGAGGTAAAGCGAGCAAACCAAGCACGGGGACCTGTTTTAGGCTACAGAGAGCACGACGAAGACAAACATGGCCATCGGGAATAGAATACCCAGGGGTGGCTGCATATAAACCTCCTCATGCAAGACACCATTAAGGAAGGCATTCTTAACATCGAACTGAGAGATAGACCACCGACGAACAGAGGCAACCACACTAAGGGTGCGAATAGTGGTCATATGGGCAACGGGGGCAAACGTCTCATCGTAATTGCAGTCATACTCCTGCTAAAAACCGCGCACCACAAGACGAGCTTTGTAGCGCTCAATGGTATCATCAGACCTAGTCTTAATCTTGTACACCCATTTGCATGTGATAAGACGAGCATGCACAGGTGCTGGTATGATGTCCCAAGTCTCCGTACGTCGAAGAGCATCAACCTCTTCGGCCATAGCGAGCTACCACTCAGCATGGGAAGCAGCTTCACAATAGGAAGTGGGCTCATGAACAGAGAGGACATGAGCTGTCGAAGTAAGGCCAAAATGAGCAGGAGGGCGAAGAGATGTCCGGTCACGAAGAGCATAACGGGGAGCATCATCAGATGAATCAGAGGTCGGTGTCGGCAAGATACCAGGAGATGAGTCTGGGGAAGGCCGAGGATGTCTGGAGTAGTGAATCCCCGAGAAACGACATGACGGTGCTGTAGGAACAGGAGGTGGTGCTGCAGCTGCAGAAGGTAACACAAGAGGTGTAGGTGCAGTTGGAACCACAGGAGGCAAAACAGATGGTGGCGGTGAAGAAGAGGAAATGGGTGACGAATCAGAGAGAGATAACCAAGAAATCGTCTCAACAGGGGTGACAGGACGAGGAGCTGAATTTTTATGGACGAAAGGTCGAGATTCGTCAAAAACATCTCGTGAGATCCTGATCCGACGAGCAGAAGGATCGTAGCAGCGATATCCTTTATGTTCAGAACTGTACCCAAGGAAGACGCATTCAACGGGCTGGGCGGATAGTTTGGTGCGCTCATGGTGCTGCAGAAGAACAAAACAGGTGCAACCAAAAACGCGAAGATGACTGTAGTGGGGAGCTCGAGAGTAGAGACGCTCTATAGGAGTCGCACCCTTAAGAGTAGTGGAGGACTGCATATTGATAAGATATGCAGCTGTAGAAACAGCTTCAGCCCAGAATTGTGGTGGAACATGGGAGGCAAGAAGAAGAGTACAAGCAGTCTCAAGAAGATGACGATGCTTGCGTTCAACGACCCCATTTTGGGCATGGGCACCAAGACAAGAAGATTGGTAAAGAGTGTCCTACTCAGAAAGAAATTGTCGGAAGGCACCAGAACAATATTCACTAGCAGAGTCACATCGAAAGGTGCGAATGAAGCTCTCGAACTGAGTACGAACCATCGTGGCAAAGTTACGGTAGATCGCAAGAAACTGGCCACGAGTAGACATAGGGAAAAGCCAAGTAAAATGGGAATAATCATCAATAAAAAGAACATAGAATTTATGCCCGCCTTTTGAGATAATAGGCGCAGGTCCCCATACATCAGAATGAACCAAATCAAAAGGTCGAGCTGACACAGACTCACTAAAATGATAAGGAAGTTGTAGCTGCTTGCCCAACTTACACCTCGACAAGACAGACATGTCTACAGTAACACGTCCAAGAACTCCCTGACGAACTAATGAAGAAAGATGGGACCCACATAGGTGACCTAAATAGTGATGCCATTGCGCAAAGGCTCCAGAGGTAGTGGCAGCAGTGGCGGTGGAAGTAGACGCGGTAAGAACATCTTGAGAGGATGTAAGGTGAAGACGATCAAGGATGTAGAGGCCCTGACGATCCTTACGGCGGCGGCCAGTACCAAGAATTATCCCTGTCTGTCGATCCTAAACAAAACAGGTGTGAGTCAAAACCAACCCTACAACCAAGATCAGTGAGCTGTCCTACCGATATGAGCTGCATGGTAAGTTGAGGAACATAGGAAACGGCTGGAACAGAGAAATCAATAGACAAAAATGTGCCCTGACAGCTGACCGGTAAGGAAGTGCCGTCAACTGTCTGAACATTGATAGGAAAAGGAGATCCTACCGAAGTGAGAGATATGAAGTCCGGTGTCATGTGAAAAGAGGCACCAGAATCCAGAATCCAAGAGGTACCTGGAGATGTCTGAGCTAGACTGGCAGAACCCGTAGAGTTGTGAGAGAGTTCTTTGAAGTAGAGCTGCGCGAGAGGCTGGACGAGTGACTTGGCCGAGCGTAACTCGATGAGTGGTGCGTCCTCCTGTGAAGGAAGGGCCTCCCTGCCCCCCTTGTGTCGTCCATTCATGCGCTCCTTGTTCCGCTTTCTTCGCACCGCACAACTCTAATAGTCATGTCCGAAGTTCTTGCGGTAGTTGCACTGAACTCCAGTCGGTGCAAAGGTAGGAGCAGCAGCTAGCGCCGGAGAAGGAACCGTTGTCGAAGGCGTCGGCGTAGTCGAAGGAGCTGCAAGCACAGTCAGAATGGATTGTGCTGCTAATCCGAGGCGAATCTCCTCAGCCCGAAGCGTCGAAAGGGCTCCTGTGATGGTCGGTCGTGGCGAGCGGCTCAACAGTTCGTCTATCGAGCGTGATCTCCATGAGAGGACCATATCCTGTAGTTCGTTCCATGGAGCTTTGTTCCCGAGAAGGGGATCGCAGCTGGTGGAACCGAAGCCATCGATAGGCGGCGCTGGACGGCGCAGCGACCAATGGAAATGGCGTCTAATAGGCGGCGTTGGACAGCGCGGCGATTAGATCGACGTTTTTTTTCTCCTTCTCTCTTTTTTTTAACTACTTAGCTTCCAAGTAAAGCTACCTCCTTATTCTTAAGAAGGTAAACATACCAGACCAGAGAGGAGGCCTTACGGGGGAGCCAGACGGGACTGGCGAAGCTCCCGGCAGCACCGGTGGCGAGTAGGTGCCCGGCGGCGGTCTGCGGCACCGGCGGCGACCTGCGGCACCGGCGGCAAGTGGGTGCCGGCCGACCGTCGGGCCCTGGCCGGAGGAATCGAAGGCAAGCGGCACGAGAGGCTCTCCTGAAGGTGGTAGCGCCGGAGAGGGGCGGCGTGGCCGGTGGCCCCTGGTGGGCGCGGAGGCTCTCCCGAAGGCGGCAGCACCGGAGAGGGGCGGCATGGCCGACGGCACCTGGCGGGCGCGGCGACTTCTACGGCAGGCTTGGGCGGTCCACAGGGCGCAGGCGGCCAGCGGACTCGGCCGAAACGGGGTGTAGGGGGCCGGCGAAGCGGTTGATCGAAGACGTCGGGTGCGGCAGATCGGAGACGGCGCGCGGGCTCCGGCTGCGGAACGGCGACTACGGCCCCCAGATCGGAAGATGCACACAGAGGGCTGCACACGAAGCGGGCGGCGGCGGCGTGAGTGAGGCGGCAGCATCAGCGTCAGCAATGGAAGAGATCAGAGTCTATGCTCTGATACCATGTTATGAATATTATATGTATTGATATAAGGCCCAAAGAGCCATATATATAGAAGAGTACAAGGGATATACCATATACAGATAAGAAAACAGAAACCTACTAGGAATCAAATAACAGTCCTATTCTATCTCCTATTCTATCTCTAACAGTTATGAATATTATGTGTATTGATATGAGGTCCAAGGGGCCATATATATAGGGTTGTACAGGAGGGTATATACCATATAGAAATAAAGCATGTATGGAATAGAATACAAACTCTATATCCTAATACAACTCTATCTCCTTAACAACCCCCCATGCAAGGCGTATGCAATAGCATTGCATTTGAAAAGAGTTGTTACTAAAATAGTAAACAAAATCCGAAGTCCGAGTCTTGATGATGTCGTAGCGTGCAACTTTTAAAAAATACTATTGAATCAAGCCGAAGAGGAATAGATATAAGCATGACGGCGCAGATTGAAACCAAAGATGGCGGCAGCCTTAAAAGCTCGGGGCGGCGGCTAACGAAGCGGCGGCGTCATAATGACTTCTACGATCTGCACACGGCTCAGAAAGAAAAGCGACGGCTGCTGTCATGCAAAATAAAATTTTAGACTTCTATGACTGACAATAAATTTATAGACTCGCACAGCTTTGACGAATTGAAGGATAGAAGCTACGGACTTGGGATGGACGTAACGGAAGACTCAAAACGAAAACAGCCTGGCACACAGACTTTTTTTTCGATGCCAGCCTAAACGGTTGTGCGCGTGCATATCTAACCGGTTGTGCGCGTCTCGACACCGCCGAGCCCGTCTGCAGGAAATCGATGGACGACATCTGTGAGTTCTCCCCCAGCAGCTCTTGCTCCTCTACGCCTCCCCCTAGCCCATTGCGCCCACCACCGTGGGTCGCAGGTTGGTGCGGGAAGGCGGCGGCGGGTTGAAGAAGCGCGAAGCGCCGGATCCGCCATCGACCGCAGATCGCGGCGCGTTCTGAAGAGACACCGATAAGAAACCGGCGTAGGAGCGATAAGTCGGCCGCCATGAACCCAGGAAGTCGCTGAGCACGTCAAGGACGAGGCGGGACGGGTCGACCGAAGTGGCGACGGCGGGGACAACCTCCTTCCGCACGGCGGCGAGCTCCCGGCGGTGCGCAGCCATGAAGAGCCGACGCGGCAGACTCAGCCTTGACGACGGGGTGGAGAGCGCGACGGCGGCCTCAACGAGGCGCGCAGGGACGACGGCCTCGCGGGCGTTGAGTGCAGCGAGGGATTCGGAGGTCGAGGCGTTGGTGGCAACCAGGGCCTCGTCCACGTCTTAGGCCTGAGAGAGAAGGGCAAGGACAACGGGGTTGGCGCCGCCGTGGGAGCCATCGATCGAATTGGTCGGGATCGATTAGTGGCTGCAGAGCGGGTGAGGGTGGGCGCCTCCTTCACCACTGGAGGAACTCGGCGGTCAAGCTCCTGGACAGATTCGCCGACCTTGCGGTTGAGGAACTTGAGGAGGTCGAGGGGCACAGCATGGAAGCGGTCGTAGACAGGGCCGACGACGGCCTTGATAGTGCCCTCGACATGGTCGACGTCGGGGCGAAGCGGCCCTGCGCCCCGCTTGGCGTAAGCGTTGGCGCCGCCTCGGCTGGTGTGGGGCAAGGTGACCCGTGACGAGGACGGAGAGGCCGCGCCCGTTGGCCCTCCTGACGTGCAGATACCTTCCTTAGGACGGACCGAAAGAGGTGCGAGCAGAGATCGATCCCTTCTTCATATGAGGTGGCCGCCCTCGGGAGTAGAGATCGATTCTCCCGGGGGCAGCAATAGCGGAAGACGTACGGAGGCTAGGGTTTGAGAGGTATGAACCTTAGCTCTAATACCATGTTATGAATATTATGTGTATTAATATGAAGCCCAAGGGGCCATACATATAGAGGAGTACAGGAGGGTATATACCATATAGAGATAAGATATATATGGAATAGAATACAAACTCTATATCCTAATACAACTCTATCTCCTTAACAAGTGTATCAGAGCCTGAATGTTTTGGTTTAAGACATGGTCATTCGCGAAAGAAAAGGTATTTAAAATAGTTGGATGGAGGTCTATGTGTAGCTCAGGTTCCAAATTATGTTGAATTAATATTGGGCTCATCAATCTTAGACATGAGGGGTTTGAATTACAAGTAGAAATGCCCTTCTTTCTGTGCCTGCTTATAAACATTTGGTTCATGAAAAGAAATCGGCAGAACAAGGTAGTCCATGACCATGAAGACAGAATGGCATTGATGAACATAAAAATATATAAGTCACACAAGAAAAAAATATTTACTTTGGTCAGTTAATGGTCCTAAGTAGAATGCAGCGAGAGATAAGAATGAACTGTATTGGAAGTTGGAACTTGTCCTTGCCATCTAATTGGTATTGGTTGCCCATAATCTATGAGGAAAACACAACTAAGCAAGTGTTGTGCATGGTTGCTTTGCTTTCCCAGAGTTGCAGCATGCTTACACAGTAACCGCACTAAATCAGATTACTGGAAGAGTAAGAGGGAAAA
The DNA here is from genome assembly GCA_036346265.1 of Melocanna baccifera. Taxonomy (NCBI): domain Eukaryota; kingdom Viridiplantae; phylum Streptophyta; class Magnoliopsida; order Poales; family Poaceae; genus Melocanna; species Melocanna baccifera. The sequence goes on from CM070689.1 coordinate 25,988,001, forward strand.
ATAATGAAAGTTCTAGCAGATATTATGACCCATATAAAATCAAACATGTGTTCAGAACCTTGGAGAAAAAAGATCCACATAGTTCAGGTGCTCGATACCACCTTGTTGCAATATAATCCTAAAAACAGAATAAGCAATTAGCTGATGTTATAGATCTTGACTAGCTAAAAGAAATCATAGTGGGGGCAAATGATATACCGTCCAAAAGATGGCAGTTGGAGTATCGCTGATAGCTACCCTTGCAAGGCCAAAATCACATATTTTGAGCTTACAATCAGCATTTGCCAAGATATTTTTTGGTTTGAGATCTCGATGAAATACAGTTGCTGCAAGAAGCTATTGGAAGATGCATCAGTCATATCAGGGATGGTAATGTCACAAATAGGATTGACTGATGATAATCACACAAATGGAGAGCATTTAGTGAAAGTCTTTGTCTTGTTGTTCCTCAACCCTTAATGCCACATCTGTAATTTCAACATTTCATACAACAGAAATACTTATATTTGGTTGTATGAATCAACTTGTTTGAATAATTTGGAACAACAAAATTTCTACTATATTGTACACAGGGACAGATGACCACATGAATTATTATTATTGCAACAAAAAAACTATTTCCTAGAATGCCCAAAACAATTGGAAAACAAACAACTTAATCGGTTATAACAAACAGATTGTTTATAAAATATATTTAAAAAACGCCAAACTACCCTGACCACAAAAAGGCGCTTCACAGGAATAGTATGCTTATTGTTAGACCATGTGGCCAGGTCTATTTTTGGTGATGAATAATTGACAACGTTGGTTATAATTTTACTTATGATGTGTTGCGTGTGCGGATTGACGTTCGCGTGTTCGGATTGTGGTATGTTGCATGATACGCTCATGTGAGGTATTGTGCGGATTGACTTGAGTCAAGTCGTGGACTTGTGCTCGTACGTGGTTGGTTGTTTATTCATGTGCAGGTGTTGCATGAGGCGGAACGTCGTCGATGACGGGACTGAAACTAGGTTCGGGTGGAACTGAGATTTCGGGACTAAGTTCAGGGAGGAACTGAGGTCCTATCGGTCAAGGATGTTATGCGGGACGTTCAGGCTAAAGAACAATGCGCATGGAGATGGCGCGGCGTTAGAGGCGCGGAGATGCGTCATGGCAGAGGCATGCGGCAAACCTGCATGTGCTCGGACGGGGCGTATACGAGTTGTATACGGATTAGTGCTGTGTTCGTAGGTGGTAAGAGTTGAGTTCGTATTTGAGTATGAGTTCGTATTCGAGTATGTGTTAGGAGTGAGTCCGAATCTGTTAATTAAATTCGGATGGATGGGCTATAAAAAGGGGAGTCCGGCCAATGTAAAGGCACGGCTTTTGAATAGAAAAAGTGCTGACGGCGGCTTTGGTTTCCGGCCGTAGCTTTGGAGAAATAAAGAAGAGGCAGCGTTGTGCGTTTCTCGAGTTCTTGCGTCTTCGCCGTGTTGTTCTTCTCGAAGAAACGAAGAAAGCGCGCGCGTGACCGATCCGACAAACGAGGCGAGCGCTGAATCGAAGAAAACGAAGCATCATTGCCGCCGCTCGTTTTGGACGAAGAAAAGAAGAAGTGTCGTCGCTACCTCGCTAGAGCTTTCTCTGTCGCACATCAATCTTGGCCGCGCGAGCGTTGAAGAATCGATCTTGGCGCGCTGTTTGTTCTCGACGGAAAACAATAAGAGATCGGTGCGTGACTTCTAAGAAAAGAAAACCGCCGTGACGTGCGTTGTGCTTTTATTGACTTCGATGCGGTGTGCCGTGGAAAGCGTGGCGCGCAACGCACGCCGACGTAAAAGCGCCGGCTTCTCGCGCGACGGAAAGTCTTCGAGCCGTGGTTGTCCTCGTTTCATGCACGCACCGTGAAACACACCAAAAGTAAGCACACATCAAAAGCTATCTCTTAGCTTAATTCACGTAAGCTTCTAGTCATACTCAACATGCATGGATGACGTTAGGTGTAGTTGTTTTTCTTTATACACTACTACTTTTTGATACATGCATTAAGTGCTATGTGCATGGACGATCATTTGTTTTAGTGTCTGCAGCAAACATATTTCTAAACCTTCTATATCAAGCATTATCCTTGAGCAATGATTGTCTATGTGACTTGTGATCTAGAAAGTTTGTTTGATTAATGTCTTATGATTTTTGCTTAATCACATAATTAGGGTTTAATCTTTTTCGTCATTATCAGTATCAGTGAGTTTGTTTATTTTATATCTCGAGTTCTAGACCTCCGATTGACATACTTCCAATTGGGTTAGTTCAATAACTTTCTCTAGTTTATTCTGACAAAGTTTAAGGTAAATCGGAGTTACGGATTTTTATTGAGATCAGTTTTAATAAGGATACAGTGTTCTGTCCAAAAAGTTAAAAGTTGCTTAAATAGGTTTTGTGTTTTAGGGGGAAGTCTTAAAATTTATTTTTAGCTTCCGCAATCATTCACCCCCCTCTGATTGCCTATCCTAGTGTGTATCGATCCTACACTTATCAGGAACAATGGATGGCGTCCAACATAACTAGGCACTGTACCTCTTTTTTCAGATCTTAAAACAAAAAAAGGTCTGCAACTGACCAAACAACCAAGCTGAGATGATGAAGTGACTAGATAACATGAAATTCCTTGTTTCCTACAGCCCAAAGGGAAGCTCGATTTGCACCACAGCATATATATTAGATACAAAATCCCATTCCACTTGAGGATAGCAGATAGTGATGGGATTGCAGTTACATATATGAATAACATTAATTTCTATGAATCAGTTTACTAGGTGAGTAAATTAAAACACAACCCTAGCACGAATTCAACATATCCACAACTAGGGAAACAAAGGAAGACAAATATATAAGCTACCTAACACTTCAGATTTCAGAAACTATACAGCAAAGGACAATGCATGGGGAATTTGATTATCCTACAAGAAATATATGCATTTCCAGAGAGTTTTATGAGTACTACACCGAACAGTTTTGCCTGTATTAGAGTAATCCACAGCTCCATATATTTCTTTTTGATTATATAGCTTGTGAAGAGATATGATATGATTAGGTTTTAAATCTTTTTTCACAAGTGCCGACACAAACATTACAGCACAATCAGCTACTAGAATAATAACTTAGATTGTTGTCTAATGACATCTGTATCACTCCCATGGTTATGACACAGTGAACACAGTTAATGGAGTATTTCTCACAGCAAGCTGTTGGAATATGCAAAAGAACCATCTTGCATGTGAAAGTAAATCAATTACCTGTATGTATGTATTTCAATCCTCGAAGCAACTGGTACAAGAAAAACTGGTAATGTTCTGGAGTCAAGTCATCATTAGCCTTTATAACTTGGTGCAAATCAGACTCCATGAGTTCAAAAACAACATATATATCCTTGAACTCTCTCCTTGATGGAGGAAGTAAAATATGTTTTATTTCCACAATATCTGGATGCCGTAAGAGTCTAAGCAACTTGATCTCACGAAGTATCCGTGTTGCATCAGACACATGTTCAAAGATATCATTGATCTTCTTGATAGCAACTTTGTCACCAGTGTGAGTATCCAGAGCGGAGCAAACCACACCATAACTCCCTTTTCCTATGACCTCTTCTATCTTATACCTGCTTCCCTCACCATACTCGGTAAAAAAATCAATTTCAGAAGATGTCTGCATCACAAAAGACAGAAGATTAATCAGCTTGGACGATGCTAATTAGGTTTTTAGTATTACACGATGACACTTGAAGAAAAAATAGCTAAATCATAAACGAAAATGACTACATCAGAAACTAAGGATAATGGGCATTTCTATATTCAAAACTATCATCGGGTAAATAAAATCTGGTAATAATTGTTATTTGATAAATTGCTTGGACGCGAAGGGGCAGCACCAGAACCACATGATTCAAAGGGGCACATGTTTACAACTCATAAAAAAATCAAAGAGCAAACTTTCACTCTCCACAACAAGAACGACCCAATTGATGGAATCAGAATGACATGAATCATACATATTACTGCATAGATTTAGATAAAAATATTAACACAACAGGATAAGGAGTCAGAACCTCAATTGGCAGGGGGCAGGGGCAAAGATAAGTTCATACATCATACTGAGAACTCTTAAGGTAACTTTCTAGCAGGGCAATAGTCAATGAACAGTACAGGATTACTATCAAATATCAGTTCTTCAAAAATCAAAACCAATAGAAGATGCCATTTTTCACTCTCTTTTTTAGAGGAATGCCATTTTTCACTAAAAAAAGTGTCTTACATTTACAAATTTGTAACACAACATTAGCCCATTCTGTCGTCCTACTTTAAAAATGAAAATATAGCCCATCAACTGCAAATTCAGCGGATCCAACTAACACTAAAACTCACAAGAACAAACCTACCAGCAATCACATAACACGGTAACAGTTCAATAAATGGAACCTCCAAGTTACCAAGATCTCGAACCAAGAATATTAGCTCCCAGCACAACACTAGAACAAATAAAAGAAAGAAGGGAGGAAGGATCAACAAAATAGACAGAGAACCACTACCTTCTTCCTCTGCTCCTGCTGCATCCTCCCAGCAGATCTCAGGAATCATCCAAGAGAAGAGAGGATCTTTGGGGGCAAGGGAGAAAGAAAGGCAGGATCTTTAAGGCTGATCCAGCAAGAAAGGGGGGCAAGAAAGCAGCTCACCGCTCCCAAGCACAAGAAGGAAAGCTGGAAGAGGCCTGAAAGGATGGATTGGCCAAGGAATCCAGCTGTTCTAGGCAAAGCTCAAGGCCACAAAGTGAGAGAGAGAGAGAGAGAGAGAGAGAGAGAGAGAGAGAGAGAGATGGTGGTAGCTGAGGAGTCGAGACTCTGGAGACACTCGACCACCCACTGGCCTCTACTTTTCCAATTTATATTGAGATTTCTTTAATTTGCTGGATTATTTATTTTTCTTTTACATTTTCTGTTGGCTTTTTTTTGTTGGATTTATTCATCATATACCCTTATCTTAGATTGAAATTCAGGATTTACCATCCGATCCACGTGTCAGTGACTCATCCTGACCTCACATGTCATTGAGTGGAGAGGGTAAATCCTGAAACTATCAAATATGAGAAAGGTATATGATGAAGTTCCCCTTTTTTGTTTGATCTGAGGGCGCCAAGACGCTAGAAGGCTTTCTTTTTAACCTCTGAAAGTAGCTTTTTAGCTTTTAGTAATTAATTTTTTAAATAAAATATCTTTTAAAAATAAAATCTACAAATTAATTGTAGTACACACTATAGCGACTTTATTTATATTAGCTAAAACTATATGCGAGTTATTTGTGTCTCCATATTAGCTAAAATTACATGCGAGTTATTTTGTGTCTCCATACTCTCTCACACGAATAACTATAAGCCAAAACCAAAAAGAATAAGCCAAAAAGTCGAAATGAGTGTGTTGCTTTTTTAATTTTTTTGGCTTTTATTTTTTATTTGTATTGTCCGTGAAGATATAATAGTGTTTTTTCTTTATTTATCTTTAATTGAATGACTCAGCAAAAAGTTAACAACTGCTATAATACAATTTCAACCAAAAGACAATAGCTGAAAGCTAGAAACCGCTAAAAAGCCATATTGAACCCCACCTAAGGGTTGGGGCACGTGCAGCCACCTAGTACTATCTATCTTGTGTTTGTTTTGAAATTAATTGCTCTAATTTGGCATGTTTCTTCTATGATAGCAAATAAATTTTGGACGGCACTCTAAAGACAGCAAATTTTTTTTGAATGGTGAGTCGGTCGATTGGCTCTTTTTCTCCTCTAGATATTGGGATTTGCTAGCGCCCAGATGTCCGATTTGAGCGCTAGCACCGTACACCCGGTCACAATACTTCTCACCTATGTATACAATATTTCTTGGCTATGTATGGAACAAAATATTTTAACAAAAATCTTGATATTGCATCGGTTATTGCTGATTGTTGCATACAAGAAATCAGAATATTGCAGCAAAAAATACAACACCGAGAAACAGATTATGCAACAAAATGCATGTAATCGATTCTCTTCAGACCAAAGCAAGAGGGCCAAGCAGCAAGGATGGTGAACCTAGTTAAGGATGAAGCTTTTTCCCTGATGCGCGCGGCTGCAAACGGAGACGACCCCGATGGGGCCTTTGATGAGCTGCATCGCCGCCAATGCCTCGGGTCCATCCAGCGCGGATTTGGTGTGGCGAGGAGCTAAGCTTGGGGGAGGAGGACACGGACGGTCTGCGAAGCTCGAAAAGCTTTTGTGGGGGCTATTTTTAATGGAAGAGCTCATGATACGACCAAAATAGAGGAGAGATTTTGGGGTAAAGAATAAGGAGATGAGGTGGGTAGAAGGATGGGATAAAGAAGTAACACGACAAAGTGTGCAATGCGGCGAAGCTCAAGCAAATTGGCTGTGATGGTGTGCCTCATGCAAGTAGTGGGTTCACGAAAACAAATAGTCCGTTTGAGTGAACGGTTGACATCGTACACCCAGCCCATAGTAATATCCCTAAATATTATTTGTACAAATAGGGTTTTATGGAGTATTTACACACTTTTGTTGTTGGCTATTGAGATGGCAACCCCTAAGTAATTCTATACAGTAATTATGTATCCAAATATGTGTGTCAGAATACTTCTTTGTATTTTGTAAATGGTTTTTGTGTGTCAAGCGATGTTTTCGAAGGATCTAGACTTTCTATTATGTGTTAATGGTGACTTTGGTGATTAGTAACAAACGAATTTTTATGTTGCTATCAATTACCAAAAAAGGGAGGTTGAAGAATCTAGCCCCATCATTATGCATTAATGGTGAATTTTGGCAACCGATGATAACCGTTTGTAGCACTAATATTTTTCATCACTTAGTAAAATAGGTTAGGTCTCATGATGAGAAGGACTTAGGAAGGCGTCATGAGTCGATCGTCATCAAGTTGAGGTTCGAAAAGAAGAGATCATCATCATAAGTTGATGGATATAAAGTCAAGACCCCGAAAAGCAAACGATTATGAGTTAATTATCAAGTCAAGTGAATGCCATCATATGTTGATAAAGGGCAAGTGGTGGTTTGCATCATATATTAATGCACATCAAGACAAGGATTCAGACTTGAAGTGAAGATGTTCATTATCAAGCTTCGAGAGAATACGCAAGTTAAAGATATAACTAGCATATGCTAAGAATATGTTTCTAGTCTTTTACCAGTTTCGGTGTTTGATTGGGAGAGCGGATTGCTAATATAGGCTATCGTACTTTTAAGATGGGTCTTGTCTATTAGTTTGAATCTCATCATATGTTGATAGTTCAATCATTTTGCTCTAGTTCTCGATGGCAGGAGGCTAGTATTTGCGAATGTATTTTGTAAATAGTTGATGCTCATGTATCTAATCATTGTAGCATATGACTAAAATTTGCAAATGTGTTTTGTAGATAGTTCGAGTCTATGTTCTCTACTTCTTGTTATATGATACTAAGATTTGTAAATGTGTTTTGCAAATAGTTGAAGTTTATAGGTGTTTTAATACCGATCTTATGTATGATTTTTTAGATTCAGGGAAAACTTTTGAGGACCTGAACTAACTACAATCACATAGAGAAGACAAAAAATTCTATACAGGTTCAGGCCTTTTTCTGAAAGAATAATAACCCTGTTTTCTGTATGGCTATTGATTAGAGAATTGATTATAACTGAAAAAGAAATACGAAATGTCTTATAGTATCTCTTGTTTGGATCGGATCCCTCTTCTTCCTGACATCAACCCTTAAATAGCCTACGAAGTGGTGGCTATTGTCCCATACCAAAAGACGTCTTAACCCTTCGAGTGTAACCGTCTGACGGGAGTTATTATCAGAGAGACATGGTAACCCGTTCATCGTACGGCAGTTGTTGTTAGAGAGATCATACACGGTTATTGAGAATAAACACATGTTCTAATCACCTTATCAGACGAATTCACGATGTAGTAGATTATCGTAGACAAGCCAGTCGGTGATGGACTGGTCATAGGAGAGTCCATGACCACAAGGTGGTTATAGGACAACTTACAACTATGTAATGGTCGTAGAATAATTTATGACTAAGTGGCCATAAAATACTTGCAACTAAGTGGTCGTAGAAGAGTTTACGACTACTGAGTGGTCATAGAAGAGTTACTGCCAGTTTAATAGGTTATAACTGACAGTAACTCTACATGTGTTTGGCAATAACTTCACTCACACACGGCAGTAACTTTCTGTATGAGTTATTTGCTATTGACATGCATGTTTCTCTCCTCTCAATGCATGCATGTTGCCAGTAACTTCACTCGCACACGGTAGTAACTATCCATACAAGTTATTTGCTTTTAACATGCATATTTCTCTCCTCTCAATGCAGCATGTTGGTAGAAACTTCGCTCACACACAGCAGTAACTTTTTGTACAAGTTATTTGCTATTGTCATGCATATTTCTCTCTCCTCTCAATACATTCATGTTTGTCTAGTGATCTGGTGGGATCGGATTGATGGAAGGGGTAGCATGCTTATTCCAAGGAGTATGTACTCTACTTGTTATATACCGCTTAAATGATATTGTTATACCTCTTTATATTTTTAAATATACTCTAATAATGATTATAAGATACTCCAAAGTAAGTTTTATGAAAAATTTCATCAAAGTCCACTTTTTCTAATATAATTTATGTACATACTTATTTTATATATTGAAAAGTTTATATAGTAAAAATAAAGGATTTTGATGAGATTTTTTCAACCAAATCACAATGGAGTATATTAGAATTAGTGTTTAAGTATACCGAAAGTGATAAACAAGTATAACATGTTCGTTTAAATGGTATATTGAAAGTGGGAGCATGTATTCTTAGAAGTATGAAAAAGGCTTTATATGTATAGAAAGCTTCTTTTCTATTCCTGGGAGCAGTTACCCCCTATATCATATATTACAACGTAGTATGTACGTGTAGTATACGGGTATATAAGATCATCTAGGTGATGTATATTTTTTCAGAGATGGTATGTATATTTTTACACATACTTCTTTTTATGTGCGTATATGTAGGTATTAACAAAATACGCTAAAATTATAGACTTGTAATTTTTTTTATGTGGTTCACATTATAGTACCTTATAATTAGTATATGAATATACCCAAAATGATAAAGAAGTGTCAAGTTCATTTGTATGATATATCATAGGTAAGAATAACTACACCTAGGAATATAATGTATTTTTTCTATATATATGTGTGTGTGTGGGGACAACGAGACGGCATCTGGCTCAATCATTTTCTTGTCGATTCCTGCGTATGTACTGAGAATGTAGGCAATGGACCGCAAATTGAACGAACATTTGTAGAGTCCTACAGTTCCTGACAAGAATTGAAGTGTAATCACATAGACAGCTCAGTCGAACGATTTATGAAAAAAAATATCTTATCCGGATTAATGAGTAGTATTAAGCAATGCCCTATTTATATATAACCAGACAATAAGTTATCAGTACAAACTAATGTTGGTAGTCCCTGCATACCAACTGTGAAACTACACATGAAAATGCCAAACTTTCAAGACCGAAAAGGTTAACTGCTTTTTTTTTCGGCTGTTTCAGTTGATTCTTGAATCTTGATTGCTTGATTTCATTGGCTCCCAAAAAGCAGTTCAGAAGGCAATATTTCGAAGCATATTGATCCGTAAAAAAGCAGCAATTTCCCCTTCTTCAGCATTAAGAAACAGGGAGTGCATACTCCATTGTAGTATGGCCTTTTTTTTTAATGAGACTATACTTTGAAGATACTTTTTGCCACAAAGCAAATACTCCACTTTGGAGTTTAAGAGCCCTAGACACAGTTGTGGGGAACTACATGATTGCGAGATCTCGCTAATAATCATAAATGGCTACAGATGCCATTGCCAGCAATTGAGCCATATGCCGCCAACTAAGGCAAAGAGATGTCTGAAGCAGTAGATCTCCTTTCCATCGTATTGTCGATATGTGGATAGAGCACTACCAAAACCACTCCAACAGGGAGACATCTGATCGATTGGTGCTGATTTTAAGCTAAACATTCAAATTATGATGATCACTGGTGATATTGATTCTTTTTGTCGAGAACAATAATGATCTTGATTCTGGAAGGACAGCGAGTTAACGAGACAACTGATGACAATCAAGAAAATTAACAATAACAACACATGCAAAGATAGTGCATTCTCCGAACTGACCACTAACTAAAATTCTTCCTTCCCAGGAATTCAGAACATTCTTGCACCAAGGGCTGAGATCTGTTTAAGCCTTAGCATTGCCTCGTGATTCACATCAAATAAGGTCGATCCGGCCGCCCTCGACAAGGCCCTTGATGGACTTGTACCGAAGGACATACAGGTCGTCAGCAACCAAGTCCACAACCTCCTCCCCTCTTCACAAAAGTAAGCATCACAGGTAAGTAGAGCTTGAGCAAGTGATATAGTAAAAACCAAGTGTGCTTGGGCACTTACATATCATCTAGCTGGAATGCTCCTACATCGCTCTTGGTCTTGCAGAAGACAAAGGTGTCAAGCTGAGGCTCCGGAACTGAACAAGGCATTCGAAAAACCATTCAGAATATCAGATAGTGCATAGCGGTCGATTACATACTAAAAACACATTTGTTCCGCATGTTCGGCAACAAGAAGCGTGTAAATGAATATTCTATAAATCTGTCCCCACATCTGTTATTTACATTGGAAAGCATGCTTTCGCCTGAACTTTCTTTACTCTTGATACCTGCAAGTTGCCTAAAAGTGAAGTTCAGGCCTCAAGTTCTTGCTCTAACTAATGCCTGGATATGGTACTGAGTCAGCTCCATATACTCTGCATTAGTTGTAAGTTATTCCTGATAGGTTACATAGTTTCAAAAGAAGTCATTACTGGAAGGTTAATTCTTAACTGAGTACACCACAGTTCATTGGAGGGTTGGGGTTTCATTGTGCAACCACTGTACAGGTAAAATATTAGGATTTTTTTAAGGTACTCCACCATTCATATGGACCGTTCACTTGATTTGATCTAATGGCAAAGATTAAACATGGTGACCCATTACCTTAGTAATAGGTCACCCATCACAAGTATAAATGGAAATTGATGCCTTTTATTTGGATACTTAGTATAAAAGGAAGGAAAATTTTGGAATGCACATATTATTTGCATGCACGCACACTTGAGCATCATAAGGCGTGTTGTATAATATTTTGTAAACTGTCAATTTTATGAATGTAAAGACTTGTTCAAATTTTTGTAGGGAATTGAAGGTAAAAAATTGTCAAACATGTGGTTCAAAATATGTTCATCATACATCTGTTATATTTAAGGCCCTACTCCGAACGGCTTAAAAGCCATCGGCTTCTAGCTTCCAACTTCTAGAAGCTAGAAGCTACTTGGAACGTGTCAGCTTTTTAATTTCGGCATTTTTTTTGGCTTTTTGCCTTTTCTTTTTACCACTTATTCTTTTGCATTGTCCAAAAAGATATTGCGGTGTTTTTCAATTTTCTCAATTTTTTCCCTTTTTTGATTTAGAAAAAACTAACAACCGATACAGTGTACTTGCAGCCAAAAGCCAACAAGCAATAGCAGAAGCTAGAAGTTGGACTTTTAAGCTATTTGGAGCAGCACCTAAAAGCTCATGACAGATCTTTTAGACCTGCTAAGAAAAAGGATAAATAGGCTACAAATTCTCACAAAAAAGCAAAACATCCGGTCCTTAATTTGGTGGATCTTGGCCCTGCTCATTTCAGCTTTTTTAGCTTCGACTTCTAACTTTTGTTTTTTTACTATTCAGTAATTTCGTCTTTTTCTGGTTTTTTAGATTTTTTGTATTTATTTTTTCCGTATTCCTTTGCATTGTCCGTAATGGGCTAACATGTTTTTTATATTTTTAATTTTTTTAAATTTAATTATGCCAAATAAATCAACTCAGCTACAGTAAAAAAATCAGCCAGTTACAGTAAAAATCAGCCAAAATCCAAAAGCCATCGCTATTCCGAACGCCCTCTTAATTATATTGAACTATAGAGGCCGTTGGATTTTTTGGAAAAAAAAAGAGAAATATAGTAGAAATCTCACAAAAAAGAAAAAAAAATCTGGCCTTAGATCTAATCTATTTCTATTGCTTAGACATAAACTAAATATGAAAGGAAACAAATCCAATCCCTCTGTACTGTACTAGACTTCACGTGCCTTCCCCCTCTCCACCCATGTGGCCACGAGGATGAGCTCGACAATGAAGGCTAGGGTGCAACGACGGCAGCGCTCTGGCAGTTTAACAGAGATGATGTAGTGAGCAAGGCAAGTTCCTGGGAATGGGGAATCTGTTTTTGGCGGCGCACGAGAACGGGAATGATCATAGCAGTCCAAACAGGCGAGATGAGGGTGTCGGCCACAGGATGAGAACTCGTCGGTGGCGGAATCCGGTAGTGTAACAAAGATGATGGGGTGAGCATGACATGTTCCCGGGGATGGGGAACCCGTTTTTGGCGATGCACAAGGATGGGAATGATCATAGCGGTCGGAACGAGTGAGATGAGGGTAGCGGCCACAAAAAAGAACTCGTTGGCGGCGGAATCCAGCGAACTCATGGTCGGTATGGTGGGCGCACAAGCATGGGAAATATGTATATTCTCTATCATAATACAAATAAAACCAATTTTTACAAACATGAAAATTGAATCAAATTGATAATGTTCTAAAAATTGCAACCACATGCTTTCCACATATAGTCCTTTCCCACTCATGTGTTTTTTTCTATTCAAAAAACACAATCACATGTTATCATCAAACTATTTAAATGTATTTTAGAATGACGCCTGTGCAGGCCTGCAGGCCACCTTGCTAGTTAATAAAAATACATAATAATCCCATTGCATATATAAATTGTCTTAGAATCCATATTTTTTTATCTTTAATCATTAATATTACAGTGCCCAGAATATTTCATATTTTCAATCGGAGGGGTAAATTAAAAGTTATCTCATCTATCCGTTGTTCATGAATAACAAAGAGTGCAACTTAACCTTAGTGCATTACGCAGGATCTGAAATTAAACATCATTAATGACTTTCCTTTATACGTAAGACAAGTCAACCGGCACTAGTCGGTTAAGTTCCTCTCAGCTAAAGCCAGGATTTAAGCATGAGTCTTGCCTCCTTGTAGGTCATTGGTGTACCTTAAAAGAGCTCAAAAGATTATCGGCATGAATCTTTCTTTGGCTGAATTGAGGACTCATGAAAACCTGGTGATTATGCTAGAAAAGGTATGATATCACATTGTGCCAGGTTGACTCTCACTCCTCACTCCCTACTTCCTGAAATGTATCTTATGCTTCCATAAGGACCACAACTACTAACCCAAGCTTCCCCGTAATGTTGTGGCATCATGCACTTTGTGCCAGGTTGACTATCCTCATTCCTCACTCCCTAATTCCTGAAATGTACCTTCCGATTCTGTAACTTGTACCTTACGCTTCCGTAACTACCGTTGTGGCATCATGCACTATCCTTTCACTTCCAAATTAAATTAGATTATTAAGAATATGATGAAGCTAAGTGTGATGAATCCAATCAAGCCTAGTTATGTAGTGATCTTAAGACTCAAGCAGGGGACAACGGACAAGAAAAAATGTTATAACCTTTAAAATAAGCAGCTTATAAATAGTATTTTACTTTTTATGCATTCATGGAAGTGAAAAACAGCACATTGCTAGGACAAACTGACCACTTTTGAGAAAGAAATGACACATTACAGCGAGGCAGATCATTTTCCTTTTACAAAACTCTTTCTAAGAATGTAATTCTATGTTAGTAATGAGCATTATTTTTCATTGATGAGGCTAAATCTAAGCGTCACCATTCCCTCAAAAAAATATGAGTGTCACTACAAATTCTAACAAAAGGGCCAACAGATGTAAAGCTGATTCAGCTCTAGAACTGTCCAAACTAAACAAGATTGTAATTTTTCATGGCTGCTTGGCAGGGGCGTATTCACATTTTTGGGATGGAAGTTTCAAGACAAGGCTTGTGTAACATTACAATGTCCACTGAACTCGATAACATCAAATGGGACTGGCATGAGTATACAAGATTTATGAACCTGGTGACTTCGTAATGTTATGTACGACCTCAACCCTTGAGTACATCTAGTGTCCAATGTCCCAAAAACCTATTTTTCAGAGATTAATCGGACGTGGGGCACATATCAGGTTGCACACTTGAAATGGTGGAAAATTCTACCGATCATTTGCGTTTGGCAGCTTATGCAATGACTGAAGCTACAAGGGATAATTGATCATATACCCATGTCAAAGAGGCATGATAAACGACCAAAATAGCACAGCAAGACAAAGGGGCAGGCTAATTGAAAGATCAAGTGGAATACCCATGTCATCCTCCGTGCTCGACAAGGATTGCCTTGTGACCGAGTCATACCCGTAGGGAAGCTTCGACAGCACCGACTGCTCGAGATGCTTCTCCATGATCTCCGTGCAACTTGCAACAGATCAGAACCATCTAATTCCAATCACAAACCAGCACCAACAATCAGTAGACAGACGGTCCAATCGTGTAGATATATACCTCTTGGCAAACCGCTGCTCCTGCTGCGATAGCCGGCTCAAGAGGTCGTCGGACTTGCAGATGTGAATCATGAACTTCTCAATCTGCAGACAGCAACGCAACCATGTAAAGGCCAAGGCACCATTTCGGTCACTGATTGGACCACTGCACGGCACAAAGATGGGATTTTGATTTGAGACCTTCTGCAGCCGGAGGCGGAGGTAGGAGCGGAGCAGGAAGAGCGTGCGGTCGAGGTCCATCTGGTAGAGTGAGACCACCAGCTCGTCGATGCCGCTCTCCGCGAAGTCATCGAGCGTCTCCTCCTGATTCCATCGCAGATCATCATGGATCAAAAAACATTTCTTGGTGTGCAGAACAAGAAATGGAATCGAGAAGCAGACGAAGGATGGTGGGAGGGAGGACTAACGAGGAGCTGGATCTGCTCGCGGACGCGGGAGACGAGGGGGGAGTCGAAGCGGAGGATCTCCGGTGCGGCCTTCTCGTTGCGCCACGCCCGCTTCAGCAGCTCCACGTCCGTGGTCGCCGCCGCCGCCGCCGCCGCGGCCGAGTCCTCGTCCTCCCAAGAAGACATCTCTCTCTCTCCCGCTTATTAGCTCGGACTCGCAGACTGCGATGGGGAGACAACGGCGGCGGCGCTGGCTAGAACGGGAGGGGGATTCCGGTGGAGGAGACTCACTGGGATTGGGTTGGGACGTTGGGTGACCAGACCAGACCAACCAAATGGGCGCCCGGCTCGTTAGACACGTTCTCTTTATGTTTAGGCACGGCCGCTAAGTCCAATTGCAGTTGGCTTAGTTAACTAAATAGATGTATCGTGCCGTATCGACTATGGACTTGAACCTCAGACTAAAACACGGTTCCAATGAGATGATGAGATATATCGTGCCAGCCAGACACGTGTAACGTTATGGACCAAGGATGGCCGTTTAGCATGCAAGTCCGCTGTCCCTCTACCACGTGTTCCCTGATACCCGTGTCACAGCTGCTTATGCCAACATCGATAGAGGGGAGCCGAGAGGGTGAGGCGCGAAAGGAGGAGGCGGTGGGGAGGGAGGGTGGACCTGATTCAGCCGAAGAGGCGACGGTTGGGCTAGGGAGGGGGGAGGCAGCAGTGGAGCATGAGAGGGAGTAGGTGGCGGGAAAGGAGAAGGCAGCGGTCAGGTTGTGGAGGGAGGAGCCAAGGAGGCGGCAACGAGCGGCATAGTGTGAGAGGGAGCAGGTGACAAGGAGAGAGGAGGCTAGAAGGGGAGGAAGCCGAGGAGGGAGGAGGCATGGAGGCAAGTTGGAAAGTAGGGAGGATCCCAGGCTGGCTGGGGAGGGAGCAGGGGAGCCAAGCAAAGGTAGAGAGATAAAAATAAATAAATTAAGGTAATAAGACAAAAAGATAATTATAAATAATTTGAAGGCGTAATAAAGAGTTCTATTTATGTTTACATGGTTACCTTATTAAAAATTTTACTAAGTAAAAACTCAATTTAAAAAAACTTTAGCTAATAAAATAGTCTGCAGCCTATATAGCATACATCAATGTTCTAAGTGTCGGTTCTTATTTCCAAACCCTGATTGCCAGAAGCTCTTCTCTAGGCTAGGGAATAGGGGACCGGGGGGCGGGGAACAGGTAATCGGGGCCGGCGTGGACGTCCACTCCCTGCCGGGGAATGCCTCTGTTGCCGGGAAACATGCTCGCCATCACTTGGGCCGACGGAAGCATTGGTCACCGCGGCCTGGTCCACCGATACTTGTAGTATATCTTGCCGCAGGGAAAACAATATTTTTCTCGTGACACAAACGAAAATACAGTATTGCGTGTCGGGGACCGTGGCGATATCCATCGAAGCGTGCATCACAAAACGGCAGCTTCTCCCATGGCTGCAGCCTATGGTAATCCAAGCCACTTTGCCCTATCTTTTTTTTAATGAAAAAAGTTGTGAAATTTGCCTGCATATCCCACTCCCCTTACCGTTAACCACTTCCTTATCTCTCCTTATTTCTTTGGACACCATGCTCCTCCTCTACCGTTTTGTGCAACATAAAAATCCAAGTCACTTTGCCCTATCTGAACACATTGCTAGACTGGAATGGAAGGACATGCATGGTAACGACGTTAAGACATACGTCGGCAAGCAAAATCCAAGTCACTTTGCCCTATCTGAACACATTGCTAGACTGGAATGGAAGACTGGAATGGAATGAACACATTGCTAGACTGGAATGGAAGCGCAGCGAAGATGGGAGGAGAAACATGTCCCACCGGGCGTGCCATTTTGTTTCACACGAGAAATCGCTCACGGATTTCTTGCCTCGGTGCATACGGTGCGGGCGTGCCAATGTATGAAAGTACACAAAAAAATAAACATAAGAAAAGATAGGGAAAACATATATTTCATTAATTCACTTGAGAATAATAAAATTACAGATTCCCTTTATATATATGCACTCCATGGCTTGCTTTGCATATATAGCAGATCTGACATAGGCGTTGTGATCTCCTGGTTCCTAGGGCCTCGGAAGAATCCCGGTTAATTACATCTGCGGGGTGTACCCACGGAATACTTTCAATTAAGCTATGCATTGGTCGTCATCTTCAGTCTTCGCTTTATGTTCTCTATGCATGTGATGAATGGTTGATGTAGACGTGGGCGTTAGCATGATCCATAGCCTTGTCGGTCTGTGGAGCCATTGATAGCGTAGCCTTTGTATTGGCCACGCCTACCTGTGTAGTTCAATCTCGTTAGTATCAAATGATACATAAAATTAAGGTGGTTTAAAGTGTGCACGATTCATGTCAAGCATGATTGATCTGACGGCACAGTAGTAGATAGGGCTGTGCATTTTTTAACCGAACCGAAAAAACCGGACCAAAAAAACCGAACCGAACCGGTCAACTCGGTTTGACCGGTATTCGGTATTCGGTTCGGTTATTAGATTTTAGAGTTTTTTTGAGTTCGGTTTTTTCGGGAAAAACCGGCTAAAAACCGAAAAAAACGAAAAAACCGAACTAGTACAAATTGAGTGTATGTTTGTAGTATATGTAGTAGTATATGTTAGTAGTATATGTAGTATACTTTGGTAAATATGTATTATACTTTGGTATATGTAGTATATGTTAGTAGTATATGTATTATATGTTACTCCCATCAGTTTTTGCTGGCTAGTAGTATATGTATTATCGTCTACTCATCTCGCTAGTCGCTATATCGTTAGCAATTCGCGTTAACTTTGGTAAATACGGTATTTACCGATACCACACCGAAATAAATTGGGATTTACCAAAACCGAACCGTATTTCTAAAAATACCGTATATAACCGAATTACTAACACCGTATTTACCGTATATACCGTATAAACCGAACCGTATAAACCGAAAAAACCGAATGCACAGCCCTAGTAGTAGAATCGGTGTAGTAGACATACTTGATTCAGGTGTGCTGGGGAATTTGCCCAAGGCCTAGACAAGCGATGAATTTCTAACTTTGAGATCACACACGCAAACATGAGTAAACATTGATTGATTTCTTTTCTTTGCGATGCGATGCATGGTCGAACTAACGTAATTAAAACAACGTGATCGAATATTGACATGG
The DNA here is from genome assembly GCA_036346265.1 of Melocanna baccifera. Taxonomy (NCBI): domain Eukaryota; kingdom Viridiplantae; phylum Streptophyta; class Magnoliopsida; order Poales; family Poaceae; genus Melocanna; species Melocanna baccifera. The sequence goes on from CM070689.1 coordinate 26,006,206, forward strand.
TAGACGTGGTCGAGACCTGAGTGGTCGAAATCAATGTGGTTGGAGACTAGTGTGGTCGGAGGTCTGTGTGGTCGATAAAGACAACGTGATCAGAGACTGGCGTGGTCGTAGACCAGCGTAGTTGGAGGCCTGTATGGTGGATCCAGACAACATGGTTGTAGACCAACGTAGTCGGAGATCTGTGTGGTTTTACTAAACAACATGGTCAGAGACCTGAGTGGTTGAACCATTTGACGTGGTCGTGGACCAATGTAGTCGATGATCGGTTCTTTCGATGAGCTCTGTGTGAGTGGTCCAATCAACGAGCGGTACTACCGGCTCCGTGTGAGCGGTACTTCTGTTTGTCGGAATGTCTGTATGTTTTTTTTTGAAGAGACACCTTCGTAGAGTCTTCTCGTCCCTGAGGAAATTGGTAGTTCCACTTAAGTGGCGTGGTACTTCCGATCATCGGTAGTACCGGATTTTAGCCGTTGGAACTATCGGATTTGCTGATAACGGCTAGTTTTCTAACCGTTGCCGAGGGGAGTGGAAGTACTAGACCCTTGCCTATGGTACTTCTGAAAATCCTGTTTTCTTATGTGTTTTGCTTCCAACGGCTAGTTTTTGTGATGTGGGTATATATACCCCCTTGTGTCCGGTTGGAGTAAGACTTTTGACACTCCATTTCACTTTCTTATGTTAGTGGATTTGAGATGGTTGGCTTAATTGGTGGAGCCGATCCAATTTATTTGGGTTTACCTCAACGTGACCTAGGAGAGACCGACAAATCTACGAACACAACGGTAAAAAGGAACCGTATCAATTGTGGTTTATTTTCTTGTACTCAATTTATATTCAAGCAATTTACATTAATAGAATTAATTTGATTGCTTGTCTTCTGGTTGGCAAACCTTGTTATAGACTTTGGGTGTTTGTGCACTTTAGTGAATCTAGTTGATTTAGGTGTTATTTGTGCTAAACTAATTTGAGTTAAGTTTTCGTATTATATACTTAGTTTAAACAAATAGAATTTAATAATAATTGGAAGAAATTTTTAGACCACCTATTCACCCCCCTCTAAGTCGAGCTCCTCGATCTTACACCTGGTGCTTTTTGGGAACGATCCTAGGATGTTCAGACCCCATATCACAAAATACCAAGATAAAAGGTATAGTCTGAAGAGCTTGAGCCGGTAGGTGTATTTGCCTACTATAAAATTGACATTGTACATATTTCTGAACCAGCTATTTGGCGTAATTGAGGGTCGTTAGCTAATAAGAACCTTTTTTAAAAGCCACAATAGAAACCTTATCGAAATTCTTTTCCAACCAACGTTCTGTAAGAAGCATATGCTCCATAGATGCTCCATGTATGTGTGAAGGAGTTGTAATCCTTCTTTCTGCGATATACATTGCATAAAAACCCATTGAGTACTTTAGAGTATCCCGTCAATCAAAGTTGTTTCACGCCATGAGGAGGTTGCTTATTTGTAGAGAAATGTTTTCTGGAAATTGGTTTGGTCGAGGTGTCTAGTTCGACTAGGCTGTGTGCCGGTTGTTTTTTTTTGTAGGGAGCTATTTTCTAAAAATTGGTCGGGTAGTGTAACTTGGTGGGAGTCAAGTTAGGACTCTTAGATGGCGTGGAGGCGTTATGGTCCGGTGATTTTTTTCAAGAAACTTGTGAGAAGACCTGACATGTGAAGATTGGAGCTTACCTATCCGGAATAAGAAAGAGTTACCACTAGTGGAATTGATGTGTTTGGCTTAATTTGTGGAGCCGATCCAATTCATTTGTGCTTACATCAATGTGGACTATAGCAGATCAGTAAATTTTGGAACATCACGGTATAAAGAGACCGTGTCAATTGTGATTTTCTTGTACTCAATTTTATATTCTTGTAATTTATATTTGTAAAATTGAATTACTCGTTTGTCACCCTAGGATTACAAAACTTGATATAGATTTATGTTGTTGGTACACTTAGTGAGACTAATTAATTTATATTTTAATTATGTAAAATTGATTTGATTTATACTTCAATATATAAACTCAATTTTAATCAATTTTTTTAAAATGCCTATTTATCTTCTTTAGTCGGTCTCTTGATCTAACACCATGCACAAAAGAAAGACGAGAGAAACAGAGAGTGACAACTACATCGCGGATCCCGGAACGGCACGGAGCCAAGGGCACGCAAGACAAAGAGCAAAAAAATTGTAACGGTATTCGCATCAACGATGAAGGCTCACTGATCTTCCACATCTTCTGATTCTTCTACTTTTTCTATTTGTCTTTGTTGCACGATTGATCTTATGCTCTTTGTTTTTCGAGCGAGATCGTTTTGTGCATTGTGTTGATAGGTTGATTAGATTGCTCTACGACTGCACTCTCTCCGGTTCATAGAAACAAGTTATTTTAAAATATGTATAGTTAAATTTTGAAAACTTTAGTTATTGATACCATTTTAAATATTTAGATTAGATATATAAAAATCATATATATAGATTTATCTTGAAAAATATAAAATAATATTATAATTTTGTCGGATTTTACATATATATTATAATAGTAATTAGTTGTCAATGTTGTATTTTGAAAAGATTACCTCTACAATTGTAAAACCAGATATGAACATTTATGTAAGTAAAATCCTTATGGCTATAAATATGTGCCTTGAGGCGGTATGAGCGGGTAGACAACTCTTTTTTTTTGAGAGACCTATGTAATGTTCGCATCCTTTATATTTTATCTCCACGATTTATATGTGAAGGAGTTGTAATCCTTGTTTCTACGATATGCATCTCATGAAAACCTGTTGAGTACTTCATTTATAGAGTTCCTCATCGACCACAGTTGTTTCATGCCATGAGGAGACTGCTTATGCATAGAGTTGTTTTCTAGAAATTGGTTTGGTCGAGGTGTCTAGTTCGACTAGGCTATTTACCGGTTGCTTTTTTGCAGGGAGCTATTTTTTGAAAATTGATCTGGAAGTCTAACTTGGTGAGAGTCAAGTTAGGGACTCCTAGACGGCGAGGAGGCGTCGTGGCCTAATGATTTTTTTCAAGAAGTTTATGAGAAGACCCCACTTGTGAAGATTAGAGCTTACCTACTCAGAACAAGAAAGAGTTCCCACTAGTGGAATTGATATGTTTGTCTTAATTTGTAAAGCTGATCTAACTAGTGGAATCAATATGGACTAGAGGAGACGGGTAAATTTTGGAACACCATGGTATAAAGAGACCATGTTAATTGTGGTTTATTTTCTTATACTCAATTTTATATTCCTGTAATTTACATTTGTAAAATTGCATTGCTCGTTTGTCACCCTTGAATTACAAAACTTGATATGGATTTAGATTGTTAGTGTGTTTAGTGAGACTAGTTGATTTATGTTTTATTTATGTAAAACCAATTTAATTTACGCTTCAATATATAAACTTAATTTTAGTAAAAAAAATTAAACTGCCTATTTACCTGCTCTAGTCAACCTCTTGACCTCACACTATGCACAAAATAAAGACGAAAAAAACAGAGAATGACAACTACATCGCGGACCCCAGAACAGCACGGAGCCAAGGGCATGCAAAGACAAGAGAAAAAAATGTGCCAGTATTCACATTAACGAAGAAGGCTCCCTGATCTTCCACATCTTCTGGTTCTTCTACTTTTTCTGTTTGTCTTCGTTGCACAATTGATCTTATGCTCTTTTTTTTGAGCGAGATCGTTTTTTTGAGCGAGATCGTTCTACTTACACCGGTTCATAGAAACAAGTCATTTTAAAATATGTGTAGTCAAATTTTGAAAAGTTTAAGAAACCCTAGGGCCTTGCCCCCTGTGACCTACCTGCGGGCGGCGGAGGGGGGGAAAAAGAGGCGGCGAGGATGATTGGGAGCAGCAGGTTTCCTTCGGTGATGGAGACTGAGGCGGAGATGGAGGTGGAGGCGAAGGGAAGGAGTGGCGAAGGGAAGGCCTCCGGGAAGATCCGGCGTGGTGAGGAGGGGGATGGAAGGAGTGGCGAAGGGAAGGCCTCCGGGAAGTCAAGGAGGATCGACGACAAAGCTGGCAAGTCAGCCAAGGAGGAGGAAAAGATGAGCAAGATGGAGGACGAGGAAAGGATGAGCGAGATGGACGACGAGGACGAGGAGGAGGAGGAGGAGCCTAAGATGGAGGAGGCGGAGATGCTCTATTTCCGGTACCCCGAGCAGGAGGAGGACGAGGCGCGGATGCTCGATTACCGTATGTTTTGGGAAGACTGTTGGGGCGGCGGATACGGTTCCTTCGAAGATATCAGTAAGCCACTCCATCATCTGATTTTTGCTTTGCTCTTATGCCAACTCTGTCGATCGTCTCCATCGCCAGATTAATTAATTCTAGCTAACCCTCTTATACATGTGCTTTTCGTTCATCTACTCCACATTGCTTAAGTTGACTGGTATTATATATTTTTCTACATTTTGCCCTTCAATAGCTGAATTTTTCTTAAATTAATGTTAGATTTCTGAGCTGGACTGAGTGAAACAATCAGTGAATCAATATCAACTGTGCTCTTTTCGGATTACATGTATTACCATCTGTCACTTAATTTGGCTGCAGCTTCTGTGCGCGCCATGCGCTATGCAAGTGGACCCATCCCGTCAAATGCTTACGTCGAGAAAACCTTGCAGATCTTTTCGATTAAAGTGGCGGAAATAAATAAAGAGGAGGGCCTCCAGTGGCCACTGCATGTCTATGGTTTTGTTGCCACCCGAGACTGTGTGGATCATAATCGCGACTTTCTCTTCCGCCGCGACAGGGATAACTGCCAAATCCTCACTCAAAAGGTGGAGGACCATCTACCTAAATGTATCTTAATCTGAATGTATCCGTTTATTTATTTTTTGTTTGCTCATTTTTAGTGCTGCGGGTATTATTTATCCTAATCCACTGTACCTGTATATGCATGTATTCCCAGCCCTAGCTACTTTCTCGTATGCATGTAATTGCGCCTGAATAATCTACTTGACAATCTAGCTTGCCATAATGTTCCTTTTTACCCTATGATCCAATTTTATTGCTTCATCCACTGTTTCAAGTATGAAAATACCATATGTTTATGGAAAAGAGTGTACTCCTTACTGTGTCACATTGTCCAAGTTCAGCGTGCTTGGTAGTTCAAGGTTGGAAGTTTGAGAACGCATGATAGTTTAAGGGTAAAATGCACTTTTCCCTATGTTTATTTCAATTCAAATCATGTTAAAAAAATGAACATGTAATAGTGCACTGGAAAACAGGAAAATAAGACATGCAAATCTGTACTATTTTAATGTCATATGATATACATTTGATGGTTGACACACTTAACTAAAACACCAACTTCAGACCTGCATAACTCCTTGTTACAAACTGTACGTATAGAACTGTCACTTGCATAATCTACACACAAGTTGTGATAGATCTCATATCCTCTCCGGCTGACTTTAGAGTGGTCAAGCAGAAGCAGGCGATAACTATTTTCATTAATGTGGGTTGGTTTTATCCTGTTTCCTTCTTATTTGGAGTGAACCAGACTTCTCTTATAGTTAATTGATTAATTAATGTGGGATGATGCTTGCAGGATTCATTTTTGCGGTTGTCGGGCCCATCTCGTGCAGTTGTGCTTATTGATCCAGTCGACTTTGAAGTTCAACTAAAAGTAAAAGGCAGAACAGAGTCTGAAGATAAAGCATTGAGCTTTCGATTCATCCGATTCAAAGACGACCTAGGCTCTCCTGTTTTTGGTGCTCCTACACTGGTCTGTAGATGTTACCCCAACAAGCTTAGCACGCTAGAGTACACCCTCGCACAACTTGACGAATCAGTTGAGGCCACTATCCGCAGTGTCAAAGTTGTTGAAGGATCATGGCCGGATCATTTGCGAGGACTAGTCGTTTCCCGTACTGCCAGTATAGCCAATGAGGACATCCTTCTTCTTGACTCCCAACATGCGGGAACAATGCCTATCAATTCAGATGATGGTGTGACAATTAAGCTTTCAAGGTGTGTTGTTTCTGTAGAATTAAGTGGACAACTGATGGTTTCTGTGGTCGCCTTGCGAGTTGGTAACAACATTACAGATGATGTTGTTTCAGAAGATGAGGCCTCCTTCAAACCCCAAAAAGCCGGTGAAAGCCGTGGTGTGTGCAAGCTTGGCTTCTGTGAGGTGGAAATTGTTGCTGCTTGGTCCCTCCTTGGGATGTTGTTTCCTAAATTGAGTTGGTAACAGCACTACAGATGATGATGTTTTATAAGATGAGGCCTCCTTCAAACCCAAAAAAGCTGGCAAATTGGGTGGTTCGTGCAAGCTTTGGCATCTGTGGTGAAAGTTGTTGTCGCTTGGTCCGTCCTTGGAATGTTGCTTCCTAAATAAATTGGTCTGTCATTGTACTACGACTAGAGCGAGTGTCTTGTTTATTGATGTTTCATGGTGCTCGGTCATGTTCAATTGGCTGTTATCTATTTGCACTTTTCAGTGGTACTGTAAAGTTGTCGAACTATATCTTCCAGTAGCATATGTTTAAGACGTCGAACTATTTGGGTACTCCGCACTCCTTTTTCCTTGCTCAGATGTTAGCTTGTGTTTTCATATAGAACTTAGCATATATGCTTCATGTTGTGCTATGCATCTCCTCGAAAAAACAAGTGCTATGCAGCAATCCACACTTTATGCCATTAATTTCTTCACACTGCTAATTGTCGATACGGCCATATCACTAGCTAGCTCATGGGAACAAATAAAATGCTTTCTAGTGCTAGACTACTTACCCTTGAGAAAACGTTCCAGGTCTTTTATTATGCAGACGGGGACACGGTCAGAGGCCGATTTAATGTTGCAAGCGCTAAAGAAATAAAGGGTCTGTGTTTTTTATGGCTGTGGTTTGTGACTTTTGATTGAAAATTTTGAATTTAGCTGGTTGCGATAGATATTACAGAGAGATTTACTCGCTTGCAATTTTGGATGATACATATATTAGGCTTTTAACATGTACTATAATTAACTTGTAGATCTCGTATTGAAAAAATACTATGTTTAAAAATTAGGTATTGTAGTAAAAGTTAAAAGTCGGTTTTAAAACCCGGAAAGAAAAGCCAGACTTGTGAACTAATATTGCAATCAAGCGCTAGAGAAACAAAATCCCTCGTCAGAGGCAACCTAGGACTGGGGTGGGGCTGGGCAGTGGGCAGTGGGCGCTAGCGCTACCAGCAACAAAATATGTAGTCTTGATTCGCATACAGGCAGGCAGCTCCAATTGCAGATGCATGCTCCAGCCTTGTTCAGAGAGGGGGGCAAAAAAATGTTGTTCCTGGCCTTGGAGTGAACATGTACTAGTACATAATCCAGAGTATAACTCGAATATGAATAGTAATTGGGCAGTAGAGATGAAAATTTGCATATCAGCAGTCTAATAAACAGGATAAAAATATGGCAGCAAAACAATCCAATGATAAGAAGTCTATAGTTCTATGCTCTACCAACCGAGCTAAGGTCAGTCTTGGATAAGAAGGCTCACTTATATCAATATAATTCTGTGAAGCCAAATATTCTTTCTTTTTTCTATTCCCTTTCTTTTTTCTGTTCCCCTTTTCTAAGAACTAAAGTCGAATGTTATACTCGCAGCCTCAACAGATCATTCCTCTGGGATACAAATGTTCAGGAAATTTTTACTTCATGTATTTTTTTTATAAAAGGTTTTTCCCTGTTTTTTTTAAGCCAACAGATGCGGGATGATATATTAGAAAAAAAATAGATCTGGTCAATTTACAGGAAGCACAAGTGGTGTTTGTGGTGGAATAAAAAGGGGTAAAAGGTTTACTCTTTACAAGGAATTAAGGGAGCGACAAGGTGAGTTAAACATTACATGCTACACGGTATTGTTTGCCCTTTCAGTTAACTCCTTTAAATGTTTTTCTCCAGTCAACTCCTAGAGCTTGGCCTCGTTCTTAATTAGTGTTAAAATCTCACGTTGTGTCGAATGCTTATTTTGAAAGACGTGTTTGTTTCTTTCCTTCCACCATTGTCAGAGGACAAGAATGATAAGTGTGTTTGCGGCCTTTGTGAGGCTAATCAAGGAGTCAACCTGCTTGATCCACCAGTGTTCAATTGTTGTTGATTGGCCCCAATTTGTTGGGTCAAGCATCAGCAGGTGCAACCATTGAGCTTTGAGTAGAACAGAACAGGATCTGAAGATAAAGCATTGAGCTTTCAATTCTTCTGATACAACCAATGTTTTTTTGTTTTTATTATTTGTAATACTAGTAGTAAAGAAGAGTGGGGAACGATAACAATTCAAGGGGGAATAAAAGAAAAAGAAAGTTTTTGCCGTTAGAATCCTTCGGCTTTAGAATGTCAAATCAATAGCGCTCATCGAGGTTTCTAGACCTTCTGAGACTGGTTAGCGCCTCTCACGTAAGTGGACCTCATCATTCAATAGAAAAAAAAGAACCAACATCTATGTTTTTATCGACTTATATTCCGTAGTAGAAAAGCCAATGAGATTGGCAACGGTTAGGTGGGAATTCGAAGAGACAACGATTTAATGGGCCGAAGGGACGAAGGGGGGCCAAGTAACATTGAACATGATGTCGGTCCACAAAAATCAAAGTCCTTTAACTATGAGAGGCTATTGTTGGAGGAACGACTCCCACCTTGATCCAGTCGGCCCATTACTCCAAGAGACCCAGTAATTATGTAGCCACATGGCTGATCTAAGGGGATTGGCATGAGGGAAAAGACATGATTTCCCCTGCAATTGTAGATTCAGATAGGGGTATTTGTGTAAACAACCTCCTCATGGTGCCATAAGAGGAGAGTGACATATTTTTTATTAGAGATAAGCCTATATAATACATACGCCGGTTACACGCCATCTTCACGGTTTCCAAGGCTCCGGAAAGTCCCTCTGTGGACTCTCTGTAGACCTCTTATTTACTATTTAATCCGTAACTACAATAGTTAGGATGCAACAGGTGCCTGCTTTCCACTGAAAGATTGGTCTTTGGGGTTGTTTGTTCGTCTAGTACTGCAGTGACCTGATCTGGTAGTAACGACAGCGTCAGGAAGGAGGAGCAAGGGTAGAGGCGCTCCCGAATGGGTGAAAGGAGCAGTCTTGGTACGATTTTCTTTGTATAAACTGTTGATAGATTTATGGTACCCTACCCTTCAAAGAACATCACACGAATCATTGGGCGTCTAGATTGGGAGGGGAGGTTGTTAAAGAAGAAACAAAAGCCAAATTTCTGAATTGACAAGGATTGTTCAGTCATTAGTGAACAAGAAATGGAGATTACAAATGAGAGGAACTAGAGGGACAAGTACTGCAGTACTGCCTGCTTTTGTGCAAACCCTACTGTCTAGTGTCTACTGACTAATACAATAGATTGTGCTACCATTGTTCCATACTCCAGACACTACTGCATTAGTCAAACATAATAAACACCAGACACAGCCCGGAAGACTGTTCATAAATCGTCAATTCGTCATGTGAAATATAGGATGATCCTGAACTATAACCTCGTAGAGATGCAGCATTAATTAATTATACATATATTTGGCATGAACTGGAGTTTATTAGTCCAGAATAACAACCAATCTGCTTGATGGACTGATCAGGAACATGTTAAGACCACATGTTTCTACTCCCAAGTACCACTATGCAAAAGTCTACAATTCAGCACATTTCATACATAACATATTATAAATAAAAATCTGAATCAACAAACAATTAGCACGAATAGATCAAGCTTTCAGTCATCAACTTCTCCTGGTCTCATCTGCCAAAGAATAAAGTCGAGATATGAGACAAATAAAGATTTATCCAAAGAAACTCCAAACCAAGATATGGTACATATTATGCGCAGAAGAAAATTGACCATGTAACAAAATTATAAAAAGTTTCTAATTGTTCATATCACCAGTTTGAAAAAAAAGAACTATAGGAATCTTATCAAGTAGCAAGTTAAAAAAAATTATGGGGTAAAATCAGAGCATCCAGAGAATTTTATCCATTCGAATTTCATGAACATGAACTACTATGCTGCTCTTTCAATCATAAACTCAAGATCAAGCTGATAGTTTTACAAGGGAAATTAGAGCATCCTGAAGCGGTACTGGTAGTAGTGTAAGTAGAACTAACCCTGGGCCTCTTGTTTGTAGTAGCGGCAGAGCAGTCTTTCTCTGATCACTGCAAAAATTAACCGAACCATTAGTAAACCATGCAATAAACCACAAGATTTGCAGTGACAGCCAATAATTGACCATGCAAGAAATGTAGTTCAACAAGTTGACTTCATTAGCCACAGCAAATCAAAGAAATGGTGTTTCCAATTTTTCAATGGAGGTTTCCCTGAAATTTCAGCATTCAGATGTATTGCATCGCCATTCAAAGAATATAAAATGTGTTGCTTCAAAAAACAAAGGAAAAGAAAAGGCAATGTGGGCTTATTCTTGGATTATACAACTAGAAGCAGCCCCATGTGCAGAGACATTGACCAGTACAGTTGACAACTGCTCCTTAACTGTGACTTAGCTCAGGGGGAAGATTCAGGGGGGTTCCAGCCTACTTGTACTTAAAGCAACTAATCTTACATTATTGGTATCACAATGCATCCTTATCATTGTGACAGAACCAATGTCAAACTGTTTCTGAATCTCCTGCTCAAATAAATTAAGCATGCCACTTAGCTCAAAGGGAAGATTCAGGAGGATTCCAGCCTACTTGTACTTAAAGCATTAGCTCAGGGGGAAGATTCAGGAGGGTTCCAGCCTACTTGTACTTAAAGCAACTAATCTTACATTATTGGTATCACAATGCATCCTTATCATTGTGACAGAACCAATGTCAAACTGTTTCTGAATCTCCTGCTCAAATAAATTAAGCATGCCACTTAGCTCAGAGGGAAGATTCAGGAGGATTCCAGCCTACTTGTACTTAAAGCAACTAATCTTACATTATTAGTATCACAATGCATCCTTATCATTGTGACAGAACCAGTGTCAAACTGTTTCTGAATCTCCTGCTCAAATAAATTAAGCATGCCATACATCATACATAAAGTAAGCAGGCATATTTTTTTCCAGGTCTGCAACAGATGAAAAAAGAATGGTGGATTTTGGGACTGAAAAACCACAAGCGGAGCCAAATAATATCATCAATGTCCTGCTCATAAGTGTTCTCTGATAGTACCTGATAGTTATTAATTACATCTTCACTGGCACCACCATCAATTGTTATTGTGTTGACATGAGAAGAGCCTGAAATGACAAAAAAGAAGCCATTTACATAATTTTCTTTAGCATACCATAAACTAACGTATAGATCAGCTAGTGAATTTAATTCATGGTACCACACCACATGCATTATTCAGCTACAGAAAATTACATCTGTGCTAATTCAAGTAGTGGGAGTACAAAATGCACTCTGCATCTTATCTGACGCTACAACTACATTTTAGTAGACTACTGACGATTACCAGCTGATAAATTGTCATGGAAAATTGCAATATTTTCACTCAGGCAGTCAGGCACATACAATGCAAAGGCAATCGCAGCCGCAAGGTATTTTACCTTGACACAGCAATAGATACCAGGAAAGCAGTAACTTCTATAAAAGAAAAAGGTAGCATCTTGAAGGCTTCCAAGTAATATATAGTTCATAAGGCATCCAGACTCATCACGCAGTTCTAACCAGCTCAGTATTCAGAAAGTCAAAATTCTCGTTTGCACGAGAGGAATGCACCATAAAAACCACAATGTAACAACATTTGTACATTGCAACTCATCCTATGGAAAGTTTTGTAGTTCAAAATGGGAGCTTATACAATGGACTAAGCTGCTCCTGTTTCAGAATGTCGAGTAATCAAAATAAATCAATATGCAGGAAAACAATATCCCCCCGACTTGAAATCTGACACTAATGAAGAATTGGATGAAAAATTAAAATTTATCATAAGCATTGTTCCGATTTTGTATATTTCTGCTATTGCACTAATTCAAAGACTATTAAGTCGGTAAGTCGAGTCGAGTCGCCAAGGGACCGACTTGCCGACTAGTCGTCGACTACTTGCGACTACTTGTCGACTTGCATTCAGGACAGAACTAAAGATATTTGCTACAATTTGTTTCATTAAAAAACAGACCAAGCAACAAGCATCAAAAATGCATTTCGTCATTTCATCACAACAAAAGAAACAGTGAAAGACTTGTAATACATACCTCCTTGGCAGTTGGCATTAAGCAGACAATGCAACAGAATGTTGTACATATCACTCTTTTGATAAGGATTCATGTAGAAAGAGAGAACAAATGCACCCCTCCATGCCTGTCGAAGATAAGCTGATATGCTTGGTGCAATAACTGCAGCCATGAGGAAGTGGCAACATCAGAATAATGCTTGGTGCAATAACTGCAAAGTTCATCAATAGTCACCACTTAGTATGTCTAAAAAACCACCGTTTGGGCATATATTAAGTGATTCAGATCTAATATGCATCATACAAAGTGGAAACTGTACCTGTACCTTCACAGGCGAGGGTGCAGCAATATCGTCTGTTCGACCTTTTGATTTGGATGTAAGACTTCTGACCAAAAGATTACCCATAATTCTTTGTCCAAAGGTTTGACCACGTGGGGAAACTGCAGGTTGTGCTTGTGCTCTGCCTGATGGTGATGGCAAACCTAGATAAATAGTTAAATACAATAAATGATATCAACTTTTGAGTATTCCAATTCATCTGAAAGTATTAAACAACTAGAGGAACACTCTAGATTAGTGCACCTTCTGAATTGTCCAGGCTAGTCTGTGGATTTATTTCCTGATGACCATCCTTTCCAGGCTAGTTTGGTCTGTTTTCTTGGCTCACTCGAGCAGCAAGCCCAAAGGAGGCGGAAGCATAAATGACACCTCCTGTGAAGACCACAATAAGATGATGACCAATCAGACAACTTTCCAGTTAGATCTCTTGCTCTATGTGCAGGATGACTGCATATGCACTATGTCTTTGAAAATGAAGAGAATAACTAATAGAATCAAAAGTTTTCATGACAAACGATGTTCCGAAAGATCCAAAGGATTTCCAAGAAGCAACTAAAATCAGGAATAGTCACCAGTTAGTATATCTGCAAAACTACCGTTTGCGCGTATATTAAGTGATTTAGATCTAGTCCTGCGCTGCCGCTGTGGCCATGACCCAAGAGAGCAGACTCAGCAGAGCAGATACTACAGACTACAGAGCAGAGTGGCAGACAGAGATAGAAGAGAGGCCTGAGGCCATGAGCGGATGCGCCCATGCGTACCCGGTGCCTGGTGGCTGGTGGGATGGGAGGTGAATCCAGCTGGCCGGCTGGGGGCGACGTCGGCGAGGTAGATCCAGCTAGGGTTGACGGCGGCAAGGTGGAAACGACTGGGGGCGACGGGGAGGACTGAAGGGTGGGAATCGGCTGGGGGCGATGGCGACGAGTGCGAATCGGCTGGGGTGGGCAGTGGGCTCGCCGGCGAGGAGTGGGATCCGGCCGGAGGCGATGCAGAGGAGACCGATCCGGCTGGAGGCGACGGCGGGGAGTGCGATTTCGCTGAGTGCCGTTCAGGGCCATTCTGGCAAATCAATAACCTGTGAGGTTACGGATAAAATTTACCTTAATTTAAACATCCTCGTTGCGCTCTTTATCCTAATGTATGCATTCTCTTTTCTTGATTTCTAAACTGTTGGTTTTTATGCCTTCAGGTGGGCACGAGCTCAGCAAGAGCACTGCAAATGCTGGTGGCCGTGTTGCCTGCAGTGAGCTTGCTGGTTCTGCGGTTCCATACCATTGCTCTGAATCAGTTCCCCTATTTTGTCACACCAGAGATAAAAGAAATGACAGATGTAGCTCGTAGTTTCCTCTAGAATAGTTGACATTGTAATGTATGGATGTGACTGCAGTCTGTGTTTTCTGTGGTATGAAATGTTGATGTAGCAGCTTGTGGAGTTCTATGAAGTATGAATTAGTGTGTAAAATTGTTTTGTAACAGCATTTGCAAATTTTAACAGCGTGTAAAACTATGTTATTACCGTGTACCTTTTGAAAGTAAAGCACATTGTTTCCACTATTGGTTATTCGTATGGAAAGAACTTATATCGGTGCGATGTTCATTTGTTTACTTTTGAGTGTAAAATGACATGAGGAGAATGACATAAGAAGAATGGAAATGATTATAACTAGGGGTAACATGGTCTATTTCCCTCAAACCTCCTCTTTTATGAATCTGGAGCCAACCTACTAGCCAAACGCTTTTCAGAGGTAGCTCCAGATTCTCAAAGAAGTGGATTCTTACAGAATCTGGAGTAGAAGCTGAAAAATGAGAATCTGAAGCTCTACCAAACAGGCCCTTAGTTGAAGGCGGCCCAAAAAGACCCGCGCGCGACATCTCCCGCGCTACGCGACCGACTTACTAATCGGCCGACTACTTGTAGCCAGTCGGTGACGACTAGTTATCGACTAGTCGAAACTTAGTAACAGTTATTTCAAACAAAAAAAATGGAAAATCTTGAGGACAACCATGTATCGTTCTGCACTCATTAAGACAATGCATATCTCTCCTTGATGATATGTCAGTGCTAACTTGTGAGGCCCCACGTTATTATCCCTCGGATAATTACGCGTGGCATACGGATTACTATTTGCCTGATCAGTAAAACACTGCTCCGGCAAATAATAAACCTTTACCAGAGTAACGCAGCAGAACAATAATATAGATACTATCGTCTTTATTACAACAGTTGCCACATGGCTTAAAGTCTGGTTTTACAAAAGTAGTTAACAAAAGCATAGCTAATACCCTGTGGTTTCTCTCGCGCTCATTGGTCTTCTACTCGTCCCAGCCGAAGTATACGGGGTCCACCTCACCAGGCTCCTCGCCGTCGTCATCCTCCTCTCCTGCCTATTCTGCGGGGCTTGCCTCCCCCTCGTCCTGCTCATACGATTCATGGAGCGAAGTAAGGTCTAACAAAGGAGAATAATAGCAAGGGTGAGTACCACAGTACTCAGCAAGCATAATAGTAGTAAATGCACAGATATGCTCTCATGTCCTTAAGTCCAAATTCTAATCCTTTTATTCCAAAAGTAAACTTTACCCGAAAATATCTGTCATATTTTAATTATAAAGCTGTTTATTTTCCACCCGGTAAGGTACGATCCCTAGTGATCACTGTAGTCCACAATCCAGTGAACTGGCATGAATTCATGATTTTATTAGCACTGCGCAGGCTTTGTACCACTTTACCCAAAACTGCTCTGAACCTTCTGAACTAGGTTTTCCACACTACCGTAGGTGCGGATTCAGGCTCAAAACACAGAACCTTTCTTCGGTTACGTTATTCCATCCACCAGCCCATCTATTGTCCGTCGGTGTACCAAGTCACTCACTTGGGCTCCACCGAGTTCTAATAGTGTTTGGTTGGACCGGCTCCCGGCCCAACACTCCACTTTACGCATATAGCGTCTCGGGACTTACTCATATCCAGACTTGCGTTACTGGTCCTGAGCTTCATCCATCTCTTACTCACGCATAAATACTTACCCAATGTGGTGGACTGGTTAACGTAACGGGTTACTAAATTCTGCCCGCCCAAGACGGGGAGATGGTTGGCACGATAGTTACAGTTCCCAATTCCGAGTGAAAATGGGTTAAATCCTTACATGCTATCCATATGTAAAGGGGTCCCCTAACCTCTCTGCATCCTTTCCCCGTAACCCCTTTACCCACCATATATTTACACACACACATACCTATATGTATATACACACCTCTGTCTGTGGGCCTGCTGCTCTAGCAGTACCACAGCTACTAGCTCTTTCTCTTTCTTTTACTCTTTCTTTCTCCTTTTCTCTTTTTCTCTTTCTTTTTCTTCTCTTTTCTTTTCTTTTCTCAAATAACTCATAATAAACATCATCATTCTCATAACTGATAAAGAAAGAAATAGCTTTTATGCAACTAAACATAATTATTAACATTTCTGAAAAATACCAAATACAATTAACATAACTAAGTGCATGATCAAAATGAGCTTGCCTGAGTAGTAGCGTGAACTGGAATGATAAAAAGTAGAAGCTGCTCCTTGGACTGGTTCCTGACCGGATTCTGAAATACCGATACTAAACTTAGCCAAAATAGTATTTATAATACTAATTTTAGAAAACTTGCTTTCCCTCTCTCTCTCTATATATACACACACACATATATATATATATATACACACACATATATATACATATATGTATGAGTTCACACACACACACACACACACACACACACACACACACACACACACATATATATATATATATATATATATATATATATATATATATATATATATATATATATATATATATATATATATATATATGTTGACCTTTTAATTAAGCAAATCAACCAATGGAATTGCTACTAATGAAATGGTATTCCAAGCTAAACAAAAACAGTTCTAATTTAATAATAACAGAGGAGATCTTTTTGTTTCGAAAGGAATAACACATACAATTAAATGCATTTACTGGTTCCAACAATTCACTCGGCCCACTGCCTTACTCACGCTGCCCCCTGTAACCTTCCACCTCCCTCTCTAAATCACGCCGCCGCCTGCTCCAATCCTCCTCCTCCCCTCTCTATTAACTCACACCCTCCCTTCCTGCCTCTACTCCTCTCCTGCTCCCTCTCTCTCGCGCTACTGCCCTGGCCCACTTGCTCCACTCTGCAGCACACCGCCGCCTCTCTCTTGCCACGCCACCGCTCCCCACTATCCCTCTCTCTGGCTGCGTCGCCTCCTCTCTGCCCCTCGGCTCCTGCTCTCTCCCTCCTTCCCGGACTCTACCCCTCCCTACTGCTCTCCGCCGCCGCCTCTCTACCTCACTCCTTCACCGACCGCCCTCCCCTCTCAACTCACGCAGCCGCTCCCCTCGGCTCACTGCGCCGCCGCCGCTCCTCTCGGCTCCCTCTCTCTCTCTCCCTTTCCCGACCTCCCTATCTGCTCTTCTCTCTTGCCTCCTCCCCTCACTCTTTTCGGTTTCCTCGCAGGGCTTGCGCTAAGGGGAAAGGTCAGGGTGGTCCCGATCTACGCGGATCTAGGGTGGATGAACTCCCTGGGACCGGATCTGGCACGGCTCCCTACCAGTGGCGGCTTCTACGGCTCGGGGAACGGTTGGGGTACTAGGTGTTGCAGATTCTTGGACATCGGTGGTTCGAGCTTCACCCTATTTCACGGCTCCACGGTGCTGGCTTCCTGACTTTAACATACTTTTGTTGCTGGGTTTTGGGCATGTGCTTGGCTGTGGGTGTTGGGTGGGGTCCGAGCAGAAATCCCAAAAGAGGTAAAGGATAAAAAGGAGGGTGTGACCTACTTGTTGTCGGGCTCCAACAAGAAAGAGGGTGGAATGGGGGGTCCGCAGGTTGATCTTCACGAGGTCGCTATCGGGGAAGAAGACGTACGCGTGGATCCTTATCGGTCGTCACTGGCTCGATGTGGTCCCCTTCTACTCCCTGGGTTCCTGCTGGTTGCACTTGTTCTTGTGGTGTCGGTCTTCTCCTCCTGGTCGCACTGCTCCGGGTCCACCTCCTTGCCTCTGGCCGAAGGTGCTTCCGACGGTGCTGCTGAGGAAGGATGTGGCTTTGGGGCTCTGGTTGTGCTGGGAATGGGGGTGGTCTCTTACCTTTGGCTTGCTGAGTTCTTGTGGCTATGTGTGCTATGGTAAGACTTGTGGAAATGCAGGGAGGAGTAGATACAATGGACTGGGGGAAGGTTGTATCTGAGCTGGTCTCCTCTGGGCCGTGGTTGTCTGAAGGCAGCTGGTTCAGAGCTGGCTCAGTCCTTGCGCTTATCTCCTTCTGAGTCTTGCGATCCTGTGCTAGCGATCCTTTGGTCTGAAGAGTGCTTCATGCACTGCTGACATGGGCTGGTTAAAAAGGGCTTAACAAGCGCCTTTGGGCTGAAAATAATGAGGCGTGATGTGGGCTTTATGGCTTAAGGGTTTTTGCTGATTTTGTGGGCTGAGCAAAGATAATGGGCTGAACTGAATATAGTTTGCGGGCTTTTTGGGCTGAGGTAAGTATCGTGGGTTTTGGTTTCTCGAATTGCCGAATGATGATGCCCATAGAGATGAGAGGTGCCGACCGGCCCGGGATGGTCTGGGAACCTCGGAGATAGTCTCAAACTGGCCCTAACAGCCCAAGGGTGACTGACGGCAATTCACTTCACAATCCTCTTTATTCTCCCTTGGATTGCTAGTTATCTAATTTCCTAGTTACTAAAGAAAATAGGTTTGGTCTAAGACTAATGGCAATCTAATCGCAGGCAAAGGACGAAGGCGCTACTCGGCTCTCACCCCGAAACCACGAAGATACACAAATCATTCTCTTTTGTAAAATATTTTTGTAAACATATTGTAATTAACATATTTGATGCAATTGCAGCTACTGAATTCAATTGTAAACTTATTTGTAAAATATTTTGATTGAATGCATTACAATATGAAATTCATTTTGCATTGGAAAATTGTAATAGAGTTTTAATGCTTATGTAATCATGCAAACTTTAATTTGCTCAAAATTTACAATGGAGAATATGAGATGAATGCTCACAATAATTAATGCTTAAATTAATAATTACCACTATTTGCTTACTTAATCAGGGTATTAGGGTTAGGGTTCTTTCATAACTATCTACGCTTTTGAAGTTTGAGCAAATTATGCACATTGCACAGCACAAGCCCTGATAATAAAGATGCAAACAAAAGAAAAAGGCAAACATGTATTCATGCTTAAAATGCTACACTTATGTAAAACTTGCTTGCATTACATTTTTCCTTACTCCGGATAGCGAACAAAAGCCCCTAAAAATATCCAAGTACCAATTCCAAAAACAAGTGCATAAGTCATGGTACCACACCACATGCATTCGAATACCTTAGTGCTAGCGTAAGATCAAGCCAACCTCATATTCTACAACCCTCAATTCCTCCTCAACCAAGAACCCGCTACTCAGCGACAGTCGTTTACACAAGAACTTGTTGCGAATTTGGTCCGAGAGTAGTTCTTGTTTTTGGCTAAGATCCACCCACACCCACCCACCGAGACAAGTACACAAACAAATACTCCCAATCAGGGGTGAGAGGGAGAGACCTGGTGGTTGGTCGTCGTGGACGGCGGACGGCGGCAAGGGGTTGACAAAGACGAAGGCGAGCAGTTGGGGGAGGCTGGAGTGGGTAGGGTTATTCCGATTCCGAGGAGATTGGACTTGGTCTGGGCTTGGCGGACGGCGGTTGCCGAGCGGAGGGAGGCGACGACCCAGGGCGCCGCGGAGGAGGCACCGGTGGAGGGACGCCGGACGTGATTGGTGGCCTGGTGGCAGGTAGGGCAGAGTGGATGGTTTCTAGGAACGTGCTACATGTAAGAGGTTCGCGCTTAGGTCAAAGAAGTGGTGGAGGTTGTCGATGCTCATCACCTCGTCCTCGTCCACCTCCGGCGGCCCCCGCGACCGCCGCTCGGGCGCATAGCCTGCTGCGTCGGAACGGGCCGATGTGGTGGGCTGGCACGGCAGCGTAGGAGCAGAGGTGGCTTGGGGCTGCGAGACGGTGGAGGCGGCGAGCCGGAGGCCGCCGATGAGGGTCTCCGCCATGGCGAGCGGTGTAGAGTGGGAGTCGAAAGCCGGCATGTCGCTACGAAGAGGCGGCGGCAACTTGGGGGGCTACTTTGAGATCCATGAAGACACATGACAGTGATCAAGGAGGCCCAGCCCCGTAGAATATTCCTCCCTCCCTGCCTCTTCCTATTGCATAGAGCTGGAGTCCGCGAGTTTTAGAGCAGTGTCCGCCGACTTCGCCGAACTCCACCGCCACCAAAACCGTGATGTTGTCAGACAATGCCCTCAAAAAGAAGAAGCTGTCCGATACACTTATTCGGAAGGCTACGGAGGAGGCTCGAGCTCTGCTACTGGTCCATCGGCAATACAGCATTACGGTAATCCACTCTTACGTCCTCTTGCCATGCGGCCGCGATTTGAACTAAAGCACAAAAAGGGAGCGATCTTGCCGGTGATCTGAGGAGGATCTAGGACTAATCGTGCTGTCGCGCAGTCGATCCTGCCGTAGTTGAAGAAGAAAGCAGCGAGATGGGGGATTTAGTGGGGATTTGATGACAGTATATATCTTCATACATGATGCTTGTTTGTGCATTGTGAAACAGGACCTACCTAGGTACTATTAGTGATATGCCCTAGAGGCAATCATGGCTTCTATGTTTATGATCTTTTGAATAATATATTATTTTATCTCTTGAATAAATGTCTTTCATATTAATCAACAAGTATGTGACTTGTTCGTGAAACTCTTTTGATGCGGAGAAGGGTGGCCCGATCTTCACGACGTAGTATTATAGATAACTAGCATGTGCAACTTAGCAATTGATGCGGCCAACTACCGTCTCTATACGGCAACTTGCAGCACTCAAATTACTCAACCACACGCTACGGATTTTGTCTACTCGCTATCGTGGAGCAGACACGTTCAAGCAATTACCAAGGATTCGTAAGAACAATGAAGTAGCAACTCAGAAATAACACCTAAATCCTAATTGGTAGTGAAAATGGCTCACACACAAAAGAGAAATAAGTGTTCTACTAAAATTTCTAAGCATGACTTATGCCTCTATACATGCGGGGTGCCTCCCTATTTATAGGGTGAGGAGATTTAGGGGCTAATAAAGCAATGAGGTAAGCGCTGACATCATGTTATACGATCTTCTGTGGCTATACGATCTTTTGTGGCTATGATGACATATGCGTTTACATCACTTCTTGTTGATCTTCTGTGGCCACGCGATCTTTTGTGGCAATGATGACATATATACTTACATCACTTCATATTGATCTTTTGTGGCCACACGATCTTTGTGGCTATGCTTTCCATGTTACTAAAACTTCTTTTCCTTCTATCATCTTTTCCTTGAATCTAAGAACACATAAAATAGAAACATTAGATAGCAACAAATTCTCATGAATACAAGAATAATCACTAAGGAGAAGATTCACCTCTTGTTGCATTTATTTTGCTCTAGTTCTTATGATTGGTCCATTAGTTTCAACACTTGTAGTGTGTTTTCTAATGATGTCCTCATCGGGCATTTCTAATGATGTCCTCATCAGGCATCATTAGGAAACACACTACAAGTGTTGAAATTAATAGACAATCACAAGAGCTAGAGCAAAACAAATGCAACAAGAGGTGAATCTTTTTCTTAGTAATTATTCTTGTACTCATGAGAATTTGTTGCTACCTAATGTTTATATTTTATGTGTTTTCAGATTCGAGAAAAAGATAATAGAAGGAAAAGAAGGTTTAGCAATATGGAAAGCGTAGCCACAAAAGATCGTGTGGCCACAGAAGATCGATATGAAGTGATGTAAGCACATATGTCATCATTGCCACAAAAGATCGTGTGGCCACATAAGATCAAGATGAAGTGATGTAAGCGCATATGTCATCTTAGCCACAGAAGATTGTATAGCCACAGAAAATCGGACAATATGATGTCAGTGCTTACCTCATTACTTCCTTAGCCCCCAAGTCACCTCACTCTATAAATAGGGGGCACCCCCCATGTATG
This sequence comes from Melocanna baccifera, assembly GCA_036346265.1. Taxonomy (NCBI): domain Eukaryota; kingdom Viridiplantae; phylum Streptophyta; class Magnoliopsida; order Poales; family Poaceae; genus Melocanna; species Melocanna baccifera. Next base: position 26,027,832 of record CM070689.1, read on the forward strand.
AGGCATAAGTTCATGCTTGAAAATTTTAGTAGAACACTTGTTCCTCTTTGTGTGTGTGAGCTATTTTCACCACCAATTGTGATTGAGTGTTATTTCTGAGTTACTACTCTGTTGTTCTTGCGAATATTTGGTGATTGCTTGAACGTGTCTGCTCCACGATAGCGAGTAGACAAAAGCCGTAGCGTGTGGTTGAGTAATTTAAGTGTTGTAGGTTGCCGTATAGAGACGATGGTTGGCCACATCAATTGCTAGGTTGTATGGGCTAGTTATCCACAGTCCTACGTCGTGAAGATCGGGCCACCCCCTCCCCGCATCAATGCCCAAAGGCGCCGAGTCTTGCATTGTACAATGATTATGCTGAGTGAAGTTCAAAGATTCAGGTCTATCAAAAATCGAGTACTCAGCAACATTGCCGCTGGAACCTCTCATCCGCTAGGAGAACTTGCGAGGCGTGTGAACATGTGCGTGTCCCTTAGCAAATGTTCATATCGGTATATCTTGGGGAAGAGGGATGCTTTAGTGGAAGCTGAAAATTACAGGCTGGTTCTGCACGATGAAAATAGTCAAGTGCCTTAGCTTCGATTCCTAGTGGGTTCTGAAGTAGGAGAACTGATAATTCTCAAGTATGATACGCACTCTGTGGTGGAAATCATAGCCAGGAGAGGGTTAAGCCAAGTCTGAAGCTTACTTGGAAGTGGATACGTTCAAACACTTGTGACTATTTCCTTGATCGCTTCGGCTTTAATTACTTCCCTCGTGATTCTGGCATCTATTTTCCTTCTTAGTAAAATGCTCCTGTAGGTCATTATAATGCTCCTGAAGCATTAGCTCTGTTTTTCATGAATTTTGCTGGTAAACAGTTTTTCTCTCTTTGCAGTGGAACATACTAGATACTATGTTTTACCTTCTATGCAGTGCACCATTAACCTTTTTCCCAGATTAACAAAAGAAATTCACGATATATACATGCTCTGAGACTGGAACTGTTCACGGATATAGCCCTATAGCGAACTTTTTCTTTTAAAATGGCCTCTGGAAGCTTATTTTTGCAAAAATAGTCTCACTCCATAAGAAGAAATTTTATTGTATCACCGTGGTATATAGAGACTTGTATAACAACTCAACAAATTATTGAAATGTGTAAAATAGAAGGCCCCACCCGGAATAGGCCAAGACCGCATAACCTTAGCTCAGTTGGTAGAGCAGAGAACTGTAGTGTATGCAGATTAAATCCGGGCCGTCAACACAACAAAAATCATAGGAATGTTTTGCTGCCATATTTTTATCCTATTTATTAGAATGCTGATATGCAAATTTTCATCTCTACTGCCCAATTACTACTCATATTCGAGTTATACTCTGGATTATGTACTAGTACATGATCACTCCAAGGCCATGAACAACAATTTTTTGCCCCCCTCTCTGAACAAGGCTGGAGCATGCATCTGCAGTTGGAGCTGCTTGCCTGTATGCGAATCAAGACTATATTTTGTTGCTGGTATTGCTAGTGCCCACTGCCCAGCCCCACCCCAATCCTAGGTTGCCTCTGATGAGGGATTTTGTTTCTCTAGCGTTTGATTGCAACATTAGTTCACAAGTCTGGCTTTTCTCTCTGGCTTGATTGCTACAGTACCTAATTTTTAAACATAGTATTTTTTTTCAATACGAGATCTACAAATTAATTATAGTACACGTTAAAAGTCTAATATATGTACCTTTTAAAATCGCAAGCGAGTAAATCTCTATGTAATATCTATCGCAACTAGCTAAATTCAAAATTTTCAATCAAAAGTCACAAACCACAGCCATAAAAAACACAGACCCTTTATTTCTTTAGCGCTTGCAACATTAAATCGGCCTCTGACCGTGTCCCCGTCTGCATAATAAAAGACCTGGAACGTTTTCTCAAGGGTAAGTAGTCTAGCACTAGAAAGCATTTTATTTGTTCCCATGAGCTAGCTAGTGATATGGCCGTATCGACAATTAGCAGTGTGAAGAAATTAATGGCATAAAGTGTGGATTGCTGCATAGCACTTGTTTTTTCGAGGAGATGCATAGCACAACATGAAGCATATATGCTAAGTTCTATATGAAAACACAAGCTAACATCTGAGCCAAGGAAAAAGGAGTGCGGAGTACCTAAATATGCTACTGGAAGATATAATTCGACAACTTTACAGTACCACTGAAAAGTGCAAATAGATAACAGCCAATTGAACATGACCGAGCACCATGAAACATCAATAAACAAGACACTCGCTCTAGTCGTAGTACAATGACAGACCAATTTATTTAGGAAGCAACATTCCAAGGACGGACCAAGCGACAACAATTTTCACCTCACAGATGCCAAAGCTTGCACGAACCACCCAATTTGCCAGCTTTTTTGGGTTTGAAGGAGGCCTCATCTTTTAAAACATCATCATCTGTAGTGCTGTTACCAACTCAATTTAGGAAACAACATGGGACCAAGCAACAACAATTTCCACCTCACAGAAGCCAAGCTTGCACACGCCTGAAACAACCGAAAATTTGAAAACTTGATTTTTGCCGTTAATCTTCAGTTTCTTCTCCCAAACCCCTCCTTAATCTTTCCCTTGGCCCCTGCCTTCTTCCTTCGTTGGCGCCCGCCCAGTCCCCGCTTTTCCCTTCCCCTTGGCTTCCCGTTTTCCCCTCCCTCTGGCCCCTGACCGAAGCCACCTCCTCCCTTCCCTCGCGCGTTGTCGCACCGCCCGCATCTCTCGGCCTCGCCCATGCCCTTCGCCTGCTGCCGTGCCAACTTGCCTCTCCCGTCGCCCCACCTGCGTCAACGCCTGCCGAGTGGTCACCCTCACTCTCACTCGTCACTGTCCCATCTGCTCCCGCTCCTCCCTCTACCCCGCGGTCTCTGCGTCGCCCCTGGCGGCACCCCCCCTCGGACCGCCGTGCAACGCCACCTACCCCTGCACCATCTACTCTCTTGTCAACGCCTGCCAGTGTCATAGCTCCACCGCCATGGCCGACCACTCCCTTTCTTTGGCTTCCCACCTCCTCGAGCTATTAGAGCCCGATTGCTTCTCCCAGTGAACTCGCACCACCCCCCCCCCCACCTTCCTCCCAGTGCGATCGATTGCACCATCTCCCTCCCTAGCGCCGCCACCGCCCCTCCCCGAGCCCGGTGAGACTCCAAGCAAATCCCCCCAACCGTTGAAAACCCGATTCATTGCAGCCCAAGCCCCCCATAACCTCCCCTCCCCTTTCCCCCACTCACCTTGGCATCTGCGCTCGCCGGTTGGCCCCGCACCTTGAGCCCTCTTCTTGGCCGCCGCCGCCCCTCCTCCCGGAGCCCTTGTCCTTCCGAGGCCGTCGAGGAGCTCCCCTCCCTCCCCTGAATTCTCCAGCGCCAACCCGGCTGTGGTAACCTCTCCTCCCCTCCCTTCCTGAGATCGGTGTCGCTCGGGGCGGGCGCGCGCGCCGCCTACTGCCGCCAGGGATGGCCGGGGGGAAGGAAGATAACCAGGGGGCGAGAGGGCCGACGACGTGGCTCTATCCCGCTCGCGCGTGTGGATTCAGCGGCCGCCAACGGTCCCCGTGCCGCTTCGCTCAAGCGCCGGGCGACGTGGCTGAATCCCGTGCGCACCCTCCCTCGTGATCGGACGGCGTTGAGTCCGGGAGCCCTCCCCCGTATCGGCGCCACCCGCTGCCACCACGCGTCGCTCATCGACCCGAGCGAGGCGCGCGCGCACTGGCCTTCGGCCGCGCGCGTGTGTGGGCCGCGCCAGCCGGCCCACCCGCTGTTTAGCCCGCGCGAAGGTCGGGCCGGGCCGCACTGTGGCTAAGGCCGGCCCGGCACTGTTCCCCGAATTTCCCTCCCTTTTATCAATTTCCAAAAGCTAGAAAATCCAAAACAAATTCTAGAAAATCCCCAAAAAAATTCCAAAAATCACCAAAATATACCACCTTGCTCAGTTTAATATCATTAACCCATTTTTGGCCTTCATTCCTCTAGATTCATCCCAGAAAAATTCTAAAAATTCTCCTTTTGTTATTTAAGCTCTTCTTTTCTAAATAAAATGTGTTCTTTTTATTTGCTTTTGATTTATTTCTGCTTTATTGTGTTTTTGCGCTAGAGTCGGGGATTTCGGAAGTGTCGATGCAAGCACAAGATTCCGGTGTTTCTTCGTTCGAGATTGCGGAGATCGTCCAGATTAATGGCAAGTTACAAATTTTGATCATGTTGAAATCCCATGCCATTTAAATTATGTATTTATGGTATTTGCATTATTGCTAGTTATGAAATGTTAGTTTGCATAAAATAAAATGTTTAGAATGACATGGTATTTAGATATTTCCTACCACCGACAATTGCCTTATTAAATTGTTGCCATGCCTTGATAGCCCTTGATATAAGTGTATAATGATAGAAATAGTTGTAGACTATACACTTTATGCAAATTTAGTTACACTAATAAGGAAGTGGCCGTGGGCCGGTAGACTTTTAAAACCCAGGCTAGGGTGGGGTGGTATGGGACACCGTGCCCTAGAATGGTTGTACTGGCATGTGCAGTTTAGGGTAAGGGTGTGTGGGAAACCACGAGACGGTCTACGCCCACCGCTTTACCATAAGTTTGTGCATTGTAGGGTAAGGGTGTTGTGGGACATCGCGAGGCGATCTTCGCCCACCGCTTTACCTGAAGTTGGAGGTTGCGGACCTCAAGGAAATATAAGGATTAGACCCTTATGCCGAGCAAATGACATAGTGACCGCTCGACCACAGGTGTTGATTTGTCAACCCTGGTTTAGTACCTGCTCAACTCAGGCAGAGTGCGACTTGAGAGTCAGTGCGGGTGGCGGACCCCGGGCCAAGAGTTGAGCAGCGAAACGACCCAGTTCCTTAACTCAGTCATGAGGGTTAAGGTTGCGTGTGGGTAAAGTTGGGCAACTCTGCAGGGTCAAATAAATGGTATTCGAATACGCCGTGCTCCCGGTTAATGGAGTTGTGTCACTTGGGTGATTCCAGTTGCGAAGCTTAAGTAGTTTTTACCAGTGTTTTAACCGGACTAGTTGGTTAATTAACTTTTCATGAAAACCCCCCTAATCTTAAGGAGTAGTTGTCGTTTCTTGAACTTCTAAAAGTGTTTACAAATAAAACTGCATCCACATAAATTAATAAACCAGTATACTACCTTCCTTTGGAATTCCGTGCATGTAGTAAATTGGGATTTTTCATTGTGACTTGCTGAGTACGGTTGGTTGTACTCAAACTTGCTATATTACCCCACCCAGATACCAGAAGAAGCAACTGCAGTTCAAGTGTCCGTGTTAGGGTTGCGACCGCACCCAGGCGTCCCTGTGGGTGTGTTCTTCGGTTCTTCTTATTGTAAGTTACCATTCGGGCTTGGACGCCCATAAAAATGCTAAAACTGACCGTTGGTCTTATCTTTGTCAAACTAACCCCTTTTAAATATTCGTAAGCAGGCTCGATACTACCTCTGTCTGTAACAGGACACCTGGGCTGTTGCGGGATGTACGACGCTCCTGTTCCTAAAAACGGGGGCGTTACAACACCACGGCTTTCACCGGCTTTTTGGGGTTTGAAGGAGGCCTCATCTTCTGAAACAACATCATCTGTAATGTTGTTACCAACTCGCAAGGCGACCACAGAAACCATCAGTTGTCCACTTAATTCTACAGAAACAACACACCTTGAAAGCTTAATTGTCACACCATCATCTGAATTGATAGGCATTGTTCCCGCATGTTGGGAGTCAAGAAGAAGGTTGTCCTCATTGGCTATACTGGCAGTACGGGAAACGACTAGTCCTCGAAAATGATCCGGCCATGATCCTTCAACAACTTTGACACTGCGGATAGTGGCCTCAACTGATTCGTCAAGTTGTGCGAGGGTGTACTCTAGCGTGCTAAGCTTGTTGGGGTAACATCTACAGACCAGTGTAGGAGCACCAAAAACAGGAGAGCCTAGGTCGTCTTTGAATCGGATGAATCGAAAGCTCAATGCTTTATCTTCAGACTCTGTTCTGCCTTTTACTTTTAGTTGAACTTCAAAGTCGACTGGATCAATAAGCACAACTGCACGAGATGGGCCCGACAACCGCAAAAATGAATCCTGCAAGCATCATCCCACATTAATTAATCAATTAACTATAAGAGATGTCTGGTTCACTCCAAATAAGAAGGAAACAGGGTAAAACCAACCCACATTAATGAAAATAGTTATCACCTGCTTCTGCTTGACCACTCTAAAGTCAGCAGGAGAGGATATGAGATCTATCACAACTTGTGTGTAGATTATGCAAGTGACAGTTCTATACGTACAGTTTGTAACAGGGAGTTATGCAGGTCTGAAGTTGGTGTTTTAGTTAAGTGTGTCAACCATCAAATGTATATCATATGACATTAAAATAGTACAGATTTGCATGTCTTATTTTCCTGTTTTCCAGTGCACTATTACATGTTCATTTTTTAACATGATTTGAATTGAAATAAACATAGGGAAAAGTGCATTTTACCCTTAAACTATCATGCGTTCTCAAACTTCCAACCTTGAATTTCCAAGCACGCTGAACTTAGACAATGTGACACAGTAAGGAGTACACTCTTTTCCATAAACATATGGTATTTTCATACTTGAAACAGTGGATGAAGCAATAAAATTGGATCATAGGGTAAAAAGGAACATTATGGCAAGCTAGATTGTCAAGTAGATTATTCAGGCGCAATCGAACTGTGAATGTAGCAAGTGCAGACGAGAAAGTAGCTAGGGCCGGAAAGGATAAATAATACCCGCAGCACTAAAAATGAGCAAACAAAAAATAAATAAACGGATACATTCAGATTAAGATACATTTAGGTAGATGGTCCTCCACCTTTTGAGTGAGGATTTGGCAGTTATCCCTGTCGCGGCGGAAGAGAAAGTCGCGATTATGATCCACACAGTCTCGGGTGGCAACAAAACCATAGACATGCAGTGGCCACTGGAGGCCCTCCTCTTTATTTATTTCCGCCACTTTAATCGAAAAGATCTGCAAGGTTTTCTCGGCGTAAGCATTTGACGGGATGGGTCCACTTGCATAGCGCGCACAGAAGCTGCAGCCAAATTAGGTGACAGATGGTAATACATGTAATCCGAAAAGAGCACAGTTGATATTGGTTCACTGATTGTTTCACTCAGTCCAGCCCAGAAATCTAACATTAATTTAAGAAAGAATTCAGCTATTGAAGGGCAAAATGTAGAAAAATATATAATACCAGTCAACTTAAGCAATGTGGAGTGGATGAACGAAAAGCACATGTATAAGAGGGTTAGCTAGAATTAATTAATCTGGCGATGGAGACGATCGACAGAGTTGGCATAAGAGCAAAGCAAAAATCAGATGATGGAGTGGCTTACTGGTATCTTCGAAGGAACCGTATCCGCCGCCCCAACAGTCTTCCCAAAACATACGGTAATCGAGCATCCGCGCCTCGTCCTCCTCCTGCTCGGGGTACCGGAAATAGAGCATCTCCGCCTCCTCCATCTTAGGCTCCTCCTCGTCCTCGTCCCAGGGTTGAAATTACCGGCCGGTTAGAACCGATTTTCGGCGAAAACCGGTTTTACCGGCCACCACCGGTTATATTACAAACCGGGCCTAAAAATTTCGGCCCAATTTGAATTGAAATCCGGGCCAACTGGCCCATTCAGCCTCCTCTGTTTGTTGCCCTAGTCGACGGGGTAAAAAAAATCACTCCGTTCCCTGGCGGCTGCAAACAACGAGCACTATCTCTCTGTCTCTTCCTCCTTTGCTCTTCTCCCTTCTTTGTCTCTCACCCAAATCAATGGCAGATTGTGGTGGAGGGTGACGTCCTGGCAAGTGGTGACCCATGCCGAGCTCCTCCTCTGGATCCTCCCTAAGCTCTCAAGCTCCTACTCGGCTCCTCGCATGGAGGGCACCAGCGGCACAATCACGGAAACGGCGACGGGGGAGAGGCCAAGATGGTGGCCGAGGCGGCGTGGGGAGACACCAAGACAGTGGGGGCGACTCAAGGATGGCCGTCGTGGGAGCTTGCTAAACTTTCACTTCTCTGATTGATTGTTTACTGGAAGTCCGAACTACTTCTCTGACTGTTCTTGTTTAGAACTCTTCAGATCTTGTCAGTATTTGTCAGCATGATCTTCTTGCTACTGGTCAGTTAATTTCTTTTAAGGCTAAATCTTCGTACTGGAAACTTAGATCCACTAGCTCATGGAAACAGTGTTGAATTGACAAGAAATTCCTAACTGGCAATATTTCAAATGATTTTTCCATGCATCCTTTTGTTTATGACATACTCTTTCTTGCAACTGAACTCTGGGGTGTCATTGCTAGTCTTATAATAAATCCCCCATTTGTTGGGGCTGTTATTTCTACAATTACTCTTGTAATTGCCTTCAGTTTTGCTATTTCTACTTTGGAGGCGATATGTTGGGAAATCCTTGTAAGGTGGTCGAGCAGGAATGGAAGCTGGACAAGTAGTGGCATTTGGGAGCCTGGAATTGAAGAAATTTTGTATCGGCCTGAAGTTTGCCCAGCTGCTTGAGTGAAAGATGAGATTGCTGCATTGCATGTTTTTCTATGGGGAAGATGCTTGACTGAAGATGAGATTGATGCATTGCAGCAGCAGTTTGCCAGATGAGATTGAAGTTTGCCCATTGCTTCTTCTTTGAAAAATGACCGTGAAAATGGGGAACACTCTTTCTTTCTCGATATGGGACCAGATTGTAAACATGGGAAGCTTTATTAATGGTCATGCCGATTCACGCAATGCGAGCTAATAATGACGCAGTGTGGATCCCTTTCACACTTCCCAGACAATCTTGAGAATGTTTGATATTTCTGCATCCTTTGTTCGACTTTCCGGCCGATTTTTTTGCCTGATTTTTTTACAAATTTCGGCCAATTATCGGCGATTATCGGCCGGTTTACATTTGAATTTCAAATTTCATTTGAATTTTTCGGTCCGAAATTCATCGAAAAAACCGAAAATCGGCCGAATCGGCCTTACCGGTCCCCTCCGGTAAAATTTCGAAACCGATAATCTTAACCCTGCCTCGTCCTCGTCCATCTTGCTCATCCTTTCCTCGTCCTCCATCTTGCTCATCTTTTCCTCCTCCTTGGCTGACTTGCCAGCTTTGTCGTCGATCCTCCTTGACTTCCCGGAGGCCTTCCCTTCGCCACTCCTTCCATCCCCCTCCTCCCCACGCCGCATCTTCCCGGAGGCCTTCCCTTCGCCTCCACCTCCATCTCCGCCTCAGTCTCCATCACCGAAGGAAACCTGCTGCTCCCAATCATCCTCGCCGCCTCTTTTTCCCCCCCTCGGCCGCCCGCAGGTAGGCACAGGGGGCAAGGCCCTAGGGTTTCTTATATTGTCGTCGTCGCTGAACTGATCCGTAGGGACGGGGTGGCCGGGCTATATGGGTGGGCCCAAATAGGAAGCTATTCTTGGTCAGTCTTTTTTTCCAGTCGTGTGTGCTGATTTGTTCAATCTTCTCTAATAATAACCGGATTTGAGAGGATACTGCTACGGAATTAGTCCCTCCGCTTCACAAAAATAAGCCGTTACGGACATCAACACAGTCTCTATTATGATTACGAACTAAATAGTGAATAGTAAAGTTACAAAAAGACTACAAAAGAATTGTTATAAACCTTACAAATCGTGAAGATGAAATACTCACATATGGATTATCCCCTTACAAACCTTACAAAAGTATTACATAGGTCTCTCTCAAAAAAATGAGTTATCCCCTCATGGTGTCTTAGGGATATATTTATAGTCATAAGGAGGTTACTTACATAAATACTCATATATGGGTCTACAATTGTAGGGATAATCTTGTTCAAAATACAACTCTACACAAATAATATTAATTCATCACAAATCAACATAGACTGTATTACATGGTCTATCATTTTCTCTTATAGATTGGTCTTGAGCATTTTGAGAGGAAGCAAAGGAGAAGACAAGCCTGTTCTTTTTTTCTACAGTTTATGACTTTTAGACTGTTCGTGTGAGAGATTACAGAGTAACTAAAACTCATGTGCGATTTTTGCCGATATAAATGAAGTTGGTACAGTATGTACTACAATTAACTAGTAGACCCCATCTTGAAAAGATATTTTGTTTAAAAGTTAGTTACTGAATAAAAGGCAAAAGCTAAAACTAAAAGCTGGAAAAAGAACATGCCCAAAGGCTGCTGGCTGCCTTCTTGAGAAATTTTATTCTCACCAATTGTTACTCTATATTGATTTTACCAAAGTAAAGAGTTTGAACATTTTTTGTATATATTATGTTATAAACTGTGTGTTCTTACCATTATACTATAATTTGCATTATTTAGTTCTTCTGCCCATTATTTAGTTATCCCTTGCCTGTAGCTTAATGATTATTACGCTATTGCCATCAGATTGGTATGTACAAGTGGAGCAATTCGATAGGCATTTGCCTGTTTGTTTCCTTAAATTACTTCGTAGGAATAGGTCGTTTTTCTTCATGTGGTGCACTCCACTCCTGTTTTTTGGTATGTCAGTTCGCAAGACTTATTTTCAGATTTGATGGAATGTCGTTCTGAAGTCCTTTTGTTATTGATATATATTCATCCGTTCTATTAAATTTACATCCTATATTATGCTCTTCTATGTGCCAACTGATTGCTCCTTCTGTGATTGCTTTCATTCACATATGCCACTATGCCTTTGTTACAGTTCACTATTTCCCATACGCCTGTTTACTGCTCTCAGACTTTCAGCTATCATTAACTGCTCCAATATTTGTTCATATATGAGCAGGTTTGATAAGCATGGAGATTGGGCAAAGTTCATCACGGGAATGGCACAAATTTCCGTATCCACAAACATTTAGAGAGTGTTCTGGTGGCTTACAATTTTTCTACTGTAACTAGTTATTTTTTTACTATAGTTAAGTTAGCTTATTTAACATAATTAATTTTAAAAAATTTTATAAATAAAAAAACATGTTAACCTATCACAGATAATGAAAAAAAACTAAAAACTAAAAATAAAAAAACAAAAACAAAAAAAATAAATAGTAAACAAAAGCCCCTCGCGAAAGCCGAACGCTGTCGCGCAGCGCTTCTGAGCATCGGAGTTATTAAAACCCCACCCATTCTCCTCTCGCGAGAGCGCTCCACGCAGCGCCCAGGCGTTCGCTCGGCGACGCGTGGCGAGCACTGTCTCACGGTCACGGCGTCACGCGGAAGCTTTCTTCCAGCAGAGAGAGCGCCATCCTGACCGGTGGGTCCTGCTGATGCGCGGTCCCGCGTGCAGCGGCGGGGAGCAGGAGCGAGGGGGGTCTTTCTCTCCACCGACTCGGCGTGGAGCGGTGCGTGGGCGTCGCGCCCCATCCTCCAGCGCCGCGCGGCAAGACGCTGCGCGATGGGCCCTTGTCCTCCTGGACCCCATTGCCAGCGATTGAGTGTAGACGGGCTAGGTGTGCGGGGGCTCAGCAACGGGGCTTTGATCGGCGCGCGGGCCGTCTGGGGAGAGGAGCGGAGCAGGCGGAGCAATCCATGTCTCCTCTACACCACAAGAAGAGATTCGCCCTTGAGCTGTCGTATCGGAACAGTACCAGTCGGCGCTGCTCCCTCGCCGTACGCGCGTGCGCGGCCGCTCTTCCCTACCGATGGCCGATCCGTCTGCCGAGCGCATTGCCGCACGGACGGCCCTGGCGTCCCGTCGGGCGGAGCGCACGCGGCGCGGCCATCATTCCTAGCTGTTGGTCCATGCGCGGCTCATCCCTCTACCGGCCTCGCCCTGCGGCGCTGGTTCCCGTGCTCGAGGTGAGTGGCTCCCCCTTCCTATTTATCTGCTCGTTCCATTACCACCACAGGACACCGCAACTCCTCGACACCGAGTCGAACGAATCAAATGGCGCTCTCGTGCTCGCCACCGTCGCGGTCGCGCGCGCTTTCCTAGCCCGAGGCGAGCCTCCCACGGCCGCCGCCTCGCGCGACGGTCGTGGCCGCAGCGCCAGATCGGCCGCGCCGAGGCCCGCGTCGCTGGTCTTGGCGCTCGCCTCGCGAGCCTCGTCGCGTCGCGCGCGCGCGCGCCGACCTTGCCGCCGAGGCCGCTGGCACGCCTTCCGTCGCGCCGCTCGAGCTCACGCACCCTCGAGGAGGCCCTCATGTCGGTCGGTGATGATTTTGTCACCGTGCTTTTTTATCCAAAACCTTACGGTTGCGATGGCGCGCCATCGAGATTCCGTGCATTCGCGATTCCGATCTCGAGACGGTCCCGTTCCGCGTCTGAAGCGCGAGGCGGTGTACGAGATCGAGAAGTGGAGGTGATTGTTGCTATTATCCAACGAATTGTTCCTTTTGTGCTATGTCTAAGTTAGAAATTATGCATGTGTGGAAGTGGAATCAATTGCGATACTTGATGATTAACGATCTCATCTGTTGTAAATTGTGATCGATCGTACTATGTTCTTTGAGGCGTCGATGCTCGAAGAACTGGATTTGACTTCACTGGATCATCTCGGTCATTCAACGTCTTTGGCGTCTTACTTATTTGGTAAGGTAGTTGATATGCTTCCTCCCTGGTCGAAATTCCTTCCGTGTTCCATTGGGTAATTGAATGAAGGGGATTTATAGAAGTATTATTTGTATGCTTGCCTTGAACACAATCACGAGCAAATGGAAATGACAACCCTGTTTTTACAAGGAAGGGTGAACCAGCGAAAAGATGGACATGACCACCCCGGTGATAACAAAGAAGGTGGGTTACGTATGGCGTTCTCATGAACCATTGTTCGATTGTCTCTGTTTGGTGATTCAGGATATTATTTCCTTACGGTTAGAAAGTCTTGAAAAGTTTTGCCTTCCTCTTTAACTTGTGTTGGTGATGAAAATAAATGGAAGATGTCATTCGTGATGCCATCAAAGTATGGTTCCAACTTGCCTCTGCGAAAGACACTTCGTGACCATCAAGGAGGTGCCCAGCAAAATCATCGCAGTTGCAGCCTTTTCGGGTTCATTAATTTAATCTGCAGCCTCTATTTCATACCATTTTCAAGACTATTTGATCACCGCTGTCTTTGCTTGAGCAACTATCTACTTAAATTCTCAAGCAACTAGGTGGTTATTGGTACCAACTCGATGGAGATTATCTTTTTCACATTTGTAATGTTTTCCATTAAAATCTTTCATTTTCTTTATTACTCACGTTCCTTTTCTGGAGAAACACGTGCAGAGTGCCTGGCATATCTCTAACCATATTCTATGATTTTCATTTAGGAGATAATTTAGAATGATGTGGGTTGTGAACTTGTGATGCTGCTTCCCAAATTAAAAACCGCCAGCATGATCTCTAATACGGGCTTACATTAATGATATCACAGATAAAACCACCAAAATTATTAAAGCAGGCAGACAAAACAAGGTCCATCTATTTACCCTTTCCTCTTACCAGATATGCTTTAGCGTTCATGTTTGTTTTTTGTTCAAAATTGTATAAAGGCACACAAGATTCTGTTTGATTAATCCCTTCTACTTTCAACTTTCCTTCGCAAATGAGAAGTTTGAAAATAATAAACATCTCTACTGGTATTATTTTATGTTATAAAGTTAACACCCTCTCTTTCTACTAAATTAATATAAGATACTAAAAAAATTTCAAAGTTTGAAAGTGGAGGGTAGTAGACTAGCAGTGACATCCCTTCATTCTTTATGGTTTCGTAAGGGTATGCATAGTTATGAACTCCTATCCGTACCAAAATCTTTATCCACCATACTACCACAGTCATCTCCATACTCACTTTGATATTGAAACAAGTTTGGTTACAGACGATGACATTAGTCAGAGGGAATCCAGATTGCGTGAAGCTCTCCGAAAAGACACCCAATTTCGAGTGAAAGATGATGCGATCTTTGGAAGTTGCATGTAAAGCTTGTTCAACATGACAACGATCCATATTTTTGATGTCCTAGATTAACAAATTTTGGTCTTTGCTCGATCCCGGGTTTTCAAACTGCGCATATAATCCCCTTTCACACTTCCATTCACAAGGCGTAATGAAATAGCATTGGAGGTTGAGCAGCATGATAGCCTTGTGATGTCCTAGCTTAACAAATAACTTGTTAGGACTTCAGTGTATATGCAAATGTCCGTTGTCCCTGTTGCACATATGTAGAATTTATATGTTGCCCGTGCTGTGTATATGATGTCATGTATCACATACATATTTTACACGATTGTAAAATTAAAGGTTAAGTCTTAGGTTAGATTTTTGGTCTCTTGATTTGTGGTATGATAACGTTAGTGTAGAAGGCTGGCCCGCCTGAAGATTCTTGTTACAAAGATCAAGTTAAGGTACTTCTTCGTAGAAAAATCTTGATACTACATGTTTTTGACATTGTTGGGCAACTTTTTCACCTGCTGAACTGGTAGTTAATGGGGGCATCGTTAACAGTAGCACTTATGAGTATGGAGCTTGTCAAGGTGCATATATTGTTTCCTCAATCCAGATTCTTTGCTGGACTCTGAAACTTGTAAAGTTGTGGTCTTTATGCAGCAGTAGGGGCAAAGGGGATATATTCTGTCAGTTGAATGATTTAGCTTGTCGCTTACAGGTGACATACTCCTTTAGATGCGTCTTAGCGCTGCCTAAGATTTGGATTGTGAATCAGTTAACAATTTGGCTAATGGTAATCTTAGTTTACGTTGAAAAAAGAAATACATTTAATAATCCATACAGCACATGAAACCATATACCTTCACAATGCCTCGTCTAAAGATATTAAAAGCTACTGAGTTTTGCTCGATGGAGAGCATTCCATGACGCGCGAGAGAGAGTTGGCGGCGATGCATGGCTCCCCTTTCTCCCTTCGTCAGCCTTCGCCCATGCCGTCCGTGCCCACTCTACCCTGGATTCGCGCTTGCGGCAGCATCGCCCGTGCCCTCCCCGCGCTTCCGCTCGCGGGTTCTTCCCCCGTCGCCTCCCCATCCTCCCCTCCTTCCCCCCCGCCGCCCCTCCTCCCCGCCCCGCCGCCTCCTTGTCCCCGCCGCCCCCCCCCCTCGTCCCTGCTGTAATTTCCTCACTGGCCGCTGAGCAGCGCGGACTCAACCGCGTTCACGAAGTCCGCCTCGGGAGGCCCGCGCGCGTCACACGCGGACGGGCCCCGCCGCACCGGCACCGCGACGGTGGTCGAGAGGCGTCGAGCCATCCGACGAGGCCATGCGCCTTCGCCACGCCGCGACGGTGGGGTGCGGCGGGTTAGTCGTCGCGCGTGGGAGCGAAGGGAAAGGTAGCAGCGCTCAAGCAGATCCTCATCCAGGTTCTCTCTCTCTCTCTCTCTCTCTCTCTCATCTCGATGTATCATTCATTTCTTGATCAACATGAGATTGGGCTTTAAGGATTTGGTAGCATTCAGCAAACTATTGAGTGTGTGCATCCGAATTCACCGTCTTTGCGTTGTGTGCGGGGTTGACATGTTCGAAAACGTGTGGGCTTTCTCAAGTTCAAAGCTGACATCGTCGTCGAGGAGACCAAAGCCAAGGTGATCAGAATGTTGCCGTCTACGGTGCTTCTTTCTTACTACTTTAATTTCAATATATGCTGGTTTTGATCTTAGATACTCTGCTCTCCCATGCCATTTATTGGGCTGGTGATCATTTGAGATTTAGGACTAACATTGGTACCGATACCATGGTATAATGTTCCATATTCTTATTAAGACAGTCCAAATAGCTTGTCAAGAGTTGATTGATAGTAATTGATGTTTTTCCAACTGAAATGTATGCAATTTGTCATCTGCTTGAAGTGTCTATATTGAAGTGTGAATTAATTTCTGCAATTGAAGTCATGACAAGGCGCGCGAAGCGCGCCCGATGTTCTAGTGACCTTAATACGCCGCTGCGTAGGCAAACCAAGCATTCTCTGCTGACTCTCGCTGACCCCGCACTACTTTTTTCAGGAGAACACTACTCTTGGCAGGCCACCCACCCCACCAAGCAACCAGAGGTTAGGAGCCTCATACTTTGCCACCGTCACCCGAGGTTATCCTTTGCTTGCAGATTGAGTCCTCATTTGCATCTCACTTATTATTTCCTTTCCCTGCATATGAAGGTGTGCATTTCTTTTGAAAGCAAATTTTTGTTTAGTTCTGTACAACAAAAGGTCCTGATTCAGCATCATATGCATTTCAATTTTGATCAGGATGTCTTTGTGACCTTACTTTCGCAGCCTCCATTTGTGGTTCAAGAGAACATAAAAGATGGATGCAGCTTCCTTACTGCAAGATTATACAATTCCAGAACTTTTTGGAGCAATGGCATACAACTTGCAGGCATCCTATGGCACAAACCAATCTTACATGCTGTAATCAGTTTGCCTGCGGACCTTTTGTTCATTATCTGCTGTCATATCGTCATGTATGTGTGCTTTACTACAGGATTCATCCATTACAAGCTATCCTACTTAACTTACGAGTGAGCTATACTGCCTATCCGTCTCTTTCACCAATGTGCGCACATGTACCTTTTCTCTCCAGACCAAACCAAAATGTTTTGCTCTGAATTCCCGCAGCAACGCGCAGTAGTCTGCGCTAAGAGAGCATTTGTATTAGTCTGCGCTAAAAGTTTTTAGCTGAAAATGAGTAGTAGTGATAGAAATAATTAATTTTTAGAAGGATGGAGTGAGTAGTGCAAACAGTAAGGAATAGATACGTATGTGAGACAGGAATAAGAAAAATAGGGTATGTAATGCGTATGTAACCTCTAATTTATCTTTAAAATAAGATAAATAAAGAAACTGTTTTAAAAACCCATATATTTAGGAGCCGTTTGGCCGGACTTAGCTTATCTCATTTTAGATTCCAAGTTAGATTCTAAGAGAAGCTACGAAATTTGGACTCTAAATCCGTATTTTATTTTAGACTTAGCTTCAAATTTTTATTTTTATTTGTACTTCGGAGCCTACATGTTTGACAAAAAAAACAGCTTTAAAACCTATAAATTAAATTTAAACCCTAATATATTCTAATTTTTTCAAACAGAAATGATATTACCAACTGTCTATTCTTTTTTGCTGCGCCCGCCGCCGAAACGAATAAAACCCATAGTCCGCGGCAGGAAAATATCCGCACCCTCGGTATGGTTCGCGAATCTTCCTCTCCCACCACAGAAAAAAAAACCCTCGCCCGCCCACCCCAGCCGGGCCGCGCCTCCCAAAATCCCCCGTTTTCCCCTGCCGCATCGGGCAAAATCGCCTCTTTTTTTTCCCGAAGCTCCCGTGCGCGCACGCCACCCCGCTCCCGCCGCCTCCACTCGTTCCACCGGTAACACCGCGAATTTATCCGCTCCCCTTCCCCCTCCTCTTCCTCGTGTTGCTGCCGCGCGCTAGACGAGGTTTCGGGTTGAGCTGTGATGGTGGGCGACCTGTCCCTCCTCGCCGTCGCCTCCGCCTCCCCCGTCGTGCTCGCGCCCTCCAAGGTAGTACCTCTTGAGCGCCCCGCGCCGGACGCGAATCCTTTGCTTTGCGCGCCTGTTAGCCCCGGATCTTGTCTCGAATTGTAACGATTGCGCTGCTGTGATGATGCGTGTAGGAGCTCCATGGCGTGCTGCCGTTCCAGGCGAAGAGGCCGCAGGACGCGTACAAAGGCGCGTCGATCCAGCTCTGCACCGCGCAGCAGCACCTGGAGGGCGCTGCTTTCCAGGGCCAGCCCGCGCAGATGATGGTGCCCGGCCTTGGGCAGGCCGCCGCCTACCGGGCCTTCGCGATGCCCGACAGGGCCGCGCTCGTCGACGTGCAAGGTTTGCGACCGACTCCAATGTCTCCTCGTCCTAGCGGTGCTGACGTTGTTATCCTGTGCATGCGCTGTTACATCGTTGTGTTCATTTCGTGGGATGTGGCAGTGGCTAGCTGGAGGGTTAATTTTGCTTATGATGAGTTTAGCATGTCCAGAATTGGAATATGGTTGTTTTGTCTGTCACAACTCCAAATTAATTTGTAGGCCTAGGACTTTGCATAAAGCACCGCTCATTCGCTCATGTAAAGAAACCTGCTTTACCGAAAGCAACAAAAATGGAGATTGTTGCTTGTTCATTTTATAGAAGCTAGATGCGTGAGCCTTAGCTTGGGGTCAAAAGAGACCAAAGACCATTCCTTTACACATCGACTGCTTTCTTCAGCATTGTACTTGCGCACGTAAGGTTGTCTCTTGAGCTTGCAATGTATTTTTGTCGTAGGAATAGGATGATGGATGTTCATGCTATGTCACGCTTATGTTTGTTCAAGACTAATTATGTACTCCCACAAAGTAGTATATCCCTGTGATTCATAATATACTTTGTTGCACAGTCCAGTTTTGTGCGTGTTATGTTTGGAGTTATCTTGCAGACTCTGATGAGTTTAATGTTTATGTACTTGGAGCAGATTCTCATGCTGACTCGGTTCAACTCAGCCTTGGTGTTGCTGAGCAATGCGCAAGGCAAGAGAAAATCCTGAAGTTTCTAATGTCAGTGTCCGATGCGAAAGAACTTGATCTATCTTTACTGGCTGAACTTACGGGACATCAGACTCTACCAATCAACATGTGTACTCAGCCGTATATCCCTGATGATAAGTTATCAATCTGTGAATTTGGATTGGATGAGCCCCAGCAGTATCTACCAGAAAATCAACTTTTCATCCCTGATCCTCTTGTGGACCTTGTTCAGTCCTGTGGTTCTGCGCTTACTATAGACCAAAATGGCCGGGTCCTCTTCACTGGCAATGGAGATGAGATGAGTGACTTTCTTTCGTTTGTCTTAGAGTTCAATATGTCTAAACGAGAAGCTACTGGTTGCAAGACTGCATATCTAGTTCCATACTTTGACAGGTACTAATGTGAATCATCATGCTCCCTGTGGACCTTTTTTTTATGTTACTCACTAATTCACTGAGGTTTAGGTTGAATGGTATGCAAAACCCTCAATAGGTCTGTTATTTTGAGCATGGTAAGCTAGACCAATGATGCTAGCCCTGCCATCTACCTAATAGCCAATGTGAAGTGTGAACCATTAGATAGAGCTGTATTAGGCACCTTTTGTCATCTCCATGTAGGGGATCATGGATATATAAGGCATTTGCTTAGTGTCATACATTAATTATCATTTTGTTTTGTCCGTATTTATATTGCTGAGCCAATGTTCTAGAACACATAATGGTGCTAAGATATTGCAAATGCAGGATATGCTTGATGACTCTGCTGTTGTATGAATTGATATAATTTTGTCTAGAAAACATATTCAGTGCGAACTAGTATCCTGCTGTAGCCTGCCCATTAATTATCAGGATTGTAAGACGTCGTATGTAAATCTTTCTTATTCGGCTGCACATGCCAACACTTTAGTAACTGGTCATTTTCAATCATTTCTGCTGAATAGGATGCATAACATATCCATTCTCATTTGGGATTAAGAAACCCATTTCTAGTTATCTACTGATCCAAAAAGAGAGATGCACTGTAGTAATACAGAAGTAGGTAGTAATAAATGCATGGAATGCCAAATCATCTCTTGGTATTATCCTTGGAACCTAGAGGATGCATTTCCTTCTGCCTAAATATGATCTGTTTATAAGTAATATCCATTGTTTCTGTAGTCATCTTCAAATCTTATGGTTTATTTTTGTACCAGTGCAGCGATCCTTTATCATTATTCATACCATTTTTTTATTTCTGTCATTTAAATGATGTACATCTTTTTTGCATAAACAGGAAAAGGCGTGCCCGAGCTAATAGCTTAGTACCCAGTTCAAAATTAGCAAGCACAGCAGTTGATGCTTCAAAAAGGTAATGCACTCATCGCACCCCCTTTTCTGGAGCTTTTTTAGCTGTGTTACTTCATGTTGTTGATTTCTTGACACAGGTAATTATGGTAACTTCCATGCTTAGTTTGAGTACCGAGTGCTTATTCTTCAAAGTTCAAACTGCTGGTTACCATAGCATACAACTAAAGATATAGTCACTTGCAGCTTAGGCTAGGCATAAATAATATCTGGTTGTTTTTTAATTCTTTAATCTTTATACTGCCCATTATGAGTGGTTACCAAATGTGACAACAATAAGTAAACTGGTACCAAGCATTGCATATATCTAGACCCTGACCTATATGGACACCACTGAGGCAAATGAAAACACTAGCCTTCTGTATTTGTGCCCAAAGTACATGTAACTTTAGAAACTTCCTATGAAAATTAGCAAATATTAGTGGAAGGGCCTATTGTTGTTTGAACATATGTAAGAGATTCTAAGTGAACCCAGTATTTAAAATATGTACATCTTTATCAGCTGGTATGAGTTTGCTAGCAACTACCGAGGCTTTGCTTCATATGCCAGCTAGTATGGTAGTTATACTTATACCTGTAGTACCACAAAAGACATTGTGTTAGACCATTTCTTGTACCCCAGCTGTCCAATTTATTTGACATTGTTTTTCGGCTAACCATTGCATAAAGCACTTAAAAGGCCAACCTTAGGCCTTAAAATCTGACATGTTCAGAACGAATTACCTAAATATGTATTTGGAAATTATAGGATGTTAAAGTATACTTTGTACTACGATCAAATTTCTCTTTGCACCTGTTGTTCAAACTCTATCCAAGATCATTTCCATATATTAATATGGTTGTTTTTAAATACTCAGCACTGCAAACGTGAAGTCAAAATCTCCATCCAAGAAGAAACAGAAGGGGAAAAACATCAAAGAACGTGACTTGTATCAGAAGAATTATTTCCATGCTAGTGAAGCATTTTTGTCCATCCTTCTGGACAAGGACAAAAGCAGCACGACAATTCTCTCACTTAAAAAAGCTGGTCCTGAGATCAGTGAACTGTTGACACAATGTTCCATTGGTATTGCTGGAACTGGCTTGGCCGTTCTTCTGTCAGTTGTGTGCAAGATGGCTACCGGTGGAAGGACTCCTTTTGCTGCTACCCGACTGCTCAACACTGGTGTTGGATTTGGGCTCTTTTGGCTCTCTTGGGCAGTAAATGGATTGCGAGACACGGTTACTAGCATATTTAGAAGCCCAAGTGACATGAACCTGAAGGAGGAGGATGTTGCAATGAGAATACATAAGAGCATAAATGATATTCTCTTCAGAGCTGCCACACTCTTGGCAATCACTGCATTGAAGTTTTGCATGGGCGACTACTATACTGCTTTGCCTTACCCGACCCACCTGTGATATATAATTTGCCTTTTTGGTTCAGGAGCACAGTATTAGTGCTTCTGTAGGACGAAGTGCCAAATACCAATTTCATGATCCTCGGCCATCTTGTCGAAAATGAGCTACGCTGTAACTTGTACAGAATTTTGCTGGCAGCTCGGTGTTTATGAAAAGATGGATTTTGCTTCTCTGTGAACGTTGAACCATCCAATGTCCAATGTTTTATACATCTGGCAGACAATCCATTTCGTAGGTGGTTCACCTATTTTCCTAATTTATTGATGTTTGATAGGAGCTTGCAATCAATCTTTCTTTTCTGAGATGAGAAGCTAGCAATCTTGACGCAACCTCAAAAGCTAAAGTAATTCGATTTTGCAGTATGTCGTAAGCATGGTTTGCACTTCAGAAGCCTAACCTACATATCATATGATGATTGTATTGTTTACTCTCTTTTTCCCAGAACATAGGAAGTACTTCGTATTACCACATAAACAAAAACCACGACATCGTCGTCACGATCAGAGTCAAAGGATTACGTAAGAAGAGAAATGATTACGTAAGAAGAGAACTAAGGTGAGTTCCTGCCAGTGTTCTAGGATAAATTTGTAATTCTAAGAAGCTGTACACTCGATCTATCATATGGGAGCATATATGTAATGGTAATGTTGACAACAGACAACTTGGCATCGGCAGCCGCTTTAGCAAAGCAAATGAAGGTGTCCACATCTCGAATAATTGTGGCAATATAGGCGGCAACAGGACCTCCTGTCGCACCATTCTCAGCTACTTCATTGCTGGTTTCTTCCTTGGTTGCAACCAGTGGCAAAGCTAGAAATAAAACCGAAGGTGGGCTAAACTAAGTCGTCATATATACTAAAAAAACTCAAAATCATAATACCAGTGCAAGGAGAATCAGACATATGAATTCTAGAGCTAGTAAAGAAGGTTACAGCAACTAACAAGTTGGCTTTTGTTCCAATAGGCTTTGCTCCACTGTTCTCCAAGTAGAGTCTTTTGAAATAGATATAGCCATAGAAGTAAACAAAATTGCGAAATGAAAGATTGAATATTCTTTGTCTTAAGGCCCTGATCTAGGGACAAAATTTATCTTTTCCGAACTGATGCAGAAGGTAATAGATTATTTTTTTAGGTAGAACAGACTGACACACATAACCCATATGTTGGCACATCGATTAGGAGGAAGATGTGGGATTAAGGTGAGTGAGCCACTGGCAACATACACTCTTTTTAAGTAGTACATGTGGGATTTGAGGTGGCCTAATACCCTCACTAATGAGGAACTATACACGCTACACCAACTATCCTAAGCAGGTTATCATTTTTTTTCTTACTACTTAGTGCTTTGCTTATACATAGGTGATAGTGCCAACTATGGGTCTCATAGGTGTCAGTACCGTCCATCCAGCTTTCAGGTGATATAGCCGCTCACATAAAACCTAAGATCGTTATGATTTTGGACGATGGAGCCGTTTACGTCAAATCACACCTGAAGCACTAAGTACTAGAAGTACGGCTTACCGGGAGACCACACTTACACAAAAAAGAGAACTCAACTATTTTTCACTATATAACTTGATACAACAAAAGACTGATATTCTTCTTAGTGTGGCTACCCTACCATCTCATGCCACTACCTAAGATATGACACCCTAATGGCTCATGGTATGGGGTAGAAGGCACTCCTATTTATATTTGTACATGACCATTATATTAGTGACAAGTGACAACCATACAAAGCCTTGTACTATAAATATATTTTTCTCTAGAATTCTTTTCCAAAATATCTAAGTCTAGATGTTTCTCACTTTGCCATGAAGGATTTGGTTTAAAAACTTCCATGTCAAATATCTGTTTATTCATGCAATCTCCCTAACATTCTAGAGTATTCCACAAGTATGCATTGTAATTCTTAATACAAACTCTTAATGCATACTTGATTCTGGCATTGTCGGGCGATGCTGCCATTGGGTCTTCTGTGCTCTGTCATTCTTGCTTTTTTTTTCTTGTTTATTCACCAAGAAGGATTATCACCCTTTAGATAGTTCACCTTATTCTTCTTTGAGCGGACATTCCAGCAAATTTGCTACCACCTTATAGCTCGCTTTTCTTCTTCATTCTTCTCTACACTTGACCCCAAGATGATTCTTTATATGAAGGTAAAATAACTTGAGCAAGTGCAACACATTGATGGAAAGTACAGGGAGCAAAGCTTACTTACGTTTCAAAATGTATTGTCTCCTCCGTGCTCTAGTGCGTCGCCAAGCAAAGCAGAAAGCAAAAATGCATACCCAACTCAATGACTACAATGATTCTTAATCCTGCAAACAAGTCAATTAAAATCACATCTAGAATACGTATCATGTTCTAGTAACAGCTACATATAAATATGACTGTTGTTGTAAAAACATAACAGAAATACATAATCTCCTTTCTCCATGGGAGGAGGTAAGCTTTCACATAGAGCTTTTTTAGAGGGAAGGGTCTCCCTTTTTTCTGTTGCCTCCAGCGCTATATATACACCCTTGGGAAGCTTACCTCCCGAGGGGTACGTGTCCCACAGGTACACGTACCCCCTGCTTCTTGAGCCTTCCTACCCCTTTCTAAAGTTACATCATAACACACACACGTACACGTTACATTGGGTCATTAAACTAAAAGGGGGTCGAACGTCTAAGGTGGGGGTCACTTCCACAACAATGATATTTTGAACAAAGAATACCGTTAAGCTTCTAAATAAGATCTTCTATATCTATATATATTGAATCTAAAAATATAATATCTAGACTATAAAGGTCTAAACTAACTCCAGTGAGAAGTCTCCGCTATTTCTCCGCCCGGGCCTGGACGCTCGCTCCGCTCCCCTATTTCTCTCCGCCCGGGCCGCGACCAATCGCTCTGCTCCCCTATCTCTCCTGCCCGGCCGCTCTCCGCTCCGCTCCCCGCCTATCTCTCCGCTCCACCCGGCCGCTCCGCTCCCCACCTCGGCGCCTCCGGCCTCCCCCCTCCGCTCCGCTCCCTCGGCGGCGTCACCGTCGAGCACGGATCCGGCTGGTCCGGCCCCGCCTCGCTCGGCCCTCGCGCGGCGTCGTTGCGCGATCTGGCGGACCTCCTGCCGGCTTGCCCCCTCGGCCTCGTCGGCGTCGCCGCCGCGTCACCCTACGCTATTCGGCACTGCGCTCGGTCGCCTCACCCCCTCTTCGTGCGTTGTGTGAATGGAAAATTTTCATCCAATTGCTATTGCTATTTACTATATTTGCTAGGGTTGTGAGTTGATCTCTTGTGTGGGCTTTGTTAGGCCTAAGCCAATGGTCTTAGCACTCCAGTTATTCCAGTGGGCTTTGTTTGTGAGTTGATCTTCCAGCCTTTCTTCCTCAGGAGGGCCGAGGCGCCGGGGTGAGCTTGGGCCTTGGGGGATTCTACCGGGGGGAGGTGAGGCTCGAGCCTTACTAAGCCTCTCCCCTGGCTTCACCCCTGGTTGCAACATTGATATGTTTACCTCGTCGATGGTCTCTCAGCTGAAGCATGAGCATCAGGAACATGTTTTGTTATCCACTTCACAAGGTAATTCATCGTATTTGATCAAGTAGATTGCTCATTCTCTAATAGGCACCCAAAGCTTCCATAGTGCAGTGCCCTAGTGTGTAAATGTGAAAAAAAAAGTTTCAAAAACCATGGCTTAACAAAATAACTAACCGACCATCAAGCCTCTTCTTTTTGCTTCTAAAAACTACTTTTCGGCTTTTCTATGTAACTAGTTTTTAAATAGAGTATCTTTTCAAGGTGGGTTTTACAAGTTAATTATAGTACACACTGTGACTTCATTTATATCCACACTGTAACAACTTCATTTATATCCACACTGTAATGACTTCATTTATATCGGCAAAACCACATGTGAATTTGTCTTACTCTGTACTTTGCACTTACGAACAACCAAAAAACTATAAACTGCAGCCATAAGCCGAACAAAAAAAAAAACAGACACATAGCCTTTTTTACAAATGTCAACAAGATGCTTCTTCAATTTTATGCTATCAATAGAGTTAATATTTTTTTTTGCCATGATTACTAGTTGGTGAATAGCATACTCAAATATGAAATATGCGCATATCTTATATCAGGAAAAGTTAGATAAAACACTGGAGATCCAAATTAAGATTAATACTATGGTTTCATGGTTGCCATGTCCAATATCACAGGGATGGTAATCGAAAATCAACTGTATACGCTACAAAAATACAAAAGAAATGTTGCAAAAACAGTATACTATACTGACACTATGTCTGTCTAGCAGTCGCACATTGCACTCTACCTGCATGCCAGAAAATAGTACCAATAATCAAAGAATGCATTTATCCAAAGCTCAAAGGGAGCCACATCATTCAAGCTCTTGTCTGGTGGTTAAGTACCACTTACAAAGAAAGAATCCAATGCATCATGGGTCTTCTCAAGAGAGAGAACATTACCGCTCCTCTTGATTAGAAGAAGAAATTACTCATAACACATAATGCATGCCCGGTTGGAGAGTAGGCTGCTGCACCTGTTTTCACTCTTTTGAGTTAGTGTAAACTTCTTCTTTTAATTATGCATGTGTTGCATTTTATGAGTAAGAAGAGATGTCTCTAGTTACATGTGTTGCATCTAAAGGTAGATTTTGTATCCACTTGAGCTTGTGCATTCGTTGCACGTGGTGAGAGTCAAGCAAAAGGCTTAACTTGTTACTCTCGGAACTTGCCGACTCCTAGATGGCGTTGGAGGCGTCGTATCTGGTGATCTCTTCAAAGAACATTATGAAGAGACCCAGCGTGTTCTGAAGATTGGAGCTCATCTATCTGGAGGAAGAAAGAGCTACCACTAGTGGAATTGAAATATTTGATTTAATTCGTAGAGCCGGTCCAATTCGTTTGAGTTTACCTCAACGTGGACTAGAGGAGACCGACAAGTCTCCAAACACCTCAGTAAAAAGTAATTGTGTTATTGTGGTTTGTTTTCTTGTACTCAATTTATATTCAAACATTGTACATTCCTAGAATTAAATTAATTGCTTCTCACTCTAGGATTGCAAACCTTGAAATAAACTTAGGTTGTTGGTGCACTTAGTGAGACTAGTTGATTTAGACCTTATTTGTGCAAAATCGATTTGATTTACTCTTCCGCACATAAACTTGATTTTAGCCAAAGAGAATTTTAAAAGCATCTATTCACCCCCCTCTAGCCGGCCTCCTTGACCTTACAACTGAGTAGTTATAAAGATAGCTTTCGGGTATATTATGAAACATGCAAAGGAATGTGATCGGTCGAATATAGGATTTGCCCCTCCTACATAACAGGAGAAATATCTATGGGCCCATCGATGTGGTCAGATAAAGAAAGTGCATAGCTATGCCATAAGTGGCCGAAGAGTCAATCCATCATAAGATCAGAAAAAGATTGAATAGTCAGTGAATGACATGTTTTTCACCTGAAATTCGATCGGATATTGTGAGGCAAAAGGAGAATACATGAATAGATCGATAGGTTCGACTGGATATATACTAGAAGTATGAGTATACTGACTAGTCATGACTTGGTCAGACATATCACAATTGGTCTACGAACTGGTCGTATGAGGATATAAACTGGTGCTGACCATATACGTTTTAGTCGTAAGGAGTTATAAGCTCATCGTGAGCGACTAGGACCTGGTTACAAATCATATTGCATAAGATTTGTCTAGATTGTTCTTTGTGTATATTTGGAGTTGATATGTGTTGCTAGGGACCAATACCGACCAGTGATCAGAAAGATATTTTTGAGTTATAACCAAGTATACATGAATCGAATGGGATACAAACTTTACTCGTATTAGATAAGAATCCGGTCGGAGTCTCTCAGAGTTGGATACAATCTTTAATCGGATCAAATGAGGATCCGATAGGAGGCTATATATTGAGATAGACGTGGGGCTGAGGATTGTACAAAAAAATCAAGGATCAAACACACCCATCTAAACCCTAACTGTGGCCTCTTGAAACTCCTACCATGCGCGCAAGTGCTAGTACACTGATGCACGATGTTTCATCGCTAGACATGTGGATTTCAGTAGAGGTGTTGCTGCGATTGTAGTGTTGATTGGGATGATCACGAGGAGACGGTCGGCTCGTGAAGATCGACTACTGCTTGTGACGATTGACTACTTCCACTACATCGATATACGCTACGTTGAACCAGGGTACTTCAACTTTTCTTCTGCTATACTGTGCATCTAGTGGTAATGATCCATAATCTCTCACTCATATGGCTTCCTATTTACATGATAGAAATTTTAATTTGTGCTAGTGTAGCCTACCTCGTATGCCAAATGCAGCTTCATATATAGAATCAAGCTAGATGGGGAAATGATCATTTGTGATTGTACCTCTACATTTTTTTCTTGTTTAATAGTGTGTAATTGGGATTTTTTAGCGTGACTTAGCTATTAATCAAGGTAGCTGTTTAATTAAGGCAGTGCATTGATCGTTGAAGCTAGCTAGCATGAGTTGCTGCTTCATGGCTGCCAGCATGCGAATATACAAATCCAGACCCATTTTGTATACTGCACTAGTCTAAGATCATACTAGTGTACACAATGTCAACATAGATAAAATACCATTTCATACACATGAATGACTAAGGAATATACATATAGCTATCAAAGTAGCGACTTTATGGTCAAAATGTGCAATTAATAGCCTCAATGGCTAAATAACCTAATTAAACTATAGTGAAAGGAATGAAATAATATTTATGTGTAGCCCATCCATATACTCATAAGCAGTTGACTGGGCAGTGTGACCTAGTTCTTCCCAATCTTTAACGTAGTAGTGCTCCTTGAACAATGAAGTGTAACTGGCATCTTCAGTAACTGAGCAACATTTTTATATAGCACGGGTGAACACATAGAGTACTCAGTAAGTTGTGCACAAAGAATCAACATATAGATGAAATACTTAGTACAAAGAAAGTGGCTATCCAAACTTGTTTTGCAGAAAGCTAATTTGACTTGTAAATACAATAAATAGATTAAAAGTATAACTTGAAATACTAATAATAAGTAACAGAAGTAAAACATTGTTTTACATAGCCCATCCAACAAGTCCACAAAGCTTTGCCTTACCTATTATTTTTATGAAAACCCATGTGAAATCCTCAAGTACGTCTATGACCACGGACACAACTATTCGAATATATTTATTAACACTTTGTAGAGGTTATACAATTTTTCCCACATGATATGATTAACTTGTATTATCAGCTAATGACATGTTTCCTTAGACGTGCAACGAATATGACCATAACAAATCTTTTCAAAGACTTCACCCCAGTATTGACCCCTCCCGATGATTATGATCCTCACCACCCACACCACCCTACATAACACTGATGGGGCGGAAAGAGGACTCACTGTTGGATTGGTAACGAAAAATCACCTATGATTAGCCCTCATAAGCAGCTACACCGTCCAACCCGCACAAAGCCTAACCTATAACTTGATGAGTCAATACTAGAATTTAGTAACTTACTGAGTTAGTCCTATCCCATTCCAAGCATGTGGTTGTACGATTAGGGCTCTGTTCAATGGCACACAAAGTGAAGTTCTTAATTGACCAGCACGACACTGCCCAATTCTCCAACTACACAAAATATTCTCAAAGCTGTCTCATCACATGTTCACACCATTCTTCCAATCGCCCCACTCTAAATCATTTATCCACCAGTTGATCTTAAGGTGCAACATATGCCATCAAAGATAACACATAGTACACATAACTATTCATGAAGTAATTCCATGTATCATTAATTGGGTATAATTTGATATTCCAAAATGATGTCAATAACCTAGCATGGCTAAGTAAGTCTAAACCAACCCACGTTGGTGTACAATATTGACTAACTAATAATAACCATCCTAGGGTGACAATGGATCATGGCATACAATGGAACAAGGTGGATAAATATCAACCAGGGTGCATAACTACCTCCCGGATAATTAATTTTTGCAAAACATAGCAATGCATAATAATTTGAAATGCAAAATAGTTTTGTAAAATGAGGTTCAATGTGATCAAAGTAGCACAACTTGCCTTGCTAAGCAACACTTTTGTTCTTCACTCTTCACCTTATTTGTCCTTTGGTTTCTTTGCTCTCTAGCTCATTCGGATGACAATCGGAGCGTTGACATCTAACGAGAGAGAAAATACAAATATAAACAAAATTCAAAAGATAATTCAAATAAATCTAAATTGATAAATAAAGATACTAGAAGGTAGAGCTTGATTTTAGATGAATTTAGGAAGAAGAACAGGGTCGATTGAAGTTCGAACGAGAGAGAATGGTCTTCCAAAAGTTGGATTGGTTGAGAAATTTGAGAAAATAAACATAGGAGAGAGAAAATAGAGACCGACAGGTAGGGCCAAGGAATATTCCAGGGAACATTTCTTTTTTGGAATTTTGAAATTCACCTGAGGATGACTAGTGGGTCCCACTAGTACGAGAGATGGTCCACGATGTACCGAGTCAACGCAGGTTTGGATCTGGACTTGCTCGATCTACCACGCAAGCAATGATGTGGCTGTCATGTGTGCACTAGGGCTAAGGTGGGTGTAACAAGGCAATGAGATGGATGACAAGCGGACAACTGATGTAGTGAGATCAATGGCGGCAACGGTAGTAGCGAACGGCTGGTAGCTCATCTCAGCAAGAACATTGGTAGCACAAGAGACCAAGGAGAAGCAATCAGTGGCTCAGATCAGGAGGGGACAGCCGACAAGGTTGTTGGTGACAATGGGGCGGTGGCGCTAGCTTGGTCGACGACGAGGATGGTGAATATAGCTGCTGCTGGGATCTGGGATGCACGCAACGGATTACTAGGGTCTTGGTGATGCTAATAGGCCGAGCACTGGAACCAATGGTCACTGGCATAAGCAACACGACATCGACGACAATGATGTGGCATGGCTGAGCTCAGCTTCGGTGCAACGTGGATGTGATGGTCTCTAGCGATGGAATCACGCACACGGGATAGAACGTAGGAAGGCGAAACTAAGGGGTAAATGGTAGAGGTGAAGTCTCATCAGCGGTGGTGGAATTGAGCGGAAAATGCGTTCGGCCGAACTTGACAATGGATGCTCCTCGCTTTGATTCCTTCAGGTATTTGGTTAAGGGAGTTCTGGAACAGGAGGTGACGCGCTCGGATTCGAAGGGGACAAAGCGACACAATTGGACAATGAGGTCTTTCCTTTAGCTCCAATGGCGGTGACTTCGTCTTTGGCGGTGCAGGGAACACGGAAGCTGAGGATACCCGACCTTATATAGGCCTCGAGGACGACTTAGCGTGGATGCTAGGGCAATCGGAGGCGGAGTCTAGCTCGAACACGCACACAAAGTCCTAGCTACACACGAGAGGAAGTATATGCATAGTAGTATTTGGTAGGCAGGTCCCATTGTCAGCCAGAGGAAGAGAGAAGAAGCAGTGAGGCAGGCTAACAAGCTGGGCCAAGGCAAAATAGGCTAGAGAAAGGGAGAAAAGCAAGTCGACGCGGAAGAAAGGAGTGGGCTGCAGCCCAAAAAAGAGGGGGGGATGGGCCGGAAGAGAGATTGAGCGCATAGGGGTTAAGAGATTAAGAAATTGATTTTTGATTTTCAGAAAAGCTAAAAAATCCAATGAGCCCAAATAAAATTCCAATAAAATTCACAGGAGCACATCTGAATATGCTGAACTCAAATAAATTTTTGGGACTTATTTGAATTTTGAATTATTTGTATTAAATCATTTTTGATTCCAGAAAATTCCAATCAAGCTTTATTTAATTCAATAAAATCATGAAAATTCTATAAAACCTTATTTTAAATAAAAGTTTTGAAAAAGCTCAAAGATTAGGTTGTTACAATGGCTTCTCTAGTTTCACGGTGAGAATACATACATACAAATATACCGCTCGATCGCTTCGTTTCGTCAGGCGTGCATCGCATGGATATTATGTGCGCGCGTGCGTGTGAATGCGATGGAGTCAAGTCAGATCTGTCGGGTGCAATTTGCCACGCATGCATGCAGGTAGATCGAATCAGATGGATACATATCTTGTTTTCCCTAAGAAAAAGAAGAATGGCCGGTTTGACAAGCAAGTGACGAACGGAATCATGCGGTATGGACGCACGCACGACATGCAGCTAGACGAATCGAACGTTCCAGGCACGCACGAACGCATATACGTATCCTCAAGCAGCCTAGCTTCCTTCTGCTTATTTGGACTTGAACTTCTAATTTCTAACTTATATTTTATTATTCATAATTTTTTGATTTTTTTAGTATTTTTAAAGCTTTTTTATCAGTTTTTTGTATTTGTTTGTATTATACGTGATAGACTAACCTTTTTTCTATTTTTAGTTTTTTTAATTAATTATGTCAAATAAGTCATCGTCAATTATAATATATTTTTAACCAACTACAATACAGTTTTAA
Organism: Melocanna baccifera; assembly: GCA_036346265.1. Taxonomy (NCBI): domain Eukaryota; kingdom Viridiplantae; phylum Streptophyta; class Magnoliopsida; order Poales; family Poaceae; genus Melocanna; species Melocanna baccifera. The sequence goes on from CM070689.1 coordinate 26,059,519, forward strand.
TTATAAGTTATTAAATTTTAGCCCAACCAAACGGGCTCTAATCCTTGCTTAATTTGGAGCCGATATATAGCTGAGCTAGCCAGATCCTCTTTAATCCGTACTACTAGAACGTGACTGTTGCTACGTGCGGTCCAACTATTTTAGCTTTGACCAGCAATATTTTCTTTATGAATGAATGTGTATTCTTTTCTTTTCTTGCGCGGAATAAGTTAATGTTCAGTTTATCCATACGAAATAATATGCGTATATCTATCTCAAAAACACATTCATAATATTACAGCTTTACTCTGTATTATGAAAGTATATTACAATAAAAAAAATTGAGACAGATATCTATGACTAGAGGCAACAGTATCGCTGCCAGGATCCAGATTATCCTTGACGGTGAAAACCTGAATGGCCTGAAAACCAACCGTCAGGGAAGGTGAAGAACGCCTGATGGATGACCATAAGGGAAAAGGCGTCCAGGGCAGGCTAGAAGCCAAGCCCAGCTATCCACATTCCTGATATGTTGTCACCGACAGGGATTTCATGTGTTCCTTGACAGTCTTATTTTGGCCGTCAGGAAAAGGTAAGTGAACAGCCAAAAAATACATATATTTTTCATTTAAATAGCCCACTGTCCTGCATTTCCATATATACAATATATGAAAATGGGCCTAAATTGCGAAGTAAGGCGGTGGGAGCAGGAAATGGGCTTCGGTGGCGCTGGCACGTGGAGGAAAGGAGGTCGAGCGTGCACAGGTGGCGAGGCAGAGTTGGGGCGAGCTGACGGGATCAAGGGGGTGCTCATTTTGGCTTTTAAAAGCCTCAGCTTCTAGCTTCAGCTTTTTTTCACTATTTACTACACTATCCACTAACTCAGCTACAGTAAAAAAAGCCAACTACAGTGAAATTTCAGCCAAAAGTCAAAAGCCATCGCTGAAATGATCACCCCCCAAAATCAAAAGCAATTTAAATTTATTTTGAAATTTTGGGTTGTTTCAGGTACGGCGACGTAGTCCAGTCCAGTGTGCATGCGATGGACCGACCACCGACCGCGTCAAGTCTTTCGATCGGTCGCCTCCAATTTGTTACCTAGACCGAATCAGATTCTAGTTTGAGACAACGCACAGGCTGATCGAGTCCCTGACGCATGCACGCACACGAAATCGATCGGTACATGCAATTCAACAAAAGCTAGCTTGCTAGCGAACTGATCTACTGTTCGAAATGCGCTCATCGAGAAAATCAGCTTGGATTCACTCACGCGTCAGATCCGTTGATCCTTTCAGGCTTTGATTCATACAGCTTTACGTACGTTTAATGCTGTATGAAGTCAAGAATGGCGTGGATGTTTGTCTTCGTACCGAACGAGTAAATGGAGTTGATAGTTTTTAGTTATGGTTGATAATTTTTATGTACGTTTTTCATTAGATGACAGATGACATAACCGTCGATATAAACAACAACATATGGTTTTAAACTCAAAGAATTTTTCAGAGAAACGGCTTCAAAAAACCGTTTGTTTCATGTTCCAAAAAGGCAAAACGAAAAAATATAAAAGGCTGAAAAAATAGTGTCAATAAGGTAGCGCTCAGTTTGACATTGGCTTATAGTTTTTTATTGTAATTAGTTTATTTTTTATTGTAACTGAATTGGCTTATTTAACATAATTAAATTTAAAAAATAGAAAAAACATGTTAACCTATCACGGACAATACAAAGAAATACATGGAAAAAAAGAAAAATAAAAAAAAATCTAAAAAAATCTTAAAAAATTAAAAAAATTACTGAATATTGAAAAAAAAAGGCAGACCCTGACTTTAACTCATTTTGAGACGGGACCGACCACGCGAAGGCTTTCTTCGAGAACCTAGGCTCCACATGCAAGATCAGAATGCTGTACTACGTACGTAGCTAGCCCTATAAATACACCCCCCTCGAGTTCCCTGACGATCACTCAACTCGATCACCGAAGAAACCTCAACTCCAACACATCGACCGACCGATCGATCAGGCTTATTAGCTTGCTGCTGTTCCTTCGAAAACCTACACCAGCTAAGCTAGGGCGAGCGGCAGCTAGCAGTCCGGGATCGATGTCGACGCGCGGCCAGAAGACCAGCGTCCAGAGAGCGGAAAGGACCGAGGCGGCGGTGATGAACAGGGCGCCGCCGGCGAAGCTGCACGGCATTGATGCGGACGCTGAGAAGTACATCGAAAAGGTGAGGCGGCGGCTGAAGGCGGAGGAGCAGGCGGCCGCGGCCGCGGCTGCTGCTAAGCCTCCTGCATGACGCCGGAATTGGATTGCATGGATAGATGGATGGATATATACAGATGTATTATATGGTCTGCACGTACGTACAGTTATTATTAACGAAGTTAAGTAAAAAATAAAAAAGAAGTTAAGTAAAAAGAACGGATAGAGTATGTAGCTAGAGCAATAGATAATATAAAAAAGGGTTATTATCGTACGTGTCCCTCTCTATATATGATCCTCTGGTTGTAATGCATGATGTGCAATTAACTAGAGTACGTACGTACTAGTGGTAATGTATTGCTTTGTGTGTATATGTGTGTGTCTATATATATATGTTTGTGTGTATGTATATATGTAATGTATTGATCACCAACGAATTAACGAAGATTTATAGATGTGTTTATGTACTAAACTAGCTAGTCACCAGTAGTATACGTACTCACCAGGTGATCGACGTGATCGACCAGATGCTTTCTGATTGGATTACTATACACGCTGCTGCATGCCTTTTGACTTTAATGGAGTCTTCTATTTTTAAAGGAAAAAAAGAAAAAAAAAAGACTTAGGGGCTACCTTCTCTTGAGGTTGAGGAAATTAATGTTGGCTACCTGGGTGCATGGTGCACTGCTGACATTGTCAAGTCCTCGATTCCCAGCATGCGGCATGTCAAGGTCATCTACTTCTATTTTTATTTATAAAAATTAGAGATTAATATAAATAACTAGCTTTTAAAGCGATTTCTCTACTCCTATTACTCCTGTCTCTCTGAAAATAAAACACGAGATCACGTAGCAAAGCTTAACTTTGCCTGTCAGGTCGCCGCTGTAGCTTGGCTTGATGGTGCCATTGTCAGGGATGCCGTTGCATCGCCTCGCCGCAGCCACCTCGACCTTATCACCATGGAGACAGATTGAGACCGTGCTCCAAAGAGCATCAGCGATCGGCGTTGACGATGGTTCAGTTTTTTTTGTCCTGTAGCAGTTTTGCTTTTTGCTTTTTTGTGTTTTATTTTTTTCCGTATTTCTTTGTATTGTCCGTGATAGATTAATATGTTATTTTTATTTATATTTTTTTAAAATTTAATTATGCCTAATAAACCAACTTAGCTATAGTAAAAATTCAGCTAGAAGTTATCGCTATTCCAAACGCCCCCCTGGAGACAATCAATTCTCCTCTGCCAAATCCGATCGGAGGCCACTAAGGGCTGTCTAAGATCCGCAAAAGGTCTCGTGGTAGCTCGAAGAGGTTAGCGGAAGCAAGCACCGGCGATCAAGAAGAGAAGGGGAAGAAGCATCAGACAGGGGGGGGGGGGAGTTGTAAGAGATTTTTCAAATTTACTTTAATACATGCATGGTGGGTCCTACTTGGGAGAGAAAATGAGGTGCTAAACACAGAGGGAAAGAATCAAATTTAGTACCTGCGTGGCGTGACGATGAAGTGATAAATCGAGCACCGTCTACACTGTCCATAGCATTAAACCCTTTAATGACTTGTTTGGATGGATAGGTTACGAGGATTAAATAACTCTTAATAAATAGGTTTAATATCTACAGTAATTATCGGGATAAACAACTGTTTCGATAATTCCCATGAGTACCCCTAGTCGGAAAGAATATATTTGATCTAACCCGAGTATCGCCCACCCCCTGATCAGAGGAGTCTATAATCGGACATGTGGGCCCTACCTTTCTAATCCAGGTAACATATTTGCTGCAATTAACCATGTGCGGCAGTTAAAAGGGATGTGCACCCTTGTTTCTCTAACATAACTGTGTGTATGCAATATCTATCAATGGCAATAACTATTTGATGATCGTGCTCAGACGAGTCTCGATAATAATAACTAATGACTACGTGCAGGATTCACGAACCAACGAGGCATCTCCCTGTAGACTATAACTACCACCCCTTTGACACTTTATATTGGGGCGTTCGGAATAGCGATGGCTTCTAACTTCTGGCTGAAATTTCACTGTAGTTGGCTTATTTTTACTGTAACTGAGTTGGCTTATTGGACATAATTAAATTTTAAAAAATTTAAAAATAGAAAAAATATGTTAACCTATCACGGACAATGCAAATGAATACGGGAAAAAAGAAAATACAAAAAAGCCCAAAAAAATCTTTAAAAAATCAGGAAAAAAAATAAAAATACTAAATATTGAAAAAAAGCTGAAAAAAGCTCAAATGAGCAGGGCTATGGGTAGCACCAGGAGATGAAAGGGACACAAAGCGTGAGATAGATGCGTACGCTTTGTAGCCATAGCCTTGTGCACCCTTTTGTAATCTCTAACAATACAAGCATACAAAAAGTGAAGTTACTATTCTTCCCAAAGAAAGACTAAACCTATCTAAAATATGCTGTCTCTTTCTGCATGTTCTTGAGTGTCATATTTGCTTCATAAGATTGGCGATAATTCACCAATAATAGGGATTATGGATGGAAACTGGTCGTGTCTAGCTATCCAAGCAAGCCTTGGGTGTGTAGCTTCTCAAGAAAACACATCTTTCCCCAGTGAGAAGTACTTGAAAGTTGAAACTATTCTGCTTCACCAACTTTGCGGAGAAGCCAGCTCTGAAAGATAAGCTATGGAGAAGCTAGCTCTAGAAAGATAAGCTATGCTTGGGGCTCATGGCTTATGACTGTAGCTGATAGTTTTTGATCTTAGAGTGAGTATTTGTGTGAATGAACTAAATACTGATAAACCACTTTGAAAAGTTTGTTTCGATAAATCGCTTCGAAAGGGCAGCGAAGAAGCCGCCCTATTTATTTGTTCAGGATAAACTATAAATCATAAGCTACTGTTCTTTTGGGTTACGGTTGATGATTTTTTGCTGCAGCTGATGGCCAGAACGGTTAGAACTGAAAATGAAGTTAAAGAGATAATCTTTTTAAAAGAATTTTTAATAAAAGATCTTTGATATTATTATCTTAGCTCTTAAGGCAGTAGGTGACTACGTGGATATGCATGCATGCGTTGGTTGGTCGGAACTCGGAATTGGCGGGTGCTCAATTGCTGCCTGATTAGGTACGACGAGGTAGTCCCCGTTCGTTCAATTCGCAGGCATTTATACGAATCAAATTTCGTATGGGCATGCGATCAACCGAGCCAAGTCTTTCGTTCGCCTCTTATTTGGTACGTACTAGACCGAATCTCTCTCTCTCTCTCTCTCTCTCTCTCTTGGAACGGGAACGGCAGGAGCTCTGCCAAAGCTTTCAGAAGAAGTAACTTAAGCAAACAATGTTGAAAAGATTACACCAGCGACAGAAGGGAGCGACTGGATAAAGCAACTGGATTTACAGGAAATTAAGAAGATGCGGTGCGGCAAAAACCGGCAAGCTAGCTGCCACTATTCTCTCCTTCGCCGACGTGGTCTGAGGAGGCGATCGATCTGATCGACGTCGCCTTCGACCCGATCCGCGAGTTTGTAGTAGGCGCATGCGTTGGCCGGCCGAATCTGATTCTTTGTTTGAAATTATGCATGCTGTTGTGCTTAGTATGGTGTTGGTTTATGATTTTTTTAATATAGTTGATTTATTTTTTATTGTAACTAAATTGGCTTATTTAACATAATTAAATTTAAAAAATAAAAAAACATGTTAACCTATCACAAAAAATGCAAAGGAATACGGAAAAAAAGATAAAAAAGTTATAAAAAGTATTAAAACCAGGAAAAAAATAAAATTATTGAATAGTGAAAAAAATAAAAATTAGAAACAGAAATTAGGTTTAAATAATTTTAAGCACAGCCAAAAGGTGAATAGAGCTATCTATGCATTTCCAGGCATATGCACTATACCAGTCGTGCTTGTTGGAGTCCCAAGTCTTCCTCGATCGATCTACATCTGCTGTTTCGAAACGCGCCGGATCTTTCAGGATTTGATTCATACAGCTGTACGTACGTTACGTTTAATATTGACCGGCCGGCCCTTTCTTACAAAGGAAGGAATACACTTGCTTTTAATCAGAATCTCTCTGATACCTCTTGTGGGCAGTGATTTCTAGTAGAAATTACGAAGAGAATGGCATGTATTTTTCCCGAACTGAACGAGTCCATCAATCAACCATGCGACGGGCGAAGGCTCTTCTCTTCTTCGAGAAGGCTAGCTCCACATGCAAGAAGGTAGTTTGACGTTAGCTTATGATTTTTTTCTGTAACTGAGTTAGTTTATTTAGTATACTTAAATTTTAAAAAATTAAAAATAGAAAAAAAAACATGTTAACCCATCACGGATAATACAAAGGAATACAGAAAAAGTAAAAAAGATCTAAAAAATAGAAAAAAACAAAATTATTGAATAGTGAAAAAAATAAAAACCAAAAGTAGAAACTAAATTTAAACCGTTTTAAATGGTGCCTAAGCCCCTCGAGTGCGCCTTCATCATCGTTCAACTCGAAGCAACCTCAGGTCCTCAACTACTCCAACACACATCCATCATCAGCCTTGGCTTGCTACCTGTTCGTTCATAGCTCGCTCGAAAACCTGCACTAGCTAGCACAATCGAACAGGGCCGGGATGCCGCGTGGTGAGGAGTAGACGTGGGAGTTGGGCCGTGACGGCACGGCTCAAGCCCACCGTGCTTCGTACCGATTCATGCCGTGTCGGCTCGGTTCAATCATCCTACCGTGCTGTGCCGTGCTGGCCCGTCTCACTTTCGGTCAGGCCCAAGCACGACCTAAAGCCCACTGTGCCGACGTTCATGCTGTGTCAGCCCAAGCTTAGCCCAAAGTAATTATGCACGACGAAGGCGGCGGGCCGGCGACGATAATTGTGGGCGACGTCCATCATCTTCTTTTCTCTCGTACCCGTCTCGTTGAAAATTAATTGAAGTTAAATTAGTTGTATGAAAACATGAGCACGTAATGATGTTGTTGTATGAAGTTGAAGGTGGATTAGATAAATAATCACAGTTGTTGAGTAAAGATTTTAGACAAGATAGAAAGAGAAAGCCTAGATTTAATCAAGGAGAAATAAAGACATGGATTGCAAGCCTGGGATGAGAAGCTATGATTCGTGAAGTAAAATAAATATTGATGGAATATCCTTGCAAAGAGATTTTGTCCTCCTCCTGACCTCGACTAAGCTTAGTGTTAAGAACCCTATTAATTCATAACTCATATTTTAATGAGTCGCAACCATCGGCCAAGTAGCAGAGACGAGCGGCGGTGCATGGAGCGAGAGAGAGGTGGAGGGGTGGCGGCGCAAGTGTGCGGGAGAGAGGGGAGAAGACAGAGAGAAGGGGGCGGCGGCACAAAATGAAGGGGATGGTTGAACGGTGGAGTAAGGAAGGGAAAAAGAAGAAGGGGCCGAGACAAGGCTTGGGCCGAATGCCGGCCGGGTTAGGAGAATAGAGGAGAGAGAAAGATTGAGAAGAGAGAGAGAAAATAAAAGAGAAATAGAAAAAACCACAGAAGAAGAAACTTGTGTTAAAAACCTTCACCTAAATTTGGTACACATGAAAAAATTAATCTGCTGATGATACAAATTTTTATTTTAAATAACTAAAAATTCTGATTTATGGGGTCTCGCAAATTTTAACATTTTTAGCAAATATTTATTTATTATATTAATTGCAAGAACTAATTTTTTTCAAATACGCTTAACCTCTCTCCTCCCTCTCTCTACTTTTTTCTTGCCTGACAACCCCACTCACGCCACCTCCTCCTGGGCACTCCTCCCTTCACCTTATCTTCTCCTCCCCAAACTCTCTCTCTCTCCCTTAACTCTCCTTCCTACCCAAACTTCTACCCCCAGATCTGTCGCTCCCCTCACCTACTCCGGCCTCTGCGCCCACTCCTCACGCCGCGCGGCCGTCCGGTCCCCCTGCGCTCAACTCGTCCTCGTGTACCGCCGGTCTCCCTCGGCGTCGCACCTCCAGCCCCCATGGCGTTGCGTCACCCTGGCCTCCCTGCACTCTATGCCAGCCCCTGCGCCACCGGCCCCACCCCTGGTCTCGCCTCCTGTCCTTCGACGCCGCGCCGCCGGTGCCTTGAGGCCACACCGCCCCGCCTGCTCCAAGCGCCTCCGCATCTTCCTTCGGCTTCGGCTTGGCGGCCACGTCGTCCTCACGCCGCCGTTAGGCTCCTCTACACCACCGCCGCCTCCTTGTGGCTCGACTCTAGCCTTCGGCCCCTCTGCGCCAACCCTGTTAAAATAAAGGTTGGATATAAAGTGCTACCTCCTTGTGCGGTTGTGTCGACCTTCGGCTCCTCTACACTGTGGATTGGGATGGCGACGGGAGGGTGGGGGCGAGGGGACGCGGGAGGGGGAGCCGGGGAGGCCACGGCGGCCGCGGCCGCTGGTGTGCCGGCCGTGCCCCCCGTGCTGGCCGTGCTCCATCGGGCTGGGCCGGCCCAAGCACGACACGATATGCCGTGTCGTGCCGCCCAACAGGCCGGCTTTCCAGGCCCAGCCCGGCCCGCCACGTGGCGTGCCCGTGTCGTGCTTGGGCCTGGCCTCGGGCTGGCCTAGAATAGCCCGGCCCAACTCCCACCTCTAGTGAGGAGATCAGAGTCCAGAGGGCGGAAAGGATTGAAATGCCCCGCGTTTTCTAATTAACTAAATGAACATAATTAATGTTAATCGAACTAATTAATTAGAGTAAATTAAATTAGAAAATCAAATCAGTTAGTTCGAATATCATTATGAAATCCAAACCTTATTGCAGATGAAGTACCATCCGTATTATTAAAATGTAGCATCCGTATTATTGCAGGCGAAGTACCAAGTCTCCAGAGGAAATTATATCAGGATAGCACAGGGACTCAGAGCCCTCTGATAAACTCAGGCAAGCATTCCCTTGAAAAGCTTCTCTGGGTATATTCAGTAAAACAAGTATTTCGGTATGAATTTAATATCACTCTGTATAGCAATGAAAAATCTTTAAATCAAAGATAAGTTGAGAAAAAGGAGAGGGAAGAAATAGTCAGCAACTGACGAAGCAGTTGGCCGCTTAGATCAATTAAAAGGTTGGCAGAGGTTGCCTTGGCACGTAATAGAGAGGCAGGTTGGGATCTCTACATAAGAATATAATATAAGTAATTACAAACTTCATATGTGTGAATGGACCATATCAGAACGTATCAGCCAGCATCTCATCCACGGACGGATAGAATTAGTAGTGCTATCAAGGTTATTATATTATCCACATGGGTAAGTATTAATTAGGGGAGGAATCCAGAGCTGGCAGAGTGTCTGCCTGGAATGGGGGATTCGCAGCTACAAGAACTCAGTACTGGTAAGTAGGCCAGAATTGGGGGATGCAGATCGCAAGAACCCAGGACTGGTCAAGTGCCAGAAGCGGGGTACGCGAAGGCGATATATTACGCAGTTGGGTGTTGGGTGAGGGTCAAAAACTACCCTAGCCAACAGCTATGTCGCTTTCGGTGGGTCTAAGTGAGGGTTAGACATTGCCCTAGACTGCCGATTGAGAGTAGCTGGGTGGAGATATAATATACTGAGATAGATACAAAAGTTCTGTATTCTGATATAGGCATGGAGAAATCCATGAGTCACCAAGATCAGAGTGATGAGGGGTAAATTGGTACAAACTTGCGTAATGTTATATAAATTATGAATTCATGCTTATCTTCAGGAAAGAGGATTATGGAAACTCATGGAAGTTGTTGGCCAAAACCTGTTTCACGGTAAATCTCTAGGAATGCCAAACTGGTTGCCTCGTCCTACACCTTGCCATTTGGGGGGAGTTGTCCATCTACGAGCCCATGAATGCAGTTTGAAAGATGGCCACAAGTCAGTACAATAAGAAGTAGAACAAGCCATTTACCTGCGGTGCAGAATAATTTTGCTTGGACATGGCGCGGAGGGCACTGCTTGCAATATGGCATGAACCACGGCTAGAGAAATCGTGCCGTGCGCACAAGGGCTTTCGCAAAGGACGGGGAGGTAGCAAGAGCGTTGGAGAGGGCGTGTGCCATGGAGTGAAGGTCTGTTCGTTTTAGCTGCGGTTGATGGTTTTTTGGCTGTCTGCGATAGGGATTGCGAAAAGAGAGATACTTGCTTGCAATTTTTGATGATACAGATATTAGTTTTTTAACATGTACTATAATTAACTTGTAGACCTCATTTTAAAAAAATACTCTGTTTAAAAGTTAATTACTGTAATAAAAACTAAAAATAACTTTTAAAAATCGCAAAAAATAGGACCAGACTGGTTGGCGACTGCAGTTGCAGCATCCAAGGTCACCTTGTCGTTCGACACCTTCTTAAGACTCGGGGACGGAGGCACCGCCCAAAGACAACGGCCAGGGAGTCCGAAGTGCGGGAGCACGATGCCGAGTGGGGACAAGGCTGCTAAGCCAGACCTCGAGGTCAGAGTGCAAAAAGTCGTGGGTGTGAGTGACTTGGGGGAATGGACGTGCATGGGGACCCACTAGGGCCGGACGTGGCAGGAGTGAGGGCAGCAGCATGCGAGTGGGTTGGATTTAGGGAAGGGAGGCACGCGATGCGGCAAGAGGGAACCATAGCGAGGACACGCTTGGGGGACTGTTTTGTCAGTGCGGAACGGGCACGTGTGCTGTTGGCCTTCGCCCAAATAAGCCACCCGTTCGACGGGGCTCATGGCCAATGGGGCATGAAGCGTAAAAGCCATAAGCCACCGAATAAGCCCTCCTGAATGGCCCTCGTAAACTAAGGTAACATTCAGAACAGCGATGATTTATAATTTTTTTATTGTAGTTATCTATTTTTTTACTATAACTAAGTTAATATATTTAATATAATTAAATTTAAAAAAATTTAAAAATAAAAAAAAATATGTTAACCCATCACGGACAATACAAAGAAATACGAAAAAAAAATAAAATACAAAAAAAATAGTAAAAAAACACTCATCGCTGAACACGGCGATTCCTGACGCTAAGCGCGGCCTAAACTCTCCCAAATAAAGCATCAATTCGGACTCCCAAACCTTGAGTACCACGTGCACTCAAAAAGTCTAAGACTCAATTAGTCTGTAATGTACGTAGACTACGTGTGAAGTAGATGAGGTAGAATCTCTTGAGGAAGTGGCCAATCTACGTACATAGGAGCCGATATCAGTGCGAGGCAAGTAGCGGATAAAAACATCAACGTACATAGGCTTTGTTTGGATGTGCAGCGGCAAATTTGGTTGGCATTCACGCATCGCCAAAAAAACTATGGCACATTGTGAGGTGCTACAAATTTTATAGCCAACAAATTATGTGGCACAACTGTGGCAATATATGGATAGAGAACACATGTATGACAAGTGGACCATGTGCCTAAGAAATACGGTGAATGGACCTGAACCAAATGTTGTGTTGCAAGGGTATTTTAGTAATTTATCACTTGAGAAAAGAAACAAAAAAACAAAAAAAGGGCCCACCTGTTGGTGGCTCCTCAGCTGTGGCAACTTCGGCATAGAGAGGTGGCGACACTAACAGCATTGGCGGCGCTTGCAGCCTGGGTGCCTCGGCTCCGATTGTTGGTGGCCACCGCATCAGTCTCCTCTTCCTCTCCTCCTCTTAGCTATTTAAGAGGTCGTCTCCTCCGAGAGATGCATCAAAAAAACAGTGAGCTTTATCTCTTCACTCCCCCTTCTTCCGATTTGGCTTTGGATTTGGTCCTTGGAGCCTCTTCTTCGCTGCTAATCGTCAGTCTTAATGGTGATTTGTGGTCCTTGGTGCTCGGTGATGAGATACACTTGGCTAGTGCTTCTTGTGTGCTTGTGTGACATCTCCTTCACCTCGCCTTTGCTAGTTCTAGTGTGTCACAATTGACAAAGGGGCATTGTATCTTTGAACACCTCGCCCTCTCACTGCAGCACAATGAGGCGCTAGGTTTTCTGGGTCAGTGCCTTCGGGTGTGCCTTACCCTGGTTCTTGTTGGTGGTTTCGCTTACTACCGGCTTGGTTCACTTGTAGACAGCTTTGAGTGCCATCCTGTTCATGAGAATGCTTCACATGATCACTTATGCTAGCTTCTGAGAGCAAAACTTCAAAAATGCTTACTAAATATTGAGCTTTATGCTAGCTTTAGTTGATTTCCTGTTCATGATAATGCTTCACATGATCATTTCAGCATTAATATTGCTTCATGTATTGCGTATGTATTCTGATATATATAAATGGTACAGTAGAATTACATGTTTATATGCAATTTCTTTTATTTATATACTGCTGCAAATGTGCTTTAAATATACTTAATTATGCTAGAATTATATATATACACACTTATACCGCATTATTTACAACACCAAACACCAGCCACACTTGGTCAAATATGCCTAACTTCATTGCGGTGAAGTGTGACACTGAACCAAACACCCAGATATATGTATGTATGTATGTGTGTGTGTGTATATATATGTATATGCATGTATGTATCCCGGGTTGAGAAAAATCTGTCACGAGAAGCACACGCACGCACAGATTCTAGCTAGCTAGTCGTTTATCCTTCCGGATGCTTGCGTGTCTGTCTGAAACATGACCGCGCTCTGCAATCCCGCAGCTTAGCGCATCACCAGTGTTCACGTTGGTGCCCTTTAATTCGCGCGCCTCCACCTAGCGGAGAGGAACATTACGGGGCATCGAACATATCCCTTGATTTCCTAATCCGATAAAGCCAACATTTCGGACAACCAGCAACAGTAGCCAGCACAAGTTGGAGCCTATAAATACAGCCTCGTCTCTCCCGAGATTTTCTCACCAAAGCAGTTAACTGAAACACACTCGATCAGCCAGCAGCCATAGCTCCAGGCCTCGCAAGCTGCGACAGACAGATGTCGCGAGCAGGAGAAATCCATGTCCAGAGGGTGGAGGCGATCGAGATGAACCAGCAGCCGCCGGCGGGGAAGCCGTCCGGCTGGCAGTACCCTCCGGCGGCGGCGACCGGCGGCGGCATGGGCCAGATGTTCATCAACTCCGCACCGCCGGGGAAAGGTGGCGGCCCGGTGGAGGACGTCGACAAGAAAGCCACGGATTTCATCCAGTGGAAGATGGCCGCACTCAAATCGCAGGGGACCAATTAGGAGCCGACACACGCATGAATTACAAGCATGCATGTATGCTGCAGCACCGCTCAGTTCCCAGCTACATAGATGTATCAGTCTTATCAGATAATGCATGTATGTGTGCATCGACCTAGCTATGTGTCAGTATCATCAGTAGGAAGTAATCCAGTATGATGCATAAACAGAAATCTTTACTGTTTTAGCACCGGTGTCATTTTTATGCGGTACTAGCCCCCTAAGTTTTTTTTTGTTGCTAATTTAGCCCCTTTTTGAGCGTAGAATTACGCGTCCGCATCAGGGAGCACAGGAATACCATTTATATGGTACTGTAGCACGGATTTTACTGTAGCTACAGTATTTTGCACGCTGCCCAAGTGCGAAATTTAAAAATCCGCGTTACAGTAAGAACTAATCCAGTATGATGCACAAACAGAAATCTTTACTGTTTTAGCCCCCGGTGTCATTTTTATGCGGTACTAGCCTCCTAAGTATTTTTTTTTTTGTAAATTTAGCCTCCTCTCGAATGCAGAATTACGTGAAACCGACATGTAATAAATCTTTACTGTTTTAGCCCCCGGTGTCATTTTTATGCGGTACTAGCCCCCTAAGTATTTTTTTTTTAAATTTAGCCTCCTCTCAAATGCAGAATTACGTGAAACCGACATGTAATAAATCCACGAGCCCCCTAAGTTTTTGTGTGTGTAAATTTAGCCTCCTCCCGAATGCAGAATTACGTGAAGCCGACACGTGACAAATCCATGCCAGGGGAGCATGGAAATATCATTTCTGTGGTACTGTAGCATAGAGTTTTACTGTAGCTACAGTATGCTGCAGCGCGGGAATGCAATTTTCCGCACTGTCCTGGCGCGAAATTTAAAATTCTGCAATATCACAGAAATGGTATTTTCATACTCCCCTTGTACGGAATTTGCCATGTGTTGATCTCGCGTAATTCCACGTTTTGGAGGAGACTAGATTTGCAAAAAAAAAAAATTCTCAGAGACTAGAAATGCAAAAAAAGCACGGGGCCAAAATAGTAAGCAAACCGGTATTATATATGTTAGGGGCTGGCTAGCTGCATGTTTGGGACGTGCAGTTACTCCGAAAATCCTGTAAAATTCCTGTGTCCAGAACTGGTCTAATTAAGTTTGGTACTACTTCAGTATTAATTATAAGAATGAGGGCGATTAGCATGCATGCTAATTTCATGTCCTTGGTCGTAGAGGGGCTAGATGTGCTCTTAATTAACTGCATATGTATTCTCTTGAAGTAAATTAATGGAGTAAAATCCTTTATAAATTAATTGCTTGAATACACTTCCACCTTTTTCTTTTACCAAATTAAAGTCAATGATGAACACTTCTACTTTACAAAAAAAGCGTAGCAAAATAAAATATGTTATTTGCAAGAAGCTAATACAAAAAGGAGCTAACCTTCCTTGTCTTGATTATCTACTTGTGAGTTGATATCTTAAGGCGATATATGTTCTACCTTGGTTCTCTTTTAATTGTCATTTTAGACATTGACTCTGTCTCTAATACACCATTTGACCATTAATTTTTCTAACTATATATTAAACTATTAAAACTACAATTATATCGAAATACCCTTGATGACAAATCTACTAGTACAATTATCATACCACAAATCTAAATACTTTTTATGCATATATAGTCAAAAAAAATTCCAAATCGGTTACTAGACGGAAAACAAGGAGGGTCACAGATTAACAATGTAGTCAAATTTTAAAGTGCTGGCTGCACACATTATGAAAATGACAAGGAAGAAAGCTAGTTGGTCCATGCTTTGCCTCACGGACAGAACCAAGCTAGATGGAGATAGCAGCTAAAAATTCATCTCTATCTATTTAGACACTTTGATAGCAAGTTCTTGAAGAAACTCGATTTTACTTTATTTTTAGTCTCACATGTGATTTCGTGATCTGAGAGTTTTTTTGCTTGATTTTTTCGATGTTCTTACTTACTATGATATGTAGGAATGCATCTAGAGCCATCTTGGCTATTTCTTACCCATGAGCAAGTTGTATTTACTGTTTTATATTTTACCCGTTTTTGGTGTAGTCTTGCTCCAATCTAAAAAAGATCCAAACTTTGACATGTATTTTTGTGATCCATAGATGGAATAGGTTCCTGCGATCATAAGTAAGATGTGTGTAAAGTTTCATGGCTTTTGGATCATCGGATCAAAAGATACATGATTTTTTGATTTGCAACAGTGCAGATTTTTCTGTTCATCTTGAAATTACTATAGCAGTGGTCTAATAAGTACTGTAGCAACCTTCTAATCGAAAGTACTGTTTTCTTGTCTAAATGTACTGTTCATGATGGTCAGACTGGTGGATTGAAGCGGTTCGATCTCCAGGTTTTACCGGTTTAGATTTTTGATTCCTTGAGCTATTTAATTTGGGATTTTGGTTGAGAATTCTATTCTCTATAGCTATTAGAGAATAGGATCAAGAATATTGAGGGAATAGGATCAAGAATATTGAGGGTAAACTTTTAGATGGCAACATTCATCCCGCTCTGTTGCCTTTTAGTCCTACAATCATTATACACTGTCATCGATTATGTTGAAATATTGATGTTAAAAATTATCAAACATATTTTAGCATAATATTACTTTATATATATATATATATTGTTATATATAAAAAGTAGTAACTTTTAGTATTTTGATTCTAACTTTGCCACTGCTTTGCCGGCCGGTGAGCCAGCTAGCTCCTCAACTTGGCATGCATGTATCATGATGCATGCTCGCAACGAGTCAAGCAACGAGTCAAGTCTTCCTCAAACACGCTTCAGGCATTTTCCCTGATGAGAAGGAATCGAGCATATATCTCCTAGCTAGCTAGCGCAGTAATAATTCAACAAAGCCAACATCTCGTACAATTTCTTTCTGACCGTTGCTCATAATTAAACCCCAACTCCTTTGGACTTTTGAGCCAGCAAGCAGCTTCGTACGTACTACCGACCAAGATGCATATGGAGTATTAGCTTAAGGATCTATTCTTTTTGTACTACGGTTTATAGTTTTTAATTAATATTTTTGAGTTTTAGCTGTTTGTGATAGATATTACGGAAAAAGATACTCGCTTACGATTTTGGATAGTATAAATATTAGGCTTTTAACGTGTACTATAATTAACTTGTAGATTCCATCTTAAAAAAATACTTCGTTTGAAAATTACATACTGTAGTAAAATCCAAAAGTTATTTTGACAAACTGAAAAGAACATGCTCTTAGCTTTGTTGACTCATACCCTGCAAAAACAGTGAAAGTGTACTATTAGTCCACTAACTAGCTACTGCCTGTTCAGATTAGAAAGAGTTTTTTTTAGGAAATCAGATTAGAAACAGTTGCGCAACAATACAAGCAACCGGATTTGGTTTATGATTTATGACTATAATTTATAACTTTTAGACTGTTTGTGAGAGAGTACAGAGTAGTAAAAACTTACGTGTGGTTTTAGTCGATATAAATGAAGTCGGTACAGTGTGTACTACAATCAACTTATAGACCTCATTTTAAAAAGATATTTTGCTTAAAAGCTGGTTACTATAAAAAAAGCTAAAAAACAGTTTTTAAAAATTAAAAAAAGATATCTAATAATTGGACCTAACTTTGCTAGCTATAAATACCATCCACCGACCTCTGAAGATCGAGTACCCTCATCGATCGATCCATCTCAAAGCAACTCAAAACTGATCGATCGAATTTATTCCTCACTCACGCACCGTGCATAGTAAACATACTTGTCTCGAAGATGTCGCGAGGCGCCGGCAACAATGGCGGTCGTGTGGTGGTCGGTAATGAAATCCACGTGCAGAGGGTGGAGAAGATCGAGGTGACCGCCGGCGACGCCGTGCCGGCGCCGGGGGAGGCCAAGAAGGTTCCGCCCGCAGCATCCAGCAGGGTGCCAGACGTCAACGAGCTGGCTGAAATTTTCATCCGGAATAAGAAGGCGGAGTTCCAAGGCCAGACAGAAACAGCCATGAACAACTAGACACTCTCCATGCCTTACGCGGCAGTACGTATATAGTACGTACCTAGCATGGCGTGTTATGGTATTTCTGTGTGTGCAGTGTGTGCGTCATCATCAGGAAGCCATGAATTAGGTGGTGTCGTGTTAAGTTACTAGATATATTGCACTGCATGGATTATGTAATTTGTTAGCATGATCCGAATGTAACTGAAGTTATGGTACTAATAAAGTCTCGCTAGCTGCGACGTGCTAGCTATGCAGGGAGCACTGTGCAAATAGTTGCCGGCCAGTACTTCTTTTCTACCGAATTTTGCTTCCTGTCCCAGCTGCCTGCAAATCACTGCACTCGACCCCTTGACCGATTGCTTTATGTATTTGTGGTGCTTTCGTCTTTTACAAGGAAATTTGGAAGCACCTTTCTTGCGAGAATTCGACAAGCGCTTAGCTTTAAAGTAGAACTAAAATTTAGAAGAACTTTAATTCCTCTTAGTTTCCCATATATCTGTTTAAAAATGGTAAAATATGGTTGGGGAAGTCACATGAAGTCACGTACTAGTGTAGTAGTTAAATGAGTTGGGGCTAGATTAGATTTGTATTCTTTTTGGCTACGTCTGATAGCTTATAGCTGTGGTTGGTGGTTTTTGATTCTAGGGTAAGCGTTTATGCGAATGAACTGAATGACGATAAGTTGCTTTAAAAAAATTATTATAATAAGCCACTGTGAAATAGTGGTAGAGAAGAGAGAAATCATATGGTGAGAAGAACGGCCTAATGTAATTATTGGAAATAAGCCCAACAAAGAAATGAAGTGGGTGTGGGCTTCTGACTAGGCCAGAAGGCAATTTATTTATCCCCTTGGTAGCCCAAAGGCCTGGAGAACCCCCAAAACCCTCTGACCTTAGATCGGACGGCCAGGAGGCCTTCGCCTCATGATCAGCCGGCTCACCGGAGCCCGCACGCTGCTGCCTTTATATTCCTGGACTCCCACCGCCGAACCCTAGCTTGCTCCTCTTGCCCTCGCGCCGCAAGCCTCCTCTTCGCTCTTGCTCCGCGCCGCCGCCGCCAAGATGGTACGTGGATCCTCGCCAAGAGCTCTCTCTTGGTTCTTCTGCGCTATTCCTCCAAGACTGACGCTTGTTGTGTGTCTGTGTGCTCTGCGTGCGTGCAGCCGTTCAAGAGGTTCGTGGAGATCGGGCGGGTGGCCCTCATCAACTACGGCAAGGACTACGGCCGCCTCGTCGTCATCGTCGACGTCGTCGACCAGAACCGGGTATGCATCCAGCCCTGTGCCTGCCTGCCTCCCTGGTCTTCGCTGTGTATACCTTGTGTTGCTGTTGCGATGTGGATCTATAGATCCACGAGTAAGCATCGTCATGTGGTTGCGAGAAACTTGTTGCTATGGATGGATAGGAATCCGCTAACGTTATCTGCTAGTATCTAACGAAATATGTAGCAAATTGAATTTGCCTTTGGAAATCTTGTTGTGGTTGATTGCTATGGCATTTTCCTGCTGCGCGAATGGTGGATTTTATCTTGCTGTACGTCAGTAACTGCGATTGATTATACTTGCCAAACTCGTTTCCTGAAATGAACCTCCTATGGGTATATGCTCCCTATGTATGGAAATTAATTCACCAAGAAACTAAGGTTTTAGTTGCTCCACACACTTCTGTTAGTATTCCTGGTGCTTTGTCACTAGCAAATGCTTTCGCGGTCTAATTATTTCTTTGGACATTGCTCAATTTTTCTTGTCCTAGTTGGTTATGCTGTGGTGACTTGAATAGTGAGATTCTTGTAGCACTGATGGTGCATTCTGTATATCAGGCTCTTGTGGATGCCCCTGATATGGTCAGGTGCCAGATCAACTTCAAGCGGCTCTCCCTGACCGACATCACGATTGACATCAAGCGTGTCCCTAAAAAGAAGACTTTGATTGAGGCAATGGAGAAAGCTGGTAATGATGGAATTAATTCTACCCACCTCTACAGCAACATTTTTTTGTCCTATGTGCAGTTGATACTTATCTGAACGCTTGTGTTATCCTTTTGCAGATGTGAAGAACAAGTGGGAGAACAGCTCGTGGGGCAAGAAGCTGATCGTCCAGAAGAGGAGAGCATCGCTCAATGACTTTGACAGGTTCAAGGTCATGCTGGCCAGGATCAAGGTCAGACATTTTACTGTCTTATGGTTAATTTCTGTAGGGCACTGTTTATATCACTTGCTTACACTGGTGTTTTGCATATGAACAGAGAGGTGGTGCTATCAGGCAAGAGCTTGCCAAGCTCAAGAAGGATGCTGCGGCTTAGGATCTCTTGGTGGATGGCATGTTGAGTTTTTGGTTCCAAATTGAATGAGCAACATGTTTCAATGTTCTTAAATCCAGAATTAATACTACTCTTTTCGGGAACCTACTCCATATATTTTAATCAAGCATGGCTATGTTTGAGAGATTTTTTGTCATGACTGTTGTTGAATACCTAAGGTAGTTTGTGACACTTGTGCCTTCCTTTACTGTGATTTGCATGGGTGATTTTGCTTCAATGTTTCAACCATTGTAGCCACTATGATTTGCTGGTTATTATGAGTTGGGATTCATCTGGGTACTAAGTGTGGGTTACATTTCATCAGTTGGTCCACAAGATTTCGGTGTTTTACCGGTTTTTAGTTCACCAGTATATTGTGGAGGTAGTGTGTGATTGCTTGCCAGAATTTGCATGAAAAGTTTGCAACCTCGTTCCAGTGTATACTGTTTGTTTAGGAGGTTGTAGCTGCCTCAGGAAGGAATCACGAAATGCTGGATGTGTTGTGCAAGTAGAAATTTGTTAACAATGGTGTATAGCGCTTCGAACCACTCTTATTAGCAGGCATGCGTTTTCTGGTGTTCGGTTCAAACGCCATGACTGGCATATTGCCATGGATCGTTTGAATTTGCCATGACCTCTTGAAGTCTGTCCTCCATCCTTCCATGCGACAATGAAATCGAGTTCACCAGAATTTAATTTTACATGGCTGTGGTTCACCAATTGTTCATCAGTTTTTTCTCCTCTTCCGGAAATTGATGTTCTACGACTAGAAGCAGTTCTTAGAAAACCATCCAACTTTTGATCATATTGCGTTTCATCTTGCTCTGCTTCCGCCAGATGAACCACAATGCCGTGCCCCCGCAACAATGTTGTTCGCACTAGATCTGGCCAACCGGGCTGAGCCAACATATTATGGGCCTGTTTGGTACAGCTCCTACTCCCAGCTTCTCAGTAGATTTTTAGGGAGCTATACCAAACACCCCGATTCTCAAAATGATGAGATTCTGCTTCTCGCGAGAAGCACTCTCCAAAATGAACTAGAGAGGAGAAGCAGCCTTTTGGTGGATTCTCGTGGGGAGCTATCACCCTTAAAACCAACTTACCTATTGAAATTCCTAATATTTACCCGCAAAATGCCACTAGTATAAAAGGCGAATCCCACCCGAGCGCGTTGCCCTCCCCAACCCGAGCGCTCCTCGCCCCCTCGTCCGATCCGCCTTCTCTCGCCTCCGCGCCGCGCGCCCTTCCTCCCGGCCCGGTGCCGCCCGCCTCCTCTCCCCTCCTCTCGCGCCGCCGCCCCTCTCCTCCTCTCGACCGCCCCGACGCCGCCTCCCCTTCCCCTCTCCTCGGCCGCCCGACGCCGCCCGACCCGCGCCGCCCGGCCTCCCCTCCCTCTCCCTCTCGCGCGCCGCCTCCCTCCTCCTCCTCCTCGGCCGCTCCCGACGCCACCTCCCCTTCCCTCCCTCCTCGCCGCCCGACGCCGCCCTAGACCAGCGCCGCCCGGCCTCCCCTCTCCCTCCCCTCTCGCTGCGCCTCCCCTCTCCCCCCCTCGGCCGCCCCCGACGCCGCCCCAGCCTCCCCCGGCGCCACCCTGGCCTCCCGAGCTCTGGCGCCGCCTCGGACTCTTCCTCCTCCCACCGCATAACTTGAAGTAACCATCATGTCTTGGTACATATTGATCATGTCTGTTTTCTGCTCATTCTGATTGTTGTTCTTTCTCATAGATTTTTTTATAATGCTTTGTAGTTTACTATATTGGATGATTCTTTTTCTGCTTTAACTAGCAACATGGATGAAACTCCGCCCTTATACTGTCAACATGGAAATTCTCAGGCCCAGATCATCATATCTTGCATAATCATCATATCTGCAGCTCAGTTATTCTATGTTTTGCTTTGTTAACTTGGAGATCAATCACTTCAAGAAAATTCTATCACCATACCATCTTTTTAGTTAAATAGTCACCATACCATCTTTTTAGTGTTATTGGAGTAATATTTATTAAAAAATCTAGTTAGTGTAACCATACAAAACTTACTAGTTAGTTAAATCTAGTTAGTTGAATTGATGTTTCGGTGACACTGTTAATTCAGTGCTTTGCCCCTTTGTTTATGTGGTTTCTTGACTGATATTTGCCGTAGTATTCCATTCCATTGAGCAGTATGCCAGTATTGAACAATCCAGGAGAGCTTGGTAAATTTGTGTTGTGGTTTAATTTTTTGCAGGTGGCTTACCTTCACATAGACTGGAACCTAATTCATAATCGATCTTGCAATATAAATCTGTCCTATGAAGTTCTTTACAAAGCCTAGAGAATGGATACTGTCATTCTAGTTTTGGTCTTGTGAGTTGTGACAGGTTAGCTTACTACTTTCAATGAAAATGCAGGCATCCATAGCAAAAGGGCATCCAGAGGATGCTATAAACAACTACAAGAGAACATTTTTCCAATGTGGTGGTTGAGGAGGAAGAATTACGTGCACAAGGGGTGGAACTTTGGTGCAGTTCTATTATCAATCCTGTAGTTTTTTGCTTACTTGTAATAACAGAGGTGAAATCAATCGTTAGCCAACTTCTGGATGTTGTATCTGTACCGTCATAACCAATGACAATGTACCATCATAACCAATGACAATGTGTCAATGTATATGTACAAATTTTATAGCAATGAAGTGATAATTGATTGGCTGGTTTGTGTCCACTGATAATTGTGGATGTTTATGACCTACGTAATTCTCTTTCCAGTGAAGCACTCAAGTACTACTTGTCAATTTTATCATCCTAGAAATAAAGGCAATCTCTGTCCTTCTAAGCTTTCCCTGAGAATGTTTCCAAAAGCACTTTAGCTAGAGACAAATTTCATAAAAAAAACAATAACTAACACTCATAAACTGCCAGCAAGCAACTTACTCCCTCAAGTTACAACTAGGGGTAACATGGTCTATTTCCCTCAAATCTCCTCTTTTATGAATCTAGAGCCAACCCACTAGCCAAACGCTTTTCAGAGGTAGCTCCAGATTCTCAGAGAAGTGGATTCTTACAGAATCTGGAGCAGAAGTAGAAAAATAAGAATCTGGAGTTCTACCAAACAGGCCCTATGTCTGACTTAAGCATGACATGGCACGAACAATAAACAGATCATGCTGGTCCGATCTGACTGGACATGTCGTGATTAGACCGGCACCTTGGTACGTTACGAACAATAATTTTCATGTGGTAGTATAGTAAAATTATTTGTGTTAGAGTTATTGCACTCTTGTTAGCACGGATGGGTGATTTGTCAGTAAAATTACTTATGTCTAACAATAAAATTACTTGTGACTGATAGTAATATATTTTTGACTCAATGACTAAAATTACCTGTGACTGCCAGTAAATAAATGAGCATTCGTTAGTCCATTTGGTTAAACGTGCTTGGACCAATCCGGCACGGTCTTACCTCTCTTCGTATCGTGCTTGAGTCGAAAGACAGGCACATGGATTAGTATGGTATAACACGATAATCTATTCAAGCCTAATCAGATCGTGTTCTATTCAGATTCGTATCATGCTAGACAGGCCGTTTGGCCAGATCTATTTAACCTACAGATGAATCACGCATTCTAAACCTACATTTAAAAAGAATGGAGAGTGTATGATGATTCTCTCTCCATTCTTTTTTCCTGTTCACCTCTGCCTCTAAGCCCCAAAGAGGATAAATTTCCATTTCCACAGAAAATATCCTAATTAACCCATTCACTGCGCTAAACCGCATCACGCCCATGCGCCTTTTTTTAATTACGTCCCATGCTGCAGAGGCCTTGTTTAACAGCAACGTATGTCGTATGGGAACCCGACACGTGTACCCCAGTTTGGGATAAACGTACCTACCAATAGTACTAGTGCCACGAGAGCCGCATGTACGAGTTTTTGTCTGAAATGTCAAATTTTAAAACATGATCCCGCTCGTTTCGGGTTTTTTCAGCTTCTGTTTCTAGTTTATGTTTTTTTTACTATTTAGTATTTCATCTTTTTTTAAATTTTTTTAGATATTTTAGGCTTTTTTATATTTTTCTTTTTTTTCCCGTGTTCCTTTGTATTGTCCCTAATGGGTTAACATGTTTTTTTTCTATTTTTATATTTTTTAAAATTAATTATGTCCAAAAAGCCAAATCAGCTACAGTAAAAAAAACCAGATACAGTGAAATTTCAGCCAAAAACCAAAAACCATCGCTAAAACGAGTGTCCTTTTAAAAATAGCGCTTTTAGCTACAGAGCAACATGTAACTATATGTACCTTTTCAATGCCAAAAACTTCTGCATGTACTACATGTACTTTTTTCCGGTTTTTAGAAGTTGCTTTTCAGTTTTTCTACAATAATTAGTTTTTAAAATGAAGTATCTTTTCAAAACATAGTTTACAAATTGATTATAGTATATACTGTAGCGACTTCATTTATAGTAGTCAAAATCACTCGTGTATTTATATTATTCCGTACTCTCACATATAAATAGATCAAACGTTATAAATTGCAACTAAAAGACAAAGTTAAAGTAAAAAAAGAATAGATCCGTAAAAGCAACACCTTGCTGTGATCTTTTCCTTTTGCTCCAGGTCAGATTCGAGATGTTTATTTGCTCTTTTGAATTGTTTGGCATGGATCGTGGAACACGCTTGCTTTTGATCCACCTATTAAATTTGTTAATGTAATGCATGCAAAATTCTCTAGAAAGATTTTTGATCCACCGAACTCGATTGATCATAATTCATGCATGCCAGTCGCTCGATCAAAATCCGACGGTCAGCTCCTTACCTTACAAAAACAGGGTTCTTTTTTTTTCTCTCTTTTGGTCTATTCTGTGATCCAGACCGTCCATACTGTTCCATCGAACGGTCCAAAGGTAATATTCAGAATAGCAATGGTTTATAACTTTTTTACTGTAGCTAGCTGATTTTTTACTATAATTGAGTTGATTTATTTGGTATAATTAAATTTAAAAATAGAAAAATATGTTAATCCACCACAAACAATACAAATGAATACAGAAAAAAAGAAAACATAAAAAAAACATAAAATCAAAAAAAGGGAAAAAACAAAAAACAAATAGTAAATAAAACGGTAGAAGCTATTGGCGAACAGGAGAAGCTGGGCGTGGCCAAAATGCACGCACAATTAGAGCTAAATCATAGCCTCGAATATTCCACTCCACGCTGCCTGCACTATCGAACATCGCTCACGGGGGCTCGATTTTGACGTCGAGACGCCTTTTCCCCTTTACAGCATCCGATGCAAATTCGGGGGCACTTGACGATATTTCGAGACGATGGCCGCTTTGCGCAGCGACGGCAGGACATTTGGGCCAAGCTAGATCATATACGCATGCGTGCCTCTGCACCCAAAACGCAGCGAGGACTGTACGCAGTGCTGTAGCCTGCGATCGACTGCCCTCACATCGCTGCACAGCTCGCATCTGCACTGCAGCCTGCAGGTTGGTAGGCAGAGCGCAGAGTCCCTCAAGAACACGGCTCCTGAGCCTATATAAACGCCGAGCAAGCTGAGCTCGGAGAAAACACGCTCCATATCCATCCAGAAATCGAAATCGATCATAATTGATTGGCTAGGCTAGATCTTCTTCGTATATATAGATCACCGGAGGAGAAAATGTTTCGCGGCGGCGGCGGCGGCGGTAAGGCGGCTAGCGCGAGCAATGAGCTGCCGGTCGACGGCGCGGTGAGGGTGAGGAAAGTGGAGAGGATCCAGGCCTACAACCTCGTCACCAAGCCGTCGGCGTACGCAGGCCCGACGGCGACGGCGAGGCCGGCCGAGAGCGTGGCCGTCAGAGTTGTCCGGGTCGGGGACGTGGACGACAAAGCCGACGGCTTCGTCTCGGTGGCTATTGCGCGTGACTGATCAAGCCATGGCCGACTGGCTGATCCCCGTGTGCTTGTGATATTCTGTCAGGGAAACATACATACATATGCACCTACGACGGCTATATATGTGTGGTATATGTTGGTGCCCGTATGAAGGTTTTATAAGTGTCACAGTGTGACATGCTTGTGATGTTATATACATAACATGTATAGTTGCATACTCGATCGGTTACCAATTTCTGAACTTGGATTCAGTCATATAGTTGCATACTCGATCGGTTACCAATTTCTGAACTTGGATTCAGTCACTCTTGCCACTTGCTAGTTAGCTATCTCTTCTGCTTCGTTTAAGGGAACTAACAGGCCAAATTACCCAGCAACCAAGGATAACTAGTTTCATGAACACTTTGATGCTCATTACTTGTCTTGTAAGCTGCTTAAGGTAGCGTTCAGAATAGTGATGGGTTTTGGTTTTTGTTGAAATTTTACTGTAGCTGACTGATTTTTTACTGTAGCTGAGTTGGTTTATTGGCCATAATTAAATCTAAAAAATTGTAAAAATAAAAATGACATACTAATCTAGAGCGGACGATGCGAAGGAATACGAGAAAAAAAAATAAACACACAAAAATTCGAAAAAACAAAAAAAGAAACGGACAAAGTGCTATAGTACCACTACAGTAAATCCATCGTCCAACGCCATCGCCATCGCGCGGAAAAAGCTCTGATGTGCGCGGCTGTGGTGCTAGCACCGAAAGCAGTGAACCAATAACAACAAGTTTTTTCAGGAACTACCTACGAGGCTACAACAAGTAGCCAGAGCATGTTGGAAGATTAACCAACCAAAGTAGACATGACACGCAAATTTCCAAACATCATTAACAGATTCACTTTCAGCTGTTTCCTTTATCAAACTTCACCAGCTACTCCTAAAGAAATGAACCCTTTGATTCATGAACCAATAACAAGTTTTTTCAGGAACTACCTACCAGGCTACAACAAATAGCCAGAGCATGTTGGAAGATTAACCAAACAAAGTACACATGACACGCAAATTTCCAAACCTCGTTAACAGATTCACTTTCAGCTGTTTCCTTTTATCGAACTTCACCAGCTACTCCTAAAGAAATGAACCATGGACACCAAAGAAAGTTTTGCCCACATAGAACGCAATTGCCAACCAGTAGATATTTCATAAAGGCAATGCATCAAAGACCAAAGCTCCCTTTAAAAGAGTCTCCCAAATATCTTGCTTTCAAGTGTATACTGTCTAGCTAGGCTATCACTACGAGTGCTAGTGCTTTCCTGGATGTATAATTCCTTGGTGTCTTCAGACAGTCAGAGTTAGATTACTGTTGTGAGTCCCAAGTCTTTCAGTCCGGAGAGCAACTGATGCTTTTGCCACACACACACACACACACACACACACACACACACACACACACACACACACACACACACACACACACACACACACACACACACACACATATATATATATATATATGTATGTATGTATGTATGTATGTATGTATGTATGTATGTATGTATGTATGTATGTATGTGCGCTGATTGGGCTCTGGAGCAACGTGGAGCTGTATGAGAAACATACTAGAACTAGATCACAAATCGATCGCGATCGCCATGATGGATATATCCTACCGATCCAGTACTGATCCCTGAGCTGTACATTCGATTGATTCGAACTATTTGGCAAGACGATGAGCTGCTTTTGCTTGCCATTTACTAAGATCAGGCCCGGCAAGGTTCACATGAGGACTTGACTCTGATATTCCAGATTCAATTCAGAGAAAGCATGCTTATGGCAAGCACACAATCTTACACCTGAAAGTCTGTAACATTACATGATATATATATAATATTATGTTTGCCTTCAAGAATTTGATAATCCGGTTATGTGAAGGGCTTCTTAATTTCTTTTCTATGCATGAAGTTTACTGAAAAATGAAGCCTTTCAGGTGCAGAGGTCTGCAGAGAAACTTACACGCGTAAGCACATCATTTCCACGGGTCAATTTCTCCCTGAGATAAGTGTGAATGTGTGATATTTCTCCAGTTGCAGCAGGAACCTGCTTTCCAACGAAGACAGGAATCGAGCACTTTTGGAGCAATTTCTATAGGAATCTGTGGATTCCACCCAACTCCTTCGGACATTTTACGCAGCTTCCTGTCCTTTGCTGATTGATTGACCCCCTTATCTTCATGGTGCTGATCTGGACGACTGGACCTTCTAAAATATCTCTCTGCTCTTGCTAATTTTTTATTGGCATTCTTGGCTTATTTAAACGTAGAATGGTCAAAAAAAAGATTACAAAGAAACAAAATTAGAGAAATAACATCGCAAAAGATCTCGACTGCTAAATGACGTCTGAATCATCTTGTGCAGTAGTTCAAGCACAACAGCGGCACGCGAGTTACTCTTGTAGTAAACAAAGCACATAAAACTGAAGTTCTGGTTATATTTTCATCATGCGCATCTGATAAATATTGCTGGGGTTCGAACTCCACTAAGAATCTAAGATTAGAAAGATGCAGACATGCGATGAATTAGTTGGCCCCGCTCATGTTACGAACGCTGGCGTTGGCGTGCGTGAAAACATCTGCAGCAGTAATCGTAGCTACGATGCTGCTACATAAGAAATTTTTTCGTTTTGTCAATCAATCCTTTAAAGCACCGTAGAGCTTGATCTTCCTTTTCTTACTGACTGAATGATAGTAATTAAACAAAAATGAGTACAACAGTATTCAACAAGCCATAACACAGAATGCAATAATAGTAGATGCAATGCTGTCAAGTGAGGCTTGAAGTTCTTTTAATTACTAAAAGCATTGGAAGTATAATAAATAAGAAAACTCCTCAGACTTAGCAGTTTTAACTAAATCAGAATTTTTAAAGTTGATTGTGAGAATGCAGTAATAATAGTTGCAGTAATAATAGTAGTGTAGGTTATATCCACATATTATAGTATATGGTTACCTCCATCAATACTAGTTTTTATCATCACCGGAGTACGTTCCTCTAGGAAAAGCCAAAGCCAGAGTACTTCCCTCTGATATGTTTTTATCCCACCCGCAAAGGTTTTGAAATAGAACTAACTAGAGGAAGTTCCCATGTCTATCCTTGACCATGGGCACAGCTGTTCAAACAATTTATACTCTGCAGAGACTGTACACTTTATCCACAAGAGACAATCAACCCGATAGCTCTGCAATGATCTTCCTAGCTTTCTAAACTTATATTTCTAGCTTCCATAGCTAGCGGAGTGAGGCATCAATCCTTGCCTCAGATTGCCATATTGGGTCCAACAGAGATCTTACTTCTGTCAGATCATTACCACAGCGATCAGACAATCGAGGAATTGACCTTCAGTGAGGATTCTTCCCCCCTTGAATGGAGGCATGCACTTTTTTGCCTTCGGGTATGTGGTGCAGGCTAAGGATGGTGATGTTTTTGCAATAATCGGGGGCTCCAATACAATGCTGGGGTTATTTTTTGGCTGTAGCTTATAGTTTAAAATTTTTAATTCTAGCTGTTCACGTGCACGTTCAAGAGAGAGAAGGAAAGAGAGACATTTGTGTGTGATTTTGGCTGATATAGCTGAAGTCGGTACTGTGTCTACTACAATTAATTTGTAGAGCCCACTTTGAAAAGACACCATGTTTAAAAGCCAGTTATTTTAGCATAAACCATAAATCAGAAACGAGAAGTCGAAAAGAATGAGGCATTGTGTAGGAGGCTAGTAGCTACTTAATTTTTTACGGCATCTATTGAACATTCCAGACAAACAAAAGTACACTGCTGCTGGCTCGATCACTGTGATGAGCACTGGGAAGAACACCACCCCTCGGAGCCTATAAATGGAGGCCATCTTCCACACTACGGATAGCAACTGAGCTCGAGAACACGTCCATCTAGCTAGCTAGCTTCCTCTCTCCTGTAACAGAACACACACCATATTTCGCGCCACTAGTGGTTCTGATAATTGGTCGATTATCAGTTTTACTGGTACCCACCGGTAAAAATGGATACCACCCAAATAATTTTAGTTAAATTTGAATTGAAGGTAATTTGCAACTAATTTGGGTCAATTTGAATTCAACCGATAATCGGTCAATAATTGCTGATTATCGATCAATATTTTTTTGAAATTTGATTCCTAATTTGGAATGTTCGGTTGAAATCTTTCAAAAATTTTCAATTATCCTCAAAATTGGTCATACCGGTCTCCCAGTAAAAATTTAAAATTGTAATGAAAACCCTGGCCAAGACTGCCAAGGCCCCTCCTGCCAACGGTGAGGTGAGGGTCGAAAAGGTGGACAAAATTTTCATCAACAACAAGGTCACCAAGCCTTCGTTGATGTCAGTGAAAGAAATCGATGACTACATTGCGAAGGAGGAGTTGTTTAATCGTCCAAACCATAACTAGTTCAGTTAATTCGAACTGAGATGACGAAACGGGCAACAGCGATGCTCATGGTCATGTAGTACTATTCAGTATTCAATCTACGGCTTTACGCATATGTGGGATTAGATGACACCTATATATGTATCATGTGAGCTGCTTGTCTATAATATATAACTTGATCTTATTGACTATATGTATCTATCTATCTATCTAAGAAGGCTCAACGCCTCAACATGTGTATTATAGTTATCGGCTGGTTTCTTCTTGAGTTTTTTTTCTTCACGGGTAATCTGAAATTCTGAATAACCTGAAATTAGTCAGGCCAACAAAAGTTCAGCCCTAATTTCGGATGCTTCGGTTCCGCAGACAGGATTCTCATTCACACGTGTAATCTCATCGATTTCGATCATGCAACGCACCGACTTTTGTTTTTTTTTCCTGGGTGGAGTGGTCACCTTTTTCCCAAGGCAGGAATTGGACACTTCGGGATTTTTGTTATGCAAGTAGCTTCTCCTTTGCTGATTGATAATGACATGGATATGTAGGCCTTATCTTACATGGTACTTATCTGAACCTTCTAAAATATCTTACCTTGGTTCAGAAATGTTGCAGCTATTCAAGCACAATTACTCTCAGTAGTTCTACTAGGAAGTTGAAAATTTTGCAAAATTATCATCGGAATAGATAGTGCAATATGTGACAGTTATTTGCATTTGCACAATTGCTGATGGATTGCTGGAACGTTGCAGTGCACCTCAGCATTATCGCCATGAAAACAAACACCTGTGTCCTATCTCTCATGTGGTATGTATACATCCTGGTGTATCGACATCACATATGCTTCTACCATGAGTCCATACGCGACACCACCGTTCACACACGGAGATCTTGCTTGCTTCTAACGGTTGAACTATGAGTATATTGCCTGTTTTTTTCTCATCAGTTTTTAGATAAAATGATTGGTACATGCAGTTTAATATGCCATTAGAGCCTAGATATCCTGAGTTTAAGATCCGGCTAATATAATATTAAAAAAATAATTACGGATCAGTGAAATCTAAACGTAAGAGGGTGTTAAAGTATATATGGATATATTGCACATCTTCCCTTGTCAGCTTAAATTTTTATATGAACTGTTTTGGTTTGGTGCAAGTAATTCATGCAATTCAATACAAACTGTCAAACCATAATCGCAGCGATCAGACAATCGATGAATCTGGTTTCTGCGAGCGAGGCTTCACGGATAATCTATGGAGGCATGCGCTTTTACGTTTTCGAGGATGCGGTGCTAGTAGCTAGCCAATCTCCTACGGCATCCTCTGAACATTCCAGACAGACAAACGAGGACACTGCTGCCTATAAATGGAGGCCATCCCCCACGCCATGGAAGGCAACCGAGCTCAAAGAACGCGTTCATCCGTCCAGCCAGCCAGCCTCCTCGATCTCTTGCAAACGAAACACGTGCACGCACGATGTTTCGCGCCCAGACCACCGCCATGGCCGCGCCTCCCGCGAACGGCGAGGTGAGGGTCGAGAAGGTCGACAGGATTGGGTTCGACCACAACCTGGTCACCAAGCCCAGGGTGTACGGCAGCACAAGGCCGACGACGGTGACGGAGAAGCCGGTCGCCGACGTCTCCATCTACGGGAACAGGATCGGCCCCCCGCTCGTGGGTCGTATGGCTTCGAAGAAAGACATCGACGAATACATCGCGACTAAGATAGAGCAGTTTAACCGGCCGTCTAAGTAGTTCAGTTTAACGAGCGAGCATGTAGTACCCAGTTTAGCAGTCGTATTATGCAGGCCTACTGCCATGCATGCGTGCAATTAGATGACACCTATGTTGTATCATGCGAGCTGCTTGTCTATAATATATAACACGATACTATTGACTATGCATCGTTGCTTCCATCGTTACTATTGACTATTGACTGGTTTCATTCTCGAAGTCTTTACTTTGAGTGAGGAATTGAGGATCATGATAAATTGATCTGGATGTTAACAGCCAATGAAAAATTCTCTGTGAAGTCTTTTTACAGAGATTTGAAGAATCAAAACATCACTTTTAAACAGAAATTTCTACGGAAAGTAAAAAATTTCTCCCAAGCCATCGCTTTTGTTTCCAAAGACACTCCCCTCCACAGCTGAACAACTGTTTCGATGAATGGTTGCTAGCTTTTAGGGGGAAGAAAAACGATATGGTGGTAGCAGGGGTGACAGGAGTAATTTGGTCTATTTGGAAAACTCGCAGTGCAACTTGTTTTCGGAATAGGATGCCTTCTGATCCCTCTAATGTGATTCTGACAGCTTGTTACTGGATTAACCAATGGGCAGTTTTGCAGGTAAGGGAGGCAAGCCAAGAGGCGCTGCGGGAAGGGGCCAGGCTTCTTGAACGAGCAGCGATGGGGATCTTCTCAGCAGCGAAAGGTTGGACGCCGTCGATACCAAGAATCAACGGACGGGAGCGTGCTGCAAGATGGATGAAGAGTTTCTGAAGAAATTAGCCGCTTGTTATTCACGGCGAGTAGTTTTGGATAAAAAATAAGAGACAGAAATCTAGTTCATCCAGACTCTTTTAGTACTCTGTTTTCCCTGTATTGTAGTCCTTTGTTGCCTTAGGATCTTCAGTTAGAATCCTTGGCAGCAGTGCTCGATCTTTTATTTTGCTCTAATGACTATGTAAGAAACCGGGCGGTTTTCGTTCCCTTCATCTTCTAAAAAAACAAATTCTGCAAGCTCTTTCGGGCTTTTTTATCTAGGTACTGCTTCAACTAGCTTTTGGTTAAAATTGTACTATAGTGGCTGTTAGCTTTTAAGGAACAAAGTGGAGAAAATTTTAAAAAACTGTTATACCATCACGGATAATGCAAAGGAATAAGAGAAAAGGCAAAAAAAAAAAAACAAAATATGTGGCCTGCTTGACAAATAAGGTGAAAAAAAGTGAGATATATACTTGACAAATTGCAAGTGCTTAATTAGAACAACCGCGACGCTTCCTTTACAAGGCTGGCTTGGAGAGATGCTCCTACTTATTTGGATTCATGCATGCCACCATGAATATGTGGCCTGCAACGTGCTACACATTTCCTTTCGAGAGCTGAAGGATTAAGAAATTAATTAACTGGTTTAGTTCATTATTATCTGCAGCAGCAGACGAGCTGCTGGTAATATGAACAAAAAGGAGGCACCGAAAGAACTGATATATTACTTTTCATGGATATCTGACAAATGCAGGTTCGAGCGAATTCTGGTTAGATTATTATACATGAGCACGCAACTAGTAATTAATTAGCTGTTCGTGTTCCAATGCTAACCACAAAAGTTTTTGATTAATTAATCTACCGAGTACAAAAGCCGGGGTTCCACTAAGCTCCATTTGCACTTGATCGGATTCCCTTAATTAAGCTTTGCTTTTGCAGCCAACAGTTTTTGCCTGCGGTCACGTTGTAGTGCTGTACCGTTGCTGATGTGTAGTATTGCCGACGGCTTGGCAAACCTGTCGGGGTAAAATCGCTGTCATGTGGTAGTACATCAATATGCATGCGAACCGATTTGGTTTGATCACCAGATCAACATGAAAAATTCCTAGGAAATTATGAACCCATCTATCTTGCCAAGCAGTGTCTAGTTTTTAGCTGGTTATACTACTTACCCTGTTATTCTGTCACAAATTGAAATCGGCCAGCTGAATTAGCGCTACGTCCATAACATCTTAATCTTCCTGGTGACTTAATTAATATCCATGTTCTTCTTCTTGGCTGCAATTAATATCCATGTTCTTCTTGGCTGCCGAACACCTGGCCCCTATCGTCGTAGCCATAGCCATTAGGAACTAATAAACGATGGAATATTTCTACGAATTCTTTCGTCTAGTAGATGGAATCTTTCTACGTATTTTTTTTTCCGGTTAGTAACGCACTACACTAATAGCTTTTCCAAAAAAAAAAAAGTGATTTGATCATTGCCGCAGTGCAGACTTTAGGTCAGTGCTCTTAATCAAACATGGACGTGAATAAGTTAAATAATTTTTAAAAAGAAAAATCTGCGACGAGGTAAACTTAGAAATTAATTGCAAACTTTATGTACTGTTGATCATGGAAACTTAGAAATTAACTGCAAATGTGGACTTCGGTGACATGGGGGCTTCAACGGAGCCTTCCGCTGCAAGCTCTCGCGGTGGCTTTACCGGCTTCGTCGAGGAAGGTTGCCACCGTCGACGGAGAATGGCTGCTGATGAGACAGGCTAGCGTGGCGGCAACGGCTTGTGGCGTCTTGATAAAGCTACAACAATGGCGACGGCCACTATGGGAGGAGAGAGATTAGGGTACGTAGGAATTATCCGAATTCCCTAATCTCTTGAAAGTACTCGTAAATAGCGACGGCCATTTACGAGTACTTTCAAGAAAAACACAGAACATGCCGGGCGGGTGCATGCATGACCAGAGACCTGTCTGGTCAAGTCCAGGAGCTAGGACTGTGGTTACCTGACGATGCTTCCGGATTTTTTTCAGACAAGCGTTTCAAAGGAAAAAGGTCAGTTCAGACAAGGGAGGTCCTTGGTGCTCCGTTTCCGGGTGAATTCCTGGATCAATTCCAACGCATCCATTCAGCGCGAGAGACTCCGATCGAGTCAAGCCTCGATCTCCCGGTGTAGAAGGGCACCTGATGCATCTGCAACGTGCATCGATTGACGTCGTGGCACAGATCGATCGGTTTGAGCAAACGTAGCTTCTTGCTCGATCGGTGATGTTTTTTTCTTTTGTTGGTGCAGATAACGTGTGATCCCGGTCGCGGTATCGAATTTGATTCTGATTCCGATTGCGACTGCCATCATCGTCTCCGGCATCGATCCCTGACTGTGAGGTCTCTTGGCGGAGATCAGCTGCTCTTTAGCTCTCCAACGTAAGCTCACAGGTTACTACTCCAAGTCTCGGTTGTTCGGTTTTTTCCTTTTACCTTTTTTTTTTGGGTCTTGGACGCCGTATTCTATTCTTATACAATTAAAAACGTCCAAGAGGTTAAAAATTTAAATGAAAGGAAACGAAATAATTTGACCTAAATTTGTTTCCCACGACAAATCCGATAGCAATATGTTCATGTAAGATCATATGATAATAGCTCCATAAGAGTGATGAGTATTTGATATTGTTTGTGCCTCATTTTTGTTATTGGGATATTTTGATTATGAGAATTTACATTTTGGGTTGTTGCTTTGTAAAGCAGGCGGTAGTGCCATGGCGTGTCGCGTATGTCTGAGCGGAGTAACATCTCAAGCCGAGAAGCACAGGAGAAAAACAAGGATAGTGATGAGGCAATACATACACGTCGTATGCTAATTGGTCTTGTGCGTTTTAAGTGGTGATGTTTCTCGAAGCAGACATATGATCTTAGTGACAAGCATTAGGTATTATAGACTATGGTGTGATGTTAGTGTGCCGTGGGACTTGGGTGCTTTAAGTGGTGAAGCCTTGGTGCAGGCGTATGATCTTAGCAACAAGTCATGGATATCGCATCATTTGTGAAAACTGGTGGATAGCAATTTAAAAAATTATTCAATACTAGGTGAAATAGTAGTTTGCAAAATCACGGTATTAGCCTAAGTGGTTTAAGTCACGTCTTTATGGATGAAATATGTTATCAGCCTTATGGAGCCTTGTGGAAATTGTGCTTTGAAAAACGTGTAAGTGTGTGACAGAGCAAAATCTGTTTGTGTGTGGGTTACCTAGTTTTCCTATATGTAATGGTACGATCATTTGGACCAACAGACCAAAAAGTTCCATCAATTTTTGATTTTGAAATTGTGTTGATTTTACTATTCCTTCACTAATTTTACTGTAGCTACGGAACTACCAGGGTTGGTATATCATTGTAGTGGTACTATCAGAGTTATTGTTGCGATACTACCAAAGTAATTGTAGCGGTATTACCAATTTCTCTAAGTTTTTTTGGATCTTTTTGTGCGGGTGATTGGTCTCTAAACTTTATAATTTCTTCATAGTTATTGAAGTGAAGAATTTAGAGTCTTGCTTCCGTTTTAAGAAAAGATTTAAAAAATCTTGTAATCTTGTTGGTTCCTATTCACCTCTCTCTAGTCACTATCTTTGGTCCTAAAAGTGGTATCGGAGAGATGTTGCTCGTTGTTAAATCTTAATTGATCTTAAACATGGTGAGTAGGATGAGGAATTGTGAGCAGTTTTTCGATTCTTGTTGGAATTCCTTTGCCGATGATGTCTTTTGTGATGAGAGGCTTGGGCTCAAGTTGAAAACGAAGGCATTGAAGAAAAAGATTTGAAAAAATCTTGTAATCTTGTTAGCTCCAATTCACTCCTCTCTAGCCGCTATTTTTGGTCCTACAAGTGGTATCGAAGAGAGGTTGTTCTCTGTTAGATCTTAACTGATCTTAAGTATGGTGAGTAGGATGAGGACTTGTGAGCAGTTTTTGATTCTTGCTAGGATTCCTTTGCCGATGATGTCTACTATGACGTGAGGCTTGAGCTTAAGTTCAAAATGAAGGCATTGAAGAAAAAATTATTTTGCGAAGCTTGTAGTAGATTCTTTTCTTTTAATTGTCCTAATTTCAGGGATAAAAAACTTCTTGATTCTTAGTAGGAAAAGGAGAGCTATGGACATTGTGGAGTTACAATCAAGGATGATCGTGATGAATCAATCGAGGATGATCGTGATGAGAAATTTGAGGATCTTTCCATGGATGATCTTCTACATAAGTTACATAAGGTAAACAAGGCGAAACTCATTGAGTGCTCATTATCTGTAGCAACTAGAATGCATAAGCTTGAGGATAAAGTAGAAAAGCTAAAAAGGGAAATAGAGATTTATCTCATGAAATTGCTAGGTTAAATCCTCCTATGCCTTGTGAATCTTGTGAGTCATTGCTAACAGACTTGTGTAACATGAACACATCTCTTGCATGCTTAAAATTTGAAAATGAATATTTGAACTTAAAGGTTGATATGCCATGTGATTCTTGTATTGCTTTACTTCACGAGCTTGATAGTACTAAGATAGAAATTAGTAATCTTAGGTCATTGGCTAGCAATGAATGTGTTTTTTTTGCAAAAGCATGAATGCTGAAAATAAAAATATGAAATTAGCTCATTCTCTTTATGTAGAACAATTAGAAAATTGTAAAATTGAGAGTGAAAAATTGAAATTGAGTTGTTTTGCTCATCCTAGCAATTAGATAATGCTAGGGTTGAAATTGCTGTGATTAGAGCTAGCCTTTGTAGCATGCGCTTAGAGAATGAAAAAAAATGCTTATGGATGATTTATCTTCCTGCAAGAATTGTGCTAGTTTATAAATTAAAATTGATGCTTTAAATTGAAAGTTTGCTGAAAATGCATCATTGTTATCTTGTATTTCCTTGAAAGAAGAAGTTGAGTCTCTGAAGAAAGTGTGTAATGATACGAGTGCCATGTCTTATAACTCTTTTGGTTCTTCGTGTTGTCCAAAGGATTTCAAATAACAAGAGTTGTTCTTCCTCATATGGTATTACATTTTTTAAGAAGAAGTATTATTGCACTTTTGTAAGAAAGATGAACACACACTTGAGTTTTGCTTCCGCCGTATCAAACATGAGCATCGAGTGTTTCCTTAAGCTTTTAGGACCACACATCGCCCATCTCGTGGCATGTGTGCGCCTAGTTCTGACACGAACACTACAAGTGATGGTGGCTCTTCTTTGTTTGTC
Organism: Melocanna baccifera; assembly: GCA_036346265.1. Taxonomy (NCBI): domain Eukaryota; kingdom Viridiplantae; phylum Streptophyta; class Magnoliopsida; order Poales; family Poaceae; genus Melocanna; species Melocanna baccifera. The sequence goes on from CM070689.1 coordinate 26,097,050, forward strand.
CCAAGAGACTTTTCCTATGAGCAAGAGTGGTACCTCGTCTTCTGGGACCAAGTCTATCTCTAGACAGTTGTGCAATTGCTCATTTTATGAGAATGATGGGTATCATGTGGAGTTTTGCTTTAGATGAAACGCACGCGTTGGTCCCTTCTAAGTCTCCAAGTGTTCATAGTTTTACTCTTGATATGAACAATGAAGAGCCTAGCCCAAGAAATCATTTTGTTGATGGCTTCTCTGATCCACCTTCTAGTGGCTTTGGATAGAGTCGTGGACTTGTTTTTCATAGATTTGGTTTTGGTCCACGTGGTGCCTCGAGGAAGAATTTCTACCGTTTTCAAAGTTGTAGACCTTGTTTTCTCCATTGAGGTGCACACCCACGGCGAGGATTTGAAAGGGGTTTTGGTAGCTCTAGGTCGCATCCTGTTGCATCTCATGCTAACCCATATTTTAGAGTTTTTTCTGGTCGTGTATCTCAGTACTAGAGTCCTCATTCTTATATCACTAACTCTAGTGCTGAGGTACAAACTTCTTCTATCTCTTTGATGTAGACTTTACCGTAGGGATACGATCATGTAGATCATGTCAGTTTTTTTGGATCTCCTACCTCACTTTGGGAATCCAGTGATGGCTTTCACATTTCAGGATGCAGCTTACTCAACTTTGACTACATCAATATCGGACCCTAGAGCAACAACTTCTAGATCCTCTGTGTTAATCGTACTAATCTAGGATCAACTAGTGCACACAGTGGTAACATAGATACATATCAAGCATAATGATAAATCTTATTAATTAAAAGAGTACGACCTTGTGGCCAAGGTTTACATCCACGACCTAGAGGACAAATTTAAATAATAGCAGCATAAGAAAAATCCGAAGCAGAAAAAGCCCAACAAGCCTACCCACAGGTAAATAATAGTAAGACGTGGTCTACTCATCCTGATCCTCATCGCAGTTGAAGTCATCCTCCTCTGAATAGAGAACAAGGGTGAGTACAAAGTTGTACTACACAAGTTATATGATAAATACAATAAGAATGAAAAGTTGACAAGTGAAAGCATATAGGATTAATTGTGCATAAACCAGAATTTAAAGAAATATAGTAAATAGATTAAAAATTACAAAATTTAATACAATAAGTAAAAACAGTAATTTAAGTAAAATAATATCATTGGTGCAAGCACCGATCTGACATCAACCTAACCATTGGCATCCCACCCAAACCATCTTTTTAAAAAGATCTCATATGGATTCCATCCATCCATAAGCATTCAATAAATTATTTTAAAAAATAAAGTGTAATCCATGAAAACTTTACTCAGTTTGCTTATGACCGTGGGCATAGCTATCTAGTATAGTTTATACACTCTGCAGAGATTATACAACTTTATCCACAAGACATGATCATCTCATGTTGCCACACGATTAGCATTCTTGGGTGTGCGATGGAGAGATTATGACAAAGCCTTTACAATGCAAAGCTGTCAGCCTGGCCAGACCTCCACTAAGGTTTCACCTCAATAAGGAATCCACCAGATCGGGATCCCCTCTTGCGCAGTGTGAGATTTCTCGTGGCCTACACCATGTTCACATTCAGCCTATAGTGAGACTTAGATTGGGACTCACAAATTAGTCAGTCAGGACTGTACCATACCAGCCTTATGGTAGTACAAAAGGGCTTTGTAGCAATAGCTTACAAACTGATCCTTAATTGACTTAGGCACATTCTACATACCCTTTGTTCTTGGTATCAACATGTATCACCGAACAATAACTTGTGCCAATAAGCACCCACCACCTAACTATTTACCTAAGTTACATAACTAGTTCCTGGCATCTACTCTTTTTCTCTCACACATATGCTTGATCTTTAGAAGGTTACTATTTACTAAGTAATTACTAGATTACCACCAAACAATAACTTGTTCCTGGCATCTACTCTTTTTCTCTCACACATATGCTTGATCTTTAGAAGGTTACTATTTACTAAGTAATTACTAGATTAATCAAGGTTTACGGCAAACCAGTACTGCATTCTACAGACTACAGGCATTTCTACGGACTACAAGCATTACTACAGAGAAAGACATATTGGACGTACGTATGTACGTATGTATGTATTACTTCATGAATGGTACGTAGCTAGCTACTTTAGATGGATAATTTAAAGTGAATGACAATTATGTGTAAATATTAAGCTAGCTAGATATAGGAGTATTAAGCTAGCTGGATCGAAGTTGGACATACGTTGAGAATCATGTGAGTGAAAAGTACATTGATGGTATGTCTGCTTTTAAAAAATGGCGAAGCATGATATGTTGAAGAAGAGAATGGAATATATGTACTGTCCATGCAGTGATTGTGATAATTTGAAAATGTTTACCAAATCAGTGCAGATCAAAACTCACTTGATTTGAGGGGGTTTCACAAATGGATATACATGTTAGACCAGTCACGGTGAAGAGAAGATTATACATAAATGTAGTTATAATATCGTCGAGAAAGACAATGATATGTCAGATGTGGGATGCACTTTTGATGAGAATAAGTCACACGATGACAATCTAGATCAGATGCTACACGATACAGAAGGTAACTATAGTGAGGGAGTTTAGTAAATTCGAGGGTTTGATAGAGGATTCCGAGAAACCTTTGATCCCATGCTGCAAGCTGCAATACACAAGGTTATCATCTGTTCTTAAACTGCTGAAGTTGAAGGCAAGCATTGGTTGATCCGACAAGAGTTTCACGGCATTATTAGGTCTCCTAGCGGCCGCAACACTAAATCTAAGGACATCAAGGGACCTCAAAAGCCTTGAACATTCTCGCTAGGAATGCTATTGGTCCTGGACACGTTCTTACCTAGCCTTGGAATGTGTTGCGTGAGTTTGCATGCGTGGTGTATGGGAAATACCAACGAGACGAGGACACAACACCATACGAGTTTCATCGTCAAGTACACGACATGTCATTTTCTCCATGAGATGGGCTTTTTTGTGGTAGGCTTCGATGACCTATTCAATCTCTTCAACCTCGACGCTATCGACGCCTCACTTTTAAGATGCTAGACACTGTGTATACAATTACGGTCTACATTCATATCATATCGATAAATGTCATGGTTCCTTGCTTATTTATAGACACATGATGCAACAAGCCAAACGATCCCATGAACCTGTGGGTTTCCTCGACATACACTTGGTCTTTAAGCAAAGCATCCAACGTAATGCATCCTACGTCCAGGATTACATAACAAATAGATTGCGTGCTCCCAATGACAAGGAGTACATATTTGTACCCTATAACTAGAAGTAAGTACTTCACTTATTGCTATACTCATTTATTTATACCTCATACGCAACACATACTTAGTTTTAAATACTATAGCGACATATATGTGTAGGTAGCACTGGATTCTAATTGTCATTGTACCAAAGTGGAACGAGATAATATACCTTCCTCAAACAATATGGAGCATGACTTCATAATTGTGCAACAATTAATCAACAGGTAAACTCATTTTATTTATAGATACATCTATGTACCTTTTGTTTGCAATAGTTGAGGCCAACTTTTCAAATCACATAGGTCTTTAGTTACCTGCCTTTTGTTTTTTTTAAAAAACACTCATATGCAGTAGGCCACGTGTCGTGGCACGCTGGACAGCCATCCATGACCAAAGACCTGCCCGGTCAAGTCATGGAATTAGGAATATTGTTGCCTGATGATCCTTCCAGATTATACCCATTCCCTACGGCACTGGTGCTGGATCTAGAGCTAGCTTACTAACTAAAGCTCCGTTTCCAGCGCAATTCCTTGATCAATTCCAACGCATTGCATGCAAAAAAAATCCCACTGCTAATTATCAAGCATGCAAACGGGGAGCGGCCTGAGCCACACGTGTTAGATTTTGCGTAGATTACATGTGATGATTTCGATTGCAAGGGCGATGGCGACGGCCATGATCGACCGACTCTAGCGTCGATCCGTGCAGTATTGTGAGCTCAGTTTGCTGAGAACGTCTGCTCTTTTTCTCTCACACGTATGCTTGATCTTTATAAGGTACGTTACTATTTACTAAGTAATTACTTATATTAATTAGGGTTTATGGCAAACCAGTGTCGCATTCTATGGGTGATTGGACTTTGATATGTCACTTCGACGTATGAAGTTGGAATCGGGAATATTATCCCTAGCACGACGAACGGTTCTCACAAAGCACGAAAATACAAGAGACGTGAGAATTTGTTAACTAGGTTCGTCAATGTCTATGTCTCTAAGAACCAAATTATGATCGTTCTGTCCGTATAAGAAATTTTTTTATGATTAAAATTACAAAAGGGTGGCGGTATGTATTTATATCCGAATTATATATTTGACTCTGAATCACAGCCCGAACCATGGCAGCTTCATCCTCTCCCTAGCTTACAATATTTCGTGACCTCATACAAATTATGTTTGCTTCTATTATAGAGCAACATGCCTTTTTTTTGACATCACCCCTTCCTTTTGCATGCATATACGAGCCATTCACAAGCTTTCGTTGAGAAAGCAAACCATCAGGCATAATGCGTATATGGCCTCGCACCAAGTAAGAACTTAATTCAATCAACCAAGGGAACAAAGACACGAAATTAAAGTGAAGTCTTCAGGGTGCTTCCAGACATAATCAAACACGCAAGATTAATCATCACATTTTGTTTGGCATGTCCAACTACCGCACATTTTGTCATGGGCAAGTGGATTCCTAATTATTATGGCTAGTCAGATTCCGTTGCCAAACTAATTTGGTAGGGGCGATTCCACACTTGATAGTGACGTGGCCAACCTCAATTAATAATCTATCCGTCCTGTAATATAAGTCTGACTTGTATATTTAGAAGATATATTATTTAAATAACATTTAATAAAAATATATCATATTTTCCTCTAATAGAAATACTCGTATTATATCCATCTAATAGAAGCAACTATGGTACAATTCCATTGAATATTACTTAAATAATGTGCTTCCTAGGTTTACACGTCAGACTTATATTGCGAGACAGAGGAGTAAAGAAAATGTGAGACCATATGGAGGTCATCCCATATGTGTGATGAGTATTTGATTTTACATGTGCTTCGTTGTCAAGTTTGAGTCTGATTTTGTGTCCTTTGATCTTTGGTTTTACTGTCTGGTAGATAGCGGTATGATTGGCTTGCAGAGGTAGTATGATCGCTGTGCAGAAATGATTTGACTAGTGTTCGGTGTGACCAGCCGTGGGAGGCAGTCTAACCGGAAGTCATCGGGTGGTCTAGCCGGCATAGGTGCCACGGTCAGACTGGTCCTCTATTACTGGGAGGTTTTTAGTTGATTCGTGGTGGTTTGATCAGGCATTGATTGGTGGACAGATAAGTAGTGCTGAGTTGAGTTGGTTTCGGTTATGTTAGTCATAGCGAGAGTCCATACAAAATGTTACTCAAGGTAGGAGTCTATGCATTATGGGAATATTGATATGGATATCTAGTGGTGCATATTTGCATTGATTATGTTGATGAGAGTTTAAGTGCATGCTTCTTGTACTAGAAATGGTTGCTTGTTCTTTGATGTGTAGGGTGCTTGGTGATTGTTGTAGTCAGCGGTAAGACTAAGGCTAGGAGAGGTGCTCTGAGGCCATGGCGTGTAGCGTAAGTTCGGGTGGAGCATCATCTCAAGCGGAGAAACATGGGAGAAAGACAAGAATCGCGGTGAGTCAAGTGTATGCATATGATGTGCCATTGGACTTGAGCGTTTCAAGTGGTGATGGTCCTCGGAGCATATGTACGATCTTAGCGATAAGTTATTGGTCATCACGGACTTCGTGTGGTGTTGTTTCGAGGAGAAGCACCGTGAAGACAGGTGGGTGGCAATTGAGAAAATTGTTTGATACTAGATAGAGTGGCGGTTTGTAATACCATAGTAGTGGCCTAAGTGGTTTATATCATGTATTAGAGGATGGAGCATCTTATCAGGCTATTGGCACCAAATGGAGGTCACGTTTTGAAAATCATGCAACTATGTGTAAGTGTAAAACCAGTTTGTGCATAGGTTACCAGATTTTCCTATTTGTAAGTGGTTGTATCTAGTAAGGGTTGTTAGTTGCTAGGGTTTGGTGGTAGGAAAGGACCCTCCACTATATAAGCTCTTATATATGTTGAGAGAGGTGCTCTCTAGGATTGAGAAGAGGTCTCTTAGAGTTTTAAGAGAGAGGTTAGGGTTTTCTTGTATTGAAAACTTTATGGGGGACCACGTAAGAAGGTCCAGAATAATATGTGATGAACCATCACTAAGTTTGTGGAGTTAGAATTTGAATTTTACATCGTTTGCATTTGTTAGAAGTTTTTGTCAAGGAAACTGGTCAGACTAGTCGGCTAGGCATTCAGACCACCAAGCACTATGACTAGGGTTTTCATGGTCAGACCAGCCCTAGTTGGCGGTCAGACTGGCCCTAAGGATTGTTTCTCAAATTTTGGGAAATATGTCTTGGCTTGATTTGAATTATGTTTGGTCACTGTATTTATATTGTAAGAAGCATGTTTTGACTAACGTAGGTTAAGTTATAGAGAATTTATACCCAAAAATAATTTCTTTATTTGTGGATACCCAAGAAAACTTGGAGTCAACTATAGTCAACAATAAGAATCGAGACTACGCTCATGAAGGAGCTGAGGCCTAGAACGGTCAAGGATGCTAGGGAAGATGGTTGATCTCAAGTATGGCACATAGAAGGTGTAAAATGTTAAAGGGAATGTTCGAGTGACGGGTTGCACCAAGTGGTTTCATCGGTCCACATGAGGTGTGGTCCATTGAACTAGAGCAAGAAAGATTTATCGATGCGTGGCAAACTATTGGTACACCTATTCGTAGTAAGCATGGTGATTGCATGCAAGCTACGAAAGTGAAAGTGTCAAGAAAGAAAAATCATGTGAATCAAAACTGCGGTGTTTGGGAGAGCAATTTAAGTCAACAAAGGGCTAAGGAGATTAAGTGGATAAAAGGCGCTTGACTTAGAGGATTCGGACTCATGTGCTTTGAAAAATGTGCATGAGTTAAGTGTGTGAGTAAAACCCGTTTGTGTGGAGTTAACAAATTTCTCTCAAATACGCTAATGGGTAGTATCTGTTAGGTTAGGTGTGGGCTAATTGCCTCATCTATTTAATGGGTTGGGTATGGAAGCTTGTAAGAAAACCATTCTAACTATTTCAATTTTGAGTTCTAGGGTTAGCATTAGAGAAGAATGAATATTGTGGTGTTCTCTTTTGTCCTCCATATGGAGGACTATAAAATTTTCATCTTCAAGTAGCAATTGATCAACTTTATTCATCTCTCATAGCATCTTCTTGTTTTGAATGATTTGCTCTTGTCCTTTTTGGTTTTGTTCTCTTCTCTCCCCTTCTTGATCTTGCTGTATTCAAAGACGTGTAAATGATGGAGATGACTCATAGAGATCAAATCGTATCCATCTAAATACCAAGTCTTGTGGGTTTTTTTTTATAATTGCTTGGTTTTGTTTGGATTTAACCTTATCTTGAGTTTTATTGATCCCAATTTTTTTGCTTTGAATCTTTAGGAGAAATATTTTGCTACGACATGTGGGAACTCATCTCGAGCCATCTTAGCTATTCTCTACCCATGAACAAGTCATATCTCAAGTTTTTGGAGTTTGCCTAATTTTGGTGCAATCTTATTTTTCTTTAGGAAAGGTTGAAACTTTAATAAGGATCCATGTGATCTTTAGATGGAATAGGTCCTTGAGATCTTAAACAAAGTGTGTTCAAAGTTTTAACACTTTTGGTTGTGAATTTTGGAAGTTGCACCATTCTTGGTCTGGCTTGGACTAATTTTCTATTTTGAAAATAGAGGTGCGGTCATATTGCTCCTAAGCTTTGTCCAACAGACCACTGGTTAGACCGTCGTGATCAAGCCAGTCAGATCACCAGGTGCACACCAGTCAGACTGCATCCCTGTGGTAATCAGATTGGTGAGGTGTTGAAAACTTCCTCTCTTTGGGTTTTAAGGTTGTTGCTTTGTTTTAAGTTTTTAATTATGTCTTCATAGTTTTGCAACTGCTGAAGTGAAGAATTTATGAATACTTAGGGTAAAAATTTTAAGGCACCATTCATCTCCTCTATTGCCGTTGCCAGTCATACACTTTGTGTGTGCGCGCTCTAGACTTAGAGCTTTATTCTATATGAGGTAGTGGTGCTAAAACATTCCTCTCAAAGTGAATTAAATATCCAAATTTCATCCAAGTGAGTTGTGCCATGAATTTCTCCTTGTGCTTTTGATTTAATCGGTTTTCTTGGTTGGATTTTATATCTTACCGATCTTTCTTGGTACCAAGGACGTATAAAAGATAGTGATATTTCTTAGAGATCAGATCTCATTTATCTAGATATTTTTTATGGAAAATTCTTGTAATTGCTCGATTTTTCTCAAAAGAGGGGACTTTTGGGTTTTTTTATCTTGATGGTGTTTTGCCTTGTGTTCGTGCTGTGATCTAGTTTGCTATAGTATGTAAAAACCCATATAAGGTTATCAAAATTACCAAGAACTCATGAGAAAGAGCAGATTGAGATTTTGCTCTTTTATCTGGTTTTGGTGCAGCCTTTCTTGTGTTCATAAAGGTTAAAACTTTGCCATTGATCTTCACAATCCATAATTGGAATAGGTTTCTGACATCCTAGTAAGGATTTGTATCAAGTTACATCATATTTGGATCAATGATTTAAAAGTTAGCATTTTCTTGATCATGTATCATGCTGTTTTCAGCTTCTATTCGAAAGCAGCCTGACCGCCATAACCCAAGCAGTACAACTACTTGACCTGCCTGATCGGCGTGACACATGCGGTCGGACCAGCCAAGCGGTCGAACCGCCCTCTAGTTGGCGGTCATACCGATGAGACTACTATCTCCGGTGATCTCGATGAGACTATTATCTCTGGTGATCTCTGTGATCTTTGCCTATTGGCTTTGGTGGAGCTTATAACCTTTTGGTTTCTGGTGCACTGTGCTACTAATACTTAAGGGAATATTTTGAGAAGTCATTCAATCCCTCTGACTCGTCGTACCCGATTCTACAGAAAGCTTTTACACAGTTTAATCACAAAGTGATAAACAGCTGGCAATAATGTAATGACGGTAAGTCTAGAACTTTATATGCTCTCACTTTCATCAAATATCTCCCGTGATTGACGAGATCTGAAGCAACAACCACGTTTCAACGAACATTTCTCTATTGTTTAGTAGCACCTGGATGAATTCATCATGGCATAATCAATCAACTCTGCTTTCCTTTTTCTCGATCCGTCTATCAGAAATAACAGCCACGGTTCGACGGATCAGTTGTTTAATTTCCACCCCGGACCCCTGTATATGTTTTGCCGACAGTCCCGTGCTGCGCCGTCGGTGATACTGTACTTTACCAAGGGCATAATTCTGCGAATTGGACTCCAGCACGGTTACCTACCTCTGTTATACAATCCGATCGCTGTCAGGCCCACAGTACGGCATGCTCAAGTTGGATGCCTTTGTAATCTCTCCTTCGAGATGCTACGCAGATGTTTTTTTTTTATTGCTGTGCCATCTGTAATTTCTACGGCGGCAGCACCCGTGAAAAAAAAAAAATCTCCACCGCCATCGACACACATACACATTGTCCGGTGCGTGCTCTCGGTGTATATAAAGTGGGTGTCATTCATTGTTAATTCCATCCAAGCAAGCTAGCACAGAAAACAAACAAACATCTAGCTAGCTAGCTAGCTAGCTAGCGAGAAGATGTTCCGGTGGAGCAGGAGCCCTGCCCCGGCGGCCGACGGCGGCGCCGGAGAGGTGGCCGTGCAGAAGGTGCTCTACAACCTGGCAGACATCAACGGGGAGGCGGGGGCCTTCATCGACCGGATCAGGGATGGGTTCCGCGGCACGAACAATCCTCCCGGGCCACCGGCGGCCCGGCCGTCATCGATCCGTGCACCGCCGCCGCCGATGCTGCATGTGTCACGCTCCGACGGCACAGATTAATTAACAGCTTATAATATACGAGTATGTGGGTATATATGGATATATATGTGTCATGGTCTAAAGAAATCGTATGAACTAGCAAGCATAAACATTATTAACGATGTAATAAAGCTGTTGAGTACAACAGCTTGCGTGACGGTGCATGCATATACTAATTAATTAGTCTATTCAGTATATGCCAATATCGGCTAAATAAATAATTTGACTTTTTATGCATGTGTTATTGCTTTCCATATATATACACACACTAACCAACGCACAGGTGTGAAATAATCGCGCGCCCCTAATTAACCCAACGAGCCAACCGCTCCACCATCTCACCTCATACTCAGTTACTCCCTCCGGTCTCCTAAAGGATGTCGTTTTGGACATGATTTCTCATACCAAGGAGTGATTAATTAGGGTGTACGTTTCCTGTTTTCCCCATATTAAATGGCATGAAGGAGCATCTCTCATCAATAATGTCTACTTGTTCAACTGGTTACTAGCCCACGCTGCAACCACGGTTCGAATCCCAGGTTGCCTAAATATTTTTTGCATGGTGCTGTTTTTGCATGGCATCGTGGTTGGGGCCTGGGGTGGACTTCTTTTCCCGTCGCGCTTTCCCTTTCGTATTTTCGTTGCTGCGCGCCGTGGCCGGCCTTTGCCGCTGCGCAAAGTTTTTATTGCGCGCCGTGGCTGGCCTTTTGCGTTTTGCCGCTACCCAAATTTACTTTGGCGCCTGTTGTAGTGCTGCATTTCTGCTCAAAACTCCTTGTCTTCTCCCTCTATTTAAACCCCAAATGGCTAGCACCTGTTGCAAGACACCCAACTAGTACTAGCTCGTCAAGATGGACTTGAACATGGAGCCACCGATAGATTATGAAGCCCAAGTAGAAGAAGAAATTATCGCTGAGTTGGATCAAAACATGCATCCGACGTTACATCATGACACTGGTAAGTGTAGTGTACTCCATGTTGCTTCGTGAAACCATGTTCTTTTCTTCTTTTTTTTTGGCCATGCAATGCAACCATGTTTCTTTTCTTTTCTGTTCGTTTGCATTTACACGTCCAGATTTTTGTAATAGGCTTTGATTTAAACATGGAGGCACCCCATGATGGTTTGGATTTGAACTTGCCACTAGAAGATGAGAATCACATTGGTGATCAAGGTGGGATCGACGATCAAGGTGGGATCGACTTGAACTTGGAACCACCTGTGGCTGCAGCTCGTAAGTGACAATTTTCCTTTGTTTTTCAATTATGTTCCAATGCCATTGCCGGAATCAACAACTGATAATGGCCTTCTTGACGTTTCTGTAGGTAGGAAAGAGCTACTAGACGAAGATAGAAGAAGGATCTACCAATCTTTGTTGGCAATAAGCACAAACGGCAAACTGAAGAAACATGTGACCAAGGAAGTCACCGAGCAATCTGGAGTACATATTCGCACGGTTCAGCGTATATGGAATCAAGGTAAATCATCTCTAGATCAAGGCATTCCGGTGGATGTTTCTAGAAGAAAGCGTGGCAGAGTTGGCCGAAAGATAATTCCATTGAATTTGGAACCATTACGAAATGTTGCTCTTAAGGATAGAACCACATTAGAAGATGTTTGTGTTATCTTGCATATTAGTAAAAAGAAGCTGCTGCGATACATGCGTCAAGGTCTTGTTAAGCGACACTCAAGTAGTATAAAGCCGCACTTAACAGACGAAAATAAGAAAGGGAGACTGAAGTGGTGTTTGGATATGCTTGATCAAGATAGCATGCCGAATGATCCAAAGTTTAAGGGGTTGTTTGACGTTATATTTATTGATGAGAAATGGTTCAACAGGTAAAGTCTCTACTATTACAATTTTTTTTCTACTTGTTTCTACTCAATTCAGTACCATTATAACTGAATTTGATTTCATAAACAGGCCTTTCAAGAATACTCTCCACGCAAGGCAAATCAAATTCACCTCACATTACAACTAGTGTGGAAAGAAGCGATGAAAGTTCACGGCCCGAACAAGTACAAAATTCCTCATGTGAAGAAACAAAGCCTAGAGAGACAAGGTTGCCTTCCTGTTCAGATCGCTTGTGAGGCTGAATTAGTTGCTGAAGCTAGTGCCAAGTTTGCTGCATGGAACACGTAGAAATGTTTAGAACAATTTTATCTTGTGGTTACTATGTAATCTGATGGATACTATGAGAACAATATGAGTATTTACCTTAAGCGTTTTGTTCATTTTATTCTTGCACTTTTTCCTCTTGCGAACTAGGCACCTCTGTGTCACCGGCCATGGAGTCTGCAACGAACAGAACATCATCAGAGTCGTCGACCTCAACGCCTTCAAGCTTGCTCTTTCCCAAGTCGTCAAGAAATTTGATGACACGCTCAGATAGCAAGATCGTGTTGCCATCCATCTTGTGTTCATTCAGATCAGGAATGAGTACGTTGCAGTCAAAGTAGTCAAGCCCATAGATCCAAGCTGAGATTGTGTACTCGCAGTGAATGAGACCACAGCGAGGACATGGTCTGTTGCACAAGCATGGAACCTTGACATCATGGACTCTGCAGCAGCGAACACATTTTTTGGTTACCTCGTCCTAGACGACGTCGTCGTGCTGCTTCTTGGACGTCTCCGCGATGCCGCCGGTCACCTGGATGACGAGGTCGACATTGTCGCACCGCTCCTTCTCCTCCATGACGCCACCAGTCAGCACGCAGTCGAGCTCGACGTCTTCGCACAGCACCTTCTGGTCCATGGCGCCGAGGACCAAGCAGTGAAGCAACACGGAAGGTGCGCCGGCGAGCAAGCGATGCGGCGCGGCGAGGAGACAAGCAAGGAGCGAAATGGCGCAGCAAGGACACCAGCTGGGAGCCTAACGGTGCAGCGGATTAAATGGAGCTGGAGGGCGGCAGCATGCGCGGCACGCGCGAGCTCCAACAGCTGCATGCGTGGGAGACGAAACATACCCACTAATGCTTGCATGCATGCAGGGGCATTTTAGCCCGGATCGGTCACAAAATGGTGAAACGACTTCCTTTTAGCTACTTTTCTTCCCACCCTACAACGACATCCTTTAGGAAACTGGAGGGAGTACTAATGTTTGTTAATTATGGTGAACTTACTATCGAATGTACATTAATTTATCATCTGTAATGCCTACAACTACTTTCGGTTACACATGAAGTTATTATCCATATGGAATGAAGTTACCATTCCAATGGTGAAGTCCCACCAACCCACCCAATTCTAGAAAGTTATTTTCGATTACGCATAAAGTTATCATCCATATGAAATAAAGTTTTCATCCCCATACGAAGTTATCATCCCCATACGAAGTTATCATCCTATGGTAAAGTTACTATCATATGCATATCAAGTTATCATCTATTGTGAACGAAGTTACTATCGGTAGTGAGTGAAGTTACTGCCGAACGCTCATAGTACACAACAGATAGTAACTTTTCTCACAATAGACAGTAACTTTCCTCACAATAGGCAATAATTTTCCTCACGACTGCATCTACTAAATTATCACATACATGTAGCAACACAGATGATGTGGGGACTTTTTTTATCTTTATTTGTAAGCTAAAAATATAATAACTCTTTCATGAAAAGTCCGATCTACGATCCGTTCACGCTATTATGTTCAAAGTTACAACTGTAGTCTTTTTACTTTCGAGCTATGATCTTAGGTTAAAACTGTAGTCTTTTTACTTTCTCCAGAGGATTGCTTGGTGCGCCTGTTGGGAAGAGTAAAAAGATGATGGCATTGGCTGTTTTGGAGTCCAAACAGCTGAATTTTGTTAAATTCCGTTTTCTTAAACAGTAATGGAATCCAGGGAAGCCCGCTTGGAAAAAAAGAGCTATTCTTCTTTTTTATCTCATTTTCTTCAATGCCGACGCTAGAAATTTTTCGATGGGGTGCGAACTTAAGATAGACTTCAACACCACAAAAAACGTTGTTAATACATGTTAGTTTTTCTTAGAGGCAAACTTTCAAGTTTCATATTCAAATTTTGCCAAAATGCTATTGAAAATCTCTCTAAAAAATTATCATTTGAGATAAATACTCTTACTATATGTAAACATATATTCTATATCGAAAGAAACTCAAGGGAACTAAAATTAGCCACAGAAATGAGGATAAAGCTAAAGGATGACAAAATAAAGAAATAGAGAAATTTTTTTTTACGAAAAGAAGCTTAAGAAAACTTAAATTAGCCATACTTAATATTTCACATCTTCGCAAAAGGTTCGAACCCCTGCTCTTTTGATTCAGCTACCTATATGCCAACACGCTGAGTAATGCCATGTATGATTAATGGAGGATGAGATTCAATGCACTTCTTCATTTTCCACTTTCATTCCTCTGTTAATTATGCCGATCTAAAATATTACCTACAGTCCGGTACTGCATCATTCTATATATACCTTCGCGGCGGCTTCGTCTGGACAATACATTCATGAGCGTTTAAAATGGTGATGGTTTATAGCTTTTTTTACTGTAGCTGATTTATTTTTTACTGTAGTTAAAGTGATTTATTTAGTGTAATTAAATTTAAAAATTTAAAAATAGAAAAAATATGTTAGCCCATCACAAATAATATAAAGGAATACGGAAAAAAAGAAAAAATAAAAAAGTCTTAAAAACCATAAAAATAAAAAAAAAATAAAATTAAAGAATTAAAATAAAAACAGAATCCAGAAATTATCGTCAAAATGAGCGAAGCAATAAGGCCCGTTTAAAAATATGGTACACATCGATCTTGGCATCTTCTCCGGAAATATCAGGACATGTTCTAGAGTCAGCCTTGATCGATCGATCGAGATGCCTTTCGCCTTTGAGCATCTGGTGCAAAATCTCACCCCTTTCCCAGGGAACAATCGAGCCACCTACCTCGGTGCAAACGTGCAGCACGCCGGCCTGCGTGCTGCGGCTCCAGCCGATCAGTGCGCCGCCGAGGGAGATGCATGGCATGTTCTCGCAGCCATCGCGCGCGTTCGGCAGCTACAGAAGATGCCCCGGCTATAGTTACATATACTGTCACCGTATTTTATTGGGCATAAGAGCTCGTTACATACACGTAGGATCATGTCAGCGATCAGGGGTAAGTAATTTTGAAACATTTTTTCTTTTAGGTATTAAAAATCTTTGCTCGAGTGATTATAATAGTTATTAAGTTCTGATCACACATACTATACTGAACAAAATTAAGCTAGGGACAAGAACCAACAAATCAACAGCCATTGGGAGGTCGGTCTGACCGCTGGCTTGAGATCGGTCTGACCTGACCTGGTTCCTAGACGTGAAAATCTCGAGACAAAAACTCAAATCTCAAGAATTTACTCAAATCTCATTTCTGCAATTGGTATTGATGAGAATATAATAATCCTCTATTTATTACATCATCATATTATCTGAATATACCTTTTAACGATAACCACTAAGAGCTCGTTACAAACTTTTACCATAACTAACCTTTGTAGTTGTGGTTTCTATTAATCAATGGAAATCGAAGAACTACTTGGTGTCCAGAAAAATCTACAAACTTTTACATACATCGGTGGTTAGAGTTCGAAAGGTTTAACCGCACAGTATCACGGCAACTTAAATTTAGTACTTCTGTCAATAAAGCGAGGATTTATCATGATTAACGTGGCCTGGCAAATCGATGTCACATTTTGCTGGTGATTTGACTTCGATATTTCGCTTTTCTGAAGCAATTGAGCTTATGATCGATCTTCCGCCAAACAAGAACTTATTCGTCTAAGTGGAGGAAATGCACAAACACTGCAATCTTCAGGATGCTTCCACGCGTAATTAAGCACACGCTTGATTAATCAGAACAAGCATTAGTTTCTTGCATCGATTATCTATATATATATCCTGAATCCTGAGGGAGATATATCTTTTTTGCACTTGTTGCGTGGATTTGCTTCCCTGAAATAGGAGCCCAACATTTGGAACAATTTCTGTGGGGGAACCGATTGAGATCGCACGGATTCCACCCGACTCTTGTGGACTTTCAAGAAACGATAAGATTCCACGATTGTTCTGTTTTTCTTACATAAATTATGATGGAGTATATGCCTTTTAGAATCTCTCTCTGTCTCATGTTACTCCAAACAATCTCTCTCTGTCTCCTGCACATACAAAGACAAAGAAATCGTTTCGAACATAAATTCTTCATAACTTGATCGATGTTAGTAGTAACATAGCTTATGCAGTATAAAACCATTGAAGAAAGTGACTAAAACCTATTTTGCAACTCAAAATCATAAGACAAAATCTGGACAGAATAATTCATCACAATAATACTAAGACCTACTCACATAATTCTTCACGCACTTTCATCATAAACATCCTGGGAATATGAAATGGAAAGCAACTTTTACAATGCGGCGTGCAATGAAAACACGACATCTATTTGTTTGCCTTTTTACTTGATTCACCTAAGGCCCCGCTCAGCAATCGCAAACGCTGCATTCGGCGTTAGCGATTGGCTTTTTTTTACTATTTATTTTTTTGTTTTTATTTTATTTTATTTTTTCTCGTATTCCTTTGTATTGTCTGTGATGGGCTAACATGTTTTTCTATTTTTAATTTTTTTAAACTTAATTATGTCAAATAAGTTAATTTAACTACAGTAAAAAATAAACCAGTTATAATAAATAAAAGCTATAAACTAACGTTATTCTGAACACCTTTTACCTACAGCCTTGTACAGCACTGTCGATGATACATAACGTTGCCGATTGTTTCACTTGAGGAAAATTATATTCGCCCTTAGCAATAAAATTGTGAACTGTGACTATGATATCGGATTTCACTGCAGCGCGCATAGTTAGCTACCTTTAAAAAAAACAAGCTACCTAGCTTAAAGTTTTTAAGAAAAACACTCATATGCAGTAGGCCACATGCTGTGGCACGCTGAAGAGCCATTCATGACCAAAGACCTACCTGGTCAAGTCATGGAATTAGGGATATGGCACTTGTGCTGGAGCTAGCTAGCTATAGCTTAGCTCCATCTCCAGCTCAATTCCTGGATCAGTTCGAACACATTGCGTGCAAGGTAAGAGAAACTCTCTTCCGGTGAGGAAGGCACCGGATTCGTCTGCTGCAAAATGCAGATGCTCGTGCTTGTCCGTCGATTCATCGATCTCGCTAGCTGGACAAATCGATGCTAATTATCAAGCACGCAAACGTGGAGCGGTCTGAGCAACACGCATTAGATTTTGCGCAGATCACGTGTGATGATTTCGATGGCGACGGCGACGGCGACCGCCATGATCGACCGACTCCGGCGTCGATCCGTGCGGTATTGTGAGCTCAGTTTGCTGAGATCATCCGTTCTTTTGCTCTCACACGTATGCTTGATCTTTATAAGGTTACTATTTACTAAGTAATTACTTAGATTAATTAGGGTTTATGGCCAACCAGTGCCGCATTTTACGGGTGATTTGACTCTGATATGTCTTCGACGTACGAAGTTGGAACCGGCGCTATCCCTAGCACGACGAATGGATCTCACAAAGCACAAGGATACAAGAGACATGAAAATTTATTAACTAGGCTTGTCAATACTTACGTCCCTATGAACCGAATTACAGTTCGTCTATATGAGAAATTTCATTTTCGTTATTAGAATTACAAGAGATCAACGACATGTATTTATACCCAGGTTATATATTCGACTCAGACTCACAGTCCTTACCGCGAGAACTTCATCCCCTCTACAACTCATAATATTCCGTAACCCATACAAACTATGTTTACTTCTATTATAGGGCTACATACTATGTTTTTTTTTTTGACATCACCCCTTCCTTTTGCAGATATGAGCCATTCGCAAGCTTTGTTGAGAAGCAAACGATCGAGCATAATGTGTATATGGCCTCGCACCGAATAAGAACTTAGTGTCTGTTCATATATTAACTTTTTGCTGGTGGCTTTCGTTAACTGATTAATAGTAGTGGTTGATGAATAGCAGTGTGTTATATAAAAAAGATAGTACAACGAAAGACACTGTAACATTCGGACCGCCACATGACTTATCGAATTGTGATGTAATAAAATACAAAATATATTACAATATATAAAAAATGAATAGTAGTAACTGATGAATAGTAGTGATTAGTAAAAATGGTTTATAGAAGTTAAAGCATTTGTATTGTCTTTGATTTCTAAAAATAAAAACGGTTTATAGAAGTCAATATAAACCGGATCGATCGGACAAGTGAATAGAGTCACAAAATTAAATTGAAGTCTTCAGGATGCTTCCAGACATAATCAAGCACGCATTATTAATCAGCTCATTTTGCTTGGCGTGTCCAATTACCGGACAGCTGCTCTTAATTAATGGTGATAAGGGCATTCTCAATGGGCTAATCTCAGTAATATCTATAAAGTGTCACATAGAACATAGAGTGAGGTGGAGAAGCAATTAATGAAGAAAGAGAGAGAAAAGCAATATCTTATGTAAGATATTACATGAGCACAAAATCCAAACAACAAAAAAAAACCAAAAACTTGTATTAGGGATAAACTGTGTTTATACCAACTTTTGAGAGGGGGGAGAGAAGGGAATAGGCAATGGTGAGATTTATTACTGGGATCCGTATATAGAAATTATCCGCTAAAGTAGTAGTATCTATAATAATTTTTTGATGACATGAAGGAGTATAGACATAGTTTAAGATGTCTATCATTGAAAATGCTTTAATATTCTCTAGATGGTGATAGACTCTTGTACACTTGGACATTGATTAACCATGCAGTCGCAGTCATGGATGAGTGGATTCCTAATTATTATGGCTAATCAGATTCCATTGCCAAACTAATTCGGTAGGAGAGATTCCACACCTGATAGTGACGTGGCCAACCTCAATTAATACTTCCTCCGTTTTGTAATATAAGTCCAACATATGTTCTTAAAAGATACATTATTAAATAATATTTAATAAAATTAGATCATATCTATCTCTAATAGAAATAGTAGTATTATATCCATCTAATAGGAGCAACTACGGTCCAATTTCATTAAATATTACTTAAATAATGTATTTCTAGGTATACATATCAGACTTATATTGCGGGACAGAAGGAGTAAAGAAAGCGTGAGACCATATGAGGTCACCCTATATGTGTGATGAGTATTTAACCTTGCTTATACTTCGTTGTCGAAGTTTGAGTTTAATTTTTGTGTCCTTTGATTTCTAGTTTTGCTGTCTGATAGATAACAGTATGACCAGCTTGCAAAGGCGGTATGATTGCTGTGCAAAAGCAGTCTGATCGGCCTACAGAGGTGGTCTGACAAGTGTTTGGTGTGATCGGGCGTGGGAGGCAGTCTGATTGGAGGTCGTCGGATGATCTGTAATATCCTAATTTTTAGAGTTTATTTGAAACTTTTAAAAGAAAATTCACCATTTACTTTTTGTGGATTTAATACAAGTTTAAATTGAATTTTTTATTAATAAAAGGATTTAATATGATCAATATAAATATTAACATTTGTTGAAAATATTTTATTTGGGTTTCTTGTCTCTCAAGGAGTTTTCTAAAAATTTTTGTGAATTTTTTCGGATTATTTGCTATTTTTTAGAGCTCAAAAAGATTTGTTTGAATTTCTAAAAATAGAAAACTCTCAAAAATCTTTAAACAGTAATGGGCCGAGCCCCTTACTGTTCCTCCTGGCCCAGCCAACTTCAGCCATTAGATCCCTACCTTGTCACATGTTAGTCATCTAATCCTTGTTCCACTCGACCGCCGGATCTCTCTTTGTGACATGTGTCACGCATCTAGGATGGTGCGCACTGTTCATCTGTGCAATGTGTCACAGCCGTCCGATTTGGGACATGCCACCTGTCGCACATCCGAGTCCCTAGCCACTGTTCATCTTCTTCACGTTCGTCGCTGCAGCCATGTTGGAATCGGTCTTGGTGTCCGTGTCCGCCGTGACCTCCTCGCCCGTGTCCCTAATACAAGTTTATGGCCAACCAGTGCCGCATTCTACGGGTGATTTGACTCTGATATGTCTACTTCGACGTACGAAGTTGGAACCGGCGCTATCCCTAGCACGACGAATGGATCTCACAAAGCACAAGGATACAAGAGACATGAAAATTTATTAACTAGGCTTGTCAATACTTACGTCCCTATGAACCGAATTACGGTTCGTCTATATGAGAAATTTCATTTTCGTTATTAGAATTACAAGAGATCAACGACATGTATTTATACCCAGGTTATATATTCGACTCAGACTCACAGTCCTTACCGCGAGAGCTTCATCCCCTCTACAGCTCATAATATTTTGTAACCCATACAAACTATGTTTACTTCTATTATAGGGCTACATACTATGTTTTTTTTTGACATCACCCCTTCCTTTTGCAGATACGAGCCATTCGCAAGCTTTGTTGAGAAGCAAACGATCGAGCATAATGCGTATATGGCCTCGCACCGAATAAGAACTTAGTGTCTGTTCATATATTAACTTTTTGCTGGTGGCTTTCGATAGCTGATTAATAGTAGTGGTTGATGAATAGCAGTGTGTTATATAAAAAAGATAGTACAACGAAAGACACTGTAACATTCAGACCATCACACGACTAATAGAATTGTGATGTAATAAAATACAAAGTATATTACAATATATAAAAAATGAATAGTAGTAACTGATGAATAGTAGTGATTAGTAAAAATGGTTTATAGAAGTTAAAGCATTTGTATTGTCTTTGATTTCTAAAAATAAAAATGGTTTATAGAAGTCAATATAAACCGGATCGATCAGACAAGTGAATAGAGTCACAAAATTAAATTGAAGTCTTCAGGATGCTTCCAGACATAATCAAGCACGCATTATTAATCAGCACATTTTGCTTGGCGTGTCCAATTACCGGACAGCTGCTCTTAATTAATGGTGATAAGGGCATTCTCAATGGGCTAATCTCAGTAATATCTATAAAGTGTCACATAGAACATAGAGTGAGGTGGAGAAGAAATTAATGAAGAAAGAGAGAGAAAAGCAATATCTTATGTAAGATATTACATGAGCACAAAATCCAAACAACAAAAAAAAAACCAAAAACTTGTATTAGGGATAAACTGTGTTTATACCAACTTTTGAGAGGGGGGAGAGAAGGGAATAGGCAATGGTGAGATTTATTACTGGGATCCGTATATAGAAATTATCCGCTAAAGTAGTAGTGTCTATAATAATTTTTTGATGATATGAAGGAGTATAGACATAGTTTAAGATGTCTATCATTGAAAATGCTTTAATATTCTCTAGATGGTGATAGACTCTTGTACACTTGGATATTGATTAACCATGCAGTCGCAGTCATGGATGAGTGGATTCCTAATTATTATGGCTAATCAGATTCCATTGCCAAACTAATTCGGTAGGAGAGATTCCACACCTAATAGTGATGTGGCCAACCTCAATTAATACTTCCTCCGTTTTGTAATATAAGTCCAACATTTGTTCTTAAAAGATACATTATTAAATAATATTTAATAAAATTAGATCATATTTATCTCTAATAGAAATAGTAGTATTATATCAATCTAATAGGAGCAACTACGGTCCAATTTCATTAAATATTACTTAAATAATGTATTTCTAGGTATACATATCGGACATATATTGCGGGATAGAAGGAGTAAAGAAAGCGTGAGACCATATAGAGGTCACCCTATATGTGTGATGAGTATTTAACCTTGCTTATACTTCATTGTCGAAGTTTCAGTTTAATTTTGTGTCCTTTGATTTCTAGTTTTGCTGTCTGATAGATAACGGTATGACTAGCTTGCAAAGGCGGTATGATTGCTGTTCAGAAGCAGTCTGATTGGCCTACAGAGGTGGTGTGACCGGGCGTGGGAGGCAGTCTGACTAGAGGTCGTCGGATGATCTGTAATATCCTAATTTTCAGAGTTTATTTGAAACTTTTAAAAGAAAATTCACCATTTACTTTTTGTGGATTTAATACAAGTTTAAATTGAATTTTTTATTAATAAAAGGATTTAATATGATCAATATAAACATTAACATTTGTTGAAAATATTTTATTGGGGTTTCTTGTCTCTCAAGGAATTTTCTAAAATTTGTTGTGAATTTTTTCGGATTATTTGCTATTTTCTAGAGCTCAAAAAGATTTGTTTGAATTTCTAAAAATAGAAAACTCTCAAAAATCTTTAAACAGTAATGGACCGAGCCCCTTACTGTTCCTCCTGACCCAGCCAACTTCAGCCCTTAGATCCCTACCTTGTCACATGTTAGTCATCTAATCCTTGTTCCACTCGACCGCCGGATCTCTCTTTGTGACATGTGTCTCGCATCTAGGATGGTGCGCACTGTTCATCTGTGCAATGTGTCACAGCCATCCGATCTGGGACATGCCACCTGTCGCACATCCGAGTCCCTAGCCACTGTTCATCTTCTTCACGTTCGTCGCTGCAGCCGTGTTGGAATCGGTCTTGGTGTCCGTGTCCGCCGTGACCCCCTCGCCCGTGTCCGTCTTGGATTCCTCGATGTCTGTGCATAAAAGCCGCACCATGCCTCGAGTTTCACATCGCCGCAGCTGCTCGCCTAGCCTCGCTGCGCGCATTGCCATTCTCGCCTTTGCCGCTACTTGCTCTCACCGAGTTCGTAACCTCGTCGCCCAGTCCGCCTTCGTCGCCGCTGGTGAGTCCCAACTGCCTGAGCGTCACGTCGACCCTACCGCCTTACCTCAGTTTTCCGCACCACACCGACTGCCTCATCGCCTCAGTTCATGTGTCAGCTGCCTCAGTTCGTGTGCTGCCGCATCACCCTACACCCCTGCTCGACTGACGCTTCAACTTTTGCATAGACTGAGACACCAAGAGCTGTGAGACCAGCAGCTAGGACCCACCTGCAAGCTGCCACTATTCCGTTGACTCGTGAGCCGCCGAGCCAAGTCAGCCACCACCTCAGCATGCCACCTCAGCCCTAGAGTCCATGTGTTGCCACATGTCATGCCACGTCAGCATCACATCAACTTTCGAGCTGACCCGAGTGCCATATCAACAAGCCACGTGTCGGGCTACATCAGTATACCATGTCAGCCCTACCTGCCACTTGTCATCCACATGTCCATCACGCCACTACCACGTCAATAAGCCTAGTTGCTTTGCACTATTCCATGAACTGAGTCCACCGTAGACCCGCCTTTTTATGCACCGAATCCATGATATAGTAGAATTTTCAGTATTTTCTTTATATTTAATTTTTCAAAGGCTCGTTCTCCTTCATCCTAGCTCCGATTAATCCTGTTCTTTTTTTTCTAAATTCATGTAAAATCAAGCTCCATTTTTTGGTTCTAGTTTTAAAGTTTTTAGAGTTCATTTGAATTTTATTTTATGCCTTATTTATTTTTCTCTCTCGTTAGATCATATCTTCGGAAGAGTGGAAGATAACTAGAAGATCAAGAATTCATAACTGAGCAAGACCAAGGCAAGTCGTATTCTTTGATCATGGTGAATCTAGTTTTTAAATCTATTATTTATTTATTTTATTTTAAATTATCATGCATTACCATTTTTATATAGATTTTGATAACTTGAATATCATGATTCCATTGTCACCGTAGGGTGAAAAATTATTTAGTGATACCATACTAGTTGTCACATGAATTATACGATCAATTTGCTTAGCCATACTTATAGTTACGTTGGGCTCATCATCATATGTGATCAATTAGTTACTTTGAATTAATTAGATACTGAATCGTGGTTGTAGCCACAGTCATAAAATTTGTGTGCCATGACATTAGCGTGTTATTGGTGTTGTTTATACAAAATTAGTTTTTACTTGGGCGAGTGATCGTGCAGTAAAGTGAGATGTGTGGATTTACTTCGAGTGATGTGGATGTCTCACCTGAGTAATGTCTAAGGACTTAACTTTATGCGTCATTAATCTGAGCCTTACCATACAAATCACATGTTCAGTATGGGATATACCTGATTGATTAATTTATGATATTTTAATTTTAATCTCGTCATTGTGATGAACATGGTTACTGATTTTCATGAGGCACAAGGGAGGATGATACGAAACCCTAGCGGGCAGAATAGAGTTGAGATTGAATATTGTAAAGGCCTTGTTGTGATTTTATTTAATGTTAGGATGATCATATCGTGTGGGTACAGTTGTGCAACCTTTGTAGAGTGTAAAACTATTCGAATAGTAGTATCTCCAGTTATAGACAATGCTCAATGATTCAACGAAGAGTAGAATTTTCATTAAAAACTTGGTTGGAATAACTTGAAATTTTCACTCCACCTTGGAGGACAGAGAGCATCCAAAGTACTCGCTCTCAATCCCTAAGTCTAAAGAAAAGAGCACAAGAGATGGGTTGGATGGTTAACCTCACATGTCTTCATCTCAACCTTCTTTAATAAGTGAGTGACCAGCCACCTACATCTCTTAATAGATCATATCCACTATTACAATAGGAAAACCTATTAACCCCGCATACACGGGTTTAACTCTTACGAGTATACTTATGCACACTTTTCAAAGTGTATAAGTGTGCATCCGTTAAATCCTTACTCTTGATTTAACCAGTTCCATCTTGATCTAAATCGCTTTTCAATATGTCACACGTGTACCGTAATTTTAATAAAGATGGTTTTAATCCGACGCGTCCGCGAATTGGACTCCAGCAGGGTTTCAATGCGATTGACACCTCAATTGTACAATCCGATCGCTGTCAGGCTCACAGCTTGACACGATCTTGTTTTCTTCTTTTTGACGTCCTTAGAAACGTCCAGGAGGCTAGGCTTCGATCGACTGAGATGCCTTTCGCCTTTGCGTCCGTGGTGCAAAATCACTCCTCCCTTAACCGAGACAGCCAGATGCGGTGCAAGAGAAGCCTACCAGCACAGTGCGAAACGCGCATCACGCCTGCATCCTGCTTGAGATGATCGGTGTGCTGAGACGCAAGACATGCTCAAGTTGGATGCCTTTGTAATCTTTCTTTCGAGATGCCATGCAGATGTGTAGTTCTTTTTAATTGCTGTGCCATCTGTAATTTCTACGGCGGCAGCAACCGTGAAAAAAAATCTCCACCGTTCGGTTACCGGAAATCTCGGTGACCCTGATTAGTTTATGTCTAATATATTTCTTACAACTTTTTGAAAAAAAATTAAAAATTTTGGCCGGTTACTGGCCAAGAGATTTTCAACCCCAGTTTTTTTCCCCTCAGAGGCCGAGATATTTTTCCCTCGCAACAGAACATTTGTGACGAGACAAGCCAACACTACACCTAGTGATGACTGTCTGACTACCATAGGCGCATATGCTAAAACTATCTAAAGCAGGGAGGAACCTGAGATATACACTGTAACACACATTACACACATCTCTCGCTGTATGACGGTCCATGCATGTACTAATTAATTTCTCTATTCAGTATATACGAATATAGGCTAAATAAATAACCAAGGTTATGTATTGTAGTACCGAACCATGCAGTTGCACGAGAAATTCAACTAGTTAACTGTACTCCAACAGTCCTACTCTGATTTTAAACCAGGAAAAAATGTTTAACTTTCACTTTGCGAAGTCTTACGACCTTCTTCAATGGATAGGGTAAACCGATGGAGACCTCAATCTCCATGCACGTTACTGTCCTCTTTCCTACGGAAGACTTCCGCCTAGACCTTATCTAGTATCTACTATTCGATGGTACTCCGTTCCTTATGACTCGAGAAACACTCTGATGAATGTTGCTCTGGGGCCAAATGATGATAAACCAAAATTGAATTGGAATAATTCAAGAATTTTCTCAGTAAATTTTGCTTACAAAGTATCTTCGTTCTAATTTACGTGACAGATCTTCAAAAAAAATTGTGCAAAACAAAAATCCCCAGCAAAGTGAAATTTGTTCTTTGGTTGGCTCGGCACAAAGCTATCCTGACAAAATATGCTCTTTTGAATAGGAATTGGAAGGATGGTGGCATTTGGCTGTTTTGGTGTCCAAACAGCTGAAGTTTGTTAAATTCCGTTTTCTTAGACAGTAATGGAATCCAGGGAAACCCGTACAGGGAAAAACGAACTATTCTTCTTTTCTCTCTCATCTTCTTGATTCACCTATGATAAATGAAAGATGAGGTTCAATGGACTTCTTCATTTTCCACTTTTATTCCTCTGTTAATTACGCCGATCTAAAGTTTCCACTTTTATTCCTCTGTTAATTATGCCGATCTAAAGTTTACCTACAGTCCAGTACTGCATCATTTCTATATAATCGCGGCGGCTTCGTCTGGACAATCCATTCAGTATCGGCAATAAAGTCCCATTTGAAACGCAAGAATTTTTCAAGATTACTGTAGGAAAATGAGATGCTATCTTTGAAGAAATTGATGTGCCAACTCTGAGTAAAAAATGTGGGATATATCTATTTAATTAAGAAGAAATATGCATCCAAATTCAAGTCGAAAAGAACTTATTGGTGGTAGAGGTGTACACTACACCAACACCCAGGGATAATAATTTTGGGCCAAAATTCACTGAATTTTGGTTTACTCGACCCACTCTAATAAAAGCCTAATCCAGTTAAAAACTTTGGCCCGTTTTCATATTTTTCGGCCAGTTGGCCCTCCCCACCAGCCCACCATCTATTAGGATGCTATAATATCACTCCCAAACCGAACCCTCATTCGCCGGCACTTCTGAATCCTCACTCGCCGCCACCTGCCCCTTCTCCCTGCCGCTGCTGCCCCCCTTCTCCCACCGCTTCTGCCACTGCCTCCCCTACCTCTCCTGTCGCTTGCCTTGCCGCCGCCTCGCTTCCTTGTCCCGCCGCTTGCCCCAGCCACCTCCTCCCCCACTTCTCTCTCCGCTTGCCCCTGCTGCTGCGGCGGGAGAAGGGGGAGGCGGCGGATGCGCCATCACATATTGCTACGTGCTCCGGCGATGTGTTGTCCGTGGCTCCATGCTATCGCTGCCGCAGATCTTGGTCTGGAACTGTGTGAACCGGCCCAAGGGCGACCTGCTGCCCACCAAGAATATGTTGTTCTTCATCTTCCTTGTCTAGTATGTGCTTTTCTTGAATTCAAATTTTTGAATATATATATATGCATTTCTAATTGTATTTTGAATATTTCAAGCGATTTTTCTCAAAAAATTACAAAATTTTTGAATTTCGGATTTCTCAAAAGGGTCCGAAAATCTTTTAAACCGAAATTGTTTTCCCTGCCTACACCTCCCACACCGAGTGAGCTAGGCTCAATCCCTAATGACAACTCTGAGTCTACAATTACGATTTTGCCATAGCCGGGTTTCAATCCAATTAATTGACACCTCTATCCAATCCGACCTCTGTCAGGCTGCACGCACACATCGATCTTGACATCTTCTCCGGAAATATCAGGATACATGTTCTAGAGTCAGCCTTGATCGACCGAGATGCCTTCGAGCATCTGGTGCCAAAACTAAAGTTGAAAAAAACTCAAATGAGCATCTGGCCGAAATGCACAAACACTGCAATCTTCAGGATGCTTCCACGCGTAATTAAGTACACGCTTGATTAATCAGAACAAGCATTAGTTGTTGCCTGGATTATATATATATATAATCGATTATATACATATATATAATCGATCTTGCATCGATTATATATATATCCTGAATCCTGAGGGAGATATATCTTTTTTGCACTTGTTGCCTGGATTTGCTTTCCTGAAATAGGTGCCCAACATTTGGAACAATTTCTGTGGGGGAACCGATTGAGATCGCACGGATTCCACCCAACTCTTGTGGACTTTCAAGAAACGATAAGATTCCACGATTGTTCTGTTTTTGGTTCTTACGTAAATTATGATGGAGTATATGCCTTTTATAATCTCTCTCTCTCTCATGTTACTCCAAACTATTTTGGATTAAGCATCATGCTTAATTGGACCCTATAATTAAACATAAACGATCTCTTTGGAATGACTGAATGACCACTGATTTCAGAATTCAAAGTGCAAATGGGAAAAAGTACCCGCTTTTCAGAAGGGGCCTTAATTCTTTGGACAGCACATATTATATTACTTGGCGTGTCAAATTACCGGATGCCATTAGTGGTGATATGTTCGCAAGATGATGACAAGATCTTGTACTTTTGGGGATTGATTAGTCCCGGTCGCGGGTTCCTAACCGTGCCGATCATTACGGCTAATCCGATTCCATTACAGAACTAATTTGGTAGGAGAGAATCCATGCATTCCAGCCAGGGCATGCCTTGGCCAATCTTAGCAGGAACTTCAGGCTTACGATTTCCAAAGTGAAGAGCGTTCGGCAGTAACATATATAATGGTAAAGAACACACACTTTCATCAGAAATCCCCTGCGATTATGAAATGGAAAAACAACTTTTGCAACGCAGCGCGCAAGGAATCGAGTTCTTCTGCACGCAGTGAGTAATTAGCTACTCTTTTTGCCCCTTTTCTGGACTCATGCATCTATAAGAAATTAAAACCACGATTTGATCATGGTGTTCATCCATTTGTACTTGGATCAATTCCCTATGGCACTTGTGCTGGAGCTAGCTAGCTAGGGCTCCAATTCCAGCTCAATCGATCGCTGGATCGATTCCAACGCATGCAGGCAGCATTAGACTCCGATCGAAGGAAGGCACCTGATGTGTCCGCTGCAACGTGCAGACGCGCGTGCAACTTTGTATCGATTGATATTAGCGTGGGCGAGGAAGCGCGTGAGGGGGGACGATACGGATAGAGTGACAATTGTGCGAAGGACATATGTGGCAATGGACCAATATATGTGCGAAGGATAGAGGTCAGGCACTGAAAAAAATACATAAGTATGGTATATCGCTAATTTAACAATTAAATTGATATAAATTAATATGGTAAATTTAAAGTACATAAAATTCTAAAAAATTATAGAATTACTATGACTGTGTTGGGAGACTTTGCAAAAAAATTTGTAATTTTTAAAGCTCGTTTGCTATATGTAATAGCTCCTACGAATATCAAAATCGTATAAATTTTTTAGCAACATTCACAGTAGATAAAATTATCAAAAAAATTAACTAAGTTGTGTCGGGAGGCTGCACATAATTTTTTGCATTTTTTTGAGCTCATTTGCTATATTAAAAAATTCGAACAACAATTAACCAAAATAAAAAAGGCAGCCATGGGACAGCAGGTGGCTTGCCATTCGGTCACGGGACATCAAGCGGCTTGCCGTTCACCCGCGGGATGGCAGGTGCCACACGACAATGCCATGCCGTTGCCGCCCGACCATAGGAAGGTAAAAATGCTATTTCTGTAAATACGGTTCGCATACGTCTATTTTTGTAAATACAATTACAAATAGTGTTAAATGTGACAAAAATTCCTTGATCGCACCCTGAATGTATAGAGAGATGAAACACTGTGCACGTATGCAGTAAAATTAGACTCACTACTAGCTTGAAATTTCGAGAAGAACATAAAATTTGGATGCATGATAGATAAGGCGGGCTCATAGGCTACAAATTAACAACCTCCTAGGTTTTTTAGCTTTATCCAAACTGCTACTTACTCAAACATAAGTTAAATGAGTATGGGTCTAGTCATAGTAAAGTTCTAATGCTCTTGCATCCTAGTGAAAGGTGACCATGAATCATAGAGGGGCAGCCCTTGCCTGCCGCCCCTGAGCTACATGTAGTTGGGAACTTGGGGTTGGTACATCTAATCTGTGTCCTTTTTTCCTCTGATACTTTTAGGCCTCGTTTGCAATATAAGAATTTCATAGGATATAGTTCAATTCCAGCTAGAACCAGGAAAAACTCTCACTTGCCGAACGGGGAGTAAACCTTTTGGAAAATGCATATTATATGGTTGGCATGTTGAATTACCAAATGGAATTAGTGGTGATATATTCGTGAGATGATGATAAAGCTCTTGTACTATTGGAGATTGATTAGTTGTATAGTAGCAGTCGATGATTCCTAATTGTGCCGATTATTATGGCTAATTAGATTCCATTGCCAAACTAATTTGGTACGACAGATTCCGTGCGTTCTAGCTAGGCCGGCATGCCTTCGCCAATCTTAGCAGCAACTTAAGGTTTACGATTTGCAAAGTGAAGAACATCTGACAGTAATATAATGGAAGTAAAGAACCACGCAACTTATGGTTTATGATTAGCTCCTAGGCAGAGAATAGCCAAGATAACTTTGAATATATTTCTACATATCACAGTAAACAAGAATACCAAAAAAATCATTCTAGAAACTCTCAAATAAAAAACCACTTAAAAAATAAAAAAATATATAAAAACCAAGTTTCTTGATAAATTTGCTACTAAAGTGCTTAGATGGGTGATGAATGATTTCCAGAAGTTATCTCCATCTCTTATACGTTCTTGGCACAGCAAGATCAAGAAAAGGGCGAGATGAGAGGAAAACCTAAACAAATCAAGAACAAATTAATCAAAAAAAGAAATAGTTATGGAGAAGATCACAAATTGATTCTATTGCTACTTAAAGAGAAATGTTTTACAGCCACTCTACTTTGAAGGATAGAGAGCACAATAAACATTCAATTCTCAAACACTAATCTTAAAACAAGATAGCACAAGAGAGGTGGGTTAGATGGTTTCTAACCGCTTTAAATAGATGAGCTAGTCAGCCACATCTAATTCTTAGTGGATACAATTCACTTAGCACAATGGGAAAAATCCGTTAACCCCCCTACACACACATGGATTTTGCCTCACATATTCACTTATACACGTTTTTCAAAGTGTATGAGCTCAAATCCGTCAAGACATTAGTTTTGATCCATCTTGATCAACCAGCTTCTCCATAACCTAAACAGTCTTCCCAAGTGCTGCTCGCACACCGTGATTTTCTTCCAAAGCTATTTCCGGTATTTTGATCAAACTACCAAAATACCCTTCTATGCATGGGTTATCTCCTTTCATTGCAAACAATCGCTATGCTTACCACGTGTAGGTACACCACTGATTTGCCACGCATTAGCAAGTCTCTCTCATTCCGGTTTTACCGGACTATGTCTCACTTGGACCGACCAAGCCACATGGTACAATCCTGCCGTTCAAACTCGCTTTCAACATTTCCTGTCTTTCATGTGTCATGCTTGAGCTCACCGTTTCACTCCACATCCTCGATCATTCTGGGCCTCAGCTCCTCCATGAGCGTAGTCTTAATTCTCGCCGTTGACTACGGATAACTTTAAGTGTTCCTGCACATACAAAGACAAAGAAATCGTTTCGAACATAAATTCTTCATAATTTGATCCATGTTAGCAGTAACATAGCTTATGCAGTATAAAACCGTTGAAGAAAGTGACTAAAACCTATTTTGCACTCAAAATCATAAGACAAAATCTGGACAGAATAATTCATCACAATAATACCAAGACTTTCTCACATAATTCGTCACGCACTTTCATTATAAACATCCTGGGAATATGAAATGGAAATCAACTTTTACAATGCAGCGTGCAATGAAAACATGACATCTATTTGTTTGCCTTTTTACTTGATTCACCTAAGGGCATGCTCAGCAATCGCAAACGCCGCATTCGGCGTTAGCGATTGGCTTTTTTTACTATTTATTTTTTTTGTTTTTGTTTTTTATTTTTTATTTTATTTTTTTCCGTGTTCCTTTGCATTATCTGTGATGGGTTAACATGTTTTTCTATTTTTAAATTTTTTAAATTTAATTATGTCAAATAAGTCAACTCAATTAAAGTAAAAAATAAACCAGTTATAATAAATAAAGACTATAATCTAACGTCATTCTGAACACCCTTTACCTACAGCCTTGTACTGCACCGTCGATGACACATAACGTTCCCGATTGTTTCGCTTGAGGAAAATTATATTCGCCCTCAGCAATAAAACTGTGAACTGCGACTATGATATCGGATTTCACTGCAGCGCGCATAGTTACCTACCTTTAAAAAAAAAGAAAAACAAGTTACCTAGCTTAAAGTTTTTAAGAAAAACACTCATATGCAGTAGGCCACGTGTTGTGGCACGCTAAAGAGCCATCCATGACCAAAGACCTTCCCGGTCAAGTCATGGAATTAGGAGTATCGGACGATGCTTCCAGATTACAGAGTTTGGAATAGGTTGGTTTATAGTTTTTTATTGTAGCTGGTTTATTTTTTTACTGTAGTTGAATGATTTATTTGGTATAATTAAATTTTAAAAAATTTAAAAATAGAAAAAACATGTTAGCCCATTACGAATAATGCAAAGGAATACGAGAACAAAATAAAAGGCAAAAAAGCCCAAAAAATCTAAAAAAAATCCAGAAAAAGACAAAATTACTAAATAGTGAAAAAATAGAAGCCAGAAAAAAACTGAATTTAAACTAAAATAAGCGGGATCTAAAGCTTTTGGGGGCTCATTCCCTACGGCACTTGTGCTGGAGCTCCATTTCCAGCGTACTAACTAAAGCTCCATTTCCAGCGCAAATCACGTAGGTCTTTAGCTAGCTAGCTTACTAACTAAAGCTCCATTTTATCTATTGATAAATATATATACATTTCGTTTATAATGGCTAAGGCTAACTTTATAAATCACGTAGATCTTTAGTTACCTACATTTTGTTTTTTTTTTAAAAAAAAAACAAGTTACCTAGCTTAAAGTTTTTAAGAAAAACACTCTTATGCAGTAGGCCACGTGTCGTGGCACGCTGAAGAGCCATCCATAACCAAAGACCTGCCCGGTCAAGTCATGGAATTACGAATACGGCACCTATGCTGGAGCTAGCTAGCTAGCTTAGCTCCATTTCCAGCTCAATTCCTGGATCAGTTTGAACGCATTGCGTGCAAGGTAAGATGAACTGTCTCTTCCGGTGAGGAAGGCACCGGATGCGGCTGCTGCAACGTGCAGATGCCCGCGCCTGTCCGTCGATTGATCGCTCTCGCTAGCTGGACAGATCGGTGCTAATTATCAAGCACGCAAACGTGGAGCGGTCTGAGCAACACGCGTTAGATTTTGCGCAGATCACATGTGATGATTTCGACGGCGACGGCGACCGCCATGATCGACTGACTCCGGCGTCGATCCATGCACTATTGTGAGCTCAGTTTGCTAAGATCATATGTTCTTTTGCTCTCGCACGTATGCTTGATCTTTATAAGGTTACTATTTACTAAGTAATTACTTAGATTAATCAGGGTTTACGGCAAACCAGTGCCGCATTCTACGGGTGATTTGACTCTGATATGTCTGCTTCGACGTACGAAGTTGGAACCGGCGTTATCCCTAGCACAAGGATACAAGAGACATGATAATTTATTAACTAGGCTTGTCAATACTTACGTCCCTATGAACCGAATTACAGTTCCATCTATATGAAAAGTTTTTTTACTATTAGAATTACAAGAGATCAATGACATATTTATACCCGGATTATATATTCGACTCAGACTCACAGTCCTTACCACAAGAGCTTCATCTCCTCTCCAGCTCACAGTATTCCGTAACCATATACAAACTATGTTTATAGGGCAACGAGCCATTCACAAGCTTTCGTTGAGAAGCAAACAATCGAGCATAATGCTTATATGGCCTCGCACCGAATAAGAACTTAGGGTCTGTTCATATTAGTTTTTTACTACAACTGATAAATAGTAGTGGCTGATGAATAACAGTGTGTTATGTAAAAAAAGACAGTGCAACAAAAGATACTATAACATTCGGACTGCCACACGACTTACGAAATTGTGATGTAATAAAATACAAAGTATGTTACAATATATGAAAGATGAATAGTAGTGGCTGATGAATAGTAGTGAGTGGTAAAAATGGCTTATAGAAACTAGAGTATTTGTATTAGCTTTGGTTTCTAAAAACAAAAATAGTTTATAGAAGCCAATATAAATAGGATCGATCCGACAAGTGAACAGTCACAAAATTAAATTGAAGTCTTCAGGATGCTTCCAGACATAATCAAGCACTTATTATTAATCAGCACATTTTGCTTGGCGTGTCCAATTACCGGACAGCTGCTCTTAATTAATAGTTATAAGGGCACTCTCAATGGGCTAATCTCAGCCATATTCATGAAGTGTTACATAAAACCTAGAGTGAGGTGAAGAAGAAATTAATGAAGAAAGAGAGAGAAGTAATATCTTATGTAAGATATTACATGAACACAAAATTCAAACAACAAAAAACCACCAAAAACTTGTATTAGGGATAAACTGTAGTGTTTATACCAACTTTTGAGAGAGGGGGAGGGGGAGAGAGGGGAATAGGCAATGATGAGATTTATTGCTTAGATCTGTATATAGACATCATCCATTAAAGTAGTAGTGTGTATAATAGTTTCTTAGTAATATAAAGGGGTATAGACCTAGTTTAAGATGTCTACCATTAAAAATGTCTTAATATTCTCTAGATGGTGATAGACTCTTGTACACTTGGACATTGATTAACCATGCAGTCGCAGTCATGGACGAGTGGATTCCTAATTATTATGGCTAATCAGATTCCATTGCCAAACTAATTTGGTAGGAGAGATTCCACACCTGATAGTGAGGTGGCCAACCTCAATTAATACTTCCTCCATTTTGTAATACAAGTCTAACACATATCCTTAAAAGATACATTATTTAAATAATATTTAATAAAATTAGATCATATTTGTCTCTAATAGAAATAGTAGTATTATATCCATCTAATAGGAGCAATTATGGTCCAATTTCATTAAATATTACTTAAATAATGTATTTCTAGGTATATGTGTCGGACTTATATTTCGGGACAGAAGGAGTAAAGAAAGTGTGAGACCATATAGAGGTCACCCTATATGTGTGATAAGTATTTAACTTTACTTGTGCTTCATTGTCGAAGTTTGAGTTTAATTTTGTGTCCTTTTATCTTTGGTTTTGTTGTCTGATAGATAACGGTATGAATGGCTTGCAAAGGTGGTATGATTGTTGTGCAGAAGCAGTCTGATCGGCCTACAGAGATGGTCTGACAAGTGTTCGGTGTGACCGACCGTGGGAGGCAGTCTGACCGGAGGTCGTCGGATGATCTATAATATCATGATTTTCAGAGTTTATTTGAAGCTTTTAAAATAAAAATCACCACTTACTTTTTTCTAGATTTAATACAAGCTTAAATTAAAATTTTTTATTAATTAAAAGGATTTAATATGATCAATATAAACATTAATATTTGCTAAAAATATTTTTATTTGGGTTCCTTGTCTCTCAAGAAATTTTTTGTGAATTTTTTCGAATTTATTTGCTATTTTCTAAAGCTGAAAACGATTTGTTTGAATTTCTGAAAAATAGAAAACCCTTAAAAATCTTTAAACATCACAAGGCGGAAGCACGATGGGGGAACTAGGCTACCATGGCAGGGGCCGACGGGGAAAAGCCCTACCATGGTTGAGCACCGACAAGGGCCCAGGGCAGGCTTGGCTAGGCCACAAGGCCAAAAGAAATTTTGGGTTGTCCCATTTTACATTTTCTATTTTGCATTATTCTCTTATTCAACCATCTTTATTTGTTCTAATTTTTCTTATTTACAATTATAAAATCTAACTAACTCCAGGCCTAGGGTTTTGCTTCTGATTTACACCTTTTCAACCTATTGCCATATATAGGTAATAAGGGACTATGGGAATATACGGGTTTACTTTACAGGATTGATCCTTATTTTTCATTATTCAGCTCACGACCGAACTTTTGCTAACTGACTCTATGTGAATTCTCCTACCCTAATTGCTAGATCATCTTTTCATATTTGCCTTTTATTTTAGATTTAACTTCTATTAATTGTACCTTTCTTTTGGTATTATGTTTTCATTATTTCTTATTTATTGGAACCTCAACCAAGAATAAAAAAATCCATTAAAAACTAACTATAGAGAAAATACATTCCAAAAGGTTTTTATAATTACACATTTTCAGGATCCAAATTTTTAGGTTGTTATAGTTACTAGGGTTCTCTATTTGTAAATGGTTGTATCCACTAAGAGTTATTGGTTGACAAGGTTTGGTGGTAAGACTACCGTGGTCAAGCCAATTAGACCGCTAAGTGCACACTGGTCAGACTCCACCTACTGTTATAATTAGACTGGTGAGGTGCTGAAAACTTCCTCTCTATGGGTTTTAAGGTTGTTGCTTTGTTCTAAGCTTTCAATTTTGATTTTTATAGCTCTATAACTACTGAAGTGAAGAATTTATGAATATTTAAGGCAAAATTTATGAGGCACCATTCACCTCCTTTATTGCCATTATCGGTCATACACTTTGTGTGTGTTTGTTCCAGACTTAGAGCTTTGTCCTCTATAAGGTAGTGGCAGTAAAACATTCCTCTATGTCCTTTATTGTAAGGATGTGTAAGAGATAGAAATTTTTCTTGGAGATCAGATCTCATCCATATTAGTACTTTCTATGGAAAGTTCTTGTGATTGCTCGGTTTTGCTCAAAAAAGAGTTTTGAATGTTATAGCATGATCTAGCTTGTTATAGCATGTGAAAACCCATACAAGGTTATCTAGATCATTAAGAACTCACAAGAGAAGGTCGAGATTTCTCTCTTTTGTCCGATTTTGATGCAACCTTCCTTGTTTTGAATAAAGGTCCAGACTTTGGTATTGATTTTCATGATCCATAATTGGAATAGGTCCTTGACATCCTAGAGAGGATTTATATCAAATTTCATCATGTTTGGATAAATGGTTTAAGAGTTAGCCTTTTCTTGATTGTGTACCATGTTGTTTTCAGCTTCTATTAGGCAGGCGGTCAGACCATCATGACCTGAGTAGTCCAACTGCCCTAACCTGTTCGACTGGTGTGACACCTACGGTCAGACTAGCAAAGTGGTCCGACTGCTCCCTGGCAGGCGGTCATACTGGTGAGACTATTGTCTCGGGTGATCTCTGTAATCTTTGGCTTTTGGTTTTGGTGGAGCTTGTAAGCTTCTGGTTTCTGGTGCACTATATTACTAATACTTAAGAGAAGATTTTGAGAAGCCATTCACTCCATTTGACTTGCCGTCCTCGATCCTACAGAAAGCTATGCGGTTTAATCGCCAAGTGATAAGCGATTGGCAATAATGTAATGACGGTAAATCTAGAACTTTATATGCTTGCACTTTCATCACAAATATCTCATGATTAACAAATCTGAAGCAAAAACCACGTTCCAATGAACATTTCTCTATTGTTTAGTAGCACCTGGATTAATTCATCATAGCATAATAAATCAACTCTGCCTTCCTTTTTCTCAATTCATCTATCAGAAATAACAGCCATGGTTCGACGGATATGTTGTTTAATTTCCACCTGGTACTACTACTTGCTACAGTAACTGAGTACTACCTCAACAGTAACTGTGGTACTTCCGTTGCTACAGTAAAATCAGAGTGAATAGTATTTTCAGTACGATTTTAAAATCCAAAATGAGAGAATTTTTGATCTGTAGATCTAAATGATATGAAATTTTGCAGGGATCTACTCTAAGATATCAGAAACCTATTCCAATAAACGATCATGAAAATCATAGCCAAAGTTGAGACATTTTTCAATTTATTTAAAGGTTGTACCTAAGCCGAGCCAAAACCCCAAACGGTGAATACAACTTACTCGTGGGTAGATGATTGCTAAGATGGCTCTAGATATATTCCCACATATTACAGTAAGTTAGAACACTGAAAGACATGACCCAAAAATTATTGAAATAAGAAATCACTCGATGTGGCCAAAATCAAGCGAAATCGGGTTTCTTCATTAAGTTGATATTAAAGCGCCTATATGATAGAAGATTGATCTCCAGATGTTATCGCTAATTGAATTACATTCTTGGCATAGTAAGATCAAGAAGAGAAAAAAAGAGAGATAAAAAACAACCGAAATAAGAGCAAATCAATCAAAAATAAGTAGACATGGAGATCATCAAAGATTGATGCATTGCTTGCTTAAGAGAGATAGTATTATAGCCACTCCACCTTGAAGTACAGAGAGCACCTAAAGTACTCACTCTCAAACCCTAACCCTAAGCCTAGAGAAGATAGCATAAGAGATGGATTAGATGGTTAACCTCACATGTCTCCATCTTAATCTTCTTTTATAGGTGGATAACTAGCCACCTACATCTTTTAATGGATCTTATCTACTATTACAATAGGAAAACCTGTTAAATCCACACACGGGTTTAACTCTCACAAGTATACTTATACACACTTTTTAAAGTGCATAAGTGTGCATCCGCTAAATCCTTAGTCTTGATTCAACCAGTTTGACCTAAATTGCTCTCCAATCGTGTCATCCATATACCGTGATTTTAATCCAAGATGGTTTTAATCCAACGCGTCTGCGAATTGGACTCCAGCAGGGTTTCAATGCGATTAACACCTCAATCCGATCGCTGTCAGGCTCACAGCTTGACACGATCTTGTTTTCTTCTTTTTGACGTCCTTAGAAACGTCCAAGAGGCTAGGCTTCGATCGACTGAGATGCCTTTCGCCTTTGCGTCTGTGGTGCAAAATCACTCCTCCCTTAATCGAGACAGCCAGACGCAGTACTGCAAGCGAAGCCTACTGCACAGTGCGAAACGCGCATCACGCCTGCATCCTGCTTGAGATGATCGGTGTGCTGAGACGCAAGACATGCATCCTTCGTAATCTTTCTTTCGAGATGCCATGCAGATGTGTAGTTCTTTTTTTATTGCTGTGCCATCTGTAATTTCTACGGCGGCAGCAACCATGAAAAAAAATCTCCACCGTTTGGTTACCGGAAATCTCGGTGACCCTGGTTAGTTTGTCTAATATTTTCTTACAACTTTTAAAAAATTAAAATTTTTAAAAATTTTGGCCGGTTACTGGCCAAGAGATTTTCACCCCAGTTTTTTTCCCCTCAGAGGCCGAGATATTTTTCCCTCGCAGCAGAACATTTGTGACGAGACAAGCCAACATCACACCTAGCGATGACTGTCTTGACTACCCTGTTTGATAGGCGCATATGCTAAAACTATCCGAAGCAGGAAGGAACCTGAGAATACACACATATACACACATACACATTGCTCTCGGTGCAAATAAAAGGGGGTTTCATCCATTGCTAATTCCATCCAAGCAAGCTAGCTCAGAAAACAAACATCTAGCTAGCTAGCTAGCTAGCGAGAGAAGATGTCCCGGTGGAGCAAGAGCACCAAGAGCCCTGCCCCGGCGGCCGACGGCGCCGCCGGAGAGGTGGCGGTGCAGAAGGTGCTCAACCTGGGCCCCAAGCTCTACAACCTGGGCCCCAAGGCAGACGTCAACGGGAGGGCGGAGGACTTCATCAACCGGGTCAAGCGAGGGTTCGGCAAGAACAATACTACCGGGGCACCGGCGGTGCCGGCCCTGCCACTGCCGGCCCGGCCGTCATCGATCCGTGCGCCGCCGCCGCCCATGCTGCATGTGTCACGCTCCGACGGTACAGATTAATTAACAGCGTATAATATACGAGTATGTGCCTATGTGGGTATCTATGTGTCCTGGTCTAAAGAAATTAATCGTATGACCTAGCAAGCATAACATTATTAACGATGTAATAAAGCCTGAGTGCAACAGCTTGCATGACGGTCCATGCATGTACTAATCAATTTCTCTATTCAGTATGTACGAATATAGGCTAAATAAATAATTTGACTGTGTGTGTATATATAGGAAGCCTCTTTTCTATTCTCGAGTGTAATTACTTTCTATATCATATATCATAATATAAAAAATATCTTGTGTAACGGAGAGTATATACGTGTAATATATGAGTGTGTGTGTATATATATATATATATATATATATATATATATATGTATATATATGTATGTATATATATGTATGTATATACCTCTGTTTGCAATTCTTCTGTGAACTTGATCGATCGGTGCTTTAATTTTCTACGGTGATCGTTATCGTATAATTGGACGTTTATCCATTTAGGCTTAATTAATGTTGCCCCTATCTATTATATATTTAAAACGATATAAAAAAGACACCACTTTCGCTCTCAAAGACTAGAAATGCATGCAGTAATGGAAGGAAAAAGAGAAACATTTACTCCGCTTATTTTGGTGCATCAAGATTATAACAATGCAGATTAATGGGATATATACTAGAATTGTTATAGTTGTATAAGAAATATAAATATTTTTCAATCATAAATAGCAGAGTTGTGTAATAAATACAAATCTATTTTTAAATAAAAGGTTATGTATTTTAGTATCTAACCAATGCAGTTGCACGAGAAATTCGACTAATTAACTGTACTCCAACAGTCCTACTCTGATTTTAAACCAGGAAAAAATGTTTAACTTTCACTTTGCGAAGTCTTACGACCTTCTTCAATGGATAGGGTAAACCGATGGAGACCTCCATCTCCATGCACGTTACTGTCCTCTTTCCTACGGAAGACTTCCGCCTAGACCTTATCTAGTATCTACTATTCGATGGTACTCCGTTCCTTATGACTCGAGAAACACTCTGATGAATGTTGCTCTGGGGCCAAATGATGATAAACCAAAATTGAATTGAATTCAAGAATTTCTCAGTAAATTCTGCTTACAAAGTATCTTCGTTCTAATTTACGTGACAGATCTTCAAAAAAAAATTGTGCAAAACAAAAATCCCCAGAAAAGTGAAATTTGTTCTTTGGTTGGCTCGGCACAAAGCTATCCTGACAAAATATGCTCTTTTGAATAGGAATTGGAAGGATGGTGGCATTTGGCTGTTTTGGTGTCCAAACAGCTGAACTTTGTTAAATTCCGTTTTCTTAGACAGTAATGGAATCCAGGGAAACCCGTTTAGGGAAAAACGAACTATTCTTCTTTTCTCTCTCATCTTCTTGATTCACCTATGATAAATGAAAGATGAGGTTTAATGGACTTCTTCATTTTCCACTTTTATTCCTCTGTTAATTACGCCGATCTAAAGTTTCCACTTTTATTCCTCTGTTAATTACACCGATCTAAAGTTTACCTACAGTCCAGTACTGCATCATTTCTATATAATCGCGGCGGCTTCGTCTGGACAATCCATTCAGTATCGGCAATAAAGTCCCATTTGAAACGCAAGAATTTTTCAAGATTACCGTAGGAAAATGAGATGCTTCCTTTGAAGAAATTGATGTGCCAGCTCTGAGTAAAAAATGTGGGATATATCTATTTAATTAAGAAGAAATATGCATCCAAATTCAAGCCGAAAATAACTTATTGGTGGTAGAGGTGTACACTACACCAACACCCAGGGATAATAATTTTGGGCCAAAATTCACTGAATTTAGGTTTTCTCGACCCACTCTGATAAAAGCCTAATCCAGTTAAAAACTTTGGCCCATTTTCATATTTTTCGGCCAGTTGGCCCTCTCCACCAACCCACCATCTATTAGGATGCTATAGTATCACTCCCAAACCAAACCCTCAATCGCCGACACTTCTGAACCCTCACTCGCCGCCACCCGCCCCTTCTCCCTGCCGCTGCTGCCCCCCTTCTCCCACCGCTTCTGCCACCGCCTCCCCTACCTCTCCCGTCGCTTGCCTTGCCGCCGCCTCGCTTCCTTGTCTCGCCGCTTGCCCCAGCCGCCGCCTCCCCCACTTCTCTCTCCGCTTGCCCCTGCTGTTGCGGCGAGAGAAGGGGGAGGCAGCGGATGCGCCATCACATATTGCTACGTGCTCCGACGATGTGTTGTCCGTGGCTCCATGCTATCGCTGCCGCAGATCTTGGTCTAGAACTGTGTGAACCGGCCCAAGGGCGACCTGCTGCCCACCAAGAACATGTTGTTCTTCATCTTCCTTGTCTAGTATGTGCTTTTCTTGA
Organism: Melocanna baccifera; assembly: GCA_036346265.1. Taxonomy (NCBI): domain Eukaryota; kingdom Viridiplantae; phylum Streptophyta; class Magnoliopsida; order Poales; family Poaceae; genus Melocanna; species Melocanna baccifera. Next base: position 26,138,875 of record CM070689.1, read on the forward strand.
ATTCAAATTTTTGAATATATATATATATATATATATATATATATGCATTTCTAATTGTATTTTGAATATTTCAAGCGATTTTTCTCGAAAAATTATAAAATTTTTGAATTTCGGATTTCTCGAAAGGATCCGAAAATCTTTTAAACCGAAATTATTTTCCCTGCCTACACCTCCCACACCGAGTGAGCTAGGCTCAATCCCTAATGACAACTCTGAGTCTACAATTACGATTTTGCCATAGCCGGGTTTCAATCTAATTAATTGACACCTCTATCCAATCCGACCTCTGTCAGGCTGCACGCACACATCGATCTTGACATCTTCTCCGGAAATATCAGGATACATGTTCTAGAGTCAGCCTTGATCGACCGAGATGCCTTTCGCCTTCGAGCATCTAACCCCTTTCCCTTGGAACAATCACCTTGGAACAATCGAGCCAGCTACCTCGGTGCAGACGTCCAGCACGCCGGTCTGCGTGCTGCGGCTCTAGCCGATCAGTGCGCCGTGGGAGATGCATGGCATGTTCTCGCAGCCATCGCGCGCGTTCGGCAGCTACAGAAGATGCCCCGGCTATAGTTACATATATTGTCACCATATTTTATGGGGCATAAGAGCTCGTTACATACACGTAGGATCATGCCAGCAATCAAGGGTAAACAATTTTGAAACATTTTTTCTTTTAGGTATTAAAAATCTTTGCTCGAGTGATTATAATAGTTATTAAGTTCAGATCACACATACTCTACTGAGCAAAATTAAACTAGGGACAAGAACCAACAAATCAACAGCCATTGGGAGGTCGGTCTGACCGCTAGCTTGAGATCGGTCTGACCTGTCTCGGTTCCTAGACGTGAAAATCTCGGGACAAAAACTCAAATATCAAAAACTTACTTAATCTCATTTCTGCAATTGGTATTGATGAGGATATAATAATCCTCTATTTATTACATCATCGTATTTTCCGAATATACCTCTTAACGATAGGAGAGAAATTTCATAAAATAATCATAAGTTCTACTGCGACTACTTTGTAGTCATAAGTTCTGCTACGACTATCTAGTCGTAAGATCTGTTACGACTATTTAGTCGTAAGTTCTGTTTTGACTTCCTAATTATTCTTCTGTGTTCGACTAACCCACAAGGCAGCGCGTTTATGCTTAATAACCGTATACGATCTCTCTCTTTGACAACAACCGTCTTACAGCAAATAACTATCCACGTCTCTCTGACAATAACCACCATCCAACGGTTAACTCACAAAGTGTTAAGGCATCTTCTGGTAAGAGACAACTGTCGCCACTTCGTTGCCGATATAAGGGTTGATGTTGGAAAAGAAGGGGGAGAGGGGAGGGAATAGGCAATGAATTTTGGAATCATTGCTAGACTTTTCGGTTTTCTCAACTGAGAGGTGATTTTTGGGTTTGCTCTTATGGGTGATTTGGATCAAATTTATACCGTGACCTACCTTGCAATGACATGTGAGAACCCATCCAAGTTACTTAGATCATCTAGAATTCACGAGCAAGAGCAGACTGAGATTTCTCATTTTTGCTTGATTTTTGGTACACTCTTCACTCAAAAAGAAAACAGTCAAAACTTTGTCAATAATTCTTTTGATCTGTTGATTGGAATAGATTTCTAACATCCTAATGAATATGCATGCTAAGTTTCAAGTCATTTGGACTAACGTATAAAAAATTCCACTAATTTTTATGTTGAAATCGTGCCGATTTTACTATACCTACCTTTATTTTACTGTAGCAGTGGCACTATTGGCTTGTGTGCTGTAGTGGTACTAACGGGGAGATATTGTAGTAGTACTACCAAAGTTGCTAAAGCAGTACTACCGATTTAGCCGAGTTTCTTTTGGATCTTTTTATATAGATGATTGGTCTCTGAACTTCATAACTTCTCATAGTTATTGGAGTGAAGAATTTAGAGTCATGATTCCGCTTTGAGAAAAGATTTGAAAAAATCTTGTAATCTTGTAATCTTATTTACCCTATTCTAATCGTCATCTTTGGTCCGGGTCGGCCCTAGGGGGCAAGCGGGGCGGCCGCCCCAGGCCCCCAAAATCCAGAGGCCCCCATTACTATGTAGAGTATATGCAGGCTGCCGCTCGAAAACATCAAACATGCAGGCTGTAGCACGAGTGACGCGTCCTTTCGGCTTCCGCCTGCCACAAGTCCACAACGGTTCGCCCGCCGCTGAGCCGCTCGGATTCCACCAGTGACCAGCTCCTGGCCTCCTGCGCTCGTGCACGACAGCAGGAATTGAGTTCCAGACTTCCAGTTCTTCCTGACTTCCTTCTTCCGTTCTTCGGCTACTGCCGACTGCCGTGCCGGACTACCGTCTGCCGGTCTGCCGAGTGCCGACTGCCGTGCTTGACTCGTGCCGTGCCTGCAGGCTGCAGCAAGGACCTCGGCCAAGGCAAGGATATCTTCATGTACAGGTCTGTGCCAGCCGCCACATACTCTCTCCATTTGAACCATTTCCTTTCTTTTACGTCTCTGAAGTTTCAGAATTGAATGTGTTCAGGGCATATTGTTCTGAATCTTTTCACTTTTCAGTTAATGAAAATGAAAAGGATGTCTCAGCTAGTAACTTGCTTTGTTCATTCATTTTCACCTAAAACTTTCCTGGTGTTCTAAGCTATTTTGCGACGGTAAAGATTCAGTGGGAAAAAAGCTTACCAGGACGGTAAAGATTCTTTGATATGAATTTTTTTTAATACATAACGCATTTTAAGTGTTTGTTGGTAAAATTATATATATATATATATATATATATATATATATATATATGTAGATTTATATTTAGATATTTATACTAAGACCTCTATTTCTAGTTTCGTCTCGGACCCCTAAAATCCCAGATCCGATCCTGTCTTTGGTCCTACTGTTTAAGTGGCCAATCTACAAACTTTTACCGTAACTAACCTTTGTAGTTGTGGTTTCTATTAATGGAAATCGAAGAACTACTTTGTGTCCAGAAAAATCTACAAACTTTTACATACATCGGTGGCTAGAGTTCGAAAAGTTTAACCGCACCGTATCACGGCAACTTAAATTTAGCACTTCTGTCAATAAAGGGAGTATTTATCATGATTAACGTGGCCTGGCAAATCGATGTCACATTTTGCTGGTGACTTGACTTTAATATTTCGCTTTTCTGAAGCAAGCTTTCATTGGGATAGCAATTGAGCATATGATCGATCTTCCGCCAAACAAGAACTTATTCGTCGGGGCATTCAGAATTGCGATGACTTTTGGTTTCTGGCTAAAATTTTACTGTAGCTGACTTATTTTTTACTGTAGCTGAGTTAGTTTATTGGACATAATTAAATTTAAAAAATATTAAAACAGAAAAACATGTTAGTCCATCACGAATAATTCAAAGGAATACAGAAAAAAAGAAAATATAAAAAAATCTGAAATATTTAAAAAAAATCAAAAAAAGACGAAATTACTGCATAATGAAAAAAAAACTAAAGCTGAAAAAAACTCAAATGAGCATCTGGCCGAAATGCACAAACACTGCAATCTTCAGGATGCTTCCACGCGTAATTAAGCACACGTTTGAATAATCAAAACAAGCATTAGTTTCTTGCATCGATTATGGGGGTGATCGGAATAGCGATGACTTTTGGTTTTTGGCTGAAAAAACACTGTAGCTGGCTGAAAAAACACTGTAGCTGAGTTAGTGGATAGTGTAGTGAATAGTGAAAAAAAGCTGAAGCTAGAAGCTGAAGCTGAAGATGTCTACCATTAAAAATGTCTTAATATTCTCTAGATGGTGATAGACTCTTGTACACTTGGACATTGATTAACCATGCAGTCGCAGTCATGGACGAGTGGATTCCTAATTATTATAGCTAATCAGATTCCATTGCCAAACTAATTTGGTAGGAGAGATTCCACACCTGATAGTGAGGTGGCCAACCTACAAGTCTAACACATATCCTTAAAAGATACATTATTTAAATAATATTTAATAAAATTAGATCATATTTGTCTCTAATAGAAATAGTAGTATTATATCCATCTAATAGGAGCAATTATGGTCCAATTTCATTAAATATTACTTAAATAATGTATTTCTAGGTATATGTGTCGGACTTATATTTCGGGACAAAAGGAGTAATGAAAGTGTGAGACCATATAGAGGTCACCCTATATGTGTGATAAGTATTTAACTTTACTTGTGCTTCATTGTCGAAGTTTGAGTTTAATTTTGTGTCCTTTTATCTTTGGTTTTGTTGTCTGATAGATAACGGTATGAATGGCTTGCAAAGGTGGTATGATTGTTGTGCAGAAGCAGTCTGATCGGCCTACAGAGATGGTCTGACAAGTGTTCGGTGTGACCGACCGTGGGAGGCAGTCTGACCGGAGGTCGTCGGATGATCTATAATATCATGATTTTCAGAGTTTATTTGAAGCTTTTTAAAGAAAAATCACCACTTACTTTTTTCTAGATTTAATACAAGCTTAAATTGAAAATTTTTTATTAATTAAAAGGATTTAATATGATCAATATAAACATTAATATTTGCTAAAAATATTTTTATTTGGGTTCCTTGTCTCTCAAGAAATTTTTTGTGAATTTTTTCGAATTTATTTGCTATTTTCTAAAGCTGAAAACAATTTGTTTGAATTTCTGAAAAATAGAAAACCCTTAAAAATCTTTAAACATCACAAGGCGGAAGCACGATGGGGGAACTAGGCTACCGTGGCAGGGGCCGACGGGGAAAAGCCCTACCATGGTTGAGCACCAACAAGGGCCCAGGGCAGGCTTGGCTAGGCCACAAGTCCAAAAGAAATTTTGGGTTGTCCCATTTTACATTTTTCTATTTTGCATTATTCTCTTATTCAACCATCTTTATTTGTTCTAATTTTTCTTATTTACAATTATAAAATCTAACTAACTCCAGGCCTAGGGTTTTGCTTCTGATTTACACCTTTTCAACCTATTGCCATATATAGGTAATAAGGGACTATGGGAATATACGGGTTTACTTTATAGGATTGATCCTTATTTTTCATTATTCAGCTCACGACCGAACTTTTGCTAACTGACTCTATGTGAATTCTCCTACCCTAATTGCTAGATCATCTTTTCATATTTGCCTTTTATTTTAGATTTAACTTCTATTAATTGTACCTTTCTTTTGGTATTATGTTTTCATTATTTCTTATTTATTGGAACCTCAACCAAGAATAAAAAAATCCATTAAAAACTAACTATAGAGAAAATACATTCCAAAAGGTTTTTATAATTACGCATTTTCAGGATCCAAATTTTTAGGTTATTACTGATTCATCGGGTTCTCTATTTGTAAATGGTTGTATCCACTAAGAGTTATTGGTTGACAAGGTTTGGTGGTAAGACTACCGTGGTCAAGCCAATTAGACCGCTAAGTGCACACTGGTCAGACTCCACCTACTGTTATAATTAGACTGTTGAGGTGCTGAAAACTTCCCCTCTATGGGTTTTAAGGTTGTTGCTTTGTTCTAAGCTTTCAATTTTGATTTTTATAGCTCTATAACTACTAAAGTGAAGAATTTATGAATATTTAAGGCAAAATTTATGAGGCACCATTCACCTCCTTTATTGCCATTATCGGTCATACACTTTGTGTGTGTTTGTTCCAGACTTAGAGCTTTGTCCTCTATAAGGTAGTGGCAGTAAAACATTCCTCTATGTCCTTTATTGTAAGGATGTGTAAGAGATAGAAATTTTTCTTGGAGATCAGATCTCATCCATATTAGTACTTTCTATGGAAAGTTCTTGTGATTGCTCGGTTTTGCTCAAAAAAGAGTTTTGAATGTTATAGCATGATCTAGCTTGTTATAGCATGTGAAAACCCATACAAGGTCATCTAGATCATTAAGAACTCACAAGAGAATGTCGAGATTTCTATCTTTTGTCCGATTTTGATGCAACCTTCCTTGTTTTGAATAAAGGTCCAGACTTTGGTATTGATTTTCATGATCCATAATTGGAATAGGTCCTTGACATCCTAGAGAGGATTTATATCAAATTTCATCATGTTTGGATAAATGGTTTAAGAGTTAGCCTTTTCTTGATTGTGTACCATGTTGTTTTCAGCTTCTATTAGGCAGGCGGTCAGACCATCATGACCTGAGTAGTCCAACTGCCCTAACCTGTTCGACTGGTGTGACACCTACGATCAGACTAGCAAAGTGGTCCGACTGCTCCCTGGCAGGCGGTTATACTGGTGAGACTATTGTCTCGGGTGATCTCTGTGATCTTTGGCTTTTGGTTTTGGTGGAGCTTGTAAGCTTCTGGTTTCTGGTGCACTATATTACTAATACTTAAGAGAAGATTTTGAGAAGCCATTCACTCCATTTGACTTGCCGTCCTTGATCCTATAGAAAGCTACGCGGTTTAATCGCCAAGTGATAAGCAATTGGCAATAATGTAATGACGGTAAATCTAGAACTTTATATGCTTGCACTTTCATCACATATATCTCATGATTAACAAATCTGAAGCAAAAACCAAGTTCCAATGAACATTTCTCTATTGTTTAGTAGCACCTGGATTAATTCATCATAGCATAATAAATCAACTCTGCCTTCCTTTTTCTCAATTCATCTATCAGAAATAACAGCCATGGTTCGACGGATATGTTGTTTAATTTCCACCTGGTACTACTACTTGCTACAGTAACTGAGTACTACCTCAACAGTAACTGTGGTACTTCCGTTGCTACAGTAAAATCAGAGTGAATAGTGTTTTCAGTACGATTTTAAAATCCAAAATGAGAGAATTTTTGATCTGTAGATCTAAATGATATGAAATTTTGCAGGGATCTACTCTAAGATATCAGAAACCTATTCCAATAAACGATCATGAAAATCATAGCCAAAGTTGAGACATTTTTCAATTTGTTTAAAGGTTGTACCTAAGCCGAGCCAAAACCCCAAACGGTGAATACAACTTACTCGTGGGTAAATGATTGCCAAGATGGCTCTAGATATATTCCCACATATTACAGTAAGTTAGAACACTGAAAGACATGACCCAAAAATTATTGAAATAAGAAATCACTCGATGTGGCCAAAATCAAGCGAAATCGGGTTTCTTCATTAAGTTGATATTAAAGCGCCTATATGATAGAAGATTGATCTCCAGATGTTATCGCTAATTGAATTACATTCTTGGCATAGCAAGATCAAGAAGAGAAAAAAAGAGAGATAAAAAACAACTGAAATAAGAGCAAATCAATCAAAAATAAGTAGACATGGAGATCATCAAAGATTGATGCATTGCTTGCTTAAGAGAGATAGTATTATAGCCACTCCACCTTGGAGTACAGAGAGCACCTAAAGTACTCACTCTCAAACCCTAACCCTAAGCCTAGAGAAGATAGCATAAGAGATGGATTAGATGGTTAACCTCACATGTCTCCATCTTAATCTTCTTTTATAGGTGGATAACTAGCCACCTACATCTTTTAATGGATCTTATCTACTATTACAATAGGAAAACCTGTTAAATCCACACACACGGGTTTAACTCTCACAAGTATACTTATACACACTTTTTAAAGTGCATAAGTGTGCATCCGCTAAATCCTTAGTCTTGATTCAACCAGCTTGACTTAAATCGCTCTCCAACGTGTCATTCATATACCGTGATTTTAATCCAAGATGGTTTTAATCCAACGCGTCTGCGAATTGGACTCCAGCAGGGTTTCAATGCGATTAACACCTCAATCCGATCGCTGTCAGGCTCACAGCTTGACACGATCTTGTTTTCTTCTTTTTGACGTCCTTAGAAACGTCCAAGAGGCTAGGCTTCGATCGACTGAGATGCCTTTCGCCTTTGCGTCTGTGGTGCAAAATCACTCCTCCCTTAATCGAGACAGCCAGACGCAGTACTGCAAGCGAAGCCTACCATCACAGTGCGAAACGTGCATCACGCCAGCTGCATCCTGCTTGAGATGATCGGTGTGCTGAGACGCAAGACATGCTCAAGTTGGATGCCTTTGTAATCTTTCTTTCGAGATGCCATGCAGATGTGTAGTTCTTTTTTTATTGCTGTGCCATCTGTAATTTCTACGGCGGCAGCAACCATGAAAAAAAATCTCCACCGTTCGGTTACCGGAAATCTCGGTGACCCTGGTTAGTTTATGTCTAATATTTTCTTACAACTTTTAAAAAATTAAAATTTTTAAAAATTTTGGCCGGTTACTGGCCAAGAGATTTTCACCCCAGTTTTTTTTCCCCTCAGAGGCCGAGATATTTTTCCCTCGCAGCAGAACATTTGTGACGAGACAAGCCAACATCACACCTAGCGATGACTGTCTTGACTACCCTGTTTGATAGGCGCATATGCTAAAACTATCCGAAGCAGGAAGGAACCTGAGAATACACACATATACACACATACACATTGCTCTCGGTGCAAATAAAAGGGGGTTTCATCCATTGCTAATTCCATCCAAGCAAGCTAGCTCAGAAAACAAACATCTAGCTAGCTAGCTAGCTAGCGAGAGAAGATGTCCCGGTGGAGCAAGAGCACCAAGAGCCCTGCCCCGGCGGCCGACGGCGCCACCGGAGAGGTGGCGGTGCAGAAGGTGCTCAACCTGGGCCCCAAGCTCTACAACCTGGGCCCCAAGGCAGACGTCAACGGGAGGGCAGAGGACTTCATCAACCGGATCAAGCGAGGGTTCGGCAAGAACAATCCTACCGGGGCACCGGCGGTGCCGGCCCTGCCACTGCCGGCCAGGCCGTCACCGATCCATGCACCACCGCTGCCCGTGCTGCATGTGTCACGCTCCGTCGGTACAGATTAATTAACAGCGTATAATATACGAGTATGTGGGTGTATATGTGTCCTGGTGAAATCGTATGACCTAGCAGGCATAGCATTATTAACGATGTAATAAAGCCTGTGTACAACAGCTTGCATGACGATCCATGCATGTACTAATTAATTTCTCTATTCAGTATATACGAATATAGGCTAAATAAATAATTTGACTGTATATGTATGTATGTATGTAGAAAGTCTCTTTTCTACGCTCAGGTATAATTACTTCCTATGTCATATATCACAATATAGAAAGTATCTCGTGTAACAGAAGATATGTACGTGTAATGTATGAGTATATATATATATATATATATATATATATATATATATATGCTTCTATATATCCAATCCGACCTCTGTCAGGCTGCACGCACGCATCGATCTTGACATCCTCTCCGGAAATATCAGGACATGTTCTACAGTCAGCCTTGATCGATCGATCGAGATGCCTTTCGCCTTTGAGCATGTGGTGCGAAATCTCACCCTTTTCCCCTGGAACAATCGAGCCAGCTCGATCGCTAGATGCAACAATAGTACATGCAAAGAAGAGAAACTCCAGCTACCTCGGTGCAAACGTGCAGCACGCCGGCCTGCGTGCTGCGGCTCCAGCCGATCAGTGCGCCGAGGGAGATGCTCATATCGACATATTCTCGCAGCCATCGCGCGCGCGTCGGCAGCTACAGAAGATGCCCTAGCTGTAGTTACATGCTGCCGCCATATTTTATGGGGCATAAGAGCGCGTTACATACTGCCGTCGATCCACGTGTCAAGGGTTCATAATATACATAAATCTTCTCTCTGCTATAGAAGCATGCAGAACTTGTTGAAGCACTACAACCGCATTTCATGATCTGATAGACACGCGTAATTCAGCTTATCATATTTTGCCATTTTATTGGGATCTCAACTTGGAGTCACCATCGAGCCCCACAGTTATTAAAGCTGGACCGGTCATTGAACCGGTCGACCTTCCGATTCATCAGTTCATCGGTCCAACCGGTGGTTTATCGGTCCAACCAGTGGTTCAATATAACTTAATAATATAGTAAATTTCTTATATATTATAACATTTAACTTGCTTATTTGGTCATCAGAGCTAGCCTATGAGATGGGTGTCACAAGAGATTGTGGGTTCGAGTCTTATCTCATGTATATTTTTTTTTATAAATTTTTTCATTGAACACACCTCTGGTCCAACCGGCCGGTTTTTTCTCCGGTTTTGTGCAGAATCGGCCGGTTCAATCCGGCTCAACTGCACAAGCGGTCTAACAATAAAACCAAATCGGTCTAGACTCCGGTTCCGATTTTTTTCGGTTGAACCGTCGGTTCGATCCGGTTTTAATAACTAGGCCGAGCCCAGATATATCCACATTTTGATCGTGTCTTTTTCCGAGTACGACCGTTCGATCTCGGGTCTCCGACGGTAAAGATCAAAGTGCGTCGTGGACTGGTGGCCTTATGGGGGCAAAATTAAGGGTTTCACCTTTGTTAAGATCGTTTTCCTTTACCTCAAGCTCAAAGTGTTGTTTTGTCGCTTTTGTGTATCAGTATCGACGTTAATTAGTGCGTAATTTCATATCATCTCCCACTTATTCTACTCTGGCGATCTATCAAAATGAGTAAATATACTAGTTAAATTCGACCTCTCTACACTAACACACCTATATATGTTACTCAGCAATCCTACAGTTCCGTGCAATAATTGCATACATCGTTGCCAAACGTCGAAGTAGCTGTACTCCCAACTCTGAATAATCTAGCGGAAGAAAAGGGTAATTTCTTCTTCTTCTTCTTCTTCTTCTTCTTCTTCTTCTTCTTCTTCTTCTTCTTCTTCTTCTTCTTCTTCTTCTTCTTCTTCTTCTTCTTCTTCTTTGCCTAGATACTCCAAGCTCGACCTCATCTCATGCACCTCGTTCAATGGATAGGATAGGATAGGATGATGACCTCCATTCTCGCCATGCATGTTACTGTCCCCCTTCTCCACCGAATACTTGATGCTACGTAGAGGTAGAGCTTATCCACCACCCAGTCTTTTCTTCCCCCCTCGTTGCTTTCGCTCTTCTCTCGATGTTTCCTGACAAAGCATGCATCTCTTGACTATTTATGCGATCCGCAAGCGACAACACATGCAATTTGCAGGGAATCGTGTGGTGGAAAGCGAGGCGAGACTAACCACCGTTGTCCGATAACACAAGTTTTTTTTTTTTTGAGAGGCCCGAGTTGGATTTCACCCCGGCCAAGAGGCGGTACAAGCAGCGCGCGGCCGGCGACTGAGGTTGGCGCACGGCCCTGTGTGGTTGCCGATTCCCAAGGCCCGCGTGGTGGAGATGCCGTAGCGGCGGCTCGGCCGACGCGATTAACGCTGTGCCGAGCCCGAGCGCCGTGCGCGCGCGCGGGTGGTCGCGTGCACATTTTGACGGGCCGGCGGAAGCCTCGGCGACGCGGCCGGGGGCCCGGCCTTGTTGGCTGCCGTCAGGGGCGCAGGCGAGACTTTGGCAGGTGCCCCTTTCTTAAGCATACGTCACATTTTCTTAACCATGAAATCGATCCAAAATCAGGCACACACATATAATTAAGGCCACGAAAATCAACTCAGAGTTAACGAATTTCAGGCAACTTACAAATAGCAACCCCTAGGCAAACAACAACAACAACAAAAAAAGGCCGTAGAGGGATGGGCGTTAATTTGGTTTCTGCAACATCATCATTGCTGCTGCAGGATCACCGGCAAACACAATATCACCGTGGCCTTTATACTCGTGGAACGAAGTAGAGCCCTCCCAATCGGATACTGCCGGGTGCTTTACACCTGAAGAAAAAAGAGCGCAGCATAAAAAAAAATGGCGATGAATTGTTTAAGCTACGTACCATAATTAACACGCTTATTAGGGCCTTGGGAGAGGAGACAATAAGCAAATTAGGCTCTCTAAACCGGCCTAAATGACGGCACTACGATGCAACGCTCATCATGTGGTCTCACGCCGACCCGACCGCCTCGTGCACTCGACCGTGGCGTGCATGCACACCGATGCCCAGTTTTGGTAGTAAAACACGCTTGATTTCTCACGGGGTGCTTGCTACTACGGTCAGTCAAATGATAGAATGGATCGATGCTATAATGTCTGGCACATGGCTGCATGATATCACACTGTCCAATGAGCAGAAACAACATATATAGTATGTCTCAATTGATCTCCCTTTTTCCCCCAAGAAAAAAATTTTGATCTCCTTTTTTTTTCATGTAGTAGTTAGATCTCCAATTTCAGCTCATTTCAGCTTACACTAAATAAGCATCTGCCATGTTCTTGAAACTATTGTTATAGTTGACAAAATCCAGTCTTACTTGGCGTAGCTGCGCATCCAATCCGCATCCAACTTAGAACATACGTAAGAGTAGCAAGAATGCATCTTATTATTAATCCAGCTCAGTTACACACCATGGATGTTTCCCTACATGGACGATTAGATGACAAATTGCCGATCGATCGTGTGCATCAATGATCATCATCGGCTAGCATCTCTTGTTTCCCCATCTTCTCCGTCCAGAATTTTCGAGGCCACCTCTCTCGACCGAGATAGCGTGTCGCTTCTCGATCGATTGGAAAACGTACCTCGAATATCTTGGAAAAACACGAGACCACCGAACTAGCATACATACGCAACAACCCTAATGAAGGTAGCAGCCTGGCTGCTTCAATTCTATGATGGACGCACGGTGATGCGTCGGCTGTATCGATCATTTCGATCTCAGCGTGCGCGGCAAAAAGTATTCTCAACATCGATCTCTGCAAGCAACAAGCAAGAATACAATATGCAGCGTATTCTGCTGATCAGTGATCACTAGGGATATATAGCTAGAGGAAACAAGGAGGCATATGCACATATTAAACTATAACAACACTGTTGTTTGGGATCACGTGAGAAGGTCTAGGAGTTTTTGTGATGTATTATTGTCATTGTGGGTAGAGTTGAAATTCAAATTTATGAAAATTTTGGATTTTCGATCTGGAGGTTTCAATCTGATGGTCGGACCGACTCTACTGAGTAGTTAGACCAAACCTGGCGGTCAGACCGGCTCTGCTGAATAGTCAGATCGGCCGTGCAAAGTTGTCAGGACAGTTGTGCTCAACGATCAAATCGGCTTTCCTTTAAATTTCAGCTGAGGGTTCAGAAATTTAGGAATTTAATCATGGATTGGGTAATTTGGTCCTAGGTCAGCACATTCATGTTACATGAAGCATGCATAAGCTAATGTGGGTCAAAACATGAAGACCTTGTGCTCAAAAATAATTTATTGCTCTTTGGATATGCAGGGAAGCTTGAAATCGACTATGGTCAACGGCAATGATCAGGACTACACTTATAGAGAAACCGAGATCTAGAACAGTCAAGGATGCTACATGAGATGGCTGAGCTCAAGCATGGTACAAGGAAGGCAAGAAATATTGAAGAGAATGTTCAAGCGATGGGTTGCATCAAGTGGTTTGATTGGTCTAAATAAGGCGTGATCTAGTAAGAACCGGAGCGGGAGAGACTTGTCGATGCATGTTAAGCCATTGTGCATCTATACATGGCAGGCATGATGATTGCTTGCAAAGGAAAGAGAAGACTATGTCAAGGCGAGGGTATTTTCATAGTTGCTTAAATACTAAAAACTTCATTGAATCAAAATCACGACGCTTGAGAGGTGCTTGTGAAAGCAGTTTAGGACAAAAAGATAAGGAGAAGATCAAGTGGATCAAAGGCTAAAGACCTAACAGGTTTGGTCTCATGTACTTTGTAATGCGTGCATAAGTTTAGTGTGAGTGAAAAACCTATGTTGTGTGGGTTAACGGGGTTCCCCCAATTGTGTTAGTGGATAGTATTCAGTAGTGTTAGATGTGCACTTATTGCTTTATCTATTTAGTTCTATGGTGAGGGTTTGAAAGAGAAGAGTTAGCATTATGGTGTGCTCTCTTCACCTCCTCATAGAGTTGCTTTGAAACCTTCATCCTCAAGTAACAATATAATCAATTTTGTTCATTTCATATGAAGTGTTCTTGTTTTGGTTTATTTGCTCTTGTTCTTATTAGTTTTGTGACTCTCTTTCCCTCCCTCTTCTTGATCTTTCTGTATGCCAAGGACATATAAGAGATGGAGATAACTCATATAGATCAAATCCCATTTATTTAGGTACTGTATTTTGCAAGATTCAAAATTACTTGGTTCTTGCTTGATTTGGTGCATATCTTGAGGAATTTTGATCTGAGAGTTTTGGTTTCGATTTTTAGGTGATCTTACTTGCTGTGATATATGAGAACTTATCTAGAGCCATCATGACGGTTCTTAACCCACAAGCAAGTTGATTCTCAAGCTTTTTAGATTTGCCCGATTTTGGGGCACCCTTGCATGTTTTTAGGAAAGGTTGGAACTTTGGCCTGAACAGAGGAGCTGTTAGATTGCTCCTAGGACTGGTCAGACTGGCCACTGATTAGACCAATGTTTGTGGCCAGCCAAACTGTTGGTTTGCCATCGATCAGAGCTCCCACCAATCAGACTGCACATCTAGTGACGGTCAGACCAATTATGTGCTGAAATTGTGGATCCTCTTTGTTTTGTGTTGTTGTTTGGATTTCGGTTGGTAAATCTGATCTTCGTAGCACTTTAGCTAGTGGACTGAAATATTTTTGGATGCTTAGGGGAAGATTCTGAGAAGGTATCATTCACCCTCTTCCTTTGTTGCCATTGCTTGTTCTACATTGTTGTCATGTGGAGTATGTTTGTGAGACTGTGTAGACATCACCTCATAATTTATGATGAGCATTTGACCTTGTTATGCAAATATTGTCAAAGTTTGAGTTTAGTTTTAGGAGTTTGCAATTTTCAGAGTTGTTAGCAGGTTTTAACTGGTCTGACTAGCTTGGAAATAGTGATCCGATCGACAGCTATGGAGCGGTCAGACCGGCTATATACCTTTTGGAAAATGGACACTAAACATTTATGTAGGTATATTTGCGGATATCTTTGAACTAGATGTCACTCAAATTAGAGTTCTGAGTTGAAAATAGATAGAGTTTAATCAAAATTTCAAATAGGGTGTTTTTTAGAGCCCTTAAGTAGTCTGCTTGTGGTTTGACTAGCATGGTGTCAGCGATCAGACTGCCATCATTGTTCAAATCGGCTTTTGGTGAATTGGTTTTGAAATTATGCATTTTGGTTTGAGATTTAACCCTAGGGTTGGGATCAGTGTATGAGCATGGTTGAGTATGTGTATGGTATAGGTGCTAGTGTTTTGTCATGTTGTGTGGCATGATATATTATTTTGATTAACGTGAGTCAAGTGTATGAAACTTGTCCTTTATATGGTTACTTGTTTTTAGATGTGCAAGTGGCTTGGAGGATGTTAGCAGTCAACAGCAATGGACTAGGACTAGGAGAGGAGCTGAGGTTCGAGTAGTTGTATAAGTCTGGGTGAGGCTACGTGGCTCAAACGGGAAACATAAAAAAAACAAGAATCATGAAGAGTCAAGTTGGGACATGTGTTGCACCAAGTGACGAGACCGATACACGTAGAGATGGTTCAAGGGACACTACTATAGAAAAGGTCATCACAGATGGTTAAAAATATCATCACAGATGGTTTCATGAGCCATCTGAGTTTATGGATTAGTAATGATATGAGGTCATCACCGATGGTTTTCGAACCGTCTGTGATATAGACTATCATAGATAGTTATTAACTCAAAACCATCAGTGATAGTTGACTATCACAAACTATTTGTAGTTAAAATCATCTATGATAGTTGATGTGTCACAGACAATTATTAACTCAAAATCGTCTATGATAGTCGACTATCACAGATAGTTTGTATTTGAAACCATCTGTGATAGCTGATGGATCACAGATGAAACTATCTGTGATATTCTTTTGTATTGCTAAATCTATTTCTGTTTGTTGGTTAGCCTTAGAAAAAATTAGTCATGCTCTTTGAAACAAGTAGAAACACAACAAGTACATGTATACATCCAATTCACATTCATTTTAGAAACAAGAACATCTATTTAATAAATTAATTAACTCAAATAAAATAAATTAACCATACATGAACAAATACACACATGTATTATTAAGTTCAATCTTATCCCAATCATGTTCAATCTATATTATGGAACTCCCCATCTTCTCTTATGACTTGATACAACAAGAAGAAAGTGAAATGTCCTCAAATTTTTTGGAGCTTGGCCGATTCCAACATAGTTGTAGCGATGGTCGCAACCTATCGCTAGGAAGATCAAAGCCGTGCATACATATAAATTGACAAGTATGAAATAATTATGGCAAGATTTACAAACTTGCGGATCATTGACCACCATGGAACCGAGGAGTAGTTCCATGTTGTGGCAAATATAGCATCCACAGATGTTGTCCAGTGGCACTATAAAAATAAAATTAGTTAGTTCAAGAGATATTAGTATGAAATATTACATAGAATTAATGTATAATAGTGAGTAGCAAAAAAATTAGATTGTGTCACAGGGCGCTTTTCCCTCCCTTGAATCTCCCTCCATCATCAACATACACGGTGAATGAGCTACGTAATTCCAAAAAGTTAGCCTTAACCATTGCAAAGGAAGGAAAGACAATAATAGAGTTATCTATAGAAAAAATGTGTTTACTTATCGATTAATTATCAGACAAGTGTGAAGCATATTTGGACAATCAAGGTATGCTATCTTGTGCTATTTTGGCATAAATATAATTAGAATCTAGTGGAACCTACACAAGTATATTACTATGGTCATTAAATATAAATTCGTGTTACTTATAAAGTACAAATCAACTAATATAGCTACTAATGTAGCACTTAGCCCTGGTTGTAGGAGAAAAAAATGAATTTATTGTTGCCGTGAGCCAGCAATGACATATTCATGTAAGCCTCGACGAAGGATGCATCCTCCTCTATGGTTTGTATGGAGACCAAGTGTGGGTCAATAAAATCTATTGGTGATTTTCTTTATATGGCATCAGAAACCATGTATCAATATATATACACACACAAAAAAGTAAGGAGTTATATATGACATTTCTGGCTATTACATGAACATAGACTATGATTGTACACACTTACAATGTCTAGCATCAAATGAGTGTGGTGCCGAGAGCGTCGAGGTTGAAGAGAAAGAACAAATCCTCATCACCGTGAAGATAAAGTCTTGAACCACGTTGTTAAGATGATACGATCTGAACTTGATGTTGACACCCGAGCGCCATTGTCCACTCGTCTTGTTGGTTCCATATAACATGCATGCAATCTCTAGCAAGCGAATCCTAGGGTCAGGACATACTCTACCGACACGACCAACGGCTCACCTTGCATGAATTTCTGGGCCAAGGCAAGAAGAGGATATCATCAGTCTTCTTCAATTTGCCCTTGCTGCCTCGCCCTTTAGAAGTTGACTTCACAGGAGGCGACTAGGCACGAGGTGTATATGCATGTGATGCACCGTGCTCTTACCACGTCAATGGAGGTAGCTCCGATGCAGATAGCTCCTGTGGACTTGGCATCGTTGCATGACTTTTTCATGAAGTTGACATCGGTGTAGGTAGCTTTGATGCAGATAGTTCCCATGGACCTAGCACCGGTGCAGGACTTTCTCATGAAGCTGACACCAGTGCATGTGCCTCTAGGCATATGTTCCTCTTGGGCCACTAGATGAATGTTCTAATGGATTGGTCTAGAGTCTCGACCTCGTCGTTTGGGGGCATATGTAGTAGTACGACCTTGAAGTTGGCATGAACACCATCCACATTTATTTTTGCAAAATCCAACGCTAGAGTTACACCGTGCACCAAGGCCCTATCACCGGATGGATACGCCTAGCATCAAGCACCGTCTAAAGCAACAAAGGCATATCTTACTTGGAGCTTGCACTTCATTGCCACATACAAAACTATACAAAATTAGCTACTCCAATAGGCCTATCAATGGATCGAGCATTTTAGATATAATAATTATTACCAGGATGTCATTGACAGGAAATCTGTAGTCACTTTCTGAGGTAGGGTTGGGCGCACATCTACTCCGACTGTTGGGGGCTGGTTAGCATAGTAACGACGGGGCTTGCAACTGATATCCCTAAACATTTCCTCCATGCTCTCCATCTACCATTGCATCTCATCTCTGACAGCATCAGTGATCTCCTCTATGAGGGATTCATGAATCTCCTCTCGTAGCCATGCATCGCGCTCGACTTTGGCTCTCTTTCTATTTCGATACGCTTCGGAGTCTTATGAGAATCCCTGTTTCTATGGAATATAAAAACCAAGTATCTCATGCGACCTGAGTGCTCCTTGTTTTCCAAGGCTACAAAGAGAATATCTCTCTCCATGACTACCTGGAATGAGCCTTGCGAATATTATGCACTCAGCGCTTTCTGTAAGAGCCCGACATGTTATTTCACTTCCTATGAAGTTATGAAGTAATTACAAACTAGGTAATTCGATATCTTATCAGGAGCTAGAACACTTCCTTGTCTGTGGAGTTTGAAAAGGAGATGGCTCTCAAAGACACAGTAGATGACCTCGTTCTTATCCAGTTTCGGGCGCGCTCATCAGGATCCCGACAAATGGTGGGGAGGCCTCTCGCAGGATTGCCTGCTCATCCTCTTTTCTAAATTGCAGGATTTTAGCTGTATAACCAGTGGTGCCGAGTCTGCGGTGTACGTGATTTTTGCCTATAGGGCCCTGTGTGGCCCACACTTCACAAATTCTTGCTAACACGGTTCCAGGAACGGATACTTCTGAAAGAGCGTCGGATTCTTCTCCACGTATTGCTTGATAAGCATGTTCTTGAAGTTCTTCCATGCTTTACATGCTGCTAGCAATGCATGTCATCACACGGAGGCCTAGTGTTCTTCTGAGATCTCAAACGATCGAAAAATTTCTATCACCAGCTCATCTTTGTGATCTTTGGTCAAGTCCTTTCACGAATCGTAGGCGATCTCAACCTATTCCTGTGCAACTATTTTGACCACTCTCTGGAATGCAGATGCTGCTTGACGAGGATTGAGAAGGGTCCTAGACACATCGATATCTGTGATGGTAAATCGGCCCACAAGCCTTTTCGATAGTTCTCTTTCATGGCACTTAGATTTTTGAGAGGACGGTGTATCAGACACATGAGGCGACAATGACGAAGACTCAGTGGACGAAATCTTCACAAGAAATAGAAGTTCTAACTCGAGTGAACATATTATCAGAAAATTCTCTATGTGTATGGCTATCACAAAAAATCCATACATGTTACATATAAGAAGAGGATAAATTTGAAAAGTTATATAATTACTTATTGTACTTGAAATAGAATACCTTAAATATAAGTATGTGAAGTCCACAAATATTTCACAAAATTTTCATCAATAAGCATAGAGCTCAGATTTAAAGTGTGTTGTCTTGCTCTCAAATGCAGAGTTGAGCAAGATAAAATCTTGATCTTCGCAATACTTGTCAATATTCTTTACTAATTAAATATGATAACTATGAATCAGACTTTGAGCTCTCATGAAGATTCTCTATATTAGTCAAGAACAATACTATTGACAACAATCCAATACCTCCTTTGACCAAAAAAAAAAGAAATTAATAGTGAGGCGATGGCATAACTCATTTTTACTCTATTCCTCATTTTCCCTATAAGCACTGTTAATAAGAAAGGGCTTACTATTCCCATTTCTCAACCTAAACACCTCCATATGTGAATTATCTAATCCATTTTCTTGTTAATAAAATGTGAGATTTAATAAAACCATAGCGTGAATATGAGTACTATCAAATTCAATGATTATTATACAATTGCTTTTATTTCTATTTGGACTAAAGAGAACTGAAATATGACTTATCTTTATTTAGGGAATTGATGCTTAATAGCATTAGCAATTCATCTTCGGGATATTGACATCAAAAGGGTATAATTGAAACTTAAGCCCAAACATTCATCCTCGCGATATGTATTGACGAAACAACAATAGAGCAAAGAGATAATTGGTAACCATGATGATACATTGTTCATTGCCATATCATAAATAGGAAAGAGAATTACATATGGCATGCTCCGGATGGAGCTGTGCTCGGGGAGGAGGAGCGCCAGGAAGGAGGTGACATGCTTGGGGATGAGGCGTGTGGTCGAGGAGGAGGCACGTCGGGGTTGAGGCAGCGTGCTCAAAGAGGAGACGGCGGGATTGGGGAGGAAGCGGCAGCTCATGCTCGAGGGAGTTAGAGAATATTAAGCATTTGAGTAGGGCACAGGCAAACCTTAAAGTCCGAATATAAATAGGTTGAACATCATTGATGGTTTTAAATTAGAACTGTCAGTGATGTGTATTTATCACAAACAGCTATAAATTAGAACCGTCCATGATAATTCATATCACAGATGGTTCTAAATTAGAACCATCTGTGATAAATACACATCACAGACGGTTCTAATACTAAATGCATTCTCATATACATAAATGCAAATTCACATACATATGACACATTCTCATATATATAAATGCAAAGTTACACACACACACACACATATGACGCATTCTCATATACATAAATATAAATTCATATATATTTGACACATTTTCATATACATAAATGTAAATTCACATATATTTGACACATTTTCATATACATAAATGTAAATTCACATATATTTGACACATTCTTATATACATAAATGCAAATTCAGAACATATGACACATAAATATTTCATCAATCATTCCATTTGCTTATTTCCTCACTGCTACAGACAGTCCTATCACAGACGGTTCGGAACAGTCAACACAAATGGTTCCCGAACCGTCTGTGTTTATGTGTCAGTGATAATAGGTGGTTATCACAAACGGCTCCCAAGCCGTCTGTGATAACTTACATTATAGACGATTTTTGAGACAAAACCGTCAGTGATAGTCGACTTTCACAGACGGTTGTTATAAAAAACCGTCTGTGATAACCGTCTGGGATTTATCACAGACGGTTATTAACACGAACCTCTATGATAATTAATATCAGATAGGTTTATTATACGAACCGTCTGTGATGCCTCGATTATCACAGACGATTCGTATTAAGAACTGTCTGTAATAAGTCATAGACGGTTATCAACACGAACCGTTTGTGTTGTCTCGATTATCACAGACGGTTTGTATTAAAAACCGTCTGTGAAAGTTCACAGACGGTTATTAACACGAATCGTCTGTGTTGTCTCAATTATCACAGACGGTTCGTGTTAATAACCATATGTGAAAATATCACAGCCGGTTGGTAGTATGAACCGTCTGTGATAGTTTAAGCACAGACGGTTCCGTATGAATCGTCTGTGATGTACCCGTCTAGTATAGCCTGTTTTGTAGTAGTGCCTTTAAAAATTAGCCTTTCATGATGATCCATGCATATGCAGCTAGTTTGGTCATGTTGCTGTTCCTCAAGAAAATTCCACTTTTCCTCAAAATATTTACATCATTGCATGCCCATGTTTTTACGCAACAAATTCAATACTAACTAGTTTTTAATAAGACGGGTATTAGAGAAATGAAGATGACGGCTGCTGCCACCATCGTTGTTCCCGCCTTCAACATGTATAGTTACTTTGGGCTGAACTTAGGCTAGCACGGCATGAACACCGGTACGGCGGGCTTTGGGCCATGCCTGGGTCTGGCCAGAGGGAGGCAGGCCAGCACGGCACGGCACAGCGGGGTGACTAGACCGAGCTGGCACATCACGACATGACCCAAAGCATGGTGGGCCCATGCCATGCCGATACAGCCTAATGCCCACCTCTACTGGGTAGTGCATACGAATGCATGGCGGGTCATGAGGACATATATACCTACCAGAATGTGCTCACGCATGCGCGGCTCCCACATGACGGTTCAGTGGGCCCTCCTTGCATACGGGATCAGATGTCAGCCTCCAAGTGGTTAACACGACTTGTCATACCTAAACCTTTTCTATGGTCAATTGGACCCTTGGTGTTCATGATCTCGACACTGGCCAATGGACTCCTTGCATTGTCTCTTGTACTGATCTATTCGGGGCATGGACACGATTTACATTACACATCCGTTAGTGAAAATTATTAAAAGTTAATGCATGGCATAGAAATACATTACATGATGTCACTTATTTTTGACTCAAGGGTACTCTCGGAAGGCAAAATTGCAAAAGCCCACCAAAACATGCGTCAATGTTTGATTTCCCCTTCTACAACTATTTTTATGACACTGTCACCCCTACTAGTATGTAGTTGTTTGAAACTCCCCCTTACTGCCTATTTACCTTTGATTTCTGATGGTGTGGCCAACCTAACTCACTAGTGTCACGAGGTGGTCTTCCAACGTGGTGGAGTGGTTGGAATCGGACCCTTAATGGGATGAATTTGTTTGACCCTACCGAATCAATTCGGCCTTCTTCTCTAGATTACTGGTTTGATGCAAAGAACTAAGGGAGTAGTGATGATGCAGAGCAGGAGCCCTACAATCTTGGTGACCAAGAGAGGAGCAACGTGGGTGTGCCTTAGTCGTCTCCTATAACATCGTCACATCGGATTCATCAGAGTACGTGGAGGAGGAAAACAGTTTGCCTCTCATGTGTGGTGCCTAACATAAAGCCCTTCATGCCACGCTAGAAGACTACCTCCTCATGTTGGAGAGCCAGGTTGGTCATGCCATTACAAAATCGCACTAAAACGGGCAGCGGGGGAGTTTCAAACGACTATATACCTATGGGGTGAAAATGCCATATAAATAGTTGTAGGGTAAAATCAAATTCCAACGTACTTCCAGGTGGGTTTTTGCCATTTTGCTTTTGGAGAATGTAGAATCCAATCTGAACTATACGTACCCTCTTGCCTCACTTTCAAATATGAAAATAATTCCATGGAACTGACATCTATCTATTATATTATTAAAACAAAGAAAAAAACCACCACATTGGAACTCAAGATTATGTTATTAAACGTAGAGAAAACAGAAACCACCATGTTCGTTTTCAAGGGTTGAAAATTTCCATGTTAATTGGAGGGGGAAAAAAAGAAAGATCTACATTGTTGATTTAGTGGATTTAGATTATACCGGTGTAGATTAATTAATCAGATATATATTACAAGTGTTACAATTGCTAAGAAATACGACTCTTTTTTAATCATTAGCATTATTAGAGTTGTATATAATACATAAATATATGTATTTTAGTATTCAGCCATGCAGTTGAGCAGGAAATTTAGCTGGTTTGTCAAACTTGGTTGGATCCTATGATCACAGATCGAGCCTGCCTTGTTACAAACATCAAGATTGCATACAATCATTGGTGCTGCAAGGCATGCCTATCTGTCTTGCCTCGAGAGCACTCCTGCTCTCCCTTTCTACCTTCCAGACCACAGCAGATCTGCAGATGTTTGGATTCTGCCTTGTACTACTTTATTTTTAGATCGATTCTACCATGCATGTACTAGCTTTACTTTATATAGTTTCAAAATTAGGGCACAGTACTGGTGAAGAACGAATCTCTACTCGACAAGTCAAACAATATAGTATATACGAGTGCACTAGTATATATATGTTGGAAGCTATAGTAAATTACTGCAGCAGGCAGTAACTGAAAATGTACACGCTTATTAACATATAGTTACAGTACATTATTTGGATACCAGGCATGACATCCTGCGTCTAAAAAGGATCAGACGAGTGAGATGACGCCGGCACACCTCGTAAATCGTGCCGTTTTGCGTACTGGAGTAATTTCTTTTTCTTTTAGAGGAAGAAAAAGGCTTCACATTCTTGCCTTTTTGGACTGGTCCTAAACAAAACTAATCTTTTTTTTGTAGCGTTCAGAATAACGATGGTTTATGTCTTTTTTTTACTATAGTTAGCTAGTTTTGTACTGTAACTGAGTTGGCTTATTTGACATAATTAAATTTAAAAAAAATTAAAAATAGAAAAAACATGTTAACCCATCACGGACAATGCAAAGGAATACGGGAAAAAAAGAAAACACAAAAAAACCAAAAACAAAAAAACAAAAAATAAACAGTAAAAAAAAAGCTCAACACTAAAGTTGAACGCGGCGTTTGGCGTCGCTGAGCGCGGCCTTTATCTAATGGATTCTTTTAAGCTGTGATTTATGCTTTTTAGTTTATATCTTATTATTTTTGACTATTTACGAGAGAGATTACAGAAAGAGATATATTCATATGTGATTTTGGCTGATACAGATAAAATCAGCATAATGTGTACTACAATTGACCTTTAGAACTCGATTTTAAAAAACACATTGTTTTCAAAAGACTACGATAGCTACAGAACATAAACCATAGGCTGACAGCACATTCGAGCCCAACGGGTAGGGCGTGTTATATGTGCATCAATCTGCTCGTTGCATAGGTAAGGTAGCAAGCCCCCCACACACATGTGCCACGGAGTTGCCACACATAATGGATGGGATGGGTGAGAGGGGGCCCTTCTCCAGTGGGACCCACCCCGATGGCATTGTGTCTGACTGTGGGCTGGGGAGAATCATTGGTGGGCCACACCTGTCGGTATTTAGATACTAACATGTGGGCCCACGCCCCATGGTGTGTGGCAGAAGAACAAGTACTGAGTACTATGGGTGTTGCAGTCGCGGTTTACAAGGATGATTTGTGGCACATGCAAGGTACAAACTCCCAAAAGCATTGTGGATCAAGCTCAAGAGAGGCTTAGGTTCTTTTCAACTTATATATGATTTATATTTATACTGTTAACTAGCTTTTAAACATTGTATTTTTAAGATGATATCAATAAAAAATTATAGTAAAAAATATACTAAGTTCAGTTATACTGGTCAAAATCACATACAATTATTTACCTCTGCGTACTGCCTCTTGTGAATAATCAGAATTCAAATATTTAAGTCATAAGTCTAAACGAACCCACCTACATGTAACATGTTTGCTTGTACATCTTGTTGACTAAATTTTTTATTGATATGGTTTTATTGTGCCACCTTAACTTAAAAATTGGTCTTATACAGCAAAAAATTATAAATCTAGTCTGCTTGTCGAGCGTGGAAGAATCCATAGGCGACGTGTGGCCCCTACCGCACCACCCGGGTGTGGCAGAACCTGCCATCGTGGCACTGCTCAACCGGGCACAGCAGGTGGCGAGCCTCATGGAGGTGCCACGCCACCCCCTCGCGGCAGGCCCCAAGGGAGGTGCCGCCCTTCCTTTCCGCAGTAGGCAGCAGGTCAGATTCCGTGCTACGAAGGCACGACACCATGGCTTCATACTTTTGCAAACAGAATGTTTCCAAAAATTCTTCGAAGAAATGAGAAAAACAAAAATTTGTAAAACTCGTGGTATAGATGATTCGTAACGTCGCTACTGTAGTAACTACAAAGTCTATTTTGCTGCGAGGCTTGGAGATTACAAATGTACTGAAAGGTAGCAAAAGTGATGAAATCTTCGGACCGAAGCTAAATTGTGAGGCACAAAACATAAAATATATTAGATTCTCCAAATAGACGCATATTAGAGGTGGTTACATGGCATGACTATTTGCCTAGTTGCTTCTGTCATCCTCGCTACTACTACGGTACACAGCGACACAAGCATCCGGAGTATGTAAGCATACATGCTTTTAGGAGAAAGGAAAAACATGACTGGTAAGATGGGGAACTAGTAAGAAATTACCTGATCTACTACATAGACCGAGGCCATTTGCTCCTTCTTGCGAGCTCGACGTTGTACTCCTCGCTGGCCACTTTGGCCTTGGCCACCGTTTCATGATTTTTCTCATGCTTCTTCCCGTGAGCCTCATGTTTCCTGTGCCTGTACACCTCGAGATGAGTTTATGTCTCCTGCTAGATACGCTCATTGTGCTCTTCGCTGTAGTGCCACTCGTCCCTCCTCTCGCGGTCCCTATTGGCTGGTCACTCCTCATAGTTAAGCCGCCACTGGTTGTGTGGGTCGATCTCTTGATTGATCTAGTTGCGGTAGCCACATAGCGGATCTGAAGACTACAGGTAGGTAGGTGGAAGAGAATGTTAATGCGTACTTTCAAAGAGAAATGTTAGGAGAATGTACTATAAACGGTCCTTACTAGTTGCCAGTACCACCCCGTGTTTCAATGGCGTTCAGGATAGTCTCAAGCGTAGTTAGCACAACCCTACTAACGGATGCCTAGGCTGAACCGCTTCTTGGACTTGAAAAACTTGCATATATCCCTACACCAACAAAGGGGCGGCGTCTCTCCCTTAGGTGGGGCTTGCGGCAAATCCTCAGTGGAAATGTTGATATATGGGTTACTGCTACGAGGCGTCATTGTTGGGAGGTGCCATCGTGGCACGCTTCCTTTGTTTGTCGCGGGCTATAGCAGCCCTGGTGAGTTGACTGATCTCCTCCCATTGCTACTCTATTTGAGTGAGGTAATGTTCTAGTCTTGATGCAGAAGAATGTGGGGCAGAATGGGTACTACTTATATATGGAGCCGGTGTAGCGTACATGGCTAAAGTGCAATTTGGTTTGTGCAAATTCGCATCCACAAGGCATCCGCCCCAACGGGCAGCTTTGCGCAGCGTTGCGTCATGTTGCAGTTAGTTAGTTTTAAACATTTCGAGTAAAGGATTGCAAAAATCTACTCCCTCTGATCACAAATACACGTTATTTTAAACATAGGTGTAGTTAAAATTTTAAAACTTTGACTATTAATATGTGAAGAACTTGCATATATCCTTGCACCAACAGAGGGGCGGCGTCTCTCCCTTAGGTGGGGCTTATGGCAAATCCTTGATGGAAATGTTGATATAGGGGTTGCTGCTACGGGGCGTCGTTGTGGGGATGTGCCCTCATGGCATGCTCCCTTTATTCGTCGCGGGCTATAGCAGTCTTTGCGAGTTGACTGATCTCCTCACATTGTTGCTCTATTTGAGTGAGGTAATGTTTGTAGTCTTGATGCAGAAGAATACGGGGCGGATTGGGTACTACTTATATGTGGAGCCGGTGCGGCGTACACGGCTAAAGTGCAATTTGGTTTTGTGCAAATTTGCATCTGCGAGGCATCCGCCCGACGAGCAGCTTTGCGCAGCGTTGCGTCATGTTGCAGTTAATTAGTTTTAAACCTTCGAGTAAAGGATTGCAAAAATCTACTCCCTCTGATCACAAATACACGTTATTTTAAACATGGGTGTAGTTAAAATTTTGAAACTTTGACTATTAATATTTTTTTCAATATTTAAATTAGATACACGAAAGCCATATGTATATATTTGTCTAAAAAGGTATTTTCGTAATATTATAATTTTATTGGGTTTTATAGATGTATTATAATACAAATTAGTGGTTAAAATCATGTTTTAAAGACTATGTCAATATTTGAAAAAAAAATGTATTTATGGCCAGAGGAGGAGAAGCATACACTCCCACAACGTTAATTAAAGGGCCACTAGCTAGTCCTCGCTCCATTCCTTTTTTTTTTACATGATGTGTTTACTTCCATGGCTTTCTAAGATGCAGCTCCGGCCGTTATTTTTCTTGGCTTTATGTTAAGATGTAATAATAAAATTATAATATTATAGAAGTATTTTAATGATAAGATTTTTTATATAGCCAATCTAGATATATAATTTTAAAGCTATTGATGACTAAACTTTCTTAGAAAGTGCGACGACAAGAATTCTAGAATGTCAAGTAAAAAACCAGAGAAAGTAACATTAGTATACCGCTGCAGTCCGTGCTTCAAACCTACAATTGAAGCATCCGAGGCTGCATCAACGGAGGATACACGACATGAGACGTGCCTTTTAGCCAGGTTGGCAACGGAAAGCACACACTCCATTGGACGATATACAGTACTGTATTTTTGGCCGCTTCGATCGGTGCACATGATCATTATACTGTGCCTCGAGTGCTGGTGATCGAGGTGATCTCTGCTGCCGCATTCTGGCTGTGGTGCACTCGTTGTGTCGGGCCACTGCCGGTGCCGGTCAAGGGACTCGAGTGACTTGCCACAAGCATCCAATGGGGTTGCAAATCTCAAATCCATTAAGCGGGCTTCGCTTGTGACGATCATGGCGTGCAGTGCAGGGGGTAGGCTCGTCCATCAGCTGGTTAGAGCTGAAAAAAGGCTGGAGGTTCACGAATTGCTCGAGTTTATCTTGTTCTATGTTTGATTCGAGTTTGACTCGAGTTTCAAATAAGCTGAGCTTGAGTTTGATCCCAAACTTATGAGCTCAATGAATTATGATTGAATATTGCTGTATGTTAACTTTTATCGAGGTTACTTGAGAAAGTTTGAGCTTAATCTTTTCTTATTATTGAAAATTAATACATATTGAATTGTTGAGTATCACCAAGCTTACTCAAGATTACTCGAGTTTAGACCGAATCAAGCTTGAACCTAGGTCCAAACTTGAACCCTAACTCAAGTTCACTTAAGTTCGACTCGTGTTTCTACTAAATTCAAGTTTGAGAGGTCATTCTCGCTCGAGGTGAGCTTATTTACGGTCCTGCTACTGGCAGGTCATTTTTAATCAAAACCCCACCAAGCTAGCTAATTTATATATAACACCTCAGTTGCCAACTTTTGTCGTCTTCTGGCAGCCAATGCCAATCGGAGAACGTACGCGCACATGCTTGCTCAACAAATTGTAGGGATTAGCATGATCTAGCTAAATATAGGAGGAATATATAGGACAAATTAGCATTGATCAAGTCATGAGGACTCGAGTAAGGTCAGTTTTCTGCTGGATACCAGGGTATCGAGCGGTTAGTAGTGTTAGGTAGCTCTAATACGAATTGTTAGAAGGTGTATATACATACTCCATACAACAAGTAAAATCGGGCCAAGTTTCGGACCGAAAACTAGTTGCTTATCAGTCTAAAACCAGAAATCGGTCAAGTTTTGGTTTTCTAAAATTCTATGTAGGGCATCAACTCCACTTCAAACAGTTTCAGGTTCTGACTTACAGCTTATAGTTTTTCATCTTTTTATTTTTTTAAATTTTTTGCTTTTTTTTCTCGATTACCCCTAATTAATCTCATCTCGATCTCCATTTGGCTCATGTTTCCAAACATTTAATTGCTCTCCCCACCCAAAAATCTCCTCTCCTCTCCCTTCTCCACTACACATCAAGGTGCCTTGCTACGCGTGGGCTTGCGGCCTGCCTTTCTCAAGAAGATCCTCCCACTCCTCCCCTCCCCCATAATGCTCACAATCATTACCGTTGGTTGCCTCATGCGCATGCCTTCACTTATATCTCTCTCTAATGTTTCTACCTAATATTCGTTTGAAATGTGGAAATTTCTTCTAATTTTTGTGAAAATTGAACTATTTTTCTATAAAATTTATGTATAATTCATATGATACTCCCGTGTTTCAGAGAGACTTTAGTTGCTAGACACAATTCACCTCTGCTGGCTATAAACACCCCCCGCTTCTCACCTCTCAACCCTCCCCTCTCACCACTGCATGCAAACAGTGCAACGCAAGCCACCTCACTCCACTGATTGCCACTACATAGAACATACATTTCAATGGCTTCTTCGGGTTTCGAGGGCTTTGAGAAGCGGCTCGAGCTCGTCTTCTCGCTCCCGGGAGGCGTCTCGCTGCACGGGCTCCGCCTGCTGCCGGTGGACGCGCTCCGGGAGGCGCTTGAGGCCGTGCAGTGCGCCGTCGTGTCGGCGGCGGGGAACGCGGCGTTCGACGCGTACGTGCTCTCGGAGTCCAGCCTGTTCGTGTACCCGTCCCGGGCCATCCTCAAGACGTGCGGCACCACGCGGCTGCTCCGCGCCGTGCCGGTCCTGCTCCGCGCCGCCGGCGAGCTCGGCCTCGGCCTCCGCTCCTGCCGATATTCGCGCGGCTCGTACCTCTTCCCCGAGGGGCAGCCGTTCCCGCACGCCGACTTCGCCGACGAGGTGCGGTACCTCGACGGCGCCCTCCCGAGCGGCCTCCGCTTCCGCCGGTCCAGCGTGCTGCCCTCCCCGCTTAGCTCGCACAAGTGGCACGTCTACTCGGCGTCGTCCTTGGCGCCACACACCTTGGAATGCACCGGCAATGGCCACGTCGACGGTGCAACGCATTTCACCATCGAGGTGTGCATGACGGAGCTGGACCGTGCACTTACCGGGAAGTTCTACCGGAAGCCCGGCGACGACCGGACCAGCCACGCCATCGGCGACGAGATGACGGTGGTGTCCGGGATCGGCGGCGTGAACCCGCGGTCCCTCGTCTGCGGGTACGCGTTCGCGCCGTGCGGGTACTCGATGAACGGCCTCGACGGCGCGCGCTACGCCACCGTGCACGTCACGCCGGAGGACGGCTACAGCTACGCCAGCTACGAGTGCGCGGGCGGCGACGACACGCTCGCCTCCATCCGCAAAGCCGTCGCCGTGTTCCGCCCGGCCACCGTCTCTGTCTCGGTCTGCTGCGCCACCACCCCTGTCGCCATCAACGCCGCATCAGTGTGGTCGGCGGTGACAGAAGCCGTCGAGCCCTTGGGCCTCGCCTGCCAGAGTCAGGTGGCCGAGGACTTCCCGGGCGCCGGGACCGTGACGTACCAAACGTTCACGGCGGCGGCCTCGACGACATGCGGCGGCAGCCATCACGGGCACGGTCACGGCCACCACAAGTAGCTAGCTAGGCAGCATGCATGGTCGACGTACGTTACCGATGTGATTTCCTTTGGTTCTTGCATGCTAGGGTCGGAGGGAGCAGGAGAGGGGACAAGGGGTTTTGGTCAATATCGGGGAAAGCATTAGGGTTTGTTACTTGTTCCTTCCTTTTTCGCGATCCATCGATGAAACTTTTTACCACCGCTATTCTTGTCTTCGGCCAAGTTTTTTTCAGTTTTTCAGCTGATTTTTGGCTTCAGCTTCTTTCAGTAATCACTGTTTATTAGACTAATAAATAGTGTGCGATCGAACGGTTCTGAAGTCCGTTTTCACCTGAGAACCGTCCCACATTGAAACGTTTCTGTAGTAGTGCGGAGGAATTGGAAAAAGAAATGCAGTATTAATTAATCGTGGCACGAGCACTATAAGTGAGTGAGTAGGGAGCATGCGGAGATGCAATGTCGCATGCGGTGGAAGTGGAGCAGTGCTGGAGTGGAGGCGCGCATGCATGCGGTGGCGCCCAATGTGGTATGGCAGGAGTGGACCGGATGGGGATAAGGGGGAGTTTGTTTTGAGTTGGTGCCGGCCGGCTTGGTGGTGCCGTGCTGTAGTGGAAGGCCAGTGCAGCGTGGATCTCAATGTGATTACTACCGGATCTTGTTCGGATGGATGGAGGGAGAACACGGTGACACAAAGCCACTCGGAAGACATTAAGAATGGGCACGAAAAATTCAAAATCGGCGACATGCCACGAAATTTCCGAATCTAAATTCGATCCACACGTTGTGGAACAAAAAAAAAGAAAGAAAGATAAATTCTGCCAAAACAGAGATCGATGTGAAAAAATAGAAAAAGGATGATCAAAAAATAAAGCTCTAATACATTGAGACTTTTGTTTTTGTTTTTCCTATATATATATATATATATATATATATATATATATATATATATATATATATAGTGTTTTCAATTGAATTGTGTGCAGGGTGCTTTGATTATATCTTGACCTATCCAATCAAATTTTCTCGGAAATTTTCATTACCATTTGCATCGTTTTTCTGAGCAGTGGTAGCTCTGGATAAAACATCCAGAGAGAGAGAGAGAGAGTTGGCTTGCTTTTGGGAGATTTGGGATGGCCGAACTCATGCCTTTTGCCATGGCTGCTTGTCTCTTGTGGTGTTTCGATCGATTGATCGATTTTGTAAAAGATGAAAAGGGAGGAGGGGTATTATGCCGGTGCTTTTGCTCGAGTACTGTTTTTTGTGCGTGCTAAATGGGGTTTGCTTTGGGTGGATGGGCCGGTGGCTTGCGACTGTTGGAGCTAGCTTCCACCTTTTTGTTTTGAAGCGGACTAGCTTCCACTTTTAACATCCCTTGCGACTGTTGCCTTTAGCGCTGCTGCAAGCACCTCTGTGTTGCCGCTTCCTCAATCATGGCCGTCACGACACCCAAAACCTAACTCAACACATATTGAATCGCTGCCAGTGGCCCTCTACTACTGGACATTGACGCCTGCACGCCCATGATCGATGCTCCCGCCACTCGCTATGGTCACCCGTGGTCAGAGGGCATGGTGAACTCATCAGGGAGGAGATGCCTAAATCACGGGGCACTATGGTTAAGTCACTGGGGGAGGAGTGAAATCGCCATAGTCAATGCAGACATGGAGGGCAACGTGATATGGACCAATTAGCGGTAAATGGTGATTGATGTGTAAATAGCCTGATCATTCACAGTACCACCCACAAAACCTCACAATGCGATCTGATATGATGAAATTGCAAGTACAATGCCTTCAGCACAATCTAGGAATTGGAGTATTCCCAACATGCACTCAATGAAATCTTCCTCCTTGCTGAGATCCTCACAACCTCCATTCTCTCTTTCTCACAGCAATCCCTCTCTCTCACAGCAATCCTTTTAACTCATCTCATGAACACACCCAAACATGGTGCCAAGTAGCTTTTTTATTTTATTTCATAGTTTAAACACAATGATCTTGTCTTTACAATGGGGTACACCCCTGGCCTTATATGGGCACCCCAATGGGCACAGCCAAAACTCATGCACACACAACTAAGGCTGAAGTTGACTCTTACTTATGCACGTACTCAGCACACGCAGCAAAGGCCAAAACAAACTCAAAAACGTGATGGTCCTAGACTTTATCCCTAAGAAACAAATTAAAAATCAAAACAGATTGGTATGGACCCAGTCCGGATGTAACTACTCAAAGAAATCATGCGTTCCTTTGTTTCTGGCTTGAATTGAATTCCTGGCTCCTTCAGGCTTCCCTTTTCTTTTTTGGCTCACAATGGCTAGCTTGCCTTCCCTTCTCCGGTTTGGACTCCTCCCACACGGCTTCCACACGTTTTATGTTCTTCTTCCACACGGAAAGCTTTCTTTCTTTCCAAGCCAAGCACCAAAGCTTTCCTTCTTACACTCGGCCCATGTACTATGCACCCATATGTTCCCTTCTCTTTCTTTTCACACAAGAAATGGTTCTCTTGGCTTGGCTTGGCTTGTTTTCCTAGCTTAACACCTTTTCCTGGCTCAGCCCTTCTTTCTTCACGCTCAAGAAATAACCGTCCCCAACTTAACTTGTTGTCTTAGTCTCTTGTCTCCCCACGCATCATGGCTTGGCTTTTATATCTATTGCCGCTTCCTCAATCATGGCCGCCACGACACCCAAAACCCAACTCAATGCATATCTGATCGCCAACGGTGGCCCTCAACTACTGGACATTGATGCCTGCACGCCCATGATCGATGCTCCCGCCACTCGCTATGGACACCCATGGTCAGAGGGCATGGTGAACTCATCAGGGAGGAGATGCCTAAATCACTGAACACTATGGTCAAATCACTATGGAGGAGTGAAATCACCATCGTCAACACAGACATGGAGGGCAACGTGATATGGACCAATTAGCGGTAAATGTCGATTGATGTGTAAATAACCTGATCTTTCATGGTACCACCCACAAAACCTTGCAATGCAATCTGATATGATCAAACTATAAGAGCAATGCCTTCGACACAATCTATGAATTAGAGTATTCCCAACTTGCACTCAATGAAATCTTCCTCCTTGCTGAAATCCTCACAATCTCCCTTCTCTCTTTCTCACAGCAATCCCTCTCTTTCTCACAGCAGTCCATTCAACTCATCTCATGAACACACCTAAACATGATGCCAAGTAGCTTTTTTATTTTATTTCATAGTTTAAACATCTTGTCTTTACAATAGGGTACACCCCTGGCTTTATATTGGCACCCCAATGGGCATGACCAAAACTCACGCATGCACAACTAAGGTCGAAGCTGACTCTCACTTTGCACGAACTCAGCACACATGGCAAAGGCCAAAACAAACTCAAAAAACATGATCTTCCTAGACTCTATCCCTAAGAAACAAACTAAGAATCAAAACGGATTGGTATGGACCCAATCTGGATGTAACTACTCAAAGAAACCATGGATTCCTTTTGTTTTTGGCTTGAATTGAATTCCTGGCTCAAACCGTCCTGGCTTCCCCTTTTCTTTCCGGCTCACAATGGCTAGCTTGCCTTCCCTTCTCCTGTTCAGACTCCTCCCACACGACTTACAAGCGTTTTATGATCTTCTTCCACACGAAAAGCTTTCTTTCTTTTCAAGCCGAGCACCAAAGCTTTCCTTCTTGCACTCGGCCTATGCAGCATGAGCCCATATGTTCCCTTCTCTTTCTTTCCACATAAGAAATAATTCCCTTGGCTTGGCTTGGCTTGTTTTCCTGACTTAGCACCCTTCCCTGGCTCAGCCCTTCTTTCTTCATGATCAAGAAATAACCGTCCCCAACTCAACTCATTGTTGGCTCGGTCTCTTGGCTCCCCACGCATCACGGCTTGGCTTTAATCTCTATTCAGATTCCCCTTGCCAAAATAAACCCCGAGTCTTTCCTTATTTACTTGACTGACATGCATGTGCTTTCCTGATTTCCCTATGCATCCCATGCGACCAAGGTGCCCATGTGGCTCATGCACTACTCCCATGCGTCGCCCCCTCTCCATGAGCTACACAAACCTCATGTGTTCCTTGTCCATGTGGCCGAATTCTTGGGCTTTCCTCCTACTTGCATAATTAGGGTGTCCTTCTTCCTCCCTTGGCCAGCCTCCCTCACCTCCCTCTTGGCCAAATCATCACAACCTTGAGAACTAGCTTCAATTTGTGTAATAGAACTAGTAATCAAAGTTGGTGTAGTAATTTGGGCCACATCAAACTCAATAAAGGAAAACTAGGGTAATAATGGGAACACCAGACGAACCATCCATCCATGTCTTAGCAATTCGAAAACCATTTTAATCTAAAATTGCAAAATTCAAATTAACCACTCTACTAGTGTACCATCCTATTTTTAGAATTATTTGAAGTTTTTTAAGTTAAAATTCACCATTTAAATTTTTTAGAATTAATTCAAGCTTAAAATAATTTTTATTAAATAAAAATATTTAATATTACTAAAATAATATTAACATTTTTTGAAATTATTTTATTTGGATTCCTTGTGCTTCAAGAAATTTTCTAAGAATTTTCTTGATTTATTTGCTATTTTTTAGAGATCATTTTTTTTAATTTCTAAAATTAAAAAATTCCTAAAAATCCAAAAAGGGTAGTTGGGCTTTGGCTTCAATGTTGTTACTTTGGTTCTCTCTACGAGATTCATCTTTTTCGTTCTTAATATCGTGCACGCTCATGCTGTATCTCACAAACTCTTATCCGATTTGGGGGCTGCTATGCATAAGAAGGGGTATTAGAGTGTAGTGTAACAAGTGGCATAGAGCCAAGACCAGATTTATCTGATTTGTGAAAAAGTTAGTAAAGCGTCATGTGACACAAAATCAAGTTCATTGTCGACAATGTGGAATCAAGTAGATAAATTTGACGGTGGAGAAAATTCAGCGTGTGGCAAATGCGTGGTGAAGGATGTCCTTGTCCAGCAAGGGGCTAATCGATACTTTTGAAAGGAATAAATCAAAAAAGATGTCCGACAAAGACTAGAAAGTGATAGAGTAGAATGTTGTCAGTACAATCCGTCTATGTCTCTCCAATGAGGTAAAGTACTCGATGATCAAGGAGAACTCATCGAAGAAATTATAGAAGAGCTTAGAAGAATTGTACATGGCAAAGTCACTGACAAACCGGTAGGTGCTGAAGCGATAATTGTTTAAGTTCAGCATGGAGGAAGGTACATAGTTCGTTGACTATCTCAACATCTTTAACAAACTTATGACACAACTGACTAGTGTGGATGAAAAAATTAAGGAGAACGATAAGGTCGTCATACTAGCATCATATCTACCACTAGCATGGAGTAATTGGTGAGGAATATTCTTGTTGGGAAAAGCAATCTCAACTTCAATAAGGCAGTTGCATATCTATTGGAGACATAGTCCTTGAAAAAGCCATTAAAATCTTTTATCCTTGGGTGATTAAGCATTAGCTGTAGTATGTGTTGCATGCAAAAGCAAAAGTTACAGGAGGAAGAAGAAGAACAAAACCAAGGGTACACGTGTATGCTATTTATGTGACAGGGAAAGTCATATGATAAAATATTGTCTAAGTAAATGAAGGGTGTATGCTCAATAGTGGCAGCAAATAATGATTCGAACATACTAGTCATCAGTTAATTAGATAATTCTTATGGATGGATGTTATATTCAGGTTGCTGTTTCTATATATATTTAGCGAGGAAGATATTTAACGAAGGATCTCTATGCCTGACGTATGAAATTGTTCACTTAGTGGATTGGAAGGAGTATACAATTATTGAGGTTGGAATGGTTACATTAGAGATGCATGATGGAGCACATTGATAGTAATTCGATATGTTCCCGGTTTAAAGAAGAATTTAATACCAGTGAAGTCGCTTAAACTTGAAGGTTGTGAGGTATCACCTCAAGATGGAGTCATGCGAGTTACTTGCAAAGAGTAAGTAATCATAAAAAGTTTCTAGAAAATGGAAGATACTAATTAAAGGGTAATCTTAAAAATTGAGCAACTAACAGGTGGTCAGATAAAAATTCTAGTTAGAAGAAGGAAACCATATCGTCAACGGTAAGTATTTAGATCTCATCTACAATTATGTGGGAAAGTGCAAAAACGATTGCAAAATCTAGTAGACACAAAAGCGAAAGTGAGCTATTAGAAGAAGGAAGATGTGGTGGGACCAACCCCACGGTACTGGCGAGTAGTTGGAGCTCGAAGGTGGTACAAATCTATAGCATGGAAGGCTGTAGGAACAAGAAGTGTGGTTAAACAAATTACACAACAAAAAACTCTCAAGTGGAGGGTCCATATAGACTAGCCTGGTCACGGACACTGGTATGTACATTGTGATGAGGTGCATAAGCCTTTGTGGTGCGGCACTCCCAAAGTTGGGAGGAAAAACAAAAAAAAAGAGTGGAGCCAACTTAGAACGAGTTTTTGAATGAGCATAGTGACCTCAATGGATAAGAGACAATGTGAAGATTGTTGAGTTAGGATGACTCATATCTAGTCTTTTAAGATTTGAAAAGGCGTGTTATAAAGAGTCCTAAATGAATCCTACTAGAATTAAGACTTATACTCCAAATTAGAGAAGGGCTAGGAGAAATTATATAAAACATGGGAGGTGATCGTGGAGACCAACCAAGCAACATAGAAATCAAGCCACTCATCCAAAGGTAGAGGACGCATGAGAGGATTACAGGCTAGGATATTTTTTAGCATTAGATTTTTGTATAGCACAAGAATCCGAGGGTCCTCAAAGATTCAAAAAAGTTATGAGTAAGCAACAATTCTTTGTACTCTTTTGAGATTGTGCTTAAAGAATTTATAGTCGGCTCGCCAAATCTTTTCTCTCTCATCATGGTTGCTTCAATATCGTTACTTTGGTTCTCTCTACGAGACTCATCTTCTTCGTTCTTAATATTTTGCACGCTCGTATCATAACTTATATATTCTGATCTAATTCGATGGTTGCTGAGTATAAAAAAAAGAGGTATTGAGTGTGACAGCCTCCGCCCGGGTGGCCGCGGCCATCTCTGTCTGGTCCGGTGGGCTTGGCGTTTAGAGGCTACGCTACAGTAGGATTTTTCTCAAGGAAGCTGGCTCTAGTTCGTACGGCTACATTCGTAAGCAAAAATGGCCAATCACGCGGAAACGGAATCGTGGTCGTCTGTTCTTGTGGGGTACTAATCGACCAAACACGTACTACAGCTATACTACTATCTTTTAATTCTTCAACGATCTAAAGGGGTGATCGGAATAGCGATAGCTTTTGGTTTTCTTTAAAAACATCAGAATTTACTGATTTTTTCTTGTGGTGAGTGGCATGTTAGGTATAATTAAATTTTAAAAAATGTAAAAATAAAAACGGCTCACTAGTCTAGTGCGGACAATGCAAAGGAATATGAGAAAAAAAAGGAACGCAAAAAAAACCAAAAAACAAAAAAAAATTCACTACGTGACAAAAGTGCTACAGTATTTTAATCGCTGCTACAGTATTTTAATCGTTAAACAGTGTTTCAATCTCTATTTTGATCGGGGCGTTAAACTAATCAAGGAGCATGTTCGGTAAAGGTGATGTCGTGCAACTTAAGTAAGCAAATTACAGTTAAGAGTATGCAAGGATGGCATGGGAGTTCAAGGGTCAAGATTCTACGCTCCAGCTCCGGCATTTGGGGATCTTGCCGCGCGCGGTAATCAACATTTCAGAGCGGCATCCATGGAGGAGATCGATGAGGAGCTGCAAATCCTTGGCGCACAACCTCAACAACACCTGCAAGCCAATACAATATGGAGCACACAAACCCCAGCAGTCACAACTCACAGACTCACAGTGGCATGCAATTTGATTTGTTGGGCCAGCAAGCTAGAGCTAGCTAGGAGAAAGAAAACGAAGTGGTTGACCAAACCAAAACTGGGAGAAAGAAAACAAAAAGCTCTAGCTAGGAGAAAGAAAACCAGAAGTGGTTGACCTAACCATAACTGGGCAACGCTTAGGCCAGGCTCAGCAATGTCATAAGCCAGCGTTCGGTATATGCGGTGAGCGTTTTTTCACTATTTATTTTTTTAAAATTTTTTTATATTTCTTTGAATTGTTCGTGATGGGCTAACATATTTTTTTTCTATTTTTATTTTTTTAAAATTTAATTATATCAAATAAATCAACTCAGTTAAGTAAAAAAATCAGCCAGCTATAGTAAAAAAAAGGTATAAGTCAATGTTATTATGAACGCTACCTTAATTTGTTTCTCAAGAGCAAAGCAGGACAAGGATTCCAAATCGTAATACATAGTAGTAGAAGCAATCCATGGGTTGAGAGACCAGAAAAAATCTAGTACTCCTAGTTGTAGTGCACTGCACGAAATTGTAAAGGAAACTAGTTAGTTGAGATGTTTATTTGTTCGTACTGTATTCCTGGACGAGCGTCTGAACATGTCGTCCCATTTCCAACAGGAAGGAATCTTTGCGTTTGCGCCTGAGCAAGACTACGTTGGTGACCAGCATGTGAAAACTGATAAGTGACAGGAATAACGAATATTTTTGCCTCGGCCCGTTGCAAACGGAAACTACCAAAAAAAATGCTCAGATAACAGAGTTCTCCGCTCAACTTCGCGTTGGGCGGTGGCTTCTACTGTAGTTATTGCTTTTAAATTATTATAGCATTTTTGTTGTTTTTGTTTTTTGATTTTTTTTGGTATTTTATTTTTTTGTATTCCTTTGTATTATCTGTGATATGTTAGTATGTCGTTTTTATTTTTATATTTTTTAATTTAATTATATCCAATAAATCAACTCAGTTACAGTAAAAAATAAACTAATTATAGTGAAATTTCAATCAAAAGCCATCGCTATTCCGAACGCTCCTTTGTATAGTCATATTCCCCTTCTGACAAAGAAACCTGTCATATTGAAAAGATTAAGGAACCTGTGAAAAAGGACTTAATGTAGTTAGATAAAGGAACTTGTAAGGGGGTGATCGGAATAGCGATGGCTTTTGGCTGAAAAAACACTGTAGCTGGCTGAAAAAACACTGTAACTGAGTTAGTGGATAGTGTAGTGAATAGTGAAAAAAAAACTGAAACTAGAAGCTGAAGCCAAAACGATCAGGGTCTAAAGAAAGGAGCCAGCTTTAGTTAAAGATAGACCCCATTTTTACAGTCCAATTAACTTGGGAAATAAGAGTGAAATCGAAACACAAAAAAAAAGAAGAGAAAAGCTCCAGAGATATCAGTCTCGATGGCTCTGCTCTCAATATGAGACGAGTGCCATTTTCTGCATTTCCTCAAATCATATTTCAGTGTCTGGCTGCTATGAACAGGTTACAAATCGAACAAAAGAAAATCAGCAAGAACTACATCACTATTCACTCCATGGCGAAAGACACTGCTAATAGCATCAAATTTAAAGAATTTTAAGGAAACCATGAGAAGTAGCCGATTACGCCAACAACTCGGTCTTCCCATTTTCTTTTCCTCCTTCCTCCTCCTCGCCCTCCGAATCCTTCCAGTTGTCGAAGAATATCGCGATGAACGAGGAGCACTCCTCGGCCCAGCTGCGCCGGTTGGCAGAGGCGCGCCACTGCTGGTCGGCGATCATCTCCGGCGAGAGGCCCCAGCGCTCGAGCTCGTCCTTGGTGTGGTGGGGGAGGAGGCTGTACTCCCCTCCGGGCCCGAGCTGCATCACCCGGAACTCGCAGTTGTCGAAGTTGTTGAGCCGCTCGAACTGGTCCACCGTCCACTTGAACCATTTCATCAGGAACACCCGCGACGTCAGCCCGTGCGAGACGATCACCAGGTTGGTCTCGCAGCTCGCGTCCTGCTCCAGCCTCCCCATGTCGATGTCCCTCCACAGGGACTCCAAGAAACCTGCATACATCGTCGTTTCAGAGACCGTACGTACCGTAATTGCTTGCTCGATCGATTGATGAGTTAGCGGTGATCAGACGGCAATGGCGATTGGTGGTGGCTTACTGGAGACGCGGTCGAAGACGTCGGCGGCGGACTCGCCCTCGGGGAAGCGGAAGAAGAAGCGGCCGAAGCGCTCGCGGGTCTCCTTGATGGCGCGCATCCGCTTCTCGACCTGGAAGTTGCCGAAGTCCTGCTCGCGGACGCGGCACTCCTCGCGGACGCCGATGATGCGGTCGCGCGGGAAGGCGCGCCCGATCTCCCGCAGCGTGCCGCGCGTGCGCTCGTAGGGGGACACGTAGAAGTAGACCTTCCAGTTGGCGCCGTCCGACGGCGACGACACCACTTCCAGGATGCCCCGGCCCGCGGCGCGCGCCTGCTCGGCGCCCAGCGGCGTGAGCGGGATGCGGTAGTCCGGCGTGGTGGTGTACGCCGACATGTCGAGGTTCCCCTGACTCTCGCCGTGCCGGACCAGGATGATCCGCTTAGGCAGCCGCCGCGTGCAGTGCGGCTGGTGCTGCCGCGTCATCTCGCAGAACCCGCACTCCTGCTTGCCGCCGCCGCCTCCCTCCGTGCTCCGGCCTGCCTGCTCTTCTTGGCTCCCCGTCGTCTCGGTGTCGCATGACATGGTTGGCGCCAGAGCTTGCGCGGGTATAAATAAAGGAGAGGGAGGTGGTTGGGTGACGGAAAGCAACCGACTGTTTTTCTGACATGTTCAATTAGATAAAAAAAAAATCATACAAGTTGCGTTAGGTTTGGAACACACGAATTTTGTCCAAAGAAATCGCAAATCCTCTGCAAATTTCTCCGTTGTTCCAAACGTCCCACTAATTGGCGGATAATCTGAAGCGCCCCACACAAGTTTATATATACATTCTCAAGATTTTAAAGTTCGTGCATCTAAAAACAATATATATGATGCAAGGTTAATACTATATAATCTCTAGTGCAATCTACTCAGATGCCAGTGTTTTATACTCCAAGATTTTTTTTGGGGGGTGATGACTAATGACCCACACAAGAAAGGCGCAATAACACATGATTAAGGGGGATGGGGCCTCATCAGACGGTGTGCATCGTACGCGCCGATGCTTTTCGCTTCCGTGAAGCGTTGGTCGAGGCGAGTCGGTGCATGTGCACCTCACACATGAGGGCCACGGAAATCGACATCAGAAGCAACCGAGCAATTCCTCCTCTGCGAGAGTAGTCCGTGCATCCATTCATTCGCAGCTAGCTAAAGCGAGCCAGCATGCGTGTACGCTGACACGGCATCGACAGACAACTTGGTCCATTCGCTTCAGGGCTGTTCTAAGCTAAGCTAAGGCTGATAGATTTTTGTCTGTACTTTTTAAAATAGTAACGGATATTACATATGTTGTAAACTCAAAAAATTATTTAAAAAAATAGCTTCAAAAAACCACTTAAAAAACCATGTACTTTGTTTTCAAAAAACCAAAACCAAAAATCATGAAAAACCAAAAAAAAACAAACAGCCTCAGTCACATGGCTACACATATCTCGATGAACGTACAGACAGCAGGTCTCCTCAAGCAAGCAGGGTCTAAGAAGAATCATAATGGTGGTTTGCTGTGATGGTGATGCGTCTCGCTAGCTCTAACTAACACTAAACCCTACTGAATACTGATAGCACTAGACATGCTACTAACTGTTAAGAATTTTAGTAAACCTTGTAGGAGAAAGCTTATGTGAAGATTGCCTGCCTATCTGTCAATCATAAAGGACACGTTCTCCCTAGCCCTAGTATAATGTTCTGCTTATCTGTTAATCCCGCTCATTTCGTCTTTTTTTTTTGTTTCTGCTTCTAGCTTCTACTTTTTTTTACTATTCAGTATTTCGTCTTTTTCTGATTTTTTTTAGATATTTTAGACTTTTTTGTATTTTCTTTTTTTTCTCGTGTTCCTTTGTACTGTCCTTAATGGGTTAACATATTTTTTATATTTTTAAAAAAAATTAATTATGCTCAAAAGAACTAAATCAGTTATAGTAAAAAAAAGACAGTTACAATGAAATTTCAGATAAAAACCAGATACTATCGCTAAAACGAGCACCCCCTTAACCGTTCCGTGCTAACAAACCACACAATAAAGTTTGCTTTCCAAAAAAAGAATCACGGGGTAAAGCTATATATATATATATATATATATATATATAGTGTGTGTGTGTGTAGGATGCAAACAACTCGTTAAAGGGCCCTATGATGAAGTCCAGCTCAAAACTAGTAGAAATTGCTTCGAAGCTTCGTTCTTTGCCTCGACCTTTCGTCACATAAACCTGAACCAACAAACGCTTCCCATTCCAAGGAAAAAACCATCAGCGCAAAGCCTAGGCACCAGGTCCAGCCGTGTACACCGGCAATGCGTTCTCACCACCACATGCCTCTCCAAAGGTTGACACGCTTCTGAGAACCAAGTCTTCTCCCCCAAGGAAGAAGAACATCTGATGTGGTGCTCCAACGCACGGACAAGACGATGGATCCATCCTTATCCCATGTCTTTGGCCACTTCATTATTTCCCCAACCATTCGTGGAAGCGAGACTCGATTTAGGGCCTGTTCTTTTTGATTGCGGCTGATGGTTTTTGGCTGCGGTTGATGGTTTTTTGGCTGTTTGCGATAGAGATTGCGGAAAGAGAGATACTCGCTTGCGATTTTTGATGATACAGATATTAGTTTTTTTAACGTGTACTACAATTAACTTGTAGACCCCATCTTAAAAAAATACTCCGTTTAAAAGTTAGTTACTGTAGCAAAAGTCAAAAGCGGCTTTTAGAAGCCGCAAAGAACAGGGGCTTAGCCTAGTTTTAATCCTTCAACGGGCAAGACATATACCCTGTTCTTTTTCGGCTTCTAAAAGCCACTTTTGACTTTTACTACAGTAACTAACTTTTAAACGGAGTATTTTTTTAAGATAGAATCTACAAGTTAATTATAATACACGTTAAAAAACTAATATCTGTACCATCAAAAATCACAAACGAGTATCTCTCTTTCCGCAATCTCTGTCGCAAACAGCCAAAAAGTCATCAACCGCAGCCAAAAAGAACAGACCCATATCCCTTTTCTCCTGAACAAACATACCATCATCTGAATAAACTGACCGGACATGGAGAAGAAAGCGACCGAAACCGGCATGCCCTCGGCACAATGGGCATGCGGTGGCTACTTCGGACGACGAACTAATCTACAGTAAGGGGATGAGAGTTTCCAAAAAAAAAAAGGGAAGGGGATGAGCAAGGGAATGTAAACTCGGCAGGAGAGGACGGGATAAAATGGTTTCCGGAAACCTTGTTTAGTGCTACATCAATTTATGGAACACGGCTTGTTGATCACATGTCTGTTAATTTGGTGATGCGATACAAATTCACATGATCAATGCATCTAGGTTGGGGACCTTATGGTACGAGGTGAACAAGAAGCTACGTCTTCTCAAACAGGACATAGAAAACCAGCAACGGAACCCACAAGTCACAGGCACGGCCAGTCCAATGGAGCCCAACTAAGCTACCTCCAGTGTTTCGACATGCTAAAGAACAGATTAGATTCACCGATTTCTTGACCTAATGATGCCTTAAAATTGATGCACCGAATGAATTTCACATTCAGTCGAGTTTTGGCAAAAAGAGCTATTTAGATTCGTGGATCTTGCTAAGAATGTGGCTTAGAGCCTACTCATTTTGGCTTAAGCATCTCGCTTGTGGTTTATTTTTAACTATTTTTAAATTTCATCTTTTTCTAACTTTTTAGCTTTTTTAAAAAATTTTTTGCTGATTCTTTTTTTCCCGTATTCATTTGCATTATACGTGATGGGCTAACCTATTTTTTTATTTTTAAATTTTTTAAATTTAATTATGCTAAATAAGCTACCATGAGCTACAGTACAAAACATTAGCTATAGTGCAAAATAAGTCAGCTACAATAAAAATAAACCATAAACCATGGCTTATTAAGCCCAATTGAGTACCCCTTGATCTTTTCAAAAATTGGAAATAATTTGACGAACTGCCAATAGCTCAGGAAAATCGATGCTTCTCACTGCTGTGTTGCCTAACATTCCGCGAGACTTTCTATTCAACAAACAGAGCATACAAACCTAACAAGGGAACTTTCACAGCTCACGCTTCAGAATCTGTAGCATCCGGTTCTCTTTTTCTCTTTTGGTAGTGAGCCATTCTGAAGATAGATGGTATAAATCGAGCACTACTATATCCAGATGGACTAGTAACAGATAATGCGCCTAATGCAGTCCATCACAACATTTTTAATGGACTGCTAATAGACAATTGTAAGTGCATGGCCAAGTGGATGTAAGAAGTTGTCCCTTGGCCCCTATACATGAATATAACCAAAATTTTGAGATCATGCAAGCACTTTGTCTGACTGGTTATGCACTCATACAGAACCTGAACTAATATTGGCGGTAGGAAAAGAAAAGGGCACAATGATTGGGA
The DNA here is from genome assembly GCA_036346265.1 of Melocanna baccifera. Lineage (NCBI taxonomy): Eukaryota > Viridiplantae > Streptophyta > Magnoliopsida > Poales > Poaceae > Melocanna > Melocanna baccifera. Next base: position 26,183,727 of record CM070689.1, read on the forward strand.
AAAGGGTCAAAAGTATGCAATGTTTCTTTCTATTGGAGCTGAACATTATCAAGTCAAATATATTTAACACCGTCTTTCGGCTACTAGGGTAGTATCGCTTGACACAACTCAAATAACAAATTAAGGCTCTCATAAAGTTGCAGGATGGGATATCAGCCCAAAAGGTTCTCTTCCACTTGTGATTTCTGTGAGTAATATGCTGAAATTTTCTGTCACTCACAAGATCTTTATGTTAGCCACTCAAATTATGGCACATTCCAAGCGTATATGCATATTCATCACAGAATATTATATGAAGCAATACGACGTTTTCTGCACTATAGCGTGGTATTATTAAACCCTTGTGAAGCCAAAATACTTCCTTTCCTAAAAACCCCTTCCCTATCATCCCTGCCATTCTCTTCCCTCTTCCCTAGCACCCCATCCCCTTTATCATTCCTTGAGGCCCTCTTCACACAGTTTTGCCTGTTACACGATTCTCAGCTGAAATTCACAATGTTGTAAAATTTAGTTTGAGGGGTTCTATAATGTAGCTGCACTATCAATAGCTAATACATTAGCATCTTGGTGTCTCCACTAACGTAATGACATAGTTCTTCTCCAATATAAATAGTAGAAATGTTTCTATATTCTACAGATTGTATGTTAGCTATCCACCATTAAGGTGACAAATGGATACACTGCTCACAGAACAGCACACCAAAGTGTAGCTCTTTTAGAAAAGCTGAGCCAACCAAAGCCAAAACAAATTTATCTCTCAAGTGTTGTCTTCAATTGCAATTTAACAATATTTGATTTTCTAGCAATAAAAATTTGCAAAAGTAGGATTGTCTGGTCATAATCTAGAACATCATGGTACACGATTACACATGTACACATGCAACTATGTTGAGTGGCAGATATTTAAATGGCACTCGAGTTTGAGTTTCTCAATGTGCAACCTATAAAGGACAAAGGAAACAAACAATAGCCATCCCTGTTCTGTTTGCACTGGTATCATGCATTTCCCAGTTGGAGACTTAGTTTTACCTTCTGAAGAACAAATCTCATAGGTTGATGCTTGGCAGGTAATGAATAAAATACAATCATTCAAATGCATTGTTCAGGTTTCTAAGGGCTACTATATTCAGCTTGCTTGACATGACATGCTGCAATGTTTGAAGTCACTAGAGGGCAAGCAGCACAAGTATGGGCTCATAGCAACAGTCAACAGCTCTAGTTAAAAAAATATGCACACAAAATTGGAGAGGCAAGTGATTTACTTCAACAAAATTGTCACTACAAAAGGCAAGAGTTAGTGCTTACCAAGAAGTATTCTTTCTTTATTTCCAAGACACTTAGTTATACTCTGAGATCCGGTTGAAAGAACAAACTCTCTGCACACTATTATGAAGTCCTTAGTCCAAATGATGACAACATCTACATAAATAACAGAAAGTAAGTAATAAATCCTAACAGCAGTATCAAGTATCGACAAATGCTAATAGTAATACAACAATCCTCTCATATCTACCGTGCCATGTTAACACTTAACACACTTGATGTTGTGTAACACAGGATCACAAACTTATTTTCCATCTTTGAGACTGAAAATATCGAATGTCAATAATTCATCCATAACTTCCTTTGGAGTATATATGATATGGTGAGCTTCTGAGAAACAAGGGTATATTTTGTGGCTTTGATGTACATTGTTTGAATTTGATATGTATACAACCTGCAACGTATCAAAAAGCTAGGAAATTCAGGTTCCATTTGAAGATAAGAATCGTCAGCTTGTTCACCTCAAAACAAGGAAACTTGACTACTACAGGATGTAATAGAAACATTTCTTGTGTTTTCTGCACTCAACGGAATTTAACAAACAAAAGTTTTTTCTAGGGCAATCATTCTGCATAAGCATGGTTAGGTGGGTATGGATGCTAGGAAATGTTATCATTTATAGCGATCTACATGGAAGGGTTTCAACATGATTTGGAAGATGGTTTCATGGTGATCTCAATGATCAGGTGGTAGGTGCACTGCAGCTGAAGCAAAATGGAGAATGCTGATGTATAATTTCTTACTGATGGATGATGCACCTCATGCCTGGTTTTCTTGTTTCACTTTTTCCCAGCTGTAGATATAGGACACAGATATGTATGCTGGCTTTTGTCTTTGGATAATAATTCAGTCACAATCTGTTGTTTGTTTATGGTCTTACTTGGCTACCACCTGATGGAACTCAATCGCTCAAGCAAGTATAACTACAGTTGAGCAAGGGAGTGACGAAGGGCATAGTATTTTTCTCCTTTACTTAACTTCTTGATAACATCATTTTTACAAGAAGTTGTCAGAATAAAACCCTAAAATTTCACCACAAAAGAGTGCTTGGCAAATAACTCGACTTATTGCACACAAGGAGTACATATTTGCACCTCCTTTAGAGAAGCCTAGTTGAGTGCTTATGTGGCAATGTTTGTTCAGTAAATCAAATCATTTGTTTAGAGAAATGAGGACAAACCTCTCATCATCAGGGAATCAAATCATAATTTGGTGCTCTCACAAAGTTTAGGTATTTGAACAATGTCAAACAGGAGGGGAAATAAAATATACATTTTGCCTACAAAGAAAAAAAACAGAATAGCTTCACTATAGGCCAAATGTAGCACCAACATAAAATTACAAAATGGGAACTTTTTTCCTTGATTGATAAAGTTAGCACATAAGTGGGCTTCCTGTGCATTAATGATAGGAATTTTACAGACTCCAGAATCTAGTTCACTGTTCTACAGAGAAAATTGACAAGGTATTGGAATATTTTGTCACCTACTGTCATATGAACAATTGAACATGATCCAAAACCCGTATTGGAATGCTGTGTTGTTTCCTTATAGAAGTTGCTTGTGGCTAACCCATATTGGAATGATGCATTGCTTCCTTATAGAAGTTGCTTGTGGCTACTGAAAAGGACCTTTTACATGATCGTTACGGCTTATGATCGAAGTGGTGTTTCTATGAAGAAGGAAGAAACATGTTTCAAATTGTTAAAATTCATCTTATCAAACCTAAGCCTATCATTTCTGATGTTCCAAATATATCCTTGTATACAGATAGTCTAATACTCCTCAAATTGTAGCACTCAGAAAGGGTTTCCTTAGTTCTAAATTTCAAGTAACATGCCCCACAAATAATTTCTACATTTTCATGGAAAAAAATACTGAAACATGGCACTTTCAAACTGTTGGCAATCTGCATCATGGGCAGAAGGTAGTAAGCTTAGAATGAAAATTATGATCTATTGCAGAACATTTTCTTCCTGGCCCTTCAGAAAGAGTACTGCCGTCAGACTTCAAAATAGGGATTTTTGTTGGAACTGAAGGTACTTCCTAGGTGCAAACCGACAAGTCATTGATCACATGAACCTTTCGCAAAGAAGCTTACTTATGTAAAACATGTTGATATCAACTATGCTAGTGTTACAGACAAAATTGTTAGGCAACACATAGTGGCAAATTGACATCTAGATATCTCATATTCCATTAGCAAGACAACACATCCTTGCGCAGTCATGCTTTGATCTCCACTTACCTTTCACCAATTCAGCAACGTGATATTGTGAGCTCACCAGTGGTACCCTATTAACCCCAAAAAATTATCTGCTCGCATCATGGCATTGCTTAAGCTCACAACGCCTCTTGCATAATCATTACAATCTAGGGTAAGGCGCAACTTAGCGAATCAGGCAACGGCAACGCAGGCATTCCAAATCCCACCGGCACAGCGAGCCCCCCCCCCCCCCCCCCGGGGGTCTCCCTCTAAGCCCGTATACCATCAGATCCAGATCCACCACTCACGGAGGCACCAACCAGCACCAGCTTGGGATCATCCGATCCCCTCCTCAACGAGCCCCATTTCCCACCTCCCACCCAATCCAATCAAACCCACTCCAGGAAGAGAGCCCCATTTCCCAGCTCGCGGCAAACAACAAGCGAACGAATCAACGGAATCAGCTCGCCCGATCGCAACGCGTGCAGCGATCGAGGCGAAATCACGACAGGACAAGGATCATGAAGCGAAGCAATCAAAATTCGTAGCAGCGATTTGGAATCATCTCGAGAGGAAGCGAGCGTTCGTACCTAGCGATTGATCAGGGGAGCAGTTCCGCTGCCGCGAGGAGAGAGACGCCTCGGCTCGGCTCCTGACGTCCACAAAGGCAGGAAGAGAGAGAGAGAGAGACAGAGATTTTCTTTCGTGTACTTTAGCGTCTCTGACAGGTGGGGCACGTGAAGGGAACGTATGGGGGACGTGACACGTGTGGGATGGCCAGCCTTTAGTGGGGGGAGGACCGCACCGGGTCGTGAGTCCATTCTCTCCATGCGAAGCGGGCCCAGAACGCGGTACGGTCCCCGATCTGTGGGGGTAGGTGGTCGCGTCCCGCAAGGTGGGTGGATGGCATGCGCGGAGCAGGTAGATCTCCAGCCGATGCGATTTCCCGGTTTGAGAAGGTCGGTCTGACAGGTGGGTCTACGACCGAGGGCATTTTGATTTGATTAGGTGTCTTTAATATCTCTGCTACTTAAAAGTACTAATTAGTAATTTGTATGTTATACCTATATTTTCCCTCCCTTCCCTCCTAAAAAAGATTCGATTATGGACCCTATCCATTCCAACTCTCTTTCCCTCGCGCATCCCCTCGCCCGTGTAACTTCCCAAACCCCATCCCGCTTCCCACGCCGCCTCCCAGCCCCAACTTTTCCGTGCGCCGCCGTTGCCTCCTCCGGCTATCTCCAGATCCTTCACCCTCTCCTCTTGTCGCCTTCCTCCCCGTGCTGCGCGCCGTTGCCTCTTGCCCTGCCTTTCCCCGTGCCACGGATTGCTGCCTCGCCCTTCGCATGCGGCCGCCACCTCCTTAGATGTCGGATCTGGACCTTCCTCACCTCTAGTCGACGAGGGCAACTAGATCCAACGAGGACATCGTCACGGACGCCTAGACCTAGCGGCCTTCGCCACCTCCTCCTTGTCGCCTCCCTGGCTGACTCCTCCCCTCATGCAACCCCTGCTCACCACATTCAACACCCTCCATACTTCCCTCTAATCTCCGCCTCCACCACTGTTCCTCCACTCACACATCCCCTGCTTGTCACTCCCCTTGTGCCATCTGCCCACTGTTGGCCCGTGCCATGGGCGACTCCCTGGTGCTCAAGAAGCCCAAGCTCAAGAAGGATGACTACGACTCCACCTCATCCCTCCTCCAATGGCTCCGCCCCCAAACCCCTAGCTAGCCTCTGCCGTCGGCCCTGTTGGGCCATTGGAGGAGGAGGACATCGCAGAGGAGGTGGTGCTTGCCCTCAACGCCCACTATGAGCGCGACATCGAGCACTGCAAGCTCAAGCTCCTCCACTACTAGTCCTTGGTACGCCCGTGCCTCTTCCCATCCTATCTCTCCCCTTTGGTCTTTAGCGATGATAAAGTTGCGATCTTGGTGGTTTTTCATATCTTTTAAATTCTCATCCCAAAATGCGAAATATTATGTTGTAATTTCTTTTATGTTAGTCGATAACAAAAGTTTATCCCACCAATCATATCCATTGCTAATTTCGTTTTACCATAGACAATGGGCATATACATCTTTTTTATTATACCATGATCAAATAGTCCGTTTACTAGAAACCATACTTGTGAATTACATCTATTCTTTTTTTATATAATTGTTTAATTCATGGAGCATGCTATCATAAATATCACGGATGAATCCTCTTCTCTTGTAGATATAATATTACTATCAATTGCCATTTTGAGATCCAACAAAAAGAAACTCATTATATGATATGCACTTGCAGAGTCATCTTGGTTAATAGGTATTTTTAACATGGTTTCATGATCTTGTGTGATGATAGCTAAACTAGCTGATAAAAACTGAAAAGGGTGTCTGGCCAAACGTACTAGACGATACATATGATCTAATATATCATTAGATGTAATATAGTTTGTGACATTAAAGAAATACACATGTGATATTAATATGATATATGAGAATTTCCCTTAGCCTAAACATAATTTTAACAATATTCATGATTATACAAGAAAACCCATAAAGCAAACTAGCTCCTCTGTTCAGTCCCCATACAAAAAAGAACAAAAACCACATGCTTTTTTCTATGTCAAAAGGGATTAAAGTTAATTAACCTATAAGAAGAACCGAAATGCAAATATTCTACACCAAACCACCTTTTGGTTGTGCAGTTGAGTTGTCATGAATGAATAGCAGTGTCCTTGGTCATGAACGACTTGGTGAATCTCCACCTTAGTAGTTTTATATTTGGTAACTTGGTTTGGGTGATGTATAGACAGGGTTCCATGCATAGTTGGTCTTGGCAAAAAGGTTTGCCACTGTTTTGTCATTTTGGGGCAGCAAGCCTCTATTTATTTATTGTTAATTATAATTTACTATTATTTGATTATCAATGTCAAGTGCCTTTACAAATTCCTGTTGCAATCTATTATTCGTTATTGCAAATGAAAGAAGGTTTTTGCAAATTAAACTAGATTAGATGGCTACCTTTATCTCAGCTTGTATACTATATAAACTTACTATAAAGTCTTGTGGAGTACGATTTTCATACACATGATTGTTTTTTGAACATATTTAGAGGATGTGGAAGAACGTCCATCTTGCGGTTACTTTTACGCAACATGTTTTGACACTAAGGATGCCGATTACTAGGGTCTTACCCCAGTCAATTGCCTGTGGATGGGTTGATGCATACTCGCTTGTTTTTTATGCCTCTTTTATCTTCATTTCCATTGAACCGTTTATGCTGCATGCTTTGTTTGGCTGGTCAGGCCATGTGTTGTAAACCTTACCGTGTAGGCATATGTTTGGTTGTTACCTATATGTGCTACCTTTTTAAAATTTATCGTGTATAGATGTGATATGAATGTTATTGTATGTGTATGTAGTCACTGATTATGGTATTAACACGGTAAACACATGTGGATTTGGAATGCAAATTCCAAGTCCAAACAAAAAGTATACAAAAATTACTGACAAGAAGTCAATTTGGGCATCATTTAGATTGCTGCCAAAATTAGGCTTGCAGTTAAATTGTTTACCAATTTTATGAGGTTGGCCAAATAACAACACACATATTTTACCTAAAAAAGGGTCATGCCCCATTATTTATAGGATTACTTGAAAAAAAGGTAGGAATATACCAAGAGAAAAAAGTGTGTTACCCTTGTTGCACATCCTCTTCCCCTCTCGCATCAGTAGGCGATGGCGATGGTATAGAGGGCAACAGGAGAGAATAGTGTGGTTCCTCATGTAGTGAGAAATTAAAGGGAACATATTGACTAGAGGTCTATGAATTTCAAATCTTAGGTGGTGTGCTATGAAGAGGTTGACAAACAGGGGGCAAACAAATTTGAATCCAAGGTTTCTCAATGACCAGAGCATGCCCCAACATGTGATGAGGTGATGGTAGTGTCGCAATCGCATGCATGTAGGTTTACATGAACTTGTGGAAACTTGTATTATGGTAGTGTGACTTAATTTACTTGTGTTCGCATGACATGTGTTGAATGGCAATGAATGATCACCATTTGTCTTGTTTGAATGGTTGTGTTTGATCCAAATATATGTGAATTATAGTATGTCATTGCATGTCTAGTATTTGAAATGGTTGTCATATTTTATTGCATCTTATTCACAATCCTTTGAGCATGTTGTCCAAATAAAGGATGTTCATGTGATGATATCCATAGCCAATGTATTGTCTACATAGATGAAAGTGAAACTACAAAACCAAGGTCTCTACAAATACTATAACTAGTCTGCCTTATCAACCAACAACATGCCACACAATCATATTTGGTTGGGGGAAAAATAGGTAAATGGCTAAACATGTAGGGAGCTGTGAATCTAGTTTGCAAGTTTAAAGAACCAAAATGATACACAAACTTCCAATTAGTTTAGATAGTGAATGTGTAAATTTGTCTTAGATAAATAACCTTGTAAATTTTCACTTTGTTAAATGGCACAAAAAATATGTCATGGGTTGTTCATGGATGAATTGCATACTAACTTGAAAATTTAAAAGATGTCTTTCATAGTTTTTTAGTACGTGTATATAATTGCAAGTTATTCAGAGCTAGGTACACAAAGTTTAGTGGTGCTAGGTACACAAAGTTTAGTTCTTGTAAGGCAGAAATATTTTGTTTGATGTATCACTTCTTGTAATAGTGTTTCTAATATATTGTGTTAAAAATACATTTTATAATTTGGAAGATCATGTGACATAATGAGAGTTATGTTCTATAATGGTGCACATAAACCTAGATCTATCAAAGTAAACTAGCATAATTTGTACTTCCTTTTGTGGTAGATATTATGTGCTTTTACTTTGTCTTGTTGATCACTTTTTGATATTCACAAATATTTTAAAGGGAATTTCATTATAACATCCTGTAAGAGGGACCTTTCACCTATTTTCTCTATTGACATTAAGGGGGGAATCATTTTTTCTAGTTTGATGGCTTAGATAGATGAACTATACTTGTGTATAGGGGCATAAATGGTATGGGTTAATCCTGACTGATCTGGTACCAAATCCGATTAGTACCAAATATGGGAAGGTAATTTAGCATCCGGTACCGAATCCGATCCGTAACGGATAATTGTTGTCGGATATGGTAACGAAAACGATAGATCTAAAATCCGACTGAATAGCATCGGTAAATGGTAAATCGGATACTATCCAACCGAATATCCAAATAAGCAAGTTAGTACTCCAACTGGCCTAACCCATCAATTATTATTGACACCAACCGGTCTAGATTTTATCAAAGTCGTAATATAACGCTAGAGTCCAGCTACTCTAACCAGTTACCACCAATGCTCCCCGCTTATGTTGAACTTGTGTATGAATTTATTGGTTTACGAACTAATATATGAATTTATTGGTTTTCGAACTAATGTATGAACTTACAATTTTCAAACTTATGTATGAATTTATCACTTATGTTGAATTTGTGTTGTATTGACTATTATACTTAAGTAATCTAGATGAATTTATTGCTAGTTGAAGGTTTGAAGTGATGATGGTATGGTTCAGTGTATATTTCTTTATGTATATATATACTATCCGTTTATATTACCCGTTTTCGATCTGAAACCGTTATGTATCCATCCCGATGACACCATATTCGAAACTCCGAATAATCCAAATTTGTATTTGTATCCGGCTTTACCGTATCCGACTTCGAATCCGGGAAAAAAAATATAGGTTAGGATATGGTATGAACAATATCCGTCCAAATCCGACCCGATTGCACTCCCACTTGTGTATGAGAAATCTATTATACCACTCGATGGCATGATCTTTTAGTTTGAAATTTTATAACAACTTTTGAAAATAAATTATCTTCCCACAGAAAAAAGAGATTTTCTAACTGCTGTTGCTATACTCATAGAAATAGTATTAGAATTTTAAGAATCTTAACACAATGAGTGATACATTTATGAAAGCCACATTGAAGTTCAATAGATGGAATGGTTTTACATCGATCTCGTAGAAATATCCTAGTAGCAAATACATTAGCACAAAGATATGGCACAATTATTGCAAGATTGAATGCATGAAACCATATTAAGATACTACTAAATTCAAAGCAATTAAAGTTCCACCTGAATACATTTATTGAAAGGTCTAAATATTACTTCCCCGTAAAAATAAATGTAGATTAAAACATACCTAATGTGAAAAGGCGCAAAATCTTAGTAGTGTATATAAAATAAATGCCATGAAAATACATTTGGTGCAAGATGAATATAATTTCTTATTATTTACTCATTCTGTGGAACAACCGATGGGAGATCTTGAATTTCTTATGAACAATTATGCTGACAACAACCGTAGGTATATGAAATGATATATATGTTCCACAATTTTTTGCTTACTCTGGAGTAATAAAAGGAAAATATTGAATTCCACAAAATCCATGTTGACAACAGTTGTAAAGTAATGAAATGTGATTTTGTTATATGATTTATTGCTCCATCCAGTGGAACAATAAGAGAAAACTATCGAACATTTTATGGAAGTCATGTTGACAACAGCTGTAAAGATATGAAATGCTATTGTTTATGTCCTCATTTATTTCTAGCCCTTTTTTCTTGTTGGATTCCAACTTCATGCTAACCACCTAGACGGGGTGGCACGCGTATTGAACATTGAAGGGCCACCATGGACGGTTAGATCATCAAGGTGTTGTTGAAGGGGCAAACCGATCGAGGGGTGCCGCGCGCGCACCAATTCAATCGAACACAGCTTGACCTCATCTTGAGTTGCATGCATTTGATCCTGTCAATCAATGCAGCCCTTACACGTAAACCATTATACGCGCCTACCCATTGTCGATCACCTAGCTTATTAGCCTGCCTTGAGGCTTGACAAACCCCGTTCTCCCGCCAGACCATGCAACACTGTATCTAACCCTAGATATCGCCGATCCATCACACATACACCAACCAAACATGGCCTTCCATCTTGAATCACCATCTATCGGTTCGCCACGTCAGCTACCGCCATGGTGACCTGCCATGTCAGTTCTCACCCCATACACGTGGCACCTAGAGCCTCTCCTATGTAGTCGGTGTTATGAAATCTAGAAGGTTGCGGTGTGGGCGAATACTAGAATTACCCTTGGTGGGCTTAGGCTATAAATAGAGAGATATTGTACCATGTAAGCAGATCTAAGAATTAATAAAGACTACTTTTCTTGGAGTTCTCTCTCAATTGGTGTCTCCTTTATGATTGATTTACTTCATCCTACATCATTCATGTGATTTCTTAACACGTTATCAGCACAAATCGCTCTACGAGGTGCACGGTATGCAAATCTATTATGCATTGTTGTTCATGTTTCAATCTAGATTGAATTTATATCCTCTATCAATGCCATGATTAGATCAATCTTGTGTTAATTGTTTCTAACAGTATATTGATATGCAACTTGTGGTTTAGATCTAGAATCCAGTAGGTTATTCATGTTCTAGATCGGATTGGCAAAATAGATTAGAATCGGAAAGATCTTGAAGCAGGCTTAGTGTCACATGGCCTCGGCCATCCCTTGATCCGGCCACCGCATGGCCTCGACCATCGCACGGTCCTGGCCACTGCACGGTCGGCAGTCGTCGCACGGCCGTTGATACCGTCGACCCGCAACCTGAAGCTCCGCCACCGCCGGAGATTAACGCTGCCTGAAGCTCGGTGCATCCGCCTGAAGCTGGCCGCTGCATGGCCATGGACGCCGCTGACCCGCAGCCCAAAGCAGCCTCCACCATAGATCAATGCCCGACCGCCGACCTTGCAAAGCCACCGCTGCGCCCGATTTTCCCATCGCTGTTGTGAACCACCTTCGCGTCCAACTGTCGGAGCACCCAAAGTCGTTACCGTCGGAGTTGCCCTGCCTTCCGACTGCTGTCGCCCGGGTTCCAAGCAAGAGCTGCCAACTGATAGCTTCGGTGCTCAACCGAACCTAGCTCGCCACTCGCGTCGGTCGCCGCCCTGAAGATGCCGGTCCGCCGCTCGCCTCCAGCTCGAAGCCACCGGCACTGCACCGGAAGCCTGGTCCGCCCACTAATTGCCGCCTAGCACCCGCTCGATCTTGTTGTGTGCGCCGCCACAGAGCTAGTGGAACGGGCCATGGGCCTTATGAACTTTGTAGGCCTAAAATTCGGCCCAAAATGAAAAAAGGAAGGAAAAAAGAAAAATCTAGCCAGTAAATTTTATGCAATTTCGTACCTGGTTATTGGTAAATTAATTAATTATGCTGAAAATTGAAAATAACTATAAAATTTGAACAAGTTTGTCAGAATTGCAATTAAGTCCAATAGACCGAATGTCTTCCTACAAGATTTATTTCCTAGATTATTTAAGTTTTATTATGATCAAGTTAACTTGTGGCATTATTGTTTATATTTCTAGAATTATTTTATTCAACATATTATTTTTTTGCTTATTTAGGAATTCTAAAAATTGCTTATTAACTAGCAAATAAATTGTTAAAAATTGCTCAAAAATTCCAGAAAAATCCTAGATAATATCGGCTGAATAGATAAAATCCACACCTTACTGATTTAGCAATATTCATAATGTTTACCTATAGTAAATTTAGAATTATTCATGGATAATATAGGAAATGTCTGACATCACTAAGGAGTTTGTCGAGCTCGCACTGGACGGTAGTAACTACCTCACATGGGCAATGGATGCTAAGATCAACCTAACGACCAGATCACTCAGCGCCGCCATAACCCCACCTATAGCTGGGGCTCCTACCATTCCTGATGTCGCCAAATATACGGCACTACACTTCTTGAGACACCATATCCACCTAGACTTGAAGTCTAAGTATCTTTTAGAAGAAGACCCACTGGCACTGTGGAACTCCTTGAAGGAGAGGTATGACCAGCAGAGATCCATCGTGCTGCCTGAAGCACAGCGTGAGTGGACCAACACCAGGTTTCAAGATTTCAAAAAGGTGTCTACATACAACTCTACCATTTATAAGCTTATTGCTAAGCTTAGATTCTGTAACCAGAAGATCACAGATGCTAAGATGATTGACAAGACTTTGAGTATTTTTCACCCTACTCATAGGACACTCCAGCAGCAGTATCGTCAGGTCAAGTATAAGAAGTACTCAGAGCTGATTACCACTCTTCTCGAGGCAGAGAAGAATGATGAGTTACTGATGAAGAATTATCAGACTCGTCCCACTGGATTACAGCCACTGCCAGAAGCACATGCTAACTCCTAGAGGACTAGTAGCAACCAGGGCCACGGAAAGGGCCCCATGCAAAGGGGTGGAAGTGGAAGAAATTGAATGTGTAGAGGGAAAATGGCAAACCCCGCTGAATAGGGTAAGAGAGAGGTAAGTAATAGAAGCCAGACTGGGTAGCAAAAAGATCTACCCTTCTTTACCTTACTACAAGTATGGTTGTATGGACCATTAGTCCCGCAATTGCCGCACCCTAAAGCATCTTGTCGAGCTCTACCATGAGTCAGTTGCAAAGGGCAAGAAGGCACCAGTGAAGAAGGCTGCAGAGACACATTTTAGTGATCAACCTGATACTGATAAGAGTGATGCCATGAGTGTTGTGATGGAGCTCGACACTACAGTAGGGGGTGATTATATGGAGGTTGACACATATGGTGACCTGCATAGGCCATAGCCCGGGACACTCCAGATGTCATAGTTTCCTTAAATTTGCTTTATCAGTTTAGGTTATTCCAGAAAAATAGTGGATTGTTTATGCTCTTATGAAGTATTAATTATTTAGGATTTAAATATTATTCCTTGATGAATAAAATGAGTTGCCTATTCTTTTAGAACTTTATTCCTATTGAATTATTATTTGATTATATTATACTCTATATAGAATAACTCCTTAAATCCGATGGTAGGGGAAAGAGATTTGTCTGGTAGACAGTGGAATCACCAACTCGATACTAAGGGAAATCAACTATTTTCATATGTTAACAAAGGAAACGAGAAATGTTATGACCATTGCTGGAAGCGATGCTCTAATTGTTGGTACTGGAAGAGCCACTGTTATTCTCCCTATGAGTACCCAAATAGAAATTGATTATGCTCTCTTGTATCCCGAATCAAAGTGTACCCTATTAAGTTTCAAAGATATTCACTTGAATGATATCCATATCAAAACAGAAAATGAGGGTGGTACTGAATACCTCCTCTTGACCAAATCTGATAGCGATCAGAAAAGAGTGATTGATGAACTTCCCTCCTTCTTATCTAGGTTGTATTACACCTACATAAAACCTGAAAAATATGTAACAATGAAGATAATGTATAAAGTCTTATAGCCTTTAAGATCTAGCATGATCGATTAGGGCATCCTAGGGTAGGCATGATGAGAAAAATAATAAGCAACTACATTGGTCATAGCTTAAAGACTATCCTTTTCTAAACCTGAAGATTTCTTGTGTCCAACCTGTGCTAAAGGAAAGCTTATTACTAGACCCCTCTTACCTGAAAGTAGAGGCAGAATCACCCATTTTCCTGGAGAGAATACAAGGTGATATTTGTTGACCTATTCAACTACTATCGTACCCTTTTAGTTATTTTATAGTGGTATTAGATGTTTCTACTAGGTGGTCCAATGTATATCTACTGTCTACTAGGAACCACGTTTTTGCTAAACTAATAGCTCAAATTATCATATTAAGGATCAACTTTCCAAATAAAAGAATTAAATCCATTAGAATGAATAATGCCAGCGAATTCACCTCTAAGGCATTTAACAACTGTTGTTTTGTTTTAGGCATTAAAGTATAGCATTTTGTACCATATGTCCACACTCAAAATGACCTTACAGAGTCATTTATTAAAAGAATTAAGCTGATTACTAGACCCCTACTGCAGAATAGTAGGCTCTCCACCAATTGTTGGGGTCATCCAATGTTGCATGCAGTAGCACTAATAAATTTAAGACCGACTACATATCATCAATTTTCCCCTTACAACTAGTGTGTGGAAAAGAACCAAATATTTCACATCTACGAAAATTTGGTTGTGCTGTATATGTGCCAATTTTACCACCACAACGAACAGCCATAGCCCCCCACCGAAAGTTAGGAGTATATGTTGGTTTTGAGTCCCCGTCAATTATTAAATATTTTAAGCCTACCACAGGAGACATGTTTACGGCACGACACGCCAATTGCATCTTCGATGAAGATAATTTTTCGGTATTAGGGGAAGGAAAGTACCTTACCGGTGATAAATATTGAGAAATAGATTAGAGGCCCTAAATCCACGCACTACAGAAACTGAACTAGAAGTTCAGCGAATAATAAACCTACAACAAATTATAAATAATTTACCAGATGTCTTCACTGATCAGAAGGGACCGACAAAGTCTTACATACCAGCAGGAAATGCTTTCGAGAGAGTGAAAGTACCCTAGAAGGATACTCGAACCACTCCAACCCCTCATGTGAAGAAGAGAGGGAGAGCACCGGAGAATAAGGCATTAATTCCGTGGAGACGTCTATAGGAAATGAAACTCGAAGAAAATAAGACATTTCCCATGTCAGTTGAAGAGATTCAACCTAAAGTTGAGAAAACTCCTGAAGGGAATGATCCTGAAGATAGTAACCCTAGTGTAATTACACGCGCACAGTCTAATACTGGGATTTTGGAACAACCAGACTTTATCGTTGTGGAAAATCATGAGGTGTTAGATGAGATAAATAAAGAAATATCCATTAATTTTGTTGAGTCAGGAGAACTATATAAGAGAAAAACCACAGTTGTTGACATCTATTTTGTCTCGAAAATTGCTAGAAACCTTGAATTGAATTCAGAACCAAAGTCCTTAGCTGAACGCCAAAAGCGTTCTGACTAGGATAAGTGAAAGAAAGCAATTAAGGCATAATTACTCTCGCTGAATAAAAGAAAAGTGTTTGGCCTGATAGACGAAACACCGCCCAAGATATTCCCTGTAGGATGCAAATAGGTTTTCGTCTAGAAGAGAAACAAAATAATAATGTGGTAAGATAAAAGGCGAGAATTGTGGCACAAGGGTTCACGTAGAGACCAGACATTGATTATGATGAAACTTATTCTCCTATCACGAATGGAATAACGTTCTGATATTTGATATAAATGGCAATAGGTATGAATTTAAGTATGCCGTTGATAGATGTAGTTACCGTATATCTATATGGGTTACTTGATTCGGATATTTATATGAAAGTCTCAGAAGGAGTAAAGATTCTAGATCAAAATAAATTGAATCAAAACTTTTACAACATCAAACTGGAAAAGTCATTATCTGGATTAAAATAGTCTAGAAGAATGTGGTACAACCTGCTAAGTGAATTCCTCCTGAAGAAGGGATACACTAATAGTGAAGAATGTCCCTATGTGTTCATAAAGAAATCACAAAATAGATTTTGTATCATTTCAGTATATGTCGATGATCTAAATATCATCGGGACAACAGAGAATATAAAGGAAGCAAGTTCCTATCTTGTTAAAAAGTTTGAAATGAAGGATTTGGGTAGAACCAAATTTTGCTTATGCTTGTGCTAGAGCATCTTCCTGAAGGAGTTTTAGTACACCAATCCTCTTATACCAAGAAGGTCTTAGAGAAATTTAACATGGATAAGTTGTATCTAATGAAAACCCCGATGGTGGTTTGATCCCTAGAAGCGGATAAAGACCCTTTTAAACCAAGAATAGAAAATGAGAAAAATTCTTAGACCAGAAGTTCCGTACTTAAGTGCCATTGGGGTACTAATATACCTGGCTAACTGCACGAGACCAGATATTGCTTTTGCCGTAAACTTGCTAGCCAAACACAGTGCAGCTCCAACCCGAAGACGTTGGGCTAACATTAAAACCCTACTCAGATATCTTCAGGGTACACAAGATCTTGAATTATTTTACCCAAAGAACCAAGACTTAACTATGGTTGGATATACAGATGCCGGATATCTGTATGATCCACATAATGCGAAATTTCAGACATGATTTGTATTTCTTTGTGGTGGTACAACCATTTCTTAGCGATCATTTAAACATACCTTGGTAGCTACGTCTACCAACCACTCAGAAATAATCGCATTATATTAAGCCTTACGAGAATGTGTTTAACTTAGGCGGATGATTAGCCATAACTAGAAGTCATGTGGCATGAATACCGTCGATGACCCCACAATTATCTATGAAGATAATGCTATTTGTGTTGCACAGATGCAGATAGGCTATGTTAAGAGTAATGTCACGAAGCATATTACTCCTAAGTTTTTTTTATCTTTATGAGCTCTAGAAGAACAAAGAGACAAAAGTATTAAAAGCTAAGTCTTGTGATAATCTAGTAGATTTATTCACAAAATCTCTTCCATCCTCTAGTTTCTATAAATCTGTTCGAGACATAGGTATGAGACGGCTTAGAGAGTTATAAGGTTAAGTGGGAGTAAATCCCTGAAATATAGCCTTTATGTAAGACCAGAAGACCTACATAATCCTGAAGTTCCAAATGTTGCATTCTTTTCCCTTTGTAATTTTTTTCTGAAGTTTTCTCACGTGAAGGTATTTAGTAAGGCAACAAGTGCGTCACAAGGAACAGATACGGTATACTCTTTTCTCCATCCTTTTTTCACACTAAGTTTTTGGGAGAAGTTTTAATGAGACATGTGCATGCTGTGGTATTCGTCCAAAGGGAGTGTTATGAAATCTAGAAGGTTACGGTATAAGCAAATACCATAATTGCTCCTGGTAGATTTAGGCTATAAATAGATAGACACTGTACCATATAAATAAATCTAAGAATTAATAAAGACTATTTTTCTTGGTATTCTCTCTTAATTGGTGTCTTCTTTGTGATTGATCTATTTCATTCTATATTATAGTGATTGATTGATTATGTGATTATATTACTGTTTATTTATTCTACATCGATTTCTTAATGAAACATATAGCTCACATTCAGGAAGGAGAGAAATGGAGACAAAGACATTGGTGGGCAATAGGGGTGCAAACGGATCGGATACTGCTCATTCCGTATCCGTTTTCATATTTTTTGTCAGAGTCGGAATCGGACATGGATAGTGCCGGATACGAATACGAGTACGGATATTCTCGGTCACGAATACAGAGCGAATACAGAACGCTCCGAATACGGTTAGTCTCGGTCATGAATATTTAGTCGGATAATGCGCGTAAACAAAAATCATATATATCGCATGTGTAAGGATGAATCACCATAGTACATATCCATAATGGAACTACATTAGTAGCTTAACAAGCAAATTTCACATGATGAAATGGACAAGTTAAGCAACCAGTAAATTCTAGTTAGCAAAGTAGCATGTAAATGATAGAGACTAGTTAAACAAATAATAGTTAACTAGCTACATGCCACAGAGTTCGAAAGTAATAATTAACCATAACCAAGTAGTCAAGTACATCACTTGATACAGAGTCGACTGATCTTCTCGATGTAGGGTGGATACTCGCGGGAGTCTTGATGAATCGTAATGATCCTCGAACAAACTTTAGTAGATTGATTTTTCTCAAAGGTAGTCTGAGCCCTAAAGGCTACGATAACAAGACTTATATAACCCCTTGGGATATCCATATGGTCCCTAAACCGAATACAACTCAACCCTATACTGTTTTAGACTCGAACTCACACAAAAAGGAAAATAGATTTTACAGCCGTCATATTATTTTGGTCATAGCAGATGATTTATGATGTATTTGAAGATGAGACCTTATCCATTGCATAGGTCTTGAAATAAGCTTTCCAACGAGTACAAGAACACTCGAATCGGACTCCGCTTGTGAAAGTTATAGCCTTTTTAGTAAGTGATTGTTGGGTTGTCCCGAACCAAATCCGAATCTGAATTCAGTTCTGAGTTGAATCCGGTAACTATCCGAAAAAATATCCGGTAACTATCCGAAAAAATATCCGGTAACTATCCGAAAAAATATCCGAATAGTTCCGTATCCGTCGGATAATGTTTGTTCCGAATCTGTTTTCGTATCCGACAAAAAATATCCGAATCCGTATCCGTATCCGGTAAAACATCCGGATATCTAAAAATTTACTCCGAATTCTATCCGAATTAAAATAGATGGATGATCGAAAAATATCCGCTACGTTTGCATCTATAGTGGGCAAAGGTAGAAGGGGTGAGTGGTGTGTCCTCAGGACGCTCATGCGTTCTACACACCCAGACCAGAGAGACGCCTCCTCCCCCTTCTCTCATCCCCTTGCCGTCCTTCCGCTCCCCATTCTCCTCTATAAACTCCACCATACATACACATAAGTCTCCCTTCTCCACTCCTAGGATCACCAGCCTCCTCCGCTTCGATCCCCGCCGATCCAATCCGGTACGTGCCTCGATCCGTCCGCCCAATCTCGCCTCTGGCTAAGCCCGATCCGATCGCGAGCTCGCCCATCCGATCCTAGGACTAGGCGCATAAGAGTATTTATTGGTTCTTGATTTGTTGAAGCTTCCCAATTCTCACAATATCGTTTTCCGATTTTTCCAGGGGTTTTCCTTGATTCGGTGCCCAGGAACAAGATCAGTTTAATCCGTCTGTGGAGAATTTTTCCTTGCTTTTTTTTTGCTGTTAAGATTGTCTGATATCGTTTTTTTTCCGACAAAAAGAAGCAAAGCTTCCTGATGTCTAGCGTCGCGACCCCGCCGCCGCCGTCAGGGTCGGCGCCGCAGGAGAAGGCCGCCAGCCGGAACAAGCGCAAGTTCCGTGCCGAGCCGCCGTCCGCTGAAATGGGTCCCTTCGAACTGGAGTACCCACTGACGGCGGACTGCGTGGGGTTCGAATTCATGTCGCTGCCTGAGAAGGCCGCCATGGCGGCGGCAGCGGCGGCTGCCGCCGCCGATGGTGCCAACCTCGACTTCATCCCGAGCATGTGCGACACCTGCAAAGGCATCCACACCACGGCGGAGGAGCTATTAGAGTGCCAGCGATATGTGAATTGGAGTGACCCAAATGAGGCGCAGCTGGAGGAGATCCTTCTGAAGAGCCTGGACACCACCTTTGAGAATGCCGTGAGTGTGATCACCACAATGGGCTACTCAGAGGCTGCCGCACGGGCTGCCGTTGTGAGGGCAGCCACGCAGTACAGCTGGAGGGAGAGCCTTGCTGGGTTCCAAGAGGCCGCAGTTGAGGTGCTCAAGACTGAGGGGACCATGTTGCCTAGGGAGGGCGCCTCTGTTGAGGACATGAGGAAGATTGAGCAGGCTGTGCTCGGTAGCTTGGTTGCGGTGGTCAATGAGGCACAGCCATTGTACACCACAGGCGATGTGATGTTTTGCCTGCTCATGTCAGACATGAATATAGCCCATGCCTGTGCCATGGAATACAGCACTGCTTCCCTCCCGGCAGTGGGTACTCAAGTGATTGCCGGGAATTACGACCCTAGGTCAAGTTCCGATTTATCGGTTTCTATTACCAACCCACAGACTGGTGTTACTTTCCGCGGAAAACTTACCCCAGTGCCACCCAGCTCTTACAATGCTGTGAAAGCTGATTCATCAACAACACCAGCAAGCCCGAACATGCCGGGTAGCAGTCCCTCTGTCTCTGGCAAGATGCAGTGTGTGATCCCAAATCTTAAGCCAAAGGAAAATCCAGCTGATATGCCTGATCATTCAGAGGACCAACCATTTGTATCTGTTGTGACACAATCTGTGAAGGATGATAAGTCATTCCCTACAAAGAGGGGGAGCTCTAAGAGGGATTCCTCACACCGGCAGAAGTTGATGAGCTTTGATAAGAGTTCCCGAGCATTGGGCACTAAAGGATCTCTTAGGTCTGGCAAGCATAGCTCTTCGGGTAGTGCAGCACTAGACAGGAAGTGCAGGCCGCTTCCAGATGCTACCGCTAGCAACTTGAAAGGCTCATCCAAAGTTGGCAAAGGATTTGCTGCAAGCATGACGGGATCAGAAGTATCAGTTGACCTTTCTTTTACTGGTGCTGTTCCCTCCTCTCCATCATTTGATGCCAAGCCAACTAGTAATGCCAACCCAGCACCAGTTGCTAGCACAGATCTATCATTGTCATTGCCATCCTCAAGTGATGGTTCTGTTCCATCTCTGAATCATGATTCCATTGCTGAGGCTGTAGACTCTAGCAGCAAAATTAACTTCTCGTATGATGAGGATCAGAAGGTCTGGATTCCTCAAGATAAAAAGGATGAAATGGTTTTGATTCTTGTCCAGAGGCAGAAAGAATTGCAAGCACATATGAGGGACTGGACAGACTGGGCTCAGGAAAAGGTGATGCAGGTCACACGGCGGCTTGCCAAGGAGAAGGAGGAGCTTCAGTCACTTCGGAAAGAGAAGGAAGAGGCAGACCGCCTCGAAGAAGAGAGACACAACCTGGAAGAGAGCACTCGGAAAAAGCTTTTAGAGATGGAGTCTGCAATTTCTAGGGCGAACATGCAGCTGGAGAAGGCTGATGCTTCTGCTCGCAGGCGTGATGCTGAGAACACACAACTCAGGATACACATGGAAGCCGCGAAGCAGCATGCGACAGAGTCTGCAGAAAATTTTGTGGAGCTTTCAAAGAAGGTTGATAACAGTCTTAAAAGGTCTCAGCATTGGGAATCTGAGAGAACCCTGTTGCAAGAGGAGCTTGCAGCCGAAAAAGGCAAACTATCTCGGGTCCAGCAGCGACTTCAGCATGCTAAAGAGCAGAAAGACCAACTGCAGGTACTTGCAGCTTCTTTATGTTTACCTGCTCATAATCTTCTTATAAGGGGAAGTTAATAATATCTTATGAGACACATGCCAGCTCAAATCATTTTGACTAAAGATGAATCTTTAATTTATGCAGTTCCTGTTATAATTGAAATATCTCCACAATTTTTTTGAATCAGAAATTCTTTCACTGTGTAAAGTAGAGTTGCTGACTCCAGTTGATTGCAAATGAATGGTTAGGTTAGTTCTTAGACAGGTAAAGTAAACATTTGCATAAATCTGATGCTAGGTGGCACTATCTGTTGTAATATGTACGGAAGGACATCTTAGTGTCTGTTGTATGGTGTTTCCATTTCGTATTCAGCCCTCCAGTATATGCTTTAATGGGCAAGTTTAACAGCTAAATGCCATGGTTGTGTTAATAATTAGGTTTCACTTCACAGTTTTTGTATTTACTCACTTTCCTTTTTTTATTTTTGTGCTGACACCCAAGGGTTTGGGGATGTTAGATGTTCACATGATAAATGGTACCTAAATTTGTTGTCGTAACTATGAATGCTCAAGCATACTTAGTATTTCATGTGTACATGCAAAATTTTCAGGAAGAAGCTACTTGAGTTTTACATGTTGGGTCTGTTCTTTTTGTGGCTTATGGCTGAATTTTTTGAATGTTGGCCTATTCACGAGAGAGATTACGGAGAGAGATACACGATTGCGATTTTGGCTGTTACAGATTTTGGGCTTTTAACGTGTACTACAATTAACTTGTAGACCCCGTCTTGAAAAAAATATTCCGTTTGAAAGTTAGATACTGTAGCAAAAGCCACTTTTAGAAGCCGCAAAGAACAGGCCCGTTATCGCATATTTATTCTGTCACTTAAATAATAGTCATTTGTCAAATGTTGATAGTGTTCAATAAGTTCTGATATGGTTACGTATTTTATAGATGGTATTTGGTAAGTTCTAAAGTCTGAACAGATAAAAACAATGCCATTTCTTCACTAGCACCTCTGCAGCTTCTCCAACCACTGATTTGTCAATCATGTCGTGTAATCAGAACCTTCCGTCCTATATTCACCATCTTTCAGATGCTGGGATATAACTACATGTTACTGCTTAGGGAGGAAAACAGGAAAATGCTTGTATTTTCCTAGATAAGTTTTTCCTGGCAGTGATTGATGGTAGAGAAGGTGGCTTAGGTAAGTTTGTCTGGGCAGTGGTTGATAGTAAAGAAGGTGGCTTAGGCTTGACTCTAGTAAAGCGGGGTTGAGGTATACTATCCTGATTCCTGTATAAAGTCCATTATCTTATTGGCCAATATGACCGGTTCCTCCTAGAGGATTAAAGAAAATGAAACTTGTGTGCTTGCAATCAGCTTTTTATTAGCTTCTTGGTTTTCAGTCATTGAATTCATATTTAGTTTCTTGCACATATCATGTTTGCTAAAGTAGGAGTTGAATTACTGTGGATCTAACTACTTATGCTGGTTGTATGAAGCTGTTTCAAGTATTTAAAGGTTGCTTGTGAACCATTGCATATATATCATCGTTGGTCTGTTTCATGACTTTCGTTCTTCGAATGCTTGCAGTCACGGTGGAGACAAGAAGAGGCTGGGAAGATGGAGGCAATTGCCCGTGTAACATCAGAGAGGAAAGAGAGGGATCGAATTGAGACATCGTTGAGGTCGGAAGAGAATTTGCTGCATCTTAAAGCCGAGAACGATATGCAAAGATACAAGAGTGAGATCCGTGCTCTTGAGCAGCAGATTTCGCAGCTGAAGGCATCCTTGGACTCTTCGAAGGTTGGTGCTCCCAAGTGGGGAACAGACAACAAAACCTATGCTTTGCGTCTTTCTGAGGGGAGAAAGAACAGCAATGCTCAAATTTTGGCCAAGATGGCAGTACCCCAGGATCTCGATTTTGACGATATACAGAGGGACCGGGAGTGCGTCATGTGCTTGAGCGAGGAGATGTCCGTCGTCTTCCTCCCTTGCGCCCACCAGGTCGTCTGCGCAAAATGCAACGGCCTCCATGAGAAGCAAGGGATGAAGGAGTGCCCTTCGTGCCGGACCCCCATCCAGCGCAGGGTGTGCGCCCGCTCCTCCGGTTGCTAGATTTTTGACATATACCATTTGTTGCCCCCCTCCTCTGATTGCTCAGCTTGAATTGATGGAGATTGGAGAGAATAATGAGTGGTTAAACTTCGACCATAATACATCGTCGAACATCATACCCCCAAGATAATGGATAATGCATAATGGGTTGGTTATATGGATATATACCGCTCCTCTGAATGGTTTGTTTTTGTTGCATATTACTCAACTCCTTTTCTGCAGGCAAACGGTTCCTGTGAGGCAAAACGCTTAGTTTGGCACTTTGGCGGTGGTTTATGTTTTTTTTCGCTGTAGCTAGTTTATTTTTTACTGTAACTAATGATCGCTTATTTGACGTAATTAAATTTAAAAAGATTAAAAATAGAAAAAATATGTTAGCGACAATGCAAACGAATACAAAACAAAAAAAAGATAAAAACCCAAAAAACTAAAATAAATCAGAAAAAAGACGAAATTAAAATACTAAAAGCCAGAGGCATAAACTACTTTATATAAATCCAAATGAGCAGTATTTCTACGATGTATGTTAGTGTTAGTGATATACTTTAAAAGCAATCATGGAGATAGTTGTATTATTTCTATGTTTACGATCTTTTAAATAATATATTATTTTATCTCTTGAATAAATACCTTTTATATTGATCAACAAGTATATGATTTATCTGTGGAACTCTTTATTTATGTTTTGATCTTATTCTAAATTATCTTTAATCTTATATCATTATATAGGGACAATTATGATTTATAGATCAACACATGAATTGATTGATGTTCATATTTCATGGATCATAGATATGAGATATTAAATCAATAATGTGGACATATGTTAGAGAACATGATGTTGGTTTGACTCATCATAAAACACTGCGAGAATTGTTATATTCTTAAGTGTCATTAGTTGATCTCATACTTAGTGTATGTAGAATTCTTAAATCTGATGTCATTGTTTCTACATGTGTAATAGTTTACTTAGGAGTTATCAAGTACTACTCCGTGACTAGATAATCATAAATGTAGCTTCGGGTTTACTACGAAACATGTAGAGGAATATGAACGATCAAAATGGAATTTGCTCCTCCTAGATAACAGGAGATATATCTCTAAGTCTCTCAATGTGGTTGGATTAAGAAAGTGCATGGACATATCGAATGTGGTTGAAGGGTCAATCACAGCTAAGTAATCTACTACAGGTTCGAGTGAGGTATCGAGCTATCATAGGATAGCACGCTTTTCACCTTGAGTTTGATTTGGTATCATGAATTAAAGGAATCGATACAAAAGCATTATATAGGTTCATCTGATATGATCTTTATGTATATTTGTGAGTCGTTATGTCATACTAGGGACCGCTACCGACTTATGGATTGAAAAAGAGTTTTCGATCCATGGCCAAATATACATGAATCTACAGGGTCATACATTTAATAGGCTGAAATGATAAGTGTTCGGATGATAGTTTTCGAATAAGATACGATCTCTATTTGTATTGGATAAGAATCCGATTGGAGACTATATAAGTAGAGGTACGGGGGCTGAGAAAGGTATTCCGAAATACGTCTATCAAAACCCTAGTCGCTACCTCTCATAATCCCTGCCGTGTGCGCTGGTGCTAGCACACCGACGTACGGTGTTCCCTCTTTGAACGTGTGGACCTCAGTAGAGGCATTAATCGAGACGATAGCAAGGAAGAGACAGTTGGCCGGAGGACGATCGACTGCTTCTACTACACCGACACGCTCTTCGTTGAATCGACTGCTTCAACTTTATTTTCGCTGCACTGTGCGTCTAGTAGTAACGATTTATGATCTCTTACTCGTATGATTTCCTAATTTATATGATAGAAAAATTTTAATTTACACTAGTATAATCTATTTGTATCTCAACTTAATGGATCCTACTTTACCATGGGGTGATTATCCTGTAACCTGTTCGTTTTATCTCTGAATCCTGTCTGAACTTTAGCTGCAGTTGGTAGGTAACGTGAATCAGGGCTGTGTGACCTTGTCAGTTGTCCCGGTGTCCGACAAGGTACTCGAGTGCTGGCTCTGCCCATTGCTCAGTACGGAACCTGGACATTGGACGCTGTGTCTCCCTGGAACCTGGGCTTGTCCGGGAATGCATCGGTGATCTGATGGAGTTGCTAATGATATTTTCCATGCTCAGTAGGGTTTGATACTTGGATCCCTCTATGGCAGCAGGCACACTGTGCAGACGCGCCCCCGTTTCTCTGTTTGGCTGTCTGGTAACTTGGGCAGAATGTTTGCTCCTCTTCAACCGTTTGGATGGTGAAATTTTGTAGGAAACCATAGAACGGATGCTTTGGTAATTGGTTTTCAACTGTTTGGAACCGTAGGATTTTATAGAAAACCTACAAGAATTAAGAACCGCACTAAATAGTTTTTCATAAAATTTATGTGAAATTGCTGCATGCGGAATCAAATGTAACCGAACAGTGATACAATCGCAGAGGCTCAATGAACCTCTCTGTGTGACCTACGGAAGCATAGACCCGTGAAATATATGTAGATGTTGTGTACGGTGGACTACAAACTCATCCTGACTCTTCGGGCCCACATGTATGTGAAATGGCGCACGGGCAACTTACCCCTTGCTCACAGTCCATTTCTCGGTGGTGCACAACGTGGCGAAGAACCGATATCAATCCAAGCAAAAAAACCAAGATAAAATTCAGAATTGGATGATTTGGATGAGAGAATAGAGGAAATTGGGGGAGAACGAGAAGAACAGAGATGAGGCGGCTAGGGTTTGCTTCTCATTAATATCCGTAACGCGTTTACAATAGAGAACGGCTGGCTTTATATCTAGAGCAGCTTTTACAGAGATAAAAAGTATAGAATAAGCTAGCAAAACAATTGACAGCGGCCGTAACAAGCGCGCCGAGCACACAGTAAATACTGAACTCATCTCCCACCGTGTGATCTTCATAACTCGCCATCAGCGCAGAATCTCGTCCGTTGAGATAACACTTCACTTCTGCTGCTATCTGAACCCCCTTAGTCTGAATTTTCTTCAGCTACCTTCAGATTTCAGCTCCTGACAATACCTTCCCTCTTCAGTTCATACTTGTCCTCAAGGGTGGAAGGCAGGAAAGATGTGACATCGATGAAGTCAACATCTGCCCAAGTAGCAGCTTCAATAGGTAAATTAAGCCACTGTATCAACCATTGTGTTACAGGTTCATTGTTCCGCGGAATCATCCTTCTTTCCAGTATGGTCGTAGGGTAAGCCTTAATGTTGCCAGCCATCCTGGTCTAGTAAAAGAAGGTTAGGGCTAGGTACCACTTTAGACCCTATGTGCTTCTTGAGTTGGCTAACATGAAACACCGGATGCAACTGACAGCCATCAGGTAACAATAATTTGTAAGCCACTTTGCCGATTCTTTCTAGCACTCGAAATGGTCCATACTGAAAGCGTGATGTATTTTGGTAAAACACGCAATGATTATTCATATGTCAAGAGATTACATATATAGCCAAAGGCGCAGTCTCCTTAACCGGTTTATAGAAGTAGTCAGCCGAGAGATAAGGAGCGCGATTGGCATCACGTGATTAGCGGCCGGCCATGCGTAATGTACAGTAGCATGCATGATTAACCGTAGCGAGATTAGCGGCCGGCCGGCCATGCGTAACAGGTGCTAAGCTTACACAGGTAATGCCCACATACGTATACACATACGTATACGTCTAACACTCCCCCGCAGTCGGAACGGGAGAAGGACGGACATTCAGACTGGAGCGAAATTCTGTGAACACAGATGTCGGGAGACCCTTGGTGAAAATGTCTGCGTACTGCGACGACGTCGGGACGTGAAGAACGCGGACTTGACCAAGAGCAACGCGCTCTCGAACGAAATGCAAATCGATCTCAACATGCTTTGTACGCTGGTGTTGCACTGGATTGCTGGAGAGGTAAACTGCACTGACGTTATCACAATACACCAAGGTGGCATGCCGAAGAGGACAATGGAGTTCAAGGAGCAGCTGGCGCAACCAGGAGGCTTCGGCGACGCCGTTGGCGACTGCACGGTATTCAGCCTCGGCACTAGATCTGGATACTGTGTGTTGTCGCTTAGAGGACCAAGAGATGAGGTTGTCGCCCAGAAAAACGCCATAACCCGAGGTGGATTTCCGTGTATCGGGGTAGCCGGCCCAATCAGCATCGGTGTACACAACCAACTCAGCCGGAGAGGTGCGGCGTAAAATAAGGCCAAGATCCAAGGTGCCCTGAAGATAGCGCAAGATCCTCTTCATTAGTGCAAGATGGGGCTCACGAGGGTCATGCATGTAGAGGCATACTTGCTGCACAGTATATGCAATGTCAGGCCGAGTGAATGTCAAATACTGAAGAGCGCCAGCAATGCTACGAAAATGAGTAGCGTCCTCAACGGGCGGACCATCACCAGAGAGTTTGGAATGTGTGTCAACAGGTGTACTGCAGGGTTTGCAAGCAGACATTCCGGCTCGCTCAAGGATATCCAAGGTATACTGCCGCTGGGACAGGAAGAGAGTGCCATCGTGTTGTCGTACAGACATACCCAGGAAGTGGTGCAGGGAGCCAAGATCCTTCATTGAGAATTCCTGTTGTAAAGCGTCGATGGTCTGGCGTAAAAGTACTGAGGAAGAGGCTGTCAGTACTATGTCGTCCACATACAAGAGGAGGTAAATAGTGTTAGTACCACGATGAAACACAAACAGAGAGGTGTCCGACTTGGCTTCCACAAATCCAAGGGAGAGGAGATGTGAAGCAAAGCGACTGAACCAAGCGCGGGGAGCCTGTTTCAAGCCATAGAGGGACTTGTTAAGGCGACAAACATGGTTTGGACGTGCAGGATCAATAAAGCCAAACGGCTGGGCACAATAGACTGTCTCGGACAAAGTACCATGAAGGAAAGCATTCTTGACATCCAGCTGATGAATCGGCCAGTCTCGAGAGAGTGCCAGAGTGAGGACCGTGCGAATCGTCGCAGGCTTAACCACCGGACTGAAGGTCTCAGCGAAATCAATGCCAGGACGCTGTGTAAATCCTCGGAGAACCCAACGGGCCTTATAGCGATCGAGGGAGCCGTTGGAATTGAACTTGTGCCGAAAAACCCACTTGCCTGTGACCACGTTGACGCCAGGGGGACGAGGAATGAGATCCCAAGTGTTGTTGCTTTGGAGAGCTGCAAACTCTTCCGTCATAGCACGTCGCCAGTTTTGATCCGAAAGAGCACTTCGGTATGACATGGGAATTGGAGAAAGGGCTTGAGCATGAAGACTGAGTCGTTGGATCGGTAGTCGAAAACCAGACTTGCCGCGCGTGACCATCTGATGAGCATTGTCCACAGGAGGAACTGGAACAGCAGAGGAAGGTCGTGGTGGCCACTGGATTCCATTGGCAGCAGACTGCGGCCTGAGGGTGGCAGGGGCAGTGGAATCAGTGGAGGAGGCAGGCGGCCCATGCGACGGCAACACTGGACTGACAACAGGTGACGTCGGCTGGTGGTCCTGCGCAAGCCGTGGAGGGGAAGGTGGCCCCGGCTGTGGCGCCCCAGGCGGTGAGGCAGAGGACAACTACGTAGGGGGCGCTGGCGCCCCAGTGGGCGACCCCGCGGGAGAAGGCGACCCAGGGCGCATCGGAGCAGTCGGCCCGATGGACGGTCCGGTCGATGTAGGCAGTGGAACGACGTCCTGTGCTTCGGTACCTGTGGAGAACGGAGAGCCAGTCGAACAGGTAGGACCATTAGTTAGAAAATCAAGGTTGGGAGGGTGTGAGGAGACCTCGGCAAAGGGAAAACAAGATTCATCAAAGGATACATAGCGGGAGATGATAATTTTGTTAGTGGAGAGGTCAAGACAGCGATAGCCCTTGTGGTCAGAAGGGTAGCCAAGGAAGACACACAAGGTGGAACGCGGTGAGAGCTTGTTCGGTGCAGTGGAGGAAAGATTGGGGTAGCACTTGCACCCAAAGACTCTCAAGTGCGAGTATGGAGGAATGACCTTGTAAAGGGCGAAGTACGGGGTTTGAGAACTAAGTGTTTTTGTGGGTTGTCGATTCAGCAAGTAGGTGGCTGTGTGGAGGGCTTCAACCCAGAATGAGGGTGGTAAGCTAGCCTGGAACATGAGAGAACGCATTATATCGTTAGTAGTGCGAATGATGCGTTCAGCCTTCCCATTTTGCTGAGATGTGTATGGGCACGACATGCGGAGTGCGATGCCATTAGTGAGGAAAAAGGTGCGAGTAGTGGAGTTGTCAAACTCGCGGCCATTATCGCACTGGAAGGCTTTAATGGAGGCACCAAACTGAGTGCGAACATAAGCGACAAAGTGAGAGATATAAGTGAATGTGTCGGACTTGAGATGTAAAGGAAATGTCCATAAAAAATGCGAGCAGTCATCGAGAAGAACAAGGTAATATTTGTAACCGGACACACTGAGTACAGGGGATGTCCAAAGATCACAGTGGATTAAATCAAAGCTACGACTAGCTCGAGATGATGAAGTGCAAAAAGGTAGACGGATATGTCGTCCAAGTTGACACGCATGACAAAGGGGGGAAGAGTCTTGCCCAGAACACGGGAGACCATTGAAGCTGATGAGTTGTTTTAAGGCGTCATGACCAAGATGTCCAAGACGACGATGCCACAAGGTCGAAGACGTGTTGACGACATGAGCTTCAGGACAAACTTGATGATGAAAGGGGTATAGATCCCCGGAGCTATTGCACCTGGCGATCACGTTCTTGGTACGAAGATCCTTCACAGAGAAGCCGAAAGGGTCAAATTCGACAGAACAATGATTATCAATTGTAAATTGTCGAACAGAAATGAGATTCTTGATAATTTGTGGAGTGACTAGAACGTGTCGCAAAAATAAAGAGGTGGAGCCGGGAAACGAAACAGAACCGGTGGAAGTAACGGGTAAAAGGGATCCATTGCCAACCACAACATTGGTTGCAGATGTCGTGGAAGGGTGGATGGAGGAGAGGATACCGATGTCCGAAGCCATGTGCGAGGAGGCACCGGAGTCCATATACCACTCAGTATTGGAGGGCGGCGGGTTGAGCGTCACCGTGCTGAAAGCGTTGGCGAGTTGCTGTTGATCCCAAGATCCTGCGCCGAGCATGGGATGCCACTGGTCTGGTTGCGGCGTAGGTACGCCCCCGGTGTCACCAGGCCCATATGCGCTGTCCGGACCGGTCGGTGTAGTGACGGTATGGCATGGGGCGCCTGGGGTATCGGAGCCAGACGTGGTACACCACCAGACGGCACACCACCTGGCGGAGCTGACCCCGGAGCACGACGGTGGGGCCACACCTGCACTGTCCCTGACCAGGGATTGGAAGGAGGCCACCCGTGCGGGTTGCCACCACCACCACGTACGCCACCAGGGACACTTCGGAAGACACCAGACGCGCCGGTAGCCTGGGAGGTGTTGGTAGAAGTATTGCTGGGTGCAAGGTTGTTGCCCTTGTTACGCCAACGACGCCTGTTGGTGTTGGTGCTGCGTCCAAATCCCCCTGCCCCAGTGTTGAAGTTGGGAGCGTTCGGGCGAGCCTGTTGGTTGGAGGCGAGGAAGGCAGTTTGTGTGCTGGTGCCGTGGGTCTTCGAGATCTCCTCAAGGAGAAGACAAGAGCGCACTTCGACGAAGGAAGGGAACGGGCGCTGCATCTTGAGGATCGGCACCATGTGGGCGAACTGCTCGTTGAGGCGCGAGCACGGACGTAACGAGGGTTCGATCGAGATGGGCTCGTCGAGATCGCTGAGATTATCTGCCATGGATTTTAACTTGCGACAGTAATCATTAATAGACTGATCACCTTGGAGGAAGTTCCGGAATTCTGCCTCCATGTAGAGGGCGCGTGTTTCCTTGTTGCCAAGAAATTGGTGCTCAAGCCCGAGCCAAACGGCGCGAGCCGTGGTGCCGGCGACATGACAATCTCGAGTAGATCTCGTGCAATGGCGCCAGAGCCAAGAACGCACCATGCAGTCCATGTACTCCCAATCGCCGTGAAGCAAGGACGGGTCGTCGGAGAGTACGTGGTCTGTCAAGGCATACTTTCCAAGAGTGGTGAGGAAGAGCCCACGCCACTTGGAATAGTTGGAGGATGTGAGATCGAGCGCCATCGGACGAGTGCCTTGATGTTGACGACGCCGACGGCTTGAGCATGAAGATCGGCGGCGGTGCGGCCGGCCGGCTCGCCGATCCAAAAGCGGGCGCTAGATCCAGGATGGAGCCGCCGATGATCTCGGGCGGTCGGCGTCGAAGGTGAGGCAAAGACGCGCGGCGATGGCGGCAGCAGCGACCTCACGCCCGCGCGATCGGCAGCAGCGTTGATGAGGGCTCGGATGCGTTGATCTTCCTCGGCGGCTACGGCAAAGACGTTGTGCCTTGGCGCGGCTGCGTTCGCAGCGCAGAGTGCTCGCCGCGGCGCCAAAGCAGCAATGTAGTCTGCTGTTCGGCGTTGAGGGGAGGAGAGGTGCCAGCCATGGAGACGGCGTGGTGTGCGGAAGCGTGCTTTCAGAGGAAAGAGGAATCTGATACCATGAAAGCGTGATGTATTTTGGTAAAACACGCAATGATTATTCATATGTCAAGAGATTACATATATAGCCAAAGCGCGCATCTCATAACCGGTTTATAGAAGTAGTCACCGAGAGATAAGGCGCGATTGGCATCACGTGATTAGCGGCCGGCCATGCGTAATGTACAGTAGCATGCATGATTAACCGTAGCGAGATTAGCGGCCGGCCGGCCATGCGTAACAGGTGCTAAGCTTACACAGGTAATGCCCACATACGTATACACATACGTATACGTCTAACACATACAACTTGGAATGCAGTTTAAGTGACCAGTGCAGACTGAGTGAAGTATGTCTATATGGCTAGATTTTTAGATACACCATGTCTCCTCCATTGAATTCCCTTTCTTTCCTTTTTTTTATCCGCATACTTTTTTATCCTCTCCTAGGCCTCATGTAGAATATCCTTGATAACTTGTGTTGCCAGTTGCCTCCTCTGTAACAACCCTCTTACTTCCTCATTAGGTGAGTCTGGTAGAATTACTTCAGTTACAATTGGAGGAGAAAAACCATGCAACGCCTAGAAGGGAGTCATTTCCAATGATGTGTGAAAGTTTGTATTATACCACCACTATACTAGAGAAAGCCAGTTTTTCCACCTCCTGGGACTAGCAAACGACATACGTCAAAGATAATTTTCTAAGCATTGATTAGCTCTCTGCTTGCCCATCCGTTTGTGAGTGATATGCTGTACTAAACCTGAATTTAACCCCTAATGCTTTGAATAACTCCCACCATAGATGACTAGTAAAAATCACAATCACAGCTAGAAGTCCATGTAGCTTACACACACTATCAATGAACTCATGAACAACTTGTTGCACAGTATATGGATGACTCGTAGCTATGAAATGGGAGTATTTAGTGAATTTATCTACTATCACTAAGATCACTTCTTTCCCTTCAGAATTTGGTAACCCTTCAATAAAATCCATTGACACACGTGTCCATCCTCTATCAGGGACAAGTAAAGATTGGAGCAAACCTAGGTAAGGAGTATGTTCACATTTGTTCTTTTGACAGATTGGGCATTCCTTGACAAAATTAATAGTAGCTTGTTTCATGCCCATCCAATAGAAGTTCAGCTTGATTCATTGATAGGTGGCTCTTTCACCTGAATGTCCTCTTAATGCTGAGTCATGACATGCTGCAATCAGTTGTTTCCTGAGCTCTTGATTAGCAAGGACAACCACTCTATTCTTGTACCTTAGTATTCCTCCTTTTAGGGTATAGTGTGGTTCTACATTGGGATCCACCCTCAATTTTGTGATCAAGTCCTTACAATGCTCATAATTATCATAGCTGCTTCAATTTCAGTAATCCATACAGGAATAGCAGTAGTGGTCACCATCACTTGTTCAGTGCTGACAAGCCTAGAGAGTATCTGCAGCCTTATTCTCTCTCCCTTTCTTATATTCCACTTTGTAGCTGTAACCTAACAATTTGACCAATAATTTGTGAAGGACCATGTGAGAAGGTCCTATTTAATGTTGTGATGAACCATTGTAATGTTTGTGGAGTGGTTATTTGATTTTGCAAAGATCGCTTTCTGGAAGGATTGTTCTGGCAGAAATTGAGGATTCTGTGTTTTGAGTCATGGATTGAGTTAGGGGGATTTGGGTCTCTGCATTAAGATTGCATGAAGCATGTTTTGACTAACGTGGGTCAAGTTATGAAGAACTTGTGCCCGGAAATAATTTCTTTGTCTTTGGATGTGCAGGGAGGCTTGGAGTCGCCATAGTTGACGGCGAGGATCGGGGCTACGCTCAGGGAGGAGCTGAGGCCCAGAACGGTCAAGGATGCCGTGAGAGATGGTGAGCTCAAGCATGGCATAAGATAGACTGAAAATGTTGACGGCGAGTTCGAACGGCGGGTTTCCACCAATGGCTTGGTCGGTCCAAGTGAGGCGTGGTCCGGTGAAACCGGAGCGGGAGAGACTTGCCGGCGCGTGGCAAGCCAATGGTGAACCTACACGTGGCAAGTATGGCGATTGCTTGCAATGAAAGATGTTGACCCGGTTAAGAAAGGGCATGCGGGGCGTTTGGAGAGCGGTTTAGGTCAAGGAGATGATGGTTTGATTAAGTTGGATCAAGCGGAAAAGGCTTAACGAATTTAGGCTTATACGCTTTGAAAAGCGTGCATAAGTGACTTGTGTGAGTTAAAACCTGTGTGGTTGGGGTTAACGGGTTTTTCCCATTGTGCTAAGTGGATTATATCCATTAGGGCAAGGAATGACTGGTTAGGCCTCCTATATAAAGGATTGAAATGGAGACTTGTGTTAACCATCCAATCCATCTCTCATGTGCTCTCAAGTCTAGGGTTAGGGTTAGAGAGTTGAGTGCATTGTGTGCTCTTTGTCCTCTAAGGTGGAGTGGCTGTAAAACCCAACACAAGTAAGTAATACATCAATTTTGATCATCTCGATGAATCTTCTCTATGTGGATTGATTTGCTCTTGTCTTGGTTGGGTTGATCTCTCTTCCGTTTTTCTTGATCTTGCTGTGCTAAGGACGTAAAAGATATGGAGATAACCTGTGGAAATATATCTCATATCATCTAAGCACTTCTATAGCAAGTTTATCAAGAAACCCGATTTTGCATGTTTTTAGCCTCCTTGTGTGATTTCTCGTTTTGAGGGTTTTTGATTGTTGTTTGCCCTTGTTCTAGCTTGCTGTGACATGTGAGAACGCATCTGAAGCCATCTTGGCCGTCAGATACTCACGAGTAAGTTGGATTCTCGAATTGGGATTTTGACTCGGTTTTGGTGCAACCTTCCAACAAACTGAAAAAGGTCTCAACTTTGGACATATTTTTCATGATAGTTTGTTGGAATAGGTTCACAATAACCTAAAGAACATCCATACAAAATTTTATATCATTTGGATCTACGAATCAAAAGTTCTCTTAGTTTTCGGATTTGAAATCGGGTTGAAAACACTATTTATCGCTTGATTTTACTGTAGCAGCGGTCAGACCGCCATTATAAGGCCGGTCAGACCGCCCGGAGTGGTCAGACTGCCCTTTGAACGCCGGTCAGACCGCCTGGAAGGGTTTGGTTCCAAGTTTAGTTGTTTTGGGTCAATTGGAGTGATTTTTATCTGAAGATTCTATATTCTACACCTCTGTAGGTGTTTGAGTCTAGAATCTTAAATACTAGGGGGAAAAAATCAGAGTTAGCACCATTCACCCCCCCTCTGTTGCCTTCTTCGGTCCTACAAGTGGTATCAGAGCCCGGTTAACTCTATTTAATAGATCTTAACCGGTCTTAGAAGCTATAGCAACTGACAAGTATTCAACCAAACCCCCCGTGTTCGATGGAGTGGATTTCTCGTATTGGAAGTCTTGCATGCATGCTTATATTGAGGCTCAAGGGCACGTGATCTGGCTTAAGGTCAAAAACCCTTATGCGGTGCTGGCCGATGACAATGAAATCTCTCCTGATGTGGAGGCAAATAGGAAGGCACGCAACTTTCTGATTCAGGGACTCAGTCGATCGGAGTTTGAGCGAGTCGCTCACTTGAAATCTGCTCACAAGATCTGGAAGACCCTCTCTGACTACCATGAGGGATCTACCGCGATCAAGGAAGTGAGACAGAATCAACTCAAGAAGGAATACTCCAAGATTGAGCAAAAGCCCGACGAGTCTTTGGATGAGTTGTGGGGAAGGTTCAACAAAATCCTCCACGACCTCTGTGCTGTTGGCCTTACCTTCACAGAGTCTGAGAACGCGCGCCAAATCTTGGGTGCTCTCGATGTGAAGGTCTGGGGGATGAAAATCACATCCATAAACGACAACACTGTCATGAGTGAGCTTACCATGGATAAGCTCTACTCGAGGTTGAAGACGCATGAGATTGACTTCATCTCGCGTCTTTCCAAGACAGAGTCGATGGCTCTTGTGATGGACCCCTCTCGGAGCAGTTCCTCTAATCATGTGGATGTTGGTTTTTCTTTGTCCGCTTTGCACTCAATTAGTAATGAGCAACTTGAGAGGCTACCTGAGAAAGATTTAGCTATTCTGTCCACCAAGTTCACTAGAGCGTACAACAAAGTGAGAAACAAGAGGAGAGGTGGTCCGGTGACATGCTTCGAGTGTGGTGAGCCAAATTACATTCGTGCCAAGTGCCCCAAGCTGAAGGGCAAAGAGGAGAAGGACTTTCGTAGGCGTCCTCAAGCTCGAGACGCGAAGGTTAAGAAGCCCAACTACCGAAAGTTTGTCAACCGGGTCCTTGCCGCTCTTGAGTCAATGGATATGAGCGATGTGGACTCGGAGACGGAGGACGACGAGAATGACTCTCACGGCAAGAAGAAGGCTCAAAATTTCACCAGCATGTACTTCATGGCTAAGAGCAGCCACAACATTGACTCCTCCGACTCCGACGAGCCTTACAGTGACCCTGACGAGGTATGTCCCTCTCCCAAGGCTATGAAATGAACTCTCATCGCAACTGAACAACAATTAAGAAAGTAAGCCAAAATGATCAAGAGTCAGGATATGATGATTGATAACTTGAACTTA
This sequence comes from Melocanna baccifera, assembly GCA_036346265.1. Classification (NCBI taxonomy): domain Eukaryota; kingdom Viridiplantae; phylum Streptophyta; class Magnoliopsida; order Poales; family Poaceae; genus Melocanna; species Melocanna baccifera. Next base: position 26,220,193 of record CM070689.1, read on the forward strand.
GAAATTGTTAAGCTCAAGTCAATTAATCCTGAAAATTGTGAATCTTGTATTTGCTAGAGATGAAATTGGATAGTTCTCTTAAGGAATTGCAAAAGTTTAATCCTGATCATACTTGCTCTCATTGTGAGGATAACAAAACTAAAATGAAAGAAATGACTGAGATGGTTATACATTTTAGGACTGCATCATGTGAAAATTATCCTAAACTCACAACTAAGATAGATGCTCTTAACAAGACTCTAGAAGCAAAAGCAAGTATTGAGAAATCATTTACCATGACTGCATCTAAAAAGGTCATTGATTCTGATTACTGTACTTTTTGCATTGAGAATGCATATAATACAGTTGAAGTTCAAGAAACCCTTAGGATCAAGTATCAAGAACAGTTGTCTAGGATTAAGAATGCTTCTTGTGTGTCTTGTGAGGCTCTAAAGATTGAGGTAGCCATTTATAAGGAAAGATATGTTAGGGCAATCAAATCTAGCAAGTGCACCACATGTGAGAGCCTAGTAAAAGAAAATGACTACCTTAAGAAAACTCTTGAGAGATTCTCTAGTGGGAAGAAGAACTTCAACATGATTCTTGACCAATCAAAGGTGAGTGTGAACAATAAAGGTCTAGGATTTAATTCTCTAGAGTACTCCAAAAACCACCCACCTAAGCTTGTGAAACTAATTGAGAGTGGCATGTTTGAGGTAGAACCTTCTGAGCCATCCAAGATAGCTTTTAGATCTGCAGGTTTTGCCCAACCTTCTTCTAGCAAAATAGGTGCTTCCTCTTCATCAGGTGAGACCCCTCAAAACGTCAAGTACCATTGCACCTTTTGCAAGAAGTATGGCCACATAGTTGAGTTCTGCTTCCGTAGAACCAAGGTCGAGAGGAAGAGGAGAGAGCGTGCTTTGAGATCCATTAGAGGAATTTCTTCCACCTGGTTTGTTTCTAGAGCTAAGCAGCCTACTTCTTGTGCTAGATATGGGCCTAGAGACAGCTTCTTTGACTCTTTTGGTGGCCATAAGCAGCGTCTTGGGTTAGGATATCATGAGGGTAGACCACGAGTAGCACCTAGTCAGGGGGAGTACCGGTCTTTTGGTAGACCGATTCGGAGAGGGATAGGTGGATCTCATATGCTTGCTCATGATTTTCATGCTAATCAAATTGCTCGTGTTTCTATTGCTTCTCCAAAGCATCGTGTGGATTAGTACCGGATTCCAAAATCATTTCTCACTAATCCCAGTACTGAGGCACAGATGTTTCCTGTTCGTGCTTTATAGGTCCAGCGTGTGAGGAAGGAGGACGTGTGGCTTGTTGACTCCGGTTGTTCTCGACACATGATCGGAGATTCTAGATGGTTCTCCTTCCTCACACATGCATCCGGCAACGAGTTGATCACGTTTGGGGATGCTTCTACCAGTACCGTGACAGCCAAGGGAACTGTGCGCGTCAACGACAATTTCATGCTCAAGGATGTCGCCTTCGTAAGTAAGCTAGGTATAATCTGCTTTCTGTCTCTCAGTTTCTTGATTAGGGTCTAGAAGTAAGGTTCAAAAATGGTGAGTGTAGAGTACTAGACTCCTCTGGAGAGTATGTCTTTGGGATCTATAGGTTTGAGAGGATTTTCAGTGCTGACTTTAGTATCTCTTCCACCTCGAGTCCTAGGTGTCTTGTTGCTTCTGACTCTTTGGACTTAGTGTTGTGGCATCGTAAGCTTGGGCACATAGGCTTCGACCACCTTACTAGAGTCAGTAGCAAGAACCTGATTAGAGGATTGCCTAGGCTTAAGAGTGTCAGAGATCTCGTGTGCACACCCTGTAGACATGGTAAGATGGTTTCTGCTTCCCATCCTCCTCTTACCATTATTATGACTGACGGACCTGGACAGTTGCTTCACTTAGATACAGTAGGTCCGTCTAGGATTCAGTCTGCAGGAGGGAAGTGGTATGTGCTGATAGTTGTAGATGACTTCTCAAGGTATTTATGTGTGTTCTTCTTAGTATCTAAGGATGAAGCTTTTGGTTATTTTAGACAGTTGGCCCTTAGACTAGCAGTCGACCTGCCTGGAGCCTTGAGAGCCATTAGGAGAGATAATGGCACTGAAGTCAAAAATCAGTCCTTTGCCACTTTCTGCACTGAGAGAGGGCTAGAGCACCAGTTTTTCTCACCTAGAGTCCCCAAGCAGAATGGGGTGGTAGAAAGGAAGAATGGGACTCTTGTTGAGATGGCTAGGACCATGTTAGATGAGCACAACACTCCTAGGAGGTTTTGGGCTGAGGCAATCTCTTCTGCTTGTTATGTGTCCAATAGAGTTTTCTTGAGATCAGTCATTGGCAAAAACTTCCTTTGAGCTTAGATTTGGTCATAGTTCTAGTGTTTCGCATTTCAAGATTTTCGGTTGCAAATGCTTCATTCTTAAACATGGCAACTTTGATAAATTTGAATCTAGATGTCATGACGGTATTTTTCTTGGATATCCTGCTCATTCTTGTGGCTATCGTGTTTTTAATTTGGAAACTAACAAAATAGTTGAGACATGTGAAGTCACTTTTGATGAGGCTTGATGGAGACGGGGTGCCCGATCTTTCGATGAGATTGATAACTATCGATTTGGTGGAGGTGACTCTCGCGATCCGACTACAACCGTACGACGTCGCTTGCGCCTTAGCAATCGTTGAACCAACTCCGAGATGTTATTGATCTTGCTGGAAACACGATCAACCTGAACACGAAGTTCAATCCCTGCAAGCAATCGAAGAACTAGCAAGAATAAGACGAAAGGCAATATGATATTGCGAATAACAAAGTTGGTATTGAAAAACAAAGGTGAGATCCCGAAGGTAGTCTTGACAGGTGGTCGTCTGACACAACTGAAGAACCAAAGTTTGCGCAATGACTAAACCAAAACTCAACGAAATCCAAGTCCTAGCAGGGGGCGGCGGCTCTTATTTATAGAGAAACGACCAGGGGCGGCGCCCTAGGGTTACAAGGCCCATGGGTCCAAGTGGTGGTGGCGCAGCACCCTTTTTGACTCGGACTCGGAATTTGAAGATGAGGTTAGATCCGTTGGAAAGAGACTTCATAAGCTTTCCATGAAGTACAAGAACGCCCCAAACGGAGTCCGTATGAAGAAGTTATGCCCGTTTGAATGTGGTACCAACGCAGCAGTCCGAATCCGATTCCAGAACGTGTTCAACTCGGATTCTTGCTTGACTTGATCTCAAAGTGACGTGGTGACCTCCATGATTCCGTCCTTACATGTCCATGACTCCATGTCCCTTTCCTTCATCCTTTCCCAGGTTCCTAACCACGATTAAATCGCTTGCATTAGGTAGCGGTCTATTCTCAGTAATATATGAACCTAGGAATGAATTCACCTGGTAATTAAGTTGACGAGCACGAGCTCGAGTAAGTGGTCCTTGTTGTGGATGAGTTGTATCCATGGAAGGGATGTCATCATCATCCTTCCCTTCTTGCATTTGAGTCGTCCTCGACTCAAGTTCATCTTCTTCCCCCAAATATGGCTTCAAGTCTACAATATTAAATGTGGGACTAACCCCAAATTCTGCAGGCAGATCAAGCTTATATACATTATCATTAATCTTAGCTAACACCTTGAATGGACCATCAGCTCTAGGCATCAACTTAGACTTTCGCAACTCAGGAAATCTATATTTGCGCAAATGCAACCAGACTAAATCACCAGGTTCAAAAGTTAAACTCTTTCTACCTTGACTACCAGCAATTTTATACTTAGCATTCATGCGCTCTATATTTTCTTTAGTTGTTTCATGCAATTTAAGGATAAATTCAGCACGCTTCTTAGCATCTAAATTCACTTTTTCAGAGATGGGGATATGCAATAAATCAATAGGAGCACGAGGATTAAAGCCATATACTACCTGAAAAGGGCTCATCTTTGTGGTAGAGTGCAGCGATCTATTGTAAGCAAACTCTACATGAGGTAGACATTCTTCCCACGCCTTCAAGTTTTTCTTCAAGATAGCCCTCAACATAGTTGATAGCGTGCGGTTGACAACTTCAGTTTGTCCATCTGTTTGTGGGTGACAAGTAGTAGAAAACAACAGCTTGGTACCCAATTTAGCCCATAATGTGCGCCAAAAGTGACTCAAAAACTTCGCATCTCGATCTGAAACAATGGTATTGGGCACTCCATGTAGTCGAATAATCTCTCTGAAAAATAAATCAGCAACATTTGTAGCATCATCGCTCTTATGGCAAGGTATAAAATGTGCCATTTTAGAAAATCTATCGACCACCACAAAAACACTATCTCTCCCCTTCTTTGTGCGAGGTAATCGCAAAACAAAGTCCATTGAAATATCCTCCCAAGGAATGCTAAGTACAGGAAGAGGCATATATAAACCATGTGGATTAAGTCGGGACTTAGCTTTATTGCAGGTAGTGCAGCGAGATACATAGCGCTCAACATCGCGTCTCATCCTTGGCCAATAGAAGTGTTCAGCGAGGATGTCCTCCGTCTTTTTGACACCAAAATGACCCATTAGTCCTCCCCCATGTGCCTCCTGTAATAACAAACGATGAACAGAGCTGGCTGAAATGCATAGTTTGTTAGCTCTAAACAAAAATCCATTATTGAAAGCAAATTTATTCCAGCATCTACCATTTTTGCAATTGGACAGGGCATCTTTAAACTCATCATCAGAGGTGTATAGTTCCTTTATTGTCTCCAAGCCAAAAATTCTACAATCAAGTTGAGACAACATTGTATACCGTCTAGACAAGACATCAGCAATCACATTTTCCTTCCCTTTCTTGTGTTTTATGACATAAGGAAAAGATTCAATGAATTCAACCCAACGAGCATGTCTACGGTTCAGTTTAGTTTGACTTCTAATATGTTTCAATGATTCATGATCAGAATGGATAACAAATTCTTTGGGCCATAAATAATGTTGCCATGTTTCTAAAGTTCGAACAAGGGCAAGTAATTCCTTATCATAAGTAGAATAGTTCAAACTAGATCCACTTAATTTCTCACTAAAATAAGCAACAGGTTTACCTTCTTGTATCAACACACCACCAATTCCAATTCCGCTAGCATCACACTCAAGTTCAAAAGTCTTACCGAAGTCAGGAAGTTGAAGCAATGGTGCATTTGTGAGCTTTTCTTTGAGAAGGTTGAAAGCTTCTTCTTGCACTTTTCCCCATTTAAATGAAACACCTTTCTTTGTTAATTCATTAAGTGGTGCAGCGATAGTGCTGAAATCTTTCACAAAGCGGCGATAGAATCCCGCAAGTCCATGAAAACTCCGCACTTGTGTGACCATTTGTGGTGTTGGCCAACTTTTTATAGCTTCAATCTTGGCTTCATCTACTTTAATTCCCTGCGGAGTAACAACATAGCCAAGAAAACAAACTCGATCGGTGCAAAAGGTGCACTTTTTGAGATTACCAAACAAACGTGCATCCCTCAAAGCAATGAAAACAGCACGTAAGTGTTCAAGATGTTCATCTAGTGACTTGCTGTAAATCAATATATCATCAAAGTAAACTACCACAAATTTACCAATGAAAGCACGTAAAACTTCGTTCATTAATCTCATGAAAGTGCTAGGGGCATTAGTTAATGCAAAAGGCATCACTAGCCACTCATATAATCTGAACTTAGTTTTAAATGCCGTCTTCCATTCATCTCCAAGTTTTATTCTAATTTGATGGTATCCACTACGCAAATCAACTTTAGAAAATATTGTAGAGCCACTTAATTCATCAAGCATATCGTCTAATCTAGGAATAGGATGACGGTATCTAATGGTAATGTTATTGATAGCTCTACAATTAACACACATACGCCATGATCCATCCTTCCTAGGTACTAAAATGACTGGAACAGCGCAAGGGCTAAGTGATTCACGTACGTACCCTTTATCAAGCAATTCTTGAACTTGGCACTGAATTTCTTTAGTTTCTTCTGGGTTTGTCCTGTATGGTGCGCGGTTGGGTAGTGATGCACCGGGAATTAAATCAATTTGATGCTCAATCCCTCGAAGCGGTGGCAATCCCGGTGGTATGTCCTTCGGAAAGACATCTTTGTACTCCTGCAAAAGGTTAGTGACAGCAGAAGCCAAAGAAGATGGTATCTTCTCAAATGAAAACAAAGTGGCTTTGCAAACTAATGCATAGCAAACAGATTTACTAGCATCCAATTCAGTCATATCAGATTTAGTAGCAAGAAAACTAGCACCTTTCAATTGTATTTCTTTTTTGTTCACATTAGCAGATTTCAGTTCTTTCTTCCTATGTTGCACAAGCTCTTTTGCTACAATCTGATTTTCGCTCTTAGATTTCTCTGAACTCTTCTCTCTACTAGCTCTAGCAAGTTCATCTTTAACAATCTGTTCTGGAGTCATAGGATGCAGCACGATTTTCTTTCCTTTGAACATGAGAGAGTATTGATTATTTCTACCATGATGCACACAATCAGTATCGTATTGCCAAGGTCTTCCTAATAATAATGAGGAAGCTTGCATAGGTACAACGTCGCAATCAACATAATCATGGTATGAACTCATAGAAAGATATACTCTCACCATCCGTGTTACCTTCAACTTACCACTGTTGTTGAACCATTGAATATGGTATGGGTGAGGATGAGGTTTAGTCGGCAAAGCAAGCTTCTTTACCATGTCCATACTTGCTAAATTGTTGCAACTCCCACCATCAACAATTATGCGAATCGAGCGTTCCTTGACAACGCCCTTGATTTGGAACAAATTATGGCGCTGGTTTTGCTCGGCATGAGACACTTGAGCACTTAGTACGCATTGCACTATAATGCTCAAATACTTGTCGGCATCTTCGGCGCCAACATGCTCCTCATGATCAGATTCTTCTTCATCTCCTATAGGGTCAGTTGCAAGCAGAGCATATGTTTCTTCACCAAAATCACTAGCAGAGGAATACCCACCATAATCGCGTATAATCAATACACGCTTGCTTGGACAGTCCCGCATCATGTGTTCATAGCCTTTGCAACGATGGCATTGAACGTCCTTTGTTCGTCTGGTCGAAGCAACTGAAGAGTTTGTTTTTGCAGGAAGTTGTGGTGCTGATTTGTGTGCTTCAGAAACTCGTGGCGTCGAAATTGATGTAGTTGGGCACGGCTTGTTGTTGGAGTGTGATGGCGCCACAATGGACGAGGGAGTAGGGGTGCGCGGAGTCCATGAATTTGTGCGACCTGCAGAAGAATTAGATCGCATTCTCGTCTGGCGTCCCTGCAACTCACGTTTAGCTTTGCAAGCAAGATGAAACAATCTAGTAATGGAGTTGTAATCTTTATAATCAAGGATGTCTTGAATTTCTCGACTCAACCCTCCCAAAAACCTACCCATGGATGCCTCCTCATTCTCAACTAACCCACAACGCAACATACCAATTTGTAATTCCTGATAATATTCTTCCACAGATTTTGCACCCTGTTGTAGACGTTGCAGTTTATTTAACAGATCACGAGCATAATATGAGGGAACAAATCGATGGCGCATAAGCAATTTTAAAGCCTCCCAGGTGTTAGGAATATTATTGGGATTTTGACGACAATGTTCTTTCCACCAAACAGAAGCAAAGTCGGTAAATTCACTAGTAGCAGCCCTAACTCGTCTATTTTCAGAAAATTCATGGCAAGCAAATTTTTGATCAACAGCTAGTTCCCAATTAAGATAGCTATCAGGATCATATTTACCATTGAAAGAAGGCATGGTGAATGTAGCCTTAGCAAAAGAATCGTCGTGGTCACGTACCTCACGCCGTGGGGGTTCCCTTCGCATACCTTGTCGGTTAAAACGCAATTGTCGATGAGCTCGATCGTTGTTGTGGTTGATCCTGCCATAGGCCTCGGAATCACCCATATGGTCGGAGTCATCTTGTCTCCGTACCGTCGCAGTAGGGGGAACAGCAGACGAAACTTGGGCAATCTCCTCAAGGCGCGCCATAATATCTGCCAACGAATTGTTAGTGGTACCTTGCGCTTTCTCCATCGCAGCGAGTGTGGCATTGTTCTCAATCTGGGCGCCCTCAAATTGAGCAAGTCGCTCATTCGTCACTCTGACATCCTCCTCAAGACCCTCCGCACGAAGGTTCATAAGGCGTAGAAAATGTTGTACGATTGCCTTAGTACGAGGAGTATGAGATTGATCCTCATCCGTTGTATGACCTGCCATTATTAGCAAAACATAAGAATATGTCCCTAACAGCAACTACTAGGATGAGGAGGTTCAAAAAGTCGCTCACACTCAAGCCTTTTATCAAACTCTTATCAATTCTTACCAAGCAAAGCAGGGGTGATCGGCTCCCAGCGATGTCAACGTATCTCTGAAGATTGGATGGAGCGATTGCCAGGTGAAGCTCAGCCTGTACGGTGTAGGAGAGGTGTAGCTGGGAAGGCTCAAGTTTGGTAGCAAGGATTGGCAATAATCAAATCAGAAAATGCAAGCTAAAAAATCGGTCAACGCCGGTTGGTGCTGGTCCTAGGCTAGACCGTACTAGAGACGCGAGCCTAGGACACAAACGAGTACACCGCACAGAAAGAATCTAGATGACGTTGCCCACGGAGTTCAGAGGCTCAGAAAAGGACGCCGTCTTCACGGAACACCTTAGAATAACTTGTAGAAGGTCCCTGTAAATTGTGAGCGAATTCCGAGAAAGTTGACTTTTGTTGACTTTGCGGGCCCGTTTTGAGGCCCTAACGACCTTTTTTGGGGTCGAAGTCGCTGCGCATATGCGTGGTGGCTTACGCGGATCTGAAATCTCCAGATTTTCCAGATTTCAATTTTTCTGCCTCTATTTTCCCGTTTCCTTTCCAACGGGTCAAGAAACGCCTCAATCGGAGGTCGTATGCAAAAGTTAGGATTTTCTCTCTCCTCTTCTCTCTTTTTTTTACGCCGCGGCTCTTTCTATCTGCGGCTGCCTTTTCCTTCTTGTCTATCTACTTTGCTCCCACTCCGAGTCCAATTTCAAGTCCTACTCCGAGTCCAATTCCGAGTCCAATTCTGAGTCCTATTCCGAGTCCAATTCCGAGTCCTATTCCGAGTCCAATTCCGAGTCCAATTCCGAGTCCAACTAGGGCAAAGCTTCCCTAGAAATCGAGTCCCCCTCTTTTCCTTCCCTCAACGTGGCAGTTCGAAACCAACCGCGACGGTGAAACCAAAACGTGAACAGAACTCGAAACTCTAGAGGAACTAGGCACTAAGACCAGCAAAGGACACGACGATGCAACCGAAAGTTCAACAATGCAAAGTACTGAAAAGAAAATTGTGAGGCTAAGATTGGTTTGGACAGGGTGATCTACTACTTTTTTTGGCTTTTTGTGTACTGTAGGTAATGAAAAGCAATCTAATATATGAATAACTGGAAATTCTCACCGAGCAACCTTGAGCTCTGATACCACTTGATGGAGACGGGGTGCCCGAGTAGACTTCATAAGTTTTCCATGAAGTACAAGAACGCCCCAAACGGAGTCCGTATGAAGAAGTTATGCCCGTTTGAATGTGGTACCAACGCAGCAGTCCGAATCCGATTCCAGAACATGTTCAACTCGGATTCTTGCTTGACTTGATCTCAAAGTGACGTGGTGACCTCCATGATTCCGTCCTTACATGTCCATGACTCCATGTCCCTTTCCTTCATCCTTTCCCAGGTTCCTAACCATGATTAAATTACTTGCATTAGGTAGCGGTCTATTCTCAGTAATATATGAACCTATAAATATATTCACCTGGTAATTAAGTTGACGAGCACGAGCTCGAGTAAGTGGTCCTTGTTGTGGATGAGTTGTATCCATTGAAGGGATGTCCTCATCAGCTAGTCCTGGTACTAGACCCGACGGTGCAGGTACACAGATACTTGGTGAGAGCGAGGGCATCTTCGTCGATGACGACCTTGACGAGGAGGATGAGGACTCAATCCATCCTCCAGTCACTCCTGAGCTGGGTGGAGAGCCTTCCTCTATCTCTCCGGCTTTAGGAGAACAGCCTCCTCCCACCGGCTTCTCGGGTGGCTCTGTTCCTACCTCCACAGCTCGTGAGGTAGATGCCACATCTGCACCAGGACCCCCTCTGCATATTCAGCGACGACACCCTCAGGAGCAGATGATCGGGGATCTCCATGAGCGAGTCACTCGCTCCAGGTTTATCTCCCCAGATTCTCATTCACATTCTGCTTTTGTTGCATCTTTTGAACCCCGAGATGTCACCCATGCATTATCTAATTCTTCTTGGGTCAATGCCATGCATGAAGAACTTGAAAACTTTGAAAGAAACCAAGACTGGACCTTAGTTGAACCTCCACCTAATCATAATATAATTGGAACAAAATGGGTTTTCAAAAATAAGATAAGTGAGGATGGGTTAGTAGTTCGCAACAAACTTAGACTTGTAGCACAAGGTTATTCCCAGGTAGAGGGCTTAGACTTTGATGAGACCTTTGCACCTGTAGCTAGATTAGAAGCCATTCGTATTTTGCTAGCATTTGCAGCATCCAAGGGCTTCAAGCTTTTTCAAATGGATGTTAAGAGTGCTTTTCTTAATAGTTTCATAGACGAAGAGGTCTATGTCAAGCAACCACCTGGCTTTGAAAATCCCAAATTCCCAAATCATGTGTGTAAGCTCTCAAAAGCCTTGTATGGATTGAAGCAAGCCCCTAGAGGTTGGTATGATAGGCTTAAGAGTTTTTTTTGCTTAAAAATGATTTTAAAATGGGTTTGGTAGATAAAACCTTATTCACACTCAGGCATGGCAGTGATTTTCTACTTGTTCAGATTTATGTGGATGACATCATATTTCGGTGGTTCTTCTCATGCTTTGGTATCCAGATTTTCAGATTCTATGAGCAGGGAATTTGAGATGAGTATGATGGGCGAGCTGACTTTCTTCCTTAGTCTTCAAGTCAAGCAGCTGATAGAAGGAACCTTCATCCATCAAACTAAGTACACAAAGGATCTTCTTCAGCGCTTCGACATGGGAAGCAGCAAACCAATGTCTACTCCAATTGCCACCTCAACTGTGTTGGATCCTGATGAGGATGGAGAGCCTGTGGACCAGAAGGAGTACCGCAGCATGATTGGCTCTCTCCTATACCTCACCGCATCGAGGCCGGACATACAATTCACTGTGTGTCTGTGCGCTCGATTTCAGGCTTCCCCTCGTGTCTCTCATCGTCAAGCAGTGCGTCGCATCTTTAGGTATCTTCAGAGCACTCTTGATTTTGGACTTTGGTATTCTTCTAATTCTGCTATCTCCATTCGGGCTTTTTCGGATGCTGATTTTGCGGGTTGTAGAGCAGATAGGAAGAGTACTTCTGGAACTTATCATTTCTTAGGCACATCTCTTATTTCTTGATCCTCTAGGAATCAGTCCTCTGTTGCACAGTCCACTGCTGAGGCGGAGTATGCAGCTGTTGCTAGTAGCTGTTCTCAGGTTCTCTGGATCTTATCTACTCTGCGGGACTATGGGTTGACCTTAGAGAGTGTTCTACTTTTCTGTGATAATACTAGCGCCATTAACATTGCCAAAAATCCAGTGCAACACTCTAGGACTAAGCACATTGATGTTATATATCATTTCCTTAGAGACCATGTAGAGAAGGGTGATGTTGTGCTTCACTTTGTAGAGTCTGAGCAGCAGGTTGCGGATATTTTCACTAAGGCTCTTGATTCTTCTCGTTTTGCTTCTTTGAGGGGAGAGTTGGGGGTTATTAGTCCTTTTGGCCTGTTCTGAGGGGGAGTTTGTTTTTTTTTGGATTCATGTATCATATTACATTTTAATTTCAGCATGCATTATGTATTTGAACATTTGTACAAACTAAGGAGCTTTGTCTATTATTCTTATGTGATATGATACCTTGCCTTACATCTTGCCATATTTTGTGCTAGCCTGCTAGATTTATCATGACCTTCTATTTGTAGCTTCGCTTTTGCCATGATTGCTTTGTTAAATGTTCAAACTTAATTTAAATCATGTCTTATTGGATCTTGTGACTAGTTTTGCTCTAGTGATCCTCTAATGATTCATGCCATGTCATATAAGCTAAGTTGAGCCTTGAATCTAAATTGAGCTTTAGATGGAGCTGCGCTAGTTCTTTATTAAAGCATGAGTGAGTATTAGCTTTTTGTTCTTGAACAAGTTAAGAAAATGCAAAATGATCTCTTTTGTGCAAAAATACTGATTTAACCAATTCTTTCTCATGAGACAGCTTGCCATTGCACTAGGCATGAACTCAGGGGGAGTTTTGGATGACCAAGATCACTTCCTTAAGCTTATTGCTTGGGGTGGTCGCATAAGGCTTGAGATCTAGCACAAGGCTAGGAAAATAAAATCTTGAAAATGGTTGAAGCTTAGGAGGCAATTGTGGATGGCTCCTAGTCCAGTACTTGCTTTGCTAAGATAAAGCCAAAAATGATTCTCTGAAAATGTCAAATGTGCTAAGTTTGCTCAATTACAAATAATATTTAGTACTTGAACAATATGTTTCAATCTTGAACTTGTAGCACTTTAAATTGACTCAATTGTAGCCTCTTGGTTCCACTTAGAATATTGACATGGCTTGACTCATTTTTGGATACCTTTGGCTAAACTGTGATCTTGAGCAACTTGACATGTTAGAAATCCATTTAATTGATTATTGCTATTTTGGTTTTAGCTTTGCTATATATGGTTTGTCATGATCTAGTTAGTTCATTCATATGATATGGCTTGGTGTAATCCTTATAGAGTCATTTTGGATAATTTTCATGGCTCCTAAATAAAAAATGCAGCCACTTCATTTCATTCATGCTCTATCTTCTTCCATGCATCTTGATGATTTCATTGTCAAAGGGGGAGAAAGATCAGTAAAAATGTAGTGATGACCAATGTCAAATAGAATAATTATTTTTTCATATGGACCTAGAGTGAGATTTTCATCTCATTTAGTGGTTTTGAAGCTTTTGTGAATAATCTAATATTTTCAGTAGCTTCACTCTATTTCTGTTTCAAATGGTCATTTTTAGTTCTTTGCATTCTTCTTTTGACCATTTAGAACTCTCTTTGTAAATTTTTTTCTTGTCTAAAACCACCTTCTATTTGCATTTTTGAGTATTGCCAATGGGTTCATCAAGGGGGAGATTGAAGGACCATTTGAGAAGGTCCTATTTAATGTTGTGATGGACCATTGCAATATTTATGGAGTGGTTATTTGATTTTGCAAAGATCGCTATCTGGAAGGATTGTTCTGGCAGAAATTGAGGATTCTGTGTTTTGAGTCATGAATTGAGATAGGGGGATCTGGGTCTCTACATTAAGGTTGCATGAAGCATGTTTTGACTAACGTGGGTCAAGTTATGAAGAACTTGTGCCCGAAAATAATTTCTTTGTCTTTGGATGTGCAGGGAGGCTTGGAGTCGCCATGATTGACGGTGAGGATCGAGACTACGCTCAGGAAGGAGCTGAGGCCCAGAACGGTCAAGGATGCCATGAGAGATGGTGAGCTCAAGCATGGCACAAGAAAGATTGAAAATGTTGAAGGCGAGTTCGAACGGCGGGTTCGCACCATATGGCTTGTTCGGTCCAAGTGTGGCGTGGTCCGGTGGAACCGGAGCGGGAGAGACTTGATGGCGCGTGGCAAGCCAATGATGAACCTACACGTGGCAAGCATGGCGATTGCTTGCAATGAAAGATGAAGACCCGGTTAAGAAAGGGCATTTTGGTAAGATTGGCCAAAATACCGGAATCCACCTTGGATCAAATCTGCGGCGCATGCGGGGCGTTTGGAGAGCGGTTTAGGTCAAGGGAATGCTGGTTTGATCAAGTTGGATCAAGCGGAAAAGGCTTAACGGATTTAGGCTTATGCGTTTTCAAAAGCGTGAATAAGTGACTTGTGTGAGTTAAAACCTGTGTGGTTGGGGTTAACGGGTTTCCCCCATTGTGCTAAGTGGATTATATCCATTAGAGCAAGGAATGGCTGGTTGGGCCTCCTATATAAAGGATTGGGATGGAGACTTGTGTTGACCATCCAATCCATCTCCCATGTGCTCTCAAGTCTAGGATTAGAGTTAGAGAGTTGAGTGCATTGTGTGCTCTTTGACCTCCAAGGTGGAGTGGCTGTAGAACCCAACACAAGTAAGTAATTCATCAATCTTGATCATCTCGATGAATCTTCTTTATGTGGATTGATTTGCTCTTGTCTTGGTTGGGTTGATCTCTCTTCCGTTTTTCTTGATCTTGCTGTGCTAAGGACGTAAAAGATATGGAGATAACCTGTGGAAATATATCTCATATCATCTAAGCACTTCTATAGCAAGTTTATCAAGAAACCCTATTTTGCATGTTTTTGGCCTCCTTGTGTGATTTCTCATTTTGAGGGTTTTTGATTGTTGTTTGCCCTTGTTCTAGCTTGCTGTGACATGTGAGAACGCATCTGAAGCCATCTTGGCCGTCAGATACTCACGAGTAAGTTGGATTCTTAAAATGGGGTTTTGACTTGGTTTTGGTGTAATCTTCCAACAAACTGAAAAAGGTATCAACTTTGGACATATTTTTCATGATCGTTTGTTGGAAGTTCACAATAACCTAGAGAACATCCATACAAAATTTCATATCATTTGGATATACGGATCAAAAGTTCTCTTGGTTTACGGATTTGAAATCGGGCTGAAAATACTATTCATCGTCTGATTTTACTGTAGCAGCGGTCAGACCGCCATTATAAGGCCGGTCAGACCACCCGGAGCGGTCAGACCGCCCTTTGAACGCCGGTCAGACCGCCTGGAAGGGTTTGGTTCCAAGTTTAGTTGTTTTGAGTCAATTGGAGTGATTTTTATCTAGAGATTCTATGTTCTACACCTCTGTAGGTGTTTGAGTCTAGAATCTTGAATACTAGGGGGGAAATCATAGTTGGCACCATTCACCCCCCCTCTGTTGCCTTCTTCGGTCCTACAATTTCATTCGAACCTCTGCCCAATTCAACACCCTTCTCACCTGTCAGCAGTCCTTTCTTCCTTGGATGCCGCCGCCTCCGCCCAAATTCACGAACCACCAAGCCGTCAACACTGTTCACTGTTTGACAAAACTCGCCGACAACCCCACCTCCTCTCCCAATCGCTCGGCCAGTGCCACTGCCACCCCGGTCAAGCCACCGTGCCTCGCCCTGATGCCACCGGACACTTCTGACATGAGCCTTGACCGCAAGCTAAAGAAGCCGGGACGGAGTTTGCCACCGCCATCCCCTGTTCCCCGGTCGTCCTCCTTGCGCCGCAGGGATGGAGTTGGGAAGTCGGCCGCTAAGGCATTTGCTTTGTGAACACGCCGACTGCTGCGGTGGTTGTTGGCCAGTTGTTGTCCAGATGGGACTACTCACCAGGATGTTGCGGCGGTTTTGCCAAGGCGCTGTGATTGCATTGCTAGTGTGCCGAAAGGGAGCATGCTGGTATGAACTTTTGATAGGCCGCTAGAGCGCCATGAAGTTTTCTACCGGGGCATCAGGGAGAGTTCTTTCTTGGCCGCCGATGAGGATGATGTCCTTGTGTACGCACTACTGGTTGTATATGTTGCTAGTTGAACACATTTCATCGGTTTTTAGCCATGTTGAAGTGGTTAGCATGAAATGTTGTGACAGGAGTGCCGAGAATGCATCTCTTTGCTAATATGGCATCACGTGCTAGCTATTTGGGGTGTGAACGGGGTGCGACTGGTCTTTGGTAATCGGGTGCCGAGGGCCCTGTAGGGCGTTGGTGCTAAGCGGCGAGTGTTGGGGTGTGCGTGTGTGATCATTTGACATTCACATGATTTTACTTTTTTGTAAATATGTGCGCATATTGATGTTCGTTTGCCGAGTGCTGATCCACTCTTCATTGCTAATATCACAGGCTCTCATCGTTCCACCGTCATTACCAAGGATAGCAATCTCTTTTGCTAGGGAAGGGGAGACAAGGGCCAGGCCAAGGCGGCCGAGATGGACTTGTCATGTGATGATCTTGACGAGGAAGTCGAGATCCTTTGACGACAACCCCGATAGAGAGGCCCTTGTGGGGGTCGAGTCTTCCTCCCTTACCAAAGCGGAGAAGGTGCAGCTAGTGGCACTTGGGAGACATCTTACACTGAGAGATGTCTTATGGCTAGGGCCGGACGAATGCCCCTACAAAGGGTATGTTGTTGCTCTTAAGGCTTGGTTCGAGGTCGACCTGGGGTTTTTGATCTATCCGTTCATCCAGGCCCTCATGAGGCACTACCAGGTGGATCTCTCACACTTCTCACCCAACCCCCTTGCTAGGGTGAGAGTATTCCTATGGCTATGCGAGACAGTGATCGAGGGCAGGTGCTTCAAGCCTATTGTTGTGGCCTTTGACTACTTCCATCTCCAGCAGTCGAACGGGAGGTTCAAACCACTAGGCTCACTGATCTCGGCTGCCCAACATCAAGGTGAGTATCATGTTCATGCAACCAAGTACAACTGGAGTCGCCTTGAGAAAAAGTGATTTTACTTGATGGTGAAGAGCTTTCCACACACTAGCGACCAACCCAGATTTACCCAGGATGGCTATCCTAAGATCCCTTCTCTCTCAGATGTTGATCGGGAGTTCATTCATGCTATGTTCAAGGTCCACAAGTGGAGTAGTGTCTAGGACTTGATGGAGGAGATGACCCTTATGGATGTTAGCCCTCTGGTTGACGAGAAGCATGATTACCTTTGGTTCTTCAAAAGCAAATGTAAGCACGACTTGGCTATTGCCTTCTTTACTTAGGATTGTCCCCAATTTGTGGATTTGTCACCTCTGTTCAACTTTTCATAGATCATTCTCCCAACGGGAACTAGAGCTTGGCACCGGTGGCCAGTAGGGAAGCCAGGCTCGGTAGTTCATAGCTGCTGTGACGCACCGCTTAGAGGACAAAGAGCCGACATAGCTGACGAACGTCGGTGGGCCGAAGAACCTCGATGAAATGCCCAAACAAGAAAAAGGAGAAAACGAGGGGAGAAAACGAATCCAAGCAGGAAAAATACCCAGATCCACTTACCTCGGACTGGATCCATGGAGCCAAACCCTCAAAATCACTAAGGGGAACGACCGGATTTGGATCGATGACGGAAGGGAGGAGGCGAGCAAACTGGGAGAACCAGAACACAGGTAGTGCCTGAAAGGAGGGGGAATCACTAAGGGGAGGTGAGGGGCTAGGGTGGTGTAAAGGGGGCTCACCGTCGGCAGTGCCATGGCCGGTGAGGCCGCGCTAGGCGGAGACGCCGAGAAAGGAAAAGGGAGGCGAGAGGATTCAAGAGCAGCCGAAGAGAAAAGCCGAGTGAAGCATGCATGCAAAGAGAGAGGAGGAGGATTAGGTCAAGAGGGTGGGAAGCCAGTGGTCTGGTATGTGTCTATGACGGTAAATAATTAAGTTCTTTTCAGCTTCTCAAACCGGCTTTTGGCTTTTGCTACAGTACCTAACTTTCAAACGGTGTATTTTTTCGAGATGGCGTCTATAAGTTAATTATAGTACATGTTAAAAGCCCAACATTTGTACTATCCAAAATCACAAGCGACTATCTCTCTCTCCGTAATCTCTGTCACAAATAACTAAAATTCAAAAATTTCAGCTAAAAACCACAAGCCACAGCCATATCATACAGGCCTCCTAGTAGCTTCTACATGTATTTCTTGCATTCAAGTGGTTTGGTCTCATTGATAGACTTTATGGGAGTCTGACTTACTTCAATCCCTCTTTTATGCACCTTAGAGCCCAAAAACTACCCCACTGACACACCGAAAACACCCTTGAAAGGATTCATTTTAAGTCCATGTGCTCTAGTTCTCATAAGAGCTTGTCGTAAATCAACTAAATGTTGCTTGCAATCAGCCAATTTAACCACTACATCATCAATATAATGATCAACCCAATAAGATCATAAAAAATAAGATTCATTGCTCGTCGATATGTAGCTCCAACATTCTTTAATCCAAAAGTCATGACCACCCATTCATATAAGCTGATAGCTCCGGGCATCTGAAAGCAGTTTTTGAAATATCAGCTTCAGCCATAAAAATCTAATTGTATCTAGCATTACCATCCATGCAATTGATAACCTTGTGACGAGAAGTAGCATCTATAAGCATATCAGCTATTGGCATCGGATATTCATCCTTAGGTGTGGCCTTATTTAAATCTTTGGAATCAATATAGACCCTCAACTTTCCACCATTCTTCTTTTCTATAGGTACATTATTAGACACCCATTCAGCATACCTACATGGCCTGATGAAATTGGCTTTCAACCACTATTGTATCTCTTCTTTGATCCTGTCATAAATTTTTGGATTGAAAGGCCATTCTCCTGCTGATATGGTTTAAACCAAGGTTTAATCGGTATCCAATATTCAACTTACTTTCGGCTTAGTCTAGGCATCTCATGATATTCCTATGCAAAACAATCTTTGAATCCATTCAATAATTGAACCAATTCTTTCTTGACGTCTTCTAGCAAATTGGCATTAACAAATGTATGGCGTTTTCTTCTTTTTGTATCTACCTTACCTCAGTCAACATTTGAAGGCTTCTTAGCGTGACTGATGTTTGATGCTGATTTCTGGTAAATCTCGATCTCTAGAGATAATTACATAAATATCAAAAATAATTTTACCAGTTAAAATACGGCGACAACATACTCGATAGACGAAACCTACATAATAGAATAGAATTCCTTATAGCTGGGAGGATTGCCTGGCAGGCAGGGCATCCACTTCTTAATTTTGGACGAACGCCCCCGGAGTTTCTTGAAATCAGTGAGGTATCTCAATTTTGCACGAACACCCCTGGAGTTTCTTGAAATCATTGAGGTGTCCAGCCGTGCGCACGAACGGTGGAAGATGCGCACGAACAGCCCGACGATCCCTTGCCCACCTGAGCTGCCCAACCCTAACCCAACTGACCGCCGCCCCATTCGCTCCTCTCGCTCGTTGCTCTCTCCCTCTTGCGCTCACACCGCCCTTCTAATTTTGAGTCAAGTAGATAATTAAGGGCTTAGAAATATATGTTTTATTGAGGGGATACCATGATTGCTCTTACTTTAGGCTTGCTTTTGCTCACTGATTGATTTTTGGTAATGATTGTTGTCCCTGGTGGATTCTTGTTCTTCCTAAAATTTGTGCTGCACATGGCCATGGTGGAGTTTGAGGTTGCTGATGGCAATGGCGGCACTGAACCACTACAACGATCCAAGGGGATAGCCACGGCGGATCCATGGCGGCTCTAACCCCCTTCGTTTTCAGTTCTCCACCACCGCACTTCCCATTGCTGTCGTCACTGCCGTCACGTGACGCTTTAGTTAATCATGTACAGGTTAGTTCGTTACACTTAGTTGAGGGGATGATTATTGATTAGTGTAGTACATATTGTCAATCCAACAAGCTCCTTTCCAAACAGCAAAATTGACTTGCCAAATTGGGAAAGGCCGAAAAAGGAAAGCGGATTTTCAAGTGACTTGCCAAATTGGGAAAGGAGGGGAAATTCAAGCAAGAATCAAATAAAAAATTCAAAATTTTTGAATTTTTGAGGTGTTTCAACCTACCCCCTTTAAAAGGAATCTTGACCCAAGATTAACCTAGCCCAGGGAGTAAGTTAGGAAAATTCCGCTGTAAATCTAACTCTTTTTCCCATGTAGACTCTGCTGCCGTGTGATTTCTCCATTGAACTCGGCAAAATATGATATTCTTGTTTCTGAGCTGCCGTTCTATTGTTTCAAGTATCTGCAGAGGCTCTTCTGGATATGTCAAATCATCTTGGAGTTCAATCTCTTCAACTGAAACTTCATCGGTAGGTTGTCTCAAACATTTTCTGAGTTGAGACACATAAAATACATTGTGTATTCTAGTTAGATTTGGTGTCAACTGTACTTCATATGCCACTTCTCCTACTCTCTTTGTGATTTGAAATGGGCCTACATATCTTAGAGCCAATTTTCCTTTAATTTGAAATCTCTTGACAATTTTGAATGGAGTGATCTTAAGATATACGAAATCCCCTACTTTAAAACTCAAATCTTTTCTACGGGTATCTGCATAACTCTTCTGACGATCTTGAGCAATCTTCATTTTATCTCTGATAATCCTCACATGAGCTTCTGCATCTTGGACAATTTGTGGTCCACGAAATTGGCGTTCTCCTGCCTCGTTCTAGTTCAAAGGTGTTCTGCATTCTCTTCCATATAATGCTTCAAATGGTGCAATTTAAATACTGGCTTGATAGCTGTTGTTATATGAAAATTGTGCAAACGGTAGACAGGTATTCCATGTTACTCCATATACAATGGCACATGCCCTCAGTATGTCTTCTAAAATTTGATTTGTTCTTTCTGTCTGTCCTGTCTGCGGATGATATGCTGTACTGAAAGCTAAATCTGTACCCATTGCATCATGTAGTTTTTCGCAAAACTTTGAGGTGAATTGAGCTCCTCTATCTGAAATAATTTTCTTTGGGACTCCATGAAGCACTACAATTTTTGTCAAGTATAATTTTGCCAGTTTATCTTTTCCATAAGTTTGCTTAATTGGAAGGAAATGTGCTACCTTAGTTAGTCGATCAACAGTAACCCAGATAGTATCATATTCTTCTCGAGTCTTGGGTAATCCTGTAATGAAGTCCATGCCAATACTCTCCCACTTCCATTCTGGCACAGGTAATGGATGCAATAGACCTGATGGTCTTTGATGATCTATCTTCACTTGTTGACATATTCACATTTGTCCACATATTCAGCTATTTCCTTCATGTTATTCCACCAAAATCTCTTCTTCAGGTCTTGATACATCTTTGTGCCGTAGGGTGTATTGAAAATTGTGAAGAATGATCTTCTGCTAGTATTAATTCCTTCAGTTCTTTCTTCTTAGGTATGCAATAATGACCACAGAATCTTAAAATTCCATGCTCGTCTTTCGTGAATTCAGTTGAATCTCTCTTGACCACTTTTCTTGAGTTGTTGTATTTCTTCGTCCTCATCTTGAGCTGATTTAATTTGATATGCTAACAGTGGTTGAATCTCAACTGTTGCTAACATCCCTTGTTCAACTACTATTAGATTTAATTTCTGCATTTCTGTTAACAACTGCGGTGGGTGATCGATCTTGCTGACTATACTTTGATAAGCCTTTCTGTTGAGCGCATTTGCAACAACATTGGTTTTGCCTAGATAATATTGAAGATCTATATCAAAATCTTTTATTAATTCCAACAATCTTCGCTGTCTCAAATTCAATTTAGGCTAAGTGAATATATATTTCAAACTTTTGTGATCTGAGAATATCTCACAATAATTACCCAACAGATAATGCCTCCAAATCTTCAGCAAATGAACTACAACAGCTAGCTCCAAATCATGGGTAGGATAGTTTTCTTCATGAGGCTGTAACTGTCTTGAAGTATAGGCTATGACCTTGCCATCTTGCATCAAAACGCATCCCAATCCTTGTCTTGAAGCATCACAATAGATTTGAAATTCTTTTTCTGGATTCGGAAGTATTAAAACTGGTGTTGTTGTCAATTTGGTCTTCAACTATTGAAAACTTTTTTCACAATTGTCTGTCCAATCAAAAGGCTTATCTTTCTTGAGTAATTGTGTAAGCGGACGAGCAATTTTGGAGAATCCTTCTATGAATCGGCGATAATAACCTGCCAATCCAAGAAAGCTTCTCACTTCTGTTACAGTTGTTGGTTGTCTCCACTCCATAACAGATTTGATCTTTTCTGGATTTACTTTGACTCCTTCAGTGATAATATGACCCAAAAATGCAACTTCTTTCATCTAAAAATCACATTTGCTGTATTTAGCATACAATTGATGTTCTCTAAGCTTGGTCAAGGCAATGTGTAAATGTTCTTTGTGTTCATCTTCACTTTTGGAATAAATCAATATGCCATCCACAAAAACCACAACAAAACGATCCAACTGGTCCATGTACACCGGGTTCATAAGGTTCATGAAGTATGCTGGTGCATTAGTTAGACCAAAAGACACCACTGTAAACTCATATAGCCCATATCTTGTTATAAATGCAGTCTTTTCTCGATCTTGCTCTCGTATTTTAAGTTGATGCTAACCCGATCGCAAATTGATTTTTGAAAATACCTTTGCTCCTTTAAATAGGTCAAATAGATCATCAATTCTTGGCAACGGATATTTATTCTTGATTGTTACCGCATTTAGTCCTCGATAATCAATGCACATTCTCAAACTCCTATCTTTCTTTTTGGCAAACAAACTGGGGCTGACTAGGGTGACACATTTGGACGTACAAATTTTTTACCTTTAACTCATCCAGCTGCTTCTTAAATTCTTTTAACTCATTAGCCGACATTCTATACTGGTGCTTTGTGATTGGTTTGGTGCCTGGAATCAACTCTATTGAAATCTCCATATGTCGGTCATGTGGTTTGCCAGGTAATTCTTCTGGAAATACAACAGGATATTCTTGCACTACTGGCACTTGTATTTCTTCATTTGTTAGCACATTGTGTACACATCTCTTCACATTCTGTATTATGTCATGGTCGGTCTTTACCACTATCTCTTGACCTTTAGGACTGGTCAGAGTTACTGTTTTAGTCTCACAACTTACTATGACTTTATTTTTAGTCAACCAATTCATTCCCAATATGACATCTATCCCTTTCATATCTAACAGCAACAAATTTGCTTTAAACTTTATCCCATAGATTTCTATAGTAATATCACTACACCCGAAACGGGACTCCATCCTAATTCTGGGTGTTTGAATAGCATAATGCTTTTGCAAGGAAACAACTGGTATTTGATTTCTTGTAACAAAATCCATGGATAGAAATGAATGCGTTGCACCAGGATCAAATAAAATCAATGCAGGTTTTGAGTTGATCGGAAACATACTCACAATGACATCATTTTCCCCGGCTGCATCTTCCGCAGATATATGATTCACCCTTGCTTGAAATGTTGGACTTGCTGTGCCTCTGCCTCTTCCGGCTTGCATGCCTATAGAAGATCCTGCAGGCATTCCCACTGTTATTCCAGCTGGTGCTGTTGGTCTCGGTGCAGAGGGTCTTGTTTGCAAATATCCTCCTTGTGGAGCTAGGGTGATAATAATTAGTTTAACATCTGGTTGCTGAGTTCTGGTCTGAAGTTTTGCCACTTCAAAAGGCAGTCCTTTCTTTGGGCATTGATCTCTATAATGTCCAACTTGGCCACAGTGATAACATGCATTCATCTTCTGTGGGCAATTTCGTTGGTAATAATTTCCTCCACAGGTGTGGCACCGAATCATCAACGATTGAGAACCAACACCCTGTTGACGAGCATTGTATTGTGGTCGTGGCACAAGTATCACCTAGCGAGTTGACTGTTGTTGATTTTGTGGCGATTCTAGTGTTCTCCCTCTCTGTGCACTAGAGGATGATATTGGTCTTTGCATCACTTTTCTCTTACGAGATTCTTCTATCTCATTTCTTGCTTCTTTAGATGTAATCAACTTGTTTACCATAGCGGGTAAGTCCATAAAATCCATAGCTGAAATGTGGTATTTTAAGGACTTTTGTAAGCCTTCTCTAAATCTCTCCATCTTCTTGGCTTCTGTTTTAACATCATTAGGGGCATAGCGTGCAAGCTGGTTGAATTGGTGAAGGTACTCCATTACTGATCGTCCCCTTTGTTCTAGTGCTAGAAACCCTCGACGCTTGGCTTGAATGGCACCGTCGGGGATATGAGCTTGACAGAAAGATTCTTCAAATTTTTTCCAAGAAATTTCTCTGTCTTCATGCATTGTCTGAAAGTTGATCCACCAGGTGGCGGCTTGGCCCTGAAGCTAATGGGAAGCATACAATACTTTTTCCCTCTCATCACACTGTACTGTTCTTAGTTTCCTTTCTACATCTCTCAACCAATCCTCTGCTACCAAAGGATCTGGTGACGTTGAGAAGGTAGGAGGTCTTGTCTTCTGAAAATTTGCCCATGTTGATGTAACTTGGGCTCCTTCTCAGTTAAGGGTTGCTCCTGCTGAACTGCTTGAAGAAGATGTCCTAATTGCAATTTGTTCAAGTAGTCCTGAGTGTTGTTCCATCAATGTTGCTTGATTCATCTCTACCTGATGCCTGTTCTGTTCCATCATGGCCAAAATACTGGCAAGACCAGATTGGTTTCCCGCAGCATTTCTTGTTCTACTGATTGATTTCTTTGGTCTGGTTCCATTCCTGCCATCTTGGTTCTGCGATGTAGAGCTTGGAGTTAGCTTCACAGTGGCTTTTTAAGAATATCAGACAGATAAGTAAGAATTTGAATTTTGAGACGAGTTTAGAGCGAACAAGATAAGAACAAGAGCGAATAAGGAGAAGAACACTTCGAAGGCAGAAATATACAGATACTATTAACAAAAAAAATTAAGAGGGATAATTAAAAATACACTTTATTTAATTTACAAGCTAAAAACAAACTACTTAGAGTTTATTTTACAACATGCATTACAACCACAAAAGACTACTACTTGGGCACAGACTATACTACCGCAAACTACGCTAGCCCAACAACTTCACAAAATCCTGCCTCCTGAGCTCATCCTCTGATCTCTACCGGCCACTGGATGGCGGGTTACTTGAGGTATAGCAGATTAGCTCTTCCGGGTCCTCATCCTCATCATCTTCTAGGGCTGGACCATTGCCCTTGTCATTGTCTCTAACTGGTGGCTCTAGAGAACGGACTGGGCGAAACAAGAGATGATAGCCTCTAGCCGTGAGGCGTCGACACGGTCGGGATGAATATGGCTCTGTAGGGGCGTCGGGTGACTCTCCACAATCTGACATCTCTCCGGCCTCTACCATGTTTCGTTGTTGGATGTCTTGTCTCAACATGCGTATCTTGAAACAACTGTTGGTGCAGCTCTTGAGACTCCCGGAGGGTTCGAGAATACATTGTTTCCTGATAAACTATATATCTCGATGCCACCCTCAAGCGTGGGCCATCTTCATCTCTTGGTTGCAGCGTAACATAGGCTCTTCCCCCATAGATTGTCTGGGGAACCAGGTCGAAGGGGTTTCATCAAACTCATTGTTGTAATATCTCCTCAGGTACAATACTGCATTCCTGGCGGCAACCTGAACAACATCAGATTCTTTGATTCTATTGCCAAAGAACCTCCGCTCCCTGTCTGGATGGATAAGCAGCGGTATTAGGTCAACCCATGCTTTCCATTCATAGCGCTCATCGTTCACAAACTAGCTTACTGCATGGAAGACTGGTTTGTGCTAGTTAGTGGCTCCCAAGAATTGCTGCATGTCCCAAAGCTTTGACGGCCATCCAACAATCTCTTCTGGCTTTGAATGAATATAGTGCATCATCTAGTTAACAGCGAAAATTTTGAGATTAGACCAGATTTGATATAATCATTTTGCAAAAGCAAAACTTACTCCAGAAATAAACTAAGACAGATAAGGCAGCATTTAAGAAGGAAAAGACAGCAATAATACTTATATTTTATCCAAATTCCTTTTAAGTTTTCCAATTAGGTTTTGCTATAAAACAGCTCTCCTAATTCACCTTAGGTCTCAACCTACAGTCAAGCAAGACTGCTTTGATACCACTTTCTAATGCCCCTATTTCTGAAGGCGCTAGTAATCCCCGCAACTATCAAAAATTGAACAGTTGCAGAGTACTGAACATGAGTGCGCACCACAACAGCACATGCTTACAACAAAAGAGTCAACTTTTATTACAACATATGGTTTAACAACTAGTTTTTCCACAGCAGGTGTGCAAGCCCAAAAATATCTTACACAACACCAAACTCTCATCCTCAGGGAAGAAAGGCTCTTCGGGAACCTCGTCTTCAACTGGGGCTTCTTGATTTCATTGGTCTTCTGTTGTTGTTTAGCAAGTTATGAGTACAACCATACCCAGCAAGTCACAAGAGTAAACCCTGATTTACTACTTGTAAGGATATTCAAGGATGGGAATATACTGGTTCTATTACACTGAATGGATGCAATTTTATTTACAAATAGATAAAATTAAAACAGTTCTCCTTAAGAATAAAGGGGGTTTTCTTAAATTCACAATTACACCACTTAAAAATATTGTGAAATCTACTTATGTCTCGTTGTTGGAATTACCCAATTAACACAGCTTCATTAACCGGAAGCACAGCATATTCGAATACATTAATTTCACTCTGTAGAGCTGCTCAGCTTTACCCACAAGATTTCTTAACTCCCGCAACAAAGTTAAGAAAATCAGGTCGTTTCACTGCTCAATTATTTATATAGGCTCTACCGGATAGATTCACTCAGACATGGTTCACGCACTAACCCTAAACTCCTCTGCCAGCTCTGAGTGACCTCTATCGTTGTTAGGTATGGTTTTACCGTTCCGCATACCTAACTTCCCATCATCAACACACCCACATCCTGAAGAGATTCAATCGAGTTGAGCAGTTACTAAACCAGGGTTAACAAGTCAACTCCTATGGTTGAGCGTTGATTGTCTTTTACTCAACATAATGTTCTTGTCTTTAAATTTTTACCAGAGGCACCAACCACGCTCCCAACTGTGCTCAACAGCACTACCACCTTTCCGAACCAGCCTCCACCCTAGGGTAAGGTCATGGATGAAGGTCACCTCGTGGCTTTCCCTAGCACACCCTTACCCTAGTACCAGTTTTACAAACCCTATCGGCCAACAGCCAAGTCACTTAGTAGTACAAGATTTTGAATGAGATGATCTACAATTATTTATACAGCATCTTAATTATTACTAAGGCTGTCAAGGTGAATGTAGTCTCAAATTAAACAAGGCTTTTATCAGTGGTAGGATTTAACTATTTAGCATGTCATTCTAAACTTTTATTTTAATCAATTAACATTTCACAATTAACAATAATGAAAACACATTAATTAAATAATATAAATATCATAGGATTCAATATGATCAAAAACTTGTAACTTGCCTCGCTGATCGGAAACTTCTACGAGCTCGTATACTTCAGTGCTTGGGTCTGAACCTTGAACTGCACCTCGGAGAGATCGGATGCTAGTGCAAACATATAAAATAACAATATAAGTCCACACTTCAATCTAATCAATCTAGGAAAAATAAACTAAATTAAAAATGAGTAAATTGCAATAAAGCTCAAATGGAGGGTTTGAATTATTTTGGAATTGAATTTGGTGAAATGGAGGTCAAAAATGAATTCAAGGTGTCGAAACGATCGAAATGTTGTATTTTTGAGATTTTTGGAATTTTCTAGATTTTTCTGGGATTTTTAATTAATTTTTCTGGATTTTCTCTTGGATGAATAGTTACGGGTTTGACACTGTTCATCACGAGTTTTTGCTGCTCGTACTCAGGGAACTTTACGAGTACTTAGGTGGTCGGAGGCACTGGCAAAGCTGGAGGGCATGGTCGAATCCGAGTTACGACTTTGATGATCGAACACTCAGTGAAGTCATAACCCACAGCGCAGTCGTAAATTGCAGCATGGTCAAAGGACACACCGTGCTCGAAAACCACAACGTGGTCAAAATGATTCCTGCGTAGCCGTAGCAGCTCGAGTACGACTACGAGGTCGAATGAGCAGTTGAGGTTCGACTTTGAATGCAAGGTCGATGGAGATCGAACGGTGAACGAGTTACTGTGGAGATCAAACGACATCTATGCAGCTGCGGAGGTCGGGTTGCATCTGAGTGACTTAAAAGGATCGGATGACAACCGAGTGGGCTAAGCACATCGGATGGTGTTCGAGTGGTTCAAGCTCAAAACTTGAAGCGGAGTGGTCGAAATCTCTCTCGACCACAAGGTATCAGGCGGCGGGGTGGTCGGAGCTGGAACATGGGAGCAATCAGAGATTTTCGACAATGAGGTAATTGGGGAACGGGCGTTCGAGACGAGGAGATGAGGCGGAGAGCTGCGGCGAGAGAGCGATTGTGTGCGAGCTGCAGCGCGCATAGCGAGGGTAGAGCAGAGGTGAGCGACTGGCCAGTGGGACCACGCGAGCAGGCCGGTGTGAACGCGTGAGGGCGGGCGGCCACAATTCGGCGATGCCAACGAGCGGCGTGTGGACGGCCAAACAGTGAGGTGGTTCAATAGCGACGGCAACGCAGGGAGGCACCAGCGCGAGGAGAAAGCGGAAAGGCCAAGAAGGGAAAGTAGATTTTCAAGTGACTTGTCGAATTGGGAAAGGAGGGGAAATTCAAGCAAAAATAAAAAAAAATGAAAACGTTTTGAATTTTTGAGGTGTTTCACCTAAGCACTAATCTGGCTGGCAATACTGAATGCTAAGGATCCTACAGTTGCCGCAGTCTAGAGTGTTGCTGGAAAGTTAAAATAGTGTTAATTAGATTCTTGGCATTGATGGCCGACAGAATGCCTCTCAACTATCTCATAATGCAACAACAAAGGTAAACATTGCAGTCTTGCATCACTTCTAAAACAAATAGGCGAAGTCAGTTGAAGATAGTTGGGATTCAACATATTGTATTCCAGGTAAACAAAATAAACCATATTCGGAAGGCAATTTAGACGTGAATTTTAGCTCCGATTTATGAATGATTCAGTTTCATGTAATACATATTCATCTGATTTACCTTAGCAACCATTTTCTTTTAGCTATTTGTGACCAGTGTTCTATGTTGTGCTACATGTGCATCAGATTGGACACTGCTGTACCAAGTAGCCTGAGTCAAGATGTCAAGTGTGCTACTTTATTTCTTATACGGAATTTACATAGTTAGCTTGGCAGTCATCTATCCTTGACCATCATTGTTTGGTACAGGTTTGGTACAGGATTGCGCATTCCATGCAGAAAAACATAGTTCAAACCGATGCATGAAAGGTTTTGTTCAGTTTCCACCAGTGTTGAGTTTCGTCCCAAGGTCTGAAAATAGGTAGTAATATTTTCTTCATATTCTAATCTCGTTACAGTACTCGATATCAATGCTTACTTAAGGAGTCAATTTCAAGGAATTAAAGTTGACCTAAAAACATTAGTTGAATGTGGCCATTTGGCCTGTCCTTCTCACAGCTGTCATGATAGCTGATCATATCAACCGTTTAGTTCAGATTTGTCTGGTTTCTTACTGTGTTTATTTCATTTTTTCCATGTATTTTCTGAATTGTTTGAAATACAAAAATTATTACTTTCTTTTTTCATGTTCTATTGAATATGCAATACGTATTTCAACTATCTATGTGTGTAGGGCATCTTGTTTATGTATGGATCCTCATGAGGTCTGCTTCTAAGTTTCTTTGATCCTATATATGGGTGCTGATCAGAATTACTTGAATATGCAAATCTATATGAAGTCTATAGTGTTCTAAAACATGCCCAACTATCTCTATGGTTACTATTTTGTCAGGATGAATATAGAAATAGAAATAAAGCGTTCGATGAGCCAACAAGCGCCTAGATCACATATATCTCCAAGTATCAACATATATCTCAAATTCATCCAAGTCCTTCTCTCGTATGCTCAAATGTTGATTTCTTGATTTTGCTTGGTTTTTTGTGTTTCCATTCTCCTCTTGATCTTGTTGAACCGGCCACTTCAACTCTACTTTTATTGTACTGCGTATCTAATAGTACCAATCTTATGATCTTTTATTGCATGGCAAATCTTCAATTTCGATGGAAAGAAAATGTAACTCGGCCAGTGCAGTTCGGCCCATGAACCGACCAATACACCACCCCCGTATAAGATAGGGCGACCAAGACGGCCAGACCTAGAACCATCCCAATCTCTCTGTGCCCCCCGCCGCCGTTCTGCCCGAACGCGTTCGGGAAGCTCCGCCCTGGTCCTTTCTCCAATCGCCTTGCTTCGCCGCTTGTAGATCTGCTTCAGCTTCATCCGGTTCGATCGGAAGGTAACCCCTGTTTCTTTTCTCTATATCGTTTATAATATATTTTGTAAGACTTGGTGTGATACCATCTCTCATCTGCAGGTTTAATCGGCGCCCAGCCTAGCGGGTGATAATAATCTGCATTCCATCGTAGCTAGATCGCGAGGACAAGAAGGAAAGGCCACTGTTTGCTGCTGTCGGCTGGTAGGTATCCTTCTTCAACATATGAGCTCGATTTTGTACGTACTCTAATTTCCCCCTACGAATTTCTTTTGAATCTTTTCAGGATAACGATCTGCCACTAGTCTATCGACGACGACGACAAGGTAATTCAGAGGAAGGGCCGCGCGCTGGGGTTTTAAGGTAATTCGGAGTTGACAATCGACGATGAGCCTCCGGCGGTTTGTGAATCTGGTCGTGGCGAACCGCGAGAAAGGCTTTGATTCGCTACGCCGCATCGACCTGTCGCGCCACGAGCTGTTCTACCCAACGGCAGCAGCGTCACATGCGCAAGATCTGCCAATACATGGAGGGAGGCAGCGAGGTTCATCTTCTGGGACCGAGGCGAACGGCAAGAAAAATAAACGGGTGGTGGCCCCAAAGATGGAGAGCATTCGGCCGCCGGCTCCAAGCTTCAACCTGCGACCAACGCATTCCCCGAGTGTGGCTGAAGCATGTAAGTTGAATTGGTTCCCTCTCTCGGAGAGCAAGATCATATTGACGGACCAGTTGACACGCACCTTGCTCTACGACGCCGATGAGCACTGCTTCCTAACCATGCCCAGCTTCCACGCGCCCAAGATGTTCCCCATCTCTATCTCCATCCCCGGCTATGCTGACGGCGACGGCGACCAAGAAAGCAGCCTCTACGTCATGGAGGAGATCCTCTGTCCGGAACACAGCTTCCAGTTCGAGGCCTTTGTCTACCGCACTGCCGAGAAGAACTACCTTGTAAACAAGGAGTGGCATTGCGATCCGCTCCCACTGCCGCCCTACGTCCACGACCCCGACTACAAGCCCGCCTCGATCCGCTCTCACGCGGTAGTGGGCGATGCCATCTGCATATCCGCGGAGGGCATCGGCGGCACCTACTGCTTCGACACGGTGAACCGCACGTGGAGCCATTCCGGTGACTGGGTGCTGCCCTTCTTGGGCCAGGCCGAGTACGTCCCCGAGCTCAACCTCTGGTTTGGCATCTCTGCCACGAACTACAAGAACCCGTGCTCTGCCGACCTCTCCCCCATCGTGAGTGCTCAGCCACCAAAGTTGGTCAACGTTTGGGAGGATCCTGACGTGCCTGAGAAGTGGCACACACGCAGGTCGTCCAAGCTCGTCAGCCTGGGCTCTGGCAGGTTTTGCATCGCCAAGTTCTTCGAAACTATGCAAGACAGCATCTACTTTCACGAAGAAATAGTTGACCAGATATTTGCTGTATTCACTGGTCTGGAGGTGTTGGCTGGTGAGGACAACAAACTGGCTGGCAATGGCAATTGCAATGGGGGGCTCCGTATGATTAAGCACAAGTCCAAACGTTACAGGTTCACCTTCAGCGACATCATCGAGTCGGTGCTCTGAATCATTCTGGGGCTTTTCTCTGAAGTCGGAAGTCTCCCTGCTTCATCCTTCTATTTACTGTAGTATGGTAAGGGACTATTGGTATGAGGTCTTCTTGCCATTTCATCCTTTTTTGTATTGTCTCTTACAGTAGAGTACCACTCTAATAGACTGCTAGGTATCTTTGAATAATCTTGGGAAACTAATTGTAAGAGACCACTAAATTCTCCCTGTTTTATCTCGTTGATGCCCTGTAGTATTGCAAGGGACTATTGGTGCTTTGCTATGA
This sequence comes from Melocanna baccifera, assembly GCA_036346265.1. NCBI lineage: Eukaryota > Viridiplantae > Streptophyta > Magnoliopsida > Poales > Poaceae > Melocanna > Melocanna baccifera. The sequence goes on from CM070689.1 coordinate 26,251,871, forward strand.
AGTCCTCCTGCTATTTTCTCCTTTTTTTTTGTATTGTCTCTTACAGTAGAGTACTATGTTCTTTTCGGCATATCAGCTGTCTCTTGGCTTTCGTTTCTTCGGTAATCAGCCACAGTCTAAAAAGAACACTACACTAAATTCTCCCTTGTTTTATCTTGTTTGATGCCCCGTGTCAGAGAATAGAACATTGTAACTTGTAAGAGACAAAAGGTATCTTCCCGCGTGAAGCTGCGTTCAAAACATTTCTTTGCCGAACTCGTCGGTTTTTTTTCTCTTTGTAGCCTCGTAAAATCTATTTACATTGTATCTGGCAATATATCTAGTGCAGATGAGGTATTAGTGAAGCAATGCAAATGCCATTGTGTGGAGTTGAATTATCGCCGGACGCTCCAGATCAGGCGACTCCTGTTCTGATGGACTGCTTGGACCTGGAAAAAGCTTATTTGATGCCTGCATTGAAAATAAGTTTGAACATTCAGTGAGATTTTCGCCTTACTGCCGGTCATTCATGTAAACCTTCTTGTGTCAGGCGTTAGAATTCAGCATGCTTGATATTCTTGGTGGAACTCAGCATGCCTGATCATGTCGGCAAGAGAGGAGCCGAGCAGCACGTCAAGCTGATGCGGGAGGCGAACGGCACGCCCAGTAGGCTAGGAGCTGATGCGGACGGATATGGTTCATTTCGTATTATTTTCTATATTTTTTTTTGAAGTCAGAATCAGATACAGATAATGTTAGATACGAATATGAATACGGATATTCTTAGTCACGAATGTGGAGCGAATACATATCACTCCAAATACAGATAGTCTTGATCACGAATATTTGATCAGATAATGCGTGAAAACAGAAATCATATATGTCGTAGTATAAAGATCAATGAACTATAATACATGACCAAAATGCAACTACATTAGTAGTTCAACAAGCAAATTTAACTATATCACACGAAGATGTGGACTAGTTAAGCAACTAGTAGAAAAGTTTTACCTAGCAAAGTATCAAATAGATTATAGGGGCTAGTGAAGCAAGTAGTTGCTACACATAGTAAGTCACAACTCTTAACACCTTACAGAGTCCAAAATTAAGAATTATCCATAGCTAAACATCATTAGTTTGTTTAACTTTATTACATCACATGACAAATTCGTAACACAGGTCTTGCCTAGCAACAGCTGGTAGCAAGCCCTTTAACTGATCTACAGACTATTACATAGCTTCTTATATAATCAACATAAAATAGCCCAGCCTAGAAGGTGACTCATCAGCTGATTAAATGAAGCAGTTAAATATGATTCTGCTATAATATTATACTTCTATTAATTGAATCACTTGGATTACATAGTACCCTTTAACTCACAAAATCAAACCTTACAGTATACGAAGCTTCATCTTGTAAAAGTATATGTAACATTTACCATTTCTCAGGGGGGGGGGGGGGGAGTTGCTCCACAATCAATCAGCTACTTAGAATTGTCGTAATTTTTCTACTCCCAGTTTGTACAGGGCAACACATGGGAATTTTTGGCATATTTGGCACTGTTTGCATTCGTGATTACGAAAATAGCAGTACATGTGACGTATTTTTAATTCCTTTTAATATGCAAAATAGCAGTAATTACTTTTAATTGTACAAATTCCTAATGTATAAAATTGTAAAAAAACGTGAAATATTCGTAAATTCATGATTAAGGTAACCCGAATAAATGTGGCAAATTTGGACAACATAAAATTTCCAGAAAATTACACAATAACTATTACTGTATCGGGAGTATTCACTTAAAATTTCATAATTTTTGGACCTCGTTTGCTATAAGTAAAAACTCATAGAAATATCAAAATTGTATGAATTTTTTAGCAATATTCGCAATAGATAAAATTACCCAAAACTTACACTGCAAGGTACGTTGTGTCGGAAGGCTGTACATAAATTTTTATAATTTTTTGAACTCGTTTGATATATTTAAAAATTCAAACAATTAGTAAACAAAAAAATTAAGGTAAATAATTAAGCCAACTTAATTACCTGCCATCCCTCCATCGGGCAACAGCTACTACATTGACGAACAAATAGTTGACCAGATATTTGCTGTATTCACTGGTAAGGTGTTGGCTGGTGAGGACAACAAACTGGCTGGCAATGGTAATGATTAAGCACAAGTCCAAACGTTACAGGTTCACCTTCAGCGACATCATCGAGTCGGTGCTCTGAATCATTCTGGGGCTTTTCTCTGAAGTCGGAATTCTCCCTGCTTCATCCTTTTATTTATTGTAGTATGGTAAGGGACTATTGGTATCAAGTCTTCTTGCCATTTCATCCTTTTTTGTATTCTCTCTTACATTTGAGTACCACTCTAATAGACTGCTAGGTATCTTTGAAAATCTTGGGAAACTAATTGTAAGAGACTACACTAAATTCTCCCTGTTTTATCTCGTTGATGCCGTGTGTCAGAGAATAGAACATTGTACGAGACTAAAAGGTATCTTCCCGCGTGAAGCTGCGTTCAGAACATTTCTTTGGAGAACTCTGAAGTATATGTCGTTTATTTCTCTTTGTAGCCTCGTAAAATGTATTTGCATTGTATTTGGCAACATATCTAATGCAGATGAGGTATTTAGTGAAACAATGCAAATGCCATTGTTTGTAGGTATTAGTGCACTAGCCTACTGCGGAGCTAGATGGATGGACTCCCTTGACATCAAGGCCTTATCCATGCGTGCTACGCATGGTCACAGCAATATTAAAGTGTGTTTCTTGCAATGTGAGGATGAACCATGATTCGAAATCCTCTTTCGTGTCGGTGAATTGGAATGTCTTTGGTTTGTAAAAACATTAGCAAAAAAAAAAATTCTTGGATGCATGGATTGATCGCTGGAGTTTTAATAAAGCACATTTGATAAACATCCAATGAACTTTTTTGTGGACATTAGTGTGTTAAGTGTTTGGAAACTGGAAATATGTGCTCATCCAAGCAACATGTAGCTTAGTTTTTTTTCCATGTTAGCTCTATTAAATATAAGAAACTTGAACTAAAATCATATCTTGTTGGATCTTGTAACTAGTTTTACTCTAGTGATCCTCTTATCATTCATGCTATATCAAATAGGCTAAGTTAAGTCTTGAATCTAAATTGAGTTTTAGATTAAGCTGTGCGTGAAGCATGAGTTCACTTCTCATAGGCTTTTACGGCTTCGGTTAGGTATAGCTTACGGACTAAGTAGTAGCTTATTGTTCTCGAACTAAACATGAAATCTAAAAAATGATCGCTTTTTGTGCAAAAAAAAGCTAATCTCGCTAATTTTTTCTCAGAGACGGCTTGGTATTGCACTAGGTATGAACTCAGGGGGAGTTTTGGATGACCCGATTACTCTCTTATGCTTCTTGCTTGGGATGGTCAGAGTGAGTGTTGAGATCTAGCACATGGTTGAGAAAGCAAAAAAAACAGAAAAATGGTTAAAATTTAGGAGACATTTATGGATGGTTCTTAGTCCAGGACTTGTTTTACTAAGATAAAATCAAAAATAAATTTTAGGAAGCGCTAAATGTGCTAATTATGCTTAATTCCATATGCTAAAACAAAATGATTCAACATTGAATTTGTAGTACTCTAAATTGACTCAATTGTAGCTTCTTGATTCCATTTAGTTTATTGACATGATCTTGAGCAATTTGACTTGCTAAAAATCCATCTAATTGCAGATTATTGTTTATTTGGCTTTTGCTTTGTTATATATAGTTTGACATGATCTACAATAGCTACTTCATATAATACGGGTTAGTGTAATACTTATAGTGTCACTTTGGATAATTTTTATGGCTTCTTTTACTAAAAATGAATAAATTGTAGCTACTTTATTTCAGTCACGCTCTATCTTCTTTCATGCATCTTGATGACTCTATTGTCAAAAGAGGAGAAAGATTGGTAAAAATATATATATCTAGAGCATGATTTAGAGTTTTCTGTGCAAAATCTTGCTAAGTTGGAGCTTTAATGCTTTGATGTGATTCTCTTGATCTTTTAATCTCCTCTTATCATGACCAAGGTCAAATAGAATAATTATTTTTCATATGGATCTAAAGCAATATTTCCCAATTTATTTGGTGGATTTGAAACTTTTTTGTGGAAAACTTGAAAGTTTCAATAGCTTCAATCAAATTCTGACTCACATGGTCATTTTGAGTCCCTATTTACAAAATTCCCTCTCTTTGTCTAAATCCATCTCCTATATTCAATAGGTTCATCAAGGGCGAGATTGCAGAACCATATGAGAAAGTCCAATTATATTATGATAAAGCATGGTCAACTAAAAAAGAGTGAAAATTGGAATTGCAAATTTGGCAGATTTTTGGAACTATAGCAGACCAACTGGCCTGATAGGCAAAGGGTAGTGGTCAGACCAGCCCTCCCTAGTGGTTAGATTGGAGGACAAAATCGGTTTGACCGGCCCTTCTCAGCAGTCTAATTAACCAGCATGGGCATGCGGTCAGACTGGCTAACAAGTGTTGTCTCGGCTAGTTTTTAGTATTTGGGGAATTTGAGTCATGGTGTGGTTTGGTTGACCTAGGTCAGTGCATATGTGTTGCATAAAACATGTTACAGCTAATGTGATTCAAGTTGGATCTTGTAATTAGTTTTACTCTAGTGATCCTCTTATCATTCATGCTATATCAAATAGGCTAAGTTGAGTCTTGAATCTAAATTGAGTTTTAGATTGAGTTGTGCGTGAAGCATGAGTTCACTTCTCATAGGCTTTTACGGCTTCGGTCAGGTATAGCTTACGGATTAAGTAGTAGCTTATTGTTCTTAAACTAAACATAAAATCTAAAAAATGATTGCTTGCTGTGCAAAAAAAGCTGATATCGCCAATTTTTTCTCAGAAACAGTTTGGTATTACACTAGGCATGAATCCAAGGGGAGTTTTGGATGACCTGATTACTCTCTTATGCTTCTTGTTTGGGATGGTTAGAGTGAGTGTTGAGATCTAGCACATGGTTGAGAAAGCAAAAAAAAAAGAAAAATGGTTAAAACTTAGGAGACATTTATGGATGGTTCTTAGTTCAGGACTTGTTTTACTAAGATAAAATCAAAAATAAATTTTAGGAAGCGCTAAATGTGCTAATTATGCTTAATTCCATATGCTTAAACAAAATGATTCAACATTGAATTTGTAGCACTCTAAATTGACTCATTTGTAGCTTCTTGGTTCCATTTAGTTTATTGATATGATCTTGAGCAATTTGACATGCTAAAAATCCATCTAATTGCATATTATTGTTTATTTGGCTTTTGCTTTGTTATATATAGTTTGCCATGATCTACAATAGCTACTTCATATAATATGGGTTAGTGTAATATTTATAGTGTCACTTTGGATAATTTTTATAGCTTCTTTTACTAAAAATGAATAAATTGTAGCTACTTTATTTCAGTCACGCTCTATCATCTTTCATGTATCTTGATGACTCTATTGTCAAAAGAGGAGAAAGATTGATATATATATATATATATATATATATATATATATATATATATATATATATATATATATATATATATATATATATATATATATATATATATATATATATAGAGCATGATTTAGAGTTTTCTGTGCAAAATCTTGCTAAGTTAGAGCGTTAATGCTTTGATGTGATTCTCTTGATCTTTGATGAGATCGAATGGTGAACGAGTTACCGTGGAGATCAGATGACATCTGAGCAGCTGCGGAGGTCGGGTTGCGTCTGAGTGACGTAAAAGGATCGGATGACAACCGAGTGGGCTAAGCACATCAGATGGTGTTCGAGTGGTTCAAGCTTAGAACTCGAAGCGGAGTGGTCGAAATCTCTCTCGACCACAAGGTATCGGGCGGCGGGGTGGTCGAAGCTGGAACAGGGGAGCAATCGGAGATTTCCGATAATGAGGTAATTGGGGAACAGGCGTTCGAGACAAGGAGATGAGGTGGAGAGCTGCGGCGAGAGAGCGACCGTGTGCGAGCTGCAGCGCGCATAGCGAGGGTAGAGCAGAGGTGAGCGACTAGCCAGTGGGACCACGCGACCAGGCGGGTATGAACGCGTGAGGGCGGGCGTCCACAATTCGGCGACGCCAACGAGCGGCGTGTGGACGGCCAAACTGTGAGGTGGTTCAATAGCAACGGCAACGCAGGGAGGCACCAGCACGAGGAGAAAGCGGAAAGGCCGAGAAGGGAAAGTAGATTTTCAAGTGACTTACCGAATTGGGAAAGGAGGGGAAATTCAAGCAAAAATCAAATAAAAAATTAAAATTTTTTGAATTTTTGAGGTGTTTCACCTAAGCACTAATCTGGCTGGCAATACTGAATGCTAAGGATCCTACAGTTGCCGCAGTCTAGAGTGTTGCTATGGAAAGTTAAAAGAGTGTTAATTAGATTCTTGGCATTGATGGCGCATAGTATCTGCAGGTTTCCCTACTATTTACTTTTATTTTATTAAGAATCTTTAGAATTCTATGCTCTACGCTTGGTAAGATGATGATTAATCACAGATTTTTCTGTTTTTGTTTCATAAGCGTCGGACCACAGACATTGCCAACGCTTGAGCGTATGAGGTGGCCGACAGAATGCCTCTCAACTATCCCAGAATCCAACAGCAAAGGTAAACGTTGCAGTCTTGCATCATTTCTAAAACAAATAGGCGAAGTCAGTTGAAGATAGTTGGGATTCAATATATGTATTCCAGGTAAACAAAATGAACCATATTCAGAAGGCAATTTAGACATGAATTTTAGCTCCGATTTTTGAATGATTCAGTTTCATGTAATACATGAATCTGATTTGCTAAGGTAAATCAGAAAAATCTGTGATTAATCATCATCTTACCAAGCGTAGAGCATAGAATTCTAAAGATTCTTAATAAAATAAAAGTAAATAGTAGGGAAACCTGCAGATACTATGCGCCATCAATGCCATGAATCTAATTAACACTCTTTTAACTTTCCATAGCAACACTCTAGACTGCGGCAACTGTAGGATCCTTAGCATTCAGTACTGCCAGCCAGATTAGTGCTTAGGATTCACAATCAAAACCCAAGCACCCAAGTGCTTTAACGGTAACATAACTACTATCTAAATGGCAAGGCAATGACCTTTAATTGAAATTCCATGACCAAACACCTTAAAGCAAAGCTATTCAGCTATAATTCCCGCTCAATATGGAAAGCTAGGCATACAGCAAGCCATTAGCAACTGCATATTGTTCTGCACACAGGAGAAAGGGCAAGGACACTTAGCACAACATACAACACCGGTCACAGCTCAATGCAAAGCTATTCAGCTATAACTCCCATTCAATATGGCAAGCTAGGCATGCAGCAAGCCATTAGCAACTGCATATTATTCTGCACACAAGAGGAGAAAGGGCAAGGACACTTAGCACAACATACAACATTGGTCACAAATAGTCAAAAGCGTAATGAACTATCCTGTACATGATTAACTAAAGCGTAATGAACTAACCTGTACATGATTAACTAAAGCGTCACATGACGGCAGTGACGACAGCGAGGGGGAAATGCGGTGGTGGAGAGCCAAAAATGAAGGGGGTTAGAGCCGCCATGGATCCGCCGTGGCTATCCCCTTGGATCGCCGTAGTGGTTCAGCACTGCCACTACTGTCAGCAACCTCAAACTCCGCCATGCCCATGCGCAGCACAAATTTTAGGAAGAACACGAATCCACAAGGGACAACAATCATTACCAAAAATCAATCAGTGAGCAAAGCAAGCCTAAAGTAAGAGCAATCATGGTATCCTCTCAATAAAACATATATTTCTAAGCCCTTAATTATCTACTTGACTCAAAATTACAAGGGCGGAGTGAGCGAGAGGAATGAATGGGGGCGGCGGTTGCTCGGGCTAGGGTTGGGCAGCTCGGGTGGGCGAGGGATCGTCGAGCCGTTCATGCGCATCGTCCACCGTTCGTGCGCACAGCTGGACACCTCAATGATTTCAAGAAACTCCGGAAGCGTTCATGCAAAATTTAGACGTGGATGCCCTGCCTACCGGCAATCCTCCAAGTTATAAGGAATTCTATTCTATTATGCAGGTTCCGTCTATCAAGTGTGTTGCTGCCGTATTTTGATTGATAAAATTATTTTTGATATTTAATATAATTATCCCTAGAGATTGAGATTTACCAGAAATCAGGATCAAACATCAGTCACGCTAAGAAGCCTTTAAATGTCGACCAAGGTAAGGTAGATACAAAAAGAAGAAAACGCCCTACATTTATTAATGCCAATTTGCTAGAAGACGTCAAGAAAGAATTGGTCCAATTGATGAACAGATTCAAAGATTGTTTTGCATAGGAATATCATGAGATGCCTGGACTGAGCTAAGAGTAAGTTGAATATCGGCTACCGATTAAACCTGGGTTTAAACCATATAAGCAGGAGCCCAGGCGTTTCAATCCAAAAATTTATGACAGGATCAAAGAAGAGATACAAAGGTGGTTCAAAGCCAATTTCATCAGGCCATATAGGTATGCTAAATGGGTGTCTAAAATTGTACCTATAGAAAAGAAGGGTGGAAAGTTGAGGGTTTGTATTGATTCCAAAGATTTAAATAAGGCTACACCCAAGGATGAATATCCGATGCCAATAGCTGATATGCTTATAGATGCTACTTCTCGTCACAAGGTTATCAATTTCATGGATGGTAATAAGGGTGGAAAATGGTAACGGATAATTCGTTTTATCCGATATTCGTATTCCAAAAAACACGAATGTGGTAAGCAAAATCTGTATTCGAAAATGTTTTTATTCGTATTCGAGAATATTCGTATCCGTATTTGAGAATATTCGTATTCGCATTCATATTCAAGAATATTCGTATCCGTATTCGTATTCGAGACTATTTGATTCGTATTCGATCTGTTTTCTAGAACCCATGAAAAATCCGTACGAATTTTGTGATTCAAAATTTGAATTTAGGCGGTTTAAAACTGGTAACTAGTCAAAAACCGGTGAAAAATCAACAGAACCGCCAGGAATCCGTTTTATCCGATATTCGTATTCGAAAATATCTGTATTCATATTTGAGAATATTCGTATCCGTATTTGAGAATATTTGAATTCGTATTCGTTTTAGAAATATGGTTTTGTATTCGTATTTGAGACTATTCGATTGTATCCGATCCGTTTCCACCCCTAGATGGTAATGCTAGATACAATAAGATTTTTATGGCTGAAGCTGATATTTCAACAACTGCTTTCAGATGTCCGGAGCTATCAGCTTATAAGAAACACAATATGTATATGAAATGCTGTTGGAAATCCAATATCACTATGTGGCTCCATCACAGTAACGAAGGGGTAAGGGAGAAATACTGAGGTCACATATCAAGTTGTATACTGCACTATGTTAAAACAATTTTTTTTCAGGTATAAAGATTTGTAATAAGCCAAGTGAACAAAGTTAAAATAAATAGATGATCTTAAGTACCTCGGTTCATAACTATTCTGCAATCGACAGTAACAATGTAGGTATGTCTCAGAAGTCAGAACTGAGAAGCAACAGGACAGGAAATATACTGTAATAGGTTTCATCAAGCCAACAACAAAAGGGTATTTGAACTGACATAACTTCACATCTGTATTTTATCAAAAATTGCCTAAAAAAAGAAGCAAAACAGAATGACATCAATAATATATTTGTTTTCCATGGCCACTTCAAAAAAGATTTGTTTGTTAAGCACCATGGGTCCACAGATACTTTATGCAATGTATAACCATTATTCTAGATGATTCTAAAAAAACGCTATTGGTCCCGATGAAAAATCCTATTATTGTCATTAGTCAGTTGTATTCTCATCTATTCGATAAAGCCATGATGTGTAGGTCAAACCATCATAACATCTAATCATAGTTCCAATTTAAATGAACAGTAAACACTATGAATTACGAGTTAGAGGAGATTACCAAAAAAACACTCATACCCAAATCCAATAACCAAGCAGGTAACAGCTTAATGCCATAACTAAGCATGCCTGCGAGCCAAGTAACTTGATCAACCCATGGATCAGAGTAAGATGGTTTTCCTAACCTAACGTCAACATAGAACGAAGCAGAATGTCTGAATGTTGACAGGATCTAGATCTGGTACTTAGAATAATCATCAACAACAACAATAACAGCAAAGCCTTTTGTTTCAAATAAGTTAGGATAGCCTAGTAATGAAACATTCTCAAGATCAAAGAGTTGAGAGCCTTGAAATAAAAACCTATAATGCTAAAACCTTAAGCCGTACATCCTGCTATCTGAGCTGAGAGCCTAAAACACTGCCCCTAACTTTCTTATGATTCTGTATCCAAATCTAATTCTTCAGATACATTGTAATCCATCAAGTCTCTTTTAATTGCTTCCTCCTACGTCAGTCTTGGTCAACCTCTATCTCTTCTTACGTTTTCAGCACGCCTTAAAATTCCACTACGTACCAGTACCTCAGGAGACCTTCGTTGAAGATGTTCAAACCATCTCAAGCGATATTGGACAAACTTATCTTCAATTGGTGCTACCCCACCCTATCACGTATATCATCATTATAGATGCGACCCCACCTTGTGTGACCACAGATCCACTGTAACATCCTCATCTCCGCTATACTCATTTTTGTATATATTATTTTTTAGTCGCCCAATATTTTGTTCCATATAGTATTGTGGGTATGATCACCGTCCTATAGAACTTACCCTTTAACTTTCGAGAGACTTTTTTGTCACACGGGATACTAGATGCTTGGCGCCATTTCACCTACTCCGCTCTTATCTTGTGGCTCACGTCTAGGATCTCAACTAGATGTTGTCTTTGACGAATCTCGACCTTTCTTCTATCGAGATTTGGCTTTTCACACTGCTTCCACTATTGAGACGATCTCCTAGTTGTCTCCCTGACTCCTCACCCATTTCCCCCCTTTCCCAGCCTTCTATACCTTCACCTCCTATGTTGCCTCCTGCAGCACCGTCTCTTGCCCCTATGGCACCACTGTCTCGTTTCTCTAGGGTGCACTACTCCAGACGTCCTCGTACTTCACCAGATCCCTTTCCTGGTCTCTTGCCGACATCGACGTCTGATTCATCTCATGATGCTCCTCGTTACGCCCTTCGTGACCGGGCAACCATTCGGCCTCCTGATCGTCTTAGTTTTACTTCGACAGCTCATGCTCTCTCTGTCACTGAGCCTAGTTCTTATCGTGAGGCTGCTTCTCATTCTGAGTGGCAGCTCGCTATGACAGAGGATCTTGATGCACTTTGTCGTACGGAGACTTGGGATATTGTACTAACACCTGTGCACTCTTGTTCTGTCACGTGCAAGTGGGTGTGCAAGATTAAGACTAGGTCTAACGGTACTATTGAGCGCTACAAGGCTCGTCTTATGGCTCGTGGCTTTCAGGAGGAGTATGGTCATGATTACGATGAGACGTTTGCCCCTGTTGCTCATATTACCACTATTCGCACTCTTATTGCGGCTGCTTCTATTCGCTGGTGGTCTATCTCTCAGCTAGATGTTAAGAATACCTTTCTTAATGGCGTCTTGCATGAGGAGGTTTACATGTAGCCACCACCTGGGTATTCTATTCTAGATAGCCATATCTGTCGTTTTCGTCGTGCTCTTTATGGTCTAAAACAGGCTCCTCGTGCCTGGTTTGCGCGTTTTACCTCAGTGATCACCGCTGTCGGATTCACTGTCAGTGCCCATGATCCTGCTCTATTTATCCATGTCTCACCTCGCGATAGGACACTGCTTCTTCTATATGTGGATGATATACTCATTACTGGTGACGATCCCTCATTCATCGCATATGTGAAGAAGCATCTCAGTGAGCAGTTTCTGATGACTGATCTTGGCTTGCTTACATATTTCCTTGGGATTGAGGTTTCTTTCATGCCTGAGAGTTACTACCTCTCTCACCAAAAATATATCCAGGATCTTCTTGATCGGTCTGCTCTGACTGATACTCGCACTACTGAGACTCCTATGAAGCTCTCTCTTCATCTTCGTGCTACTGATGGTGATCTTCTTGAGGATCCTACTTGGTATCGTCATCTTGTTGGGAGTTTTGGTATATCTTGTGAGCACTCGTCCTGATATTGCTCATGCTATCCATATCTTGAGTCAGTTCATGACTTGTCCTACTCATCTTCACTACAGTCATCTTCATGTTCTTCGCTACTTGTGTGGGACCATCTCTCGTCGCTTGTTTTTCCCTAGCTCTACCTCACTCCAGCTTCAGGCGTACTCTGATACGACCTGGGCTAGTGATCCTTCTGATCGTCGTTCTCTTTCTGCTTACTGTGTTTTCCTTGGCTCCTCCTTGATTGCCTGGAAGACAAAGAAGCAAACTGCAGTTTCTCATTCAAGTGTAGAGGCTGAGTTGAGAGCTATGGCAGCTGTGACAACAGAGATTACTTGGTTGCGATGGCCACTTGCAGAATTTGGTGTACTTATGAGGGAATCTACAACTCTTATGACTGACAGTACAGGAGTTATCAGCATTGCTCTTGATCCAATGAAGCATGAACTCACCAATCACATTGGTGTGGATGCTTCATACACTCTCTTCCAGGTGTAGAAGGGTGTACTTGCTCTTTAGTTTGTGTCCTCAGAGTTACAGATTGCTGACTTCTTCACGAAGCCACAGACTAGGACACAACATTTGTATTTTCTCGCCAAACTCAGTGTGTGTGATCCACCATGAGTTTGAGGGGGGTGTTAAGGATAGAATAGAAAATAGAATATGATTGTTATTTTATTTCCTTATATGCCTTAGCTCTCCTTATCTGTATATGGCATATTTCTCTGTATATCCTCCTTGTACGTCCTATATATATTACCCTTTGGGCCTCATGAATACATGCACAATATTCATAACACCTTCTATGGTTGTGTTACATATCTATTTGTTTGTGTCCCCTATATTACATGGTTGGTTTTGATAGGATTTAGAATTAATGAAGCAATCCCTTCTATGCTTAGTATTGTACTATATGTTTGCCCGTTTTTGTGCGTTCCTATGTTTTTTTCCTTTTTTCCTTGATTCCAATTTGAAAAGCTAGTGGTTTCATGATGTTGGTTTAGAATTAGATTACTTGGATTTAAGCTTTTCCCATGTTTTCAGACACTTCGATTGATTTGGGTTCATGCTTGAGTTTATTATATTTATCTCACACACTACTGCTTGCTTACATTACGTTTATGTTTTACTCATGACCTTCTTATTGGCCGCTCTGCGTGTATGGCTTGGGTCGTGGATTATTGTGTTCGAGATGTCTTGGTGATAGCTTTTTAATAGATCTTACCATAATGTGGTTGAAGAGTCAATCACAACTGAGTAATCCATCACAGGTTCAAGTAAAGGATCGAGCTATCATAGGATGAGACGCTTCTCGCCTTGAGTTCGATCTAGTATCGTGAGGCAAAGGGATCAGTACATAAGCATTATATAGGTTCGTCCGATATGATCTTTATGTATATTTGGGGGTCGTTATGTCCTGCTACGGACCGCTACCGACCTATGGACCGAAAAGAAATTTTCGACCCATGGCCAAATGTGCATGAACCTACAGGGTCACACACTTAATGGGCTGGAATGATAAGGGCCTGGATGATAGTTTCCGAGTGGGATTCGATCTCCACTCATATCGGATAAGGATATGATTGGAGACTATATAATAAGAGATGCAGAGGCTAAAGGGCGACACCCCAAGAAACCCTAGCCGCCACCTTTCATAACCCCTGCCGTGCGCGCTGGTGCTAGCACACCGACGCACGGTGTTCCCTCCCTAGACATGTGGACCTCGATAGAGGTGCTACTACAACTGCGGTGCTGATCGGGACGTTCGCAAGGAGGAGACGGTTGACCAGAGGACGATCGACTACTTTCGCCCACACCGACACCTCTTCGTTGAATCGGCTACTTCAACTCTTCTTCCGCTGCACTACGCGTCTAGTGGTAATAATCTATAATCTCTTACTTGCATGGCTTCTTGGTTTACGCGGTAGAAAATTTTAATTTGCGTTAGTGTAGCCTACTCGTATCCCAACATTGACTATTTACAACTCATTACATACATACACTGTTATCTATTGCTTTTTTCTAAATGATTTAATTTGTTACTATTACCAATGTTATTATTTATCTATGTTTAGGGAGATGCCATGGAAGAATTAGTTCCTCAAATATGGCTTTCTAATTTATGAACGTACTGAAAGAAGGATATGTTTATGAAATTGAATACCTCGAAGTCATCCAACCAAAAGAGAGCTACAGATCTGTTGATGGGAGTTATCTAATTCGCTTTTCAAAATATCCTAGGTTTCAAGAAATCTTGCTAGAACCACCATCTTTCCCTATTTATGCCTATAATGCAGTTCCTCTCCATTTTAGCTGAACGTATTGGTCAAAATACTTTATTATCAGGTGTGTTGTTTCAGATAGCAATACTTCTGTTCTAGCATACGTACTTAACTTCATTTATTTGCTACCCCTTTCCTTGGTTTTAACTTTTTTGCCTATTAGATACTATTGGTATCCTAACTCCTGCTTTGCCACTTACCAATACAACTACAAAATTGGGCCAAACTGTTAAACGAACTATTCAGATAACTGATGGAAGGTACTCTTGCTTTCCGTACAATTCCCTTCTCATCAATTACATTACTTACTAATCTTATCTTAGTGTTGGCAAAGGAGCTTGAGAACAATAAGTGCGAGTTACCGGACAAGTTTGTGGCTGGCGGTATTATCGCTAAGTTACCACCTTCTTGGTCGGATTTTGCTACCTCTCTAAAACACAAGAGGCAGGAGTTCAGTGTTACTGATCTCATTGGCTCTCTTAGTGTTGAAGAGAAGGCGAGGGCAAAAGATACTCATGGCAAGAAAGTTGCTGCTGAGGGAGGTTCTAGTGCTAATTTGGTGCAGAAAAAGAACCCTCAGGCTTTCCACAATAAGAAGAAAAATAAGCCTATTGTCAAGCCCAAGGCTACTACTGAGTTTAAGAAGAAAAGCAAAGGAAAGGGCGGTTGCTTTGTGTGCGGTGATTCTGGCCATTGGGCTAAGAATTGTCCAAACCGCAAGGATAAGCAAAAGAAGTCTGCTAACATGGTTATTAGTGATGCTGGAGGAACATCGGGGTACGGTAATTATTTACCTACAGTTCTTTCTGTTTGTCAATCACCTGAGTGGTGGGTTGACACTGGTGCTAATATTCATGTGTGTGCTGATATTTTCTTATTTTCATCTTATCAGGTCTGTCGAGGTTCCTCCTTGTTGATGGGAAACGGATCGCATGCAGCTGTTCATGGTGTTGGTACGGTCGATCTGAAGTTTACTTCGGGAAAGACCGTGCAGCTGAAGAATGTGCAGCATGTCCCCTCCATAAAGAAGAATCTCGTCAGCGGATCTCTATTGTGTAGAGATGGTTTTAGGCTTGCATTTGAGTCCAATAAAAGTATCGTGTCTAAGTATGGAATATTTGTTGGTAAAGGCTATGAAAGCGGAGGCTTGTTCCGTTTTTTTTTGATGGATTTCTATAATAAATTTGTGAACCATGTGTGTAATGATGATGATGAATCTAATGTTTGGCATTCACGACTTTCTCATGTTAATTTTGGGTGTATGACGCGCTTAGCTAATATGAGTTTAATCCCGAAATTCACTTTGGTCAAAGGTTCTAAGTGTCATGCGTGTGTTCAATCGAAACAACCTCGCAAGCCTCACAAGGCAGCGAAAGAGGCGAGGAATTTGGCACCGTTAGAACTCATTCATTCCGATTTGTGCGAGATGAATGGCGTGTTGACTAAAGGTGGGAAGAAATATTTCATGACGCTTATAGATGATTGCACTAGATTTTGCTATGTGTCTTATAGATGATTGCACTAAATTTTGCTATGTGTACTTATTGAAAACAAAAGATGAAGCGTTAAATTACTTTAAGATCTATAAAGCTGAGGTAGAAAACCAACTTGAGAGAAAAATCAAGCGGGTAAGGTCTGATCGTGGGGGAGAGTATTTTTCGAATGAGTTTATTTTATTCTGCGAGGAACATGGAATTATTCATGAGAGGATGCCTCCCTATTCTCCCGAATCAAACGGGGTTGCCGAAAGAAAGAACCGCACTCTAACTGATTTAGTTAACGCTATGTTAGACACTGCGGGTCTTTCTAAGGAATGGTGGGGTGAGGCTATATTGACCGCGTGTCATGTCCTGAATAGAGTTCCTACAAAGAATAAAGAAGTAACACCATTCGAGGAATGGGAAAAGAAGAAATTGTCTCTCTCATACTTGCGCACCTGGGGATGTTTGGCCAAAGTTAACGTGCCAATTGTCAAGAAGCTCAAACTTGGACCAAAAACCGTAGATTGTGTATTTCTTGGTTATGCTATGCACAGCGTGGGTTATAGGTTTTTAATTATAAAAACTGGAGTACCTGACATGCGTGTTGGTACAATCATAGAGTCCAGAGACGCCATATTTTTTGAGAATGAATTTCCTATGAAATGTGATGTACCTAGCTCATCTAGTCAAGAACCTATAATTTCCCTTGATTCTTTTGTGCCGATAGAACATGCTGAGGAAACGCCTATAGAAAATCCTGAGTAGGATAACAATGATGTTACTCAAAAGAGTAAGAGACAGAGAATTGCAAAGTCCTTTCGTGATGATTTCATTGTATACCTCGTGGATGACACTCCAAGAACCATAGAAGAGACATATTCTTCTCCTGACGCTGACTATTGGAAGGAAGCAGTACGGAGTGAGATGGACTCTATTATGTCTAATGGAACTTGGGAGGTCGTTGACCGTCCTTATGGGTGTAAACTCAGAGGATGTAAATGGATTTTCAAGAAAAGCTTAGGCCTGATGGTACAATTGAAAAGTACAAGGCAAGGCTTGTGGCCAAGGGTTATACCCAGAAAGAAGGCGAGGATTTCTTTGATACTTATTCACCTGTTGCCCGATTGACCACAATTCGAGTACTACTTGCCCTGGCTGCCTCTCATGGTCTGCTCGTTCATCAAATGGACGTTAAGACAGCTTTCCTAAATGGAGAGTTGGAGGAGGAGATTTATATGGATCAGCCAGACGGGTTTGTGGTAAAAGGTCAAGAAGGAAAAGTGTGCAAGTTGTTAAAGTCTTTGTATGGCCTAAAGCAAGCACCTAAGCAGTGGTATGAGAAGTTCGACAGAACTTTGACATCTGCTGGCTTTGTTGTGAATGGAGCCGACAGATGTGTGTACTATCGCTATGGTGGGGGAGAAGGAGTGATCTTGTGCTTTTATGTTGATGACATACTGATTTTTGGGACCAACCTCAATGTGGTTGAGGAGGTCAAGGACTTTCTGTCCAAGAGTTTTGAGATGAAAGATTTGGGAGTGGCTGATGTGATTCTTAACATTAAGCTACTGAGAGGAGGTGATGGTGGGGTTACACTTGTGCAATCTCACTATGTAGAGAAGGTCTTGAGTCGCTTTGGTTATAGTGACTGCAAGCCTGCTTCTACTCCTTATGACCCTAGTGTGTTATTGAGGAAAAACCGAAGAATAACAAGAGATTAAGATACTCCCATATCATTGGCTCATTGATGTATTTAGCTATTTCTACGAGACCTGACATCTCGTTTGCTGTGAGTAAGCTAAGCCGATTTGTTTCAAATCCAGGAGATGATCATTGGCGTGCTCTTGAGAGAGTAATGCACTATCTAAAAGCAACCGTGAGTTATGGTATTCACTATGCTGGGTACCCAAAGGTACTTTGGAGGGCTCTGATGATTCAAACCGGATCTCGATGTTGATGAGATAAAAGCCACGAGTGGATATGTGTTCACACTTGGAGGTGGTGCTGTTTCCTGGAAGTCTTGCAAGCAGACCATCTTAACGAGGTCAACCATGGAAGCAGAACTCACAGCGTTAGATACCGCAACTGTTGAGGCTGAGTGGCTTCGCGAACTCCTTATGGATTTGCCGGTGGTTGAAAAACCGATACCGGCTATCCTGATGAACTGTGATAATCAGACTGTAATTATCAAGGTGAACAGTTCTAAGGACAACATGAAGTCATCTAGGCATGTTAAGAGGCGGTTGAAGTCTGTCAGAAAGCTGAAAAACTCCGGAGTGATAGCGCTGGACTATGTCCAGACAGCTAAAAATCTGGCCAACCAATTTACAAAGGGTTTATCACGTAATGTGATAGATAGTGCATCGAGTGAGATGGGCCTGAGACCCACATGAGTCATACCACAGTGGTAACCTGTTCTACGTGATCGGAGATCCCGTGAAGTAGGATGGTGAAACAAGCTGTTAGTTGACTGGGAGGAGAAACCTTTACAGGGCTCATTTCTTCAATAATGCGCTTCTCTCCTATTCTGTATGGCAGGTTGGTTTTTACCTCAATGTGATCCTAGTGGCTTATTTAGAGCAGAGATGTCGGCCTACAGGACATCTTAGAAGGAACACACCTATATGAGTTTGCCTGCTGGTCACAGTCTATGAGATTTGGGTGATCTCTAGATACTCATGAATAGGCATGGAGTGTGACTTATACGCTCCAACTAGAGGGGATACTTTAGGCAGCCTAGTACTAGTAAAGGAACTGGGTAAAGCTTGTTCGCACAAAACTGTCAATTCAAGGCATAGTCCATTGTTCAGTTGTGGATGAGTGTAACTCCTTTCCTAGGTGGATGTTCAACTTAACAGTCTCCATCGAAAAACTGGTATATCAAACAACAGCAGAACTGAGAACATTTCTTGTGTGCCTTGAAATTTGGTGGGGATTGTTGGATTAATTGGGCTTGGTCCATTTAATTTAGCAATTAATCAAATGAAATTTCTAGACCCACATGGAAAAACTGTTTAGTCTCATATGGATAGTTGAATGGGAGTTACACCACTTTAAAAGGTGGAACGTGGTAACCCCCTTGTGGAATTGGAAAGAGCCAATACACGTGCGTGCGCTCGCTCGCTCGCTCGCCTCGCCTCGCCACGCCACACCACGCCGCGCCGCGCCACGCCGTGCGGTGCGGTGCGTGTGCGTGTGCGTGTGCGTGCGCGCAGGCGTGTCGGGTGCGTGCGCGTTTTTCTTTATCTATTCGAAAATCGTAACGCATTGGCTGGCAGTAAGGTACAGTTACTAGTGAATTATGGCTGCGGTTACTTTCGAGTAATGGCTACAGTTACTAGTGACTAATGGTTGCAGTTACTCTGGCTCTTCGTTTTTACTGTTACAAAAGGCTCTCCACTCCATACGGGATGGGATATAGTATTCTGGTTCTGTTTTGTGCTGTGCGAAGTAATCTCTAGTCCAGAACCTTGCGCGCAAAGGGTTCTGGGCGAGTAGGCCTCCGAAACTCTGTCCGTTTGCGTACCTGCACGGGTAGACGGGCAATCAAGTTTTTGGGGAGCGCATTGGCGCGACTACTCAATCTGCGAAGTACTTCATCTACTTCCTGGTAGTGAACTGTTTGCGAGACTGCACGGCGAACATCTTCCTGCATCACGCCTCGATCGACTGATGGTAACGGCGCCTCCGGTGTCACCGACACTGACTCCGCCCGAGGGTATAACCTGAAAACTTCTCTGGTGTATTTGTTTCTGTGTGCTATGAATATGTTAATAGGTATTGCTATTAGCTTGTTCGTAAACGAATATGAATATAACATTGTTGAATCACTCATGCTTTTGTATATCATGTTTTATATGCTGAATTTCTGGATTAAAATATGCCGAAAATTGACTAGATACTCAACAGGAACTAATATAGCTTATACCTAATGAAGCTCTGGTATGAAAGTAAAATCAGATTTTACACATGCTTACAGATTATTTTCCACATTGTTTTTTCTATACCACTCATAACTATACCATAAGCAGGGCCTATCATACAAGCTCACCATTGTTCTCAAAGATCTAGTGCAACATAAATCATGATCGTACATAGCATGTTCTTCCTGTTGAAAAAAAACTTTACGACATGGAGATAGCTACGAATGTCGAAGATGACACTCAAGCTACTTTTATGCACCATATATCATTATTCATAATTAAGATTTTCAGCACCGAAAGTAATACAAAAACTAACATATTACCTGCATTGTAAAATAGGTACAAAATAAACATCTATGGTGCTGATCCTGACAGCGATAACGAAGACAAATCTGCTACTACAGAATTCATGTTTTTCAGTAACATAGGCCAGGCATTAATTGAAAAACCTGCCATGCTTTTAGTTGCGACAGCTAAAGGCCAACAAAATTATATTCCACCAGAAATAAAAGCGATTATTGAATGCACATATGAAACCATTGTCCAATTGTTAGAAGCATCACTACAAAGTGATACTTCTACATTTCGGGTGCGATCAATAATATCTCAATCAGACCTGACTATAATACTCTTACCAGCCAGCTATGAACCTTCATCATCAATGCTACAAGAAACACACGGCAATAAGAATTCTGAAGACCAACCTGATCCCATTTTATTAACACTACCAGATACCACTGTTGTTGCATCTACACTACTATCCACTCCTTTTAACACCAACTACTACTACTTTACAGGTGCTAAATACATTTGTTATCAGTCCATTGTACCGCAACGTTATACTTATTTTACCGCAATGTTATACAATTTACAAATTACACAGATTCTCCTTTACTGAAATCGTTGCTATAACCATACATTCCCATAACAGCTTGAAAAGCGAATACACGAAGCGATTGTACCTGACGAAACCACTTTGTGTGCCTCATCTCAAGAATCAGGAAAAAGGTACGTACTTTACTGCAATCCTTTAAGGGGTGCTTATTTTGGCTTTTAAAAGCCTCAGCTTCTAGTTTCAGCTTTTTTTTCACTATTCACTACACTATCCACTAACTCGGCTACAGTAAAAAAAAAGCCAGCTACAGTAAAATTTCAGCCAAAAGTCATCGCTGAAACGATCACCCCCTTAAATCGTTCTTTATTGCTCATACTATTAAAGCTCTTAAAACTTGTAGTTTAACACTCACCACAATTTTGTTTGACAGGACAAAATATACCAGCCAAAAAAAAATCGCAAAAGAGTTATTCCCTAATGTAAAAACCGATCTGCAGATACGCTACAGGCCTACAGCGATGCTTAAGACATTAGAAATAAACGCTAGAAACACAAATTTACACCATTCCTTTACCGTCTTGCTTACAGTGAAGTTCAGGAAGTGCTCTGCAGATACGGACAGATCTTCGTTCAACGTTCGGAAGATTGAAATTTTACTGTAGCGATGGTTTCTGATTTCTGACTGAAATTTCACTGTAGGTAGTTTTTTTTACTCTAGCTAAGTTGACTTATTGAGCATAATTAAATTTAAAAAAATATAAAAATAAAAAAAACATGTTAATCTATTAGGGACAATGCAAAGGAATATAAGAAAAAAAGAAAATACAAAAAACCCAAAATATCTAAAAAATCAGAAAAAAACGAATTACTAAATAGTAAAAAAAAAGCTAAAGCTGAAACGAGCGATGACAGTCCAACTTTCCTTTTGTAAAACATAAACAAGATTGGCACTTCTGGCAGCACCGAACTTTAACACAACTAGCGCTGTTCTATTGTATAAAGCACCCAGGACCAATAGTAGGGTTAGTGCAGAAAACTAACATAGTTACATGGCAAATTCGCATCCTTGTCTCCAAGCTATGTAACGCTGAATCACTTCTGCGTCCCAACGAAACCTACCAGTTCCACTATTGTACACAATATATATGGTAATCACTTCATATGCAAATATATTTATAATACCATAGAAATGCATGCAAATACCTTACTACGATCGCGAAATTCAACCTACTAATATGAAATGAGACAGACATATATAGGTAAACTAAAACGTTTTTCAACTTTTATTATTACATTGTTGTACCTATAGAACTATCGTTTCCCTAAATCTACAAACATTAAATTATGCTTATTCTTTCTTCCGAATACCCATTTGTTGTAACAACATTCAGCGTTTCGTTAAAACCAAAATAAACTATAACGTTAGCACGTTACCACTTCATACAACTTACATTTCGAACCCATTCAACAACCCTGTTTAACTCCCTTACATAACACCACTGATTTCATACTCTACAAATCTAAAGTATAGTGTACCTGAAGTTGCATATTCAATCACCTAAAGTATAGTGTACTAAATCCTTCCTACCTAAAGTTACACTGTTAATCACCTAAAATTACAATATAAAAAAGTAATTAAAGATAAAGAAAAAAATAATTATCTATGTAATAGTCACTCCCTGTTAATTTAGCGACGGTGACTGCCTCACCGAGGCATCGCTTCTCTATGGAAGCTTTGCACGCAGAACCACGAAGAAGCTGCATGCTAAGCGGTGCAGCTCACACACGTACGGCCAGTTCCGACGCGTGGCCACGACAACTGGCGCCACGTTCGCCTCGCCTCCCGCCACGCGCCATGCTTACCCAGCTTTCCTCCTCTTTTATATCCCCCTCTCGCCACCTCGCGCCTTAGTCACCGTGCCATGCGCGCGCTCCTCGCACCCACTGCCCGACCGTTCCTTCGCCGCCTACTCCCGAGTCTGCCGTCAACAACAGCTGCAGGCTACGCACACGCTCTCCCTGCTGCAGCCACTGCGACGAGGGCACCGCTAGCTTCTTTCGCCGCGTCGCCAACTCCCAGTAGTAGCGCGAGGTCGTCATCGGCTGGCCGGGGCACTGGCATGGCTTCGCAGGGGCAGCAGTTCCCGCCGCAGCAGCAGGAGTCGCAGCCCGGCAAGGAGCACGCCATGGATCCCCGCCCCGAGGCCATCACCCAGCACTACAAGCCGGCCAACAAGCTCCAGGTATGCCTGTAACGATAGCATTTGTCCTGGCTGCTTCTCCTGGTGCATGCATGTCGATCGATCGGCTTAAGTTGCGGTATGTATGTACGTGGCTTGCAGGGGAAGGTGGCGATCGTGACCGGCGGCGACTCGGGCATCGGGCGGGCGGTGTGCCTGTGCTTCGCGCTGGAGGGCGCGACGGTGGCCTTCACGTACGTGAAGGGGCAGGAGGACAAGGACAAGGCGGAGACCCTGCAGGCGCTGCGTGAGATCAAGAGCCGCACAGGCGCGAGGGACCCATGGCGGTGCCCGCGGACCTTGGGCACGAGGATGTTAGAAATTAATCTTAATTTGGTATTTACAATTTCTTGTGTATTAGTGCTTACAGTTTGTAATCAGCATGCATTATTACTCATCAGTTTCAGTATGCATGCAGTCAGCAGTTAGTAGTAAGTTAATGCATCAGTTTTCATGCAGTGAGAAGTTAGTATGTCCCTTAATGTTTTGCATTATAAAAGAGGAAAATGTTGCAGTAGACAGCAGGGAGTGCAGCACCAAAAAAATCAGTGTGTTCACCTGTGTTTATCTCTATTTGTGTGCGTGCTTGAACCTGGGAAGGGGTCAGGTTCTGTTGTGCATGTGCATGTGTCTTCGTTGTCACCGGTAGAGGCAAGCCGGAGGTGAAGACAACAATTGGTATCAGAGCCGTGCATCGGTTTTGTGAAGATGTCCGGATCGAGGTCTCCTCCCCGACCTAGGATCCCAAGCGATGGGATCAGCCTTGGAGGCCATGGGGATGACTCCGGCAGCAACAATGGCCGGCAGCTAGTGGTGCCGCAGGTTAAGGAGGCGGGGGTGGTGGTGCGCTATCCCATGCTCACGTGGACAAACTACACCAAATGGGCTCTCTTGATGAGAGTCAACTTACAGGCTCAAGGAGTTTGGGAGGTCATCGAGCCCGACGATGCAGGGTACCGGCTCGACAGGATGGCGTTGTCGGCCATCCTCCAAGCGGTGCCACCGGAGATGTTGGCGATGCTGGTGGCGAAAGACTCCGCCAAGCTGGTGTGGGAGACCGTGCGCATAATGCGCATAGGTGTGGAGCGCATGCGCGAGGCAAAGGTGCAGACTCTACGCAAGGAGTTCAAGACGATCCGCATGAGTGACGGCGAGTCCATTGATGATTTCGCTATGCGACTGATGGGCCTCGTCAACAACATCTGTACTCTTGGACAAACACTAGAAGAGAAAAAGGTGGTAAAAAAATTTCTTCATGTTGTTCCCTCCAAGTACACACAGGAGGCCATCTCAATTAAGCAACTGATCGATCTGAAGACATTGTCCGTCGAGGAGCTCACCGGAAGACTCAAGTCTGTGGAAGAGCGGTACCAGCTTGATGACAATGGTGGTACAGGTGGGCGTGAAAGTGGCCGCCTACTTCTCACGGAGGAGGAGTGGCTAGTGCGCATGAAGAACCGCAACAGCACCGACAAGAAGAAGAGCGTCTTTGACAAGGCGAAGGTACGTTGCTACAACTGCTAGGACTACGGATATTTTGCAAGGGAGTGCCGCGAGCCGAAGAAGGAGGTGACTCTTCTTGCTCCAGTGGGTGCAGAAGACGAGCTAGCACTATTTTAAATCCAACGAGAAGTCTTTATTTTTATTTGGTGCAATTTAGTTGAGTTCGTGTACGAGTATTAGTGCACGATTGCATTTTTTTTGAGTCATTCGACATAGTTGGTCTATTGCATGTGTCATTTATTTGGTCGTGCACGTAGAAGGTGTGTTACATACGTGCGTAGAGTCGTATCATGCTTGTGCACGTAGATGTGTCAGTGCATGATGTAATATGTGTGAGTTCTTGTAGTTGTGTCCAAGTTCTCATGTGTGTATGCTCTGATGAGAGTCTCCGTCGCCGTCAAGTTGCGTCATTGGCGAAAGACAATTAGAGCTAAGGAAGAAGTCAAAATCGTCGGTAAGGTGTGTCACCGACGATGAAGAAGTGAAAGACACCAGCAAGTTATGTCACTGGCGGCATGACCAACAAGAAAAAGGCAAAACTCCTTAGAGATGCGTGAGGAGATCGAACTTCATCTTATGAGGTTTAGCATATCAAAATTAGGGGGAGATTGTTAGAAATTAATCTTAATTTGGTTTTTGCAGTTTCTTGTGCATTAGTGCTTACAGTTTGTAACCTGCATGCATCATTATTCATCAGTTTCAGTATGCATGCAGTCAGCAGTTAGTAGTAAGTTAGTGCATCAGTTTTCATGCAGTGAGAAGTTAGTATGTCCTTTAATGTTTTGCATTATAAAAGAGGAAAACGCTGCAGTGGACAGCAGGGAGTGCAGCACCAAAAAAATCAGTGTGTTCACCTGTGTTCATCTCTGTTTGTGTGCGTGCTTGAACTTGGGAAGGGGTCAGGTTCTATTGTGTATGTGCGTGTGTCTTTATTGTCACCGATAGAGGCAAGCTGGAGGTGAAGACAATAGAGGACAACTGCCGCAAGGTGGTGGAGGAGGTGGCGAGAGTGTACGGCGGCCGCGTGGACATGCTGGTCAACAACGCGGCCGAGCAGTACGAGCGGCCGTGCATCACGGACATCACCGAGGAGGGCCTGGAGCGCGTGTTCCACACCAACATCTTCTCCTACTTCTTCATGTCCAAGCACACGGTGAGGAACATGGGGCGGGGCGGCAGCATCATCAACACGTCGTCCATCAATGCGTACAAGGGGAACAAGACGCTGCTGGACTACACGGCGACCAAGGGCGCGATCGTGGCGTTCACGCGGGCGCTGGTGCTGCAGCTGGTAGAGAAGGGCATCCGCGTGAACGGCGTCGCGCCGGGGCCCATCTGGATGCCGGTCATCCCGGCGTCCTTCCCCGAGGAGAAGGTCGAGCAGTTCGGCTCCGAGGTGCCCATGAAGCGCGCAATCTATTTATCATATTTGTATGCTCAGATTACCAAAAAAAAGTGATTGATCAAATTGGTAGAGTGCAGTGTCACTGTCTTTGGAGAGGTTCTTCAGACCTCCAAACTAGCTATAACTCCTTGGCAGCATAGTACAAAGTCTGTAAGCCGAAGAACAAAGGAGGACTTGGAGCCCTTAATCTAAGAACCCTTAATGAGGGTTTGCTTATAAAACACTTGCACAAGTTCTATGAAAAAGCTGAAATACCTTGGGTTAAATTGTTATGGGGTAAGTACTATACAAATATGGTTCCCCATGTATCAGGCTCTTGTGGCTCTTTTTGGTGGAAAGATGTGATGAAGAGTGTTACCCAATTCTAAGGCATTGGAATGGGGAAGCTAGGAATGGTCAAAATATTTTGTTCTAGAAGGATTGCTGGGATGGAAATCTTCTTTGCATCAAGTATCCAAGATTGTTTTCATATGCTCGTAATCAAGATATTTCGATCAAAAACTTCATGCAATTGCTGGAGCCTCATGATTTATTTCAGCTCCCTTGTCGGAGGAAGCATACCAAGAATATCTGCAATTGCTAGATTTCACAAATAAAGTTGTCATTAATAATGATACTCCTGATCAGTGTGACTTATATCTAGGGCAACTCGGTGTACTCTTTGCAAAAATGGTACACTCAACAGTTCAAATTCTTAACAACTTCTCCAGTCTTCCAGCTGGTATGGAAGAGCAGATGCTTGATGAAATAAAAAGTCTTTGCTTGGCTGCTCTTAATGGATAGACTCAACAATAAAATATGCTAAGAAAGAAGACTTCGGTTATGATGACAACACACATCGTGTTTTATGCAATTCTCAAAATGCAAAAACTATTAGCCATCTTTTCTTCGATTGTCCCTTCTCCGTCCAATGCTGGAATGAGATTGGCATACTCTGGTCTTTGGATACAGATATCTTAGCAAGAGTTCTTAATGCGAAGCAAGCTTTTAGGGGTCAGCTTTTCATGGAGAAGTTCGTCTTGACTGCCTAGATCATTTGGAAAGTCAAAAATGATTTTATCTTCCAGTAGCAACCTCATAGCTTCAATGTTTGGAAATCCAGGCTTAGACTAGAGGCTTCCCTGTTGTTGCATAGGGTCAAGCTGGCAATTCGTGATTTGTTCTTCTTGGATTCAACCGCTTTGATCTTGTTCTGTTTTCCTTGTTCTCCCTCTTCTCCTTTCCCTCTTCTGTACATTATTTTATTCATATTAATATAGAGCAGTGGGAGCCTCTTCTATTGTTTCCCATAAAAAATAATATCCTTCAAATAAAAAATATTTACCCAAATAGTTACAATAGACATAGTGATATACATAAGTAAAAGCATGGTAGGAGTAGCAACGCAATCGTGCATGCCACTCGACAAGTTCTTAAAAAAAACATCATCTTACCACTGGAAATTCCACTATAGCTCAAATGACTAGCTAAAAAAAAGACAAAGCATAGTTTACAACATTTATAGAAAAGGATCGGCTGCCCACCTCGTTGGATATAGGTACAGTTATTTTTTGGGTTTTTATAGTTTTTTTCCTTCTGCTTATGCAAACGGCTTCGAGCTTCTCCAAAAATAATATAGAAAAAATACAAAAAATGCAAAAAAAGCTAAAAAGTAAAAAAAACAAAATTAAAAAATAGTGAATTAAAGGCCAGAAGTTATCACCAAAATGATCGGGGCTATAACTACTAGCTTCTTAACTATAAATATAGAGTGATGTCTGCATAGATACGCAGAATCATCAACTGAAAATAACATAGAACAAGAAAGAAAGGTAGATTTGCACTAAACTGAAGTAACATGTTGACGAAACACTTCCGAAGTTCCAGTCAACTAAAGTTACATGTCCTCGTTGCTCGCACACAGCAAAGAGAGTTATCCAAACAACAAAACAATCGTCCACACATACACGGACATCATTACCTTCTCACGACACATGTTCTTATCAAGGAAACTATTGATTAGTTGGGCAGGCAATGGATTTTTTAGACAATGGAGATCACTTGATTCAGAGTTTGATAACAAAGAAGTTAAGAAGGTCGCAAGGGAAAGTACAGCCTAGCTACTGACAATCAGAACCACATCAACCGGCTACATCTTCACCAAAACAACCAGGAAGCATTCCTCCTCCAGCCTCGCGAGTGCTTCAGCTGCTACAGCCTCCGTTGGGCAGGCAATGTTCGCATCAATCAAAGTTTCTCATCCTCAGGTAAACAACAAAATAGAAAATAACAAAAGATAGTGAAATAAAGAACTTGAAATCATTCTTTGGCGGAGTTGCAAGCAGAAATAAAGAAAAAATTAACACCCCCAGATTCTTTAACACTCCTGTTAGAGATTAATTCATTTTCTCAAATGCTAAGATATTTTGGCTGAAGCAAACAACTAATGCCGACAGAGAAATAAAGAAGTAAATTTGAACTTGAAAGCTTGTAGCTTATCTGTACTTTTTTTCTGGATGCTTCAAGAGCTAAGTCATGCAAGAAAATATCCTGTGATGAAGCACAACCGACATGCATGTACCTGTCACAAAGCCAAGATGTCGGCAAAGAGTTGAGTATTATCTACTAGAAGCTTGTTTACCTTTAGCTGTAAAGTGGTCAAGTCTTAGTAGTAAAGAAAGCCAATGTTAGTTCTAGTGATCTGTACACAACGTGAGACTTCTAGTTGGCAATTTGGTTACAGCTGTGTAGAGTCGGTTTTGTTGCCTATAAATAGACTTGTAATCCCTATGTAGTGTGGGTAAGCCCTGCAAAAGAAGAGAAGTCTTGAGAGCTTCAGATGTGTATGTACAAAACATCAATGAAAATTAGTATGAAGCTTTGCTAGTTGAAGCCTCCCTTTCCATTCTTCTTCCTCCTGTCCCATTCTTTGCTTTTTTTTAGAGTTCCAAATCCCCAACAACTCCAATGTTTCCTTCCTTCAATAAACCCAAAGTAGAGGCATTTCTAGTATGATACAAATGGAAGTAGAGCAGCAGATCTTATCAGTTGCCTTCCTGACTCAGTAGTAAGATAAGGCTTGTTTGTGTTGGGGACAATTAGCCTATCTTCTGGAACCCTGTAGAGAATAGGATTCTCCCTTACATACGAATCCACATCTTCCCAATCTTCTTTATCATAGTTGCATGGTCCTCCAAAGCACCTATAACATTTAAGTGTATGCAAGCAATTTAGTTAGTTTTCAGTGTAAGGTGAAGAATTTCAATTAATGTGCCAGCAAAAGACATGACCTCGAAGAAACGCATGTTTAAGGCAAACACTGCAATATCCTAAGCAAGACTCTAGGATCACACAAATCACAAGAAAAAACCTCTCTTAGTAATGCTGCATTGTTAAACCAACCTAATTTTTAAAAAAATCAAGAAAGAAATGAAACAGATGATGTGCATTAACTTTTGTTGTCCACAAATCATGTGTTTTTGTGGGGTCCAGATAAGGCATCTGTGCTAGAATATCTTCATGAACGGTATCATGATGTCGTAGAGGCGCCTCCCTCATCAGAAACCTATAAATCGTTATGATGAGGCTAGCTCTAGCTTCTCTCGACAACAATGAGGCATGGTTGACGATAAACTCCTCATCAAGTGTTTGAGCTTCCATTTGTGCGAATAGGTGGGTTAGATCCTCTGGGAGGTGATTTAGAGCTCCACTTCCATGATGTTTCTTGATCAATTCTTTCAAGAAAATCTGAACTTCTAGATAAGTGGCTTGTTTCAGGTGCTCACCCAACTCTCCAGGTCTATATGAGTTGGCATCTTTCAAGCCGTACACCCCTTGGTTCTATTTCAGCAGCTCATCCATCGCTCCAGCCCCACACAAGTTGAGATTCTTCAGGCCGAACACCCCCAGATTCTTTAACACCCCAATATTTCCTTCCTTCAATAAACCCAAAGTAGAGGTATTTCTAGTATGAGACACAAATGGAAGTAGAGCGGCAGATCTTATCAGTTGCCTTCCTGACTCAGTAGTATGAACATCTAATGTATCCTTCTCAATGCATAAAGTAGTCAGACCATTCAACATTTCATGTGACATTTATGATCTCAAATAATTTTTCAACCTCTCTCTTAGATCCAATGAAATATCTTTATACAAAAAGAAACTGATGTTACAAGAAAGTCCAAAAATTTTGTTCTAAATAGTGTAGACGTTGCGTTGGAGACTTAAAGTGGTATTTAACAGATAATCAAGGAACAAAAATTCAGGAAAAATATACCCAGGATGCAAGGGCAGAGGAGGATGCGCAGTGACACCGAGGACAGGGCCGTAGAGGTCGAGGCCATAGGAGAGGATGGGGTCACGATGGTGGTCGTGGCCACCACGACCAACAGTAGCACGGATTATGGTGCGAGGTGCATGGACGTGGTGAGCACCTCACTTGACATTGCCCCACCATCGCAACGCTCCGAGAGAGCATCGTCAGGGATAGGGCTCTGGAGGCCCGGGCGCAGGTGGTGGTGCATGTGCAGCAGTCTCCACAAGGCCAGTTACTTCAATCTGCTCCTACCACTCTGCATATAGGCCCCCGATGGTGGACAACGCCTGGTCATTAATGTCATTACAAGAGGGTTATTAGAATCCTCATCTGAGAGGAAACGGAAGGCTTATGCCCGTCGGCTCCATCACGTTGCCGCATATCCTGCGCAGACGCCCCCAACTTGGGCACATAACATCACATTTGCTGCAGCTGATGTGGAGGGCGTCGATTTCCCACACCAAGACCCCTTGGTGGTGCAAGCTATCATCGCCGCATGTGATGTCAAGCATGTTTTGGTCAATGGCGGCAACTCCATGGGCATCCTGTTCGCCGGAGCCTTCGACTAGATGAGCATCCCCCGAAGTAGACTACAGCCCCTGGGGGTCCCACTTCAGGGCTTCAGGGGTCAACCCCTGCAAGCCCTAGGCAGATTTAACTCCAAGTGTCCTTCGGACAGGGTGATCAAGCGAGAAGTGAAGATGTGACCTTTGATGCCGTTGATCTTCCCTAGCCCATGGCTGATCACTTCAATAGGCCGAAGGGGCGAAGGGGGCCAAAAGGCCTAGCGACATGGTTTCAGCCTACCCGAGATGGAGCTCTTTACCATAAAAAGCTACTGTTGTGGGGCAGGCCTCCACTAACATCCATTCGGCCTGCTGGCCCAAGAGGCCTAATAAGAAGACATGTATATCCTAAAAGTAGTACCTACAGTTAGTGGTAACATTATAAAAAAGGCTTTATGACCATGTATATATTCCTCCTCGGGATGAACAAGGGACAAGGATTTTTCCATTCCACACACAACATACTAGTCCCCTCATTTACTGTTTGGCCTGTAGCCACAATGCCTATAGGGGTCACTGCCTAAAGAGACTCGAAAGGTCTTTGCCCTGAGAGAGAGTGCACACACAATAAGCTAGTAACAGAGTCCCTTAAGCACTGAGGGTCCATAACTCCGGAGTAGGAGAAAATGTCGGAATAAACATTGTAAAGGCCTTGTTATAATTACTCAGTCGTATATACACGAAAACGTGTAATGGCCGATATTATGAGAATCATATCTTATGAGTAAAGTTGTATAATTTTAAAGAGTGTTACAATCTATTCGAATAGCTATGCCCTCGGACATAGGCAAAATGTGGAAATACCACAATGTGTAGTTTTTATAAAGTGGTTATTGGTATGATATATTAAAGGACATGGACTAAGGTCCATGGACCAGACATGTGAAACACCTGTGAGGAGAGTTGCTCCTACATAGTCAAATGCATATGGACATTTTACTTATTTATTTTATTTCATTTAAAATGCCTAGGTCATAGGTTTGGAAACTAATTATGATATGATATTAAAAATTTGGCTTCACGCAAAAGAAATATAAAATCATTCTTTAGTTTAACCTTTGCATATAGATGATAGTCCTATAAACGCATTCTGTTATAGGGCTTGCCAAGTACTGTTCGTTGTACTTAATTTTGCTATATTTCCACCACAACAGACACCAGAAGAAGAAAGGAGATTTCAAGTTTGACGTGTTAGGGTTACGACCGCACTCAAGCGTTCTTGTGAGTTTTCTTCGGATCTTCTGATTGTAAGTTATGTTTTGGGCTTGGATGCCCCTTTAGTCGCTAAAGTTAGCCATTATGTCATAGTTTAATCAAGTTAACCTCTTTTAAATATTCGTGAGCATGCATGGTATTATTTTTGTCCACAACTGAATTCTTGGACTATTACTGGACATACGACAGCCATGTTCCCAGAAACAAGAGCGTTACAGGGAGTGCCTTCAATCTAGGGGTAAAAGTTAAATTTTACTCCGGAATTTCTTCTGACATCTGATTTATGTTCTAAACAAGATCTGTTGCGTGTTATCTGAATCCCTTTGTTGTACTGGTATAGAGGCTAATTCTCTCAGCAATCAGACTTCCACCGGATATGAAGCTGGTTTCAAGGGGCTGTTATTTCTCCAAGATTTCTGGGGAAGTTTGTATCCCATCATCTAACATGAAACGGCGACGTCCAGGAATTAACTGGAAGTTGCCATCCTTAGGACCTTAGAGCCTATGACTGATGAACTGCAAGAGCATCTACTGTTATACCTCATCACAAAGATAGGCACAGACGTGTAATTCCTTTGCAGACCTCCAAATTGACCCAGCCAGAGCTAGCATCTTAAAGCCTCCAAATGTGTGGACGTGTTATCTCAGCTAGCTTGGAAGTTCAACTTGCGGAGGACAAAATTGCCCTCGGACATAGGCAAAATGTGGAAATACCACAATATGTAATTTTTTATAAAGTGGTTATTGGTATGATATATTAAAGGACATGGACTAAGGTCCATGGACCGAACATATGAAATACCTATGAGGAGAGTTGCTCCCACATAGTCAAATGCATATGGACATTTTACTTATTTATTTTATTTCATTTAAAATGGCTACGTCATAGGTTTGAAAACTAATTGTGATATGATATTGAAAATCTAGCTTCACGCAAAAGAAACATAAAACCATTCTTTGGTTTAACCTTTGCATATAGATGATAGCTCTATAAATGCATTCTGCTATAGGGGCTTGCGGAGTACCGTTAATTGTACTTAATTTTGTTATATTTCCACCATAATAGACACCATAAGAAGAAAGGAGATTTCAAGTTTAACGTGTTAGGGTTACGACCGTACTCAAGCGTTCCTGTGAGTTTTCTTCAGATCTTCTGATTGTAAGTTATGTTTAGGCTTGGATGCCCCTTTAGTTGCTAAAATTGACTATTAGGTCATATTTTAATCAAGTTAACCTCTTTTAAATATTCATGAGCATGCATAATATTCTTTCTGTGTGCAACTGAACTCCTAGGCTATTGCTGGACATACGACAGCCATGTTCCCAAAAACGGGAGTGTTACAGGGAGTGCCTTCAAACTAGGGGTAAAAGTTAAATTTTGCTTCGGAATTTCTTCTGAAAACTGATTTATGTTCTAAACAAGATCTGTTGCATGTTATGTGAATCCCTTTGTTATACTGGTATAGAGGCTAATTCTGTCAGCAATCAGGCTTCCACCGGATATATATGAAGCTGGCTTCAAGGGGCTGTTATTTCTCCAAGATTTCTGGGGAAGTTTGTATCCCATCATCTAACATGAAACGGTGATGTCCAGGAACTTGTTTGGAAGTTCAACTTTCGGAGGACAAAATTGACCCAGTAACTTGTTTGGACTTTGGAGAGTACAAGGGACGACCAATGGTACAATTCTAAACCTCTGCTCCCAATGGTCAAGCAATTTACTCCCGTTAGTCCTAGTCAGTTTCCTTTGCATTAACATCGATCCGCCGTGCCGGCTAAATCCGACAAATGCGGCATAATTCTCAAGCAAAACGTTACCAACCAAGCATCTCTCAGTTCGGTCCAACTTAAAAACGACGAGACAGGCGTCACATTTCCGCCGAGATTTGCATCTAGAGCATATGTTAAGTATGATACAAATTTGTATGTGTTTCATAATCTCTTAGCACTCTTATTTCTTAGTCATATATATATCTCTATAGTCACATAGATGAGACACGTCGAAGTACATCATATAAACATCTCCTCATACAATGATTTTATCTTCGAACGTTCATGATTTTTCTTGTAAAAATTTTATACATTAAATCTATATTCTTTTTTATCATCTATTTTGGTCGTTTCATAACAGCATCTCTGACTGGTATACACTTGGCAATTGACATTTCCAAGAACACTCACTCCCAACCTGTTCCAAAAGTCGATACATCATAAGTTCATAACAGCATCTCTGACTGGTACACACTTTGACAGGTGACATTTCCAAGAACACTCACTTCCAACCTGCTCCAAAAGTCGATATATCTGGCACTTGGAGGCAGGAGCTAGTACTACTGCGTATAACATCGATCAACGCATTCAACTTTGATGCCCGGAGCAAAGGAGCACGCCCAAACGAGGGCTATGACGACGCTGACCTTCACCGTGCGCCGGCGCGACCCGGAGCTCGTCAGCCCGGCCGTTCCGACGCCTCGCGAGACCAAGCACCTGTCCGACATAGACGACCAGGAGACGCTGCGTGGCCATGTGCCATTCATCTTCTTCTACCGCGGCGGGCTGCAGGCCGACCCGGCGGGCGTCATACGCCGCGCGCTCGGCGAGGCGTTGGTGCCGTACTACCCGCTCGCCGGGCGGCTCAGGGAGGTAGAGGGACGGAAGCTGGTCGTGGACTGCACCGGCGAGGGGGTGATGTTCGTGGAGGCCGACGCCGACGTGCGGCTGGCGGAGCTGGAGGCTGCCGGCCTCAGGGCCCCGTTCCCATGCATGGATCAGCTGCTGTACGACGTGGAGGGCTCCAATGGCGTGCTCAACTGCCCCATGCTGCTCATCCAGGTATGGGTGCAGATGGTGATGGTTAACGATATTTGTGTAGTTGTGTGAGCATTTGGATCTGCCTTCTTAGGTCCTGTTTGAAACAAGGAATTTCGCAAAAAATAATTAAATTTTCACCAGGAAAAAATTCCCACGTTTCAAAGCAGGGGCCTTAATTACAGCTTTCTACTGCTATATTCTAGAGTAATACCACCAATCTAGCTAGGTAAGAACTAAATCTAATACATTACAAAATTTTTAAAAACTAATAGTTTACACTAAACATGCTTGCTATCTTGCTCGCATGCATGTGCTGAACATAGTGTGTTCTATGACGAATTGACGATCACCAGGTGACCCGGCTGCTCTGCGGCGGCTTCGTCTTCGCGCTCCGCCTCAACCACACCATCTGCGACGCCATAGGCATCGCTCAGTTCATGAATGCCGTTGCCGAGCTCGCCCGCGGCCTGAAGGCTCCGACAGTCGCGCCCGCATGGTCCCGCGAGCTCCTCAACGCGCGCAGCCCCCCGAAGCCGGCATTCCCGCACCGCGAGTACGACGTCGTGCCGCCGCCGCCCGCCCCGCTCGGCGACCTCGTCATGCGGTCCTTCTCGTTCGGCGTCGCCGACGTCGACGCGATCAAGAAAGGCCTCCCGCCGAGCCTCCGCGACACGGCCACGACCTTCGAGGTGCTCACGGCGTCCCTCTGGCGAGCCCGTACCGCGGCGCTCGAGCTCCCGCCGGGCGACGACGCGCGGCTGGTGATCATCTCAAACTTCAGGGGCGTCGCCGAGCTGAACCTGCCCGCCGGGTACTACGGCAACGCGTGCGTGCCCCCGACGGTGCTGGCCGACGCCGAGGTGCTGCGCGGCAGCTCGCTGGGCGACGCGGTGGATCTGGTGAGGGAGGCGAAAGCGGCGGTGACCGCGGAGTACGTGCGGTCGACGGCCGACCTGCTGGTGCTGCGTGGGCGGCCGTTCTTGACACTGGCGAACATGTTCCTCGTGTCGGACAACCGGCACGCCGGGTTCCACCGCGTGGACTTCGGGTGGGGCGAGCCGGTGTACGGCGGCCCGTCCGACGCGCAGTTCGGGGTGAGCTTCTTCGTCGCCGTGAAGAACGGAGACCGCGAAGATGCGGTGGCCGTACCCGTCGTGCTGCCGCGGCCGGCCATGGAGCGGTTCGCGGCGGAGATGGAGAGGATGTGCAAGGCTTAATTAGCATGTGTGATGCGTCATTGTTCTACTTTTCTTTTTAGTGGGAGTATTTGTCACAACATATAGTGATAAACATCCCTTTTATCACATCTATACATGTATAAATAAACAAAATATCATATAATAATAAACATAGGAATATAGACTTATACAACAGAGCTCTCAGCAAAAGGACTGACCGACCAAATAGTTAGCATACCAAGAAATTGCAAGCAGAATAAACGATAAACGATACAAAAAATTCCAGTAAGTATGCCTTAGCCCAACACAGACAACTGTCTGTAGTTAAGCTTCAGTAAACAACATCATCTTCACTAAAACACATGCGAGTACCCCTACATATAGTTTTTCAATTTCATTTTTTAAGTAAAATATCAAAGGTGACCTTACTGATCTAGCAACATAACCATTTCTAACATTTATGATTTGAGCCCAACCTATCTTCTAGTATACTGAAAAATTCCCAACATGGCTAAGCATCTATATCAAACATAAGGTCTAAAATTTCACAATTAAACATACGAGTTGTGGATATCATTAATTTCTATGCCTACAACGGTGAGGATAACAAATTCCAAGGTAGTTGTCATGTAGCAATTGGGTATTAGCTACCACCCTAACATCGTAGCAATTTTTACCGAAATTACGTGTATGAATAATAGTTTCGAATACAACATACATAACCGTAAAAATATAGAATCAACATGGTCAAAGGAGGATGCTTGTCTTACTGATAGATGTGGTAAAGTCAAATAACATAAATAAATACTAAATAAATTTAAATAGAGAGAAAATTCAAATATTTTTATAGGATGTGAAAGAACATATGGATCTAGAGGTTGCAGTGTTAGCCAAAGGCCACCAGGGCACCAGTCGCTGGGATGGAGTGGGAAGTCGGCCGCCAAGGCATTTGCTTTGTGAACACACACCGACTGCTGCGGCGGTTGTTGGCCGGTTGCTGTCCAGATGGGAATACTCACCAGGATGTTGCGGCGGTTTGGCCAAGGCGCCGTGATTGCATTGCTAGTGCGCCGAAAGGGCGCATGCTGGAATGGACTTTCACAGGCCACTGGAGTCTGGAGCACCATGGAGTTTTCTACCGGGGCACCTGGGAGAGTTCTTTCTTGGCCGCCGAGCAGAACCTTCAGGATGCTGTCCTTGTGTACGCACTACTGGTTGTATATGTTGCTAGTTGAACACATTTCATCGGTTTTTAAACATGTTGAAGTGGTTAGCATGAAATGTTGTGACAGGAGTGCCGAGAACGCATCTCTTTGCTAACATATATGGCATCATATGCTACCTATTTGGGATTGTTTCACCCTGTATATATGCTAGTGTTAAATCATTAGGCGTGAGTGTTAGGATACTTGGCTGACAAGAGGCCCTACGCCCAATGTGACGCCCCGGTGAACAAGGTGCCAGAGGCTTCGCGAGGGTGGCCTTCGGTGGTGGCGCGCGGGGGCATTCGCTGTGCCGACTGGGGTGTGAACGGGGTGCGACTGGTCTTTGGTGATCGGGTGCCGAGGGCCCTGTAGGGCGTTGGTGCTGAAGGCTGGAAAAAATCAGACCAACGTCTTCAGAACAGACACAGCAGGCTTGCTGCAGCCGGACGGAAGGACGGCGATCGGACTGGGCGCAGAACTCCGGTCGGACCGGGCGGAAAACGCCGGTTAGACCAGATGCAGCACGGCGGTAGATCATCTGCTTTACTGTAGCGCTTCAGAGACAATGCAGTAAACTGAACTCACAATGCAAAGCAATATTTTTCTGTGGGGCGATTTGGTTCCCCGGTTTCTCCTCAATTTATAGTATCAGCAGTACATCAAATATGGTAATACAAATATGAGTCATGATCGAATACGGATCATGTTCTCAACTAAGAATGGGAAACAAAAACTGACAGCGCTTCGGAAACAAACTTCTGAGCAACTCTCCTGCTGTTTCCGTCAGGAACTCTTCTGCCGCTTGTCTTCCGGAGGGATGCTTAGGATTAGATCCAACATACTCCCCCCTAATCCTGATGTGTCCCAAGATCACGAACACCCAGCTGGTGCCGCATTGTTGCGAACTTTGCTGCCGACAATGCCTTCGTCAACGAATCTGCTCGCTGCTCATCTATGCAAATGAACTCCACAGTGATTTGCCGTTTCTCGACGCATTCCCGAATGAAGTGGAACCTCATGTCGATATGTTTGCTGCGCCCATGGAATACGGGATTCTTCATTAGCGCAATTGCGGACTTGTTATCAACAAACAACTTCACTGCTTCATTAGCCCATGCCTGGCTTGCCGCCGCCATTGCTGCCAAGAATTCGGCTTCACATGATGACAACGCAACCGTCTTCTGCTTCTGAGAATTCCAAGATACCAAACATCCATTGATGTAAAATACCATACCTCCGGTGCTTTTCCTGTCATCATTATCTCCGACCAAATCGCTATTTGTATACCCGGTGATAACTTCTGTATCTCTGCCTCTGGTATACACAAGTCCATAGCTCATTGTCCCCTTCACATATCGAAGGACTTGGTTGAGAGCTTTGTCATGCATTATCGTGGGCTTCTCCATGAATCTACTCAACACGCCGACCGCAAAGGACAAGTCTGACCGGGTGTGAAGTAGATATCTAAGACACCCAATTGCACTTCGGTACTGCGTGGTATCCACCGGTTCTCCATCCGGATCCTTGTTCAGTTGTGACCTCGGCTCCATGGGGATTTTTGTGGGATTGCAATCGATCATCCCAAACCTCGTAAGCAGCTTCTTGGCATAAGCTTCTTGCTTGATGGTGATGCTTTCTTCCCCTTGCTTGATTTTGATCCTGAGATAATAACTGAGTAAACCGAGATTACTCATCTCAAATTCAAACATCATCTGTTGTTTGAATCTCTCAATCTCGTCTGGATCTTCTCCTGTCACAATGAGGTCATCAACATAAACACCGACAATGACTTCTAACCGGTCTTTTCCCCTTGTGTACACAGCTTGTTCTTGTGCACATCTTGCAAGGCCTAGTTGTTTCAAACTCTTGTCAAGTCGCGTGTTCCACGCCCGTGGCGCCTGCCAAAGTCCGTAAAGTGCTTTGCTCAGTTTAAGCACTAAATGCTCCTTGTTCTTCACCATGAAACCTAACAGTTGAGCAACGTATACCTCTTCCTCGAGTTCCCCATTCAAGAAAGCCGACTTGACGTCGAGGTGGTGCACTTGCCAACTGCGATTTGCAGCAATGACAAGGATGACTCGCACGGTGTCTAATCTCGCAACCGGCGCAAACACCTCTTCG
Organism: Melocanna baccifera; assembly: GCA_036346265.1. Lineage (NCBI taxonomy): Eukaryota > Viridiplantae > Streptophyta > Magnoliopsida > Poales > Poaceae > Melocanna > Melocanna baccifera. The sequence goes on from CM070689.1 coordinate 26,291,033, forward strand.
AAGTCAATTCCTTGTCGTTGCACATACCCTTTCGCAACTAGTCTTGCCTTGTGCTTGATTACCTCTCCGTTTGTGTTCTTCTTCAATTTGTAGACCCACTTGAGCCCAATTGGTTTGTGCCCAACTGGCAGCTCCGTGAGTGACCAAGTCTGATTTCTCTCAATGAACTCGATTTCGCTCGCCATGGCGTCTTCCCAGACCTGCTGACCTGTGGCTTCAAGGTAGCAAGACGGCTCCTCTGTCTCCATAAGCATGACTTCTTCATCTGTGACTTCATCGTCAAATTGTATCGGCCGAGCATCCCTCATTATATCATCGATATGCTTGTACCGAACGTGTCTTGGTTCGGTGCTGCTACTTTCGCCTGAGTCCAGTTCGACCGGTCTTCCCACTGCTGCGTACATGACCGAGTCCGATCTGACCGGGCTTCCTGTGGTCGGTCTGACCAGACTGCCTCCTGTCGTGGCCGATCTTGCTGTCGATTGTCCAGTGAGCTGCATCACCGGCGAACTGGTGGAGGAGACTGGTGCGAAGATGTCCATGCGCTCTGCTGCTCGCAAGCCGGTTCCTGGCGTTGCTTCATAATCTTGCGGAGTCGACAGGGGAGTTGGACGAAGACGTGCTGCCAGGCTGTCTACAGGCGGGATGAAATCTCCCTCTGTCAGCTCCGTGCTGAACTCTCCCTCGACAATGAAGTCTGGTGTTTCACCGCCGTCTGTGCCTGCGTTCCAGGGCCATTTCTGCTTCTCTTCAAACTTCACATCACGGCTTATATGAATTCTCATGTGCTGTGGATCGTATAGACGATGCGCCTTGCAGCCGTCTTCGACGCCGAGATACACCATCGGCTGACTTCGGTCCTCCAGCTTCTTCAAATACGGTGTCGTCACCTTTGCGTATGCCGTGCAACCGAACACACGGAGGTGCACCAGATGCGGCTTCCTGCCGTTCCAAGCCTCAAACGGAGTGTGTTCACCCAGCGCTTTTGTCGGCAGCCGATTCAACAAATGCACCCCGTGCCGCACCGCCTCCCCCCAGAATCTTCCTAGTACACCCATGCTTTTGAGAAGCGACCTCGCCATTGCCATTACGGTCCTATTCCTCCACTCTACCACGCAGTTTTGCTGTGGCGAGTAAGGTGCAGTGAGCTGTCATTTGATCCCGGCCTCCTCGTAGACTTGGTTGAACTCGGTTGATAGGAATTCGCCACCGCGGTCGGTCCTGATCATCTTGATTCGCCGATCGCTTGTGTTCTCAATCTGCAGCCAAAATTTCCTGAACACCATGGAGGCTTGATCCTTCGTCTTGATCACAAACAGCCACATCCACCTCGAGTAATCATCCACAATTAGCAAGAAGTAGCTGTTTCCGACGATGCTTGAAGGAGTAATTGGTCCGCAGAGATCAGCATGCATCAATTCGAGAGGCTTTTCTGCCCTGTATGTTGTTGCCGCTTGGAACGGTTGCCTTGACTGCTTCGCCATGAGACACCATTAGCACAGTTGATTTGGATGCGCAAGAGATGGAACGCCCACCGCCATCCTCTTGTCAACTAGCTGTCTCATGGCCTAGAAGTTGACGTGGTCGAGTCTGGCATGCCATAGCCACGCCGGGTCTTCGAGGTTCGCCAAGAGACAAACTGCCTTCGCTTGGTGTAGCTCGATTTTGTAAAGACGATTTTGCAGTGCGCCTCACTTCCATGAGCAATCTTGCTTGCCGCTTGTCGAACACCTACAAAACATCTTCATCGAGAATCACCTTATGGCCTGTTTCAGTCAACTGCCCAAGGCTCACAATGTTGCTTTGGAGCCTCGGGATGTAGTACACTTCCTGGAGCAGCCATTGGACTCTGTTTCTGCAGCCGAATAGAACTGAGCCTTTGCCCATGATTTGTACCGTTGAGTTGTCACCGAACTTCACTTTACCGGTGACACTCTCATCTAGCTTGCGAAACTTCGCTTTGTCGCCGGTCATATGGTTGCTTGCCCCATTGTCCAGGTACCAGACTTGTCCTGGAGCATTCTTCTCTTCCGACTTTACTTCCTCTTCGTTCAGCAGCACGACCTCCTGTCGTTCCTGCTACTCCGATGTAGATTCTTCAGAGACCGCAAGTAGCAGCGCAGGTTCGGTGCCATCTGCACGTATAAGATTGGCCTCTTCCCCCTTCTTCGGCGCTCGGAAGTGCCCCATCTTGTCGCAGTTGAAGCAACGGATATGGCTTTTGTCACGGCCATCGCCGCTTGAGCCAACCGCGCCGTCTTTGCTTAGTGCTCCGCCGCGGCCACCTCTGCCGTGCCCCTTGCCACGTCCTCGTCCACCTCTACTGCGGCTGCTATTTTCTGCAGAGCTGTGGTAGTATCTGGTGTTGCTTGACAAAGAGTCCCTGGTCTCCTTCTTCTGTCGCGCCTACCACTCGGCCTGAGTGAGTAGAAGCTGGCTGTCGCCACTGCTCTTTCCCCCAGATGCGCGTGGACGTGTTCACTCTTCATAAGCTTTCAGTCGCCCCACGGCTTCTTCGAACAGCATAGTCTTGATGTCGCAGAACTACTCAATCCCGGCGATCACACTCAAGAACCGATTCGACACGATGTCGAAAAGTTTCTTGACTAGTGCGGCATCGTCAAGTGTCGCCCCGAGATTTGCATATTTGACGGACATGGCGTTGAGCCTTCCGGTGTACTGGTCCAAGCTCTCTCCCTCCTACATGCGCATGGCGTCGAAGTCACTCTTCAACGTTTGCATCCATGCTTCCTTGACGCGATCTGCGCCAATGAACCGAGTTTTGAGGCAGTCCCAGACTTCCTTCGCCGTTTTCTTCCTGGCCACCTGCATCAAGAGGTCTTCCGGGAGCGCTTGGAGAAGATGCGACCTCGCCTTCTTGTCCTTCCTCGCATCGATGGCCTCCTCGACCGCCGGCTCGATCGCTTCCCAGACGCCTTGATCTTCCATCATTGCTTGCACTCGGATCACCCAACTGGTGTAGTTGATCGTCGTGATCTGCGGGTAGGAAAACATCCCACCGCCGCTCTCTCGCGCCGCCTCACCGTGGACAACGATTGACATTGATCTGAATGTTGAACTGTAGCTCTGATACCAGATTGAAGGCTAGAAAAAATCAGACCAACGTCTTCAAAATAGACACAGCAGGCTTGTTGCAGCCGGATGGAAGGACGACGATCGGACTGGGCGCAGAACTCCGGTCAGACCGGGCGAAAAACACTGGTTAGACCAGATGCAGCACGGCGGTAGATCCTCTGCTTTACTGTAGCGCTTCAGAGACAATGCAGTAAACTGAACTCACAATGCAAAGCAATGTTTTTCTTTGGGGCGATTTGGTTCCCCAGTTTCTCCTCAATTTATAGTATCAGCAGTACATCAAATATGGTAATACAAATATGAGTCATGATTGAATACAGATCATGTTCTCAACTAAGAATCAGAAACAAAAACTGACAGCGCTTCGAAAACAAACTTCTGAACAACTCTCCTGCTGTTTCCGTCAGGAACTCTTCTGCCGCTTGTCTTCCGGAGGGATGCTTAGGATTAGATCCAACAGGTGCTAGGCTGCGAGTGTTGGGGTGCGCATGCATGATCATTTGACGTTCAAATGATTTTACTTTTTGTATAATATGTGCGTCTATTGATGTTCCTTTGCCAAGTGTTAATCCACTCTTCATTGCTAATATCACAGGTTCTCATCGCTCCACCGTCATGACCAAGGACATCAATCTCTTTTGCTAGGGAAAATTAGACAAGGGCCAGGCCAAGGCGGCCGAGATGAACTTGTCATGTGATGATCTTGACGAGGAAGTTGAGATCCTTGACGACAACCCTGATAGGAAGGCCCTTGTGGCGGTCGAGCCTTCCTCCCTTACTAAGGCAGAGAAGGTGCAACTAGTGGCACCTGGGAGCCATCTTACACTGAGAGACATCTTATGGCTGGGGCCAAACGAACGCCCCTACACTCCAAAGGGGTACGTCATCGCTCTTAAGGCTTGGTTTAAGATCGACCTAGGGTTTTTGATGTATCTGTTCATCCGAGCCCTCATGAGGCACTATCAGGTGGAGCTCTCACAATTCTCACCCAACCCCCTTGCTAGAGTGAGAGTATTCCTGTGGCTGTGCAAGACAGTGATCAAGGGCAGGTGCCTCAAGCCTATTGTTGTGGCCTTTGACTACTTCTTCCATCTCCAGCATCTCTCAAGGATTGATTGGGCACTACTGTAAACCTCAACTTCCATATACCCTTACGGTCATTACCTTCCTTTGCCTAGGACCCTGCTTCCCCAAATGTCCTCTAATGTTAGCATTTTGTATGCCCCACAGGTCACTTCCATCTCCAACATCATTAGGGATGAAGCCCCCGAATCATACAAAAAATGTTCCAGGAGGTAGTGGCTAAGGTTCAATAGACGACCTCACGGTTGGATGATGACAGACTAAAGGCCACAAAGGAAAAAACTACAGATTGCTGAGTACAAGGTGAAAGCCACTGAGGAGAAGTTGAATGTTTCAGAGGAGAAGGCCAGGGTTATTCGCCAGGTGAACGTGAGCTTGGAGCAGTACATGACCAAGTCTTAGAGTGGTTCAACCACTTCTTTAGACTTAATGAGATCACCCTGGCCACGTAGAGGTCCTTAGAGAGCTTGGGGCTAAGGTTGCCCTAGTCCCATTAGGGGTGACAAAGCCAAAGATGTGGGTCCCCCTCCTTGAGGAGCGAGTCAACCTATTCGCCATGGCTACTGACGAGCAGAGCCAGTCCTTCACCACCGTAGCTTTGATGGTCGGGGCCCTTGCCATTTCTCACCACTGTGATAGTTCAGGCAAGGAGGTGGTACCCGAGGGCCTTCGCGGCCTCTTTACTTTAGAGGTGAAGAAGGTGTCCCCAGAGGAGCAAGCTGCGTTAGACCCCTTGCGGCAGAGTTTATGAAGAGCGTTGCTTCTTCTTTTGGTTTGAGAGTTCCTATGCCTCCACTGACAGATGGTGAGCATGATACCCTAGCAAGTGTATGACTTCTGTTGACATGTTTTGTTCAGTAGAGATCTTGTAGTGATAATAATGCAGGGCAGACAAGTGAAGGTATATAGGGGGGTTATTTAAGCGTAAAGCAACATTTAAAGAAATACAATAAATATATTAGAAATTGTTGAATTTAATACACTAAATAAAAACAACATTGTAATCAAAATAGATACCATTAGTGTAGGTCCATCCCTACACTAACGCCGAGAAAGGAAAAAGGAGGCGAGAGGATTCAAGAGCAACCGAAGAGAGTCCAGGCTCCGGCCTCCGCCCTATGGGCCGACCGGCCGACGTGACCGACAAGGCGGCGACCAAGCCTCCCCTCCCGCCTCCGACCTCCCCACCGCGAGCGCGCGCCGGCGCCTCAGAAGTCAAAAGCACTCCCCTCCAGATCTCCAGATCTGGCTGATGCCGGCACCTCAAAAGTCCGCCGCCTCGCAGCCTCCCTCTCTGGGCCCGATGCGGCGATGCGGGAGTCTCCAGATCTCCAGGTCTGGCCGATACGGTGCGATGGTGGTGTGGCCGAACTGCGATGTTGTTTTTGGCCCAAATTGGTAGTTTGGTACTTTATCGTTGCCTTGTTGTTGGCCGTTTGCTCACGACCTCACCGTCCCAGACTCCGGCCCACCGGTGGTGGCGGCGCGCGCGTGGCGCGCTGTAGGGGCTATGGGGTACCCACTCTCCGGCCGGGGGTAGGGTGGGCGCTAGCCCCCCTTGACCCACCGGTCGGTCCGCCACTGGAAGAGATAAGACGAGTAAAGCACGCATGCAAAGAGAGAGGAGGACGATTAGGTCAAGAGGGAGGCAGGCCAGTGGGCCGGTCTGTGTGCCTGATGCCAAATAATTAACTTCCCCAATAGCTTCTACATGTATTTCTTGCATTCAGGTGGTTTGGTCTCATTGATAGACTTTATTGGAGTCTAACTTACTTCAATCCTTCTTTTATGCGCCATAAAGCCCAAAAACTACCCCGCTGACACACCAAAAACACACTTGAAAGGATTCATTTTAAGTCCATGTGCTCTGGTTCTCATATGAGCTTGTCGTAAATCAGCTAAATATTGCTTGTAATAAGCCAATTTAACCACTACATCAGCAATATAACGATCAACCCAATAAGGTCATGAAAAATAAGATCCATTGCTCGTCGATATGTAACTCTAGCATTCTTTAATCCAAAAGTCATGACCACCCATTCATATAAGCCGATAGCTCCAAGGCATCTGAAAGAAAATTTTGAAATATCATCTTCAACCATAAAATCCTAATTGTATCCAGCATTACCATCCATAAAATTGATATCCTTGTGGCAAGAAGTACCATCTATAAGCATATCGGCTAGTGGCATTGAATATTCATCCTTGGGTGTGGCCTTATTTAAATCTTTGGAATCAATAAAGAGCCTCAACTTTCCACCCTTCTTTTCTATAGGTACAATATTAGGCCCCGCTCACTTTGGAGATCGGAACACTGTAGCAGCGATCGGAACACTGTAGCATTTTTGTCACGTAGTGAAATTTTTTTTTTGTTTTTTGGTTTTTTTGCGTTCCATTTTTTTCTCATATTCCTTTGCATTGTCCGCACTAGACTAGCGAGCCGTTTTTATTTTTACATTTTTTAAAATTTAATTATGCCTAACATGCCACTCACTCTGAGTGTTTTTCAGCCCACTCATGATGTTTTTTCAGCAAAAGCCAAAAGCCATCGCTATTCCGATCACCCCCTTAGACACCCATTCAGCATACCTACATGGCCTGATGAAATTGGTTTTCAGCCACCTCTGTATCTCTTTGATCCTGTCATAAATTTTTGGATTGAAACACCTAAGCTCCTGTGGATATGGTTTAAACCCAGGTTTAATCGGTAGCCGATATTCAACTTACTCTTGGCTCAGTTCAAACATCTCATGATATTTGTATGCAAAACAATCGTTGAATGATCTGATTTCTGATAAATCTTGATCTCTAGGGATAATTACATTAAATATCAAAAATAATTTTACCAAATATTTTACCAGTCAAAATGCGGCGGCAACACACTCGATCGACGGAACCTGCACTGTTAATTTAGCAACGGTGACTGCCTCGCCGAGGCATCGCTCTTCTGTGGAAGCTTTGCACGCAGAACCATGAAGAAGCTACGTACATGCTAAGCGGTGTGCCGGCACGTGGGTGCAGCTCACACACACATACGCCAGTTCCGCGCGCGACCAGCCCGACTCGTGGCCACGACAACTGCGAGACTCGCGCCACGTTCGCCCCGCCTCCCCGACACGCGCCATGCCTACCCAGCTTTCCTCCTCTTTTATATCCCCCTCTCGCCACCTCGCGCCTCTCTCACCGTGCCATGCGCGCGCTCCTCGCACCCACTGCCCTTCGCCGCCTACTCCCGAGTCTGCCGTCAACGACACCTGCAGGCTACGCACACGCTCTCCCTGCTGCAGCCACTGCGACGAGGGCACCGCTAGCTTCTTTCGCCGCGTCGCCAACTCCCAGTAGGAGCGCGAGGTCGCTGTCGCCTGGCCGGGGCACAGGCATGGCTTCGCAGGGGCAGCAGTTCCCGCCGCAGCAGCAGGAGTCGCAGCCCGGCAAGGAGCACGCCATGGATCCCCGCCCCGAGGCCATCACCCAGCACTACAAGCCGGCCAACAAGCTCCAGGTATGCCTGTAACGATAGCATTTGTCCTGGCTGCTTCTCCTGGTGCATGCATGTCGATCGATCGGCTTAAGTTGCGGTATGTATGTACGTGGCTTGCAGGGGAAGGTGGCGATCGTGACCGGCGGCGACTCGGGCATCGGGCGGGCGGTGTGCCTGTGCTTCGCGCTGGAGGCCGCGACGGTGGCCTTCACGTACGTGAAGGGGCAGGAGGACAAGGACGCGGCGGAGACCCTGCAGGCGCTGCGCGAGATCAAGGGCCGCACAGGCGCGAGGGACCCCATGGCGGTGCCCGCGGACCTCGGGTACGAGGAGAACTGCCGCAAGGTGGTGGAGCAGGTGGCGAGAGCGTACGGCGGCCGCGTGGACGTGCTGGTCAACAACGCGGCCGAGCAGTACGAGCGGCCGTGCATCACGGACATCACCGAGGAGGGCCTGGAGTGCGTGTTCCGCACCAACATCTTCTCCTACTTCTTCATGTCCAAGCACGCGGTGAGGAACATGGGGCGGGGCGGCAGCATCATCAACACGTCGTCCATCAACGCGTACAAGGGGAACAAGACGCTGCTGGACTACACGGCGACCAAGGGCGCGATCGTGGCGTTCACGCGGGCGCTGGCGCTGCAGCTGGTAGAGAAGGGCATCCGCGTGAACGGCGTCGCGCCGGGGCCCATCTGGACGCCGCTCATCCCGGCGTCCTTCCCCAAGGAGAAGGTCGAGCAGTTCGGCTCCGAGGTGCCCATGAAGCGCGCCGGCCAGCCCATCGAGGTCGCGCCCAGCTACGTCTTCCTCGCCAACGACCAGGACTCGTCCTACATGTCCGGCCAGATGCTCCACGTCAACGGTAACGCGCTAACACCTCATCTCAAGTCTATTTCTACACGTACTGACGTACCTAATTAATTACAGGGAATTTGCTATGAAGTGAAATTACAGATGCTAATCAATTGCCACGTGTATCCTTGCAGGAGGCTTCGTCGTCAATGGCTAGAGCCTAGCTGGAGAAGCTTCGAGGAAGTGATGTTCGTGCGATCGAGCTGGTGTCTTTTGCTGCGTATGTTGTGTAGTTGTTCGTGCGATCGAGGCTTGCCGTGTAAAGTGCCACTAGTACGTGCGTCGAACGGTCAGTTGTGTAAGTGTGTGTCTGGGGGCTCTTTAAGCCTGGAAGGAAGAAAGCTCGAATAAAAAAACTTTTGAAAAGGGAGTGACTATACGGTAGTCGAATGATAATCTCTCGAAAATGAGTCGATTTTTCTACCGTCCCATCAAGATCCATCACGCAATCCCCACTCATATACAAATCCACCTGCACCCTCCCCTATCACCACCGATGCTGCCCACTCATATACAAATCCACCTGCACCCTCCCCTATCACCACCGACGCTGCCGGTGCAACTAACGCTACCTCAGAGGCGGAGCTAACTGGGGTGCCTGGTATGCCTGAACACACCCAAAATTTTGGAATGTGCAACATTAGGACTTAGTGCTATGTACTCTATAGCTATGCCTAGCATATTCTAGTGATCCAGATCATCCAGTCGGCATCCGTAGTAGTAGTGTCTCACCAGGCCACCGTCCCACTCAACTCAATGCAGCCTGCCTAGGCTAGCCCACTCAACGTTATCTCAAGCCTCAAGGCCAGAAGGCGTCAAGACCCTCAAGCTCACTCAGCTACTCTTTGACTAAAATCCCTAATGTACTCGTCCTCTGTCATCCAACCAACCGACTCTAAATCCCTAACCCTAAGTCCACGAAGGTAGAGCAAACAAGTCACAAGCAATTGGTCCTCCACTCGGCCGGCAGAAGCTCTGTAGACCAGCAGGTAGTGGCTTTGGCGCACGGCGTGCAAGGCTAGAGTAGGAGCAGCAGCCGCCATCCATTCCAATAATCCAATTTCCAAGGGGAAGAGGCGAGGAACATTGGAGCAGGAGCACCCACCAGACTTAGACCGCCAGCCCACTCAACATCATCTCAAGCCTCAAGGCCAAAAGACGTCAAGACCCTCAAGCTCACTCAGCTACTCTTTGACTAAAATCCCTAATCTACTCATCCTCCTATCATCCAACCAGCCGACTCTAAATCCCTAACCCTAAGTCCATGAAGGGAAAGCAGGCAAGCCGCAAGCAATTGGTCCTTCGCTCGACCGGCGGAGGCTCTACAGGCCAGCGGGCAGCGGCTCGAGCGCACGGCGTGTGGGGCTAGAGCAGGAGCAGTGGCCGTGATCCATTCCAATAATCCAATTTCCAAGGGGAGGAGGTGAGGAACACTAGAGCAGGAGCACCCACCAGACTGAGACCGCTAGACCAAAGTAGTGGCCAGCGCCTAGCCAGCCAACCAATGGCAAATGAGACGAGCCAAGGGGAGTTGTTGGTGCCAAGAAGCATTGCAAAGTACTGAGTAAGCAATTAAGCATTCGATTCTTATTTGTGAAATCTGAATCTCTGATTTGGGGGATTTGTGGAAATGAAATATTGTGATTGAAAACTTGAAATAATGTTGTGATTTGTGAATGTAGAGCAACGGAAAATCACTGAATCAACAAGTTGAAATGTTGAATCGCCCAGAGAGGCTTTTGTAAGTTAATGTCATCTTGACTCTTGGGTACTGCAGTTATCTTGAACAATGTGTCAATATCCATATGTTCTTCAGACTAACCAGTCTTTGTGTGTAAGTGTGCAAATTTTGAACTTACATATTGCGGTTATGATATTATGAAACTATTGTACAAGGCTATGAAATTGTGCGCGTGAAGTGTGCACATCCATTGCAAGTTTTCTAGCTCCGCCACTGCGCTACCTAATGCGGTTGTCTATGCCACTCTTGGCGTCGGCACCGCCCACTTCCTGCCCACCTCACCTCACCTCCCACCATAGTCGTCGTTCTCCATCGGCTTCAGTGACAGTGCCACTGGATCTACCACCACCTCATGTTGAACCCCCCCCCCCCCACTGTTGTCGCCCCTCTGCCTCATGGCCAAGGCGGGCACCACCATCACCTTATCGCACCCCTACCTTTGCCACCCACTGTCAAACCATAATCCTAATCCCATGAACCTGGCCATAAAAGGTCGCGGGCAATTCTAATCCGGTGAACGTGGCCCAAAAAGGGTCATCAGAGATGAAGGCGGTAGTGGCGGCGCATGAACCACCCATCTAACGGTGAGAAATTTGATTGGAATCATAATTTTTGTGGTCAATTTTGTATAGCAATTTTGAAAAGAAAATGCATGAAACATCCATCTCATCTCGGACTCTCAAGACTTTTTTGAACGAACTCGACTTTTGTAGGTTCTATACGCACATGGGAGTATAGCACATTGTGTTTGTAGGGGCATTTTTTTTAACAAACTCGACATTGAAGTTAAGTGATTTCTATGCTTGATACGTCCGGAATAATAAAACTAATGGGACGCTTCTTAGGCACTTGCTTTTCATCCACTCGCCTCTCCGCAAAGCCCCCAAGGCAACTTAGTGAACCAATCAACCTAGAAGCACCGCGTAGCAAGCCGAGTGGATTGAATTGGATTCCCATACCAAGGGTTCGGAGGAGAGGGAGCAATCCTTGGGGTCGAAGCCAAAGACCTCGATGGTAGGTGGGGGACATGGCCGCCCCGGTCCGTCCATACGCCCTGAGGATGTGGGTGGCCTTCTCCTCCCAACACTAGATACACGGCGCACATGCCACCTCCTGCCACCCACCGCACCCAAGGCCTCGCTGCCGCCTGCGAAGGGAGGTAGTTGTTTTGTTGTAACATTTTTATTTGATATGTGCAACAATCAGTGCAACATTGAGATTTTTATCAAATATTTTGTTGCATACGGTGATTAAAAAATGTTGCACACATCGTCTAAGGATGTTGCACCGGAGTGTACGATGAGAATACTTCCATCGGACATACTAACACTAGCAACACCCTTTAAGTTATCAGTTCCTGCTAGTTTTGTACTGATAAGGTTCCATGGTATAGCACATGGGAGTTTGTCTACCCTAGCAAGCGAAGTATGTGTAATAGTGTAAGTAACTTTGATATTAGATTGTTCCACAATATTGGCACATTACCAGGGTAATGTTTTGTGAGGTGGATTTATTTTTGATTTTGTAATTTCAAGAAGTTTTTTATGTGTTGTACTTGAAAAAAGTGCATTAAAAGTGGAGCAATTTTAAACAACAATTACATTTCCTTTTGGAATCTTAATAAATACTTTTTTTAGAAAAACCCCTTATTCATATTAATAACTTAATGAATAAGTATATAAGTCCCTAACTTTTACATTGATGATTATTGATGAATAGCATGTCACCATCAAGTCCTTAGGTCAATGCATGTGTTGGACTTTGTCATCCTCGCCGTTGATTCCATATCTTGCAACGATGTCTTCATTGCCAACAAACACGGCAACAGGAATTAGATTGTCGATGATATCTATTTATATGTAGGACCTACATCTCAGTAGCGGTGTTGTTCATTGAAAGAAAATCAAAGGTGATTTATTTGCACACATCTTGACCCGGTGTTGATTTCTGGCGTAGGCACCGCCATCATCATCCAGGTGAATCAGTTCAATAAAACCCATCGTGGGTAAATAAAATCTGACTAAGAACTCGCTAGAGAAGAACAAAACTAGAAAATTTAATCTTGGAAGAAAAATATGAAAAACTAAAAAAATCTAAAGTTACTTCTGAAAAAATTAATGGGTCCTCACCTACTCAACGATGGCAAAAATGCTGGAGAAGAGGAAACAGGGCCCCAGCGGTGGCTCTTCGTGGTGTTCCTATCGTTGCTAGATACCAGGTCTCTCCTTTTCAGTTTTTAAAAGCTACTTGTTAACTTTTCTATAGTAACTAATTTTCACACAGAGAGTCTTTTCAAAGTAGGGTCGATAAGTTGATTGTAGTACACACTGTAGTTACTTTATTTATATCAGCCAAAACTACACACGAGTTTATATTACTCTATACTCTCACGAATAGACTAAAAGTTATAAGCCGCGGCCAAAAAGAACAGATGCACCTATCAAAAGCATTGCAAAGCTGGGCGTTAATAAGAAACAGACTATTAAAAAACGTGGTCCAAAAACACCAGCGCTAAAAACGTTCAAGACCTGAATCCTTTATAGGGCAAGTCCAGTTCGGGCGGCACTGGGCCAATTCACAACTCGAAGCATCAAACCGAGTTAGGCTGGGCCTTTTGTGACTTCTGGCATGGAGTGCCAAACTGGGTCTCTGCTAAGATTTCGAACGGCCCAGCTTCTCACGCTCGGGCCTCCAATCCAATGTGGGCTTTCCAATTGAGGACGATATATAAGCAGCGCAAACGAAGGGAAGACGCGCGCCTCGATTCCACAGCTCGTGGAACCCTAGGAGGATCGCCACCCGCCGCGATTCCACCGACGGTCACCTCTCCTTCGGTGTTCTCGTTGGCTACTCCCTCTCCTCTTCAATGTTGTTTTCGTCGGCGTTGAATCTTCACTTCACAGGTAAATTTATAGGGTTCTTGTTTGTTTCTTCTAGCCTTTGTTCTTTTCTACTGAGCCCTTTGTCTGATTTCCTTTACCTACCTATGTTTTGACTGATAGTCTTAACAACACCACCGCCAGTAACTGGTTAGTTGTTGCCTACCCTTCTCTCTTAAGAACAAACAGAGGACCATCACTGTTTTCTTCCTTTCTCGAGTAAATTCTTCGGATTTCCCCTCTCACACCACTAGAATCAGAACACTCGAAAACCCAAAGGGGAGAGCTCCAAAATGAGATGGCACAAAAGCCCCTAATTCTCTCCAAACCCGAAGACTACAAGGAAGAAAGCTAAGGAGAAAGAGATACAAGATCCGAAGAAAAGATACTCACGGAGAAAGAGATGGCGGCTTTAAATAGAGAAGGTAGGGGGTTGCGGCGTGGTAGCTGCGAGCGGCTGGCTCCAAAGAGCCCGGGCTAGCCCGCGCCTCCACCGCTGCCTCTCCAGTCGCCGCCTCCCCACTCGCGCCCAAATCATCCGAAACTAAGTCCAGATTCGGGTAAGACGCTGGTCTCCTCCTCCTTATCCTTTTGGCACAAGTTCAGACTGTCCGAACTCTCCCCTACGCAAGTTCGAACAGTTCAAACTTTGCCTTGCGCAAGTTCGGACAATCCGAACTCTCCCATGCGCAAGTTCGGACGATCCGAACTCTCCCATGTGTAAGTTTGGACAGTCCGAACTCTCTCGCTCCCGTACCGTGCGCGTTCGTGAGGGATTCGGCTCTATCCTTCTTTTGTCCCACCAATAGATATAACCCTCATTTTTTTTATTTATCAAATTAAAAAATTATTAATTTACCCTTAGGAGTCTAATACCGCAGTCATGGCGCACAGTCGGTAATCAACCAGGTACCCACGGTTCCAGCAAGCGACACACTGTTTCGGTGCAGTCTCCTGGTACTGTCAAGGATGCTAGGGCAGAACTGGACGGACTCTCAGACAGAATCAGAGTACCCCCGATATCCCTTACGATCTGCAGGGACAGCCTGCTCAAACAAGGATGTGGGGGAAAAAAACCTCTGCTTGTTAAATTTCCACTCTCTATACAAGGATGTGGTCAACGTATCAAATATGAACGTAAGCAAACTTCACAAGTTGAGCCTTCAAGTCCAGATGCCAATGACACTAGCCCATGTGGCATTAACAAAATGGCGCGCCAGATGCTATCACGCTACAGCGTCTTGTTCACGACAAATTTCACACTTAGCAAGAGTACGTAACATGACAAGTAACATGACTGCACAGAAAGATTTTATAACAATGATACACATTTTTCGAGTTCATAAATTGTTCAACAACTTGATTCATTAAGGAGAAATAAGGAACACAAGCGGGCACATTGTGACATACCAACACACATCCCTCGTCAGAGATCCAAGATCAGCAATAACAATTGTCTCGAACTGGCATGCCAAACCTTAACAGTAAACACAACTTCCATCCACCAAAGGAGGGAGTAGATAATGCCATACAACTACTACTGCAGTCATGAATCGGAAACTGCGGCCAAGCTAATAGCAATCATCAAACTACGATAAGAGAACAAGCAAACAACTGGAAGTCTGGAATTCCACAATTCTTGCACTTGGTTGCTCCTACGCACCACCATGGCATAGTGGGGAAATACTCAGTACCTTCTCCTGGGTGGGCTCCTTGAGCGATGACCTCTTGGTGATCTGAAATGAACACAAAGTACCAAATCAAATTATTATTTCATTTGAATGTGCAAATTTTGTATATAGAATATGTTAGCAGTGAAAGTGAAACCCTTTTGACGTAAAAGTTAAAACTAAAAAATTAAGAAGAAATAAGTCATCGTATCAATAGAATCCATAAAATCATATTACGGTAGCTCAAAACACTTAACCACAAATTTAACCAAAATTCCCAATAATTCAACTCAGCCACAGACTTAATTGAAAATCGCCAATAATTCAACAATGCCACAAATTTAAGTGAAATCTCCGATAATTCAACTCAGATACAAATTTAACTGAAACCCCCAACAAGAATTAAACTTTTCCGGAAGTACCAGGTCTTCACTCAGAGGACCATACTAGGTCTTAGTATTGAAAAAAGGAAACCAAAAGCAAAAAAAACCTGCATGTACAAGGATAACTTGCGTAAATGTTAACAAGTGAGCTGAGCGCATGACATAATCTGGCACTCCTCTAAGATATGTCAAAGTTTGTCCACTTTACATTCCAGCGCTACAAAAACCGGCTGTGGAATGGATCATAGTAACCAAGTGCTCAACCAAATTCATCCAATAACTAGCCAAGTACCAGCTCACTCAATTTAGATTCTTTTTAACGTACATGTCTCTACTCAATCTTGTGCAACTCGAAATTCTCTAATTGTGGTGTAATTAATTCAAAATAGATGCAATTTCACTCTAGTCAAACTGGCCTGTTTGATACCTTTACTGAGTGCCAACGGACCCTGCAATTTCTATCTGCCATAACCAAAAAAAGAAGGAATATACAAAGCTCACATAAAACATACCTCTTCCGAGTATTTCTGCGTTTGACAGGGCCAATACTAAATGCCCATTCAACATTTATTACTTGTGTAAGAAGCTCGGTTCCATCCAATGCTTTTATTGCAGCCTGGGCTTCCTCAAAGTTCTCATACTCAATCAGAGCATATCCCTACGAAGGAGAAGTAAAACCAAGCAGAGATTAAGAAGTGGTTAAGAAAAGGTGGAAAAAATCCTACTCTTTTCAACTATGATCCTATGGATGGCAAAATTTGAAGGTAGTCATTTGTAAGATCAAATAAAAAGGAGCCATTTCTCAAATATTAAACTTGGTTATGTGGACTGCGTTACTCATTTATTAAGGAATGCTTTGAGAAATTTCATAAGTTACAAGAAAACTAAATTTAAAAATCTATATTATATGGCTGCAAAAAGTAAGGGCCTAAAGGCTTGAAAACATTACACAGTAATAAAACACACCTTGACAAATCCAGTTCGACGATCCAAATTCAAATGCAAGTTCTTGACCTGCCCATACTCACGGAAAATATTGTGAAGGTCATCTTCCTGAGCTTCTTCGTGAACTCCAGTGACCAGTAAAATCCATCCTTCAATGGCTGTAAAGATCAACACATACACGAAATCAAATAATAACATTAGTCATCTTCATGCAATGAAAACTTCTGCAAGGAAACAAATAGTGCGAGAAGGCAAAGTGTGAACTGCAAGTGCATTTTTTATGCATAATATTCATTAATTTGACATTATATAAGAAACAGAGCTTTAATATGACTTGAAAATAACCAGAACAGGAGTATGGCATATGCAACATTCACAATTCAACAACAATAAAGCATTTTGTCCCAAACAAATTGGGGTAAGCTAAGAATGAAACCTCCTTAAGACCAAAGAGATGAGAACCTTGAAGAAAATAAACCTTCACTGAAGTTGAAAATAACAAGTTAAAAGGTTCTGCAAATGTAGGAAAATCCAGGCACTAACTAAACAGTTTAGAACACACCAGTGATAGCAATCATGGATTATTCAAAAACTTCAAAACAAAGAGAGGAATCAATTTAAAGAAAGCAAGGAAAATAACACACACAAGGCTAGAGATACCAGCTCCGATTTAATAACAAACAAGACTTCAGAATAAGAACTGCAAGTTGACACCCAATAGCCGACTTATTGGAGTACTAAAATTGACATTCTAAGTCTCCCTTGGCTACAACAAGTTTATAGCTTTTGAATCTATACCCCAAAAAGGACGGAATCTCTTAGCATCTCAGCCATTCATAACAGCTGATCAAAAAGGACGATCCTAACCATGGCAACGATCCAAAATTAACCCAAAGTTACAGGCACAAGACAAACCCTACAGCAATCTGATATTCTAACCATGGGAACGATCCAAAAAGCTTCACATTTACACTCCACATAGATCAGAGATCCCGTTCCGAAGTTTCTAACTTTTAACACGTACGAAGAGGCCAACAACAGTACAGAGATCTCCTCTAAAATCATAGATAAATATTATGGAAAAAACTACGAGCAAGCAGCAATCCCCAAACCGCAAAAGCCCACTCGGCGACCAAATCGCCCAAAAGTTCCACCCGCACGGCTGCACATCCACAATTATTAACATAAAGCAATCTTTCACATCAAGGAGCACAAGATCCTTGCAGTATGCAGCAGCCGCTCGGCATTCGAAATAACATATCAAGACGGCACCTTTATCACCCTTCGACATCCAAATCCGCTAATCAAGCAGCAAAAGCAATACATCGAGGAAGAAAACATACTAAAGTTATCAAGGCTCCTACACAAGCGTTCAGATCGCACCATCATACCAAACTATACTACCAATGAAATTTCTTTCTTAGCGGCAAACGGAGAAAGAGAGAAACGTACAGCGGACGGGGCCAGGGCCGCCATCGGAGGCGAGAGATTCGAAGTCGGCACGGCCTGCGCCTGCTAAGAGCGAGTCGCGGGGGCCGGAGTAGGAGTTGGGGTCCTCGTGGAAGCCGCGGCCCTTGGTCTTACGGGGGGCATCGTCGCCGCCGCCTGCGATGGCGGATCGGAGGCGGGGAGCGGGGGCCGGCGAGGGCTCGGTGCCGGCTTCCTCATCCATGAGGTCGTCGTCGTCGGAGTCGAAGTCCACCACCTCCACGTCCGCGTTCATCGTCGCCGCCGCCATCGCCGCCGCCGGGGTTGGGTTGGATCGGGAGGAGACCTCCTGGGGTTTGGGGTTTGCGAGTCGGGTTATGGGTTTTTCAAAAACACCCTTGACATATTTCATACACTGGATATATCGAGATTCCAATAAGGACGTTTGGCTTTGTGGTCTATACAACTGTTCGTATTGATTTTTAAAAATTATTTTTTATAAAATTATGTTTGTATTAATTTTTTAAAAACTGTTTTTACGTTAAATAGTTTTATTATAGTTTCTATTTTTAAAAGAAATATCTTTTTAAGTTAGAATCTGTTAGACGATTATAGTATATAATATAGAGACTTTATTTATATCTATCAAAATCATATGTGAACACCTTTTTATAAACTTTATTATAAGTTATTACTATTTATAAGTTTAAATTAAAAGTCAATATGAACAAATCTATACACTGGATTGGTAATAGGCCAATGGTCACATATTGTAATGTATAGTAATGTGTCAAATCAATTACTACATTATCAATTTACGATATAGTGTTTGTACGATACAATGTTTTGCTATAACTTTACTTAGAAATAATAGAGAACACTAGAGATTCGCTTGGCATTTTGGTCATGAGGATGTGTTATGGACTTCTATTGCATGTTTGGTTGGGAGACATGTACTAAAACATAAAACTACAAGTTAAAAGCATTGAGCATTTTACTAAACTGTACAAAATATGAATTTTTGCTATGTTGTGAAAAGCACGACGAGATAAATGTTATGCAAAGTTGAAATCATGTTATGGGAAGCTTGGGGTCTTTTTTTCATAGAAGAACTTTCTTTGCCGGGATGCTCATAATCAAGAACCCAGAATTCATAAGGTTGCTTTATAACCAGTCTTTGTATGTAAGATATACTACTAGCAACCAAGTGGTATACTCGATAGTCAATACCCGTTGGATTATGGTTGAGAAAAATGTTATACATAGTTCTATGCACGGCTGCGTTCGAGCAAACACAAAAATACAACCTTTCTTTCTTTCGTTGTTCTTCTTTTAATACTTGCGGTTGGGAAGGCTATACATGAAAGAAGCCAGGAAGACACATGATCTCTAAGCAAAGAAGAAACAATAAATTGTACGTCTTAATTTTCTACAAACCTTGTGCCCCATTCTAGCATTCATTGAGGTCAAAATATAAGGCCAAACTGGTAAGCAGATTACTCCCATCTAAATTTTGATTCTAACTCCGCCACTTCTCATCATCTCATTTAGAGAGTTCTCGTTTGGTACATGTATAAATCGTATTATATTCGACACACGCTCATATATCCAACATTGTTTTACATGGGAAGAAAACTCAAGTAGTCATATACGTGTAGATTTATGATATACGTACATATATACTCCCCAAGCCTCCTAGGGGAAGTGGATAACACATGCATATACATACGACGAAAACCCCGGGGATCCATGTGGAGCCTATAATATGGCAAAAAATTAGATAAAACTTAGGATGCATTATATGCTTAATTATATGATCGATCCATATATATATATATAGCTAGCTAGTAGCTCGTATTTCTTTGCATTGTCTGCTCTAGACTAGCGAGTCGTTTTTATTTTTACATTTTTTTAATTTAATTATGCATAATATGCCACTCAGCTACAGTAAAAAATAAACCAGCTACAATAAAATTTCAGCAAAAACTAAAAGTCATCGCTATTCCGAACGCCCTCTTAATTTTGTTGCTCATGCCACGTAGGAATGGACGCATGCATCAAGGCCGAGATGGGTGGTCGATGCCAGAGCCACCGACTGCACCCACACCTTGAGCCTCACCTTCACGTCCATCGGATCTTCACCTACTAGTCGTTAATCACAACACAGATTAATTAACCATGCATATAATTAGCAAAAGACGCACTACTAAGGGGGTGATCGGAATAGTGATGGCTTTTGCTAAAAAAACACTGTAGCTGAGTTGGTTTATTGAGTATAATTAAATGTAAAAAAATATATAAAAAACCGAAAACAACAAACGAAAAAAGTATAAGTAAATTTTAAAAAAACGAAAAATAAATTTTACTGTAGCAGGTACTGTAGCTGCAGTATCTGCTACAGTAAAAAAACGCCCACCGCCGCGATCACAGAAGCCCAGTTGAGCGCCCCCTAAGGCTATGTTTCAAATAGTGATAGTTTCTAACTTCTAAAAGCTAAAAACGTTTAGAATAGATTGAATTCTTAACGCGTTTTTTTCTTTTGCATTATTCGTAAAGGTATGATGATGGTTTTTTATTTTTCTTTAATTTTTTTCTATCTTTTGCTAAGAGCAGAGGTAGTGGTGCTAATCACCTAGACTATTAGAGCAACTCCAGCAGGGCCCCTACTTGAGCCCCTAAACTCAGATTTGAGAGTCAGAGCAAAAAATTGAACTCCAACAGGGCCCCTACTTGAGCCCTCAAAAATAGGGGCCTCTCAAATGAGGCCTCCAAACCCTCATTCCTAGGGGGCCCCTACTTGAGCCCCTAAACTCAGATTTATTCATATTTGAATAAATACGTCCCTCATTCGGAACAAATTTGAATTTAAATTTGAATATTCGTATTTGAATTTATAAATTTAAACGTCCCTCATTGTGCTTTCAATTTAAATTCGGAACAATTTTGAATTTAAATTTGAATATTCATATTTGAATTCATAAATTTAAATTCGGAATAAATTTGAATTTAAACTTAAATATTCGTATTTGAATTCATAAATATTTTATTGTGTATTGTGCTTTTGTCCCATATATATGCATATAGTGTGTGAGGAAATAGAGAGAATTGAGAAGTAGGGGCTCTGTTTTGAGGGCTCCTGCTGGAGTACAGCTCAGAAAATAGGGCCCTCAAAAATAGGGAGAGCCCTCAAATGAAAAGTAGGGGCCCTGTTTTGAGGGCTACTGCTGGAGTTGCTCTTAGTTCATTGCGACAGCAACCCTAATCAATCAGTTAATTAATGAACTCGGAGTGCCCTGCTTGACCGATCAGAGACTAGCTCTGGATCGTCGTGCTGCCATGCCATGCCCAGCAAGGTAGGGGATGCGCATGTAGATATACACATACATATATATATATATATATATATATATATATATATATATATATATATATATATATATATATATATATATATATATATATATATATATATATATATATATATATATGAAAACATCTTTTCTACACTGAGTATAATTATATCCTATGTTGTATCTTATAATGTAGAAAGTATCTCACGTAACGGAGGGTATGTACGTGTAGTATACGAGTATTTAAGACTATCTATGTGGTATGTATATTTTTTTGACATACTCCTTTTTATTTGCGTATATAAAGGTATTTATAAAATACACTAAAAACTATGGATTTCCTTACAATTTTTTCATGTGGTTTACATTGGAATATCTTATAATTAGTACACGAGTATATTCAAGATGATAAAAGATAATTTCAAATTTATTTAGGTAATATATTAGATGTGGATATAATTACACCCAAATTTAAAAGATATTTTTCCTATATATATACATACATACAAATATATATGCATTGCATGACTGATGGTGACACATGTTGCAATGCACGTACTAGTCTATGTTGACTGAGTGAGTGATCTGTGTGTGACGGTGACGTACGTACCGGGGCTGGAGATGAAGCAGGCACCGACGGACAGGGAGTCACCGCCGCCGCTGGCAGTGTGGGTGGGGCTACTGCAGGCGGAAAGGTCATAGCAATGTATCTCGACGGTGAAGTCGGAGGGGAGCTCGAGGCCGAGGTCCCTGCAGACCCGCACCTCTTCCATGTCCGGCGATGCCGCCGCCACCGACCGAGCCTGTCGCTTGGGAGGACGGCGAGAAGGAGGGGCCCTTCCCCACCACGACCACCACGGGGTGTCCGCGTCCAACACACCGTCGTTGCGCTCGTGCCAGCTCTTATTCATCTCCCACGAGTGTGTTGGAAATAATCTTGTCGAAATTGTTTTAGAATTGAGTCCGAATCAGTTTAGAAATAGAAGTTCACATTTCAGAGTCGAACTCTGTATCTGAGTCATAGTCAATATTTAACTTGTAAATTATGTATAAATAGTGGAGAAAACCAAAAAAAAGTGCAGCGATTTGAGCACCACCAAAAGATTTGTTATATTCTATCGCTCAAAATTTTCGTACTGTCGTCGTCATACTCGAAGAGCAGGGAAGATGTTCGGAAGAAGAAGGCATGTTCGGATCGGTCCAAACACTCACAAGAAAACGTTTGGACCAGTCCGAATGGTACCCAAAGACATCACGACCGTTTGATCATTATTAAACTCTATCCAACCGATTCGATCAATCAAAGACGTTCGGACCATACCGATTGGCATCAAAGCGCTTGGATCATCCTATCATCATAAAGAACATTCGGATGGTTCTGATCAGTGAAGACGTTTAGACCATTCCGATCAGCGAAGACGTTTGGACCGTCCAATCTTCAGCATAGCCGATCGGACTAGTCCGATCGGCCACCCGAGTCTCTTCGGACCAATCCGAAGGGGTATCTTCCTCACGAAGAACAAATTAGAGCGTTTGTTTCTCATCAGCTGAAGCGATCGTTCCTCAACATCTGGTATCAGAGCAAGTGCCGATCGACATGTAGAAGGAGCAGCTCATAGCAAGAGGCAGATTTTCATTGGCAATAAAGGAAGGATCAAATTCCCTTCTATATCCAATTCTCAATTCAGAGAACTACCCGATATGATCTATGAAGATGTAGGTGAATATGTGTACCCAAGGAGTCTGGGACATTGTAGCTGATCTAATCGACACTAATGGAAAGGTCGATCTAAAAAGAAAGGCTAAAGAAGTTTATGTGAAGATTGATCAAACTGTGTTAGCTCTCATCTACATTGCCATATCTGACTCGATGCTCAGTCAACTTGTCAGAAAAGATATAGCACGAAAAGCTTGGATCGCTCTTCAGACTATGCATGAAGGAGTAGATCGAGTAAATAAAGTTTGGCTACAAACTTTTCGAGGAGAATATAAAGCACCGCATATGGGTGAAACTCAGCCAATAGATGCGTTTGCAGGAAAATTAACTATGGTGGTCAATGAGATTCGATCTTTTGGAGGGACACTGGAGGAAACTACAGTGGTCGAGAAATACTTGCGAGTTCTACCCGAAAGGTTCGTACCAGTGGTTACAACTCTTCTATATTCTAATGATCTTCGTGACATGAAAATAGAAGAAGTAACAAGATCTCTCGAGACATTTAAGGGATTGCTTAAAGAATGTAAAGTCAGGACTGATCAAACATTACTAGTGAAAAGTGAAGTAAAAGCTGAAAACAAAACTTAGCGGGAATTAAAACCAAGTCAAGGAGGTGGCCGATGTAACATCCTGATTTTTAGAGCCTTTTTGAAGTTTTTAAAAATAAAAATTCACCATTTGGATTTTCTAAAATTAATTAAAGCTTAAAATAAATTTTTATTAATTACAAATATTTAATATGACTAATATAAATATTAACATTTGCTGAAAGTATTTTATTTAGGTTCTTTGTGTCTCAAGAAATTTTTTAAAATTTTATGTGAATTTTTTAGATTTATTTATTTTTTCTAGAGCTCATGTGATTTTATTTGGATTTCTAAAAATAGAAAAGCCCTAAAAATTATAAACTGTAAATGGGTCGACCCGTTATTGTTCACTCCGGCCCTATAGTCTCCAGCCGTCCGATTCCCTCTATTCCATGTGTCAGCCATCCGAGCGGGCTAGCACTGACTAATGGATTTTCTTTTTTCACTTGTCGTCCATTTGAGCGGCCGAGCACTGTTCATTGGTGCTTTGTGCTACCGGTCGTTCAATCTCCACGATGCCACGTGTCATTGATCCAAGATGTCGATTACCATTCATCTTCTCCCCGACATCGACTCTGTCTCCGTCGCCATCTCGGCGTCTATGCCGTGCACGACGCAGCCACCTCGATGTTCGCGCATATAAAGGTCGACGTCCACTCTTGGTTCTCTCACCTACTACCGCTCGCCCTCATTTCTCGCCTGTGCACCACTGTCAAGCTCATTGCCATCGTCGTCGTCGTCCGCCTATCCCGCCGCCGTTGCCGCCTTCATCCTCCGCACTAGCAGTCGTCATCTTCATTGACGAAGTCGTCGTCATTGTCTTCCCCGTCGAGCACTGTGGTTGTCGTCGCCGAGCTGTCCTCACCGCCGATACATGCAACTGCAGTCCAAGCACTCGTCAACTCCCCTACCAGCCTCATCGAGCCCGTCCGCCATCCTGCCTCATCGGTCGAACCCTGTTGTGCCCTTAGTATATGTGCCGCTCACCTACCGCTGTGAATAATCATGCAAACGAATTGTAGATCAATCTGTTATTAGAATCAACTAGGACGCAATTGATCTAATAATGGCATTACAGCAAATAGAATTTCAATCTAGATTGATTTATGAGATCGCAATGCATAATAGATTAATTCATGATTTACATACCTTTCACCTTGTGGAGCGATTCGTGTTGACAATGTGTTAAGAAATCGATGGAGAATAGATGAACGACAATACAATCTACACAATTAATTAATCACCATAAATATAATAGATCAATCACAGGGGAGACACCAATTGAGAGAGAACACCAGAAAGAATAGTCTTTATTAATTCTTGGATCTCAGATCACATTATATGGTACAATGGCCTCTCTATTTATAGACTAAGCCCATCATGGGCAATTCTGGTATTTGTGCACATCAGAACCTTTTAGGTTTCATAACAATTAGAATAGTGTTTTTTGTATCTCGGTATCTGTTGCAGCCTTGACACGTGCACCGTTCAATGACGTGCAAACCACGCACGTTTCCAAAAAGACCATGTATTTGTTGTAGATTATGCTCATTCCTCTTGGATTCTTACTAAGTCAGATGCACACACACATATGCATTGCTACCTTGTGGGACATTTGGAATTGGATGCTGGTTTTTTGTCGTAAGGAAAATATTTTCTTTTGGTGTGTATGTGAGAAGAACTAGCAAGGTGTGATGGGGTTTCGACAATTTCATGTGCCAAGTTAGTGAAAAACAGTGCCAAACTTGCAGTGCTCATCGCATTACGGGTATGTTCGTATTGACTTTTGCTAATAGTTTTTTGCTGCGGTTGATGAATAGTAGTGGCTGATAGAAGTGGTTGATAAATAATAGTGCATTATATAAGAAAGATGGTGCAACGAAATATACTACAACAATCGGACCATCATACGACTTATGGAATTATGATATAATAAAATACAAAGTACGTTACAATATATGAAAGTGAAAAGTAGTGGCTGATGAATAGTATTGGCTAATAGAAACGGCTTATAGAAGCTATGGCGTTCGTATTAGCTTCTGCTTCTGGAAGTAAAAGTCAGAAGTAGAAGCCAATATGACAGGCCCTAAGGCTCTATCTTTTTCGACTGCGGCTGGTAGCTTATGCCTATGATTGTAGGATCAAGGATAACTGATTAAAAGGAAGTGAATAGGAGATTATAAAATTTCTTGCTTTCTAAAACTAATTTCTACAAATTAAAAGTTAAGCAAGATTTTTATTACAATTCAAGACTTACACAATTCTAGTAATGCTAAGCCATCACAAGCAAAGTCTCTATAAATGTGTTTCTAGCTAAACAAGATAATACAATTTCAATTTGCTAGAAAGATAAATACAGAATAGTAGAGACAAGAAATAACCAAATAGAGGCAAGCGATGTTTTTGGAGTGGTATCGAAAACTTGCTGATCTTCACTAGTCCATGTTGAGAAAAGCTCAAACTAATTGGACCGGTTCCACGAATTAAGCTTTGCACCTCGATTTCACTAGTGGTTATTCTTCCACCACTCCAGAGATGGCGAACACCAAGCCACTCGCAATTGTCATCGGTCCTTTTCACAATCTTCTTGAAGAGATTAATTACCGCGTGAACCACTTCCAAGCCATCTAGATACCGGGAAACACTAAAAGTAATAAACCACAACCTTTGCTTGAAGGAAATCAAGTGCTAATGATCAATTAATGAAATGTATACACCTGAATGTCTAAACTATCTCAAATGAATACAATTGGAGTGAATGAGGTGTTGGGAGTTTGTTACTACCTCAAGGGTATTCAATGAAGTGTGTTCATGCTGTCTTAGAGTTGGTGGGAGAGCATTTATACCCTCTACCAACCAAATTCGACCATTTGAGGTTAGATCATCAAAAAAATCAAGAAATGCGATAATACTGCCATTGAACGCCCGATACTACTGCACCTCCCCATAACGACTATAGCAGGCACATTTAATGTTTCTGAACTAGCCGTTGTTGTGCGGCATGGTACTACCACTGTTATAGGTCCGGTAGTTTTGATCTTCGGTAGTACTATTTTCACAGAGCGATACTACCTTTTTCTAGAGAGCAAAAATGTTCCTTTCTGGAAATAACATACCGCCAAACAAATTTCGGTACTACCGGAGTGCGGTAGTTCTGATTTTAAAATGCGGTACTACCATTTCTAGAAGGGCAAAAATGTTCTAAAAAGTGTCTCTCTGGAATTTACATACTACCAACTAATCTCTGGTTTGACTGAAGTGCGGTAGTTCCAATTTTAGAATGTGGTCATACCGCTAAAAGATACTATCGCTGTTTATACACTAGTACTACGTTTTTCCTGTCAATGCTCAATTTGCTTTAGATTAATTAACTCAAATGCATGCATGATCCCTAGTTGATCCAAATGACACAAGAATTTGCTTTCAAGCTACTACCCATGATTCCTCTTAATACTATGGCATCTACTCTAAAATTCAGTCTTTCAACCTTTTCCCCTAAGGCTGGTAAAAACAAAAAATCTAGGCTATTGATACCTTTGTCTTGGGCCATATAGATCTTCAAGTTAATTCTTAGCATGCATCTCTAGGTTGTCTCACTCATTATCAATACTAAACCTTTTAAATACTTGATAAATATGTTAGTCACATATCAATATATTATCATTAATTATCAAAATAATTTTTAGGGGTCTACATGTTTTTAATCTTCTTCTTTTTGGTGATTGATGACAACCCAACCATTGTGAGTGAAAATAGAATTGTGAATATACCACTTGTTGAATGCGACATTGAAAAATAAGTAATTCTTGCAATGAGCTCAAAAGAGTTTTGAGAATTATTTGCTTTTAAAGTTGTTTCAAAGAATCCATTCGAAATGTGTGATATGATGATGGGGCTAGATCCATTCGAAAGCTGATGAGATAAGTTTTCCATCTTGTACTCATACACCTCAAACAGACTCTGTATGTGAAAGTTCTGCACATTTGAAGTCGGATCTATTAGGCAAAATCTGAATTAATTTGGAGGCTAAATTAGATTCCAAAATGTGTCCCACTTAAACTCTTGCTTGAATTGATCCAAAAATGACGTAGCGATCTTAAACAAGAGTTACGAAAGACGTTGACTTGGTCTTGATATACTTGTCAGTTTCTCTTTAGGTGGACCCCAACCATGAGAGCGTAGTGTTGATGTAATACTCTTTGCATAGATGTACAAATATATATTTTCATCGTTAGATAGCGTCATATTCTCATTTGAAATAAATTGAAATCGAAGAAACGAATTCACCTTTTGTTTATTCTTGGGAGCTGTGATCATATGCGTTTGTGGAGTAGTCACATCAGATTCACCAAGCTACGCTCAATGAAGGTGACCCTCTCATTAAGAGAGGTCATACTGGAAGTGATAGAAGCAAGCACTGCATTAGTTTCCAACAGATTAGCCTAAATTCGGAGTACGTCGGAGTAGATTTGAGTTAAGGAGACTTCTTCTTGTTGAGCCCGGGGAGGAGCTACCGCGGGAATAAGACCCTCTCGTGGCTTGTATGGCTTATGGGCGGCTCCCCCACCTCCACGATATCTGATCTTTTGGATGATCAAATACATGATATATGGTGCATAATATATTGTTTTGACCCGATCATTTTTAGAAGAAGCAATTTCCTGAATGGTAAGATCTACCAAACCTCTTGCCATGCATAATGATATCAATTATGTTCCAAGCGTGTCCTCTGATGGTATCAAAGTTCCCACTCTTAGTGTGGTTGATGATTCTGTTTATTAGGCTAGGAAGAGGAAGAAGACCTGCTAGCTTGCCTGGGTATATCTGACATTTGCATCATAATACTCCATCCAGGCAGAAGTCACTAGTGTAGGTCTGTCATAAATCTTCTCATACCTGTCTAGTCCTTAGTGCTAGCTCAAATTCATCGTTTCAGCATTCCAAGAAAGTAGTCCCTGTCATCCATACCATATAAGTGAAATTCGAAGATTCATATACTGTAGCATAGAATTGCAGGATGATTTCTTCATTGTAGTCATATTTTAGAGCAACAATATCCTGAAGACCGACCTTTTGAACAACTGATATGTTCCATCATATCTGTCCAGTGTGTCCAGATGTTCCCAATTTACATATTTGTGATCAGTGAATTTCCTGTGGTGGCCATTCATCTGTGCATATCAATTGACCCACTTGACCCTTCCCCTGCTACCTTCACAGTTTCCTCCCCTTTGCGACCCACCTCAGAGGAGCCGGTGGCCCGTGCTGTCACCCCTGTCAAGCTTGCCTTCCTCCGCTCGTCTCCCATCCGTGAGGCCCCTAAGGAGGAGAGCAAGGCCAATGGTGTGCGCAGGCAGCTCCGTTGTCACGAAGAAGAAGTCCAAGCGCCAGCTCAAGCATGATCACAAGCAGGTAACCAACTGTAGCAGTGGACGCAAGGTGTTTGCTTTAATGCCTATGGGGCTGTGCTCACCAGGTGCTTGTTGTCATGCCCACATATAGTTGCTCCGCATTTAGATGGCATCATGAGATTGAGCCAGTCCCTACTGGGCTCGCGGCGCGGCCAGATCGTCGCCTGCCTGTCTGTCCCGTCCCACCTAGGAACGCCAAGATAGACCAAAAGACGTTAGGTGGCGCTGGCATGCGTGGTCGGCATGCCATCGGTGAGCCGCACGCTTCACACAACGGCGCTATAGATAGCCGGAACAACAACTGCTTTCACTCAGCATGATATCAACATATCTGAATTCTGTTGAAAATGTAGGCAATATTTTAATTTCAAGTTTTAGTAGGAGACAAAAACAATATACTAGTGATGCACAACTAACTACTAACAGTAGGCTACTCATCATACTTCGGAATAAACACAAGAAAAATATAGTATCAAAGTCGTACGATCACACGAACGACTTCATCGTTGGGCTTGATGAAGAACAGAAGCAGCCGCAGCGTGATGCGATGAAGACTTGACGCAGCGGGATGTAGTAGGAGCGGTCGCGCAGATGCGCCGCCGAAACCTTATTGCCGCCCGTGCGAGTTCTCTCTGCGACAATGGTTCGAGATCCCGCTCTCCTCTCTTCCGGCACGCCGAGAAGAAAGGTCGACGAGGTTCGATAGCTCAACACTTCGCATAAGAGTGGAAGAAGACAATGGGAGAAAGGAGTGAAGGAGATCGGTTCAAACTCGACGTCTCTGTGCCTTTTATAGACGCCTCAATTACTCTCTAGTAATCGACGCTATTATTCACCAGAATCGGCGCTATTATTCACCGAATCGACTCATTATTCCTCGTAATCGACTCCATTATTCACCGTAATCGCCGTATTCAAACCGAAAAATAAACAGTCTCATGACCAGTAAAAAAAAGAGAGACGGTACAA
Source organism: Melocanna baccifera (assembly GCA_036346265.1). NCBI lineage: Eukaryota > Viridiplantae > Streptophyta > Magnoliopsida > Poales > Poaceae > Melocanna > Melocanna baccifera. The sequence continues at coordinate 26,320,625 of CM070689.1, forward strand.
GGTTTAGCAAAAACAAGGTGGACATGGTCTGCCAAGTGGCGCACCACGTCACGGCGCGGTCGCGCGTCGCAAGTCACAAGTCACGCGATTTTCACGCGAAAATACGCGAATACGCGCGCGCGTGCATGCGCGCGTGTGTGTTTAGCCAAAGCCACCATCCACTTCCATAATTCAAGGAGTGGGATGGACTCCACCTTATAAATTGGTCTCCCCCACTTTGCCTAAGCAATATGGTACTAAACCTTGCGTGCTTTGGAATTATAGAAAATAGGCCTTGGGCCTAATTTCAATGATCCCCACCAATTCCAAAGCAGAAGCACAGATATGTCGAAAAATTGTATCAAGTGTTGTTTAATATACGGTCTTATAATGTAAGTCCCGTATGGGTTGAACTTACACCTACATTAGCAAGATTCATCTTCTCACAGCTAATGAATGGACTATGCCTTGAATTCACAGACTTTTGTAATCGACTTCACTTGAAACCTCAATCGATACTAGGCTATCAATGAACCACGCCTAAACGGAGCGTTATATGGTCATGCTCCTTATCCGCTCATGAGCTTTCTAGAGAATGCCCTTCTCGTGAATCGCACCAAACAGTTAAGCTCAAGTAGGTGTATTCTTTCTAGGTATCCTGCAGCTAATACCTTTCCTCATGAATACATTAAGGTTTTATACCAACCTTCCATACAGATTGAGAGTACTTTATTTATTTTGGATATGGGTACAATTAATATGTACTCTCTTGTTACAATATCAACTTGTTTTTCCCATTACCTAAGTCACGGGATCTCCATTCATGAAGGCATGGGTTACCATTGTGATGTAACTAAATGGGCCTCATTCCCATATCCATAGAAGCAATAGAAATCGCTCTCCGTGCTAATCCCTTGGTAAAAGGGTCTGCCAGATTTTTCTCAGTGTTAATATAATTCACGCCTATTACTCGGAGTTTCTCAATTTTCTCGATGATTTAAGCCACGCTTCACATGTCTAGATGACTTCATATTATCCTTTGTACTTGTGACTTTGGCCAACACAGTTTGATTATCACAGTACATCAGGATTGCCGGTATTGGTTTCTCAACCAACGGTAAGTCCATCAGAAGCTCTCTTAGCCATTCAGCCTCAACAGTGGCTGTGTCAAGTGCTACAAGTTCCGCTTCCATGGTTGACCTCGTCAATATAGTCTGTTTACAAGACCTCCATGAAACTGCAGCACCGGCTAAAGTAAACACATAACCACTTGTAGCTTTGATCTCATCAAGATCGTGAGATCCAATTGAGTCACTGCACCTTCTAATACGTATGATATCCAAGATAATGAATTCCAAAAGATGTTGTGCCTCTCAAGTAGCGCAACACTCTTTCAAGTGCCTCCCAGTGATCATCTCCTGGGTTAGAAGTAAACCGACTTAATTTGCTCACAGCAAATGAAATGTCAGGTCTTGTGGCACCAGCTAAATACATAAGTGACCCAATAATTTGTGAATATTTCAATTGATCTTTTCCTAACCCTTGATTCTTTCGAAGCTTAATACTCGCATCATAGGGTGTTGGAGAAACTTTACAATTTTCAAAGCCAAGCGGCTCAATATTTTCTCAAAGATAATGAGATTGGCTCAAAGTAATCCCATTCTCATTCTTGATCAATTTAATATTCAAAATAACATCGCGCTCTCCTAAATCTTTCATATCAAAACATCGGATAGGAAAGATTTGACCTCATCAATTACGGTTGTGTTTGTTCCAAATATAAGTATGTCATCTACATACAAACACAAAATTACTCCTTGACCCCCACCATAGCAAGAATATACACATTTATCGCCTTCATTCACAATAAAGCCATGGTTGTCAAAGTCTTATCAAATTTTTCGTGCCATTGTTTAGGTGCTTGCTTTAAACCATACAAGGATTTTAATAGTCTCAGATAACTTATTTTCCGTCTGTAAATCACAAAACCATCGGGTTGATCCATATAAATTTCTTCCTCCAACTCTCCATTAAGGAAAGCTGTCTTTACGCCCATTTGATGAACATACGCACCATAGGAAGATGCTAATGCAAGGAGTACTGATGGTGGTTAATCTAGCGACAGAGAATAGGTATCAAGAAATCTTCTCCTCTTTCTCGGTGTAACCCTTAGCTACAAGTCTTGCTTTGTACTTCTCAATAGTACCATCGGGCCTCGCTTTTTAAAAATCCACTTACATCCAACAGGTTTGCACCCAATAGGAAGATTGGTGATCTCCCAAGTCTCATTAGCCATGATTGAATCCATCTCACACGGATCGCCTCTTTCCAATACTCAAGATCGAAGATGCATAAGCTTCCGAAAGAGTTTTTGGCACATCATCCACGAGGTATACAATAAAGTCATCACCAAAGGTTTTGAACCCTTTGTCTCTTGCTTCTTCGAGGAGCTTCGTGACTAAATTGTTGTCCTCCTCGTGATATCATAAAATGGTTCGAAATGGTGGAAAGTTCAAGTTTGATTGTTCTCATTTTCGATATTATCGATGTGAACATTCTCATCCGTGTTGAAGTATCGCCTCTGTTCTCATAGGAAAGATATTCTCAAAAATGAAGCATCTCTAGACTCCATTATTGTATTAACAATAATCTCGGGAGTTTCGATTTAACTACTAACAATCTATAGGCCGTGCTATTTTGAGCATATCCTAGAAAAATACAATCGATCGCTTTTTGTCCAAGTTTTTCTTTTCTGCAATGCTATATTGACTTTTGCCAAACACCCCAAGTTCGCAGAAAATTAACATTAGGTTTTCTCCCTTCCATCCTCATATGGAGTAATTTCACTCCTTTTAGTGATTACTCTATTTAGGACTAAAGTTGTGTCAATATAGCTTCCCCACCATGCCTTAGGCATACCGAACTCTCTAACATGGCATTGACCAAGTCCGTTAGTGTCCGGTTTTTCCTCTCGCTATCCCATTTGATTGGGGTGAGTATGGTGGTGTGAACTCATGGATTATTCCATGCTCGTAATGAATTGGGAGAACTCATGAGAGACATATTCTCCTCCACGATCGATCTCAATCTTTTTATTTTCTTTTCTAGTTGGTTCTCAACCTCACCTTATAAGTTTTAAAGTAGTTTAAAGCTTCATCCTTAGTTTTTAGCAAATACACATAGCGAAGAGCGTGTTGCATCATCAATAAAAGTTAGAAAATATCTTTTGCCTCCTTTTGTCAATAGTCCATTCATTTCACACAAATCTGAATGAATAAGATCTAATGGTGCAGATTCTTTTCATCCTCTAATCCCTTAAAAGGTTTTCGAGGTCGTTTTGCTTGCACACATGACTGCATTTTGATCCTTTGATAATTTCACATTTTGAATTAAATCTAATTTGGACATTCTCACAATACTATCAAAACTAATATGACAGAAACGGAATGCCAAATATTTGCCTCACATTTATTTAAATTTGTTGCAACATTGATTATAACAATACTCTAAAGTACTTAGGCGGAACAAGCCTCCGCTCTCATAGCCTTTACCAACAAAATTTCCAAACTTAGACAATACAATTTTATTCGACTCAAAAACTAGCTTATAACCATTCCTACATAGAAGAGAACCACTAATGAGGTTCTTATTTATTGTAGGAGCATGTCGCACGTTCTTTAAGTAGACAATCTTCCCTGAAGTCACTTCAGATCCACCGTGCCAACACCAAGAATGTAGCATGCGAGCCGTTTCCCATTAGGACGGAGGAAGCCCTGCTGCTGGTAAGAAGAAAACAAGGAAATATCGGAACATACGTGAACATTAGCACCGAGATCCACCCACCAATCGGTGGATTGACATGCTGAAAAAACAAATGTGGATTACCATACCCTCCCGAAGTTGAGGCCTCGCCTATTATCACGCTGACAAGATTCTTCTTTGGTCATTCACCATCTTCGATTTTGCGGAATCGATATCCTTCGCCATATGACCATCTTTTCCGCACACAAAGCGGTGATGTCCTTGAAATCCTTTTTCTCGCGATTTTCTTCTTCTTAAAGCTAGTTGTCTTGTTCGGTTTGTTGGATTTGTACTTCTTTGCTATAGTCTTTTCTCAATGAAGTTTGCATTATTCTCGCCGATGTGCTTGGTGCATCCTTTGCTCTAGCTTTTTCTTCCACATCGAGGGCAAGAATGAGATCTTCAACAGAAATCTCTTCCTCTTGTGTTTTCAGCTAGTGGCAAAATCCCGCCAAGAAGGTGGGAGTTTAGCAACAATGCCCGCAGCCACAAACTTAGGAGGTAACACACGGCCAGTGCGCAATCTCACCGACTAGTAGTTGGAGGTCATGAGCTTGTCCAACTATAGACTTAGTCTCATCCATGCTAAAGTCGAAAAATTGCTCACACATGTAGAGCCCGACCACCTCTCGCCTCTGCATATTTGTGCTCTAGTGCATTCCACAACTCGTGGCGGACTTATAGTCCATGTACACATCGAGAGCCGATCGCTGTAAGTCAAGATGCAACCAAGAGCAGATTGTTTGCACTATCAAATTGCATGTACCGCTCAATCAGAATGGATACTGCGGATGGACAACCCACCACAGCCCCAAAGACATGAGCCAAAACTTGACTCTAGTCCGCCATCTACGAAAGTTCGACCACAAAACCTCTCGTGTTTCATCGCATCGAAGCGCTAACCATTTCAGATTGCAACAAATTCCACAATAAGGTTTCGAATGTTGAAAATGTAGGCAATATTTTAATTCCAAGTTTTAGTAGGAGACAAAAACAATATACTAGTGATGCACAACTAACTACTAACAATGAGGCTACTCATCATACTGGAATAAACACAAGAAAAATATAGTATCAAAGTCGCACGATCACACGAACGACTTCATCGTTGGGCTTGATGAAGAACAGAAGCGGCGCAGCGTGATGCGATGAAGACTTGACGCAGATGCGGGATGTAGTAGGAGCGGTCGCGCAGATGCGCCGCCGAAACCTTATTGCCGCCCCGCGTGTTCTCTCTCGCGACAATGGTTCGAGATCCCGCTCTCCTCTCTTCCCTGCACGCCGAGAAGAAAGGTCGACGAGGTTCGATAGCTCAACACTTCGCATAAGAGTGGAAGAAGACAATGGGAGAAAGGAGTGAAGGAGATCGGTTCAAACTCGACGCTCTCGTGCCTTTTATAGACGTCTCAATTACTCTCTAGTAATCGACGCTATTATTCACCGAATCGGCGCTATTATTCACCGAATCGACTCCATTATTCCTCGTAATCGACTCCATTATTCACCGTAATCGCCGTATTCAAACCGAAAATAAAGCAGTCTCATGACCAGTAAAAAAAAGAGAGACGGTACAAGGTTTAGCAAAACAAGGTGGACATGGTGCGCCAAGTGGCGCACCACGCCACGGCGCGATCGCAAGCGCCGCAAGTCACAAGTCACGCGATTTTCACGCGAAAATACGCGAATACATACAAGGCGTGCGTGCGCGCGTGTGTGTTTAGCCAAAGCCACCATCCACTTCCATAATTCAAGGAGTGGGATGGACTCCACCTTATAAATTGGTCTCCCCCACTTTGCCTAATCAATATGGTACTAAATCTTGCGTGCTTTGGAATTATAGAAAATAGGCCTTGGGCCTAATTTCAACAAATTCTGCTATTGTCTAACACATTTTCAAATGGGAAATTTTGACATAGATTTCATAGTGACCATATGAAAGAACCAAACATATAAATCCTGGAACTAGAGTCTGCAAGCATCTTGCTTACACTAAGCAAGAAATCAGAAACGCTGAGAAGACTTATTTAGGTTCTATGGATTGCATGGGAGTTCCAAGATAGCTCAGCTATAGCTGTAATAGCGCTTTCTATCTCTCACCGGCAATGTGACAGGCTACCGCAGACCGACAATTTGGCATTTAACAAGCCGATGAGCAAGTCTCATTAGCTCCTCTAAATTTTGATCTGGTTCGCCATTGACTTAATCATATAAGCTGAAACATGTAAAAATTATATAAAAATCAATTATACAAACTAAAAACAACTATAATAATCTACTAAAACTGTCAACACGAGCAAAAACTAGATCATGCTGCCGGTGCATGTTGACGACTCGCACCACACGACAACCCTGTTCTTTTGGCTTTTAGTTTCTACTTTTCTGTTTGGCTTCTCTAGAAGTTAAAAAGCTAAAAGTCGAAACAGGACAGTCTTTTGTAGCAGATTCTCTAACCAACTTCTTAAGTTTAAAATTATATACACCATTTATATCAACATCTCTATCATTCGTTGTCATACCAAAAAATATAGACAAAAGACTTCAGACTCAAAAGAACACCCGGAAGTCAACCGGAAGGTCCGGAACACAGCGAGCCCAACTTCGCCGGACCTCGCTCACATGGGCTTCACAGCCCATTACCTGGCCAACCCAACTGGTTGGCCCATGGGCCGCGGTGCGCACGTGACGGAAAGCGACGGCTCTCTGCTTCCATCTGCTCCGCCCCGAGGAGACAGGCGTACGAATCCATGTCTGCTTCGCTGCCTCCCTTCCTCCGGTCGCTCGCAGCGATCTGCCTCCGGAGGAGCCGGCCGGAGACCGGCTCCACCCCAGCGAGTGATCGCGGTATGGATCCCCCCTTCTCTCTCCGCGGTGTTTTTTTTTTAATTGAATAGCTTCACCCCTCGCCTCCTCGACGAGTTCTAGATGCGTGTAGAGATTCGGCTCATACCGGTGGTGCGTATTGCGTTTCGAGCGGTTAATTTCGATCCATCTGGCTGGTTCCCCAACCGAAGGAGATGGGTCTGTGTTGTCCGTTTGGTGGGTGGATTGATTTCCTGCGTTGCTGTTGCAATGATTACCGACGCAGCGTCAATCGATCGCGGCAATGGTTTTGCCGTGTGAAATCGTGGCCTCGACGGGAACAATTGGCGTGCGATTTACGGAGGGGGCTTGCTGCATCACACTCATGTGGAGGGGTTTGTTACGGGTAGGGTTTAAAGTTCTGCGAGTGGTTGGGTCTCCACAGGGTGAGGCCTTGAGTCCTGGCCTGGACTCAACTTGTTGATGCCATGCTTTCGATTGTTACTGTCATCGCCTCGCCGGGTGTTTGTGGATGTGGGCTGTGCCATCCTTGCTGGTCGAAATCGTTGAACAGTGTTCACAAGCATGTAATCACCACGTTGAAATCTATCGGGCAGAATAACTCACGAATCAAAACCCAAAGGGTTTGCTAATGCGCCCTTTATGCCTATTAAGTCCTTAGAACTGAACCCAGCTTGTAGCGCTCTGTTGGTTTGCATCTGATTGCAGTGTTGTTGCATTAGCTGCGTGCTAGCACCACCAGTAGAGAATGTGATGGAGAACTCTCAATCCGAGAGTAGTGCGATATATATATATATATATATATATATATATATATATATATATATATATATATATATATATATATATATATATATATATATATATATATATATATATATAAAACCTGGCCAATCAGTAATTCTTATTGCATCAGCATTCAGAAATAGTTCAAAATGATGATGGATGCTCAAGGGCTGCAGCATCACCAGAACAATCTCCTTAGGGAATTTATTTGTTTGTTGTTACTATGAACTTCATGGAGAATATAAATTAGTATCTATGCTGTAAAATTTCTTTACTGCACTATGCAGCTGTTCCCAATTTCCATAACAAGCTGTCATGGAAAAGGATTTGAGCTAGATCTACTATTAGTTGGATACTGCACTGTGTAGCTGATATAATGTTGCTCATGTTAACGAGTTTAGCTAGTAATTGGTGTGTTTCTTATGCTGATACAGTTTCAGTGGATTTGTGCTCAAGCATGCTAATGGGCCCTAAAATGCACAAAATAGAGCTGGCCTCAGCAAATTGTACACCTACAAATCCTATTTTTGTGCATGCACCCACCAACCTTTCTGACCATCTGAATTGGTAATTTACTCTGACTGTCAGATCCATAATCCATTGATATTCTTTTCATCTGGCAGTGTCCAATCCAGTAGAGATGTAAAGTCAAGTGTAATTTGCAGTGTTCTAAAAACAGGCCTACTAGGCCATATACTCGGTTGTATACAAGTAACGGGTGCCTATACCTGTTAGTCGGTTATGCCACATAATCACTACTACGTGAGTGACCTGTCGAGCATGGTTATCAAGTCGTCGCCTAGTCGACGTCGTCGACTAGGCGACAAGTCGGTGGCGCTGGACCGACTGGAGAGGTCGACTCGACTTGCACCGCCGCCGCCGGATCTGCCGTCGCCGCCGCCGGATCTACCGTCTCCGCCGTCGCCGCCGTCGGATCCACTGCTTCCGCCGCCGCCGCTGCCGGATCTGCCACCGCCGACGACGGATCTGCCACCGCCGCCACCAGATCCGCCGTCGGCTCCGGTCGGAGGAAGAGAGGCGGCAGTGGGGGCGGAGGAGAGGCGCGGGCGGAGGAGGAGAGACGCGGGCGGAGGAGAGGCGGAGGAGGAGAGGCGCGGGCGGAGGAGAGGCGGAGGAGGAGAGGCGAGGTCGGAGCCTCGGAGGCAAGGGGCGACTCGGGCGAGGCAGTGATTCGGCAGCAGTCCAGCGTAGCGGTGGGCTTATAAGTAATGGATATTTTACGATTTAGTCCTCTTGGTTTCTAAAATTACAATAAAATCTTTCTCTGTATATACATATTCGTATAAATAGCATATAATAGTATAAACAGTATCTGTCGACTAGTCAACGACTAGTCGACTAGTCGGTCACTAGGAGGGTGGTGTCGACTTGTCGACTTGATAACCATGCTGTCGAGTACCTATTACCGATTTTTAAAACCTTGGTCATTTGTTAGAAAAGGATAGCATGCATCAATACCGCATTTCATCCTTGTCAATTGGCATTCTTCCTGTCGGTGTGTGTTGCAATTTAAGGGCACTCTGCCAGTCTGCCTTGTTCATAGATGTTGTAAGAATAGAAAGTATCCAAATGTGAAATGTAGAGTATATTACAATAGCAACCCATGGGGCTATATATAGTACAAGGACTGACTAAACCCTAGACTACAAGGATAATAGAAAAAGACACATATACCCTTAATACCTCTCTCAAATGTAAGGCGTATGCAATAGTATTACATTTGAAAAGAGTTGACATTAAAATAGAGAAAATCTAAAATCCGCATCGTGATAATGTCGACGCAGTGTACAGCTCTTGGAAAATTATGCCGGATACCAAATAATCTCCTCTGATCCGGAATCATGCATAGAGGTACGCGGGAGCAAAGTCAACCACGACAACACCATGAAAAGGATGTGGAAGGTGCAAGGTTGTTAAGGCGTCGCCTAAGCGACGCTTTGGCGTTGGAGCGGTCAGGAGCTGCCGCCACGGCCGTCGCCTCGCCTTGGGTGCGTGTGGCGTCCGCCTTGGAAGGAATGGCGTTGCCTAGTCGTCGCCATGCCTTAGACGCCACGTCACAGGAGGAAGGCGAGCACCATACTGTGCAACGGCGGGAAAATGAAGAGAGAGAGAGAGAGCGGGAGCGCGGGAGAAAAAGGCGCTCGACGCGAGAGAGGGGGGGGGGGGGTAAAAGGGCTCGGCGCGAGAGAGATAGAGGGGGCGTTACATACGAGGGAGGGCGAGGGGAGTTTGGCGCGGCGGCGACTTCGGGTGATCTCCCGGTGACCTCGGGCCTCCACGCCACTGCCTCCCTCTTCCAAGGCGGCGACCTCGGGCCTCCACACCGCCGCCTCCGTCTTCCAAGGCGGCGAGCCGGCGACCTCGGGCCTCCACGCCGCCACCTCCGTCTTCAAGGCGGCGAGCCAGCGACCTCGGGCCTCCACGCCGCCGCCTCTCTCTTCCAAGGCGGCGACCTGCTCTTCCACGCCGCCGGGCGGACCGGGCCGCCGGGCAGGCCCACTGCCGAGCACGCCGGCGCCGGGTGCGCCGTACGGGAGAGATGGCGGGTAGGGGGACCGGGCCGCACCGGTGGCCCTGGCCGGGTGCGCAGCCGCCACCGGAAGTGGCGCCCTTGCCGGCGCCTCCTTCGCCGCCTACTCGGCATGGCCGAGCCTTTTGGGAGAGTGAGGAGCCGAGCTCCTCCCTCTTCCTTATCCTCAATCCGGCCCACCGACAGGTGGGCCCAATCCTCTTTCCTTTTTTTTCTTTAGCAATTGTGAAATTTCTCATTTGCCCTTGGCATATACAACAGTACCTTCATATTTAGTTTCAATTTTCGTATTTAATTTCATCAAACAAGTTTGTCACTTCAATTTATTGGAAGATGTTAACAATGGGAGCTGCATGCTACTTGGGAGAAGAGCAAAGTCAGCAAACAATGAACAATGTCGTCAAGGTATGCCATTCAACAGTCATGTTTTCTAGTTGCACCATTATTCATGTTTATTTGCTTTGTTACATAGTTAAAATAGTCACACACTATGTTCAACAAATTTGCTGCCATAAAAGGTTAGGATGTAAGTATGACGTCGCCTCGCCACACATCATACTCGCCTAAAAGTTGTGAAGGTAGTCAGGCGCCTCGCCTCGCCTTGTCGCTGTGATAACCTTGGGAAGGTGACAAAGTAGAGAAAGTTTGTCAAATCAAGTCAAAGAAGGAGATAGAAAATATAGCGGCACAGATCGAAATCCGAGACGGCGGTAGCGCAGTACACAAGAAGCTCAATGGAGGTGCGGTGCAGAAGAAATGCGGTGGCCTTAGAAACTCGAGGCGACGGCTCAAAGACAAGTGGCGGCATCATGAAGACTTCTATGATCTACGGTGGCTCAAAGAGAAGAGCGCGGGTGCTCCATTGGAGCCGGAGGAAGAGGACGACCACACAGGAGGAGGATGTACGGATTTTGCAGGACGAGACATGCTTCTAGTGGAGGCCTTACCTGCACATCTGAACTGGACGGAACCCAATTGGTTCAATCGGGAAACCATTTTGGTGAGCTCTAGAGGTAAGGATAAACTGGAGTGGTTGGATGATTACATTGAAGTTATCAGGCAAGTGGTATTGACTGGATGGTATGCTGATGGCATGGATAATTCAGTGATGTATAATCCACACATTGTTGCAAGGCAGTTTGGTTATGATCAGGACGTTCCTGTGTCTATTGTCCATGGGTTTGAATCCGAAGGCACTGAGCTGTGGATACCTAGTAGTGGTAGACACAGGGTGGTTAGTAAGGAGTATGTTGCATGGTGTAATGGGTGGTTTGAGAAGCATCAGGAAGCCAATCAATCTGGTAGCTCAGTGGTAGCATACCATGAAAATAGGGCTAGTTCATCTCCATTGAATGCATACCACGAAAATAGGGTTAGTTCATCTCTATTGAATGCAGATAAGAAAAGTGTTGTCGAGACGGCAGTTGATCAATTTAGAGAAGGTACCGATCAAGAGAACAGCAAATGCATTGGAGAAGGGCAGCTAGCGCCACTGGGTGACGGAGCTCAGGAGAACACAACAAAGGTGATTGTGGTAGGCCTTACTGCATGTGATATGAACTGCAGTGCAACTGTGGTGAAAAGAAAGAAAAGAGAAGAAGAGAAGACAAGAAGAGAAGAAAAGAAGACGAGATAAATTTGCTGTAGATGGAGATAAGAATAAGAAAAACAAGATATTTGGCAGCGAGTGCCGTGAATGTCCCCAATTCTATGATTACAGGCCTTCTATTGTGAGTAACTCTGAAAAGAACTCCTTTCAATTTGATGGCCAGAAGTACTCTGGACTCCAAGAAGATCCTAATTTGGACTGTAATAAATGTGATGCATTGGCACAGCATGACAGTGACGATGAATGTATTGTTCTTGAATCACATGATAAGAATGTGAAGTAATAAACCTCGATGATAATGAACAGAGTACCATTGATCCTGAACATCATGATAGGCAGCTTGTCCTGGAGCTAGAAGAGTTTGTGCACTCTGGGCTTCTCTCTCAATGGGAGGAAAGCTCTGATACCATGTTGAGTTGCATACAACAACCAGTTCACTCAAAATTTTAAGCTAATGAGGAAAGACAGACAATTTACTTATACTTTAACACTCCCCCTCACATATAGGTTCTCTCAGGTCTGAGACATATAATAGAAATGTGTTGCAATTATTTTTTTAATTACACCAAGCGGGTCTCGAACTCAAGACCTCTTGACTCTGATACCATATTACAAGAATAAAAGGTATGCAAATGTAAAATGTAGAGTGCCGGCCATGATGGAGTGCCGGCAGTGCTGGTGGTTCAGTCGGAGGAGTGCCAAAATATGGCTTGAGCAGACTTACATGAAAAACATCATGTATACGAGCTCGAGCTGGAAGTTGGAGGCGATATGCCACATCCCCAAGTTTGTCCAGGACTTGATATGGACCAAAATAGCGAGGGGCCAATTTGCGATTAACATTATCGGCTAAAGATAGCGCTTGGCGCTGATGGAGACGAAGCCAGACCCAGTTCCCAATATCAAAGGATAAGTCTCTATGCTTTGCATCATAAGCGCGTTTATGATGTTGTTGAGCGAGAAGAAGACGGTCCCGAATGTCTGCAAGCAGCTGGTCTCTTTCCAAAAGGAGGTGGTCAACAGCTTGTATGCGGGTAGACATGGCCGTATGTGGTCGAAGTGTCGGGGGGTCTCTTCCATAAACTACTTTAAAGGGTGTGTCTCGCAGGGACGACTGGAAAGATGTATTGTAGCAATATTCTGCCCATGGCAGCCAACGAACCCACTGTCGCGGCCGATCGCCTGTGAGGCACCAGAGGTACATAGCAATGATCTTGTTGGTAACCTCTGTCTGGCCATCGGATTGAGGATGGAAGGCGGAGCTCAGATGAAGTTTAGTACCCGTCAATCGAAAGAGCTCGGACCAAAAATTGCTGGTGAACACTGGATCACGATCGCTCACAATAGAACAAGGAATCCCATGTAAGCGAACCACCTCCTCAAAGAACACTTTGGCCACCGAATTTGCCGTATATGGGTGAGCCAATGGAAGGAAATGCGCATATTTAGAAAAGCGATCAATAACCGTGAGGATCACGGATTTGCCATTAACACGCGGTAATCCCTCCACAAAATCCATCGCAATATCATCCCAAATCCTCGTGGGAACCTGTAAGGGCTGCAAGAGGCCGGCTGGATGGAGCTGCACTGACTTGTTGCGTTGGCAGACTAGGCAAGAGCGGACGAAGTCTTCTACAATCTTGCGATCGTGTGGAACATGGAAGTCACCCCGGAGACGGTGCAACGTCTTCTGAACTCCCTCATGACCGGCTGAATGAACTGCACTAAGAATGGATTGAAGTAGGGGTGATGATTGCAGCACATGTACCTGGTAATTGTAGAGGATCAGTCCGTCTGTAGTCTGCCATGGTGCACCCAACGATCCATCTTTGATCTGTGCTCGTAACGCCACCAATTCGGGTGCGGATGCAATCTCTGCACGCAGGTCCTGGCAGAGCGCGAAATCAGGCCCTGATATGGCAAAAGCTGCTGTTGTCCCAGCGGCGCAACAGGATAATGCATCCGCCACAATGTTCAGTCGGCCTGGTTTAAATTCCACACGAAAATCATACCCAAAGAGCTTGCTGACCCAACGATGTTGAGGTATGGTGGAAAGGCGCTGATCTAGTAGAAATTTGAGGCTATAATGGCCTGTCTGGATGGTGAAGTGACGCCCCCACAAATATGGCCTCCAATGCTTCACTGCTAGCACGAGACCCATAAGTTCTCACTCGTATGCTGCCAAGTGAGTGTGCCGGGCAGCCAACACCCGGCTGAAGAAAGCAATGGGGCCTTTGCCTTGGTGTAAAACTGCCCCGACGCCGGACCCTGAAGCGTCACACTCCACTATAAACTCAAGATTGAAGTCTGGGAGCTGCAATAATGGCGCCGAAGTGAGTGCAGCTTTGAGGGCCTGGAAAGCCTCTGCGGCTTCTTGTGTCCACGAGAAAGCATCTTTTTTTAGCAGCCGAGTCAGCGGCTCCGCAATCGCCCCAAATCCTTGAATGAATTTGCGATAATAGCCTGCCAGACCAAGGAATCCGCGGAGGGCGCGAACTGAGCTCGGTTCTGGCCACTCGCGGACTGCCAGCACCTTGGTATCATCCATGGCGACTCCTGCAACTGAGATGACATGTCCCAAATAGGCCATTGTTGGTTTGCCGAAGAAGCACTTATACTGTTTAAGGAAGAGCTGATGATTCTGTAGGAGCCGAAGAACTGCCCGAACATGGCGCAAATGCTCCACCCAAGATGGGCTATAGATGAGGATGTCATCGAAGAACACCAAGACAAACCGACGCAGGTAGGGCCGAAGAATATCGTTCATGAGCGCCTGGAATGTCATTGGAGCATTTGTCAGGCCAAAGGGCATGACTAGAAATTCAAAGAGACCTTCATGGGTACGGAAGGCCGTTTTCTCAATATCTGGGGGATACATCTGCACTTGATGGTATCCTGACCGAAGGTCCAATTTGGAGAAGAATTTGGCACCCCGCAACTCATCCAAGAGCTCCTCTACTACCGGGATCGGAAACTTGTCTTTGACTGTCTTGCTGTTGAGAGCACGGTAGTCGACGCAAAAACGCCAAGTACCGTCGTGTTTTTTGACAAGTAGGACGGGTGAAGAATATGCCGAGGTACTGGGGCAAATGATCCCTTGCTTCAACATCTCCCCACACTGCTGTTCCAGCTCATCTTTAAGAAGCTGGGGATATCGGTAAGGACGGACAGAGACCGGAGCAGTGCCCGGCAAAAGGTGTATGCGGTGGTCATTTGCTCGTGGGGGGCAACCCACGAGGAGACTCGAATAACCCACAATTCTGTGAGATGTATCCATCGACCGGTCCGAGATGGCGCAGTCCTCGGTAGTGGCGAACGACCGACGCCTTGCCATTGCACCTTTTGATCCCCTCGCCAGAATGTCATGCGAAGGTTGTCAAAGTCCCAAAGGATAGGTCCAAGGGTGCGCAGCCACTGAACTCCAAGCACGACATCGAAACCGTCCAATTGAAGCGAGTAGCAGTCTATTTGGAAGTCTTCCTGATCGATTCGCATGCTTACTGCTGGGCAGAAACCAGTACTGTGCACTTTGTCTCCATTGGCTACCCTTACGCGTAAGCTGTGGCGTGGTTGGACAGCTATGTGTGCGCAGTGGGCAGCCCGGGCGGTGATGAAGTTATGTGTGGAGCCCAAATCCAACAGAGCGAGCAGGGTTACTCCGCCCACCGAAACATTGAGCTGCATCGTCTGGCTTGCCCGTGGCGTGATTCCGGTGGCTGCATACAAAGAGATGCTCGGCGCTGCCTCCTCGGACTCCATGTTAAACTCTGCCTCCTCGTCTGAACCTTCACTAGGAGCGAAGAGAAGGAATAGACGCTTGCAGCGGTGGCCGGGGGTGAATTTCTCGTTGCAGTTGAAGCACAGACCACCCGCCCTACGTTGCTCCATCTCCTCGGGTGACAGGAAGCGGCGTTGGATGGTCCGGTGTGGTCGAGTTGCCCCCTAGCCGGAACCTGCGAGGGTGTTGGCTGGTGGTGCGGGAAGGGCAGGCAGGGTGGTTTTGCCCGCTGTCATTGGTCGTGTTGTCGCCATTGGGCCTGCTGCTGTTGCAGAGGGAAGTGCTGACGTTGGCTTCTTGGCCCAGGTGGCTGCGCCTTGCCCTGCGACTTGTGCCCTCCGCTCGTAAGCCCTTGCCAATGCCATCGCCATCTGTAATCCTGCCGGATTCTGTAACTCGACGTCAGTGCAGATGGGTTCTCGCAGCCCGGACGTGAATAGCTGAACCTGCTGTCGTGGCTGGAGATAGTCGGTCCGGCACAGAACTGCGAGGAACCGTTGCTGATAATCTTCCATCGAATCGGTTTGTGTCAGCTCCCGAAGTTCGCCCAGTGGATTATGACGAATTGACGGCCCAAAGCGCAGGTTGATGAGTTCCTTGAAGTTCGGCCAGTCCGGTTCTCCTTCATCTCGTTCCAGCTGAAAGTACCACTGCTGAGCCACCCCAGTTAGATGATATGATGCGAGCCATACCTTCTCGGTTGCTGGCGTCTTCTTTCCGCGGAAGAACTGCTCACATCGCTGCAGCCAGCTCAGCGGATCGCCTTGTCCGTCATACGAGGGGAACTCCAATCTATGGAGGCGAGGCGGCCGCTCAGCGTTTGCTCCTGACCCGTGCCCAGGCGCGCCATAGCTATGCACTGTTGGTGCGTGGCTGGCTGGGATTGGTAGCAGGCCATCTCCCGTCGTCCTCTTTTCCAGCGTTGCCAGCCAATCGCTCAGTTCATCCCCTCTGACCTGCTGCCTTTCGAAGATTGCCTTTAACTCTTCCATCCGCTTGGTGACGTTGGATGTCAATGTCGCCACATGATCGTAGATGGCCGTTGAGTCGTTCCGATCGTGTTCCATGTGCTCTGATACCAAGTTGTCACGTCCAGTGCCCGATCGTAGGTAATAGGGATGATGGACCGGTGGCCTGGAACGGTGGCTCCCGCCTGGAGCCGTGCTGAATTGGGTTTGGAAGCAAGAAGTAGAGAAGGTGCAGGGAGATCCTGCGCAGATAGGGGAGAGGAATTGGACGGAGGAGGGAAAGAACGGAAAACTCTCTGCTTTATTACTTCATCTCATCCCCTTTATATATAGAGGTGAGTCCAACCCATCACGGCTAATCCGGATTCTAATACAACTCTGACTTCTTAACCGACTCTTATTCTGACACTAGTTTGAATACCAAATGCAAAGGCTAACCTAACCGGAAGAAGCTGCAATTGCGGCAGTGCTCCTCCTAGCGTAGACGTTCCCAAATCGGCCAGGCCTGACATATACCCTTAACAATAGAAAATTTATCGTTCTAGCATCTATTGCTATTATTAAGTATATGTTAAACCTAATGCACCCCGAAAAAAATCATTCCCATTTAACATACTACAGTATTACCCAGACATCATACTACAGTATTACCCAGACATCAAAAACTTGTTTTAATATTGAACATTACATATTGGTAGATATGTTCTGTTAGAACTTAGAAGCATGTGGTTTGCACTTCTAACACCACAGATCTTCTGGAAATTAAGTGTGTTTGAATTTAAATTGAGTGCTAGGTACATTGCTTTGGGTGATTGGAGCAATTTCTTCCGAGCACTGTTATACGTACTAAATTTTGCGTATTAACTGGGTACTAAATTTGGTTGGATGTTTTAGAATCAATGGTTGTTGGTGTAGATCGTGGGGATGGGGGGATAGTGTTTGAGAAAATATCAAAGGCTAAGATCAATTTTTTGTCATTCTAAAAAAGCCACTTTTTTGCATGAATGTATGTAGTACAAAATTTTTAGTATGTGTGGTGTTGCCCATTTATTAGTACTTATATATTCTACTAAGGATGTTCTTGGCTTCTTGCTACTGTAATGTGAATCCTTGCCTTACTTGATAGGTAGGCACTGCGAGTTTAATACATAAAGAAATGCTGCACTGTGTAACTCCTACTGTTGGTTCCAAATTGAAAGTAAAAACTTAGAGAAAGCAAAAACAATGAACAATAGCAAACTTGAAGTTTCTGATTTGACAAGAAACAGAAGATGGATGCTATGTCAAGATAGTTAAACATTCGGATAATCCAAAAAAAATTCAATTTTTGTAAAATACCTGTTTGGTTTTGTAGATGGCTACGTCAGGTTCTCAAAGTGCAAAAACTCTTGGACAAATAAAGGTTCTGTTCTTTTGGGTCTGTTCTTTTCGGTTTCTAAAAGTGGTTTGTGGCTTTTGCTACAGTACCTAATTTTTAAACGGAGTATTTTTTTCAAGATAGAGTCTACAAGTTAATTGTAGTATACATTAAAAGTCCAACATCTGTATAATCCAAAATCTCTAGCGATTATCTCTCTGTCTATAATCTTTATCGTAAACAGCTAAAATTCAAAAATTTCAACCAAAAACCAGAAACCACAACCATATCAAACAGGCCCTACAGTTGATGGCTTTTGGTTGTAACTGATGGTTTTTGTTTGCGTTTTTCGAAATAGCAGTGGATGGCGGAAATGCCGTCGCGAATAGCACATACGGTTTTGGGCTTGGAAAGCCATTTGGAGAATCTACTTCAAAAAATCGTTCTGTTTGTTTCGACTTTTGGAGAAGCCAAAAGCCCAAAAAAAATAGGGCCAAATTACTTCAAAATTGTATATTGTTATGGTTCTATTGTGGCAGTACCAGCATTGATTTTTTAATCAACTAATATGCAATTTTTACTGGTTCGTCCACTTGTACCAATGTCTAACATGAGTTGGGGACTTGGGTGCTGCTGGGCTACTGGATGCTGCTGGAGGTCCTGTAGATCTGCCCTAAGTATGACAAGAGACTCTGTTGTCAAGGAAGATGGCAGGCCCGTAGCCCATTAGAAAAATCCTTAGAATGCTGGTCCACAAAGGAGAAGATGGCCTTGGGCCTCCTTATGCTCCCAAACATAACAGCCAGCCAGTAAAGGAGAATTTTTTTTCGGTCAACACTCATCAAAATGCCTATTAACCCAGCCCATTTGGCAAAGCGGGGGTCAAAGGGGGAAGGGAAAGCCGAAAGGGAAAAAAGAACCCCGAAGCCTAGACATTTGAAGTCACAAATTAAATTGTTGATGCGTACACTGAGTTGAATATTGCTTACAGTCATGGCCACAAGCCCGGCCTTTAATACCTGCGTCTGGCACTGAGTTGGGCTGTATTTAGTTGGTAATCTATTTCTCTTGGTTGATGTTTCCATCCACTTGTGCTCCTCCACTACTAGGCAGCCAACCAGAAACCAGAGGATGATTCCAACTAATTCGGCTGCTTGTATTTGCTGCTTCCTCCTGTCTTATGGCCTTGGGCCATTCCTTTTGATTTACTGACCTATTGTTAGTGGCTGGGTGTATACTGTTGAGATTTAGGCATATATCTATTCGTCTCCCCCTACCTGATCCTCAATGTGATTCACATAACGATGATCTCAGCTTAGTTCTTGGGGCTCCGTACTGTATTTACGGACTAAGAAAAGATTGTTAACCAAAGTACAAATATGTGCCAGCTTTTACATTTGTTGGCTCTCATGTGTGAATTTGCAGGTCATTAACTGATGGAACAATTTGTTGTCATGTCTCAAGCATATAGCTTGTCTCTGAAGGACATGTGTCTTGTCTTGCCTTTTCCTGCTAATGCTGTATAACCCGCTAGTTTCCTGGTAAAAAGAGATCTGTTTATGGGGTTTAATTGCTCGCATTACCTAAAGTTTGTGTTTTTATCAAACCAAAGATGCATTATCGAAATAAACTTCTTTTATTTGAAATTCAAATTTGATTACGATCAATTGCATTGTGGGTTGTGTCAAATGGAATCAATGAACTTGACGTTGGATATTCTTTGCTCCATTTGGACCTCCAAAAGCACAAAAAAAATGATTAGAGAGAGTCTAATTGTAGCTAAGTTACTGTTACTTGAGCAATTTGTGATATTATTCCTTCTCTTCTTTTATCTACCATTCGCTAATGATGATGTTAGGTGGGCATTATTGCAGTACTGTTTACAATGTTGAGACTAAATATCAAAATATTAAATTAAATGTCTTTTTCATCTGGAAGAGCACTAGCACTCCTCCTTTTCAACAGTTGCTATTTTCATGTCTTGGTACTTCTACTTCCCTTTCATACTTTTTTGCTTTCCTTTCAACTGATGTGTTTATTTTCAAAACATGCAGATACATCCAATAATACAGCTCATACGTCCAAGCAGATACAAGATATAAACAAAGAAAATTAAAGTGCATATGCCACATAAGTTGAAGCATCATGGTACGTAACCAAGCTCTAAGCAAGTGTAATTTATCTTTAGTTCTTTACCAGAATATAGAGATAGACCGGTAGTATTTTTATTGCCGCATTTCAGAATTATTGGGCTTCTCTAATTGTTTTTTAGTGCTAATGGTCCTGATCTTCATTATTGGTCTCATCGCATTTGTGAAAAATGCAAGGACAGAACACTTTATGCCAGCATTTTTGTGCACATGACCAAGCCCCGTTAGTTGTGCTATGTAGAATAATATCTATAACTTGTAAAGCTTATCTGTTGTTTAAGAACCTGATTAGATAGCTTCATTATTCAGGACTATTGCAATGTATAGAAAACAACCCATATTTGATGTTGGTTTAAATTTAGACTTTTGGATTAGTCATATAAAAAAGGAGCCCACCAGACAGGCCAAGCTAAATTACTTAACAACCTATCTCAGCCCATGACATGGACCCTCAATTGTATTATTAGTAGGAGCATCAGTGCTACTTTTTTGCCTTCTCTTTCGTTTACTCATTTTTAGGAGCTGTTAGCTATTTTTAGGAGTTGGGGCACTCCCTCACACTAAACTTGCAAGTAGCTCCCCCTTTACACATTTTCCCTCAGGACGAACATGTTAAAACCAATCTCTCATACTCTATTGGGCCTTTCTTAACTGAAAGCGAACTTGAGGGGGTTATGCCCTCGTACTTAAAGTTACACCTAGCTCATTCCACAATAAGTTTGGAATTAGTGCAAAATGACTTCAGTTCCATGGCTGCTGAACATTAAACTCCTGGCCAAGTGTATAGGCATTTATACATTTTGCATGGCTAAAATGTACATAAACATATCATGGTTATGTCGCATAAACAATTATGCACAGCCATAGTTGAGCAAATGTTGAGTGCTCACCACACATTGAGGCTTCATATGTTACCCATCTGCGTGGTAGGTAGATATTCATAAACAGTTGCCTCCTTTTCTTTCTCGAACGTTCTCTTGAGGATGATTACCTCTTTGGACCCAATCAAATCAACCAATCCTTTTCCATGCCTGTATTCAAGTGGAAAGCGATCAACTAGCTTCGGATTCTCCACAGGAAAATTTTGACAGAAACGGGAAAGGGAAAGGGGAAGGAAAATAGCTCTCAGGTCAATATTCCAGTTTTCTGCCTTTACAAATATACAACTACAGTTTGTCGGCAACTTCTCAAAAGAAATAAAAATACATCATGCAATAATTAATTTGCATCTACGTGCATGGCAGCGGTCGAAAAGTTTGGGACTACCTGTATGGTTTGTGAGAGCTACCAACACATGCAGTTTTGCCCATGCCTGTCTGTATTTATTTGATAAACAGAGAGTGAACCAAAACTCAAGTATCCAAAAGTTGAGTTGTCGTGTACAGAAGAAAACATCAATTTTCAAGAGAAAGAAGTGAGACTCTAGATAGTATTTTCTATGCATTCTGCTTCACTCCTAAGGCCAGTGCTGTCTTTTCTACGACACTGCAGGATCTTTAACTGAGGAAAGCTGTGGAGGTTGATTTCTGTATCAACGCGCACAGATGTATCTATGCAAGTACCTCAGCATAGCCTGCTCACGAATCTGTGAGACAACTTTCTGCTTCTGCTGATCTGCTCTGTTCCATGCTTGATGGAACATAGTACCTAGATATGCTCAAAAGATAAGGGCATTCTTTGTAAGTCTTTGTCATACATGTCTGATGCTGCTTGCAGCTGTTGCTGTGGCTGCTGATTCTGGAACCAAGAAGCACATATCCCTTCCATGTTGAATTGGCTCTCTGCCTTGATCACATCATCATATAATGATTGGCTCTGGTTCTGCATGGCTGTGGTTGCCTCTGCAAAGGTTCCATGGAGCAAGTCAGGCCACTTGAGTTCCTCCACCAAGTGGACTCTATTATCTTTTTCTTGTCCAATATCTGTCCATGGGAACACCCTATTCTCCAAAATTGAGTTTGTGCTCTGTGGCTCAAATCCCATGCCGTTGCTTCCACTACTCCCGGGACTGCTGCTGCTGCTAGGATTAGCACCATCCCAGTAGAACGGGGCACTGCCAATGCCAGTGCCTCCATGGTGGGGATTGTCTGGTGGAAGATTCAACCCCATTGATGTCGACAGGGCTGATGGTGAAACTGGTGGCATCACGGTGGAAATTGTGCTGCAGTTGAAATCATTCTGGTTGAACCAGAGTGAATTCATATTTGCACCATCGCCGCTGCCACATTCATTGCTGTAGCCTAATGGCTGCTGGAAAGGGAAATACAGCGTCTGACCTGATGAACGGCAGCTTGATGGACTCTCATGACCAGCAGCAAGCTGGTCCAGAAATAACTCCTTTGGTGGCACCTTAGGGCGTGCCAGGCTTGGAGTTTCAGGGCGATTCTTATCATACACTGGTAGAAGCATTGATGATTGGGCCGTCTCACAGAGGAGGTGGCTCAAGTTCTCTAGAGCACCAGCACTTGATGGGTTGACATCGCTGGACCCAGAGGTTCTCTCGGTGCTGATGGTGGGAGCTGCTCCACTGCGATCAACCTCAGCTAGGGGCTTGTGGGTGTTGGGATCAATGCCTTTCTGCCGCAGCTTCTTCTTGATGCACGAGTTCCAGAGATTCTTGATCTCATTGTCAGTCCTTCCGGGCAGCTGGGCTGCAATTTGCGACCACCTTCTCGTGGAAAAGAGAATGGCTATATTAGTTGAATTATCAAGTGTTGCTTTGCAGTTACTAATCCTGAATTCTGCTACTTCCAATTAGGCTTAAAATTACCTGTTCCCAAGGACAGCATGGAGTTCAATGATGAGGTCTTCCTCCTCCTGAGAGAACGCACCTCTCTTGAGGTCCGGCCTCAAGTAGTTTATCCACCTCAGCCTGCAACTCTTGCCGCACCTTTGGAGCCCTGCAACAATTCACCAGGCAGATTTTAGATACTTGGACTGACTGAGAGAAAAGTCTTGGAGAAGAAAGGGAAGAATTGGAAGTTGGTAATTGAAAAGAGCAAAATGCAGAAGATTTGTTTGTGCTTACCTGCAAGTTTAGGGACAGAGCTCCAGCAGCCATGTCCATGTTTGTTTATGTGATTCATGAGCTTCTCGTCCTCCTCAGGGGACCAGAGCCCCTTTCTCAGCTTTTGCTTGTAGCAACAAGAATGCCTCCCCATTTCAGTGCAATGCAGAACCTGAGAGCTCAAAATTTGCACTGCTGACAGGTTTGTGGAACTTATGCAGCTTGCAATTGTTCACAGCTAAAGGCTTCTCCGGTAGCAGAGCTTCTTCAAGGATTCATGGCTGAAGGGGTGGGAAGTGCAGAGGGTGTAGTGAGTTATATATGGTGAATGATTGGGCTGCAGCTGAGACCAGAATTGAGCAACTGTATGGTTGCAGATAGGAGATTTCAGTGGAAAGGAGGGAAAGGTTAGGGGGCACTCCTCTCCTTTTCTTTGCAGGACACCCCTTTAGCACCTTCTTTTAAAGGTGGTGGTGGTGGTGGTGGTTGCGGGAGGGGAGGTTTAACCCTTCTTCACTTGGTTGCTTCCGGCTATGCATGGGGGGTCTGTCTCGTCATCTCCTAAGAATCTATGTCTGGTGCCAAAACCGGTGGGGTAGCCACCTCCACCGATATTTTAATTGTCTCAGCCTTGTGCAAGAAACTGTTCATTCTTCTTCTCCTCTTCCTTTTTCATTTTCTCCCAATTCCCATGGCCGGTGTATTTCTTTGAGCACAAGCCAGTGAAAGTAAAACGGGTCCATCAGAGTTTACATTATTAGGAAAAGGATTGAGGCTGTCTCCCATGGTGAATGACTGCGACTTCTTCACGAGTGTTCCATGCAGGGGAAAGCACACAGTTGGGGGGCCTTGTCCACCTTTCTTCAGTTGCTAATTAAAACTCATCTTGTTAGCTGCAGTGGGTGCGTGCATGTGCACCTCATTTTCTGCCACCTGCAAGATTTTTTGTGTCAGACCTAAGTATTGTCCTTTTATTTCTCTTGCTTTTCAGGTAAGTCACTGGATCACTTCCCTCTGGGGAAAAGCTCTCGTCAATCATCACAGTTGGGGGTCCTGGGGGAAAAAGAGGTGGCATCAGATGTTCGTATTCCAGGACAGAGGACATCTTCCTTTTGTTTACCCCGGGCAGCTAGCTAGCAATTCCAATCAGAAACGTTTGCTTGTCCAATCCAATAAGAAGCACGTTGCCGCCGCTGAATATGTCCGCGATCGGTTAATAACTGGGCTCCTATAATTGCACAGATAATTGCGCAGGTACCAGAATAATGATTTGCCTGCGGACTGTGGCTAGCTTCAATTGAAACACCGATCATTGTAGAGAGAAATTGCTTGTTTTTATAAATTTCTGATACAAAAAAGGTCCATAGGAGGAGACAAATATTTTGAGTGTAGTATTCCCCATTGAGCCAGTCAATGCAAGTATTATTGTTTGCACCCTTGCCTGTCTGATAAAAGAAAAGTTTAATCCATGATTCGGATTGTAATGGCATCCTTCTGTGCCCATGTGATAGCGGATACTCATCTCCATCAAACAAACGCGGGGCGAATCAAAGGGCACTGATTGAACATTTGTAATCTCGTTTCCAGCTGATCATTTTGTCCTTTCATTCCCCATGCAACGGATCCCATCCGTTCTGGAGGCTTGCGTTGTCTGCTCTGATAGACATTTGTGTGTGTGTGTGTGTGTGTGTGTGTGTGTGTGTGTGTGTGTGTGTGTGTGTGTGTGTGTGTGTGTGTGTGTGTATTTCTGAAGACTTTGGAGCAATTAGCACATCGCCAGTGTTTGTATGCAACAATTAAATTTGAGGCTCATGGAATCAATGTCACCGTCTGTTCTTTCTCCATGCAGGACTTGCAGTTGAGCCGGGAAAGGACTTGCAGGTGGCGTACCAACCTTTTGCTTAGTCACTGCTCTGTTCCATTTATTTTCTCCTCTGTTTTTTTGGGTCCAGAATTATGTGCCAGGAAAGTGAGCTCAGTCACTCCAGGTAGATGACCCTACCCAGGTAAGGATGCAGGTTTGTGACCTCTCTCGCACGACAACATGTGGTTTTTGTCGCTGAATTACCGCTTATTTCTGATTATGTCGAAGGAGTTTATATAGTACCACATGCAGAGGCATTAGAGAGAGAGAGAGAGAGAAGGGGCGGCAGCAGCATGGCTATTAGCAAGGCTGGCATTAGAAGATCACGGGAAAGGCAAGTTTGACAAATGAGGCATCTTTTTTGGGGTCCCCGGAACATAGGTCCACCCCTCCCTATAGTACACACAACATATGGTGAGTGATTTACTCCCACAATATTCATCCATTTCCATTTATTTGTGATAACAATTGATATTAGGATCAGCATTATGAGAGAGAGAGAGAGAGAGAGAGAGGTGTTAAAAGGCCCGGTGATGATGAACGAATGATCGGTACACCCGGGTTTCAAGAGGGATAAAAGATCAGAACAGGACTCCATCCATAGTACGCAGGGTGGGCCCGTGGAAGCTAACAGTGCGTACTACCTTTGCAGTTTGGAGAGAGAGAGAGAGAGAGAGAGAGAAGGGAGGGGATGTGTGTCGTGTTTGGGCGTAGGACAGTGTGCCGTCGTCGGTAGGGTACCATCCAATCCATCAGTCCATTCCTCCCATGTAGACAGTCATCGGTGGCTACCCATCCATCCATGGACGGAGCGAATGATTCGGCGAGGGAAGGGACCACGCTGCTGTGTGCGCCAACCCACTCGATGCGCACTTGTGCTAGCTACAAATTTCCGAAGAATGGATATGCACAGGGTGGATTCTTTTCCTGGCGTGTGATGTCTAATGGTTCATAGCCCTAGAGTGTGTTGCTTGCACGAATAAATCGAATGTTAATAAATTATTTTAAAAAGATTGATTTGATAAATCGTTTCAAAAAAAACAATGAAGAAATCGTCCTATTTATTTGTTCGAAAAAAATTATAAATTATAAAGCTAAAAAAGAATAGGACATATGCGTGTTTATTATCTTATATATATATATATAGCTAATAATTAATAGCCAAATTTATTATCTGACTGACTAATAATATTTTTTTGGGATATAAATGATATGTCTAATATATGTTTTATATTTTACGTGGTCAGAACAAGTGAATATTGCTGGACAGGAATATCCCTCCGAGTCGTGTTTCGTCCTTGTCACTCCTTTTGTTTTCTCTTTCCATTGCTAGCTGTCAGCGGACGCGTGTGTGTGGTGTACATACGTCCATGAGCCATACGTAGGGGGACGTAGCCAGGGACATGTATCTGTCAGTGGAAATTCTGTGTTTCGTGTTACTTTCTGCGCCTCTAAATCCAACAAATTAATTCTAATGCATGGCTCTGTGGAGAGTGTGCATGTGCGTGCAATCGAATGGCATAATCGGCAGAATCTAAGGTAACATGGCCTGCTTGGAACATAGGTTTGTCGCAAGAATTTTGGAGGAAAAGATTCTCTTTTCTAAATGTAAAGAGGAAAACATTGTCATTAATTTATGGGAGATTTGGATATTTACCACTCTTATTACGTCTTAGGTGGGTGGCAAAACCCGAAAATGATTAAAAGGGGGCCGAAGTGTAGGGTACAATCAAAGTGGATATAAACGTATATTGCTCATCTTATATATATTCTATATTTTTTTCTTAGAGTCAGACACAGATAATGTCAAATACTCTTTTATTCTTTTCATATTCTTTCCTCAAGCCTTTGGTCGGATGAAAACTATCTGTTCTGACATTGGACAGTAGGGGTGCAATCGGAGCGGATATAAACTGATATTGCTCACCCTGTGTCCTATTTTATATTTTTTCTTATAGTTAGTGTCGAACACAAAATAATATCGAATACTTATTTCCCTTCCATATTCGTTTTACAAGACTTAGGTCGGTCGGATGTAACTCCTTTTGCATCCCTAGCAAAGTGGCAAAAATTGCATTACATCACTTCGGAGTGACACTTGAACAACTATACTGTGTGGAGTGGCATTTTTTAGTGTGTCAATCTTCGGAGCGGCAAATATCCAAATTTCCTTTGGTATGGCTAGCTATTTTCAATAGTTTCAATATTATGAAGTTTACAGTAATTACTTCTGTGAAAATTTAGGTTCTAAGAATGTGGGATTTTTTTTCCTCGAATTCCATGGAAACCTAACTATTTTCACTGAAAATCGTACAAAATTCATGTGAAATTTCTACATTCCAAACATACCCTTTTTTTTAAAAAAAAAACAACGTACGTGACGGTTTGGGTTGATCCATCGTGCTCAAATTTGATAGCTCTTCAGCACTTTCTACCATCTCTTTCAAGAGAAAGCTTCCTTTAGAATTTCTGCACTTACTAAAGAGCTAGTTGCCTTTCGTTGGAGCAGTATCTACCTTTTCACTTACGTAGATGCGTTTTGGGATATAACATATGAACAATATCCGCATGCATGCTTTTCGATCGATCAAGTGGCCAAGTTGAGTAGCCTATATTAATCCACTAATGTGCTCGTCAAGAATGCATCAAGACCATCCAACCATTTGCAGCTGTCCATTACCTTCGTAATGTAGTACAATTGGCATAGAATAATGGGAGCTCCCCGATTAAAAGCCTGCTCAGTTGGACTGAAAAATAGTGTCTTATGGTTAAATTAACACGGTAGTTAGTTTATTTTGTACTATAGCTGATGGTGGCTTATTTGATATAATTAAATTTACTAAAAAAATTAAAAAATAGAGAAAACATGTTAGTTCATCACGTATAATGCAAACGAATACGAAAAAAAGAATTAATAAAAAACTAAAAAAACTAAAAAATCAGAAAAGATAGAATTTATAAATAGTAAAAAATTGAGGACGATACATGCAGTCTTGCCATGCTCTCGTCCTCGTCCTTTGTCTTCGCAAAGAAATCGACTATGGCCTGTTTGCTTTTAGCTTCTAAAAGTCGCTTTTAGCTTCTGCTACAGTACCTGACTTTCAATTGGAGTATTTTTTAAGACGGGGTCTACAAGTTAATTGTAGTACACGTTAAAAGACTAATATCTATACCATCAAAAATCGTAAGCGATAATATCTCTTTTCGCAATTTCTGTCGCAAACAGCCAAAAAACCATCAGCCATAGCTAAAAACCATCAGTCGCAGCTAAAAAGAACAGGCTCTATATGAACT
This sequence comes from Melocanna baccifera, assembly GCA_036346265.1. Lineage (NCBI taxonomy): Eukaryota > Viridiplantae > Streptophyta > Magnoliopsida > Poales > Poaceae > Melocanna > Melocanna baccifera. Next base: position 26,348,589 of record CM070689.1, read on the forward strand.
TGCTTTGATGCGACATCACTCTCTCCAGTGTAGTATATTCATGTAAAGGCGCCTGGGTCCGACTAAATTTCTTTTGTTTTTCTGCTCTCCCATTTTCGTTCGCTCTGAGAAGTCAGACAGATTGCACTGCACTGCAGAACGGTGATATGAAATAACTAATGAAGAAAAGAAATAAAGAGGAGCAGCAAGATGCTAGCTAATTAGGCTATTTTGACTACATGCATGTGCTGCCATTAGTTGTCGATGAAAAAAAAAACACACCTATCCTTAGTTAGGAAAATTTGTAAACTATTCTTAATTAAGATATTTTGTAACACCTACCGACAGATGCTCTCGCTCGTATATATTAAAAAAAAATTGACGTAACGGAATAACACATGTTTTGTTCGTACGCGTAGCATCGCTTGCTAGCTTACGGGTTAGCAAAAGGCCACGATGATTGATCAGTTATTTTGTGCTGGGGTGCAAGGACATCACCACACGGCCGGGCTCCATTTCCACATTAACATCACTTTCCACGGCCCCCTTTGTAAACAAAAACTAATTAATGCAATGCCGGGTGCATGACTGCAACTTGCATACTATACTTTTCGGCTGTGGTTGATATTTTTAGGTTCAGTGTGAGTACTTATATAAATGAATCGAATATTAATAAAGTGTTTTAAAAAATCTGTTTCGATAAATAGCTTCGAAACGGTAGCAGAGAAGTCATTTTATTTATTTATTTATTTATTTTGAGAAAGTTATAGATTATAGGCCATAAACTGAAGATAACCCGAGTCCATATTCCACACGAAATGGAGCGATGTATATCTCACTCGTTTATCTGATTAAATTGAAATATTGTGCTTAATTATGGTTGCGATTAAGCCAAGCTCTGGTCACCCTAGTTGACAAGCCATCAATTAATTAAGGGGGTCCTATCCATAATAATAATTAAGCTCCCGTCCCTACGAGATGTGAAATGGCACCTTCCATAAGGTCCCCCCCTTGTATGCATGCATGAGTGTCACTAGCGGTGGCTACTGCTGCTAGTGTACCAGTACGCTGCTTTCCTTTCTTTCTTTTCTTTTCTTTCTTGCTACGCACGCGTATATACGTAGTGGCACTACCTGTGTCCGCATGAATACCTCAAAGTTTACGTAGATATCTGCGTATATATCTGCGTATATATTAGTGTATAGCTGCCCTATCTACGTACGTACATGCATTATGGAGATTCGTACATATATGTGTGTCACATGCATGATACATGGTCCATTCGTTTAGTCTATCCTCAAAGCTAGGCTCATAAGTCATAACTGTCCATTCGTGGCCTGTAATATATCTAGTACGTAGGGTTACATGCGCATGTACTCTGCTTGTTCGGATGTCGTTTTTCCTTTTTGTCCAAGTGTATTTCGGGTCCTAGGACCTAGGAGGATGACCGGATGAGGTGCTTGCAAATAAATGAGGCCAGCTCTGGACGTGCTAGCTAATTAACTAGCTTCGTGCGCGCACGCACGGATGAATAGGATCACGATACCAGGTATGACCCTTTTTTTTTTCATCTAGCGGAATCGGATTGTAGGATCAAATCATAGGATTACCATACTATCAATTTTTTTTAAAATATATATTTTTTATATAAAATTTAAGTTATATTTTTAAATATGCAAGTCTATAGTAGATTTTTTGAATTTAATTTTATATTTTGAGTACATTTATTCATGTTATATTGAATTAAGGTTGATCTCTGAAACTTATTTAATTATTTTTAATGAACTAATAATCTAAAAATATAATATGTTAAAAATAATACTTTTTTTACCTTAGAACAACATTTAAACAATAAAATAAAGTAAATTAAATTAGTGCAACTTAAATTAACAATAGGTAATATCAAAATTTATATACTTTATAGTTTGTTATCATAATCATGATCCTACCGTGATCCTAACGATACTATGAGCTGGATTGTGATCCCACCACGATACTACCTGATTTCGATCCGTGTCATTTACCTCTGGTAGGATCGTAAGATCGTACGATACTATAATACGTATCGTGATACTGACAACCTTGTGCATGAATATATTCTGTAGGACCAAATATTACTTATCAAGAATTAATCCTTAAAAGATACTCCCTCTCGTCACAAAAGAATGTCGTTTTTTGTACGTGCAGTCAAACTTTCTAAATTTTGGCTAACATATCTTTTTTTTCAATATTTAGATTGAAAATATAAAAATACTATGTATAGATTTGCCTTGAAAAGAACTGTCATACTATATAACTTTACTAGGGTTTATATATAGATGAAAAAGTTCAGGTTGGGTCTTCTCTCCCAAATTGAAACAAAGAGGAAGGACTACACAGGGGACGGTGGGTATGGAAGCACAGCTGGAAGCTCGGTTGGAGAGAAGCCCTTATGATCCCACATGTTACTAACCCAACTTAGCCAGTGTGTCATCCTACGTGGCAAAACTGTCCACTTATCACACCACACAAGCAATACCATCATACGAACAGGATTATGGTGTTATTTAAACCGGATTGCAAAGTTTGGAGTGTTAATATTTAGTTTCATAGTTTAAGGTACTAAACGGACTTTCAAACAAAGTTTATGGTGTTATATGGACTTATTCCTATATAGATTTATAAGAATAGAAATTAGTAGTCAAAATTATTTCTTAGGGATCGAGTCGATTTTCAAAGCGACGTTCTTTTGTAACTAGAGGGAGTAATTATAGAGAATTATAAGCCACACAGCTAAGAGCCATATAGTTAAAGCTCAAGAATTATAGAGAATTATAAGCCACACACCTGTTTGCTGATGGCTACAGCTGATGGCTTTTGGCTGCGGCTAATGGCTTTTTGGCTGTTTGCGATAGAGATTGCGAAAAGAGAGATACTGCTTGCAATTTTTGATGGTACATATATTAGTTTTTTAACGTGTACTACAATTAACTTGTAGACCCTATCTTAAAAAAATACTTCGTTTAAAAGTTAGTTACTATAGCAAAAGCTAAAAGTAGCTTTTAGAAGCCGTAAAGAACAGGGCCGAAGTAAGAAGTACCATATGATATGAAGCCCACCTTGACTTGTGCCGCCTTCAGTGTTTATGTTAATTATCTGCATTAAACTACCGCCTTCAGTGTTTATGTTAATTATCTGCATTAAACTCATGCATGGCAGTCGATGCTGAACGACTGAAAGTTTTGTTTTCCCCTCAAAACAAAAAAAAAACTCATCACACACTTAGCTTGATGTTATTGAGAGCTAATTAATTAATTAATTTCCCCCCTCTTTCCCAATTTTTTTCTGGCGTAAGGCCCTTTAATTTGCAAGCTTGTTAATTAGGGCATCGTGTGGGAGAAGCATGATTAAGCTAGGTTAGTAGGAGATCATATGCTAGCTAGAAACTGTTTAGGTGCAGCAGATCAACGAATAGCACATGTATTCACGAGAAGGTAGGGGACACAATTATTTGTACAATCCACTTTTGCTGCTTGAATTAAGAGAACTCGGTCTTAATTTGGTAGAGCCGACGCTGTTACCCAGAGACAATAATCATGTACTGTCAACTATCCGATATAGTATAACACACAGCTAGTCTACAGTGTCGTGATTGTTAGCATGATTAATTTAATATAGTTATAATCACCAAATCACTTGACCAGATGGAAGAAGTACAGGCAGGTCTATATATATATAGGTACTAATATAAGAACCATGTATCTATATACACCACTAAATATTTTTAGGGACTACAAAATTTTTCTCACCATCAGAGAGCTAGCGCACGCAAACTCGTGCTTTCTGAGCCGTCCGACGAGCATGAAGAAGACAGTCATCTGTTCGATCGCGGAGGACGACGATGCCTCTAGCTCTAACATGCGTACGTATACACAAGCAGAAGAAAATGGCAAAAAAAAAAAGAAAGAAAGAAAGTTGAGACCAATGAACTGGACATTGAAAAGGCGTACGTGTACGTAGAATTAAACGTACGTAGCTGCAGCCTCCAGAGGCGTTCGTCTTGCTTTCTCCGTCTTCTGCATGCCCTCGCAAGTCGACGATGTTAAACACGACCGAATCCTCGTCCTGCCGTACGTGCAGGTGCAGGGTAGCGCCATCGTCCGATGTGCGCTGCCAAGGTAGCTTTGGCGCCGTTCATACCGTTTAACCGACTCGATCGATGGCTGCCAATGTAACAGCGACCGTGTATTTGTCGTCAAGGGATGGCAAGGAACGGCCAACGATCGATCGACGTACGTAACGTTAGGTGTGGCCGGGCACAGTACAACAGATGGACAGCAACCAGCTGTACGTTGTGTACTGTGTAGTGTGTATATCGATCGTCAGTTCCAATGGAAGAAACTAACACGATTTCCATAGCACAAGAAATCATCTATAGAAACTATCTTCCACAGTGGAGGTGTCTTCGAGTAATAATTATTTTCTCTTTCTCTCTCCCAACTCTATCTTCTTCCTCCAATGAGAGTGTGCCACGAGCCCCTAAAGCGGTGGTTTCTTCCCAATGGCGATTTCATAGTTTCTTGGTGCATTGGGTGGAGTGAAGACCTGATTTCTTCATGAGGAAACCGTTTCTAGGATTTGTGCTCTCTTTCATCATTAATTACGTTGCCATGTCAGCATTTTGCCTACGTGGCAAGTTATTTAATGAGGATAGAAACCATCATCAATACACCATTGGGACTGCCCTTACTAAGCTAGTACCACAAGGGTTAATAATAATTAATCCTGCTTATCTGCTCGCCTGCATATAGCTAGCCTATAGGACTCGTATGTATATATATAGTTCTACGTAAGTTAAAGAGAGTGGCAAAATGCAAAAAAAAATGAAGGAGAAATATCGATGATCGAGTTATAAAACACCGAGTTGGTTGGCCAGTTGACGTTTTTTTTAGATTAAGGAATAATCAATATTCCGGCCTCCAACATTCACGAATGAATGAGTTTAGCCACTTGTCAAACACAAACATAGCCCTTAGGCCACTCCTCACCAACCGGTGAAACCCATGTTCACAAAAACTTCAACAAACGTCAAAGCCCACACTTAATTAAGGCTCCAACTCACCAAACGATGAAACAAACATTCGGAAAAACTACTCAAAGAAGAAGCTCAAGCTTCTATCCTTTTTCTTCCTCTCCATCCAAATTTGCTGAAGAGAACCCGCATCAAGATCTCCAACCGTTTGCAACCATCCATTAATGGAGCTCTTTCTTCCTCTTTAGACAGCTGCGACCATTGCCTGATCCAGGCCGTCCCCCTGAAAATGATCTGCAAAAATGAATGAGAAGTAGTCCATTTGAAAACAGCATCATTTCTATTCAACCATATTGCCCAACATAGTGCCGTAACCCCGATTAAAATCTGATTTCTAAGCTTAGAAGAGAAGCTTATAAGCCAAGAACCAAATAAATGAGTTACGCTAATAGGAGGTTGAATATTAAAAACAATATAAACCGAATTCCAAATGAACCTTGCAACATGGCACTCAAAAAAGAGATGTTGGATTGACTCCTCCGAGTTACAGAAGCAACACTTAGTACCACCCTTCCAGTTCCTCTTAATCAAATTGTCTTTAGTTAGAATTACCCCTCTCTTCAAATACCAAAGAAAAACTTTGATCTTCAAAGGTAACTTAGTCTTCCAAAAGACGTTTTTCCCTGGTAACCCTTCTCCTTTCATAGTATCATTATACAAAGAATGAACGGAAAAAATACCACACTTATGTAAATTCCATTTAAAAACATCTTTACTATCATTCAATGAAACCGAGATTACTGAAGAAACCAATTCACACCAAGCCACCAATTTTTCCCCAGTCAGAGCACGTCTAAATGAGACATTCAAGGGAATTGTACTTAGTACTTGAGAGACTGTGGCATTTTTCCTTCTAACAATTCTATACAACGAGGGGTACCTATCCATTAGAGACTTGCTCCCTAACCAAAGGTCTTCCCAAAATCTTGTTTGATGACCATTGTTAACTTTGAATCTACCCCTTGAAAAAAATTGATCCTTTACTTCCATAATCCCAACCCAAAATTGAGAATCCCCTGGTCGTTTTTGTACTTGCGACAAAGTTTTATTCCTCAAATATTTTTTCTTAAGCACATCTTGCCAAAGCCCTTCTTCATTCAGAAGCTTAAACAACCACTTGCTTAGGAGACATTTATTAAGCACATCCAAATTTAAAACTCCCAGACCACCCATGCATTTTGGTTTACACAGAATGCTCCATCTCGCAAGCCTATACTTTTTTTTGTGTTCATCACTTTGCCAAAAAAATCTGGATCTGTAATAGTCCATCTTTTTAAGGACCCTTTTAGGAATTGCTAGGAAAGACATCATAAACATTGGGAGACTTGTGAGCACCGAGTTAATCAGAACAAGCCTACCTCCTACTGACATCATCTTTCCCTTCCAGCTGCTAAGCTTTTTTTGAAACTTCTCTTCAATTACTCCCCAATCCTTACTCAAAATTTTGCGATAGTGCATAGGAATCCCTAGATATCTAAAAGGACAACTTCTCTCCTTGCAACCAAACAACTCAGCGTACTCTACGCTTTTTTCACCAGCCGCCCCAAGACAAAAGAGCTCACTTTTATGGAAATTGATCTTGAGGCCTGACAACTGTTCAAAGATACATAAAACTAATTTCAAATTCATTGCCTCCTCTAAATCATTCTCTAGAAAAAGAATAGTATCATCTGCATATTGTAAAATTGAGAGACCACCCTCCACCAAGTTAGGCACCAACCCCCTCAACTGCCCCTTACTTTTAGCTCTTGAGATCAGAATTGCTAACATATCAGCTACTAAATTGAAAAGGATTGGCGAAAGAGGATCCCCTTGTCTTAAACCTTTCCTTGTTTGGAAAAAATGATCTGTTTCATCGTTCACTTTAACTCCCACACATCCCCTACTAATCACTGCCTCAATAAACGCGCCAGTTGACGTTATAAAACCATTTCTGATTCTCGATTTGATCAACGCGCCGGTGCATATATACAATGAATGATTTGATTTGGTGTGGCGTCATCAGAATATATGGAACCATGTATATATATATATGTATATCTTCTTGCTTATTGTTTATCAGGAAATTGCAATAAGATCCCCCCTAACTGACGACAGCGCCGACCAGTGCTGTCGTTCCGGTGACGAAACGGCTTAAAATAGCCACTGCCATCTTAATAAAAAAAATAATCACACATATATGTTCCTTTTGAGGTGTTTATACACATCAGATCAGATGCTTAGTTTTTTGTTAGGGATAAATCAAATCTTCGTCCATGTATCGACACACCCAAAAGCTGAAGAACAGACGACATCCACAACTAATGGCGCCTACAAAACTATTAGACTCCTGGTAATCACCAAAACGGATGTTTTTTTTATGCATAAGAGATCGATACTCCATGGAGCATCTCTCCATTCTGAACTATGCATGCATACTTGTTTTTTTCAGCAGGAACAAGGGGACCTAATCAAAGAGCAAAAGTTAACGATGCGATTAACGACAGGAGATCGAGAGGGGTCCCAACAAAGAGAGATGCCAACATTAGGATGCGCTGTAAATGTATCGTGCGTGTACTTGTGCACCGACAGAAAGAACCGGCAAGCTAAAGCTCCCAATCAACATTCGCCAAAAAAGGAGAGAAAAGGCTCCCCCATTTATATATGCCTCCAATCAACCGCAACGCAGAAGGCATCTCCCAAAGGATTCTCTTGATTCATCATCGTTCGCAAAGACCAGATCGATATCCACGATCGTTTCATCACTATAGTACGTAGTAGCTATCTACTTTTCCAATTTAATCTGCCTGTAAATTAAAGCGCCTCAACAATTCTATGATCAGAGAGAGAGAGAGAGAGAGAGTGGATAAGAATGATCTATAACCCTAGCTAGATATATGGACACACGAAGAATATATATAGCCGTCATATTGGACGACAGATAAGATAGTAAAGTGCTTCTGGCAACAGGAAGCTTCCTAGCTAGCTAGCTAGGGAATTAAGAGGTGATCTTCTGATATGATCCTCAGGTTTAGTCGGTGGACTCAGGTTTAGATAAGAATGAATATTGCAGCGGCGCCCCTAGCCAATGCACTGTAGCTAATTAATTGATTTATTACATGACCATCAACCAATAATCCCAGCCTTAATAATGGCCGGCCGGCTGCACTAGTTGATCCATGGAACTATCAGCTGGTTGTTGTCGATCGATCAGTGTGTGATTGACATCTCCTGCATTAAGTAATTAGTCAACAATAAGAAATTCTGGTTAAGTAGAGCGGTATCTCTCATCAGTCCGGCGGAAGAAAGACAGGTTTCTTCATGCCATGTGCACTGCCGGCTTGATACGTTTCTTATATTGCCAGCATCTCGCATCTCGTTGTGTTACTGTATGTCATCGCCTATGCGAGATCAGTTTCGATCTGTTAATTATCTCTCGGTATATTTTCTAGACCGAAACATACGGTATACGTGCCGTTTACCTAGATTTTTCGCCATGACAATGATCGGAAAACGCTGCGTTAATTTGTGCCAGATGTTTTTTTAGTTTATAGCTTATGGTTTTTCTGAATAAACAAAAACGGGACGGTTTCTTCCTCTTTTCCGTCTTTTTAAAGTGGTTTATTGGGACAATCTTTTTAAAGTAACTTATCGATATTCGGTTCATTTGTACCAGCGCTGGTGCTAGAACAAAATATTATCAACCGTAAACATAAACTATTAGTTACAGTAAAAAAAAAGAACATACCCAGTGATACATGCACTGGACAGCGCATGCATGGGCAGGCATAGGATTGGGCCCTTTTGATGGATATATAGATCGGAATGACGGCGAACAAATCCCTTAACGGCCGCGTGTTCGATCGATGGTGGCCTCAAATGCAATCCCTTGGCACCAGCTAGCTTATCTAACTCCTGTACACCGAGCCGGCAACGGCTGCTGTATGTTTATGTATCTCGTGCGTGTGGGCCAGCACGAGTACGCGCATGCTAGCTAGTCGTTGGCACCTGGCTTGGAGGTGAGGTGATACATGCATGGTGATCGATCACACTGACACCGTGCTAGCTAGCTCGAGCAGCCATGGAAAGACAACCGACTTCACCACTGCCATTCGCAACTGGTACTTGCATGCCCGGCCAGCTCCATGCATGGACAAATATATCGAAGACTTACCGTCTCTAGTATACCAGTACTACTGCTGTCCCATGCATCTGTCCAGTCTAATGTCTAATTAGGGATGACAACGGGTACCCGAAACCCGAGTATCCGATGGGTTTTATCCGATAAGAAGGCGGGTATGGAAAGATATCTTCACCCGCGGGTATGCTAATAGGCAAAAAACTCTACCCATCGGATATGCGGGTGCGGGTGCGGGTATATACTACCCGTACCCGCATACCCGCGGGTAAAATATACCCGACCGGGTGTATACTAGAGATAGCAACGGATACATATACATGTAGCACGTATATATATATTCGAAACGAAGCCAATGGAAATACCCACGTCTGTATATACCTGTGTCTCGTATATACCCTTATCAATTCGGGTATAGGTTACCCGTCGGGTATAAATACCCGCGCGGGTACGGGTACGTGTAGGTTTTTATACCCGGGTGCGGGTACGGGTATTGTAGCGGGTGCGGGTGCGGGTATCAAGTACGGGTATGGGTTGGCAATACCCAGCAGGTATCTACCCGTTGCCATCTTTATATCCAATGCTGTCCCCTCTCTTAAATTTCTTTCTTGTTTTTAATTTCCAAGTTTCACCCGTTATTGCGCATTGCTATCTGTTCTATTAATTCACCGTACCAATGAGTGGTTTATGATTTTTAACTATAATTTATTAATATAATAAATAATAATTGTTGTAAGAAATAGAAGTTAAAATCAGTTAAAAAGCCAAAAAGAATAGCCTATATATATGGTGAGTCCTGGAATTCAGGTAATTTTGGCTTCTTATCAGAACCTCCAGAGACTTTGAAAGGTGCTCTTCACGCGCTCCAAAATGAAACTCTGCATCCTGTTTGTGAGATCTTATGGGGTGTTCGTATTGAGTACGTCTAATAACTTTTAATTAAAAATAAATAGTAGTAACTGAAAGAAATAACTTTAAGAAAAAACATACGAGCGATGAAAAAAATAAAAGAGATATGCATGTATGAGATAGAAGCGAAAGAAGTAGAGGTACGTGATGCGCCTGTGACCCCTTGCATTATTCTAAAGTGAGACGTAAGCGAGAGAAATAGAGAAGTTGTTTCAAGAAACAAAATATTCATATTAATTTATGGCTTCACTAAGCAGGAATCAGAAACAGAAGTCAATACGAATATACCCTTAGCCTGAAAGTAACAATCAACTCTCTTCGGAGAGCTGATAAGACCTAAAGCTCTGCCCATGCCTAGCTTGGGTTCGAAATAAATAGTAGTAACTACAAAAAGTGATTTTAAGAAAAAATGCACGAGCGGTGGAAAAAGTAAAGAAGAGATGCGTGTACGAGATAGGAGCGAAAGAAGTGGGAGTGCATGATGCGCTTGTGACCCCTTGCATTATCCCAAAAGTGAAACGTGAGTGAGAGAAATAGAGAAGCTGTTTTGAGAAACTAGGTGTTCATACCGACTTATAGCTTCACTAAGCAGGAGCTAGAAATAAAAGTCAATACGAATATACTCTTAAGGGGCGTTCGGAATAGTGTTGGCTTATGGTTTTTTTACTATATCTGACTTTTTTAACTGTAGCTGAATTGGCTTATTTGCCATAATTAAATTTAAAAAAATTAAAAATAGAAAAAACATGTTAGCCCATCACGGACAATGCAAAGAAATACGAGGAAAAAAAAGAAAAGACAAAAAGCCCAAAAAATCTAAAAAATAGAAAAAGATGAAATTACTGAATAGTGAAAAAAAGCAGAAGTTGATTTTAAGCCAAAATGAGCCAAACCTTAACCTAAAAGTAATAATCAACTCTCTCCCGCCAGCTGATAAGACCTAAAGCTTTACCCATGCCTAGCTTGGGTTCTAAAGGGCTTTAGGCTTATGTTTTTTACTATAATAATTAGCTTTCAAACAGTGTATTTTTCAAAACAAAGTCTATTAATCGATTGTAATACATACTGTACTATTCCGTTATAATTCAAAAATTATAAATTAAAAGATATAAAGTATAGTCTAAAAGAACTGATGTTGTTGTGGTGATGGATTGTACATGTGACTACACCTAGACCCGACATGATTGTACGTGTGATCGAGCTAGCATGGCATTTAATCAGCACACGGCTTTAGCTAGCAACAGCTAGCTAGCCAACCAAGCTAACCAACTGGCTTAGACCACTAACCAAGTTGGTGAGACACTTCAATAAAGAGATAGTTAAAGTTAAAGCAAGGGCATAGCCTAGCTATAAGTACGTACGTAGTGTGATAGTAGCTGGTAAGCTGTACATGTCTGTGCGTACTTGCTGGCCTAATATCCTGCAATTAACGGCATAACGGTACGTACGTAACTGTTGTTGCCTGCATATGTAGTAGTTGCACAGTACGTACATGTACACGTACACGTTCGATCGACCTTGCCTAGCTAGCTACTTAACCAGCCGACTGTACGAGTTTTATTGAATGCGCGCCGGTATATATCGATCGATGCAATCTATATATGTCTATATCTGTATATACACTCGTACTGTCACGTCAGTTGGAGATTTTGGGTGTAACCTTAAAGCATGCATGTATTCACGCACGGACGTACGGTGGTAGACGTAAATACGTACGTACCAGCAGGCCATTGTACGGTATCTTGTCCTAACTGCTTCAGCCGTACCGCCGTGCATGTAAGAACAAGCACGTGGTTAATTGTACGCAAGCGCTGTTTAATTTCTTATCAACAGGGAAAATATACCTTAATCTAATTAAAAACGGGCAGTATACCTCTAAATTTACATGTGTATCTTGCATGTTCAGTTGATTCGATGGAACGAACTTATGTATACCTCTAAATTTTTAGGAAAAATTTAAGATCGATCGCCTTCAATTCAATTCCCCCTTTCACTATGTCCTGCATGAGATCGCACGTTACTTGACGTGAATATGATGCACCCCTTGCTGACCAAACCATGCATGTGTGTAAGTATGTGCGCAATACACGCCCGCAGGTAGCGCATACTCCATTTGGCTCAATAATAATTTATACAATTTTTAAAATATGATTGCTGTAGGGGTGGTCCCCACCTAAACTTAGCTAGCCTGTTAGGAGATTATAAACCAAAGGTAGACATGTATATTGACATAATTGCCCTGGAGAATGACACTTGTCTAAGGGTACGATTGTAAAGACACTCACTACGAGGATGTATATATGTATGTGACGCAAGCTCTGGGAAGTCCCAAGAGACAGCATTGCTCATCTAACTCTCCACTACCATACACCTCTCTCTCTCTCTGTTTGGTCTGTAACTACAACAGTTGGCGCCGACCGTGGGGACGACAAGAGCAAGCCTCAAGATCTCAAGAAGGATGGCACCGAAGAAAGCTCCATCATTGGCGGCGAAGAAGAAAGGAGGGGTCGCGACGGAGTCCCGCGTCAACACCAGGGCTTCGGCATCGACGGTCACAGGTGCGGCAGCCGCGAGCATCGCTGCTCGCCGTGCAATGATCGACCCCGCCACCACCGGTGCAACAATCGACCCCGCCACCACCGATGAAACGCTCGACCCCGCCACCACCTATGCAACGCTCGACCCCGCCACCACCGATGCAACGATCGACCCCGCCACCACCGACTCAACGACCGACTCCGCCCCGCGAGTAGGGCCCGGCTCCACCGCTGGCATGACGCCCAGTTCCGGCGGTACCGGCAAGGTGCCGGCGGGCAGTAGCGTCGGCGCTCGTGGGCGCACGATCGCCGCCCCCACAATCGGCGCGGGAGCGCCGCGTGGTTCCGGCGGCAACGCGGGCCCCGTCATCGACAGTGGAGTCCACCCCGCCGAGGCGACGGGCAGCCCGGAAGCACAGGCTGTGGTCACTACGGTCCCGGCGACACGATCGGGTGTGCCAATCGCCTCGACTACACCGGCGGTAGAAAACATCCTACTGGCGGCCCTTGGCATTCTCCAGCAGGAGTTAGCGGATCTCTGGAGGGCCGTGCGGAGAATGCAAGAGGCTCGGAGTCAGTAGACCCCGCCGGTGGTCACGCCGGAGCCCACGCCCGAACGGGCGGATAGCCGTGACGTCCCCACATCCAGTTGCGCCTCGCTACAACGCGTAGACCCGGAGTCACCGCTATCGGCGGGCCTACAGCAGGCGGCATAGCCGGAGGATTTCAAATTCCCCAGCGCCGTCATGTTATATAAGGGTAACACGGACCCCTGGGAGTTCGTACGAGTATACGAGACCGCCATCGAAACGGCAAGCGGGGACGACACCACAAAGGCAAAGGGGCTCCCCCTCGCGTTGCAGGGAGTGGCGCTCTCTTGGTTCTTCACCATAGAGCGGAACTCCATCTATGCATAGGAGCAGGTCCGCGACCGCCTCTACAACAACTTCTAAGGCAACTACGCCGAGTGTGTCGATGCGAATCAGCTCTTCGCAATCAAACAAAAGCCATCAGAAAGGCTTCGCGAGTACTTTAAACGCTTTGCGAAGGTCCGCTGCCAGGTCAAAGATGTCAACGAGACAACCATCATCAACGCAGCAATACAGGGTCTTCGCCCGGGGCCGCTAGCCGAGTACAACGCGCGAAAGCCCATCAAGACGGTGGCAAAGCTCTTCGATAAGATGGAAGAATACGCCAGATCGGAAGAAGACGCCGGAGGCGTCAAGGCAAGCGGAAGAATACACACACACACATATATATATACACACACACATATACACACACAGATATATATATATATATATATATATATATATATATGAGATAGCGTGTATATATATGTTAGTATTATCTAAGAAGAAAATATGATCTGGACCATACATGTGTCATGACATTAATCCAACTTCTCTAGAGGACACTAGGGCCCTCACTAACTTTATCCATTTGTATGTTGTTGTAAATATTACGGTATAAGTATATATTTATAATTAATTCCAACATATTTCATACAGACAAAGTATGATATAACAAGCATATAAATGACTTAACTAACATATAACCATATGAACTCTTTAAGCCATTAAGAAAGAAATAAATGCTTTCAACATATATCATGCAATATTCAAAAATCAACATATACAATTGAAAATAACTGCTTCTACATGCTGATCTAACCATAAACAAATTGAATTGCTTAGTTTTAATTGCGGCTAGTTGCACAAGATTCATTCTTGACCGTCTCCGCCATGACAAAATGCAATCTTAATTATATATGACAGCTTATAGACTAAATCTTGAGCTTAAATCAAACTTTGCTATGAAAAGAAACTAACATATCATGAATATGACTTGCTCGACAGTATAAATGTTCCCAATAATCAATCTAACATTCAATTAACATGAGCAATATTGATTATGATAGGATAACAGGGTTTGGGCACCAACTAAAGTGATCGAAACTTAATCACAGATCACATAAATGAGAAAGCATAGTGAGCAGCAAGCGATGTATATAACAACATTCAAGATCAGAGCATACTAAATAGCAAGCCAACCGAAAGCGCAAGACCAATCTATACTCATGATCATATACAATTTCAGTTTAATGTCATTTCATCACTGAGCAATACCCACAAAGACTTCTTTGCAATTGCCAACTTATAGATCAATGAAGTAGACAAAATTACAAAGAATCAACAGCCGGTGTACTCACTGTAGTGGTGATATTCGAAATCATCGTGAAGATCAAAAGTGGCAAGGCACGCACGAAGTGTTGATCCAGAAAATCAAGCACTCTGCTGCGCCGAGTAAGAGATGATGGCAATCGGAGATACAATGCCACACTTCCACCTTGAGTAGCCAAGGTAGAAGCCGAGGGTCGAGTGGACGCCGCACAAGACCGACGAGAGCTTCGGCCAAGAGCACTCGGGAACACTAAGAACAAGTCGCAATCTTTCCTCCAAAACCTCAGCACAAGCGCCCAGCCAAATCACTTTCTAGAGGTTAATCCCCAACCCTTTTCCCACTGGCAGATCCAAGGAAAAGGGACAACAAGACCGCACATGAAAACCCTAGAACAGCGATTCGGCTGCCCAACGAATGGGGAATAATCCGGCCAGCGGTTCTCAAAACTCAAGTTGAAGGTCTACCGAAGGAGGAGGAGAAAGAGGAACTCACCAATTTGGGATGCCACAGAAAGGGGAGAGAGCCACCTCTTATAGAAGAGCGGGGAGGAGGAGACGGGCTACGGCCAACGATCGACGGCCGAAGCTGCCGGGCCATTGGTGCCTCCGGCGTCGCCGTCCGCCTGCAAGACTCAGTCGCACAGGAGACGCGCTCAAACGGATATGAGCCACCACGAAGAGACGTCTGAGAGAAGCCGCTTATGAAGAACGCGAGGAGGAACCGCGTAGGGGAGGAGATGCAGTCTCCTCTCCTTTATCTCTTCGCTCGGCCCACCGACAGGTGGGCTCTATCCTTTTCTTTTTTTTCTTTTTCTTTAATTGAGATATTACTGAACTACCCTTGACATACAAATACATGTAACTCTAAACACAGGTTTTTCTTTATTTTTTTTATTTGCACACGTACGCACCATAGGTGAAACTAGAGATGGAGGCTCATGATTGGTCTACTATATGCAACGACGCACACATGTCGTCATGCATGCATGCACACGAGTGGGATGTCCGTGCTGGTCGGGGCCGCAACATTTTTGCAAAGTTGCCGTTAATCAGGACGTGTACTACCACCGGTTGGCTAGCTACTTGGGGTGTTACTTTGACTGATGATTTTTTATCTATATTTTTAATACAGTAGTAAACGTTGAAGATATTGATATATTGTTTTGAGCTTGAAAAGATTTAAGAAAATTCTATTCCAATGTTTAATTTTTTAACTTTTAGAAAAGTCAAAAAGCAAAAGACAAAACCACTGCATACTAGATGAGAAGTGGCCAAGGAAACGAAGAAGGAATAAAGGAGATCAGATAAGAAGCGATACAACTGCGCCGAGTAGTGCTAGTACGTACTAGGCAGCGTAGTTAGAAAACGACCGAATCGAGCGAGTGTAGCTAGCGTTTTTTTTTTCTCTTTCGTCCCCATCGATTCGATTCGTGCCGTGCGTGCATGCGCGCGGACGTACGTGCGTGGGTGGGCCGGGCGCGGAGGGGCACGTAGACGTCGCCACAGCTGCGGCGACGGCGACGTGTGCCGTGGAAAAGGCGAGGGCGCACACGCGGCGGGGCCCCCCCGGCGCGGCGCATGCATGCGGCCACATATAGGCGTGCGCACCCACGTGGTGCCGCGGGCCCCCGCGACGCGCGGCCGAGGCAGCTACCCCGCCGGCTCGATCGGCCGGCCGCTCCGCGCTGGTCCACACCCGCGCGCGGACGGCGACGCACGGGGCTCCGACGCTCGCGCGCGCGCGCGGCGATCGACGTCCGTCCTACCGGCCGCGCGCGTCGGCATCGTGTCAGATGGCGCATGCGCCTGCAATAACGGGGGGCTGATCTGGCTAGGCTCGGTCCTGCGCTGCCGGATACGCATGGCCTCTGCTTCTTCTTCCTCCTCCTCCTCTGTCGCCATCATTCCTCCGCCTCCTCGGCCGGTCCCTGTCTCTCGCCTTGGACTGTCGGCCGGCACAGCCTGACCGATGGATCGTAGGCACAGTTCTGCATTTGTGTTTCTTTCTTGATTTCCAAGGAGATAATTGAGGTTTCAAACGCATGCCAGGCCTCAACCACCGCGACCTTCGCAACTAGATCACAAGGGTGTCCCATTAATCCACGATGCTTCATGCATATGGCAATATGTGGCCAGGCTTTTGCAAAGGTTGTAGCTAGTGCTCTTGAGCTGTAGAAGGAATTTGTCCCCGGCAGTGCACTTAATTCGAAGGACAAGTACAAGTTTGCCGTCTTTTGATAGTGCAAATGAGGTCTTCGAAACACTGTTCATGGTGTATGATCAATCTTGCCTTAATAGTAGGAAATATGGCTTGTACCCTACACTCCCTTGCACGGCATCGTGTTAATTTTCACTGGACAAACTTCAATTAAACCTGTACGTCCTAGTTTTTATGATTAAACTGTACTGAATTTGTGGTATTAATTAGTACTGTGTTCGAGTAAACCCATTTAAGGTTTTGCGCACCCAATTGTGTAGGGTCCAGTTAAGCAATGCCAATGCTTTCTTCTTTCAGAAAGAACAAAGAAAATAAAGGCAAAGAGGACAGGTCTAACGAAAAACTATACGGAAAATCTAAAAAAAAAAGAAGAAGAGGAAGACAAAGAAAGAAAGAAAAGAAACCGAAAGAAAGAAGAGTCCAATCAAGAAGGCTCATTTTGTGTCGCACTAAAGAGTGATCTTTGTGTCTCTAGTCCATCATCGTAGCAGTAATCGTCATGGGTTCTAGAACATATAAGCGAGATCCCATCCTAGATTTGTTAGGTAGTATTGTGCTCCAAATCTGAATTACTGTGACAACAGACAAGTCCAACCAAATCGCGCAGCTAAATGTTTTCCGTTTACATCGAACGTTGTCCAAGTTTAACGTCTAATAACTATACGAGAATCGTTAAATCTTTGTCCACTGCTAGTCCTGATGAGACATCATTACTATCAAGATTTTATCTACATAATCCTTACCTCTATCATCATATTCAAATAACAATAATAATGATAAGACTAGTTTTGGTCCAACGGCTGAAACTTTGCAGTAATTGTACAAGGGACCAATCACTTGAGCTAGAGTAAGAAAACTCACTAAAATATCTTTTGTCTCCTTTTGTCAATAATCCATTCATTTCACATAAATCTGAATGAATAAGATCTAATGGTGCAAAGTTCTTTTTATCCTCCAATCCCTTAAATGATTTTCAAGGCTACTTTGCTTGTACACATAATTGACACTTTGATCCTTTGACAATTTCACACTTTAGAATTAAATCTAATATGAACATTCTAGCAATACTATCAAAATCAATATAACACAAACGGGAATACCAACCATTTACCTTACATTTATTTAAACCTGTTGCAACATTCAGATTATAATAATACTCCAAAGTACTTAGGCGGAGCAAGCCTCCGCTCTTATAGTCTTTACCAACAAAGTTTTCAAATTTAGACATTACAATTTTATTTAACTCAGAAACTAGCTTATAACTATCCCTATATAGGAGAGAATTACTAATGAGGTTCTTGTTTATTGTAGGAGCATGTTGCACGTTCTTTAAGTGGATAATCTTCCTTGAAGTATGTTTCAGATCCACCGTGCCAACATTAAGAACAGATGCATACGAACCGTTCCTATTAGGACGGAGAATGCCCTTGCTGCCTAGTAAGAAGAAAACAAGAAAATATCAGAATATACGTGAATATTAGCACCAGTATTAATCCACCAATCAGTGGATTGACATGCTGAAAATACAACAGATGGATTACCATACCCTCCTGAAGTCGAGACATCACCTATGATCATATTGACAGCCTTTTTCTTTGACTGTTCACCATCTCCGATTTTACAAAAACGATAGTCCTTCGCCACGTGACCATCTTTTCTGCACACACAGCAGGTGCTATCTCTCAAATCCTTTCTTTAAGTGGATAATCTTCCTTGAAGTATGTTTCAGATCCACCGTGCCAACATTAAGAACAGATGCATACGAACCGTTCCTATTAGGACGGAGAATGCCCTTGCTGCCTAGTAAGAAGAAAACAAGAAAATATCAGAATATACGTGAATATTAGCACCAGTATTAATCCACCAATCAGTGGATTGACATGCTGAAAATACAACAGATGGATTACCATACCCTCCTGAAGTCGAGACATCACCTATGATCATATTGACAGCCTTTTTCTTTGACTGTTCACCATCTCCGATTTTACAAAAACGATAGTCCTTCGCCACGTGACCATCTTTTCTGCACACACAGCAGGTGCTATCTCTCAAATCCTTTTTCTCAGTTTTCTTTTTCTTAAAACTAGTTGTCTTGTTCGATTTATTGGATTTATATCTATAGTCTTTTCTCTATAAAATTTGCATTATTCTGGTCAAAAGTGCTTGATGTATCCTTTGCTCTTGCTTTTTTTTTTCCACATCGAGGGTAGCAATGAGATTCTCAACAGAAATATCTTCTCTATTATGTTTCAGGCTAATGGCAAAATCCCGCTAAGAAAGAGAGAGTTTAACAACAATTCCCGTAGCCACAAACTTAGGAGGCAACACATAGCTCAGATGCGTAATTTCACTGACTAGTAGCTAGAGGTCATAAGCTTATTCAACTATGAACTTCGTCTCATCCATACTCAAGTCAAAAAAATTGCTTATACATGTAGAGCCAGCGACCTGCCTCTGTCTCAATATATTTTTGCTCTAGTGCATCCCACAACTCTGTGACGGACTTGTAGTCTATGTACACATCGTAGAGCTGGTCTGCCACAATAGTTAGAATGCAACTCAGAGCAGTGTTGTTTGCATTATCAAATTGCATGAAACTGCTCAACCGTAAATGGATACTATGGGTAGATAAGCCACCACAACCCGAGAGACATAAAAGCCAAAACTTGGCTCTAATCTGCCATCTACGAAAGTTCTGACCAGAAAACCTCTCAGGTTT
Source organism: Melocanna baccifera (assembly GCA_036346265.1). Lineage (NCBI taxonomy): Eukaryota > Viridiplantae > Streptophyta > Magnoliopsida > Poales > Poaceae > Melocanna > Melocanna baccifera. The sequence continues at coordinate 26,368,322 of CM070689.1, forward strand.
TATCGCATCAGAAGTACTAACCATTTCTGTATTGCAACAAAGTTCACAATAAGGTTTCTGGATAGTACACATCTACGCGACCTCTCACTGTATTGCGTCATCTACGCCTTGAACTATATCGAGCTTGTGCTACTTTCTGTTCTTCATCAAGCCCAACTATACGTCGTTCGTGCGTTCAATCGACTTTGATCCTATATTTTTTTTGTTTTCTTTTCTGAAGTATAATGAGCAACCTGTTGTTAATTATGTGTTTTATATTGCTAATTTATTGTATTTGTTTTCTAGTAAAACTTAGAATTAAAATATTACCTATATTTCTAACAGATGAAGTAGTAAGTCAAGTAAAAAGAATGGAGTGAGTAATAAGCTAGGCTGCCATGTATAATTTACATATACGTTGGCTCAACCATAGTTCATTCCTTCTCACATCGTGTTCCACCTAGAGCTAGAAAGGCCCACGGCATTACTCGCATGGCGCCAAGCTTAAAGCAATGGAGGTGTGCTACTACCAGCAAAAAGCCCAATCCACATATCAAAAACCTACCTAGCCATCGAGCTCACAAGAAAGAGAGGGGGAAGGACTAAGGAGAGATTCTACTGTAGCAAGAATTAATTGACGGAGCTAGCTGAATCAGATGATGGTTTGAAGAGCTAGAGATTGACGTTAGGAGGAGAGTGAGCTAGCTAGGTTATTCAGCAGTTACATGCAGTCATGCCATGGGTGTGCTTGGTAGTAGTGCTTAGTAGCTAGTGGTGATACTCTGTGGCTCTGTTTTTTTGGCTTTTTATTTCTTCTTTAGTTTTTGATTTCTTCGAAAGTCAAAAGGCTATATGTTAAAATAGGATAGCCTCTCGAAGCAATTTTCTAAATAACTTCTCGAATCTAAAATCGTGTATATCATCTGTATCGATATTTTTATTATTATATTAAAAAATATAGCTAAAAGTCATCGACCGTAGTTTAAAAGAAGATGGAGTGTATGCAAGCATATGGACTGGAGCATATGCAAGCATATGGACCTGGCTTGCTTAGCAGCTTCGTGTCGACAAAGAAAGGGATATGAGAGGTCGGCAAGGGGGACAGAGACAAGTCAAGTCATTCCAGCACCGGCAATTATTAATCCCACAGTGCTCGCTAGCTAGGAAGATGCATGCAATCTGTCATATGTACTCTCTGAAATATCACGCTATCAGCGCGTGCTAGGAACAGGAACCATCAGATCTTAACACGGTAAACGCAGTGCGTTGATGTCCTTTCTATAGCCGCTGGTCGATCGATCGAAGTTTACAGTTTGATCCTGAGGTTTGGCAGAGAGAACTTTGATGATTCAGAAAACAAGTTGAATTATCTCTATCGTCGATTTTGTCGGCAGAGTTGAATTCAGAAACCCCTGCCATCATTTGCACAGATCTCACATAATTCTAAACCAAAACACAGAGTTACATACGAAAGGATGAGAGATTACAGGAGTATATAACCTGTGTGTTTATAGCCTGGTTCCAAACAGCTTCTGGCGTTTGGAGCTTGGATTTTTAACGTGGCTTTTTTTTTCCCCATTTTCTTTTTTTTTCTTTTTTTCTTTTCATTATCCATAGTGATATAATCATTTCAACCAAAAAAATCAAAAGCTACAACCTTTTAACTAGCCTTGCAACAGCAGTCGAGACGGCAAACACAAAATATGGGCCTGAGAAAGAAAATAGGGCCTATTGGAGGCCCATTCAACAACAGCGTGCCGGTCGTAAGCCCATTTCTATCGGAGGCGTCGAGACTACGAAGCCCAGCAGCTCCTCCCGTTCGAAGTTCAAACCCTAAACCGCCGTTTGCTAGGGTTTCGCCTCAGATGAAAACCGAGAGCAGTACAGTGGCATGTTTTGAGACGGTTAAACCTATTGCATGCTCCAAGTACTCCATTCCATTGTCTAGCTATAAGAACTTGGACAGTTGTTTGTACATTTGGGTGACAGTGAACCTTCTTGAGGCTTAGTTATTTTGGCTACAAGAACTCAGTGGATGGATTGTAATTTTGTGACGCTTCTATGCTTTGTCCTTTCTGAGTCCTAGTTGAACGAGAAATTTACATGTTAAACCTTGCAATCTTTTTGGTGTTTTAGTTAATTGCTATCTTTTTTATGGAGATCATCCGAATATGATACATGGATTGACGTTATCTGTAAATTGTATAGTGGCTACCTCTTCGAATGGTAGTTCATGTAGGAACATGTTTATCTTTTCCTATGGTGCAATAAGGAAATAGTCCGTTTTTGGTCTCTCAATTTTTTGCATTGTTTAATTTTTGTCCTTCATCTGCAAAACCTAGTACACATCCTCTAACTTTTAAAACCGTTTAGAATCTACCCCCTCGCTAGCAAAAGACTATTTTGACCGAGTTTAACCCATATAGCATGCACATTGGATCTCAACTGACCAAAATGAGGTGGGACCCACCTTCTTTTTTATATTAAAACTGAAAATGCTTAATATTTCAGACACATGGGTCTAACCTACCTTGTGAGTTGTTTATGGACTTGGTGCACCATAGATATGATGTCCCCACCTCGTTTTGGCTAGCTCGGATCCAACATGACGTGCCACATAGGTCAAACTCAGTCAAAACCACCTTTTGCTAGTGGGAGGTATGTGTTCTAAATGGTTTTGAGAGTTGGAGGACATGTTTTACCCAGTTTTGCAGATAATAGACGGAAATTAAATCACGCGAATAGTTGAGAGACCAAGAATGAACTTTTTCCATAAGAAAAAGAATATATTCGTGTTATGGTCCAAATATGATAGTTGGGCAGCTTAAAGAGTTTTGATTTGGGCCTTTAGTTCTGCAATTGTTTATAGTGTGAGGGAGATTCCACCCATTAGACTAGTCTTTTAAGAGAGAAGACCCAACACCACTTATAAGTTTGTTGCTTCGTAGGCTTAATTGTGTTCAACCTATTTAGACCTGTGGCCTAGAGAGTAAATCCAGTTAGACCTAGGTATACAGCTAGGGTCCGATTTAGTAATTGGTATCACAGTCTAGGGGCCTAACATCTCCTTGGATTTTATATTTGCAGAAGTGTCCAACCAATATGTAAGGGAAAAAATTGTTAGGAATAGTGCCACATTAGTTGTGGAAAAGGAAGAAGCATAACTTATAAGTGTGAGGGAGATCCTATCTATTGGATTAGTCTTTTGGGGAAGAAAGTCCAACACCATTTATAAGTCTGTTGCTCCGTAAGTTTAGTAATGTTCAATCCGTTTAGACCTATGACCCAAGGAGTAAATCTGGTTGAATCTAGACATGCGGCTAGGGTTCGATCCAACATATGGTAGCATTTACTCACAATCTTAGCAACGCAATGTTAATACTCGGATTCTTATGTAGTACTATCATATGGTAAATTGGTAATAGTCATATTGTTGGCATTAAACTTGATAAAATGAAAGCATTGAGAATAAAGTTGAACATCTAACGTTCCAGTGTGAACATAGCAACCTCCACTTTCGGAGTTTGGAACTGCAGGTTACCAAGCCAATAGTAGGAATATATAATAGAATATTTCTTTTCTCAACCTACTAATGACATCATCCGATCATCATCTTGAGGTTTTGGTTCGGTATGAATGATTCCTAATTTACTTCTATTCATTTTTATTGCATTTAATATCAGTAGTAAATATAAAATTCGTCATTCATGGTACCATGATTACATCATGTATCTTTACCGTTTTATATTGTTCTTCTGTAAGTTTGGTCAACATTCTACGGTTCACATGTTCAAATTGGTATACTTTGCGAATTGCATGTCACATGATTACTGGTAAGTATATACGAATCATGCATGTCCTCAAGCTCAAGCATGTAGTTTTGATTGCAAAGGAGAAATTTAACTTTTTTTAAGAGCGTGACGCGGTGAAAGACTTGTAATGTTCTTCTGAGCTGTGGTCGATGGTTTTTGTCTAGGCTTTTCGATATGACAATGAAAGATGGAGACGTTGACATAGATAACGTACATGGTTTTGGGCTCGAGAAGCTATTTGGAGAATCCGTTTTAAGAAATTATCCTATTTCAACATTTGGTTTTTTAACTTTTAAAGAAGCCAAAAAATAAAAAGAACATAGCCATGGGTATATTGCATCTAAGTTGTTCATGATACTTAAGAGTTAAGAATTTACAACCATTTCTATTATAATATTGCTTTCACAAAATTTTGTGCAAGTAAAATGTCCTATCTCCTTTCTCAAATTATGAGTTCACAAATATTTTACTTATTTTAGAACTATTAACTGAGCATGTGCAAAATATGTGCCAAAGTTAATAAGTTAGGATAAGAATTTAGAAATGAATAGTTTAATGCCAATTGCCAAATTTAATGAGGTAGGATAAGAAATTTAAAAAAATCAGTAGCTTAATGCCAATCATATATAATTTTGTAGTACGCATATCATAATAAATCAGACTCTAAAAAACAATAAATAACATCTCGGGAATAGGGTAAGTTCCTCAGATAAGAGAATTACGAAAATATGTAAAAGGCAGGTTTAGCCTAATGGATTTATAGTTCAGACAAACTTTTGATGCTGCATGCTAGTGTGTTATGTTTAACGTCTGAAGTGTACATAGACAGTTGTACACTGACCCTTCTCAGACCTGAAAAGTCAAGACAATAATTTACAGATATATTTTGAAAAACAAAAAGATTTGACCTTTTAACTAAATAGTTGCATGCTAATTCAGTAAGGATCATCGTGTTAGCTGCAATGTATGTCTTAAACTGTTTGCAAAATTAATATCTCACAAGTCATATAAAAAAGGGTGGTTGTAAACTGGCTAAAAGGTGACCTAGCTTGGCAATCTATTTGGAGTTCACTTGCATGAAAAATATTTAATAAATGTTTTAATGTAATTAATGCATTCTAGTATTTTATTTATTTAGTATCTCCTATTTAGCAGACTATTTTATTAAGTTATGAGCGTGCTTTTTACCTATGACATGTGATAATTGAAATATGTTAAATTTTACTAATGTAGGGTGGAGTTATTGTTGACATTCGTTCCTTGGATAGAAGAGAGTTATACTATAGCTGTTTTACATGCGTTGATATATAGAATAAATGGCATTATGAAATGTTATATATTGCTACATTTTCTTCCCATTTAAGAAATACAAGGACAATATATCATTTTAGTCCATCGATGACGATTGCTACTTTTCTTTCCCATTTAAGAATGTAAGGACATAAGTTGATTGTAGTATATACTGTAGCGATTTTATTTATATTGACAAAAATCGTATACAATTTTGTATTACTTTGTACTCTCTCACAAACAGCTTATAGCCTCGTTCCAAATAGCTTTTGGTGTTTAGAGCGTTGAATTCTTAATGTGGCTTTTTTCCCTCATTTTTCTCATTTTTCTTAACGGATACAGCACCAGAAAAAAGCATAATCACGGTACGACAACGCCTGGTAGCCAAGACATCCCAACGAAAAACTGGAGGCCCAATCGCGGCCTATACAAGACCATGTAACAGTGCAAATCCATTGACTGCCCGTGCAAGCCCATTCATGTCCCAAGAATACCATTAACGGCCAGTACAAGCTCTCTTGGTCTAGTTTCGAACCCACTAGAACATGAGGCCCAAACCGGTACCCGAATAAGCCCATTGACGGCCCTTGAATGCCCTAAACAGAACCAGTATAAGCCCATTAACAGCCCAACTTTGAACCCACATACAGGATGTAATGCAGAAAGCACCATAAACGGCCCGTTATGCCAACATACCTGTACAAGCCCATTAATGGCCCATAAACGGTACAAGCACATACCCATTTTTGACCGGAAACCCAAACCAGGCAAGTCCATTAATGGCCGTAGAAGCCGAAAACTGTACCAGCACGTGCCCCATAGACGGCCAACAGGCCCAAAGAGTTAGCAGCATAAGCCAATAACGGCCCATGAATGCACAAACTGAACCCAGAAAGGCCTATTAACAGCCTATAACTTGGATAAACTTGGAACCCGCATGAGGGCCCCTCCTGGCCGTGATGGAGCCCACTATGGCCTATGACCAATCTTGCAGAAATTTAGCCTATGACCAATCCGACGGAAACGATTACACAGCTTGGTGACTTCCGAATAATGTCTAGTTACAAGTCCGAATACACAGATTAGTCCGGAATAATGTCCGATTACAGCTCCGTCACAATTGGAGGTCATATTAAAGCGTGTTCTTTTGGACTGCAGCTTATTAGTCTAACTAGTTATGTGCCCGTGCGTTGCAACGGAAAACCAAATAAAAGTGGTGTATACTATCAAATATTATCTCAAACTGAATAATAAATATCAACCTTTTCTTACGTCATCATGTATCAAACAAAACATATATGTTCATACTCGTAAATAAATCAAGCATCATATTAGTAAGATGTAACAATACTATATATACAATCATACAAAGGTACATATTTTTAGAAAAATTCGAAACCTACATCTTCAAGTACATGAGCCAAGAGCAATAAAGATTACGTCACATATGGCCAAATTTTGTACTAACAAATGGCTAACATAATTAATGGTGATTACATAATAAACATAAATTTTAGCAACAACAAAGTACAAAACTAAAAGACATAGAACTGCAGACGATAGTAGAGGAACAATGGTAATACATTCCAAGTGGATGAAGGATTTTTTCCATTCATGGCATTCCAAGTGGAACAATAGTCACGTAAATTGATCAAAACCAGCAAGTTTTAGTAGTAAGCACCGAGATTAAAAGCTGTCCTATGCCACATTGAGTTTGTGAAACTTCATAGTTAGTTACTGTTTGAAATCTCAAGAGCAATGAGTTCTGCAATACCAGTTCGACTGTGATCAAATGCATCATCAAATGTGTTTGAGATAAATAGAGAATACATCATGTTTCATTGATTGAGAAAAAATTATGCAAGAGAAGTTCTAACTAACCTCACAAGACAAGGAATAGGTAAGTGTGCTCGCTAGGGTTCCACCAACCACCTTTAGTGATGCTAACAGACTTGCAAGGACCACATATGTTGTTCCTGCAATCCATACATTTGATTAATGCGAGAAGGCAACAAAGCGAAGGATCACGATCTTGACTCAATGAGGATACCTTCGGTAAGACTAAAAATGTCACGGCACAAACAACAAGTAGTTCATTTACCTGGATGTCATCATTGAAAACAAGATGACTCTTGCTATATTTTGCAAGCAAATCAAAGGCATTGTGATTAGCGAAGTCTTCAAACTGGCACAAGGAAGATTCATTCTCACTATTCTTGTGATAACAAGTAAAAATGACCGATAACAAATAATTTACTTGGATTACGGGTGACACGGATGAGAACTTTCTCACCATAGATTTGCTTATGACATTCATAAACTCTTCCATGAGCTCATGGTACTCCTGCCATCAATGACAATGCACAGATCAGATCTTAAGTGTCAGTTATTTTGCCAACACCTTAATTACTTCAAGCAAATTTTGCAGATGTACATACCAAAAGCATTTATTGGAAGAGTGTGCAAACGCAGTTATCCATTTGCGCCTCCTCCCCCCCCCGCCAAATCCATTAACAAGATACGTGATCCAAATCCATTAGCTTGATATTGCCAAAGCTGCGGTACATGTATTCAGTGTTGCACTATCAATTGCAGTTCTGCACAATAAACTGAATCATATTAGTGACCTACTAGAACCATTGCAGAGCTTAAATGCAGGCCCATTGTGTAGTGTTTGATTCATAGTCTTCATCATTGCATCTCTCACCCTCTTCGTCTTGTGCGGAATCATCCTACCAAACACACCACGCACGCCATCGAGAGCGCAAATCGAAATGGAACAACAAAGCAAAACAAAACGCCATGGATTTGCGCGGTGTTCCCTTACCGCGGGACGGTGCGCGGAGGATCTTGGAGGCGCGGAAGTGGATTGGCCCGTGGGATGGCTTGGTGTTCATCTGCTTTCGGAGGAAGCGGAGGTACTTCATCTTCTGCAGGACCGGCCGCGGACATGGGATTGGTCGCCACTGGCGAGGCGGACGACGGAGAGCGTCGCGACGCCGAGTCGAGCTGCGGTCGGTCGATGAGGTGGAGCGCAAACCGGGACGGCGGCGAGGTCTCTCGATGGTGGCGAGGCGGGCGGCGTCATCGCGTCGGGAAGAGGTTCTCGCGAGCTCGCGAGAGAGCGAGGAAGGCGGGGCGGCGGGAGGCGAGGGGCGGGAGAGTGAGGGGAGGGGGGCGCGGGGTGGGAGGAGGCGGGGCGGCGGGGGAGAGCGAGGAGGCGGCGGGAGAGCGAGGAGGCGGGAGCGAGGTGGGGGAAGAGCGAAGGAAGCGGGGAGAGGAGGAGGAGCGAGGGAGGAGGGGGGCGGCGGGGAGAGGGAGGAGGATAGGGGAGGAGGCGGGGCCGGCGGGGAGGGGAAGAGGGGAGCCCCGGGGGGAGGGGGAGGAGGGGGCGGCGGCGGCGGGAGGAGATGGAGATGGAGATCGGCGCATAGGTTTAGGTTAGGGAGGCAGCGGTGAGTTCGGTTAGGGAGGCACTTTATTTTTTTTGTGAGAAGGGAGTGGATTTTACGGTTAAGATTTTATTGTTTAGATCAAATGGCTGAGAAGAGATATGGGGAAGGCTTCGGCAACCACCAACTCCTTCTTTTATAATAGTAAAGATAAATAGTGATTGTTGTAACAAACCAAATATAAAAGCCAACTGAAAAGTCGCCAGTAGCCCAACCTACTATTCTGAACATAATCAAGTGAAAACTCACCCAAGACGCCGTCCCCATCCAAATAACAAAATGGTACCTCAGCATCGTTAGTCCGTTCATGAAGAAACTTGTTAGAACACAACAAAATTGGTTGCCGCCCATCAACTAGTGTTTGCCATTTTGGATTCTTCATGAGTTTCCTACAGCCAAATAACTATGGAACGATATCATGAGAATAGTAGCCAAGTGCAGGGAAAACATGAAGGAAAATAGGAACTTATAAAATCATCTAGGGAACTACCAACTGGGATCATGTTACCAAGGCAACTTTTTTTAAGACAGGCCCTAGCGCAGATTAAGAGTCCATTTCACACGTTCAAACCCACAATCGTTCAAATCCACGCCATCCTTGCATATGTCCATTGAAACTTAAGATGATTAAACTTGAATTCACATATCCATATGTCCCAAAGAAACAATTTAGAATTGGTATCTTCTTGAGATGAGGTGCATGATTATAACAAGTCTCCAGATTAAGAATGAGTTCTAAATTCAAAAGTCACATGTATGGTAATTAAATCTTAGTCAAGTACTAAAATAGAGTTTACTGTCATTTAGGGATCACTTGAGCACTAAAATTACGAAGCTACTTGAATAAGCATTAACGAACAGTGATAGAGCAATGCAAATGCTAGTACACCCCATTAACTCAATTCAGAAGTGCAACCTTGTGTAAAATATCAAGAGTTTAGCAGAACAATTTTATTGAATTGACCCAAAAGAAGAGTGGTCAAGACCAAATATTTGACTAAGCATAAAGAAGATAGTGCTTTAGAGCAATGCAAATGATAGTCACCCCATTAACACAATTCAGAAGTGTACACAAAAGTGCAACCTTGTGTAATAGATCAAGTGTTTAGCAGAATAAATTTATACCCCGTTTGGCTCCTAGGAATTGAATTCGATTCTTCGATTTGGATTACAATTTCTATTAGAAAACCATTTCAATTCGATTCAGTCCAAATCGAATCCTAATTTTTCTGTTCGGGTGCCACATAGAATTAGAAGTTTTCCTTCTTTAACGATGCAAATCAAAATTCACAAGTACGTACACACCCGACTTCCTCCAATCCAGCATCGGTGATCAGTCGCCCGCCGCTGGCCTGGCCCCGAGCCACCGCACGGAAGTCACCTTTCCCGGTGAGGTTCCACTCTCCACCGCATCTAGGGCATGTCCCCGCTGTCACGGCCGCCATCTTCCTCTTGGCGCCCCTCCCCTCTTCTACCTACCCTGCACCTGCACGCCGTACACCTCTGCTCGCTCATCGTCTTCGTTGCTACCACTGCTTCCTGCCACCCTCTTTTCCTCCCTCCATTGCAGATCTGAAAAATACAAGTTCTCCAAGGGCCCCGAGCAGGGACGATGGGCGGAGGGAAGATGATATGGAGGAGGGGAGACGCCATGGGAAGAGGCTGTCACGCATGACCTGGAGCTCAGCAAGGAGGAGATGAAGAAGCAAGAGAGCATGAGATGACGTGTGCCTGACTGCCTGTGTAGTGGGCCTGATGGAATGGGAATTTTTTTAAATAATTCATTTTTATTTGAAATAACAAAAATATATCTGTACGAAAATTTTTTTATAAGAATGGTCTCCAATCGTCTAACCGTCATCCAATAGCCGCGCGACACATAGACAGTCTGTAGACCATTAGACGATAGCCTTCAGTCACCCAACAGTGGGGAGTTGGGATCTATCGCCAAACTGTTGGACGATTGAAAGTCCAATCAGCAGACTGTTCGACGACTGCAACGTAGCCTATTTTTTGTGCAACTGCCCCCCTCCATCGCGCATGGGGCTAAATGATAATTATTGTACGTACATAACATTTATCAAATTTGGGTCTATGAGTTGTATTTTTTTGAATAAAATGGGAAACAATGTCGGCTGATCTATTTATGATTTTTGTAAATTATAGATGGTACAAAATATGTTTTATTCATAATAATATTTTACGATCGTCATATGTTGTTGTAGTGTAAGAAATTTTGTAAAAAAAATTTAAGGACAATTGAGATAACAACAATTGGTAAGTACGAAGGTAAGTGATATTATGATATATTGACCATTTATCATCAGAGAGCTCCATTTACTGCACTGAAATTTGTCTTCCCCCCCTGAATCTTTTATTTGTGTTCACTCCTAACTTGAAGCTGTAGCAGAAAATAACTGTGCCTAGGAGCGCAAAGACTATTACATCTGAAGGGAACGCACAACTAACAATGAATTTGAATTTTGACAGGTTAAAGAAGAGGCTAGAAGAGAAAGATGAAAGTCTTCGATCTCTGTGACTCCGTTGTCGGATGCAAAGCTTTGTAGCGGTGACCGCAAACCTGACGAGGAAGATTGTTGAATAGCCGGGAAGAGTTTCTCAGCGGCCAGCCTTTTCTTTCCGTTTGCAACGAGGAATGCTGCCCTGTAGAGTCCGAGGATCTCCATTGTTGTATGCTACTCGGGCACTATGAATGCAGCGTGAGAGCTTCAGCCTTCAGGTGGGCACTATGAATGCAGCGTGAGAGCTTCAGCCTTCAGGTGGGTAGATTAGCCCTGTAAATGTGTTGCGCTCTGTCAGTGAGGACGACGTGTTTTACCGACTTGAAAAGCCTGAATCCGTGTGTACCCCGCTCGTTTTGGTTTTTTTAACTTCTGCTTCTAGTTTCTGATTTTTTTCACTATTCAATATTTCGTCTTTTTCTGAATTTTTAAGATATTTTAGGTTTTTTGTATTTTCTTTTTTTCGTGTTCCTTTGTATTATCCCTAATGGGTTAACATGTTTTTTCTATTTTTACATTTTTTTAAAAAATTAATTATATCTAAAAAACTAAATCAACTACAGTAAAAAATCAGCTATAGTAAAATTCTAATAAAAAATCAGAACCCATCACTAAAACGAGCGCCCTAACATTGCTTGAAACATCTCGCTGTGCAAATTCTTTGGCCACACGAGTATGAACACGACACGATAGCATCGATATGTGGATCGGATCAGTACTGGACTGGCCTAACTGATGGCCATGGATGCAGGCTTCGCGGCAGAAGCTTCCCTTGCACAGAGGGCAATCAGATGACGGCAGAGGCCAAAGGGCTCCTCCTATTACTGTGGTTAGCACCGGTAGTCGTAGCCTAATTGCAGCGGCGTGCCGGCGACGTGTTCGATCACGGCTCATCTGCATCCAGCACGTGCGACCTGTACCTGTCCCTGCGCCACGCGTACGATGACGACATGGTAGGGGAGTCGAATATGGCACGCCATCTCCTCGTGTGAATTTCCCTTTCCTGTCCTGGAAGCTGTTGGCCAACCTAGCACACACTAGATGCCACAACCCTAGCTGGCTGGTTCTTGTGCCCGTCTAACACAAGAAAATGGGCTGTGGAACAAGGTGAAGAGGCGTAACCAGAAGAATATATGGCCAGCTCTTGTGATCTGTGACTGTTTATTTCCCTTTGAGAAACAGGCCAGCTAAAGCTTTGATCGAAAGGGAAATAAAGAAAAGTAAGAGAAAAGAGAAGCACATAGCTGCTATAAAGGGCGTAACTGGGGCTAATAAGGGTAGTAGCGGATCTAGGATTTCCTTATATTTTCAGTTGTAGAAGATTAGAGATTACTACTATCTAGATCGGAAGAAAAGTTATGCTCCGAACTTATCTAGGTTTTGTATTGATGAAAATTCTACATCTTAAACTACAGTCTAGACTATCATAGATCTGAATCTGCCCCTATAAAGAGAAATTCGCTTCACAGGAAAAGATCACAGCTGCTATGAATACAGACAGCCTGAATCGATTCTTTCCCCGTATGCAGCGTGACAGCTGAGCATACACACACAAGCAATCACAAAATGTTAGAGAGACCCATGCAAATATCGTAGTGATGGAGCACTTTGGCTCCTGTACTCGCTGAAAACGAAATCGCTTAACCAGACCAGACCAGACCGTGTGGGAATCGCCGTGCGGAGCGACAGAGGTCGGTGCTGCTTTGCAAGCTAAGGAAAATCGCTCTCAAGTGGTAGCGAACGGTCGAGCGAGTAGACCAGACAAATGCGCAAAGAAACATAATTTGCGCTAGTTAAGTCTTGACACGTATATCTATAAGATATATTATTTAAATAATATTTAATAAAATAAAATAATATTTATATCTAATAGAAAAAAATAATATTATGTCTATCCATACAAGAGGATGCAATTCTATTAAATATTACTTAAACATATTTTCTGGACATACTTAACGGCGCCCAAAGCAGCCCGCCGTTTGGCCCACACGTGTCGCTCCCCTGTTTCTCCTCCCTCTCTTTCCCCCATCCCTGAATTCCTTGCCGTCTATAAATCCGAGGCAAAACCAGAGCAGAAGCACACAGCTTGTTCCGATCGACTTGCTTTGCTTTACTAGTCACTCCATCCACCACCACCAGCAGAGAAGGTGATCAGCGAGATCAGGAGAGAGGAGAGGAGGCCGATCATGTCGGACGGCACGGCCAACTGCGTCGACATCCTCATCGCCATCATCCTCCCGCCTCTCGGCGTCTTCCTCAAGTTCGGATGCGGGGTACATCATGCATACCTATCGAACAAGATTCTCTCCTCCCTTTTCTTCCTTTTCATTTTGGCTTGCTTTGCATACAGTAGGTATTGGATTCTGATGGGGGTTTTAAGTGCTAAGTATTAATTAATTGCTTGCTTGATTTTGCAGCATGAGTTCTGGATCTGCCTCCTGCTCACCCTCCTGGGCTACATCCCCGGGATCATCTATGCCATCTATGCCATCACCAAGTAGAGAGAAACTACTACTGTATTAACGACTGCTCAAGGATGGCGAGAGTCCTGCCATGTATGTCTGCTAACATGCTTCTCTCTCTCTCTCTCTCTCTCTCTCTCTCTCTCTCTCTTCCTAAAAAAGCAACATGGTAAAATTATTCTTCTTTCCTGGATGCAGGAGCGGAAGGAAGATTGATCCGGTACTAGTGCCTACCTTGCACTGTCGTGAAATATTCTCTAGTCTGAGTGCTCCTATTCTTGTTTGGGTTTTTCCCTCCTTGTGTACTGTTGTTGATGCAACTGATGCAAATTCCTGTTAGTCTATTGTTTTCGTGGACCATGTGAAGAAGCTCTATGTCTGTATGTATATGACTATGGGTGTTTCGTAAGTTCTTTAAGCTGATTATTATTTGAGAGTTTGGGACTTGCTTGCCTTGCTGAAAATCGAAATAAAATGTATGCTATGTATATATGCAGCAAGAGTGAGCAGTGATATGTAATTATGTATGTGCAGCAGTCACATTTGTAACTTGATTTTCTCAAGTTCCTCCAATAAAGAAGCATCAGTTTCCTGTACAATCAAATCGATCTATTGTGCTTAGGCTCTCTCTCTCTCTCTCTCTCTCTGCGGGTAGTTTGATGCGCAGCGCACGCTTCCATGTCTGTTGCACGGCATTGTTTCTTCTTTCATCACATCAGACTTGGCAGAAAGGTCTTAGGGACTGTTACGTCGACATATGGTCTTTGATTAAAAATATATAGCAGTGGTTGAAAGAAGTACAATTTAGAAGAAGAGGATAAGCAATAAAAAAAATAAAAGAGATGCGTATGTGAGTTGAAAACAAGGGCGAAAGGAGTTTGGGCCTGTCGGTTCCACTGGTGGGCCGGGCCTCAAGCTCGTCTGCGTGGGCTCTTGCAGGACATAGAACGTTTTGTCCGTCCGATTTGTAAGCAAAAACAACATTCTTATTGGTACTAAGAGAGAGTAAAACGGAAAGGAACATGGGTGCCCAGCCTAATTACTAGTAAGGCTGCTGGTGAGCGCAGTCCACGTTGGGCCCAGCGTCGACGCGGAGGATCTGGCAGTAACGCCGGTAGAAGCCGATCCGGTCGTTCACCCGCGGGTCGTCGGTGCGGTTGCACTCGAGCCCGCCGTTGATGATGTTGGTCGTCAGCCCGAAGCCCGCCGTCCGGTTCGCCGAGGCGTCGGCTTCGGTCGGCCGGTACCGCCCCACCATCACGTCGTGGCACGACGGCTTGGGCGCCTGCGGCGTCATCCAGAACCACAGCGCCGTCTTGAACGCCACCGCCGGGTCGCTCGCCACCAGCTCCGGGTTCCTCAGGCCGTCGAAGCCCAGGGCCTTCCCCGCCGGCCCGTAGTTGAAGTTCCTGCAGGCCCAAACCAATTGCAAGTATATAACACAGCCATATTAACGATGAGTGCTGCCTGTTAGTAAGCTTCGCTCTTACAATCTTTACAGTTTTCTTTCTAAATGTTAGGGACACAGCATATGGCATTTCTAGTTTGTCTCAAGGCTGTGTTCACGTTGGCTTTTATTTCTGGCTTTAGAAGCCAAGATGAATATCTCAGCTTCTATCCGCCACTACTTTTTGATTTTCTATATTATAACGTACTTTGTATTTTATTATATCATAATTTCGTAAATTATATGGTAATCTAAATATTGTGGTATCTTTCGTTACATAGTTTTTTATTAAATAATACACTACTATTTATCAGTTACTTCTATTAATCATTACTATTCATTAAACACTACTATTTATCAGTTATAACGAAAAGCCACCAACAAAAACTAATATAAACATAACGTTAGTTGACGATCTGGTACACTATTCTTTCTAGATAGGAGGAATCTATCGTATGACATTTGTACCTTCCCTTTTATGATCTGTACAACTTTCTTTCTAGATAGGAACGTATGTGGCGTATGGCATTTCTTTGTGAACCGAGAACGCGTGTGCAAGTATTCAGTATACATACCAGGAGAGTTGTATGGGTCCTCGGCCGTGGTAAGACTTGCCGGGGTAGCACGGCCACTGGGTGTTGCTGGCGTCGCAGTAGTTGCTCGGCGGGTTCCGCTCCTCCTTGAAGCACAGGCCCCACGCGTACGGCCCGTCCGGCGCCGTCGGCCACCCGCCCGTGGTCTCGTGGGAGATTTGCGCCAAGAATGCGGCGACCTCGCGCTTGCGGGTGGCGAGGTCGTGGCCGGCGCCGCCGAACTCGGGGAACCTCTCGGCGGCGCCGACGAAGGAGTAGTAGTTGTAGAAGTTCCTGGCGGGGCAGGCGGGGTCGTCCTTGTGCAGGAACATGGACGCGTACAACTCCTCCGTCACGACCGACGAGATATGGGAGCGGTCGCGGCCAGGGAAGACGTACCACCACCCTTGCCACCACGCCGCTTCCGCAACGCCGGCGTTTGAGATGAACGACGAGGCGGCCAGCGAGAAGACCATCAAGAAGGGAGGGAGAAATGGGCGCGCCATGTGGTTCGTCCTAGCTAGCTAGAGCCTCGAGAGCAAGAACGGCATGTGAATCATGGACACGTACGTCTCATACATATAGAGTATGCATGCTGCATGCATCTGTAGCTAGATAGGTCGATCTAGTTGAGAACGTGGCACGTGCATGGAGGCATCCGCGGCGGCCGGACCGAGACGACGGCGACCGGCGGCGAAAGGTAACTAAGTTGACCTGATCTACTAATAATGCCGATCGCAACCTGATCTGGTATCTTGTTTCTAATATTAATGGACGCGCGCGATGATAATGTTATGACCCTTGGAATTCGGGCTGGGTCAATGGCTTCCCCACGTCCATCAACAGGGAAGCATGCATGTGGTTGATATTAGAGGTGCAAATGGAGTAAATAATTTTCGTCCACTCGAACAATCGAGGGCTTGTGAAGTGAATACAAAAGGGATAAATGGGTATCTAGCACATTCGTGTCCGACTTCAACTCTAAGGAAAAATATAGAATAGGATATAGTATGAGTGATATCTGTCCGTATATATTTGTATGTCAAGTTATATAAGAAAGTCCGTTATGACTTTACTTAGAAATAAGATAATATAAAGATGGATTGCACATCTAAACAAGCGGAGAAAAATGAGTGCTCTTCCTTTGATATCTCGTCGATTAGTCTCTCTAGATTGCGCCTGTCTAATATCCTGTATAAGGGGTGCAAAAGAAGTGGATAATTTCCGTCTAAAGGCTTATGGAACGAATACGAAATAGAAAAATGAGTATCCAATATTATTCGTGTTTGACACCGACTCCAATGAAAAATATGGAATATGATACAGGATGAACGATATTCGTTCGTATCTACTCTGATTGCGCCCTAGTTAAGGTCCTTAAGTTCATCAAAGAGAAGGTTTTGAAAACCGGTTTGAAATTTTTAGTAGGGTTCGGTTAAACCAATTTCACCGATAATCAAAAAATTTTGAAGGATTTTGGTGCAAAATTTTCAAACCAAAATTTGAATTAAAAAGACCAAAAATTGGAAAACATCAGATTTTTTTGGTTGTACAACTGTACTTGGGTCTATAACACAATAGATCAGTCCTTAATGACCCGGGTGAGATGGAGACAATCACAAACCATAGTCTCGTGTTGACCGCACATGTCTCCACAATCACTCACCCAAGTCTAAAATATATTTTCAATTTTATTTGTTAATCAAAATAATAGAACTATCTCCTTTGGACCATTTCTCAAGTGTCTTCCATTTTTGAATATTTTGATCAATTTCCAACCTAGTATAAACTAGTACTAATAGATGCCCGGCTAAGTATCAATTACTTCATTTAATCTACTAGTTCCACACTTCACTAATAGTGGATATTAGTGCTGAGGTGACAATAGCAAGGGCATCAATTGATCAAGGTGGGATCAATGCAATAATTTGGTATGTCTATCTGTTGAGAAACCCCTCGCTGGCGACCAGTCCAAGAGATTTCTCTGCTAAGTACAAGAACGAATAAATCACAAAGCGACAGAATAATAGATTGAACACAGAGAGAGGTAGAGAGAACTCCTGGTCTTTCTTTATTGCTTCAATTCAATGGAGTACAAAATCAGCCATATGACTCTCTATTTATAGGGAGTGGGATGAGATGCCCAATATGGATAGGGACTCGTTTAAACGGAAAGAATCCGTTTAAACGGAAACCCTTATCCCTGGTTTCCTAATACTCCCCCTTGGGCACTCATTCGACATACTCATGCCTCGTTAAAACTCCACAAAAACCCAGTGGGAAAAATTTGGAGAAAGAGTACATGATGCATGTTATGCTGCGATTGCACGAATTGCCTCATTAAAAACCTTGGTCGAGAAACTTCAGGAAAACTCGTCAAGCGAAAAAGAGTACAATTCACCCAACTTCATTCAGCCTTCAGGACTTTTATTCTTTGGGTACTTGATCTTCAGGATCAAGATTCACTAACGGGCTTGAGAGAATCCTCCTCCTGAATTCTGCACTTCTCTAAGTCTCATCATACCGATCCCTCGCACGCATCTTTCAAAGCTAGATGCGGGGAGTGACTTTGTGAATAAATCTGCTAGATTTTCACAAGACTTAGTATGTAGTACTTTAATCTCGTCCATCTTTTGCAATTCATGAGCATAGAAGAACTTGGGGTTGATATGCTTTGTGAGATGACTTTTCACATAGCCCGTTTGTACTTGTGCAACGTAAGTGGTATTATCTTCATAGATAATTGTGGGGTTTTGAACAATATTCATTCCACATGACTGCTGGATGTGGTGAACCATTCGGCGTAGCCAAGCGCATTCACGTGCGGCTTCATACAGCGCTATTATTTTTAAGTGGTTCGTCGAGGTAGCTACAAGGCTTTGCTTAAACGATTTCTAGGAAATTGCAGTTCCACCACACAGGAATACATAGCCTGTTTGTGACTTTGCGGTATGCGGGTCAGACAGGTACCCAGCATTTGCATAGCCAATCAAGTTCAGATCTTGATTCTTTCTGTAGAACAATCCAAGGTCCTTACTTCCTTGGAGATATCGGAAGATGTCCTTTATGCCCTGCCAATGCCTTTTGGTGGGCTCTGCACTATACCTTGCTAATAGGTTCACGACAAAGGCAATACCTGGTCTAGTGCAGTTTGCTAAGTACATGAGTGCTCCAACTGCACTCAAGTATGGGAATTCCGGTCCCAGGACTTCCTCCCCCTCTTCCCTAGGTCGGAAAGGATCTTTTTCTTGCTGTAAAGATCTCCCGATCATCGGTACTTTTGATGGGAATGCTTTCTCAAAGCCGAATCTTTCTAGCACCTTCAGGTGTAAGTCGTGATGTACCAAGACTCCTCGAGGACATGCTCAAGCTACTGAGCCTAAGCGAAGTTGGTCTTGTCTAAATCTTTCATTTCAAACTCGACTCCAAGTAGGAGCTTGCTTCTTTTATATCTTCCATCTTGTCCGATGATATTCAAATCATCTACATACACTGAGATTATCTGAGAATCCATTTCGGGATCGCCGTATAAATACACAAGGACAGTCTTCATTGTTCGTGTAGCCTTTCTTGCGAGAGAAAGTCGCTTAGCGATTATACCACATACGCGGTTGCTTGATCCATACAGGACTTTCTAAGCTTCACATGCATGATTTCTATTTGCTCTGTCTTGGTTGGAGAGCAATTCCTTGAGGACTTTCATATAAATCTCGAATCCAAATTACCATAAAGGTATGCGATTACAACATCCATCAATTTCATTTCTAAATTCAAGTTCAACGCCATTGAGATCAAATATCTAAAGGTAATTTCACTCATGACCGGGAGTAGGTTTCTTCATAATCAACTCGAGCGTTGAGTGAAACCTTGTGCTACCTGACCTTGCTTTATATCTCACTACTTCGTTTCTTTCGTTTATCTTTCGAACAAATACCCACTTGTGCCCTACGGGTGCACATGGGGAGGAGTGCGACATCGGGCCCAAACACTTCTCTTTTGTTCGAGATAGCAATTCGGTTGCTATTGCCTTCTTCCAATCTTCTCAATCGATCTTTTCTTACATTCGTGACGATGCGGGCTCGGGATCAAGATCAATGATTGTGGTAATTTTCTTTCTGAAGTAGATATCGACATTGGTGTTGTCTGTTCGGGGACTCTCCGTGTGCACATAATTTATAGCTATTTCTTCATGAGTTGCTTCTTCTGGAGCTTCATCTTGCGCATCGCTTCTTTCAATTGCGGTGGCAAGTCCCTTTAGTTGTTCGGCTCCGATGTGTGCGCACACATCCATGCCGATGGGGATATTCGGATCCGGTATGTCCGTTTCAACAGGTGTCATACTTGTGCAGTCTCAAGCGGCTCCCCTTCTCGATTCAGGGACTTGGTGATCGGTGTGATAAGTCCTTCTTATCCTTTTTCGCTGGCGTCCCGGTTACTTAGGATTCGAGGAGCTGAGTTCTCGTCCTCTTTTTTTGAGGCCTCGGGCGAGATTGGGGATCTATACGCTTTCTTTGGTATTTCAACCCTCTCCGGTGCAGTGCGTGCAGGCACATGCGACTTAGTCACGCTCTTCAAATCACTAAAGTGATCAGACAGTTGATTCGCTAATGCTTGCAAATCAATTATCTTCTGGACTTCTCTTGTCTTCTGGACTTTTATTGTCTTCTGGACTTTTCTATTTGCTTTACTAGTGCGTGGGTCATGTGCATGAATTCCCGTGGTTTTCACGTAATTTTTCGATATTCTTCATCAAGGGGTTGATTTCCTCCCCCTAATGTCGGGAAATTATCCTCATCAAAATGCGATCGTGGCGAAAGCGGTATGCAAATCTCCCGACATGGGTTCCAAATACCTGATTATGAATGCAGTCTCACAACCAACATATATCCCAGTCTGACGGAGAGGGCCCTTTTCAGTTCGCTGCGGAGGTGATATAGGTTTATAAACCTTGCATCTAAACCTCCTGAGATGAGAATTTTTTCGGTAGTGACCCTTGCGCTAGTTGCATAGGTGAATGGATGTTGTAGGCCAAAGGTCTAAAGTTGATGAGATTCGCTGCATGTAGGACTGCGTGTCCCCAACATTTAGCTGACAAATTACAATTTTGCAAGAGGGGTCGGGCAATAAATTTAATTCTCTTGATTAAAGCCTCTGCCAACCGTTCTGGGTATGGACATGCGGTACCGAATGCTCAACTGCAATTCCCATCGCCATGCAATAATCATTAAATGCCTTTGAAGTAAATTCTCCGGCATTGTCCATTCTGATGGACTTGATGCGATGATCAGGGAACACATTTCTGATGCGAATGATCTGCGAGATCAATTTGGCGAAAGCATGGTTTCTTGTGGATAATAAACCCACATATGACCACTTTGAGGAAGCATCAATGAGCACCATGAAATACCTAAATGGCCTTGAGATGGGCTGAATAGGACCGCAAATGTCTCCCTGGATGCGTTCCAGGAATGCAGAGACTTCATCCTTCACTTTCAGAGTGGAGGGTCTAATAATTAATTTCCCGGTGGCACATGCAGGGCACACAAAATCTTCATGATTCGGAAAATTCTTCACATTAATATTATGCCCGTGAGAATTGTTAATTATATTTCTCATCATCCTAAGACCTGGGTGGCCTAATCTATCATGCGAGACGAGAATAGTTGAGCTTTTGAATCTGTCTTGAGCGATTATCTGTTGCAAGCGCCTTAATGTTGGTATAATATAGCCACACGTGTTCATGCCATTATAAACTGAATAAATGAATGAATGATTTCAAAATAATCCAACCATTACGAGAAGACAAAAATAAAGTACCATCCATGCAAGATCTAACTTGTCTATTTAATGCAAAAATGACAATTAACGTCTCATGCATTACATGCATCGACGGAATCAACTAGAAAGTCATTGACTTCTTGGCTATCTTTTGGGGTGATGTTCTCTTGAGAGAAATCATGGAGGTGGCTGCCTCTAGGTCGTAAGGGTCTTCTGCTGCGGGATGGACTCAACCTCCATCATTTTGAACAAGCTGCTCAATATGCTCCCCCTCAACTGCTGCAAAGTGAGCTTCAGGCTGCCCTTTGCCATTCTTCTTTTGGGCTTGGTGGGCATCAATGACATGTTGCGGTGCTTTACAGATCCGCGACCAATGCCCCCACTTGCCACACTTGTAGCAACCTTGGTTCTGCTGGCCATAGGTTTTGCCACTCTTCTTAGCCCTTTTGTCATTTGGAGCATCTGACTTGCCTTTCTGAGCAACGACCTTACTCTTCTTCCCCCTTCTTTTCATCAAGGGCTTTCGCACCTTGTAGCTCCCAGCATTGGCTTCATGGCCAGCGGAGCTCCCCAATGGCTGAGTGACGTAATTCTTGCGGAGAAGTTCGTCTTGAGCCTCCGCTACCTGCATCATATCAATCAATTCGGCGTATTCCTTGTAGCCATCTTGGCGATAGTTGCGGGCCGATTGCACTGACATTGGGGTGAAAGGTGGGCGATGTCTTCTCAATCTTACGCTCATCGTGATGCGCTTGCCACGAGTTTAAGATTGGTACAAATTACGTGCAAAGCGGTGTACTCCCGGCCGTCTTGAAATCGGCAAACCTCATCCGATCCACTCGCTCGCTTGAGGAAGAATGGTGTACTTTAGCCTCTCAAACCGCTTCTTGAGTGCGGTCCAGTGCTAGCGCTTTTCTCCGCCATATACTCATTCTTGAGAGTAATGCGATGTGGTGTGCGAGGAAATGAAGTGCTGATCATTTTCCTCGGTGTAGGTTTGGCGTCATGCCGTCCGCCAATCCCAATAGCTGCGCGGAGCTTCACGGCTCCAAGTACTATCTCGACATCGGATGCCCACGTCAGATAGTTCTTACCATGCTGGGCAAGCTCCTCGAACTCCCGGTTCGTGATGCCAGTCATCTACATGTGATGAATGGAACATATAAGTTTACTTCAGGTAAACATGCATGAAATTATTTACTGCAGGTAAATAAATGGTACAATAAATTCTCGTAATGTTCCATAATTCTCTATACATTTTCCATAATTTCTTGCTAATTTTCAGTGATTAAAAGCAATTAAATAATTACAATTAATCAAAAACAGTAAATAAATACAGAAAATATATAAAACAACAATGGCATACATAAACAAGCTTCAAATGCGGAAAATAATGCAAAATTCGGGTTCCCAAGACCCTTTTATGCTAGAATACAAATTTTCAGTAAATTTTGCATTTTCTGGGGGTCTATACGTAAAATTTTCAATTGGAGAAATTTTACGTAATTTCTAAATTTTGAGGGCTTCTTGCAAATTTTCCCGGGCTACCCTTCACCCGCCGGCCCCTGCCCCCCTTTTTTTTCTTTGCGCGGCCCACTTTTCGGCCTGTTACCGGCCCATGCGGCCCATTCGGCCCGTTCACACCTGTGGCGGCGGCGGCATGCGGGCGGCCGCGCGGGAGGCGGGGCGACGAGCGGCCGGCGTCCAAGGTTCGCGCGTGCGCGGGAAGGAGCCGAAACGGCGCGCGCGTGGGGGTGGCGCAGCCGAGGCTTGCGGCGGCCCGTCGTGCAGGACATGCGCAGATGTGGGCGGCGGCGCGTGCAGGCGCAGCGGCACGGGTGAGGCGTCGCGGCGGCAGGTGGAGGCGGGGCGGTCGCGATGAGACCGACGGCAGCAGCGGCGCGTGCAAGCGCAGCGCAAGGAGGCCGAGGCGGCGCGCGCGTCGCGAGTGCAGCGCAAGGAGGTTGGCGGTGCGGAAGATGCGCCGCGCGGGCACCTGCGGAGGGCTGCGGTGTCATCGGCGTCGCGCGCATGCTGCGCGAGTGGAAAGTCGAGGCGTCGGCGTTAGCGGCGCGCATGCAGCGCAAGCGGGAGCCGAGGCGCCGATGGCGATGCAGCGTTGGGCGCGAAGCGAGAGCGGTGTGGCGGCGCATGCGGTGCAGCCGAGAAGCCGGCGGCGGCGGCGGCCGCCGCGCGAAGCGCGTCTTGTGAGGCGGCGATGGCGTGCCATGCGAAGCGCGTCGCTGGCCGGCCGGCGGCGGTGGCACCGTGGGGCGGAGTGGCGCGCCGTCGCGGCGCGTCGCGGCGGGGCGATCGGCGACTCACGACAACGGCGGCCGTCGCGGGGCGGTGTTGGTGCACATGCGGTGCGGCGGCGACCGAGTGTTGCCTCATGTCGGGAGACGGTGCGCATACAGGCGCGGTGGCCATGCAGGGCCGCCTTTGCGAATCTTTTCTTGTGCAATTATCGAACAGATTTTGCAATCAACATCTACCCCTTTTCACAATCTACCGATCGACATTGTGCCGGCGACTTCAGGTCTGCTCACGGTAGATTAGGGCGGATTTGCATCGTTTCTACAGTGCAATCAACATCTACCCCGTTTCGCAATCTACCGATCGACATTTTGCCGGCGACTTCAGGTCTGCTCACGGTAGATTAGGGCGGATTTGCACCGTAGAAAACCAATCTAGAACGCGAAGAAAAAATGCAAATTCAAAACGATCTAGAAAACCAATCTATTAAGTGCTTCGATGATTACCTTCGTTCACCGGAGCGATTCGTGCTGATAATGTGTTGAGAAACCCCTCGCTGGCGACCAGTCCAAGAGATTTCTCTGCTAAGTAAAAGAACGAATCAATCACAAAGCGACAGAATAATAGATTGAACACAGAGAGAGGTAGAGAGAATTCCTGGTCTTTCTTTATTGCTTCAATTCAATGGAGTACAAAATCAGCCATATGGCTCTTTATTTATAGGGAGTGGGATGAGATGCCCAATATGGATAGGGACTCGTTTAAACAGAAAGAATCCGTTTAAACGAAAACCCTTATCCCTGGTTTCCTAATACTATCAACTTTACTAAATAGCGGTTTTTTTACCGAAATTACGTGCATGTATAATAATTTTGAACACAATATACATAACAGTGAAATATGAGATCAATATGGTCAAAAGTAGTTCTTATCTTGCTCATTGAACTCTTGATCTTGCTTTGCCTCATCGACAAAATTTTTCAAAATGTTAGTATCTAATCGGTAAAAGCCAAATAACATAAATAAGAACTAAATAAATTCAAACAAAGAGCAAATTCTAATAATTTTGTATAATAAGAAATAACATGATTTTATAAAATTTTAGAGATAAAATTATTCAATTTGGAGTTCATATGCAAAAGTTATAAGCATTTGAATTTGGTTTTGTTTAAAAATACTGAAAAGAAAAAGAAAATATTGTACATGGGATTACATTTTAATTTTAATTTTTCTTCCTAAATAAAAATCTAGATTTATTGTGTCATTAGACTAACAGGTTGGGCCTACTCATCAGGATTTTATTCCTTTTTCCAAAATGACTAATAGGTGGGGTCTTATGTTAGTTATTCATTACTTAAGACCGGTGTAAATTATAAAATCACCATTTAACTTATCTGGGCCCACATGTCATAAGTTATATGCTCTTAATTAGTAAATGACAGGTGATTGCAACCATAATAAAGGCTAGGCATTGCAGATTTCGGTTCATGGTAGATTAGTAGGTAGCGACTTTATGGCCCCGCTCAACGACACGATGGCTGCGCGTTGAGCGGTGATGTTCGGCGGTACAGGTACTGTGCATGTTTTGTTTTGTTTTTTTGTTTTTTTGTGTTTTATTTTTTTCCTGTATTCTTTTGCATTGTCTACTCTAGATTAGCATGTCGTTTTTATTTTTACATTTTTTAAATTTAATTATACCTAATAAGCCAACTCAGCTACAGTAAAAAATCAGCAAGCTACAGTAAAATTTCAGTCAAAAGCCAGAAACCATCGCTATTCCGAACGCTACCAATATTCATGAGTTACTAGCTAGGACCACTTCCCTTTTCATGATTTCGTAGGTGAGTTACCCTTAGTTGTTGTTCCTCCACTCATGGGCTTCCAAGCTCTGCAATCCAACTCCCGGTCTGACCGTAACCAGTACCATTTCAGTATTAAGATCATTAGACCATATCAACACATTAGGTTTTGTGAAAAACTCATGCTCCTCGGATTGCAACAAGTCCTCTATCGATATCCACGTCTTTCACCCTGCGGGTCGCCGACTTGTTCTTGCAAGCGGTGATTATCCTGCTAATCGGAACTATTATTATAGATCATGTTAGCTGGCACCTTAAATTAGATAAAAAGCATAAGCACAACAACTATAATCAATGTCTCTGATGAAACTATACGCGTGTACATTATATAGTTGAAGCATAATCACAATGTTACCAATCCTATCAATCCCCTACATCTCCTCTGCCTGTGCAGACTCGCACATGACTAAGGGATCAAAGTAATAGATTAACATTAATGAATAAAAGGAAGATACTTCCCTCTTCAATTATCAATAGTAAATGTGATCGAATAGGGTCTCCAACTGATAATGAATAAGGATTACAAATGGAATCTGGCTCAAATATAGTCTAGATCAAGAAATTGATGAAGAATAATTTCTCCACCTCTCCTAATCAAACCTACAACATTCTTGACGCTCTAGGCGAAAATATGACCCCCTCTTTGATGGATTGAGGCTTCGCTCCATATATAGGATTGGATTTGTTTGATGAGGTGGTGCTCCTGGAGGTTGGTACAGTCGCTGGGGTTGTACCCCCAACTCGTATTCTCTTTTTTATGCTAGTTTGGCGGCGTTCCAAATAAGGTAGCTTCTCCATACCATATCTTCTACATGTCAGATGGGATTTCCACCTGTAACCTATGGTATGCTCAACAAATATCACTATTGTAATATAATAATAAATCAAATGATAAATATGACAATAAATGGCGCATTTGTGATAGGAAAAAGGCTAAAAACTCAAGGGAATTCATGATGTGTTTGAGGCACATCACAAAGCCCTGATTAGAACAAGGTGATTTTACATAGAATATCCCTATAAAGATATCCGATGTTCAAAACATCGTAGGTGTCAAGCACCTCCATGAGGTAGCTGCCCGGCCAGGGCTCACCATCCATATGCAGACATGGGCGCGAATTCAGAAGCAACAATTGACGCCACCATTGGCACCTGCACAACAGGTTCCACCATCAGTGGCGCATCTTGCCATGGTAGCAGCAGCAGTGGCACCATGGCCTCCCCGTGGAGTGTCATGTGTAATATGCAAGCACCACGGCACAACTGGATCTAGGGCTGTGCGTTCGGTTTAATCGGTTTGGTATATACGGTATATACGGTATTCGTAGTTCGGTAATATACGGTTTTTTAGAAGTACGGTTCGGTATCGGCAAATTCCAATTTTTTTCGGCGCGGTATCGGTAATTACCATATTTACCATAATTGACGCGAATTGCGAACGATATAATGCGAAGCAATAATAAAGACACAAAATAACAAAGTAAAAACTAAACGGCAATTGAACTAACAGGCGTCTGTTTAGTTCAATTGCAGGGCCATTTTGCTAGGTCACTGACGCTGAGTCTTCGGTCCATGTGCGACTGTGCGTCTTCACATGCTATCTATAGTAGGGCTGGGCGTTGAGTGGGCTGTGGGCCAAGAATTGGTTGAGCTTCCACTGGGCTGAAGTGCCGAACGGGAGATGGAATTACAGCAATTGCATGGAGGACATGCAAGCTCGGTATATTCGGTGTTTTCGGTTTTTAGCCGGTTTTTTCCGAAAAAACCGAACACAAAAAATGCTTATTTTTTATAACCGAACCGAATACCAAAAACCGGTCAAACCGAGTTGACCGGTTCGGTTCGGTTGGTTTGGTCCAGTTTTTCCGGTTCGGTAGCAAAATGCACAGCCTTAACTGGATCATCCCCCACCACCCTAGCTACCACACGCACACATTAGTAACGTCAACAACGCATTACAATAAACAATGGAGCATTCCAAATGTCCTGTACATATGACAAATATCTTAATCTGGGACCTTTTTTCCAAATTTGAGTGAATAATATTTATTTTGGCCTTTCATGAACTTTTGAAGAATTTATGAAATATTGTGAATATTTCATTCTTATTTTGGAAACTCCAAAAGAACCTTATCTTGAATAAATAAAATTTGTTCAAAAATATGAAAATATTATTTAAGTTGAAAATGTTCTCATGTAGACGTGTGAGTTTTTCTAGAAATTTTAAAAGTGATTTGATATTTCTTGAGCTTAGATGAATTTTCTAGATTTAAAATAAATTAAAAACCAATTTAAAAGCCCCTAATCATTTTGGGCCGAAATCCTAGCTGTGGCCCAATCTCCCTCTTTCTTTCTCGGCTCAATCTGGCCCAACACAACCTCCACCCATTTTCGGGCTCCCACCTATGAAGATGCCTTCTCTAGCATGTGTTCCCTCTCATTTTGCCCCTATCTTCATTATTAAGATAGTGTTGAAGTATATATAAATTGTTCATAGGTGGGAGCCCGAAAATGGGTGGAGATCGTTCGGATGGTTCAAAACATAATGAAATGAAGTATATATGAACTGTTCATCATTATGTCAGTCGTGTGTTCTCTCTCTCTCGTATGACTTTTACATGAATTCATTATGTTATTAGAGATAAGAGACCTTGAATTTAAGACACGGCTGACACAATTAAAAATTAATTGTAGTCATTTTCTATCCATAGTTGATTCGTTGCTAAAGTCAGAACGTAGGCAAAAAGCACTGACAGAAAGAAAGCAACAGCAGGGCTGCAGGAGTTCAGATCTTCACGAATACATCGATCTCTGACACCGAAAGAAGGAAAAGAAAGCATGCGGCCTCAAATCAAAAGTAAAATTATAATGCTGTGGTGGTAATTAAATCTCTCCAAGCTAGCTAGCACCTCCTTAGCTTAACCACGAAGTGCCATGCCAGTACTGGGGATTGAGACTCGACCATGGATGTGCGTAAACGAGCTAGCAGCGACTCCTCGATCACACAAATCAACCGAAAAAAAGCTTCAGGACTGCACGCATGCTAGCTATGCTGGCTTCTTGACGAGCTGCAGCTAGCTCTGCAATGGCTACAGTATGTACTCGATGGATCGATCGATCTGTGGCGCGCGCGCGCGGGTGTCACGAGGCGGCGTTGCAGATCCTTGCCTTGCCGTCGAGCATGGACCACATGACCTGCACGTCCTCGTACGCGCACGCCATCACCTCGCCGTAGAGCTGCGACCTCTCCACGTCGCCGCCGTGGACCATCGCTGCGGATCGAAGGAGCCATCGAATCATCAGCCACCCAATCCAACAGTACAACGAATCAATCTGTACGCCACAAACAGCATCGATCGATCGATCGATCGATGCGTTCCAAGGGGGAAAGAAAAGCTGCAATTCATGGATGGGTCGATGTATATATACCTGAGGATTTGTGGCGCGTCTTCTTGCCGTGCCGATCCCTGCTCTGCGGGTTGAGGATGGTGCAGGCCTTCCTGAACGGCGACGTGATGGTGCGCACCCAAGAACCCATTATACTTACTGCGCCGACTGTGGTATATATCTATGTATGCACGGTCCAAGTGTATGAAATCTCTCTCTCCTCTCTCTCTCTCTCTCTCTGTATGCAACTGTGCAGTAGACTAACTACCAGCTACTCGGCCTGGGCCTGGAAGCCAGTATATATATTCATGAATCGATGGGGGGAGCTAGAGAGAGAGAGAGAGAGAGAGAGAGAGGAAGGTGGGAGGCAAGATCCGGAAGACAAGATTGGTGGGGGTGCACGTTGATGCCGAGGGAAGAAGAGCAGAAATTAAAACTCTCTTAATTTCTAGTATTTGCAAGTACATCTCGCGCGCAGGTGGCACCTTAGTCGAGAGCCGTCGGATCACCTAACGTTGCATGATCGGACGGCTCCTGATAGTAATAGCGCTCCGCGTGAGGTACATCCCAAGAGAAGTACGTAGGCGAGAAGAGAATCACAGATCGAGGCGTAAGAGGAAAGCGGAGCTGGAGACACGTACACCATTATTTCTCTCTACGCATTATCTTTTATAAATAGTTAGAATTCAAAAATCATAATAAAGAAATCTATCCGTAGACATAGCAAACATAGTATGGTATAATCTAAATTCATATGTACGTGAATTAAACACAATTAATGAAAGCAGATCGTGGCCGCCCCCGCGCACGTGGATAAATCGGATGGCCGGCACGCAAGGGAAGGGGAAGCCGTGCGCTTTCCGCGTGCCCAACCCCGCCGCGGCACACGGATCAGGTGGGTTTTTGACGCGCCTGCACGTTAACGCTGTCGTCTCCCGTCGTCGCCTCGCGGTCGAATCCGGTGCTTCAACCACTGCGTCGTACCATCGATCGATTGCCTGTTGGAGAGATCGACTAGATCATGGAGATGACGTAGACGAAGTGAGCACCTACGTAGATAGTACAGGTCTATTCTTTTTAACTTTTTAAAATAATTTTTAATTTTTACTATAGTACCTAACTTTCAAATAGAGTATTTTTTAAAGATAAAATCTACAAATTAATTATAGTATATGTTAAAAACTTAATATCTGTACCATCTAAAATCATAAACGAATATCTCTTCGTAATCTCTGTCATAAACAGTTAAAATTTAAAAATTTCATTCAAAAATCATAAACCCTGTGATATTTTTCTCAAGTCATCAAGCTGCGATGTGGTGGTATCTTGTGCGCAAAACAAGGTCAGAAAGCCGGCCCCCGTGACGACCGGCCACTGACGGTTTTCCGGTGTCCGGTACTCCGGTATCGACTGATCATGTTACCTCTTCAGACAAGAGTACCTAACGATGCACGCTATCAGAGGAAAGAAAAAAATAAATAAATGGCTAATCAGGAAAGGGAAAACTATTAGCAAATGTCGGTACTTATGTATTCAAGGAAAACATTGGAGAAAGCAATCCTTTTTTTTTTAAAAAAAAGAAGAGATGCTAAATTAACAGTTTTCCATGGTCACTCAACCAAAGAAAAAAAATGGTCTTCGTCCACGTGATCCGTGGCCGGTTAATGTCGTTTTTTCAGCACTGCCATGGACCACTGATGTATGTATGCACATGGAGTAGTATGTCAGTCACATGACCAGCTCTCTCCGGTTATCAAAATATACTTGTCGCACAAATTCGAATGAATTTAAAAATCGGGAACAGGGAAGGTCAATCAGCTGGACGGTGAAAACGAAACCGGTCAAATATACAAATATGATTACTAGCTCGTTGGGCGGAGCAAACTAGAGACGTTATGACGAGCTACGAAGGTGCGTGATGGGCCACCGAAAATATCTCGCACCGTCAAGAACTTTGCATGCATTCGAATGGGAAGGAACCTTGCATACATTCACGTGACACGCTCAAGGTTCAAACAAACGATGGGATCAAAAGATTCGCGAACAAGAGGAAGATACACGGTCGTACAAATTGAGAGGGCAATTTGTCAGTGAAGCGATGTAGAGATAATTATAGAGATGATTATATCATTTTTATGTTTATGATATATTAATACATATATTAATTGATGATCATATTTTACGAATCATGAATATAGGGATATCAACTCAATAATCTGGATACAAGTTAGAAAACATGGTGTTAAATTGATCCACCTTATGATATTATTGACATTGTTATATTTTTATATGTCATCAGTGGTCTTAAGCAATGATGATATATAATCCTTGTACCTTAGATCAGTATAGTTTTTTTTACATGTGTAATAGTACACTTGGGGGTTGCCAACGCTACTCCACAACTGGGTAGTTATAAAGTTAGCTTTCGAGTATTCTATGAAATATACGGAGAAATGTGACCAGTCAGAAACCATCAGGGATAAGGGATAAGGGTATTAGGAAACCAGGGATAAGGGTTTCCGTTTAAACGGATTCTTTCCGTTTAAACGAATCCCTATCCATATTGGGCACCTCATCCTCCTCTATAAATAGAGAGCTATATGGCTGATTTTGTACCCCATTGAATTGAAGCAATAAAGAAAGACCAGGAGTTCTCTCTACCTCTCTGTGTGTTCAATCTATTATTCGTCATTTTACGTGGTTGATTCGTTTCTTGTTCTTAGCGAGAAATCTCTTGGGTAGTCGCCGAGGGTTTCTCAACACGTTATCGCGACGAATCACTCCGGTGAACGCGAAGGTAATCATCGAAGCACTTAATAGATTGGTTTTCTAGATCGCTTTGAATTTGCTTTTTCTTCGCGTTCTAGATTGGTTTTTTCTACGGTGCAAATCGCCCTAATCTACCGTGAGCAGACTTGAAGTCGCCGGCACAATGTCGATCGGTAGATTGCGAAACGGGGTAGATGTTGATTGCACTGTAGAAAACGATGTAAATCCGCCCAAATCTACCGTGAGCAGACTTGAAGTCGCCGGCTCAATGTCGATCGGTAGATTGCGAAACAGGGTAGATGTTGATTGCATCGTTGATGGAAACCAAAAATTTTGCATAGTTTTCTCTGCTTGGTCTTTGCACAGAAAAAGGGGAGATTGGGCGCCACCACGCGCCATCGCCAGCGGCCAAAGATCCGCCATGGAGCCCAAGCCGACCGCCGCCTCGCGCGACGAGGCGCCGCGCCCGCGCGCGCGCCGCCGTCGGCTCCTCGCGGCCGCGCCCGAGACGCGCGCCCGCTCGGCCGCGCGCCGCCTCCCGCCATCGCGCCCGCATGGCGCCGCCGCCGTCGGGCTGCGCGCAAAGATGCGCACGATCCTGGCACTCGCGCCTACTCGCGCGCTCTGGCCATCGCCTTGGCCCATCCACCGGCGCCCCGCATGGCGCCACCTCGGCCTCTCCGGCGCGGCCTCGGTCTCCGCGCCAGTACGCGCAACACCGCCGTAGTGCGCGCCGTCCATCGACTGCGTGCAACGCACGTCGGCTTGCCGCCTCACGCCGGCCCACTGCCGCGGCCGCTCGCCTCCCGCGCCGCGCGTGACCCCTGCCGGCGCTGCGCTGCCGCCGCGCGCCGCGCCGACGCGCCGCGCGGCCTGGCGCCACCGCGCGCGCGCCGCCGGCCCGACATGCGCCCGCATGCGCATGCGCGCGCCGCCGATGCCTCGGCCTCCGCTCCGCATGGCACCGCCACCACTTCACCCCAGCGCCTCGCCGCGCGCACGCGCTCGCGCCTCGGCCGCGCGGCCGCGCGCTACCGCGCGCGCGCGCGCAGTGAAGCCGCCACCCGCACTGCCCCGCGCACGCCGCCCGCAGCGCGGCCGCCGCCGCGCCACGCGCGCCGCCGCTCGACGCCGAGCCGCCGTGCCGCCGCCCGAGGTTGGCCCCTCCACGCGCTGGACGCCTCCCGTGCGCCGCCACAAGAGAGCTAAGGGGGAGGGGAAACCCTAGCAAGGGGGCAAGCCGGCAAATTTAAACGGGCCAAATGGGCCGATGGGCTGAAAGAAAGAAAAAAAGGGGGGCCCGGCCGAATACTTCTGAAAAAAAATCAGAAATTTGCGAATAATTTTCTCTGAATTGAAAATTTTCGTAAAAACCTCCAGAAATACCACAAATTGCTGAAAATTTGTATTCTAGCATAAAAGGGCCTGAAGAACCCGAATTTTGCATTATTTTCAGCATTTGAAGCTTATTTATTTATGCCATTATTGTTTTATATATTTTCTGCCTTTATTTACTGTTTTGATTAATTGTAATTATTTAATTGCTTTTAATCACTGAAAATTAGCAGTAAATTATGGAAAATATATAGAAAATTTATGAAACATTACGAGAATTTATTGTACCATTTATTTACCCGTAGTAAATTTTTCCATACAAGTTTACCAGCAGTAAACTTATTCTTACCATTCACATGTAGATGACTGGCATCACGAACCGGGAGTTCGAGGAGCTTGCCCAGCATGGCAAGAGTTATCTGACGTGGGCATCTGATGTCGAGATAGTACTTGGAGCCAGGAAGCTCCGCGCAGCTATTGGGATTGGCGGACGGCATGACGCCAAACCTACACGAGGAAAATGATCGGGCACTTCATTTCTCGAGCACCACCTGCATTACTCTCAAGAATAAGTATATGGCAGAGAAAAGCGCGCTAGCACTCTGGACCGCACTTAAGAAGCGGTTTGAGAGGCTCAAGTACACCATTCTTCCTCAGGCAGAGCAGGAGTGGATCGGACTGAGATTTGCCGATTTCAAGCGGTGCCGGGAGTACACCGCCTTGCACGTAATTTGTACCAATCATCAACTCGTGGCAAGCGGATCACGATGAGAAGAAGATTGAGAAGACCCGCCCACCTTTCACCCCAATGTCAGACTGACCGCCCCGCAACTATCGTCAAGACGGCTACAAGGAGTACGCCAATTGATTGATATGATGCAGGTTGCGGAGGCTGAGGACGAACTTCTCCGCAAGAACTACGTCTCTCAGCCACTAGGCAGCTCCGCTGGCCGTGAAGCCAACGTTGGAAGCTACAAGGTGCGAAAGCCCCTCATGAAAAGAAGGGGAAAGAAGGGTAAGGCCGTTGCCCAGAAAGGCAAGTCAGATGCTCCAAATGACAAAAGGGCTAAGGAGAGTGGCAAAACCTATGGCCAGCAGAACCAAGGTTGCTACAAGTGTGGCAAGTGGGGGCATTGATCGCGGATCTGTAAAGCACCGCAACATGTCATTGATGCCCACCAAGCCCAGAAGAACAATGGCAAAGGGCAACCTGAAGCTCACTTTGCAGCTGTTGAGGGGGAGCATCATGAGCCGCTGCCTGAAATGATGGAGGTTGAGTCCATCCCGCAAAGAAGACCCTCACGACCTAGAGGCAGCCACCTCCTTGATTTCTCTCAAAGAGAACATCACTCCTGAAAAGATAGCCGAAGAAGTCAATGACTTTCTAGTTGATTCCGTCTGATACACAGAATGCATGAGACGTTAATTGTCATTTATTTTGCATTAAATGGACAAGTTAGATCTTGCATGGATGGTACTTTATTTTTGTCTTCTCGTAATGGTTGGATGATTTTGAAATAATTCATTCATTTATTCAGTTTATAATGGCATGAACACGTGTGGCTATATTATACCAACATTAAGGCGCTCGTAGCGCACATCGCCCCAAGACAGATTCGTAAGCTCAACTATTCTCTCTGGCATGATGATTAGGCCACCCAAGTCTTAGGATGATGAGAAATATAATTAACAATTCTCACGGGCATAATATTAATGTGAAGAATTTCCCGAATCATGAAGATTTTGTGTGCCCTGCATGTGCCACCGGGAAATTAATTATTAGACCCTCCACTCTGAAAGTGAAGGATGAAGTCCCTGCATTTCTGGAACGCATCCAGGGAGACATTTGCGGACCTATTCAGCCCATCTCAGGGCTATTTAGGTATTTCATGGTGCTCATTGATGCTTCCTCAAAGTGGTCATATGTGGGTTTATTATCTACAAGAAACCATGCTTTCGCCAAATTGATCTCGCAGATCATTCGCATCAGAAATGTGTTCCCTGATCATCGCATCAAGTCCATCAGAATGGACAATACCGGAGAATTTACTTCAAAGGCATTTGATGATTATTGCATGGTAATGGGGATTGCAGTTGAGCATTCGGTACCGTATGTCCATACCCAGAATGGTTTGGCAGAGGCATTGATCAAGAGAATTAAATTTATTGCCCGACCACTTTTGCAGAATTGTAATTTGCCAGCTACATGTTGGGGACACGCAGTCCTACATGCAGCAAATCTCATCAACTTTAGACCCTCGGCCTACAACATCCATTCACCTATGCAACTAGCGCAAGGGTCACCACCGAAAATTTCTCATCTCAGGAGGTTTGGATGCAAGGTTTATGTACCTATACCCCTCCACAATAATCGCAATGGGTCCTCTCCGTAAGATCGGGATATACGTTGGTTATGAGACCGCATCCATAATCAGTATTTGGAACCCATGTCGGAGATTTGCATACCGCTCGCCATTCACGATCGCATTTTTGATAAGGATAATTTCCGACATTAGGGGAGGAAATCAACCCATTGATGAAAAATATCGAAATTACGTGGGAAGCCACGGAATTCCTGCACATGACCCGCGCACTAGTGAAACGAAAAAGAGGTCCAGAAGATCATCGATTTGCAAGCATTAGCAAATCAATCGCTCGATCACTTTAGTGATTTGAAGAGCGTGACTAAGTCGCATGTGCCTACACGCAATGCACCGGAGAGGGTCGAAATACCAAAGAAAATTGAAGGTATTCCTAATCCCGTCCAAAGGCCTCAGAATAAAAGGACGAGAACTCCGGCCCCTCGAATCCAAAGTAACCGGGACGCTCGCGAAAAGAATAAGAAGGACTTATTACACCGATCACCAAGTCCCCCGAATCGAGAAGGTGCGCTTGAGACTGGCACAAATATGACACCTCCAGTAGAGGGCATACCGGATCTGAATATCCCCGTCGGCATGGATGCGTGCGCACACATCGGAGCCGAAAAACTAAAGGGACTTGGCACCGCAATTGAAAGAAGCGATGCGCAAGATGAAGCTTCAGAAGAAGCAACTCATGAAGAAATAGCTATAAATTATGTGCACACAGGAGAGTCCCCGAACAGACAACAACCAATGTCGATATCTACTTCAAGAAAGAAAATTGCCACAATCATTGATCTTGATCCCGAGCTTGCATCGCTCGCTGAATGTAAGAAAAGATCAGATTGGGAAGATTGGAAGAAGGCAATAGCAGCCGAATTGCTATCTCTGAACGAAAGAGAAGTGTTTGGGCCCGTATGCCGCACTCCTCCCCATGTGCACCCTGTAGGGCACAAGTGGGTATTTGTTCGAAAGAGAAATGAAAGAAACGAAGTAGTGAGATACAAAGCAAGGCTGGTAGCACAAGGTTTCACTCAACGTCCTGGAGTTGATTATGAAGAAACCTACTCCTCGGTCATGAGTGGAATTAACTTTAGATACTTGATCTCAATGGCAGTGAACTTGAATTTAGAAATGAAATTGATGAATGTTGTGACTGCATACCTTTATGGTAACTTGGATTCGGAGATTTATATGAAAGTCCCTGAAGGAATTCCTCTCCGAACCAAGACAGAGCAAATAGAAATTTGTGCAGTGTGAAGCTTAGAAAGTCCTGTATGGACCAAGCAACCGCGTATCGTGGTATAATCGCTAAGCGACTTTCTCTGCAAGAAAGGCTACACGAACAATGAAGACTATCCTTGTGTATTTATACGGCGATCCTGAATGGATTCTCAGATAATCTCGGTGTATGTAGATGATCTGAATATCATCGGGACAGTGGATGATATAAAAGAAGCAAGCTACTACTTGGAGTTAGAGTTTGAAATGAAAGACTTGGGCAAGACCAAGTTCTGCTTAGGCCTGCAGCTTGAGCATGTCCCTGGAGGAGTCTTAGTACATCAGTCGACCTACACCTAGAAGGTGCTAGAAAGATTCGGTTTTGAGAAAGCTTTCCCATCAAAAGTACCTATGATCGAGAGATCTTTACAGTAAGAAAAAGATCCTTTCCGACCTAAGGAAGAGGGGGAGGAAGTCATGGGACCGGAATTCCCATACTTGAGAGCAGTTGGAGCACTCATGTACTTAGCGAACTGCACTAGACCGGATATTGCCTTTGCCATGAACCTATTAGCAAGGTATAGTGCAGAGCCCACCAAAAGGCATTGGCAGGGCATAAAAGACATCTTCCGATATCTCCAAGGAAGCAAGGACCTTGGATTGTTTTACAGAAAGAATCAAGATCTGAACTTGATTGGCTATGCAGATGCTGGGTACCTGTCTGACCCGCATACCGCAAAGTCACAAACAGGCTATGTATTCCTGTGTGGTGGAACTGCAATTTCCTGGAAATCGTCTAAGCAAAGCCTTGTAGCTACCTCGACGAACCACTCAGAAATAATAGCGCTGTATGAAGCAGCACATGAATGCGCTTGGCTACGCCGAATGGTTCACCACATCCATGTAACATCCCAATTTTTGCTTTTATTTTGAAGAAATAGTTTTAAATTAATAATTTCCAATTTTCTGGAATTTTCTGAAGTTAAAGTTTCTGTTGAAAAGAAAATTTAATATCCAAATAAGTTGGAAATATTTTTCATATGTTTAAAACATTATCAGTGAGTTATGTGAATTTTTCTGGAATTTTTGGAATTTATTTGGTATTTTTCTGAGTATTTTAAAGTCTCCTAATGATTTCTGAAATATATATAACAGATTTAAATATCAAATCTCCCTCGGGCTGACACTTGTCACGCATCCGAACCCTTCCTCCCCGGCCCGAGCTCATCCCCGCCGTCTACGCCTCATCCCGCTTCCCCTCTCTCTCGCGGCGCCACGTGTCGCGCATCCGACGGCAGCCCGGCCATCCCAGCGGCTAACACTCAAAAGGATAAATCAACCTTATAGGGTAGGTTGATCCTCCCCGCCCGACTGGTTACCGCCGCCGCTCTCTTTCCTTCCCCGCTCCCTCGGCGCGCGTTCGAGCCCCGCTCCGCGCGCGAGGTTGAGTTTCTTTTTTTTCGAATTGCGCTGACAAGTGGGCCCCACCTGTCATAGACCGGTCTTGTGGACTCACCGCGGCAGAGTCCCACTGTTAAAGCCGCTGCTCCCGACGCGTGTCGCCATCGTGACCGCTTGTGATTGCCGTATTAAATCGCGGCCGCCGCTGCCACTTAGTACACCCCATCGGCCGATCTAACCTCGTGTTGTCGGATTGAATCTCGATCGCTCCTTTCACTTACCCTTCGCCGTGATCCAGCGCCCCGATCTCTTCCTTTTGCCACACGCCACCAATCCAACCGCCGCCGATTTCCTTCTCTTTTTCTTCTCTCACCGACGCGCGGGCCTCGCTGTCAGTCCTCCGCCCCGATCGTCTTCCTTCTTCCTCGCGCGATCACGCGCGCGCCGCTTATTGATTAGAAAACCAAGCTTTGAAAGCTTCGGTTTCTTGCCGATTTATTCCCCACATCATTGCGCATTCAAATTAACGCTTCCCGCACTCTCGAGACATAATCACTCTTAATTGCGGCCGTTATCACCGCCGCATTCATCTCCTCCGCGAGCCATAAGTCCGCGAACTTCGCGCGACTGTTACACCCCTCCCCGGCCTATAAAACCCGCACCCTGAGGTCCCTCTACCGCTGCCGCCCATCCCTCACCTCTCGAACGAATCACCCGAGCGCCAGAGCCCTCCCTACGCCCGATTTCTTCCCCGCGGCTTCAAAGACTCCGGCGAGCAATTCCGGCCGCCTCGGTCTTCCTCATTCCTCGCCGACACCTTCCCGACGTTGCTGGTGCCAAGGCGAGTTCCGGCGACCTCTTCCCCGAGCTGCTGCGCCACCGGATCTCCTCCGCCGCCGTGAGCTTCCTCTCCGACCGCCGCCCCTTCTCGCCGATTCTTCCCTCCGGTCACCCTCGGTCTCCGCGCAAGGTACCAATGCATTCCCTGCATCCTCCTCTTCATTTTGGTACCTTGGCGGCGCCGCCGATCACGAGCTCCGGCGACCTAGGTCCCCGTGGCGCCACCACCGCCGCCACCGTCACCGTCGGCCGAGGTGGCAGCAGCGTGGCGCCGATCGGCGCCACGCGGCGCCACCCGAGCACTTCTCGCCACCACGCGGCGGCGCGCCACGCCGGCAAAAAGCCGGCGTGGCGGACCACGCCGGCGACCACGCGCCGACCACGTGTGCCACGTTGCCACGGCCTCCCGCAGATAATCCTTAAGAGGATTACCTACCCATTATGGGTAGGCGGTGCCTCCCGCTCACTTGGCTAGCGCCGCTCTCTTCTCCCTCCCACTCCTTGGCGCTGCGTTCGAGCCCGCCCGCTACCGAGGTTGAGTTTTCTCCGCTTTAATTCAAGATCGACAGTGGGCCCCACCCGCCGCTGACACCCTCTGCGCTAGCCATCGACCAGTGGGTCCCGAGTCCAGTGGGTCCCATATGTCGAGACTCATTTTAATGAAATTGCTGACCAGATGGACCCCACATGTCGAGATTTCGAATTTCTGGATTTATTCAAATCGAGATTTTCAAAAGCCATATCTTTTTCATTTTAGCTCCAAATTGGTCCATTCAAATTTCTAAATTCATCTAAAATTTCAATCTTTCATCTGGTATATTTATTTTCAATTTTTGAATTTTTATTTTATTTTATTTATTTGGAATTCTCGATTTACGTGTAGAGACCGATTTGTCCGAGCAATCTCAAGAACAAGTTGGGGAAGATTTCAACCAGACACAGGAAGGCAAGTCTCCTTTGAACATTTTGTTCTATGTTTTGCAAGTTTCCTTTGATCAACTTGTTCAAATAATTTAAAAAAAAAATGTTTAGGTAGTTATTTTAAATTAATGCATGCTTATGTTATATCAAGTGATAATTTGATTTAGAAAATTTAGTTAAAGACCCAATTTGTTATACCTTCCATTGAAAATTGTTTACCTTGTACCATTGTCAACTTAGGATATCCCTTTACTCAATAATGAGTTAATACTACAATTGTTGAATGTTTAAATACTAGCAAATGCTTAGCGAGCAAATAAATGTAATAATGTTCAAATGAGTAGCATGTTTATCAAATGTTTTAATGAATGATTTGCTTGAACATTGGTAATGGATGTTACCATTGTTAAATATTTTGTTTGAACATTGGTAATGGATGTTACCATTGTTAAATATTTTGTTTGAAAAGTGGTAATGGATGTTACCCTTTGTTAATTTGAAAATCAAAGGAAAAGTTGACAAGGGTGGATGGAAGGTTTGGTCTGGTGCGTTAGCACGAGAATTGTTGGGTTTGTGAATGAGCCACCCCGGTCGATTAAGGACCGACGCTTGTGTTTGTCCAAACCGAGCAAAGCAGACAACCACAAGTCTATATGGGTACGACCTAGCTAACTACCCTATAATAGTGTAGTTTAGATATCACCAGTGGTGTATTGAGTTCCGTGGTGTATCGTTACTCATAGTGAGGGACAGGTTTCATCAGACTCATATGGCGCAAGAGGGGCTCCAACTCGTGGATTCGAGTTGTGGTGAAACCTTAGCGGTGGTATTTAAACTATACTCGAGTAGGCGAAAGGCTTTGTGATAATTTGTCTCGGTCTCATGCCAAAGGAAGCGTGTTGACTAATAAGATAATTTATCTCTTGTGGGTAAAGTGTACAACCTCTGCAGAGTAAAACTATTCGAATAGCCGTGCCTACTGTAAAGGGCGGCAAAGAATGCATACACATGGTAGAAGTTTTGATTTTGTTTTCAAAATAAAATGAATTGGAGAAAAACTCGGGAGTAGTATAACTCTCGTGATGTTCAGATCAGGTGGATTTAACCTGAGGTATTGAAAGTTGGCAGGATTGCCTGAGATATTAGTGTTGGTAGTTTAACCTTCACTAAAGTACTTATCCATTTTCGATTGTTAAAAACAAGTTGTTTACAAAATGGCTTTTAAAGTAATTATGTAGATTTGAAATAATATGCTGATTTTTGCAAATAAACCATATAGCCTTTCTTTGTGAAACCTTACATCTATGCATTTTTTCCCAAGACTTATGGAGTACATTTTTGTACTCACCGTTGCTCTATAAATATAAAAGCAGAGAATGGAGAAGATCAAGCTCGAGAGTATGACTTCTGCGCCGAATGTGGATGCGGTGGATTATTCTCGGATGCCTAGGATTCGCTTCCCCAGTCAATTGCCTGTGGCAGATTGATGGGTCGATCAAGTTACCTTTTGTTTCCGCTGTGTTTATTTTTGCTTGTGGTTCTGTGAACCTTAGTAAGGCAATGGCCTTTGTAAAACTTCAGATACTATTGTATTAAAGCGTTGTTGGCAATATATCATCTTTTCTGTTTGAACTGTGTGTACTAGCATTGATCTCTGGGACTAGTACAGTAATACACAGGGGGTCTGGGAGTTTCTACTCCGGGTCTCACAGAAGTGGTATCAGAGCCATCTTGACTGTAGGACGAGCCCTAGGTTTTGGGAAGCTTTAAGGATTTATATTTAATAAAAATTTATGTACAAAAAAATATAAGTTTCTTTTGCTTCTACTCTTTTCTTACTTAGTATCTTGTTCTTGTCCTACTCTCATTATTTAAAAATCTTTACTGATCTCCTCTTATTTTCAAACTTATAGATGGCAGGTTCTTCGTCGTCTTCAGCCCCATGGGATCACCATTCTCATGGCGAGTGAGGAGCTTTGCGACTCTTCTACGACGATTAATGCAAGATCGAAATATAATCAACAGCCCATTTTCAGAGGGCGGAACACTAGAGTGATGACTATGGATTCATGGACCATGGAAGTATTCATCTATGCTCCAGATGGGCAGCTTAACCCCGTCTACTGCAGTATTGAGCACCCTCGGACCCACTGTACAGACGCTATCCAAGATGCAGCTAAGATGGCGATAGCAGAATTGTGCAGGAGGCACAAAGGGGAGTTACGACAGTCGCCCTTCTGCTTCTTTCCGACTACCAGAACGGGACAGACTCACCCCGAGGCTTTCCAGATCGTGGTGGACGACCCACGCCTGTCTCATCAGGTGCAGTTCACCCAAGCATCGACTGCGACTTACGCCAGAGCTCAGCAGGAGATAGGACTTCTCCGAATGCTTCTGACATCGAGCTACGACCACTCCGACACTCTCCGAGCACAGCTGTTGCAGAGTCAGACCGCCCACGCCGACACAGACAAAGCGAGGACACCGCCGAGGGCAGGTGGAGCGTCTTCGAGCTGCCACCACTACACCGACTCCACCAGCTCCTGTTGCTGCTCCAGTTAGACTCTCAGGACCTCGCACTAGGCTCACGGCACGGAAGAGTGTGCGACGCCCCAGTCCGCTACCTGACCTCGACATCGACGGATCCAGCCGAGGACGCCAGCATTCCCGTTCCAGATCACCTACTTTCAGCCAGAGCCGATCACGGTCGCGTTCACGAACAACCGCCGTGATTGTGATGAGTCACTCGTCGACTCAGAGGAGGATCCCGAGGAGGAGCCGAGGAGCGTATCATCATTGAGGATAATTAGATGTTAGATAGACTACCCTTTTTCACCATTTATC
The DNA here is from genome assembly GCA_036346265.1 of Melocanna baccifera. Lineage (NCBI taxonomy): Eukaryota > Viridiplantae > Streptophyta > Magnoliopsida > Poales > Poaceae > Melocanna > Melocanna baccifera. The sequence continues at coordinate 26,410,832 of CM070689.1, forward strand.
GATACTAGAACGCTTTTATAATGATATGATGTAATAAAATGGATTGTACCGAGCCTTATGCATTTGTGGTACAGCCATTTCAAAAGTTAATTTGAATTTCAAAAGTTGAGTTTTCTCAATCTGTTGTGTTGATTTTGTGTGTGGTTTTGGGATGATAAAATTGCCCCGTCTCTCATCTATGCTTTTCCCTCTTTTCTTTACTTTTCTTGATGGAGCTTCAGATGGTGAACACGAGAAGCAACATCAACAACAACCCAATACCAACAACAATGAGGCCCCAATTCCACCTCCGCCACCCAAGCTCCCAATATGGAACAAATGATGGCCATGCAACTACAACTTCTTCAGGCTTTGGCCCAAAATCAAGTCAATCAAGCTCAGCAAGTACCTATTCACCCACCTCAGTCTAAGCTTGGGGAATTCATGAGGACCCGACCTCCGACATTCGCAGGATCTGCCGATCCGTTGGAGGCGGATGATTGGATTAAGGAAGTGGAAAGGAAGCTGAATTTAGCTCAATGTGCTGAACATGAGAAGGTTATATATGCTGCTCATCAACTCCAAGGAGTTCTTTGCCAACCGTGGGACAATTATCGCACGCACACCGTGATGCTCGTAACATTGGTTGGGCGAATTTTTGGAAGCCTTCCGTAATGCTCATATTCCTATGAGTATTATGGAAATGAAGAGAAAGGAGTTCCATCATCTACAAGCAGGAAACCCGAGCGCTTCGCTTATTTAAGCAAATTCATTCAACTATCTAGATATGCCCCTAAGATGTGGCGATCGATGTCGCAAAGATTTGGAGGTTCATGGGAGGGATAGATCCCAATCTCAAGGTTCAATTAGTCTCCAATGACTACCCTACCTTTCAAAGATCTAGTGAATAAAGCTTTATTGCAAGAAGATGCTCAACGCCAACTTTTCGACTCCTAAGAGGAAGTTCCAAGCTCAAGCATCATGCAAGCGGCTCACGATTCACGCCACCACAAGACAACCGACCTCCAAGACATAATCATACGAGGATACCAATTTCTCGCACTCGCCCTTACCTCAAGCTCCTAGAACTGGAAATGCAGCCCAACCGCAAAGAAATGTAAATGTAGCCGCAGGAGTGCAATGCTACAATTGCAAGAATATGGGACACTATGCCAAAGAATCGCCCACAGAGACGCAAGCGGTAACCCTGGTTCGTTTCAATCTTGACCCTACACCAAAGAAGAGCTCCAACCAATGGTCAAGGACGTGGAAGCCCTCAAACTCCCAAGACTCCACAAAACATGAATCGAGGGCGTATCAACCATGTTACCGCAGAGGCAGCGGAAGATGCACCAGATGTAGTTCTGGGTAAGTTTCTAGTAAACTCAGTACCAGCAATTATATTATTTGATTCTGGAGCTACACATTCTTTCGTAACAAAGGCTTTTGTTGAAAAGAATAATTGGAAAATTTGTTTGCTAAGGGACCTTATGATAGTCCAATCCCCTGGAAAAGAATTGAGGACTAATTTGGTTAGCCCTAGTGCAACCATAATTATAAATGGAGTAAAGTTCCTAGCGAACCTTATTATAATAGACTCCAATGGCATAGATATAATACTTGGTATGGATTGGTTGATCAAGTATAAGGGACAGATAGATTGTGCCAATCGTGCCATTATCCTTACCAATTCTGATGGAATTCAGATAAGACATGAGGCAGTTATGCACTCAGAGAAAGACAGTGTGTTAACCAGCCTAAAAGGAAAAAGTTTGGAAGATGTGTTGATAGTTCATGAGTACCCGGATGTTTTTCCTCAAGATTTGCCAGATTACCACCGATCGAGAAGTTGAATTTGTTATAAACCCGTGCCCGCAGCCCAATATCAAAAGACCCTATCGGATGTCGGTAGATGATTTAGCGGTTAAAAGGCGATCCAGGAGTTGTATGAGAAAGGATTCATCGCACCAAGTTCTTCGCCTTGGGGAGCCCGGTGCTTCTAGTAAAGAAGAAGGATGGTAGTCAACGGATGTGCGTTGATTATCGAGCTTTAAATGAAGTCACTATAAAGAATAAGTATCCCTTACCCCGGATCGATGATTTGTTTGACCAACTCATAGGATCAAGTGTCTTTTCCAAGATTGACCTTCGGTCGATATCATCGATTGAAGATTAGATCCAAGATATACCCAAGACAAACCTTCGCCACAAGATATGGATTATATGAGTATACGGTGATGTCTTTTGGTCTGACAAATGCACCGGCATATTTCATGAACTTGATGAATAAAGTCTTTATGGACTATTTAGATAAGTTTGTTGTTGTTTTCATAGATGACATTCTTATCTATTCAAAGAATAACAAAGAACATGAAGGTCATCTAAGGATAGTGTTGCAAAGACTCCGTGAACACCAGTTATATGCTAAATTTAGCAAATGTGCATTTTGGTTAAAGGAAATTGAATTTCTGGGACATGTGATCTCAGCAGAAGGAGTATCAGAGATCCTGGAAAAGTTAAGGATGTATTAAATTGACTCCACCCAAGACAAGAACCGAGATCCAAGTTTTTCGGGATTAGCTGTTATTATCGTCGATTTATTGAAGGCTTTTCCAAGATTGCCAGACCTTTAACCCAGCTGTTAAAGAAGGAGAAGAAGTTTGAATGGAGTAAATCCTGTGAGGATAGTTTTCAAGAGTTAAAGAAAAGGTTAACATCAGCACCGGTTCTGAGGTTACCTGATATTCGAAAAGATTTTGAGATATTTTGCGATGCTTCAAAACAAGGTCTTGGTTGTGTACTAATGCAAGAAGGAAGGGTGGTAGCTTACGCATCGAGGCAGTTAAGACCGCATGAAGAAAATTATCCCACTCATGATTTAGAACTAGCTGCTGTTGTGCATGCTCTAAAGTTATGGAGGCATTACTTAATCAGTAATCGGTGTGAGATATATACAGATCATAAAAGTTTAAAGTATATATTCACCCAGCCTGATCTTAATATGAGACAAAGAAGATGGCTCGAATTGATAAAGGATTATGATGTGGGAATACACTATCATCCAGGAAAAGCTAATGTGGTAGCCGACGCTTTGAGTCGAAAGAGTCATATGAATAATCTGTCAATTCCAGATAGGCAGTTAACCCTCCATGAGGAATTCCAAAGATTAAATTTGGAAATAGTTAACGAAGGTATTCTGTCTACATTGAAGGTTCACTCTACCTTGGAAGATCAGATCAAGGCAAACAATGAGAGGATAAATATGTTAAAGAGATAAAAGAGAATATGAAGAAAGGTAAAGCGCCTGGATTCTCAGAAGATGAAGAAGGAATTCTTTGGTTTGGAAAGAGAATACTAGTACCCAAGAAAAAGGAAATAAAAGATTTAATCTTAAAAGAAGCTCATGAATCAGGATATTCAATTCATCCTCGAAGTACAAAAATGTATCAGGATTTAAAGGAAAGTTATGGTGGAACAGTATGAAAAGGGAAATTGCGAATATGTAGCCTTGTGTGACATATGTCAAAGAGTTAAAGCAGAGCATCAAAGACTCACTGGTCTTTTGCAACCTCTCGCATATACCGAATGGAAATGGGAGGAAATTGGAATGGATTTCATAACAGACTACCAAGGACCAAGTTAGGTTATGACTCAATTTGGGTTATAGTTGACCGCTTAACAAAAGTCGCTCATTTTATACCAGTGAAGACTACATATTCGGGAGATAGATTAGCAGAGCTTTATATGTCAAAAATTGTGTGTTTGCATGGAGTTCCAAAGAGGATAGTGTCAGATAGAGGAACACAATTTACCTCAAGATTTTGGCAGAAGCTTCATGAAGTTTTGGGCACCAATTTAAATTTCAGTACTGCTTATCATCCTCAAACAGATGGTCGATGTAACGGTAAATCAGATATTGGAAGATATGCTGAGAGCATGTGCTTTAGCCAATAAAGCCAGTTGGGATAAAAGTTTGCCCTATGCGGAATTTTCATATAATAATAGTTATCAGTCCAGTCTGAGGATGTCTCCGTTTGAAGCTTTGTATGGCAGAAAATGTAGAACACCGTTATATTGGTCAGAGACCGGAGAGAGTCAAGTATTCGGACCGGATGTCTTAAAGATAGCGGAAGATCAAGTTCGCTTAATCCGAGACCGATTGAAAACAGCATGCACTGCATAAAAGAGTTATGCCGATAATCGCCGAAGAATGTTGGAATTTACGCCAGCGATCATGTGTATCCGAAAGTGTCACCTATGAAAGGGATGCGTCGATTCAAAGTCGTGGTAAGCTTGCCCCAAGGTATATTGGACCATTTCTAGTTATAGCAAGAAGAGGTGAAGTCGCTTATCGCCTAGAACTTCCTCCTCGCTTGTCGAGTACATGATGTATTTCATGTATCACGATTGAAAAGTGTTTGAGAGTACCAGAGGAGTTGATACCTTTGAGGATGTTGATTTAAAAGAGGACTTGACATATCTGCATTCCTGTCAAGATTTTGAAGAGGCAGAGCGCTGCACAAGAAACAAGACTATCAAATTTGTAAAGTGCAATGGAGCAACCGTCAGTCAAGCAAACTGGGAACGAGAAGAGGATCTTGAGCGAGTTTCTAATCTATTTCTCAGTTCATCCGAATCTCGGGTCGAGATTCCTTCTAAGGGGGTAGGTTTGTAACATCCCAATTTTTGCTTTTATTTTGAAGAAATAGTTTTAAATTAATAATTTCCAATTTTCTCGAATTTTCAAGTTAAAGTTTCGTTGAAAAGAAAATTTAATATCCAAATAAGTTGGAAATATTTTTCATATGTTTAAAACATTATCGTGAGTTATGTGAATTTTTCTGGAATTTTTGGAATTTATTTGGTATTTTTCGAGTATTTTAAAGTCTCCTAATGATTTCAAATATATATAACAGATTTAAATATCAAATCTCCTCGGCCGACACTTGTCACGCATCCGAACCCTTCCTCCCGGCCCGAGCTCATCCCCGCCGCTCACGCCTCATCCCGCTTCCCTCTCTCGCGGCGCCACGTGTCGCGCATCCGACGGCAGCCGGCCATCCCAAATGGCTAACACTCAAAGGATAAATCAACCTTATAGGGTAGGTTGATCCTCCCGCCCGATCGTTACCGCCGCGCTCTCTTTCCTTCCCGCTCCTCGCGCGCTGTTCGAGCCCGCGCGCGCGCGAGGTTGAGTTTCTTTTTTCGAATTGCGCCGACAAGTGGGCCCCACCGTCATAGACCGGTCTTGTGGACTCACCGCCGCCAGTCCCACTGTTAAAGCCGCTGCTCCCGACGCGTGTCGCCATCGTGACCGTTTGTGATTGCCGATTAAATCGCACCGCCGCTGCCACTTAGTACACCCCATCGGCCGATCTAACTCGTGTTGCCTGATTGAATCTCGATCGTTCTCCTTTCACTTACCCTTCGCGCGTGATCCGCCGCCCCGATCTCTTCCTTTTGCCACACGCCACCAATCCAACCGCCGCCGATTTCCTTCTCTTTTCTTCTCTCATCGACGCGCGGGCCTCGCCTCGCCAGTCCTCCGCCCCGATCGTCTTCCTTCTTCCTCGCGCGATCACCGCACGCCGCCGCCATTGATTAGAAAACCAAGCTTTGAAAGCTTCGTTTTGCCGATTTATTCCCCACATCATTGCGCATTCAAATTAACGCTTCCCGCACCCTCCGAGACATAATCACTCTTAATTGCGGCCGTTATCACCGCCGCATTCATCTCTCCGATTACCATAAGTCCGCGAACTTCGCGCGATCGTTACACCCTCCCGCCTATAAAACCCGCACTCGAGGTCCTCTACCGCCGCGCCATCCTCACCTCTCGAACGAATCACCCGAGCGCGAGCCCTCCCTACGCCCGATTTCTTCCCGCGGCTTCAAAGACTCGCGAGCAATTCCGCCGCCTCGGTCTTCCTCATTCCTCGCCGACACCTTCCCGACGTTCTTGGTGCCAAGGCGAGTTCCGCGACCTCTTCCCGAAGCCGCCGCGCCACCGGATCTCCTCCGCCGTGAGCTTCCTCTCCGACCGCCGCCTCTTCTCGCCGATTCTTCCTCCGGTCACCCTCGGTCTCGCGCAAGGTACCAATGCATTCCTGATCCTCCTCTTCATTTTGGTACCCTTGGCGGCGTCGCCGATCACGAGCTCGGCGACCTAGGTCCCCGTGGCGCCACCACCGCCGCCACCGTCACACCGTCGGCCGAGGTGGCAGCAGGCGTGGCGGCCAGATCGGCGCCACGTCAGCGCCACCCGAGCACTTCCCCGCCACCACGCGCGTGCGCGGCCACGTCGGCAAAAAGCCGTGACGTGGCAGCCACGCGGCGACCACGCGTCAGCCACGTATGTGCCACGTTGCTTCGCCGGCCTCCCCGCAGATAATCCTTAAGAGGATTACCTACCCATTATGGGTAGGCAGTGCCTCCCCGCTCACTTGGCTAGCGCCGCTCTCTTCTCCCTCCCACTCCTTCGGCGCGCGTTCGAGCCCCGCTCCGCGCGCTGAGGTTGAGTTTTCTCCGCTTTAATTCAAGACGACAGTGGGCCCCACCGTCGCTGACACCCTCTGCGCTAGCCACTGACCAGTGGGTCCCGAGTCCAGTGGGTCCCATATGTCAGAGACTCATTTTAATGAAATTGCTGACCAGTGGACCCCACATGTCAGAGATTTCCGAATTTCTGGATTTATTCAAATCTGAGATTTTCAAATAGCCATATCTTTTTCATTTTAGCTCCAAATTGGTCCATTCAAATTTCTAAATTCATCTAAAATTTCAATCTTTCATCTGGTATATTTATTTTCAATTTTTGAATTTTTATTTTATTTTATTTATTTGGAATTCTCGATTTACGTGTAGAGACCGATTTGTCCGAGCAATCTCAAGAACAAGTTGGGGAAGATTTCAACCAGACACAGGAAGGCAAGTCTCCTTTGAACATTTTGCTCCCATGTTTTGCAAGTTTCCTTTGATCAACTTGTTCAAATAATTTAAAAAAAAAATGTTTAGGTAGTTATTTTAAATTAATGCATGCTTATGTTATATCAAGTGATAATTTGATTTAGAAAATTTAGTTAAAGACCCAATTTGTTATACCTTCCATTGAAAATTGTTTACCTTGTACCATTGTCAACTTAGGATATCCCTTTTACTCAATAATGAGTTAATACTACAATTGTTGAATGTTTAAATACTAGCAAATGCTTAGCGTAGCAAATAAATGTAATAATGTTCAAATGAGTAGCATGTTTATCAAATGTTTTAATGAATGATTTGCTTGAACATTGGTAATGGATGTTACCATTGTTAAATATTTTGTTTGAACATTGGTAATGGATGTTACCATTGTTAAATATTTTGTTTGAAAAGTGGTAATGGATGTTACCACTGTTAATTTGAAAATCAAAGGGAAAAGTTGACAAGGGTGGATGGAAGGTTTGGCTGGTGCGGTTAGCACGAGAATTGTTGGGTTTGTGAATGAGCCACCCTGGTCGATTAAGGACCGACGCTTGTGTTTGTCCAAACTGAGCAAAACAGTACAACCACAAGTCTATATGGGTACGACCTAGCTAACTACCCTATAATAGTGTAGTTTAGATATCACCAGTGGTGTATTGAGTTCCAGGGTGTACTGGTTACTCATAGTGAGGGACAGGGTTTACTGTACTCATATGGCGCAAGAGGGGGCTCCAACTCGTGGATTCGAGTTGTGGTGAAACCTTAGCGGGTGGTATTTAAACTATACTCGAGTAGGCGAAAGGCTTTGTGATAATTTGTCTCGGTCTCATGCCAAAGGAAGCGTGTTGACTAATAAGATAATTTATCTCTTGTGGGTAAAGTGTACAACCTCTGCAGAGTAAAACTATTCGAATAGCCGTGCCCACGGTAAAGGGCGGGCAAAGAATGCATACACATGGTAGAAGTTTTGATTTTGTTTTCAAAATAAAATGAATTGGAGAAAAACTCGGGAGTAGTATAACTCTCGTGATGTTCAGATCGTGGATTTAACTCGAGGTATTGAAAGTTAGCAGATTGCCGAGATATTAGTGTTGGTAGTTTAACCTTCACTAAAGTACTTATCCATTTTCGATTGTTAAAACAAGTTGTTTACAAAATGGCTTTTAAAGTAATTATGTAGATTTGAAATAATATGCTGATTTTTGCAAATAAACCATATAGCCTTTCTTTGTGAAACCTTACATCTATGCATTTTTTCCCAAGACTTTATGAGTACATTTTTGTACTCACCGTTGCTCTATAAATATAAAAGCAGAGAATGGAGAAGATCAAGTCGAGAGTATGACTTCTGCACGAATGTGGATGCGGTGGATTATTCTCGGATGCCTAGGATTCGCTTCCCCAGTCAATTGCCTGTGGCAGATTGATGGGTCGATCAAGTTACCTTTTGTTTCCGCTGTGTTTATTTTTGCTTGTGGTTCTGTGAACCTTAGTAAGGCAATGGCCTTTGTAAAACTTCAGATACTATTGTATTAAAGCGTTGTTGGCAATATATCATCTTTTCTGTTTGAACTGTGTGTACTAGCATTGATCTCTGGGACTAGTACAGTAATACACAGGGGGTCTGGGAGTTTCTACTCCGGGTCTCACAATCCAGCAGTCATGTGGAATGAACATTGTGCAAAACCCCACAATTATCTATGAAGATAATGTCGCTTGCGTTGCACAAGTACAAACGGGCTATGTGAAGAGTAATCTCACAAAGCATATTAACCCCAAGTTCTTCTATGCTCATGAATTGCAAAAGATGGACGAGATTAAAGTACTGCATACTAAGTCTTGTGAAAATCTAGCAGATCTATTCACAAAGTCCCTCCCCGCATCTAGTTTTGAAAGGTGCGTGCGAGGGATCGGCATGATGAGACTTAGAGAAGTGCAGAATTCAGGGGGAGAATTCTCTCAAGTCCGTTAGTAAATCTTGATCCTGAAGATCAAGTACCCAAAGAATAAAAGTCCTCAAGACTAAATGAAGTTGGGTGAATTGTACTCTTTTTCCCTTGACGAGTTTTCCTGAAGTTTCTCGATCAAGGTTTTTAATGAGGCAATTCGTGTAATCGCAGCATAACATGCATCATGTACTCTTTCTCCAAATTTTTCCCACTGGGTTTTTATGGAGTTTTAACGTGGCATGAGTATGTCGGATGAGTGCCCAAGGGGGAGTATTAGGAAACCAGGGATAAGGGTTTCCATTTAAACGGATTCTTTCCGTTTAAACGAGTCCCTATCCATATTGGGCACCTCGCCCTCCTCTATAAATAGAGAGCCATATGGCTGATTTTGTACCCCATTGAATTGAAGCAATAAAGAAAGACCAGGAGTTCTCTCTACCTCTCTGTGTGTTCAATCTATTATTCTGTCTTCTGTGGTTGATTCGTTCTTGTTCTTAGCAGAGAAATCTCTTGGACTGGTCGCCAGCGAGGGGTTTCTCAACAATTTGTTAGTGAAGCGATGTAGAGATAATTACAGAGACGATTATATCATTTTTATATTTATGATATATTAATACATGTATTAACTGATGACCATATTTTATGAATCATGAATATAGGGATATCAACTCAATAATTTGGATACAAGTTAGAAAATATGGTGTTAAATTGATCCACCTTATGATATTATTAACATTGTTATGTTTTTATATGTCATCAGTGGTCTTAAGCAATGATGATATATAATCCTTGTACCTTAGATTAGTATAGTTTTTTTACATGTGTAATAGTACACTTGGGGGTTGCCAACGCTACTCCACAACTGGGTAGTTATAAAGTTAGCTTTCGAGTATTCTATGAAATATACGGAGAAATGTGACCAGTCAGAATGGGATTTGCCCCTCCCACATAACAAGAAAGATATCTCTAGGCCTCTCGATGTGGTCGGATAAAGGAAATGCATGACTATACCACGAGTGGTCGAAGAGTCGTCCACATGAAGTTATCCCGTCACTAGATCGAGAAAAAATTGAATAATTCATGGATGATATGTTTCTCACCTGGAGTTTCAATCAGGTATCGTGAGGCAAGAGGAAGATACATAAACGTCGTTTAGCCCAACCAGATATGAACTGGTCGTGTGGGTATATTAACTGATTGTGATCTAGTTGAACGCATTACAAACTGATCTGCGAGCTGGTCGCATGCAGATATGGATTGGTTGTAGCCATATACAAACTGGTCGTAAGGAGTTATGAAGTGATCATGAGTAACTAAGACCTGATTGCATATCATATTGTATAAGGTTCATTCAGTTTGATCTTTGTGTATATTTGAGGATTGATACGTCCTGCTAGAGATCACTACCGACCAGTGATTAGAAAGACATTTTCGAGTTACAACCAAATATATATGAACCTACAAAGTTACACACTTAACGGGTTGAGACAATAAAGACCCAGATGAGAGTCTCTAGTGGGATACGATCTCTACTTATGTTGGATATGGATCCGATCGAAAGCTCTATATAAAAGAGTGCATTGAGTTATGGGAATTGAGAGAGATCACATCATCCACTGAAACCTTAACCACCTTCTTCTGGAGGCTTGTTGTGCACGCTGGTGCTAACACACCAGTGCACAACATTTCATCCCAGGACATGTGGACTTTAGTAGAGATGATGATGTGATTGTGGCGTTGATAAGACGATTATGAGGAGAAGATTGTTGGCTCGTGGAGATCGACTACTGCTAGAGGAAGATTAGATTCCGAGGATCGCCTTCCAAAGATGTTAGACGATTGGCCGCTTCCACTGAACCAACACACGCTACATTGAACCGGGTTGCTTCAATATTTCTTTTGCTGCACTACGTATGTAATGGTAACGATCCATAATCTTTTACTCGTATGGTTTCCTGATTTATACGGTAGAAATTTTAATTTGCTCCAGTGTAGCTTACCCGTAATCATTCAGTGGTATCTGAGACATCCTGTATACTATTTGATATGGATTGGATGCATACAATTGATATGTAGTAGCAGTAGATTGGATCAATTACTAGTCTAGTATGATAGCTTTGATCAATTCATATTGATGGATTAGTTTAGGCACGAGTTGATGAGATTAATTGGCTTCGGTGTTAGTAGATAGGTTCATATGAGGTATGAATTAGTGGCATCTCATGATCTGTTGTGCCTATTCACGATCGCATCACACATTACCCCTATTATACAGGCATTGCCATCGGGGTAGATCGTGATGCACAGTCGTATGAAGCTAGTAGATTGATATTGCGGATCGGTATTTTTTTTTTTTTGAAAACCTCATGCGCTAATCAATGTGATTGATCAATGGAAAATCAGACTAATCAAATTGGTTTGGAATGGGTTTAATATGATTAATCCAATAAAATTTCCAAGGGTGATTTCGTGAATAAGTAATCATTAGCATGTTATAAGTATTATGTGTTCACATTGTACGATGGAATTAGATTCTTTGCATAATTTATTTCAGTAGGGATATTGATATGAATGGTATTACCATTGTATATGTGATGCATGTATAAATTTAGCATGGCCTACGTGTCATGCTGAATTATAGCCATGGACAACATATTATTATATAACGATCTACATGTCGACTTGTGATGTTTGATATTCTCATATATAATTTTTAACATCCCAAAAATTAGATGTTCGAAAATGAAAAAATAAAGTAAAACTTTGTGTTGCAACTTGTTGGCATTCAAATTTCTTCCAAAAATTCATTTGGGTTTTTCCGAATTTGGTGCTATGCAAATTAATAGCAGGGGTTAATCCCCCATGTACAAATAATAATCATATTAATAAAAGAATGAAAATTGTGAAATAAAGAATTTTGAATTCAAAATCCAAAAACTTAAAATCGATTTCTTTTCCTATTAGTAGATTGGATCTATTTTTTTTGTTTATTGAGTTTCATGTACCAATCAATTCATCTAAAAGGTTAAGCTGATGAGAAAATATGGGCAATTCACGTATACTTTAACACTCCCCCTCATGTGTAGACTCTTACAGGCTTAATACGTGGAATAGAAGTTATCTATAATTATTTTTTTAATTGCGCCAACCAGATCTTGAACTCAAGACCTTCCGACTCTGATACCATATTGAGTTTCAAGCACCAAAAGTGCACACCACAAAAAAGCTACTACATAAAACTCAATATGATATCAGAGGTAAGAGATCTTGAGTTCAAGACTTAGTTGGCGTAATTAAAAATAATAATTGCAATTCACTTTTATTCCACACCACACGCTTGTGGAAGACTACACGTGGGGGAAGTGTTAAAGTATAAGTGTATTGTTTGTTTTTTCTCATCAGTTTAAGTTTTTGGATGAACTGATTGGTGCATGTAACTCAATAGAAATAGCTCCACCTCCGGTGTCGCTGCTCTTGGCTCCTCTCCTCTTTCTCTATCTTCTTCGTGTCGTCCTTCTCATCTTCTCTTCCGCACTTCTCCACCTCCCCCACCCCTCTTTCCCCACTGGCGACTAACAGCGACCTCGTTGCACCGCCATCTCCCCCTCTCCCGTCTCCATCCCACTCAACCTAATATTCACTACGCCGCCACCTCACCATGTCATCCTTCGGCGTCGTTCACCACTGTCGGACCACCGCCTTCTCAGCCTCCCTCTACAACCGGAGGGCGTCGCTAGATCTCCACCATTGTGCTCCATCGCCGGTGAGCAAGAGAGAGTGAGAGAGAGAAGTGTTGGGGAAGAAACATGATGGTGCTTGGAACGCTACAGCATTCTTTATTTTTTTTTTCTCCTTGATGATATAGTACATGGAAGCTAAGAAACAAAAAAGTAAAGGTTTTTTTGTATGAAAAAGAAAGGGGTTTTGAAGGAATACAGTCAGCAGCTGGTGGCTAGAAATGGCTATTCCGTAGAAGGTGCCAGCGAGGCTGGAGCTCGAAGCTATCACGGCCCAACCAAATTAATTATATGTACACTTTGTGTGGGCCCGGCCCAACCCGAGCCCAAACCCATTGACAATGGCACACACGATCTGAGTCATATCTGCTGAGTCTGCCGCAGCAGCTCCATACTCGAGTCGAAAGAAACAGACACCAACACACCGCGGCAGCCGGGCGGGATAGCAATGGACGGAACCGGCGGCGAGAGCGGGAGCGCCGCTAACAAGCCTTCGCCGCCGCCCGGGTTCGGCAAGGGCGCCCCGCCGGACAACGCCCTGCACGCCCTGGGTTTCGAGTACACCCGCATCACCGCGCGCGAGGTCGTCGGCCGCCTCGCCGTCACCGAGACATGCTGCCAGCCGTTCAAGATGCTCAACGGCGGCGTGTCGGCGCTGATCGCCGAGTCGGCCGCGAGCATCGGCGGGTACATGGCGTCGGGCTACCGGAGGGTGGCCGGCGTGCAGCTTTCCATCAACCACGTCAGGCCCGCCCGCCTCGGCGACCGCGTCGAGGCGCAGGCCAGGCCCATCCAGGTCGGCCGCAGCATCCAGGTATGATTTCATTTCCATGTACATGCTTATTCGATTCGTATTCGAATTCGACGAAAAATTATGGATGTGAATATACTGTGAACACTATCCAATCCATTTTCACCCCTACCAAGATCAAAGAGGCTACTTCATCGTGCAATTCTCTTGTTTTTTCTTTGAAACGTATGCAGTTCATCAAAGAATCAATTGATTAGAAAAAACTGTTAAGCCTGTTCATCTGTACCCCATCCGAGAAGCAACAGCGCTAGACTGCACCTAGATAAAATCAGCAGAGTCCACACGTGGCAACTGCAAGTGGAAGGGATGATCAATGATTCTGGATTGGTGGGAGTTAGCCAAAATAATTGACGCACTAGTTGGACTGAGTGTTGGAAAGGTCGGCGCTGCACAAATTTGACCCTTACGTCTCGCAGCCTTCTCTGACGCACTAAACAAGACATGTTCAGCACAAGAAACTGAAAGTGCCTGATGGGGTCAGCTTGCTTGCAGCCCATCACTAACAATCCAATATCTTGTCGAGACATCATGCTGACATTTGGATAGACTCATTAGCAAACATAGTAGAAGTACTAGTCGCATGCAGCAGAAAGCTACAGAATATGGGCCTATTCTTTTTGACTGCGGCTGATAGTTTTTTGGCTGTTTACGACAGAGATTGCAGAAAAAGAGATACTTTCTTACGATTTTTTGATGGTACAGATATTAGGTTTTTCACGTGTACTACAATTAACTTGTAGACTCTATTTTAAAAAAAATACTCCATTTAAAAGTTAGTTACTGTAGTAAAAGCCAAAAGCGACTTTTAAAAGCCACAAAAAATAGGACCATAATACTCGTTAGTGAACTCATCTTACAAGATGACAATAGGAATCTAAACGGCTGTTTCACTTAAAAACATTCATAGAAGGTACAAAATCTTGCGAGTCCTTTTGGTTTCCTGTCACATGGTTTACATGTAATTGGCTGCCCAAATCTATACCACTTGAGCATTTTGACCATCTGACAGCACTCCTGTACACGACACCACAATCACAGAAGGAGATCGAGAAGCAAGCGTACATTCTAATCACATTCACATAGTACAGTAACAACTGTTCCTGCGACGCACTTACAGTACCTTCACTTGGGTCGTTTATGATTTGATAGTGGTTAGTTGCATGCTGGTGCTCAGTAGACTTTCAACCTTCTGCGCTACAAACAGAACTCACAATTAGAGAAACAAACATGGATGGATGTCAAGTACAGGGTTGTGATGGTGTCGCCTAGGCATCTTGGCGGCCAGAGGCTGACGCCGAGGCCATTCGCCTGGGCCCTGTAACTTAGGCGAGTGCCTAGGATCGTTGGGCCGTGTTGCATGTAGAATCAAAATAGCAGCTTTTGCTAACATTATTTGTTCATGCTATCAAGTATTCGAGTTGTGAAAGTTTTCCAAAAAAAAATATTGATTCTGATGCTAAATTGTTGGATGGTCAATAAAATAGCATGCCTAGTGACATTGATCTACCATAGTTGTGGTTTAGTGGTGTTCAATACTTCAATATTACTTGCATTAATTTGTGAAGATAGAATGCTATTGTGCATCACTGACTTAGAATATTATCGAATTATTAAAACCTTGAGGGTGTGTTGTGTACTAATGTTAGTCAACTTAGTTGTTATTTGGAGAATGTGATATGCTTATTTAATTCCCTGCCAGATGAGATATTATATGAGGTATATTTATTTAATTCTCAGCCATATAAGGTATTATTTATTATTTTTATTACCACCGTCTAAATCTCGCCATGGCGGGCGCCTAGGCATCCAGACGCCCCATGTTTGCAGCGACTTGCCGGAGCGCCGTGACAACCTTGGTCAAGTAGTTGCTTCATGAAGTAGCTGTTTAGGGTTGAGCATTCAGGTTGTGCTAAGTATGAAATCTGTAGAAGTATCAACGTGGATATGACTTGTCTCTTTTACGTAATTCTTTTTTTTCTTCAGACATTTCAGTTATTTGAACAAATTCTGAGTTAAGAAATGTCAAGATTTTGCTGAAAATTTCCTATTCTGAAAGGTTTGGGAGGTCCAGATATGGTGGATAGATCCTTCCACATCGGAGTGCAAAGATTTGGTGTCAACAGCAAGGGTTACCCTATTAAGCAACCTATCAACACCAGAGGAAATGAAGAGCTATGAAGAAGGCATAAAAAAATATGCAAAGCTGTAGGGAGCAGAATATATACAGTCCAAGTAACCAAAACTATATAAGTTACAAGTGTAGAAGAAAAAATCTCCTTATCAATAATACCAGTCTTATACGGGAGAGTTTTGGGTTCAAGGCACAGTTTGGTACTTGCACCACATTACATTTGCCAAGCTACAGCTGCGGGGATACTATGACTTATCATGTTTGATGTTTCTGCAAATGCCCAGTACTAACATGACAATCATGTATCACATGATCAAGAATTTTAGGCGAAAGTAATAGTAAGATAAGAATCGACATGTCACTTACAGATTAAATAATTCATGCATCTCCCTCTTTTGGCCATCTAGTCTGAGATCTTGCTTCAGCACTAGTTTTCTTCCCCAATCTATTTATTGCGAGTCTTTGCCTGCATATTATCAAAAGGAAACAAAATATAAATATCATTTTGCTTCGGTTACATTTCAGACAGCTAATGAAATGTATTACCTAAGGTTGTTTAGTTGGCTAGTTAAATCATTGATCTCCAAGAGGGATAGCTTTAGTGAAGATAGAGTCCCTGGTACCTCCTCTTCAACTACTTTCAACAATTTATGAGCGGCAATTTCCAACTGCTGCAGAGCCTATTCACAAAGAAGAAAAATTGTTTTGCACAGAAGAGTATTTTCGAGTTTATGAAATAGATATCATTTATTGAGATGATTTACTCACTCTACATGCTGGAAATGAGAAGATGGCCAGTGATAGAAAGGAGCTCATCACCTAAAATTAGAGTCTGGACAGTTAAATCAACTAGCAGGATGTGCAAGAATTAGAATGAACTTTGACCATGAGAAATGATGAATGCAGAAGTGATATGGAACTGCAACTGTCTACCACAGGAGAAGAACGAGAGACACCCCAGACAACTGCCATAACTAGAATTGATTTGACCAAACATTTCTCGAGCATTTTACATTTTTACATTCATTTTAATTCTATAGAGTTATGAACTGAACGACCAATTTTATTTCAGGCTAGCCTCATTACAGTGAAACTGAAACTGGCTTTGTAAACACACACACACACACACAAATGTGGGACGGCAACATTATTTTGTTTCAAACACAACCCTCAATTACCTGTGCCCATTTGTACAGAGACAACAATAAAGAAGAACCTTAATTGCCTAACTGGACAGAAGGTCATGTTAAAAATTGTAGCTCCAACTTCAGAGGTTCCTGGAGCCAAAAAGGCAGGTTGAGCAGCAAGAGAGGAGGGAGCTGAAAGGTGGGACGGTAGAATTAGAAAGAGAGAGAACAATGACAGAGTAGGACAGACAAAAGAACAATAAAGTGAAAAGCAGCGCAACAAGCAGAACATAGGAAAAGGGGTTAAATATGGAGTGTTAATTCTCAAGCTCACCATAATCTCCTACTAAGCAGTAAGCATGCCTTCCTCTACTACTAGTGCTTGCCCTTGAGTTCTTGACATGCAGTCTGCCACCACTGTTAAGGATTTTTTTATACTTGTGCAAGCTTACTGTAACACACCACTTTAGACTGACCAACAACTCTTGAATGGCTGTAATCAACACACATGCTACAAACTCGCATCCAAGAAAATGTTTACTCATCCTTCAACATTGAAAGAAAATGTTTACTCTCGCAGCTAAGGGCATCTCCAATGGTGCTGAGTCAGCTAGCTATTTGCATATACACATCAGCATATATCTTATGTGGAAGAAAGAGAGTATGCAAAACACAAACAGCTAGCTACTATTTCATCTCTAGTCTATAACACAAAACGAGGCAGTCTCTATAAATGGCTGTGTGTGCATGGAAACATCAAATAGCTATCCTTATAGATAGTTCTTTGAAATGCTAGCTTTTAGTGTGTACTATATGAATGATGTGGAAGTCTCCTAGCTAGGACCATTGGAGATGCCCTAATGACTTCAAACCTTGTGCTGGGTCGTCTCCCTAACTAAGACAGGCAGTGCACTACGAAGCAAATGATTTTCTATCCATCAATATCTCGAAAGACCAATCTTTCCTGAACATTCCATACACGTTTCATTCGTCCAAGAAGTCGAGCTATTACTTGAAAACTTGTGCTCAATTGGGCGTGAAAGACAATCTCTTACGGTTACAGTAGCTGATGCGAAAATTTGCAGAACTTACGAATTTCTGTGTATCAGGCTCAAAGCTACCATCTTGGGGCGCATTCAGCACTCACGAATCCTGTTCTCTGCTGTCGTCGCTTCTAATCTTTTGCCCAATATTCCAATCTTGGTGTCTATTGAATATTGATAATTTGTTTGTAACAGTTCATCTAAAATTAAATCTTTTTTCAACAACTATTCACCAACCAAAAAACGAACCAAGAACTCGGATCAAACACCTCGCCTACTGCTCGACCGATCCCCTAAACCAACAAGACGAAGCCAACAAACTCCCAATTAATAGAGGCATACCACGGCGAGAACGAAGAGGAGGAAAGCAAGCCCCGTCTCGGCGTCTCTCTGGACGACGCCGGCGGAAAGCGGAGGCGGCGACTGCGCCGCCACAAGGCGCGAGCGGCGCGTGCTGCCACCGCTGGCTAGGACGCGGGAGGAGCTCGAAGCGCACGTGGCCTTGAGGAAGCGATGGCGGTGAGGGCGCCTCGACGGCAGCGGGAGCGCCGCCACCGCCAGCGAAGAGAGGAGCGCCGGCCGAGAGCCCATCAGGTTGCAATCCAGCATTAGCCCAATTACGCTCGTAGACCAAGCCCAACAATTGTTTCCGCCTGCTGGTATACGAACAGGCCATGCAGGCAGGGAGGCAGGCGTGTGGCCTGTGAATTGATTGGTCATAGAAGATGTTACCATATGGGTGTAGAGGAGCATACGACTATATAAAAGAGTTTATGATTAAAGAGTAATCATAGAAGATGTTACAACTATTCTATAAAATCTTTTTTTATTAATAAGAGATATATTTAAAAAATATAATGATATAATAATTTAAAAATTATTATATCTTTGTCCATAAAGATGAGAACTTGAGAAGGGAGAGAGAGGATGGATGAGAAAAAAGGAAAGAGGAGGCGCTGGTTCTCTCTCCCAGTCGTGGCCTCAGTTCTCTCCTGATGCGACACCAATGGACCGAATACATTAGTGGAGAAAATCGGTGAAGTATGGAATACACATGAATACATGTGGAGGTTATTCTCTACTCACGAATCTGGAGGGCATTGGACCTCCTCCTGGATAGTTACCTCTTCTATAGCAGAGGTCCCATTCTTTTCTATCTATGATTTATAACTTTTTTTAGCAAATAAATGAGACAGTTTTTTTTATCTTCTTTTTAAAGTGGTTTATCGAGATAGTCTTTTAAAAGTGATTTACCAGTATTCGATTTATTCGCATAAACACTCATATTAGAACTAAAAGATATCAACTATAGCCATAAGTAATCAGCTGAAACAGAAAAGAATATACCCATATTTGATCGACGACCAATACTTCAATGCCAAACCTTTCATACAGAAACGCAAAGCTCTCCTTCCTTACTAGGTCTAGACGGCCTATAGAAGATAACCTTTTTGACAAATTGATCCATACGTGCAAGGTACTCCCTTTAATCATAAAAGAACGCTGTTTTAGATATCGATATAATTTCTAAAATACAACTTTAACTACTAGTTTCTATTGTAATAAATTTATAGAACCTGGTAAAATTATAAAAGTTCTTTTTCAAACAAATCAATACATATCATTTTTATATATTCAATCTAAACATTGAAAAAAAATATCAACAACCAAAGTTTAAAAAGTTTGTATGCACCTACCCTAAAACGACATTTATTTTGCGACCGAATGGAGTACAAAAGATGCAGCTTACTACGTGGTTACATGGGCTTCTTACTACGTGGTTACATGGTCTCAGACGCATACAATCGCTTGAAATGAGCTAGCTAGTGGATAAAAGAAGGCCCAGTTCTTTTCAGCTTTTAGTCAGCTTTTGGCTTCGACTTTTATCCGTCGGTATTTTTTATCAGACCAACTAGCTATAGTAAAACAATTATCAGTTGTAGCCCAAAAAAACAAGACCGAAGACTGACTAGAATGGCATGCATCTTGCAAGGAAGGAATTAGGTTAACATAAGTCGTATCATCAGACTAGAGGTGACCAAATGGGCGGCCTAGTCCAGCACAACATGGGGCCCGTAGGCACAACTCATTTAGGTATGGGCCCATTTGGCCGTTACTCAGACGAGCTATGTCTTGCCAGCCCATGGGTTGAGGCACCGAAAGCACGACCCAATAGCCTCATGGGTCGTATCGGGCCAGCCTGGGCACGGTTAGCTTGTCGAGCTAGTGTTAGCCTATTTGGCATGAATTTTTTTAAAAAAGTAAGAAAAATCCTAGGAAATATGTAAAATTGAAAAAAATACAAAAAGATTATATATACTTGTAAAAATAAACTATATATAATTTAAAATTATAAAATAAAATCAGATAAATTTAAAAAAATGAAGGAAGTCTAACAGGTCGTGCCTGAGCCATGCTATGCCAAGCCAAGTTAAAGGTGGCCAAATGGGCCGGGCCTAAACGGCCGCACACACACTGGCATCAGAGGCCCGCCCACGATGGCACGCACGACTCAGAACGGGTCGCCAAGACGCAAGACGCCGGGCCCGCCGTGCTCGGCCGAGGCGCGGACGCCGCTTAGCCATCGGCCGCGCGCGCGCAAGACGCACACGCACGCCGCCTATAATTTTCTATATAATTACAAATATTTGTTTTTATGATTAATTTAATAAGTTAATAAAGATCATTATATCACTGCAAATATTTATTTTTATGATTAACAATGTTTATAATTTTCTATATTTTTTTGAATTTTTTCTGAATTTTCTACAATTTTACAATTTTTCTTATTTTTCTACGATTTTTCTTATTTTTCTGGCTAAACAGCTAGTCGGTAAGACGCCCGCTTAGCCTTAACTGCGTGCCGGCCGCGACGCGATGCGGCTTCGCCGTGCTCGGCTTGCACTGCGCGCGCGGCGCGACGCGGCCATGCCCCGCTTATTACACGGGCCTTAATGGGCCGTGCCTAAACGGGCCGCGCCGAGCATCGGGCCGCGCCGCGTCGCGCCGACGACGCCCAGTGGCCAACTTTAAGCCAAGTACTATTCGTACCTGCCAAACAAGCTCGCTGGGCCGAGGTCTCGACCCAAGCACGATACCGGTTATTGGATTAGACCAGCTCGAGACGTTTAGGTGGTAGACCATATCGTGCCTGGATTAGATCAACAATGCTATGTTTCAAGCCGACCCGGTTAGTACAGCCCATTTGGCCACCGCAGCAGGCCCTGCCCAGTAATTGCAGGACCGAAAACGATCGATCGATGGAACTCCAAAAGAATTGACGAACCTGACAGCTCGATAGATCGGCTGGGATCGATCCAACGCCCATAGGTATTTTCCAGCCTCCGGCACAATTACGATTCACGAGGTCGTGTTCTTGGAAAACTTTGCCCCAATTGCACCACTGTCGCGTCGTAATCATGGCTGGAATCCTCGATGAAGATGCTTACATGCATGGATATCTGCAAGCCGTGTTCTTGAAGTTTGAACGTACGGTCACAGATATCAAGGTCGATCGGCAGGTTCTTTTCTGTATGTCCTTCAAAAGAAAACTCTTTTCTAGCTATTAGCAACGCTAAATCTGCAGGTTAAACGTAGAAGGCTGCGCTATTGGAAAGATCAAAGCTAGCTAGATGTGACTCTCGATCCTCAATATGGATGAGATCGATCGAGCTAGATGTAGACAGATTAAGACCCTGGTGGTATTGCGGTGCTAGTACGATTCAGCTGATGAAGTCCAGGCATTCTTGTTGACTTGGTAGTTTCCTCACTATTTCTACCTCGGACAGTCTTGGATATCACTATCTCCATCCCCTTCCTCTACGCTCTACTTCTCTTGGCGTTTCCCTCCAAAATCTCTCTCTCTATAGGATAAGTCCACTGTTCACAACTTGCACGAAATTCAATCACTGGTACGTTCTTACTACACTAGCTTCGCTCAGTGCTTATGAATTATGATCTTCCAAAAGAAAGATTTTTTTACCAAAGGGTGAGATTTGTCGTACACTCATTGAACCCATAGCCTCATGCTCGTACACCAAGTGCTCTGTATATATAAATTACTTTCTCCTCTGCAGGAATCCCACAAGTAGTTGAATCCTTATTTATGGCGGAGAAGGTCGGCTCTGCGCTTGCCGAAGAGATAGTGGGCCAAATCGTATCCGGTATGATTGACAAGCAGGGATGCAAATCAGACGAGGAGAACTTGGAGAGATTGGAGATGGCGCACATCAAGCTAGAGGCTGCTCTTGATACATCCGACAAGTGGAAGATCAACGATGCGTCGCTGCTACGTTGGCGCAAGAAGCTGAAACGTGCAGCTGAAGAGTGCGAGGAGACACTGCACAAGTACAAGCAGCGTGTTGCGGAAGACGAGGAGAAGGACCAGGAGGTAAGGAACTCCTCCTTCCCTAGACGGCTTGCTCATGCCACCAAGTCATTCGTCTCCTCATTCTTGGAACGCGATAACCAAAGCAACTCGAGTAGCTCTGCCGTTCGAAGGTTCGAGCGGTTCGCAGACGGTGCCGGTGAGTTCCTGAGGTTCGTGGAGCTCGGCGGAACGCCGCGGCGGTACATGTTCTTCGATCCTCTCATTGGGCACCTTCTAGCCGGCAAAGAGCTACGGTGTAGAATTGACCAGGGAAGCCAATACCATCTGTTCTGGGTTCGCCCCATTAGCTTCGAAGACCGTGGGCTAGAGGCCAAACTTATCTTCGTTTATGAAGATGACGAGGCGCCAGATAAAAATTTGTTTCTAGGTTTGGCTCTACGGCTTTCGGAAAGCACGGACATAGTTGGAATCACCATCAAGTGCTTAAAGTTGGTCACCCCTCACTTCAAGTCCGCGGCTGAAGCTGTTGGGGAACAACTCATGCAGCTGCCAACCCAGGACTTCACCTGGGTGCCCTATGTTGATTATAGTGACAAAGAACACTGGAACAGTATTCATAGCATTTCGACTCACTGGTTTCGCCCAAACCCACACTGCTGCAAGCAACATGAGCCCAAGTCTTGTAGCGGCAAGGCAAGCACACTGACACTATCAGATTCTTCTCTAGAACCAGTTATTTATGTGGGCTTGCAATGCCACATCCCACTGTCAAAGTACAACATGCAGAGGAGTACAATAGTCCAAGGAGAAACGAGTTGTTTAAAAAAATTTCCACATCTTAAACTTGGGCTTCTCTTCTCACTGCATGGATCTTCAGAAGATCCGATGCCTGCTGTTGAGGGTTCTGCGATCGAGATCATCGACGGCGAAGAGCAGACTGGCATGCACACAAACATTAGCCTAGAACAACTGGACGAGGTCATGCTGCCAAAGGCAATAGATTACCTTTACCAGAAGGCTAAAGCGACGGTGTATCTGATGTTATGGAAGTCGAAACATGGCACTGCATATCTTCAGGTTGAGAAAACAAGCTTGATGAAAAAGCCGCCAAAGCATATTAGAGAGGCTGGGAATAGGAGGTCAGTAATCCAGCGACGCCAAGACCCAAAGCCAGAGAGATGTATACAGATGGGCACAAACTTCTTCAATCTGTGGGTTGCACACGCACCTGACAGGCTACGGGGCTCAATTGTGGAATGGCTTCAGAAGGCGAATGAAATGTAGTGCGGCGAAGTACTCCTTGATATCGTAGTTCTGTAAAATAAAAGCTTGTAATATTACAATGATGTTTTACTATGTATATTAGCTGAGTGGTCAGTATTGTTGCCCTTCTGGATACATGCGTTTAGAGTGCATTACTTCCAAACTCATATTATTGTAACACTGCGAATTATATTGTGCTTCCTATTATTCCAAAGCTCTATAAGGAATGGTAATACAGACAATGTTTAGTAGGGTATGCAATCGAGTTTTCCATTGACAATGCTAGCGTTATATCGGCAATTCCCACGTTGAAACTTCTAGACACCTTTCTAATTTCATAGCTTGTCCAATGTCACTACAAGTTTGACTAATTCTGTAATTCAATCTCATGTACTCAACTGGACACTGTAGGCCAGAGGGCCTTCATTTGATTAGTCATCCATCCAAAAGTACACTGAAAATAACAAAGCAGGAATGCCCTCATTACTGCAGTTTTGTGGTCTATCTGGTTAGCAAAATAAGAACATAAGGGCCACACCTTCAATCAACTTGTGGACTATAATATTCTCTCAGTGTTACTTCTCTGCTTGGAAGCTCATATTTATCGAAGAAGACCGATACTGTCTTCTTCGTATTCCCTTTTTTTCTTTTGGAGAATAGACTTGCTAACTTTGGCAGAACGCCTGAACTATACAAGTCTGATGTTTCTGTTAAGGAAGCTGAGTTTGTAACATCCTCTGACTTCGGATGTGGACAGGGTAACATCTTTCATACATCTTCAAATATTGTGTTGAAAAGTTTGATTTCTTAAGGAGAAGGTTTGAAACCAAGCTGAGTTTTCATATTTGTTCTAGTTGACAGTTCTAAATTTTGAGATAAAAGCTGAAATTTTTGGGCCAAAAGTCATTCGTTATAGTTATAAGCAATCAGCCGTAATAGAAAAGAAACTACCCATATTTGATTGACGAACAGTACTTCAATGCCAAACCTTTCATACAACGCAAAGCTCTCTTTCCTTACAAGCTGTAGCCGGCCTATAGAAGATAACCTTTTTGACAAATTGATCCATAGGTGCAAACTACTCCCTTTAGTCTATAAAAGAACATCGTTTTAGACATCGTAATAGTTTTCAAAATATAACTTTAACTACTACTTATTATTATTATAGATTTATAGAACCTGATAAAATTATAAAAGCTCCTTTTCAAACAAATCAATACATATCATTTTCATGTATTAAATCGGAATATTGAAAAAGATATCAATAACAAAAGTTTAGTAAGGGTCTATTCTTTTTGGCTGCGGCTTATGGATTTTGGCTGAAATTTTTAAATTTTAGCTGTTTGCGATAGAGATTACGGAGAGAGATACTCGCTTGCGATTTTGAATGGTACAGATGTTGGGCTTTTAACGTGTATTATAATTAACTTGTAGACTCCATCTTAAAAAAAATACTCCGTTTAAAAGTTAGGTACTGTAGCAAAAGCCAAAAATCGTTTTGAGAAACTGAAAAGAACAGACCCTAAGTTTGTATGCATCTACCCCAAAACGACATTTATTTTACAACCAAAGGGAGTACAGAAGATGCAGCTTACTATGTTATTACATGGGCTCGGATGCATACAATCACTCGAAATGAGCTAGCCAGTGGATAAAAGAAGGCATGTTCTTTTCAGCTTTTTAGTTGATTTTAGGCTTTGATTTCTATCAATTAGTACTATTTATCAGACTTATTAGCTACAGTCAAAAGCTATCAATAGCAACCCAAAAAATAGGGCCAAAGACTCACTAGAATGGTATGCATCCTACATGTAAGGAATTAGGTTAACATAAGTCGTTCATCGGACTAGAGGTGGCCAAATGGGCGACTTGGCCCAGCATGGCACAATGTACGCAGGCATGACCCATGTAGGTATGGGCCAGTTTGGGCGTTACTTAGATCAACTGTGTCTTGCCGGCCCATGAGTAGAGGCACCAACGCAAGCACGGCCCGATAGCCTTATGGGCCATACCGAGCTAGCCTTGGCACGTTTAGCTTGTTGGGCCATCATCGGCCCATTTAGCCTATTTGATATGAAATTTTGAAAAAAAAATATAAGAAAAATTCTAGAAAATATTAAAAAATATGTATATATATTGATAAAAATAAACTATATAAAATTCAAAAATTACAAAAACAAAATTATATAAATATTAAAAAATAAACAGGTATGATGGGTTGTGCCTAAACTGTGTTGTGCCAAGCCAGGTATTATTCGTGCCGTACCGAACTAGCCTATTGGGATATAAGGTCTCGACCCAAGTATGACACTAGTTATCTGACTAGACCAGCATGACACGTTTAGGTGGTGGATCATGCCAAGACTAGACCAAGTCAATAGTGTTGTGCTTAGAATTAACCTGACTAGCACAACCATTTGGCCACCTGTACATCAGACTTAGGCCTTGCCCAGTAATTGCAGGACCGAAAACGATCGATCGATGGAACTCCGAAGGAACTGACGAACCTGACAGCTCGATAGATCGACTGGGATCGACCCAACGCGGCAACGCCCATAGGTATTTTTCAGCCTCCAGCACAATCGCGACGACGTGTTCTTGGAAAACTTTGCCCCAGTTGCACGACAGTTGCGGCGTAATGACTGGACTGGAATCTTCATTCCTTTCCGTGGTACTACTAGTCCTGGATGAAGATGCATGTACATGCATGGATATCAACATGTATATGCAGATTATATAGTATAAAATTAAGGGAACTAAGGGAAGAGAAAGATAAAACTATAATAAGTAGAAAGATTTGCTGAAACTGGAAACAGAAAACATAACTTCCGATAAGAGGGTGGTATGAAATGATAATATGGTGCTAGAAATCTAGGAATTATTCTAAAAGAAGTATTATAACGTAACTCACGCAAGAATTGTCAACCATCTAAGTTTTATTATGTGACAAGTGATTATTAATCAAATTAATTGGTATCATATATATATGAATCCGTCATGGCTCACATTCAACATCATACCGTTAATGGATTATGATATTAGGAACAAAAATATAGCAGTTCTAATGTAAAAAGAGTGCTAATGGTTTTAAACCTAAATTAAACATGTTCATATGTTACCCCCATTAATGATTGAAGTATTAATTCTAAATCACTAATTAAAAGCATAATTTCTAGAACATAATTAATTGAATATTCTAATAAACCTAAAAACATGTAAAACTGGACAACCAAGATCATCATGGCATAAATACTATATTAACAATCTATGGCTAGACAAGTGTTAAAATGTGTTATTGGTACTCAATGGCAGTGGCTACAGTTAATTACGGAATAGGTGATAAATGGAACGGAAAAGTTATGGCTGCAAGGTACTTGCCTTAAGCAAGTTCGACGGACTTGCTGCACAAAGGGTCTAGAATACACAATTGCCCAAACGCCCTCTCAACAGTCGCGTGTGAATCTACACGATGGAACGAAAGTGAATTAGATATAGCCTAGTTGGAATTGACAAGAAACGACAAGAAATTCGCTTGATCGAAAAAAAACGTGTTCACTAGCCCCTTTTGCCGCGCAAACCACTGTTCGGCTGAGCGAATCATGTTCCATAAAACCTGCTAATAGAGCCGTGCGCGAAACGTGATTCGGCTGTGCCCCGACCGACCAAACCATGATGGTTCACGTCACCATCGCCGCCGAGCACCACCGTCACTGCCGGCCGTCCTGTGCCTAGCCGCCACTCGGCGCTCGGCCCGCAGCCGCCCAGTCGCACCGCCCTGGCCTCGACGCCGCCTGGCCGCACCTTCCCGGCTTGTCGCCGCGTGGCTGTGTCGTCCCGGCCACGCCATGGCCCAGCCGCGCTGCCGTCCGACACCGCCACTGCCACTTGCCTTCATGACGCCGCTGTTGGCCAATCCGCAGCTTGGCCTGCGTTGCGCCTGGCCGTCACTCGGCCACTGCCTTGGCCATGGCTGCCGCTCAGCCTGTGCGCCGCCATCGGCCAGCCGCGCCGGCTCTCGGCCTCGGTGCCTGGCCTGCGCACCGCCCTCAGCCAGTCGTGCCGCCTCCCGGCCCGCGTGCCACCAAACCAAGCGCCGCTCAGTCCGCGCCCCCATCGGCCAGTCAACGCCTAGCCCGCGCGCACCACCGGCCAACCATGCCACCTGGCTGCACGCCGCCAACCAACCATGCCGCGCCAAGCAGCCGTGCCGCCTCCGGCCTGCTGTTACGCCGAGCAACGTGCACGGAAGAGAGAGACGGGAGAGAGAGAACACACCACAACAGATGGGAAAAGAGGCCTGCGTAATCGGAGGAGTTAAACCCCCCTTGAGTCCAGATAAGGAGAGCAATCAATCTATTTTAATTAGTTACGTTACTTCCCTAATTTCCGGGTGCTACACACTTGTCATATAGATTATTATCTCTCTTTTCTAGTTAGCTTCTATTCCATTCCGTTCTATCACTCACAGTTAATCCATCCATGGGCGTCATGGTGCCAAAGCAAGACTGGCACAAGGAGGGGGTGATCATGGCGGAGCACGCCCGCCTGGGCTTCGGCCGTGGGATCAAGGAGGTTGACTTCTTCTCGCGCGGTGGTGACGGCGCTGCGACGGCTCCCCTCGGGGATCGACACGGTGACGGCGGGCGCCGTGAGGAGGGAGGACCAGGCCGCGGCGACATGGTCAACGTAAGTCATCGTCTTTGCGCAGACTGCGCTGGACTTGCTGACCACGGCGAGGAGCCCGGTCAACGGCGGCGAGGAGAAGGCCGGGGCGACGGATGATCTTAAAAAGGTAGGTTACTTCTTAATCTTCTCCATGGAATCCATTCCATGGTATCTAACTACACACATGCTCCTTGCATATATCCGTGCATATGTGTATGCTGTGTAGGTGGATGCGGCAGCGGTGGAGGGGGAGCTCAGGCAGGCGGGGGAGGAGAACTGGCGGCTCCGGCAGATGCTGGAGGAGCTCACCCACAGCTACGGCGCGCTCTACCATCAGCTCATCCAGACCATGCAGCAGCAGCAACACGCTACTACCGATCACAACCCACACCACCTGCAGGTAACTTATGATCAAGTTCCTGCAATATGATAGGCGGCTTGCCATCGATGACAATCAAGTCTATACAAGCATATTCCCTCTTTAATTTGATTAATTTGTGTTGAAAAAATAGTCTCACATAGATTGTGTAAGAGAGAAGAAAGCACAACTTATAAATATGAGAAAGTCTCACCCATAAGATTAGTCTTTTAGAAGGAGAAAGTCCAATACCACTTATAAGATAGTTACTTGAGGGGCTTACTTGTGGGCAGGCTATGGACTTAGGTGCGCAAAGAGCGTAGCCTATTTAAGACTTGAGAACCAGAGAGTGAATCCGGTAAGACCTAATGTGGGTCCAAAAACAACAATAGTTTCAGAGCCTAGGCACTCAACATCTCTCAGAAGTACAGTGTGCACAATTCATATGTAAAGGGAAAATTGTTAGGAAAAATAGTCTCATATGGATTGTGAAATGGAAAAGACATAACTTATAAGTGTGAGCAAGTTCTCACCTATAAGACTAATCTTTTAGAAGAAGAAGGCCCAATACCACTTATAAAATTGTTGCTTGAAAGATTTACTTGTGGATAGGGCTGGACAAAAAGCTCGAAGCTCGTGAGCTACTCGAGCTCGTAGCGAGCTCGGCTCGAGCTCAAAAATTTTTTCAACAAGCCGAGCCTAAGAAATAGCTCGACTCAAAAACGAGCCGAGCCCGAGCCGGCTCGCGAGCCCAACGAGCCAGAGCAATATCCATCGATATATTCGGTCGGTCACTCGGTCTCGGTCCGCCCGCTGCCCCGCTCCCTCCGCGCTCCCTGCCCGGGCTGCCCCCCGCGCCTCGCTTTCTCCGCCACCGCGCTCCCTGCCCGGGCTGCCCCCCCCCCCCCGCGCCTCGCTTTCTCCATCGCTGACCGCGCCATCCCCGCTCCCTGCCCCCTCCGCTTTCTCCCTCCTCCCTCTCGGCCCCCGCCTCCTCCCTCCCCGCCGTCGCCGCCTCCCTCCCCGCCCCCCGCCGCCTTCTCCCCGCTCCCCTACCCCTGCCGCCTCCTCCCCGCTCCCTCGCCTCCTCACCGCTCCCCCGCGGCCCCGCCCCCGCCGCCGCCACTCCCCAGTCCCCACCCCGAAAGGAGGCCGAGCTCGGTGAGCACGTGAAGGATTTGCGGCGTGGCGACGACGCCGACGAGGCGAGGCCGGATCCGCCGCGTGGCGACGAGGCGAGGCCAGATGCGGGCAGAGAAGGGCCGGTCGGGAGCCGGCGGCGGCGGATCCACCGGATCTGGCGTCGAGAGCAACGGCGACTTCGTGATCTTCGTTCACCTCTTCTTCGCGTCCTTCGCCATCGAGCCCTCGCGAGCCGGCTCGAGCCAACTACCGAGCCCGAGCTGAGCCTGTGTTCTAGCTCGATTCCTAAACGAGCCGAGCCGAGCTATGGCTCGGCTCGGTGCGAGCTCGGCCGAGTCTGGCTCGAGCCGGCTCGGCTCGGCTCGGCTCGTTTCCACCCCTACTTGTGGACAGCCTATGGGCTTATGTGCACAGAGAGCGCAGCCCATTTAAGATCTAGAGATCAGGAAGTGAACCCGATAGAACGTAGTATGGTCCAAAACTAACAATTCATTCTGTCCTTGATTCCGCTATTCCTCTGTCTTTAGATTTCGAATTGCTACTTGATGGGAATCTATGTGCTGCAATATTATCGTCTTTATTCGGAAAAAACAATATTAATATGATAATTAATTCATGTCATACAAAATTTTCCGGCAAAGCCGTGTCAGAAATTGCAATCCAAATTGCCTCAATTTGTGAATCAAACGGTTTATTAGTCTGTCCTCTGCACATTTAATTTGCTCGCTTAATTGATTTCTTGTTCCATGGTGAGGATATTAAGAAATTTTGTAGCTAGTTGAAGATGTATATACCTTGGTCGTGCACGCACGCATTACGCCCGTCTACGTATTTATTAAGATCGTAGTCAAATCTCCACACTATTTAATTTCATATGGATGAACCTTTTTTTAGAGAGAGAGAGAGATCAGTGTGTGTGATATGGATGGACTCTGAGCACAAATGCTTTGCTTGGAACACTCCACGATAGCATTTCTTGCGTAATGAGTCCTGACAGGCATGATTTAGCCAGTCAATTTGTTTTAACAAACATTTAGCTAGTCAATGATTTGTTGTATAATTTTTAAAGCAAAGTATTTATTCTGGTCTTGAAGCTGGTCCTGTGTATCTAACTCCAGTCTCATCTCCGGCCCACACTTATACCAAAATAATCAGTTTGTAGTTTTGTACAATCTGTTGATCAGTATACTACTCTATTGAGATTCCAGCAATTGGAAGCAATCATACCCGTTCTACATACAGACTTAATTCAGATTGCTTTCGATGCACATCTCCTGCATCTAGCTAAATTCCACACCTGATAGTACATGACTACTATACTGATCAATTATTTAGCATTAAATTCGTACGAAGAAATCCACACATGATTTAGGTCGCTAATCAAATCTATGTCTCTCATTAATTAATTGCGAGAGAGGAGTGTCTCGACAGGGTGCAGGTGTTCGAGCAACAGTAGCACATGTTCACATATAGCCACTTGGGCGCGCGAGAGCAAACAGAAACTTCGAAAACAAGCTCTAATTAACAGTGGCTAGCATGTCCATGTCTCTCACGTAGGCGCCTTTTTTTCTCTTCTCTTCCACTCGGCTTTGACTTGCTACTGGCAAGTAACAGCAACGCGTACGTACAACCGATCGATGCAGACCAGCGCGCCAGACTCGAAACTACGGCCGGCGGTCATGCTGCACAACACCAAAAGACTCGTTCTCACGTGGATTAAGCACGCATCGAACAACTGCTATATTAATTTCACGACCACACACATACTACGACTACTACAGTGATCTTTCGACTACACCTACTACAACCGCTACAATAACTTTATGACTTCGATTACAGCCGCTACGACTACGACCATAGTCATATCAACCACTGTTACTATGACCGACTCTACGACCACGATGAATATGCTGAATTATTCGACATATTCAACAATACTTTCATAAACCATTTGTTGCACAACTATGCAAAAACAATCTATAAGATGAGAGATCACACGAGCTGATGAGCAGGCCTATCTTTCAGCATGCTCCTTTCTTCAATATACATCAACAGTATGTGGTTTCAAATGTAGGCGTGACACTGTAGACATCCATGTCTTCTCTTTTCCAGAAATAAAGTAAGAAACAACAGAAAGGTTATGCGATCCATTCATTTATTACAGTGTGGATTTCATGTAGTAGATACCCAAGCTATCACTAATAGGCCGTTTCTTTGTGAAGAGGAGTACTCTGGACTCATGCAGATTGCGCGAACCCAATCCTTTCTTTACCGAAGTCGAACACTGTATGGTAAGCACCCATGAAGACATCTCCAAGAATCCTGAAAGGTTTCACCACAAAATTTAGATTGAGGAGACAAAAGAAGAAAAGGATACTGAGGTAGTACGCAATGTTATGCTTCATACCAAAGAGGACCACGTGGGGGTGGTATGTCGAATGCCATGAACCCACTGATGCAGACGGTTTGCCCTGCTTGCTCCAGTTTCACAATGTACTGCAACACAAGTTTCAGAATGTATGAAAATGCAGTGACGAACATAGATTAACTTGACTGAACTTTACAACTCTACATAAAGCCAAGTAGAATAGAAGAAGACAAAAGCCAGTTGCATTTCATGCACTGATCATCTCATCCTAGAATTTGATCAGGAAGCTTTTATTCAAATAATTTTCTGTATAAACGAGCCAATAAGGTCTTATATCTGATCTCTTGCTCTGGTTCTAAATCCTAAGTTGGGTTTCAAACATCAAAACTTTCAACATCTCACACAAAAAGTCTAAAACTCGTAGGAATGTTTGTCCTTAAAAATCAACATTCAAAAGTACATCAATAATGAACTACACTAACACTGAACCTTCTTAATTGGCAAATGTTTCAGTTTGCTGATGTGTTGTTCACAATATGCTCAGTAGAAATGTGAATCACTTATTTTTTTTGAAACAAGGAGTCACATAATTCAAATGGTAAAGTTGGAAAACATTGGTTACTAAAGTTGGAAAATACGCTGTGGGCAACTAGAAAGCACCTGCTCTGGTGTTAGGGTGAAGGTCTTGTCTGCTATGGTGAATGCAAGATTTGGCATCTTTGAGATCTGATGGCAGCTGACGGTTGATTCTCCACTGGGGCTTGGTAGACGCTCACATAACTGGAATACAATGCAGAATCTTGTTACCAACTACATAATTCGATAATGATGAAAAACTAGTGGACATCACAATGCTAGTAACCTGATTAGCATACTGCAATATCAATTCTTTTGTTTTATTTTCACGGAGCTGATTCTCTATCCATACAACAGCCATCTGACAGGCTGAGCACATGACATCCGAGCCGACATTTTCTTTACCGACAACAGATTCAATTCCGTTACTGCATAAGTTTTTGCAAAAAAAAAATAAATTAACCCATCTTGAAAATAAGTATAATAGTAGTACTGAAAGGTCAGTTTCATGTACATTACAACAGTCCGAAGCAATGAACTAACCTGACAGAGTTAGTACCATCGAACATACACAGACCGACCTGGCTGCATACTCTCTGTGGATCTGTCTGCTCAGACGCAAAGCATTACAAAAATTACTATAGTTCAAAATTAATACATGGAACACAACCATCACACAATATCTCTTCCATACTTGAGCTTGAACAAAAAGTTGGGAAATGCAGCAAGTAGCAAACCTGTGCTATTAGCAAGTCAAGGATCATCTGTCCGTACTGGCTCACTACTTCTTTGCATTCTGTACTGATAATTCCCTCAGCCCCAATTGCATGGTTCACCTGAGCAATTATAGCCTGGAAATAACACAAGATGCAAAGTTTCAAGTCATGTCATATTTCAGAAAAGTGTAGTCCCGTTCACTACCTAGGGACCTTCTCCATATTCACACAGCCACCGGACACTGTCTATCACAATATAATATAGTGATCAATGATTCTATCTCAGCATGGAATCTGTGAGCACAGTACAAATATGGAGATGATCTGGACCCTTAATCTGAAGATACGTACTGTTGGACCAGCAAGCAAGGAAGTCCCAGAGTCCACAATAGCAGCACATCCTTTAGCACAGAAGCCAGTTGAGTGGTCATCAATAAGGAGATCCCCCATGTTAAACTGCCAGTAACCTTTGCGGGTCACAGGAACATAGGTGTGGTCTCCCTTATAGTGTTTCGGGTCCATGCCACCAAAGACGAGCTCTCCACCAGAAGATGCATCAGCATCTCGGTTCAGCCAAAATGAGAAGATGTCGTCAGCAAGCAGTTTCTGCTTTTGCATGCTCTGCCTGTCGTTGCACATAAGAGAAAAGGCATGTTCAGTTGGTAAACTGGCGACGCTGCTGAGTTTACGACAGTGACTTAACCAGCTCAAAGACGTACCCCTGTTCTTTGTTAAGTAGCGCCCTAAAATCCATGCCATAAAATTTTCTAAAGTTTGACAACTAATATGTTTAAAATTATCTAGATTTGCAATATAAAAACCATATCAGATTTGTCGTTAAAAATACTTTTATAATATTATAATTTAATTAGTATATCATAAGATAAAGTTATAAAAAGTAATGGTCAAAATCACGTCTCGGAGACCGTTAAAAATACAAAACATCACTTAAAAAAGAACGGAGGGAATACCAGATTGGTTGGGCTTTCCCAACGGAGATATCAGGGAAGCCAAGACCAAGAATGCCATCAAACTTTCCAATGATAAAGGTAACACTTGGTTCACGTGTTGTCTCGATGAATTTCTGATAAGGGAGAAGAAAGTACAGCGTTAGAGATACAGTATGGGAATTTTAAGGGGAATTACTATACTTAACTCAGAATTTACCTGCTTTTTCACAACAAGGTCTCCAACCAACACATTATCCTTGCTGAAAAATCCTGACACTGATCCGGAACCATATGTGATCTTGCAAGTCTCTCCTGCATAATTTGATTAGACAAAAAGAGTGGACATTCAGCGATAATCTCATGAATGATGCAAACATGAGACCGTAACTTCAAAAAGGAGAAACATACCATCTGCTTTGTAAGTGCTTGACTTGCTCGACTTGTATCTGTGGTGGAGGTAGCATGCTATCTGTAGTGCATTTCATTCGCATGAAAGATAAAAAGAAAAAAATATCCCATCATCTACCACAGCTTGAAGTACACAACTAATCACATAGATCATTTGGTGAGGCGAGAGCTAACCGAAAAATAGCATTTCGACGAAGGAACCCACAGGTTTGAGCTCCCGGTGTCGAATATCACCGTAAAATTCTGCGGCGGTGTGCCGATGCCGATCACCCCAAAGTACTGGGTGTTGAGGTAGTCGACAAGAGGTACAGCATCACTGTTCTTCGAACTGCTTATCTTCAGACGGCGGCTGTCCAGCCTCGCCAACTTTGCGGCGGTCAGAGCTTCGTAGTCCAATTTCTTCTTGTTCAGGTTGATTCTCAGCAACCCGTCAGTGGAACCATCAAGCGGCAAGGCGCATGAAAGAGCCCACAAACAACTGACACAAGCAGCCACCAACAAAAGATGCCTCTGTCCCATGGTCTCAGAAATTCAAAGCTCCTGAGGAAAATATGCCTCGGCATCAATCAGGAGAAGACTGCTAGTTTGCTTATCCTCGTTCATGTCAAACTGACAGGCGATTAAAGCTGAAGTTGTGCGGAGATTACTAGGGAGTCAACGATGATAAATATAATCGTATTTAGTGAAAAAAAAACAATGATGTATCATTTAGGAAAGGAGTTCCTTTCTTCCATCGTGAGCTGTTACGCTAGAAATTGAGCATAAAACAGGAAACTGAACACAAAAAGGTTCACACAAATTTGGCGTCACTTGTAACTACTGAAACATACTCTTAACTTTTAGCTGCTCAACATGGCAAACACACAAAAGAACAGTAGTTAGCCAAAGAAAATGGAAAGGAAAAGAAAGGGCTCGCACGCATGTATGTAGCACAACAAGTCAGTTGGTGTCTACGCAATCCACTTGATTGGGAAGAAGATGAGCACTAACCAATTTAGAGCACTCAGAGTCAAAGCAGAGTTATGAGAAAGCTTAGCAGGACAGGCACGAAATCGAGAAAAATCACACGATAGATGCATCCAAGAACAGCAGCATACCAGCTGATCAGCAGCAGGAAGAAGATGAAGAACTCCAAGTCCAGGGATGGGAAAAGCACGGCTGAAATAGCTCGGCAGATGAGATCGAAAGTCAAGGAGGGGGAAAGAGAGAAAGAAAGAGGAGGCGGCGGCGCAGACGCGCCCGCCAATCACATGGGAGAGAGTGCGCTTGCGCGCGTCATCTTCTCTGCTCCAGAAGCAGACGTAATAGAGGGAGAAGAGTTAAGTTACTATTAATTAGGCCTGCACACTGCTGTGTTGATGTGTCGCTCGCATGTGGGGCCCACAACGCAGCCTGCGCCGCATGTCAGTTGGAGAATATTGATGTCGAGAGCTACTGGCTGGTGGCGAAGAGGCGATGCGTGTGATGCCCGCGGATATATAAAAATCTGAGAAAATTCATGCTATGCTATGTCTCCTCAACAAATAAATTAAATAATTTCTTTGCTATCATTTTAAAACAGTTTATAAAAACAATCTTCTCAAAATATCTTATCAACATTCGATTCATTCACGTTAAAAAAACCACCCTGTATCACCCCGAAGAGTGATATAATTTAAATATTACTTCAAAGATTTCTCTCTATAATATATTGCTCTAAACATATTTAAACTCGTACAATACTATTTTCACTATTTTCTTACATTTTACCCTCCCCACATTTATGAACGGAATGGATTGGTGGATAGGCCACGTGGACCAAAGGGGCAGGAGAATATGCTGTCCGGACTCTGGATATTTTTGTGAGTCGTGTGTGTGAGAGACTCTGGACTGTAGGGCCGAAATCAATGTTGGGCCCATCTCTTCTAAGGAAAGTGAGGCCCGTAACATGAGGAGGTATCGGGCCCATTTCAGTGGGCTCAGCGGGCCTTAGGCCGCCCGCTCCCAACTTCCCTTTCCCTCCCGGTGGCCTCCGCGCCGCCCTCACCGTGGCTCGCCGCACGGCAGGCGACTGCACCGCCTTGTCGCTGCCCACCGCCAGAGGGAGGCGGTGCCCTTCGACCAACTGACCGCGCGCGCGTCGCCCGGCGGGCAAGTGGCGGCGCCCATGGCTTCTGGGCTGGTACGTCGTGCTCCCCTTGCCCAACTGCTGCCGTAAGCTTTCTTGCCGTCCAAATCCGTCTGCGCACAGTGCTAATAGGCACCTGCGGTACGATGCTATCTTGGATGGCAGCGATGATGTGACATAGCATCGGTTACTTCGCAACCGTTGTGCATTTTGCTCAATTTTACTCATGAGATCCATCAATTCAGAATGATCTTGGCCTCCCCATCCTGCTTGTGTAGTGTTGAATCGTTGATCCCGTCGTCCCCTTGTGCCTTCTTCCAGACAGGGTAAACACTGCCACTATCCTGCTAAATCTGAAACCAAGTAAACCATACACATCGTATTTTCCCAGGCAGAGTAAAGATCAACAACACTCCCTACGAACAGATGCTCAAACCTGAAACCATACAGGTTACCATGCAACCCGAATTCTTGAATCACTTCATTGACATACATAACAGCTATAATACATCAACTCATCAGGGGCGTGGCTATCTGTAATGTGCTATTGTTGAGTACACTTGCGTAAATACAACTTGAACTAGGTCTATGCGGCCATCAATTCATGCCCAGATCACCATCTCCGAAGAAGCCTGCCACAATGGTGCCAACATCTTCTATGCCTACACCAATGCAGAGGGGATTCTTCTGTGCAGAACCTTCTGCTGAGCCCTCGCTCCGCAGCCGCACATTTGGGCCTAGCCCGCACTTCCCCATGCATTTGCAGCCAACGACGGCACCGCCGGTGCCCACCTTCTTCCCGAACTCCTGCAGAAGAACAAGGGAGCCCGACTTCTTGCATTTGCCTCCCATGCAGACCTCAATTCTGTTCACCATCGGCTTCTCAACTACTGCAACGCTGTTGGTGGTGCACTGCATTGCATTTGCAGGCTCTGGAGATATCTGAACTTCTTGGCGTGGCTCCGGCGCCACAGATTCTGGGATTTGAGGCACTACGATAGGGAGAACTGTGCTTGCAGGTGGCGTTTGAGGTGCGGTGATGGTAGCACAGCGGCTCATTCTGACGACATTCCCCTCGCACTCGCTGTCGCTGGATTCCGATGAGCAAGAGGAGCTGTCTTTATCCTTGCAGCAGTTCAGTTTAACCATCCTCTTTTCTTCCTTCTTCATCTTCATGGCCTTCTTTGCAGCTTTCTTCTGTTCCTTTTCCCTCTTCTTCATGGCCTTCATTGCAGTCTTGTCACACTCCATTGCCGCGACTGTTGGGATGTCAGATGCAGCAACTTGGAGCACTGCCATTGAGATCACCATGCCCTGCTCAATTTCGGGTGTGGATGTGGTGGCAACTCGGCTCATTTTCATGAACTGCCCCTCCTCGCGCTCGCTCTCACTCGATTCAGAAGAGGGGCCATCTTCACAGTTCATCGCAGCGGAAGCCTTCTTCGCTTCCTTCTGCTGCTGCTTCAGTGCTTCAATGGCAGCCTTCTCCTCCCGCTTCTTCTCCATCTCGTCTTCCTCATCCTTCATCTGATTCAATTCCTGCAGCAGCAGCTCCGTGGCTTCCTGTATCCAAATTTCCACACAAATCAATCAAAACTCAATTTGAGTTCTAATTCACACAAAAGGCACACTACAAACTATCAACTGGCTAATTAGTACCAATTGCCACCAAATTAATGTTCAATCAAAGCTGGAATCGTCCTCTGTGAGTACCAAAAAACTGAAGTACTGCGGGGGGAAGGAGCTATTTTTTAAAATTATTATCGCGAGACCAAATCAACCGCTGCATCATCATCATTATTCAAATCCTAGAGCAAGAACTAATCCACTCGATTTCTGTAATGCAACAAACAGCTACAAAAAGGTCTACGCTTCTTGGCTCACTCAGATCTCTCGATCCTATGCCGAAACAGAAACGGGGAATGAAACCAAGAAATGAGACCGAGGGCTCACCAAGAGGACCCTCTCCTTGGCCGCGTCTCCCGCGACGAGGCCCATGACCCGGATCTTGGAGAGGTCCCTCGCCACCGCCTCCACCGCCTTCCGCGGCGCCGCCTCGTAATACCTGAGGTGCCCCTCATCGGCGAAACCCCCAACTCCGGGGCCGAAGCAGGACACCCTGGCCGGCCTCCTCCTCCCCCTCACGACCATCGGGGACGCCGACGCCAGCGACCGCCGGAGAGCAGCGCCGGTGAGCTCCATGGCGTGTTACGGTGAGACCTACCACCTGCCCGTCTCCCCACGCTATTCTTCTGCGCGTTTTTTCTCCCTTTTCCTACGCGTCTCACTCTTTGGGAGTTTACTATTATACCCTTCGGGGGATACGTGGCGCGTGGTAACTGGCCAGGCAACGTGCTCCGCTTACGTGGACCAATCAGGAGACGCCGCGCCCACGAGTGGCGGTAGCCGCCGCCTCGCGCGTGCGCGCGCGTGCCGGAGGAAGATCCTGGCCGTTGGTGTCGGGGAGTCGGGTTTGGACGGCTGCGATGCGTCCTACGTCAGCAGCGCGCGGGTTCTCGAGATTGTTTGCTCTGTGGATCCTGTCCACGGTACACCGAAGAGGGGAAAATTCAGAACACTGCGTTGATATATATTACCGTCAGCTTGGCATGCCTTTTCTTTCTGAGAGGGAAATTTTGTCTCTTGCTTGCACGAGTTTATTTGCAGCATTATTATCTCTTCATCCTAACCAAACTGACAGCTGCTCCTGCTTGTGGATTGTGCTCTAGGGTTGATACGGTTCAAGCCTTCTTTCGGTTGATCCGGGGATGCGTTCTCGAGGCCTGATTTGTGTCTTCAGTTGAGGGGTTTTGCAGACGTGAGGTTAGCTGTTTACTGGAGATTCTCCGATTTAAATTCATTATCTTTGAGAAGTTTTTTCAATCTCATGGTATTGTTGAAAATTATGTTTGCTTTTGAACTTGATTTGTTTTTCAAGGTGCATCTTCCTGAGCTGATTCTTGATTCTGTCGACTAAGCCAGTCAGTAGATTTCTTTTCCTTGAAAGGGGGAATTTGAAACTTGAAAGCAAGAAGATGAGGTATCATAATCATCATCTGCTTCATTGCTGTGCTATATATACATATTTGTGAGTTGTGACACTGAATATTCCTGGGAATAAGGAAGATTGTCTTCGTAGCATTTACATTTGGACATGGCTATTTGTATAATATTTCCTGCTCAGGTATTTTGAGCAGCAGTTATGTATGTATGTATGTCATCAGGAGCTGAATAACAAGAACTGGCACCTGAACTTGCTATGCAGATCTCCCAGTTCCCCTCTTGCGAATTTCAGCACAAAGTTTGCGTCATCCATGGCATGTGCTACTACAAGGCCGCTGAATGGAGAGCAACGAGGGACGCGTATGCCCCATCCTTGATGTTGATCAAGGTATCATGCTTCCCCTTCTCGATGATCATGCCGTTCTTCACCACCGCGATCACATCTGCGCCCTGTATTGTAGATAAACGGTGCGCCACGATCACTGTCGTTCTGTTGACCATCACTCGGTCCAGTGCGTCTTGCACCACCCGTTCAGATTCTGCGTCGAGTGCACTTGTTGCTTCATCGAGGAGAAGGATCTTAGGATCCTTCACAATGGCACGAGCAATCGCCACGCGCTGCTTCTGCCCTCCGGATAGCTGAGCTCCACGCTCCCCGGCCAACGTGTCATATCCCTGCAATTTTCAGGTAATTGATTTCTGTAAGCAACCTTCTTGGCAAAACATTAATGTTCTTCATGGTAGGCTGTAAAATTGTAAGTAAATCTGCCATGACATATGTCTAATCTGAATGAAGCTAAATTGAGCTGGATAAGAAGCTGACCTGATGCAATGAACTGATGAACTTGTGAGCATTTGCCAACTGTGCAGCAGCTATAATGTCTGATTCTGTTGCCTGCCCTTCCTTCCCATAGGCGATGTTTGCTCGTATTGTGTCGTTGAAAAGGGCTGGCTCTTGACTCACCAGCCCCATCTGTTGCCTGAGCCAACTTAGCTGGAACTTCTGTATGTCCACTCCATCTAGAAGTATATGGCCTGCATCAGGATCATAAAATCTCTGCAGCAACGATATAGCTGTTGATTTGCCGCTACCGCTCTCTCCGACAAGTGCAACAGTCTGACAGATAAGATACATAGTGCAGATGGTTAGGTTCGGTTTCAGAAACTTTTTCACTGTTCGCTCATAAGTTAAACACTGCAAACTTCAGAAATTTGGATTGGTAGTACCTTTCCAGACTGAATTGTCAAGCATAGGTCTTCGAAAATCTGAACATCTGGCCGCGTAGGATATCTGAAGCTCACATGCTGAAACTCGATATCACCTCTTAGTGGTTCTAAACTCACCCCAGCATCATCACTTGGATCTATCCTAGATTTACGGTCCACGATGGCAAATATAGAAGATACAGCTGATTTTGCTTTGGAAGAATCTGATGTGAGGGTACTCGTGTGTGACACCCCGATGGCTGCCATAGTGAGAGCAAGAAATACCTGCATTAAGATGCTCAAGATATGATAATCTTTCGATTTGCAGTTATATTTAATAAGGCATAGGCATCGTATGGTTAAAATACTAGTCAACTTGAAGTTTACATTGCAGTGTTACATTAAACTATATATTTTCCACCAAATGCATATTGAAATGTAAGTGCCTAAATATTATTGAAAGTTAAAATCTGTAATGATCTCAAAATGAACACAACACATACCCTGAAAACTTTGGGAAAAGTTGTTTTCTCGTCCTCAACAAGCCGAGCACCAGCATAGAAGCTAGCTGCATAGACTCCAAACAGCAAGAAGAAGGAAACCCCGAAACCAATACCACTTATTATTCCTGTCCTGATTCCTGTTCTTAGGGGTCCTTCGCATTTTTTCTTGTATAAATCCATTACCTTTTCTTCAGCTGAAAATGAGGCCACTGTCCTTATGCTGCTCACTGCATCATTTGCCACTTGACTTGCCTCCTCGTACATCATCTACAATCACAATTGAGGATCAATGACCTAACTATGATAAAACTACAAGAGTTAGGTCTTGTATTGCAAATGGCCCAACAGGCCAATATATGTCTATGTACAATATGTAAAGAGACCCTTAAACTATACACATATCTAACACCCCCCTTAAACTCACGGTGGATCAATAACATTGAGTTTAGAAAGGTCGAACCGATGTTGAGCGCCGGTCTGTGTCTTGGTGAAAAAATCTGCTAACTGAAATTCCGAGAGCACATACTGAAGATCAATAACTTTGTCTTGCACCTACGATCACATGTATGAAGTATCCACTCCAATGTATTTGGTGAGCTCATGCTTTACGGGATCTCGAGCAATGCTAATCGCGCCAGTACTATCTGATACGAGAGGAGTCGGTGCAGTAGTGGAAACACAGAAATCCTCAAGTAGCCACCGAAGCCAGGTGACCTCAGTTGTCAACGACGTCATGGCTCTTAACTCAGTTTCAATGCTCGAACGGGAAACGACATTCTACTTGTTGGTCTTCCAGGCAATTAAGAAGGAACCAAGGAAAACACAATAGGCAGAAAGAGATCAGCGATCAGAAGGATCACTAGCCCAGGTCGCATCAGAGTATACCTGAAGCTGCAAAAGATATGCCTAAAGCTGCAAAAAACTAGAGCGAGGAAAGAAAAGGCGACGAGTAATGGTCCCGCGAAGATATCACAGAACATGAAGAAGGTGACTATAGTGAAGCTGAGTAGGAGCAGAGACGAACTAACCCAAGATATGAACTGAGTGAGAGATGTCAGGACGAGTGATACCAAGGTAGACAAGACTTCCAACAAAATAGCGGTAGCAACTGGG
This sequence comes from Melocanna baccifera, assembly GCA_036346265.1. NCBI lineage: Eukaryota > Viridiplantae > Streptophyta > Magnoliopsida > Poales > Poaceae > Melocanna > Melocanna baccifera. The sequence continues at coordinate 26,453,281 of CM070689.1, forward strand.
ATCCTCAAGAGGCTTGCCATCGGTAGGCCGAAGATGAGCACCAATCCCCATAGGAGTATCCACGACATGCTGATCAGTAAGATAAGTGCGAGTAAGGATATTCTAAATATAACGCTCTTGGGAGAGATAATAGCCCTCGGGCATAACAGTGATCTCAATCCCAAGAAAATAATAAAAAGGACCCAAATCAAACATCAAGAACTGCTCATGGAGACGCTTCTTCACAAAGGCAATGTACTGAGAGTCAATCATCAGTAATGACCATATCATCAATATATAGAAGGAGCGTCCGTCCCCGAGGAGAGGTGTGAACACAGAGGGCAGGGTCATGATCACTGGCGAAGAAGCCGGCAACAGTGACAACAGAGGAGAACCGGGTGAACCAAGCACGGGGGGGGGGGCGGGGGGGTGGGGGGTTCAACCGAGAGAGAGCGACGAAGGTGATAGACCATACCAGCAGGGACAAAATACCCGAGGGACGGTTGCATGTAGACCTCACGTAGCTCACCATTGACAAATGCATTCTTGACGTCCAATTGAGAAATGGGTCACTATCGAACGGAGGTCATGGACGTAGCAAGACCAGAGGGAGTGATGGCGGCTAACTGGCTGGTGGAGACAACGAAAGGCAGATGAAGCCAGTCTAGCTCCCAAAAACGCTACGAATCACGATGGCGAGGGCCATTACCAAGCAGAGTCCCCGTGCGGCGATCCTGAACAGAATAAGAGTTAGACTCAAGAACAACACGACAGTCATGATCGGTGATCTGACTGGCCGACATAAGCTGTATAGTAAGCTGAGGAACATGAAAAGAGGAGGTAGAAAGTATGCCTCGACCTACAACAGACAAAGAGGTACTATCTGCAGTCTGAACAATGAAAGAAAAGACTGTGGGCTATATGGAAGTAAGATGTGTGGAATCTGGTATCATGTGAAAAGAAGCACCAGAGTCTAAGACCCACAGAGATAAGATACTTGACGAGGGAGGAGGCAAAGTTGTGGAAGACTACTGAGAAGCAAGAGCCAGACGAGCTGAACCCGAGGAGTCTGAGGATGAGCCGATACCAAGACGCTGGAGAAGCAAAAGTAACTACTGTGCGGCATCACCGATGGAGCCCTGGCGAGAGGTACTAGCTCCTGGGGAGGAGGAACCGCTAGAGCCCTTCGGGGGACGTCTACCCTGGTGACCTTGGTCCCTCCTCCGCTTGTAGCAGTCCTGATACCTATGACCATCACGCTGGCAATAGGTGCAGTAGAGATCCGTAGTAGAAGAGCAACTACAGGGGCTCTGGGAGCTAGGGAAGGAAGCTCAGCCGGTGCTGAAGAAACAGTTGCTGAGGCAAACAAGACAACCTGCATCTGAACCGCGTCACAGAGACGAGTCTCCTCAGCACGCACAGCCATGAGTGCCTCCACTAAGCTCGGGCGCAGGTGACGAGTTAGGAGCTGAACCCGCATAGTCTTGAACTCAAGCCGAAGACGCATCAGGAAGTCGTAGGGATGGTGAGTCTTCTAGTGAGCACGGAGCCACACACAGCAGGGACATGTCCGGCAAACATCCGGCCCCAGAGAGTCAAGCTGACGCTACACCTCCGACGTCTGCTGGTAGAAATCGATGGTGGCATCAAGCTGCTGAAGGGAATGCACCCGGTGCACGACTGAGAGATACATAGCATCACTCATCGGCTGATAGTGAGCTCGGAAATGCTCCCACATAAGCTGTGTCGTTGGCAGCTCCACCACATCTATGGAGATAGCCACGTCATGCTATCTACCAGGATGGTAGTAGCACGAGCCTCAACCTCCTGCCACCGCTCGTAGGCGTGCAGGGCAGACTAATAGAGCTCCAGGGCCTCCTCCAATGTAGCATTGGCCTTGTCCTGAGCCGCCTGATCCGCATTAGCAGGGAGAGCAGGCTAGATGGGTGGTGTAGGACGAGGCGGGCAGAGGTGCTCGCCAGTGAGATGGCCCTATAGATGTTGGCTATTGAGGAGAATTCTCAGGTGAACCGCCCACTCTCGGATGTTCGTACCGTCAAAACGAACAGCAGGGAGCAAGATGGCAAAGGAGACGCCGATGGTCGCTATTCGGAGCAGATCGGACAGTTTTTTTGGCGACGACAACCGAGGCTGGCTAAGGCAGTGGCACTCGGGGTGTTAGAGACGGCCTGGGGTGGGAGCCAGCCGGAGCAGGTGACGTCGACCAACAGGTCACTTGCGTGGGAGGCGCCGGCACTAAGGAGTGGCGCGAGCGGATGCGGGTGCCGGTGTGGGCACACGTAGGCGATGCCAAGAGCAGCGCACGCGGGCGACGGCGGCCAGATCCAGTTGGATCCTAGGCGGTGGCGGCCGGATCCGGCAGAGGCGGGCCTAGAGACTAGCTCGGGGGTGCGGGCGAGCGGGGGAAGGAGCTCAGGGTGCAGGCGAGCGGGAGAAGAGAGGAGGAGAGGGAGAGGGCGGTCCGACGGTGACGGCGGCTAGCCAAGAACTCTAACCATAATCTTGCTCTGATACCATGTAAGAGTAAGGTCTTGTATTACCAAAAGACCCAACAGGCTAATATATGTCTATGTACAATATGCAAAGAGACCCTAGACTATATACATATCTAACAAAAACTACTAGTAAGTATCTAATTCTGAGCAATATAGTGATGGAACAATAAATTGACTGAAAGAAAAGAATTCAGTTTTTCTTTTATTCTGCCATACCTTTGCATCCGCACTGAATCCCTGAATAAACTTCATTTGGATCCATCCGTTGAGCCCAATGAGTGGTATCAACGCCAATATGATCAGAGATAGCTCCCAGTTTGATACAAAAGCAATTACCAAACCAGCAACTAAAGTTGCAGAATTCTGCACAACCAGTTGAAGTGCGTCACCCACAAGCCCCCTAACTTTTGCTGCATCGGCCGACAGCCTTGAGCCGATGGACCCACTTGAGTTCTCTGGGTGATCAAACCATTCAATCTCCATATTGACCACCTTCTCAAAAGTCATCAGTCTGATCCTTCTAATCAACTTGCACCCAGCCACTGAAAAAAGGTATGAGCCGACAGGAAGTGACAATAAATATACTGCACCACATACCAAGAACATAGATGACCAAAACTCAGCATCCTTTTTTAGCATATGTGGGGGCTCATAGAATGCTTTGATCACATTAGACAAAAGTATCGCAAAGATCGGGAAAATCACTCCGCTGATAGCAGAAGCAATGGAACCAAGTATAAGCACTGGGATCTCTGGTTTGTTAAGCAATGCGAGGCGACTGAGAGGCACTTCCCGTGGTATTTCTTCAGCTATCTTCTTTGATGAACCGACCTGGACATCAATTTCAAGAGGTACCCCAAATGGCATTGAGAATGAGTGATTGCTGCTGCTGTCCCGAGATGACCTTTGACTGGTTGACTGATTTGTCGATGATTGTTTGCCTGAGCAAATCCTAGAATCACCCTTCCTATCTGACTTGTTCTTGTAATTTGCACCCTCAGAAGCATGGCTTGATTCCTGTAGGCGTACCAGTTGGCTGTAAGCTCCCTCTGGGTCCCTTACGAGTACATGGTGTGGACCTGGTGATTGTGAAGTGTTTGAGGTACAGAGCATTTGGTGACAAATAAGATATGTAAGAGGCAATAAATGACTGTTTTGATTAGCAAATACCAATGTTTCGGAATCTACCTTTTTCAACTATTGATCCTCGATGGATGACAGCAATAGTATCAGCATTCCTGACAGTACTCAAACGGTGAGCAACTATGACAGTGGTCCGATTTGTCATGACCCTATCAAGAGCCTCCTGCACAACCCTTTCAGATTCAGTGTCCAAAGCACTTGTTGCTTCGTCCAATAGTAGGATTCTTGGATCTTTGAGAATCGCTCTGGCAATGGCAATTCTTTGCTTTTGCCCACCAGATAGTTGTGTTCCATGTTCGCCAACCAAAGTAGCCAAACCCTGGGAAATGCCATAAACAGTAGAGATTCAATATGCAATGCATAACAATTTGAGCATCCCTTACGGGCTCTCTTCCTTATATAGCTTTGTCTAGTTCTCGACATCATTTAATCATAAATTTTATTTACAACTAATTATTCATCAATAATGCAAACTCAAGGGTTAAGCATTCTTCTGACCTGGGGCATTTTGTCAATGAATTTGGAGGCGTTGGCAAGCTCAGCTGCAGCTCTGATTTCCTGATTTGTCGCATTGTCCTTGCCATAAGCTATGTTATCTCTTATGCTAGCAGCAAACAGGACTGGCTCCTGGCTGACAAGGCCAATTTTACTTCTGATCCACCTTAACTGCAACTCCTTGAGATTCACTTCATCTATTAGAACTTCCCCAAGCTGAGGGTCGTAAAACCGTTCAATCAAGCTGATAACTGTTGATTTGCCACTCCCACTCTGGCCAACCAATGCAACAGTAGTGCCACTCTGTATGGCAAGGGAGAAACCTCTGAATATTTGTTCATCAGGCCTTGTCGGATATGAAAAGTAAACATCTCTGAACTCGATATCCCCCTGAATGTCATCTAGCTTCCTACCTGTGGTGCTGTATGTATCTATCTCAGGTTCCCTGTTGATTGTTTCAAACATCTTGTATGCTGCAGCCTGCCCACCGGCAAATGCTTTCATGCTAGGTGATGCCTGTCCTAGAGCTCTGGTGAATGCAATAGTAAAGTTTCAGCTTCTGGAAGTAACCAATAGTTATGCTTATCAGTTTAATTGAAAAAATGTATAAAAATATTTTTTGTGTTACTAAAAAAATAGTAAAAATTTGGTGAGTGGTACAAAAACATAGTAGATGATTCAGTGAACATTGCAAATTCAAACTGCTGAAATTTATCTGATGAGAAGTTCTTTTCAGGGAAAAGTTGAGGAGAATACTCTTAAGAAATGGCATATTTGTATTGTTGAACAAGAGAATTCAACCTGTTATACTCTCCGTCTAGTTGGTATAGCATTGAAACAAAAATGACAAAGTGGATATGCACTTGGTTAGTTGCTGCCAACTGAATAAGCCATACGTGCACAGTTGGTTCAGCAGTTTGCTGACGAACATAAAGTGCTTATCACTGTCAAACAGCATCTTACTTAGAGTCTGTGCCTGACCTAACTAGTCTAAATCAGCACAAAATCCAAATACATGGCTAAGGTTGCTTTATCAGGTACTGAAAAAGGAATGGAAACTATTGGGGATTTTTTTTCGTTTCTGCAACCTTCTCTATTCTTTCCTGATAAGACTATTTGTCAACCATGAAATAGAGATCACTGCAACTGAACTGAATTGATCGGAAAGGCGCGACGAAACTTACAGCGAGCCAGTGAGAACTGCGAATATGACATTCATGACTTGGGCGCCGGTGTAGCCCTTCTCCAGGATCAGCTTGGCTCCATACCATATCCCCAGGGAGTAGCCGCAGAACAGGAGCACCATGACCGTGCCCATGCCCACGCCGGCGGCGAGACCTTCCCGGACGCCGGAGCTATAAGCGCTCTTCAGTGAGTTGTTGTACTTCGCCACTGCTCGCTTCTCTCCGGTGAAAGATGCAACCTGTGTTGTTCCACAGCCTTGTCATTGTTGAGAGAAATGGAGCCACAGAATTGACAGGCTCTGAAAGTCTGAAATCTTACTGTTCTGATGGAACCGATGGTCTGCTCGACGACGACGGACGCCTCGGCGTACGCGGCCTGCCCCAGTGACGCCATCTTGGCGACGACATTGGACATGACCGCGCCGGCGAGGACAAGCGGTGGGATGGTGGCCAGCATGACGAGGGTGAGGAGCCACCCTTGCGCGAAGGCCACGGCGAAACCTCCGAAGAAGGTCACCAGCAGCTGGATGAACTTGCCGACCTTCTCGCCCATGGCGTCCTGGATGAGGACGGTGTCGCCGGACATCCTCCCGACGACCTCGCCGGTGTTGGTGTACTTGTCGAAGAAGGCGATCTCCTGCCTGAGTATGGTCTTGAGGTACAGGTTCCGTATCCGCGCCGCCTGCCGCTCGCCGGTGATCATCCAGCACGTCACCTCTGGTCGATCACAGAGAAAATTCACAGAGTGCAGCAGTTGAAGTGCAGTGCGGGTAGCTCAGTGACGCACTTACGGACGAATGACGCGACGGCCGAGGTGATCGCCAGGTAGATGAACTCAAGGGAGACCTCGGAGACGCGGCCCACGACGTCGCGGGCGCCGGCGGCGCCGCCGAAGGCGTCGATGAGCCGGCCGAACAGGACGGTCATGAACGGCAGCGCGGCGCCGTTGGCCACCGCGCCGAGCGTACCAAGAAGCATCAGCGCCGCGTCCGCCCCGTCGGCGAAAGCGAACAGCCTGTGGAACGGCACGCTGCCGCCGGCCGCTCCCGGGCGCGCGAAGCCCTTCTTGCCCCACCCATGGGCAGCGGCCGTTCTTGGAACCGGCTCGCCGGCGCTGGACGACGGCACATTCACCTCGAACGCTCGGCTGGATTCTGACATGCTCCGTACAGCTGCAAGACCAAAGATCTTGCAGCACCACAGGTCCACAGCAATCTATCTACGTACCAGTATCTACCTATACGCGTACGTATCTGCACGTATCCATCTCATGAACAGAAGATACTGCCAAGCAGAGCAGAACAAACTCTACTTCACCTGCCAAGATCAAGAACTGCGCTTGATCATGCGAGGCGAAGGAACTGAACAAAGCAAGAACAATCTAGCTAGCCACAGTAGGAAACTAAGGTTTGGCTATCCTACCTCAGGATAAGATCAAGCCTAAGATCAAGAAAGCAATAACTTTTTCTTCATAAAAAATTCAAGAAAGCAAGAACAGCACAGGAGCAAGAGCACAGGAAGGAGGGAGACACAGAGATGGGGATTGCGATTTGCAAACGAGGAGGGGGCTAAAGCTGCGACTTAAAGAAAGCACCGCCCACTGGCAGGCCGCAGTGGCGCCACAGCAACCGACAGTGGCGCCACTACTGGAAGCCACAAGAAGTGAAGAAGGCAAACACTGAAAGAAAGAAAGAAAAAACACAAACTTTTGCAGAAAGGTTTAGAGATCGATCTCACAGTCACGTTGGTGAATGCAATGGAAGCTAGCTACTGCAAGTTGCGACACATTATTGTACGGTGTTGAGACTGATACGAGTGATGGATGGATGAACACGGCTAGCCTTAAAGTCTATCAAACGAACGACAGGTGGAGGGAATCAATGCGCGCGGCTTACTGTGGCAAAGCAGAGGAGCTGGATGGCTGTACTCTCCAGGCTTAGCTGAGCAGTGAACTTTTTCAACTCCTAGTTACTAGATAGCTGGCTCAACATGAGAAAAGAGACATACGAAAAGGTTACAGCTGATCTTTTTTTTTTCTTTTTGAAAAGAGAGTTACAGCTGATCTGTAATTTCTCACTTCTTACTGCCGTGACAAAGATTTAGGTGTGTTTCATCTAGCTTTTGTATTAAACTTAACTTCTGTCTATTACTTTTGGTTTTTGACTGAAATTACATTATAGTGATTGATAGCTTTTTCTAAACAAAAATAAGGAAAAAAATTGGAAAATCCATTATATCGTCACGGACAATACAAAGGAATAAGTAAAAAAAGATTAAAAAAAACCAAAATTAGAAATCGATGTGTTCTAATAAGCTGAAACCGTTTGTAACGGGGTCTTACTAGTGGTAGAATAGAACAGAAAAGATTCTACTAGTCTCTGACACTAATTGGAGCTTGTGTCTCTGACTCTGTTCTTTTTGGTTTTGGTTTACACCTATAGTTTATGGCTTTTAGATTATTCGTGAGAGAGTACGGAGTAATAAAATTTATGTACGGTTTTGACCGATATAAATGAAGTTGCTAAAGTGTATACTATAATTAACTTATAAATTTTGTCTTAAAAATACTATGTTTAAAAATTAATTACTATAAAAAAATTTAAAAAGTAGTTTTTAAAAGTCTAAAAGAAAAGGCATCGCTACATCAACAGCTTCTCCGGTGCTTCCTGTTTGTGTTCATCTAAGGGATGAGGTGAGCATCCATCCAGATGTCACTGAGCTCACTTGGCACATGTGAGGGATGATGATGACGACTGCTTTTCGTTGGGTTCTTGCTTCTGGGTCAAGCGTCCGTGGACCCTGCCTGCCTCTGTCTCGGCACTGGATCTCATTTTCCACGCCAGTCAAAGCAGCATTAGTATGCAACAGTGCAATACACAAGAATTGATGATTAGATAGATCATATGACAAGGTCTCCTTTCTTTTGACTGCTCCTAACTACCTCGATTACGACTGCCAGATTTCACTGGATTTCATTTTTCCCATGCTAGTAGTGCTTTTTTTTGTTTGTTTGCCTAACCACCTCGATTACGACTTCCAGATTTCACTGGATTTCATTTCCCACGCTAGTAGTGCTTTTTTTTTGTTTGTTTGCACACTTGCCTGCCTAATCCGAGCTGAATATTATTATACATCGAACCCGACATGACAATCGAAGAGAGTGAATAGCCCTTCAAATTTAATCTTTAGAAGGTGTTTTAAAACTTTAACTCTATTAGCTACTAAAAGTTGACAAGATTTTATTTGCTCATCAATAAAGTACTCATAAAAACACGAAAGCAAATAGAGTTCAACTCCTCAAGACCGATCAGACCATTATAAGGAAGCGGTTAGACTGACCGAGTGGTCTACCAAGTCTGACTGGCCTCTGGTCGAGCTACAAGCCTGGAGCAGTCAGACCACATCCATATTGCCAGAACTGAAAATCAATCTGAGACAAAACTACAAATGGCGCAATCTCCAAATGATTCGAAACTTTACACACACTTTGCTGAGGATTTCAGGAACCTAATCCATCAAAGGTTTGTATGGACTTTAGCTAAACTTTTAACCTTTTCGCAAAACAAGCAAGGTTGCACCAAAATAGGGCCAAACTCAAGTACTTGATATATGACTTGCTTATGGGTTGGAGGTAATCAAGATAGCTCTAGATAAGTTCTCACATATCACAGCAAGCAAGAGCACCTAAAAATTTGATGCCAAAACCCTAGGAACAAGATATTATGAGAAGAGCTTCAAATCAAACCAAATCGGTCAACCTTCAGGATTATGTTATAGCTGGTCCTTAGATGTATGAAATATACTTCTCATGAGGCATCTCCATCACTTACACATTCTTAGAACCTAACAAGATCAAGAGAGAAAGAGAGAGAAAGAGAGCAAAACACCAACCAAAACAAGAGTAAAATCAATAAGAGCAAAAACACACGTGTAGGATGAACAAGATTGATATATTGTAATTTATATATAAATGTTTTACAGCCACTCCGCCATGAAGGACATAGTCTCACAAGAGCACTCACCCAAAACTTCTACCACAATAAAACTTTAATGAATGGATGGTTAGTTGGTCTCCTTCACCTACATGGCATCATGCCTACAACCCAACCCACTCATATAGATGGAGAAATCAATTCATATCTAACTTTAATGGATACTATCGATTAGCATAACTAGAAAAACCCCTTAACCCCCCAACACACACACACACAAACACACCAGGTTTTACACTCATATATAACTTATGCATGTTTCTCAAAGTGCATAAGCCCAAACCCGCTAAGGAGCAAGCTTTCTATCCACTTAGCCTCCTTAGCATCTTGTTGACCTAATCCGCTCTCACAAAGTCCTCTAAATGTCGTTGTTTTGGTCTCATCATTGCTTCCGGTATTTTGCCTTCCTTGCTAAAAAATCATCACTTTAACTGTGGACCTCGCGTCTTTTCCGAGTCTAGTCCATTGTTATATCCTCTTTTGTAAGCAATTACCATGCCTGCAACATAAAGGTTCACCAATGATTCACGCTTCGGCAAGTTTCTCCATATCGGTTCCCCCTAACCACACCTCACTTGCATCGACTTCACCATTCGATGAATCGTTGCATGAACCTTCCCTTCAACATTCCTAATCTTCTGTATAGCTTGTTTGTGCTCAACCATCTCACCTGACTTTCTTGACTGTACCTCAACTCATCCTCGAGCTTAGTTCTGGTCTACGTTATCGACCATGGTTGCCTTCAAGTTTCCTACAAATCAAAGACTAAGAAATCATGATCGGGCCCATGGTAACAGGGGAGCTAGTTAGACCATGGCAACCATGCCGGTCTGACACTCGGCCAAACATGATCGGTCTGCCACCCATTGGCTGATCGAACTGTTCACATTTTCTCTCGCGCACACAAGCGAACACCTTTCTGGGAAAAATCAGCATCCAACTATTGTAGCATAGCTATAACAGTGAGTACAGGGTTCCCTTCTCCATGAGAGAAGGTAGAGCTAGAGAGAGAGCTAACGACAAGAGAGAGCTTGTGTGTAAAATGAGTAGATCTGGCCTCCTCATACCCCCCTTGGGGGTTTATATACATTAGTGGGGTAAGATAAAAAATTTTCATCATACCCCTTAATAATTACAAAAAGTCGGGGTACATTAGCACATTCTTTAATACTATTTGGCCTATACAATTAGGCCTGCTGCAAGGCCCAGTCGTTTGAAGCTGGGCCATCCCCACAACAATACTCTCTCGACAACAAGCGTCGAGGTCCTGAGGGGCGAGCTAACGTGACCAACTTGCCCAGCCCCCTGCCCCCCAACAGCAAGCACGTAGGTGCTGATGGGCGAGCTAATGCAACTGGTAGCCCTAGCCCCCAGGGGTGTGGATGGTGACAACCTCTCAGAGCAGGGTTGTTTGACTGATCTTCACATGGACGCGGGATCTCCTGGCAGAGGCTAAACCAGTGTGTGGAGGTTGTGCCTTCGTGGTCGCAACTTTGTCCAACGACCACCTCGCGGTCGCAAATTTGTACGACAACCACCTCATGGCCGTGACTTCGTCCGACCACGCTATGGTCGTAGTCGCTTCTTCTGATCGCCTCGCGGTCACGACTTTGTCAGACCACCTTGTGATCATGACTTTGTTCGACCAACTCACGGTCATAGACTTCATGCTTCACCGCTTCTTCTCTTCGTCGATTTTTCTCTTCCCCGTCTTCATCGATGTCAAGTCAAAAGGGTGGGGGACAGGGCACACGCGGCAAAGTTTCATCTCGCCGCTAACTTTGTCGATGGTCGTAGACCTCGTCCGACCACATCATGGTTGTGACTCCATCCAATGTTGTTACGGTCGTAGACTTCATTCAACCACCTACTGGTCAAAGACTTTGTCCGATCGTCTCGTGGTCGTAGATGCTCGTTCGACAACCTTGCCGTCGTGGACCTCATCCGATCGTGTCACGGTCGTAGACCTCATCCAACCGTGTTGCGGTCATGACTCCATCTCACTACCACCTCATGGTCGTAGATGCTCATCTGACCACTTCACCGTCGTGGACCTCGTTCAACAGAGTCATGGTCGTAGACCTCGTTCGACCGCGTCGTGGTTGTGACTACGTCTCACGACCACCTCATGGTCGTAGATGCCTGTCCGACCACCTTGCAGTCATAGACCTCGTGCGACCACCTTGTGGTCGTAGACTTCGTCTGACCCCCTGCTGTTTAGAGACTTCATCCGACCACATCGTGGTCGTAGATTTCATCTGACCACCTCATCCTCGTAGACACCTGTTTGACCGCCTTGCTGTCCTTCAAGGCTTCGTCTCACCACAGTCTTTGTCGACGCCAAGTCCAAACGGTAGGGACAGGTCACGCGCTTCAAGGCTTCGACTCGCTGCCATCTTCGTTGATGTCAAGTCCGAATGATGCAGGACGAGCCGCGCACTTCAAGGCTTCCTGTAGTCGCCAAGTTCAAACGGTGGGGGACGGGGCCCACATGCGGCATCTATGACCACGTTGTGGTCAACTCTTCACCAACAGCTACGTCCCCCTTGTGGTCAAGACTTCGTCAATGCAAGTCTGAAGCGGGGGGATGCATGCTATAAAAGCCTTCATCTCATCGCCAACTATGTCACCACCTATCGCACCTTCGGCGATGTTGTCTGACCCCTTGGGGTTGAAGCTTTGTTGACGCCCATGACCACATCGTGGTCGTAGACCTCGTCCAATCACCTGTTGGTCATAGGCATCGTCCGACAGTCTCGCGGTCGTAGACCTCGTCCGATCGCCTCATAGCCAAAGACCTCATTCAATTGCGTCGCGGTCATAGACCTCGTTCGATCATGTCACGGTCATAGACCTCGTCCGACCACATCGTGGTTGTGACTCCATGCGACCTCATTGCAGTCGTAGATTTTGTCCCACCGCCTCATGGTCATAGACCTCGCCCGACCGCCTCGCGGTCGTAGACCTGATCTGATCGCCTTGTTGTCATGACTCCGTCAATTGCTGTCTGATCACCTTGTGGTCATGACTCCTTCGACATCTATGCTCGCCTCGTGATCTGGACCGCCTCGTGCCTGGAACTTCACCGACGCTTCTCCGGCCACATCGCGGTCGTGACTTCGTCGACATGTACGACCACGTCATGGTAAAGTCTTTGCCAACAAGTCACAACCCCCACCGCCACTTATGTCGATGCCCACGACCACATCACGAGCGACGTAGCCCAGAGGCCTTCTTGGACCACCTTGTGACCACCACGTGGTCATTTGACCACCGTCATCTGCATCTACGCGCCGATCGCGTTGGAGGCACCACCCTAACGGGGCACCTGTGCCTTTGGCATGGGACTTTGTCGACCACGTCTATGCGGTGCCCAAGTCTGGGGCACGACCTCCATGTGCTGGCTCAGGCTCTGCCAAGAGATCCCGCGTCCACATGAAGACCGGTCAAACAACCCTACTCTGGGAGGTTATCACCATCCACACCCTTGGGGGCTGGGGCTACCGGCTGCATTAGTTTGCCCATCGGCACCTACATGCTTGCTGCTGGGGGACGGGGGGCTGGGTAAATTGGTTACATCAGCTCGCCCCTCGGGCCCTCAGCGCTTGTTGTTGAGGGAGTACTATTGTGAGGGTGGCCAAGTCCCAAACGATTGGGCCTTGCAGCAGGCCCAATAGTATTAAGGAATGTACCAATGTACCCCTACCTTTTGTAATTATTAAGGGCCACTCATGTATATAAACCCCTAAGAGGGGTATGAGGAGGCCAGATCCACTCATTTTACACACAAACTCTCTCTCCTGTCATTAGCTCTCTCTCTAGCTCTACTTTTCCCATAGAGAAATGTATCATGTACCCACTGTTATAGCCATGCTACAACACCAACTAAAAATCAGTCAAACCGGACGATGTGGTCAAATTGCCCTAGTCTGACATTGAGTGGGTTCAGGAACACTTATGCTTTGGCTTTGGCTTGTGTTGCTACAATTATTAGCTTTTAAATGGTGCATTTTTAAGGCGATGTCTACAGGTAGATTGCAATAGACACTATACGGAGTTCAGTTATACTGGCAAAAATTATATACAACCGTTTCCCTTTGCGTACCGCTTTTCACGAATAGTTAGAATTCAAAAATCATAAGTTAAAAGCTAAAATCACAGCCTAAAAGAACCCATCCAACAAATCTAAAAACTTGTAAATTTTACAAATTTAAATTTCAACTCAATACGTTTGCTAATTATTCGATACAGATGAACTCTACGTTATGATTACCCATTTGTACTCACACATTATGGCCACGCTCAGTGACACGGAAGCCAACGTTTGGCTTTCGCATTGAGCTTTTTTTCACTGTTTGTTTTTTTCTATTTTTTGTGTTTTTTCGTATTCCTTTGCATTGTCCATGATGGGTAACATATTTTTTCTATTTTTAATTTTTTTTAAAATTTAATTATGCCAAATAAGTCAACTCAGTTACAGTAAAAAATCAGCCAGTTACAGTAAAAAAGCTATAAACTATCGTCATTCTGAACGCTACTGTAAGAAAAAAAAGAAGAAAATGATGAGATGTACACAATCGGCAATGCGCATCACACACACACTGTTTAAAACATGTGAACAGTGTTGAATTAATTGAATAAGCAGTGATGTATTTTTGTTCCTTTTTCTGTGCTGGTTTTATGTGGAGAAAAGACTGATAGGACAGTAACGACCCTGCTGAATTATCCAACAAGCTTCCATGGACATGCATGTTTCCTTTGGTTTCTGCCCTGTCCAGTTCTCGGTGTTCATACACTTGCCTGTCAGCACAGTTAAGAATGGATATGCACATGGTGGCGATGTTTCATGCCATTGTTTTCAGTCATTTGTCTTTCTAGCTAGGTTCTCCCCTCTACAGTTCTCCAAGCTAGCTGCCTGCCCCTTGTATTCATCCACTAAAACTATATTGTTACATTACATGAGTTGCAAAACTGCAAATGGTGTGTGTGTATATATATTCTGAAACAAAACCAGCTTGCTTATCATAAAGAATAAAAGTAAGTTTTTCCAATTAATACAGCATCCTGTGCTCCAACACCTCACTAGTTGTTGGGACACATTGATGACGATGCACCAAAAGCTTTGACAAGTCAGCCCTTTGCATCATCTTTTCCTGCCCTTTGCATGATGCAAAGCACTTGGAAGAGAGCTTTGCTCAGATGAGGAAGAATCCATGCGTCCTGAGGTTGAGGCCACACAAAAGATCTGGCCAAGAAATGGTCCTATTCCTTCCCTTTGCATTGCAGAGGACCAGCATTTGAAGCACCGCTGCATAATTCTGCTAGCTGCCAGGGGTTGTGTACCTTCCGAGTGATTGGTGTACTGTAGTAACCCGTTTCAAGAATATAGTCTAGAGATTCATTTTTACAGATAAATAAGCACCGTATCTATTTATGAATATTTAAAAAGTATTAACTTATTTAAAATATGACCTAAGGGCCAAAGTACAATAACTTTATAGGCATTTAAGTCTAAAACTTAGCTTACATTTAGATGAACCGATGAAATTCTATAGAAACACTTGAATGCGGTCCTAACTCTAACACATTAATTGATGCATCATTTTTTCTTCAGGTGTTCGTTCTGATGAAAATAAGTAAGATTAAGTATACTATGTACTCAACAAGCCACATAGTGAGGCTATTTAACTACCATACAAGGTGTTAAACTAGATAGAGTCACAGGTTATAATATGATAAGAATATACGCAGATTGGCTAGTAAAGAACTTTGCGCTTAAAGTAATAAAATATTATTAATTAGCAAGGGGTTTGTCATATACAATTTTCACATTAAAATCTCTAAATTCTACTTATGCCTTGTTGTAAAAATCACCTATGGAACACAGCTCCATTGACTGGGAGAACAGTGTATTTGAATACTCACTTTGTCCAAATTTATAAGGTGTATTTTCTCTTGGTACATAACCAAGTAAATAATAAAAATAGCTAGAATTACCCCTAATTATTATCTCTAAGCACTATAGTCAATGTATATATATAGAGAATATCAAATAAAACTATATATTTATTATGAGTATAAAGAGAACATCACACTAATCTTGTATTGGAACATAAAATACGTCCTATATTTAGGGACAAGGTCATTGAAAAAATACGTCCTATAAATTTAGATAGAGGGAGTACCATATATTATATTTCGTAGAGTTGCCCACTTTATCCATAAAATATCTCAGACTCATTTTGGTATTTTAAAAATACTTATCTACAAAATTTCTCATATACCTGCAAAGGTATTCCAATGTCTTCTAATATTCAAAATCAATCAATGGATTAATTTATTCCTATACTACTTCCATAATTGGCTTAGAATCTAATGGCATTATCATCAATTTAATTGCGACTTAATATTTATATCTATATATCTCTCTTCATTACTTGGTCATGGTATCATTGTTATCTAAAACTCCAAATAATATGCATCATCATTTATCCAATCCGCCTAATATACAATTTGTATTGATCATTTATTACCCATCTATCGAATCATGACTATCTAGATCCCATAGTAAATATTAATTTCCACCAAGAATTTACAGCGTAAAACCAATCTCAGAACCGATATTTGCCAATTATTCAACAATACATCCTAGTGATAATCCAATATTCTCACTTTTAATCACTATATTATTCATTAAATCCACTAATATCATTTTGTGTTAAGATCTCCTAATAATTCAATCATTTCCACCATTGATTCATAATCACAATTAGCTCATCTAGCAATCAACTATGCTCTCTATTATCCATTTCCAAATTAATTCACAACTGTAAACATCCACCAAGGATAGTGTCATTCATCAAAGCTATAATCCACTAATTATTATTACTTCACCTATCTCTCCAAAATTTGATTAATCCATCTATCTAGTCAATCCCATCCAATAAATTTCACTAATTGATCCATCCAAATTTCATAATACTAATTATTCCTAGTAATCAATATGAATCCACCAATATACCTATTTATGCATCACTCTTTATACAATTCCCTTATAGGGTTATCTGTTTTCATCACTTGCAACTTTATGGGTACAAATCAATCTATTTCTTGCATCAGGAATTGTCATTTTATTTGTTAGTGGTTTGGAATATGATAAGTAAGGAAAGAACAAGGGTAAGAATAGAAAGATATAGCTAAGGATCAATACGAAGTAGAGCAAGAGCAGAAAGCTTTCAATATAGTCTTTATTTGAAACCAGAATTAGTTTTGCGTAAATTGCTTATATAACAACATAACATGTGATAGCACAATTTGGCTATTATAGCAATACAATCAAAATGACTTCGTCTACTCAAATGGTTTTACCCCTAGCACCATAGAAATGAAACGGATATTATTAACTAACTATTCAAGTGGTGACCTTGTAACTCTTCAAAAGGAAAAGTTTTGGTCAGTGTAGTTGTACTATCCTTCTCGACACCATCCTTAGTACTATTTCTACTGAGGTTAGTTTTTATTCCATTTCGTCAAATACCTACAACAAAATTTTAGCTAAGGCAGCTATATGAGTTTTAAAGATTTTGGCAAAATTAAAAGGAATTTTTTCACATAATTCTAAAAAAATAAGATAGAAATAGGAAAGACGAGATGGCAATAATACTTATAGTTTTTGCAATTCTTCTGTATAAGAAATTAGAGTTTTGTAAAACTTGTATTCTTATTGGAACTAGACCTGTACTTAGGGCTACAACCTACAGTTAAACATGCTCTTATATCATTTCTGTACTGACCCCATTTTAAGAATAGGACCGTCGTATTTCCCACAATAACCCAAGAGTTTAGTTGAGAGCTGGTGCAAGGCGGTGGTGCTAGTAGTGGTGCAAGGTGACCTCAACGCGTGGACGATCGCACGGGTTTAGCACCGTGGCAAGGACACAATGGCGATGCAAGAGTTGTCATTCCTCCCTGGAGCGAGCGCTCAAGGTGGCGGTGAAGAACAACAGTGGCACGACATGTCGAGCAGTTGACGACAAGAGGTGGCAGCGGTGTGGATTGACGGTTGAGTGCGCGGCGCGTGGTCAACGACAGCGTTAAGGTAGGGTACGACGGTCGGCAAGGTGGTGGTGAGGTGGCGCGGTTGCTGGCACAACTTGATGCTCAGGGGTGGAACCAAGCTTAGCCCAAGCCCCGGGCTGGGCCAGGAGTTCTTGGACCGACTTGGGTTTTTGTTCATAGGATTTCATGCCTAAGTCACCAATTCTCTATGGGTTTGGTTTTTAGGCCTCGGGCTATAGCCCAGGTAGCCCAAGGCCTAGTTCCGCCGTTGTTGGTGCTGACAAAGGTGATGGTGGGTTGAGGAAACTTGGGTGTGCGCGAACAGTGGCGAGATGTGAGGCAATAGGAACAGGGGAGAAAACAGCTGCAAGAGTGCGCCTTCTCAAGGTGAAAAGTGTATTTCCAGAAAGTGAAAACGGTTTTTTCGTTGGAATTTCTGGATTTGGTAAAACTTCAAATTCAAATGTAACTCGTTCAAATTCAAAATTTTGGAAATTTTTGGTTTGTTACAGTACCCCTGGTACTTTCCTCTTAAACAGGGGTCGTACTCTGCCGTGCCATTCATACGTGTTCACACACGGTCCGATCAGAAATCAATGCTCGAGACGAAATGCACGAAGAGATAGATTCGAAGTGTGGTGTAGCCCCAAATCTTTACAGGCTACAGCTAGCGTATCCCCAATATGTAAGATGAAAATGATGCTACCAACTGAAAAATAATCAACAACTGAAAAATAATCACATCTATTTGCATAGTTACAATGATGTACTTTGACCCTTTGTTTTCTCTTTTAATATGGACCATGGTGATCCTCTCCGGATTTTACTCGGCAAAGACTGTATCTTTTGCTTAGCTTAGATACGATAATTGCTTTAGGGGGAGTAGTATCATTTTTCCTTTCCATTTTTTCTTCTTTTGAGAGAGAGAATGGTGCTAATACAACTTAGACTCTAGTAGGTTTGCTTTCAGTTGTAGTTTAGTACTGGTACACCTCTAGTAGGTTTGCTTTCAGTTGTAGTTTAGTACTGGTACTCCTCTAGTAGGTTTGCTTTCAGTTGTAGTTTAGTACTGGTACACCATCTTTCCTTGAACTTTTTAAAATAATTTATTTTTTATTTCAAATTACAATAATATATATCTGTTTTTTATTTTACACTAATAATTCTCTGCTACTCCACTGCTGAGCAACTTGGGTTAGTCGCTCAACGGTTGCGCGCCAAGTGTCTCAGTCACCCACCGGTTAAGCGATTAGTGCTAGTCGCCTAACTATTGAGCAACTAATCCTTAATGGTGGAGCGACACCTCGACAATTCGCGCACTGGTTGGGCGATTTAAAATAATAATAATAATAATAATAATATCATTTTATTACTTCAAGCAGTTTATTCATTCAACCGATGCACGACTTGTCGAGATGTCGCTCCATCGTTAAAGGACTAACACTAGTCGCTCAACCGGTGGACGACTTGGACACTTGGCGTACAACCGTTAGACGATTAGTTCAAATTGTTCAACGGTGGAGCGATAGAGAATTATTAGTGGAAATAAAAAACGAAGGTATATTATTGTAATTTAAAATAAAAATAGATTATTTTAAAAAAAAGTCATCTTTCTTGAATCCTTTCTTTGGTGAAGCTGAAAAGTTTTTAGAGCAGGATACCGGTGGGTTAGTGATCCGGCCGGCAATAATTCGAGCCAGCTCAAAAACTGGAAGGACCATGCCTCCCAACTATTCAATATTTATTCTGGATGAAAACTACTACTACTATAGAGATGGATTAGCTAGCTTCAATAATGAATTCCCTAAAAGTTGCATGCAGGGAAAAAGCCCCTTGCATGTTGAAATGAAAGGAAACTGGCCTGATTTGGAGCATTGACTCCAGGTTGCTGGATAGATTAGGAGCACACACATGCTCCTTAAATATTCTTCAGATTAATTAGGGCATGACATGCCACTTTCTCATTAGGGCATGGCATGATACATCTTGGTGTAACTGGAGAGTGAAACGATTGGGGTGACAGAAAAATAGCAGAGATTGAGGTCATCTTAGGACATCGTGAGGTGATTAGCACTATGAGTGACATGATGATGTTCTTGTTTGGTGACCGTGCATGGCGTGCATTATTGGTAGCCCTTTTTAGGAGCCGACAGATACATGGTACAAACAGGATGCGGCGGGCATGTGATTGAGCAGAAGCCAAAGCCATTTTGCTGGTATTTGTTCAGCTGCTCTTGCCCCTGCATACACATGCGTGCATTTGTCACCTAATACTACTAGATCGTAACCACCACCTGGCCATTACTGACTGAATACTTGCTCCACTTGTTTCATCATTAATCGCGTTTGATTCAGCTGCCATTTGCAGTCATCAACTGAACTCGCACCGGTAATACTCCATATAGAACTGGCTGGTCCAGTTGCAGGATCAGGATGTCCTGAGACTAACTGCTCTCTTACTGTGCTATATTATGTAAAAAATAATATTTACAATATTGCAGTTTAATGACTCAGGATTATAGAGACTCTAGCTAATTTAAAATTACAGATTGAGTTTCAGCCTTTATGCATATCTGGAGTGACCCCATGAATAGAATTCCTCTTCCAATTAACAATAGAAGGGTTTATTTGCTCAAAAACATTGCTATTCCTCTGTTTCCATATGTGCCAGCAGGCTATGATGAAGATTTCCATGCAGTAATCAGTACCAAAAGTATGCCGAGTTTGTGAAATCATGCCCATGATTGTCCACTGAGGTAGCCCAATGCATGTCCAGAATTTAGCAGCAACTTATCCTGAAAGAACAGGTGAAGGTACCTGGGCCCTGTTAGTGGTTTGGTTGCAAAGTAAAGAGCACTAGTGAAACTCTGAAAGAAAAGAAGCATAACTACATAGCATGCGTGGCCTGTTTGGATGGCAAGATGTCAGTACCTGAAAAGCACAGCACATTAATGCATGTTCTGTTCTTGGTCTTTCTTGCTCTGACTGACGACTGAGCAGGGCAGGATCCAATCTGCTACTGTTTTTACACGGTGGCTAGATTGCTATCATATGTACATAGCAGTCGAAGTTGGAAGAAAGTCAATCAGGTAGGTGACTGCTGCGTCAAGCCAGCATGCAGCCGAATTGAAGGCAGAAGTCCGCACGTAACCACCCTGTGTCTGACTAATCTCTGACTTATCGTCGTCATCAATCAAGCATGGATACGCATTCCACGCCTGTCGCGTCGGGTCCCTGGAGACGTATTCCATCTTCATCGCCATCGGAGTCAGTCAGACTGCCAGAGCCCAATCAATACCGGAACCCAACCCACTCTGCAACACCGATTCCACACAACAGTAGGAAGATTCAGTGATAGATCATCTTGGATCCCATTGGTTTCTGCTGGATCTGCAAGTTTAGTGTTTCGAGGATAAAGAAAGATATGAAAATTCAGTGAAAAGCCAGATTGGTGGTGTGTGTAAGCTTTATCCTCTTTTTTTAATTAAAAAAGGTGTTTAAGTTTTAAGAGGCGTTCGTTTTAGCGATGGCTTCTGATTTTTTGCTGAAATTTTACTGTAACTGGCTTTTTTTACTGTAGCTGATTTAGCTTTTGGGGCATAATTAAATTTAAAAATGTAAAAATAGAAAAATATGTTAGTCTATCACAGACAATGCAAAGGAATACGAGAAAAAAAACAAAAATGCAAAAAAGCCTAAAAAATTTAAAAAATTCAGAAAAAGACGAATTACTGAATAGTGAAACTAAAACTGAAAAAAAGCTGAAACGAACGAGGCCGTGCGTGCATATCTGATCCAAGTCGTTTTCATGCGTGGTGTCGTCCTGCAAGATTTGTGAACTATGATTTTTCATATATGAAAAGAAGATACGAAAAAAGTGATCCGATTTTGCCAAAACGTGGGGGAGAAATAGAAAAAATATGTTAACCCATCACGGATAATGCAAAAAGGAACACGAAAAAATAAAAGGCAAAAAAGTCCAAAAAATCTAAAAAATCAGAAAAAAACGAAATTACTGAATAATAAAAAAACAGAAACCAAAAACAGAAGTTGTCTTTAATCCAAATGAGCGAGGCCTAAGAAGTAGCCGATCGATGGTGTCATTCATTTCAACCAATCATGTGGATACGTAGGGCCTGTTCTTTTTGGATGCGGCTGACGGTTTTTGGCTGCGGCTGATGGCTTTTTGGCTGTTTGCGACAGAAATTGCGGAAAGAGATATACTCGCTTGCAGTTTTTGATGGTACAGATATTAGTTTTTTAACGTGTACTACAATTAACTTGTAGATCCCGCTTTAAAAAAATATTTCGTTTAAAAGTTAGGTACTGTAGCATAAATCAAAAGCTGAAAAGAACAGGGTAGTAGTAGTACGATTTTTTTTAATCCTTCACAATGTTTCTTTAACCAGTCGTTGGGACGGCTTCGATCATATCTCGGACCCCATTAGCTACGACAGAAAATTACTTTCCAAATTTTAGCATAGGTCGACAGTTAGTTTTGGCGTGTTTAAGATTTGCGATTTGATTTACCGTGCAAGCAAACCGTAAATTTGATGAGCCGTGGTGTGATTAATTGTTAATGCGATGTGAATCATGATGTACATGTAACAAAAACTTGATGGATATTGGATGGATGGAGTTCTTCGATTTCGCCTGGATTACCAGAAGCTAGAGAGAGCCTGGGCCTTACTATTGGCCCTTGGCCGAAAATAAACGAGTTCTTTTGGGAAGCAAAAGTGGCAAATTTCTCGTTGGGTCAAAACTCAAAAGCCCAAACTGAGGACAGAGGGCTGAGACTTAGTAGCGTTTAGTTTAATTTGGTTTATAATTTTTCTTATAACTGATTTATTTTTTTTACTGTAACTGAATTAGCTTATTTAGTATAATTAAATTAAAAAATAAAAAAATTAGCATATCACATATAATACAAAAAAACATAAAAAAACTCAAAAAGTATTAAAAAATCAGAAAAACAAAATTACTAAATAAAAAACAAAAACTAGAAATAAAAATTAACTTTAAACAACTTGACCAGCCCTTAGCGAAATGGCTAGGGAAATCTTACCGACAACCTAACATTTGTCTCTCAACCCTGCAAGCCTGAGTCATCAGCCTGGACCAGTACTCTCTAGTGTACGTCCATCCCCATCTGCCATTAATTCGCCTTGCGAATCTTCAAAGTAAGATGACATGCGACAGGTCGACTCGATCCAAAGCAGTCCAATCCCAAGTTGTTATCTAACAAACACATTTACTCATGTCTCTTTTTTTTCAACTTATAATTTTTCAAAAGTCTTTGCTACCATTTTCTTGAATAAATAAACAGAATTATTCTTCACTATCTTTTCGAAACAACTTACTGAAACAGCTTTTTCAAAATAACTTTTCAACATTTGATTTATTTATATAAATACTCCTATTAGAATCAAGAGCCATCATCTATAGAAAAAAAAAACTCACATTACACTATCGATGATCTATCTTAACACTGATTGACTCACTCATTTTCTTGCCTTTTGGTTCATCGGTTCACCGGCGAATTGAATGTACATATCTACCTCTTCGGCCTGACACGATCCCTATTAAATTCTCACGTTCCAAACAGAGCCGAATACGCGTAGGAAAATTTCGACTGTACAAGTTGCAGCCATTTTTATTCCATTCGTCAATCATCCCTTGGTAAGGAGCATCATCGTACAGCGAAGAAGCTAGCCAAGCCATCCGGAGGGCAGCTGGGACAAAATAATAAGGCCAGATTAACTAGGAGGAGAAAGCAAATTACGTACAGACATGCGTAAGTAAGGAGCTAGATTATAGGTTTGTTTTTTCAGTTTCTCAAAACGGCTTTTGATTTTTACTACAGTACCTAACTTTTAAATGAAGTATTTTTTAAGATGAAACCTATAAGTTAATTATAGTACATATTAAAAGCCCAACATCTGTACCATCTAAAGTCACAAGCGAGTATCTCTCTCCATAATCTCTGTCGCAAACAGCTAAAATTCAAAAATTTCAGCCAAAAGCCACAGCAAAAAAGAACAAGCTCTATGCTCAGCTCAAGTTAGCGATGACTTCTGGCTTTTATATTTTTTACTATTCCGTAATTTCATCTTTTTTGGTTTTTTACTTTTTAGGTTTTTTTCTCTTATTTCTTTATATTATCCGTAATTGATTAATCTATTTTTTTATTTTAAAATTTTTTAAATTTAATTATACTAAATAAATCATCTCAGCTATAATAAAAAAATTATAAATCATCATCATTCTAAACGCCCTGTATATGTCGATGGTCAATCAATTGCCGGCGGCGAACGCGTTTATCTGCTCCTGGAACTCCGGCAGGTGCTCCTCCTCGACGCACATGGTCATGACGCGTGCGCCACCCGTAGTCCGCCTCCAGGAAGCGGAGACGCGTCCAGTCGGAGACGAAGAGCGAGTCGTACGTGAAGGTGAAGGTGAGCTCGTAGGGGTCCTGCGGGAAGCCGCCCGCCGCCCGCCGCCCACCGCGCGAAGTCGGCCACCGCGTTGATGAACTGCCCGGCGCCGAGCCCGTCGGCGATGGTGTGCACCGAGATCAGCCCCACCACGAACCCGCCGCCAAGTGAACTCCGTCACTGCACGCGCGCACGTCAAATCACCCATCATACTATATATCTTAGGCCCCGCTCATTTCGGCTTTTTTCGACTTCAGCTTCTAGCTTCAGCTTTTTTTTCACTATTCACTACACTATCCACTAACTTTCATTTCTAAGTGTTTTTGACCCGACTACGATGTTTTTCAGCCAAAAGCCAAAAGCCATCGCTATTCCGATCACCCCCTTAATACATACTCCTTGACTCACTCCATGCATACTAAAGGGGTAATCGGAACAGCAATAGCTTTTGGTTTTTCTGAAAAAATACTGTAGCTGACTGAAAAAACACTGTAGCTGAGTTGTATGTTAGGTATAATTAAATTTAAAAAAAATGTAAAAATAAAAACGGCTCGCTAGTCTAGTGCGGACAATACAAAGGAATATGAGAAAAAAAACGGAACGCAAAAAAACCAAAAAACAAAAAAAAATTCACTACGTGACAAAAAGTGCTACAGTGTTTTCGTCGCTAAATAGTGTTTTCGCAGCCAAAATGATCGCAGCCTAAACACCTTAATTAGCAGTTGAGATTACTCATTTTTTCGTGAAATTTTAACGTTAGTTCTTGCAACTTCATGACCTCGTTTTACACTTGGCCAATTACCAAGTTACTCCTATACAGCAAAATAGTACGTATGTGGTTAACTATGACATGCAACTTTACTACCAAATTAAGGCTAGAAGCTAGTTATAGTCCACATAGTAACCTACAAAAACAAAGTAAAATATTCGATATACATGTGTAGACTATAGAATTGGTTAACTATATGTGTGATGGTATGGACATGTCAAACAAAAGGTGGCAGTGCAGTGCAGTGCAATGCAAGCAGTAAGAGATCAGACCACTTGCTGTCTGTGAGAGCTACGTGCTCGATCAACTCTTATGACCTGTACTACATGACTTGTACAAGTATGTGACCCATTACACGTCCGCCATCACATCACGAATAACTGCATATTCTTGCGGCCTAATAATTTCAATCGATGGGATTTGCCGGGCAAGGGCGTTTATGTATAGATTACCGGATTTTTCATTTATAAATGATTATATCCGTTATGTGTGTTGGTGGTTTAGGGTTAAGTAAGAGGTGAAAAGACTCCACTATATAAGCGCTTGTATTGAGAGAAGATGATAAAGAGAGAAAGTTAGGATTAGATTTCCTTGTGTTGGAAGCTTTGTGTGTGTGCTTATATAAGAGCTCTGTCCTTCAAGATGCGAAGAGCCTGAAATCCTTCATCCCTTCCTAGTAATGAAAGATTAAACTTCTTTATCTTGTCCCTCATGTGTTCTAGTTTGATTTCCTTACCTTCTTCAGGTGTTTTGAGGATTCCTTGCCTTCAAGGCATGATATTAGCTAGGTTTTTAGGGGGTGATCGGAATAGCGATGGCTTTTGGCTTTTGGCTGAAAAAACACTGTAGCTGGCTGAAAAAACACTGTAGCTGAGTTAGTGGATAGTGTAGTGAATAGTGAAAAAAAGTTGAAGCTAGAAGCTGAAGCCGAAAAAAAGCCAAACCGATCACCCCCTTAAAGTTGTATGCTTATGGTTTTTGCTATATTAATTAATTTTTAAATGGTATATCTTTTTAAGATAGAGTCTACAAGTGGATTGTAGTAAACATTGTACCGACTTCAGCTATATTGACCAAAATCGTATGCAACTCTCTCTCTCTTTTTGTACTCTCTCATGAATAATCAGAACTTGAAAGCTATAAACCACATCTTAAAAGAACCTATCCAATAAATTTGATCATGTGTTTCTCTATTTGTTGTTATATGGAATAGTGTAACATTGATTACAATAGGGGTAAGGGGTCTAATTTAAATGTGGGGTAGCCCTTGGACACCTTTCAATGCAACAAATAGTATCAGACCTCAGTTGTAATTATCTGCGGCCTAAGACTCACTAATGTATATATGGAGACCTAATAAGGAACTAAATGGGTAAAGGGTTGGCAGCTTGACACCTTTTGCTAAGCTTAGTTTGGCTTATATAAACTGGTTTATGATTTTTTTTTGTATTGTAGCTAGTTTATTTTTTATTATAGCTGTTGGTGGCTTTTGGCATAATTAAATTTAAAAATAGAAAAAATAGGTTAGCCCATCATAAATAATGCAAACGAATATGGGAAAAAGAAAAGGTAAAAAAGCTTAAAAGAAGTAAAAAAACTAAAAAAATTGAAATTAAGAAATAGTAAACTAGAAATCAAAAGTTAGAAACTGAAGCTGAAATGAGTGGAGCCATATATTTATCATAGCAGGTAGGATCACATTGGTTGTGGAGGGGCAAAACTATAATTAAGAGGCTTTCGTTCAACAAAAAGGGACGTATATAAAAACCATGGAATTTAATGTGTAGTAGTGTTCCTATGTATGTTTCTTATTTCTTGTATTCCAAATTAATGGGTATTAGGTATCGTCTTGTTATTTTTTCAATCAAATCATGCACATTAAGGATTCTAGAGATATTGCAATGGACGAATGCGAAGAATATATCGTGAAATCTTCCAAAAGCACTATCTTAGAATGAAAATGACGATTAAAAAATAGGGAAAATCTAAATTTCAACGGCTTCAAATCATGAGAACTGTTAGAAAAAAGCTCCACAACACGTCACTTTTCATTGATTCTCCGATTTGAAAACTCTTGTCCGCATGTACTAAGAACTCAATATGATTTCCTTTCTTTATTAATTTAACCTACTGGCCCATTTTAAATCCATGTTGGTTTGTTTGGTAGTACTTGTGATCACTCAAAAGTTGTTAGAGCATATCAGCCACCGATCGCGAGGAGTAGTTTTTTTATTTCATGGATGGATCTTCCGTACATTTTTTACAAAAACATACTGGATTTGTTTGTTTTAAATTTGAATGACCATTGAGAAGGTCAATGGTTAATTGGTGATGATCAAGCGGCATATTTGTTTTGTTGGATTTTGATTTTATAAAAGTTTACAAAATTTAGCTTTGATGTCTGTCAAGACTCAAGAGCAGTCTGATCGATATGCAACTGTGGTTAGACCAGTGTGCATCAGGCGGTCTGACGGGTGGTGATTGGCAGTCTGACCACTAGTTCAATGTGATTGGAATCTGGTCGATAGTCTGATCGCTGGTGTGGTGTGATCAGATTCTAGTTGGTGGTTGTTTTTTCCAGGGAACATGTTTTGGAGTTGGGCACATTCGGTTAGACTGGTCAGTGGTTGGCGGTCCGCCATGGGGAGAGCAGTCAGATCGGTGGTGGGTGGCCTGACCAGTTTCTCGATGGCAGACATGTTTGGGGGTGTATTGGGTATAGATGAAAACATGTATTGAGTTGGTTTGAGTATAAGCACGACATGGGTGCCAGTGTTTGATTGTATTGAGTTACATAATGTATTATTTTTCTTAACGTGAGTCAAGTGCATTTAACTTGTATTGGATATAATTAGCGGTCGACAGCAAGGGACTGGGACTAGACGGGAGAACCAATGTCCATGCGGTCAAGTAAGTCCGAATGAGGTTACATGGCTCAGACAGGAAGCACAGAGAAGACAAGGATCATGAAGAGACGAGTTAGTACAAGTGGTGCACCGAGTGATGATACTTTGATGTTTTAGGGGGAATATAGAGTCAAATGAAGGTGTTCGGAAGGTTCATGGGTGGTATTTTGCTCATTGGTCAAATAGCAGGTTGGTGCCTTGATCAAAATCGCAGAGTGAGAGGCGCAAAGAAGAAGTGATTTAAATCAAAGAGAGTTTGAATTGCTAAGTGGATCAATCACTAATACTTAGTGGGTTAAGTCATGTAAATGCTTTGAGAAGTGTGTGTGAGTATGTAAAACACGTGTTGTTAGGGTTAACAGGTTTCCCCAGTTGTCTTAATGGGTTAGACCCATGAGGGTATGTGGCTAGTTATTAAAGGAGAGGAGAGGAGGTGAAAGATGGGAGGATTCTAGGGTTCAAGGTTTTTTTTACCACATTGTCTCCTTCTATGTATGGTTGTAAGAGAGAAAACTTGAGAGAAAAAAGTGATGTTTTAGCTACAACTTGTAATCATTTATGAGTATATAAACTTCATCCTCTACTGAAAATGATCAAAATTTCATCTCAATCATGTTCTTGTTTGCTTTTTTTGCTTGATTTTGCTTGTTCTTGAGCCAAAGTTGAGAAATATCAATCTAGATAGTTTTGATCTAATTCTTTGCCTAAATTAGCTTACTATAATATGAGAGTTGATCTGGATCATCCTCATGGATTGAAACCTCACGAGCAAGAACTAATTTAGGATTTAGGGTTTTTGGTGTTTTTGAAGACTAGATCCATTTTCTTTGAATTGTTGAAACAAGTCTAAGAACCTCATAGTTCTTGATTGGAATAGACTTATGTCATCTCTTAATGTCTTAGTTTCAAATTTTGAATCATTTGGAGTTGATTTGAGTTTTTTGGTCGATGGCTGAAGTTGTTCTGGTCATATGACAGCAGTCATACCACCTTTGTCCCTGCAGTCAGACCGCTGGAGCGATCTGACTGGCCTAGATCTAATTTATGCTGAATGTTCTTGATTTTATTGGTTTAGATCTCTAACTTTGTTTTGCTAAGACTAGCTGGTGTAATATGAACTTAGTGACTCTTATAGTTAATTAGTGAAGATTTTGAATACCATTAAGGAAAAAAGTTTCAACAATCATTTACCCTCTAATTGTCAGCATCAGTTCTACAAAATTCATGCATGGGATATCCCCCATCATCCAAAATGGAAAAAAAATACAGTGGGGGAGGCCTCCCTTATCTGCTGTTGGATCAACATGATCAAGTTGATCCAATAATAGATAGGAAGGAGCCTCACATGTAGAATTTGCTTTCATCCAAAATAGCTCTTTGAACCGATCAAAAAACAACATTAATTTGCAGATGGCCTTGGTTGAAACACCTAGCACTTGCGTGTACGTACCATGCATGATTATTTAATATCTCGGCTACTAAAAATGGGACAAATGGTGTGGAGTTAAGTAATCTCTCTCGTACGTAGCATGATGATTACGATTATTTCGATGGCTTGCCGTACCTTTCGATTATTCTTTGTTCCTGCAATTAATTGGTGGCTAATTAAAAGATAATCGAATGTCATGAATAGTAACATTGCACAGGACATCACACTGCACTACTGCACAATGTCCTAATTAAGCACGATCGATGCAAAGTATAAAATCGGCTAATGGATTAATTGAACAAAAAAAGTAACTCTTGGATAAGAAAATTTCGATTCTGTCAGCTGGTTTAAGAGTGGATTAAGAAGATTCCCAAGCATGCATGGAGTAGCTAGCTAGTGAGAAGCCAAGATCCTTTTTTTTTTTGTAGTGCACGGACATTTCAAATCAGGCAAATGAAGCAAAGTTTTTCCTTGCTAACAAGTGTACGTACTAGTAGCAAGTGCCCATTCCTCGCTAATTGTTTCTTGTCTGTTATCCGCTAATTAATCCAGACCCTTTCTGTTTGTCCAGGCTAATTGTTTCTTGTTTCTTGTCTTTTGATTTTTCGGCTGACTAATAGCTTATAGCTATAGCTAATGATTTTTATTTTTGATACGAATATTTATATAAACGTATTGAATATAAATAAATTATTTTAAAAAATAATAAAAAATTTATACTATTTATTTATTTATTCAAGATAAGCTATTGAATTAGAGAGCCGTCACACGCATTCTTATCCTACTTTTCCTAGTTAGCTCCCGCTAATAATCCCCAGCCACATCATTTCACGACTTTACTTTCCCTAAATCACCCTCGAGAAAGTTTGTAGAACAAGGCGGGCTATCAATTATACTGAGGGGTAGTTTGGTCAATTTACAGTCGTGGCGGCAGACTTCAGCCACAAGATGGAGGAACCGGGAGTGGGATGGAACCGCGGGTAGGGCCGCTTGGGGGAACCCGATTGGGCCACGTGGACGTGGGCCCGAACCTGTCGGTGACGTCAGCGCCCATCGGTTAATTTCACATGGGATACCCATTCGGTATGGCTAAAATATTACTCCCTCCGTTCTAAATTTAAGTTACCTTGTAGCACTTTGCACGTGAATTACAAACTGATATAAAAAAGACTAATCTACCCCTATATTCATACTCATTGCACTGACTTCAATTATATCAACCAAAATCATATGCCACTATCTCTATTTGTACTATCTTACGAATAACCAGAATTCAGAAGTCATAAGTCAAAAACTATAAATCACAACCAAAAGAACCCACCCTAGCTTCATCATTAATTCAAGAGTACAATACTCTTAATTTCACTTCTCTCCTTACTTTACTCATTGCACTGACTTCAGATATACCGACTAAAATCACATGTCACTATCCCTATTTGTACTCTCTTGCGAATAACTAAAATTCAGAAACCATAAGTCAAAAACTATAAATTATAACCAAAAGAACCCACCCTTCATCATTAATTCAAGAGTACAGTACTCTTAATTCAAAGTTTAAAAGTGATGGATGGCCTGGTTCAGAAGGTTTGACTAATGTTGAACAATAAATCACTAAGACTTCCACTTTACTTAAAGACTTCCACTAGAGATAAGATCTTCAACAGTAAATCATTCATCTAATTATTTTATATTATTTTTACCATAACTTCTTACCACACACCCTCTCATTATTTACGTTGGTTTGCAGATTCAAGTCGTTACTTGCATAAGAGATAACATATTATCTCTCTCACATATATAATTTTACTTATTTAATATAGTTAAGAAATAACTAAGATAATACTATTGGATATGTCCTTACATTTTTGGACAAAACTATTAAAAATGCACCCTATAAGTTGGAAGGACGAGTACTAATTAAAGAGGGGCAATGCACGAGGAAGAAAAGGGGAGTATATATGGCAATATGTTTAGGAAGGCTATGTATTGCATTTATCGGTGCTAGGTGAATGAATGCATACTAAGGAGTGCTCATATTGGCTATTTATTGATGGATTTTGATTTTGGTTTATAAATAGAAATAGTTTGTAAAGAAACACTCACATTTAATTTTGGTCGATATAAATGAAGTTACTATAATATCTACAATAATCGATTAATAGATTTCACATTGAAAAGATGCTTGCTGAACTGGGTGATAGCCGATAGTTTTTGACTTTTCTGAACTGGAGCGGCTTAGAGCGTAGCGTTGCTACGTGTGCAGTTAACTTGCTGCCCACTTGCCACAAGTTAATCCAAACGAGAGGGAGAGAGCAGCAAGAGGAAGAAGATGACATGACCACGCAAGGATACAAACAAGACACGAGGATTTACTGGTAGCAAAGGAGAAAGAAACAGAGCAAGAGAGTGTGAGAGCTGTAAGTACAGGCAGCAGCATCCGTCCTCCAATTCCCGGTCTCCTCGTTTCTCCCCACCCGAGAGCCCGATTCGATTGAAGAAGAATCCAACAGCACACCGAGGCACACGTGTCCACGCGGCGAGCTCTCGACGGTCGGCGTCGTACGCGCGTCAATGGCGAGCGGCGGCGGCGCGGGGGAGAGGGAGGAAGCGGAGGCGGAGGGGAGTTACTGCGCGCGCGCGGCGCTGCTGGGCGCGTACGAGATGGGGCGGACGCTCGGGGAGGGCAACTTCGGCAAGGTCAAGTACGCGCGCCACCGCGCCACCGGCGGCCACTTCGCCGTCAAGATCCTCGACCGCGGCAGGGTCCTCTCCCTCCGCGTCGGCGACCAGATACGGAGGGAGATCGGCACGCTCAAGCTGCTCAAGCACCCCAACGTCGTCCGCCTCCACGAGGTGGTCCATCCAATCCCATCCCATCCTCTCTGATTTCTCCATGCTTTCGTTCGTCAAAAGTTATTACCATCATCTATCTTCCAGTCCAAATTCGAGAGGAATTAAACGGATTCGATCGCGCGTTGTTTGCATCTGCATCGAGTCAAAGCAGGATCGATGAGTTGGCCGCGCGTTTGCGGACGGGGATCGATTAGTTGTGGCGTGTGATCTAT
This sequence comes from Melocanna baccifera, assembly GCA_036346265.1. NCBI lineage: Eukaryota > Viridiplantae > Streptophyta > Magnoliopsida > Poales > Poaceae > Melocanna > Melocanna baccifera. The sequence continues at coordinate 26,485,251 of CM070689.1, forward strand.
CATCGCAGTCGTAATCACCGCCGTGCACCGGTATCTCGCCGGCGTTCCCGCCCGCCACCGACATGGTCCATAGACCGAAATGGTGGTGCCGTCCACGGCTCCTCAATATCCGTGCGACGACGAGCACCGACCTCGCACGGTCTGCCTGTCTTGTTAGCAAAAATGAAATCTAGTTTGTTATACTAATCTTCTATATATTCCAATTAAATTCCAAAAAAAAAGTGATTTCAAGGACCTCGTCTAGTCAGGCTATGAACATTGACTGAATAGAAAGATGTTCATAGGTTGTTATAGAAGAATCTTCCTACTATTATTATTTGGAGATGGAGATTGCAGCTTCATTTACTTCTTGTTGGTTACTACTTTAAAGGATTCTATTGTTAGTAGGATCATTTTTTCCTGTTGTTAATGGGTGCTTCTTTTCGGCTGTGGTTTATAATTTTTATTCTAAAATACGAGTATTTGTATGAACAAATTAAATGCTGATAAGTCGATAAATTACTTCAAAAAGTTATCCCGCTAAGCTGCTTTAAAATGACGACAGATGAGCTGGTCCACCTGGTAGTATACCTGCAGTGACAAGTGGGCCCGCGGAGGCAGTAGAGGCCACGCTGGACCACATGTGCTGTTGTTTTAAGAGGAACAGTGCTCCACTATCAGTGATCTCAATCAGCAAACTTGTAGTATTTGGATATAGTGTTAGTAGTTGTAGTATTTTCGGTACCATAAACACAAACGTAGTCGTGTAGGCCAGTAGATGGGCCACTCGCTCGCCACAACAAATGAACAAAGTTCCTCCACAGAGAACCCAACTGCGCCTAGAAGATTGAGTTACAAAGGGTCAGGATGTGACCTTTTATACTAAAATTACTTAATTTGGCTTGCAGTGCCGTAGCTAAGATGGCATGTGCACTTGTGCAGTGCCGTAGCTAAGATGGCATGTGCAGTGCCGTAGCTAAGATTGCATGTGTTGCTGTCAAGAACCCATTGTCGACCACCAGTTGCTCCGTCCTTTTTATTCATGCCACGATTTTCTTTTATTCCTCTGAAAAAGATGGAAACAAACTTTTTGGGGTCTCATGATGCACATGGCTATAGCAAAATTTTTGGGGTCTCATGATGCACATGGCTATTTATGTGTTTTGGTCATGTAAGCTGTTGAAAGAATAGTATCTTTTCTATACCTTGCGATTTTTTAACTCTTGATTTAGGTTGCTGCTAGCAAAACAAAGATTTACATGGTGCTTGAGTTTGTCAATGGAGGTGAACTGCTCGACAAGATTGTAAGCCCATAAAACTCTTATTTCAATGATCTCTTGCACTCCTTTTGCACTACAAAATTTCATGCCAGATATATATATTTTTGAAACCAAAATTTCATTCCAGATATGGTTATTCTAAACTTCTAATACCTCCAATTGCTTTCCTTCCTGCAATAAACAAGGCCATAAAGGGAAAACTCTCTGAACAAGAAGGAAGAAGACTTTTTCAGCAGCTAATTGATGGTGTGAGCTATTGCCATGAAAAGGGCGTCTACCACAGAGACCTCAAGGTACTGAAAGATTTGTTTCTGGGGAAAACGGTTATCTATCAAATTTTTTTTTCATGTATCATGTACTTAGCAACATGGTCGATGTGGCTTGAGTATTCTGTGAAGCCATTTTCTTGATCCATGCTACTGCTACAGCCTGAAAACGTTCTTGTTGACCGAAAAGGCAATATCAAGATCTCCGATTTTGGTCTCAGTGCTTTACCTCAACATCTCGGGGTACGATGAAATGATTTGTTAAGTTGAGTTATATGAAATGATTTCCTTAAACTGATCATTCATTGAATTGTATGAACTACAACTTTTCAGAATGATGGATTGCTGCATACAACCTGTGGTAGCCCCAACTATATCGCACCAGAGGTAAAAGACTGACAACTTTCAGACCATTTGATCTCTTCTGTTGTACAGTTGCTGATTCTTGTGCCAAATGCATGAAGGTTCTGCAGAATAAAGGTTACGATGGGTCGTTGTCGGATATCTGGTCTTGTGGAGTAATTCTTTATGTAATGCTCGTAGGATACCTTCCGTTCGATGACCGAAATATTGTTGTTCTCTATCAGAAGGTAATCATCCAGAAAAAAGTGAAGTGATCTTTAGAATTCTGTTTTAATAGTACTCTGAGGCCATTTTAATGATGGTCTAGATTTTCAAGGGTGACACTCAGATCCCAAAGTGGCTTTCACCGAGTGCACAAAACCTTCTTCAGAGGATTCTTGAACCAAATCTGATGAAAAGGATCAACATGGCAGGGATCAAAGGACACGAATGGTTTCAGAAGGACTATATTCCTGTTGTTCCATATGATGACGACAATGAAGATGTACAGCTTGAGGCAGGTCATCCGGTCAAAGAGGTAGGGACTGATGAACAGGCAGTATGACATTGTGTTGGAGACTCTCTTTGCCCTCAAAAGTAGATGTGCTAAATTTCATATTTGAAGTCGCTGATCGTAAGTTTGGTTTCCCTTTTCTTTCCTGAAGCAAATCAATGAAGCACCTGGGGACAAGATTACTCATCAGATCAACGCTTTTCAGTTGATTGGAATGGCATCTTCCCTTGATCTTTCAGGTTTTTTTGAGGAAGAGGTTTGTACAGCATCTTACCAGAAATGTCCTTCCAGCACTTTTATTGCCTCACTCAGAATGACTTAACCTGCAAGGCTGGGGAAAAAAAATGCCATCGCTTTTTATGAACACACCGAATGCTGCCCCCACGAGCTTATAATAATTTATCTCATGTGGTTCAACTTGTTGCAGGAAGTGTCCCAAAGGAAGGTCAGGTTCACATCAACACATCCACCCAAAGATTTGTTCGACAAGATTGAAAGTTCTGCGACTGAGTCGGGGTTCGAAGTCCAGAGGGGGCATAGCAAGGTCTGTACAGTTTTTTCATAATTAGTACATTGCAGGGCATACCGCCATCAATGTTTTGAAGGGACTCAGAATGATCTGTCTGTGATTTTTCAGCTGAAAATAATGCGCAACTGCAACGGATCAAAGAACCCTGCATCATTTTTAGTCTGCACGGAGGTAAAATACGACGAACTGCAGTGTTTTCGGTACAGCAGGTGACAAATGGAGGTTAGCTAATAAGTGTGTGTGCTGTTTTTGATCCCAGGTGTTTGAGCTTGGCCCCTCTGTATATGTTATAGAACTTAAGAAGTCCCATGGAGACCCTGCATTGTATAGACAGGTAAATAAACAGTTGACTTGTCACTGCTGTTGCTTCACTGTAACTGGAGAAGACTTAAGTTGTGCAGTGCTGGTGAGTAAGTGAGTGATGTGCTTCTTGAAATGTGTGTGCAGCTCTGTGAGAGGATCTCCAGTGACCTGGGGATTTGCAAGACGGAGCAGATTTTCGGGACGGAGTCGCTCGACGATGATCTAGCAGGCTTCGACAGCAGAGCGACGACGCCACTGGTCGCTTTGTGACGAATGCTGCCCCCTGCCATGATGTAGGATGCTAGGAAAGTTGAAGACGAAGCTGTGCCGTTTGTGATGCAGTTGGAGACGATTGCAGTATATCATATTTCGTCAGGGAATGAGGATGTAGGATCATACAGTGTACAAAAAACGGTGGTGAAGCCTAGCCACCGACGTAAGAAAAGAAAGATGAAATATAAGAACTGGATTGCTTCTTCTGTTGCATCTACCTGGTGTCCCCATTTCTCCTAATCCATCATCAACACTGTTAGCAAGAAAGCGTCCGTGAATTGCAGCAAACTCAGCTTATTGTTTCAGGAGAGCAAAAACTAGGGCCCGTTTGGAGTGAGTGAATGTTCCTGAATTCCTATAGAAATTGAACCATTCCTAGTTGCTCAATTCGTTGCTTGTTTAGCTGGAAGAACTACGTGAAATTCTGTTCGAGAATACGCCGAGGAATGCGCTGCACATTTCCATTAATAGATGGAACCGATACAATTCTGACTCCTGTGAAATTTCCAAAGATGGTGTGAACTAGGACAACTGGACAATCTAACAAGACTGTTTAGAACACAGGAGTTTCACAAGAATTTTATGGTAAATAATTCAATTCTTGCGGGAGTTAGGAAAAAATTCCAACGTTCTAAGGTTGCGCTCAATGTGGCTTCGCGTTGGGCGTTCGGCTTCTGCGACGGCTTTTTTTATTGTTTGTTTTTTTTCTATTTTTTGTTTTTTCTTTGTTTTTTCGTATTTCTTGCATTGTTTGTGAGGGGTTAATATATTTTTTCTATTTTTAATTTTTTTAAATTAATTATGCTAAATAAGTCAACTTAGTTACAGTAAAAAAGTTATAAACCACCGTCATTCTGAACATACCATAAATAAGGTCGGAAAAACAAATGAACTGGTAATCAAGAATTCAGGAGCACATCTTGTAATCCTGTATCACCTCACCTTTTCTTTCCAAACAAAAACACTTGCGAACTGACAGGAAATGAAGCCGTTCGGAAGCCATATCTGGAAATTACGTGACCTTTGTTAGAATGGGCAAGTTTGCCAGCATGGTAGAAGGCGGATTTCGTTCATGACGTAAACATCTGTAAGAGGCGAACTTTGGGGCCCAAACCCCGAACCCGAAGGCAACCAAGCCACACATTAGGTTCCCACTTCCCACTCCGAGACTCCCTCCCGTCCGCCACCGCGATGCAGCATCACCTACGCAGATGCGGCGGCGGCGCCTTCGCCGCGCTCTGGCGGCTTCGCCACTTCCCCGCCGCCGCCGCCGCCTCGCCTCCGGTGGCAAGGAGGTGCCCTTTCCCTCTCCGTCTCTACTCCACCGCCGGTGAGCACCTCTCCTCGCTCCATGTAGTTTCTGCAAAAGTTGCGTTTTTTAATCCTCCTGGGACATTTGCGTCGCTCCAAGAAGAGAAATCTTGCTCACTTTGGGGAAAAAGAGAAATCCAGTAGTTCCTGTCGTTCACTGTAAGCACTATTCACCCCCCCCCCTCCCCCTATTTTGCATCAGAGATGAGCCAGCAGCTGCCTGCAAACCTGGTGGAGACCATGGAGCAGAGAATGAAATTGATCGAGCAGAGGAGCGCGTACCTTCAGGAGCAAATCAACCAGGTAATTTCGGATGGGCAACCTCCTCTTGATGCTTCTTGAACACTTGTGTTCATCGTTAAGGTGTATAAGCAAGAATTGCATAGTTCTTAAGCCTCCCGTGAAAATTAAGGTAGCCTTACTGCAATCATCTTGATTTGAGTGTGGTATTAATGAAGTCAGCCGGCCGCCTCGCCCGAGGAATACTCGAGGGCTAACAAGGAGTTCCGCAAGCTGGAGAGCACCATGGAATTGATCAAGGAGCTGCGGTCAAAACAGGAGGTGATAATCACATCACCTTGTGTAATATTCAACCTATGGTATGAAAGATTGTGAGGAGGATGCCTATTGTTCGTAGGAAATTGAGGGTTTGAAATCTTTGGTGACAAACTCCCTTGAAGAGAAAGACATGCGTGAGATGGCAGCTGATGAGCTCCTTGAGGCTGTGGAGGAGGAGAAACGACTGCAGCATGCGCTGTTCAGATCGTTGCTTCCAAAAGATGAAGCTGATGAGAGGGACTGTATATTGGAGGTGCGAGCAGGTAAGGCAGAGCTTGTCCTCTCTGTCCATTGACATTATTCATCCTTTTTTGGCTCTAAAAAATAATTCATCCTTTTAGTTTGGATCTGTGTATTTGGGCAACTGGTGATTGATGATGATACGAAATTGCAGGAACTGGAGGAGAAGAGGCATCTTTGTTTGCAATGGATATATTCAAAATGTAGGGCTTTCCCCCCTTTACTGATGTTGCTCCGGGGCAAATGTCGGTAACTCTCAATCCTGTAACTAACAAATTTGATTCTATGTTATAGGTATGAGAAGTATTCCCAAAAGAACGGGTGGAAATTCGATGTTATTGACATAATGCAATCTGCTTTGAAAGGATATAAGGTACAACCTTTGTTTGGCAGTACCCAAGGTCTTTCTGTAAATACGCACATGGTTTATCATTGTAGCATAAATACTGTTATAGTGTTTAGATTTGGAAGCTCTCTCCTAAGTACTAACATGTTTTTTCTATTATTATTCATTTATATGTAGGAAGCTAGCGGAACTATATCAGGTCCGGGGGCATATGGGAAACTCAAGTTTGAGAGTGGCATTCATCGTGTTCAGGTATGGTAATGAGTTACTATTCTGATATCCATCACATTTACCCACTTGTCTATTCTATTATTTGACTTGACCCCACCCATGGCAGCGAGTGCCAGTGACTGAGAAATCCGGACGGGTGCACACTAGTGCTGTATCAGTTGCTGTTCTTCCTCAAGCTGACGAGGTTGGTATTGGATATAACATTTCAATCGGCCTTATTTTTTTCATAAGTTTTTTTTTCATCTGTGCAATTTATGGCATGACTATTAGTTTAAAAATCGCTTCTGCAAGTGCAGGTTGATGTCCAACTGTGCAATGAGGACTTGAGAATTGATACCTACAGATCAGGTGGCTCTGGAGGTCAGTCTGTCAATACAACTGATAGTGCTGTTAGGATAACTCATGTTCCAACTGGAACAGTGGTTGCAATACAAGACGAGAGATCACAGCATCAGGTTACAATACATACACTAATCTAGTGTCTGTGCTGCAGTTTTCCCCTTTAAATCTAGAAAGCTAGTGCTTAGATGGCTCAGTTTCACATTTTCATTCTTGTGTTGTTTTGGCACTCGTGGATTTTGTCTCATCTATATTTACTCATTCATTCATTCATAACTTTGTTGTTTATAGCATAATCTCAATATCTGTTGCCTTCACTTCCGATGAACTGAGTCCACTACTTCACTTCATTCATGTCCATCATCTTGATAAAGGAATATAATCTATTAATGTTATATTTAACTCTCCTTAGAACAAAGCCAAAGCTCTCAAAGTTCTTCGAGCAAGACTATATGAAATGGAGAGGCATAGACTCCATCTGGACCGATCAAAGCTTCGGTCAGAGCAGGTATCTCACAATTCAAAAAGCTGATCACATACATAATATATTACTCTGAATATATTCAGAGTGGATATTCCTAAGTCCTAACTTGGTAGTAGATTGGAAGTGGTGATAGGTCTGAGCGTATTAGAACATACAATTTTCCACAAGGGCGTGTCACTGACCATCGTGTTGGGATTACGCACCACTCCATAGAAGATGTTATGGAGGGGGAGAGCCTGGATATCTTTATCGACGCGCTTCTGCTGCAAGAAGAGATGGACGTGATTGCTTCATTTGCTTCCTAAGTCCTAATTTTATGGATAATTGGAGCATCAGCCACATCATAAACAAAAGAGAGAAGGAACCATACAGAACACTGAACCAATGAAGACAAGAACTTCAGGATTTGCATGCACGTTACTTTTCCAGTTCTGAATTCTGAAGTTTTCCCTGACCCTGAATATCTAGGCTTAGAACTTTAAGCCCATTGCTGTATTGAGCATTATTTTGAAAGCAGTAGTGGCGCTGATATAATTTTTGTTCATAATTTTTTGATACCCCAAGGTGTTTGTTGTGGGTACCTGGTTCAGAAGTGGATGCCGCTTCAGTGTTAATCATGTTAAACTCGGATATACAATTTTGCCAGAGATCTACGTTGTAATATCTTATGCATCCTCGTTAATGATGGTTTGGTTTGCAACATTCCTCGCGACAGTGTAGTGAACCCTAATTTTCATAGGGCTGGAAGTTTTGTTTAAAAAACCATGTGCTTTCTAGTCAAGTCAGTATGTGTGTTGTGGCTAGTGGTCAAACAGTAAATGAGGGAACTAATATGTTATGTGTGAAATAGAGAAAAATTATGCCCCCCTTGTTCACCCTAAGGGGCCATATATACATAGCCGTAAGACCTCCTTTACAATGCTACCACTAACTGTGGGTATTACTTTTAATGTATATATGTCTTTTACATGTCCTATTGAGCCTCTTGGGCTGGCAGACCGAATGGATGTAGGTGGAGGTCGGCTACACTTCTCCCTTCTCTTGACGCTTGCATCCCGTTCTCACTCTCACGCTCCGTCCCCGCGTGACTCCGTAGCCTCTATCCTCCACCGCTTCTTGCAGCCCCTTCCCGCTGGCGCTCCTTCCCCACCGTCACCAGCAAAACCTCTCCTCCACAGGTATACCTGTGCTATTTCCGCGCCGTCTTTGGCATATAGCAATGGCCCAGGCAGTGACTGCTCCCAACGTTCCATCGGTGGTGCTTCGTCCAGCCGCGGCGGCTCCTGTGGGCTCAAGGGCTCGTTAGCGACAAAAATAGAGTACGAGTTGGTGGGGCACGACTCGTCCTCAGCCGACAAGCATTGGAATGCGACGAGGAAGGTGAACGGGCGCTGCACCAACGTGTTGGGGGCAAGTCTAACCACCGAAGACTTGATTCGGGGCCTAGTGCGTGATGAAAAGATCTTCGGCTGGGAAGTAGTCCGGCTACCCTCCGCCTGCGAGATAGAGCCTCATTCGGGACGCCTACTGTTGCTTCGTTGCCAAGGCCGACGGACCCTAGTAAGTGCCCTGGTGAACCGCGCCATTACCTTCGGTATGCAACCATTACTTATCGTGGTTTGTGCCTCTATAGGACTCACACTGGAGGACGCGGAGCGCGCCATGGCCGTCTTCCTGGGGTTCTATATCGCCAAGGAGTATAGCCTACGGGAGTCTGTAACGACGAATCTTGGGAGGATCAACCGGGTGTGCGAAGGCTTTGGCATCCCTGTGCCGGAGCGCCCTCTGCAGAGCACGATGCGGGCGCACAACCATGAGGGTGACGGGACGGAGGCCTCCACCTCGCGGCGACGAGGTCATTCTTCGGTGGTAGCTTCGCCCGTGTGCTCCTTGCCTCCTCTCCTGGACGAATGAGGGGAGATGGAGGCTGGCGCGGGTACAGAGTCGAAGTCGACGGATTATGCAAACTCTAACCTTGATGTGGACGCCGATGAAGTATCGAGTCCCCGAGGGTTCTGTCGCGATGAGACTAACACTGTTGAAGCCGACAGTGCCAAGGCTAGTGCTGATCTGGATGCGTCTGACGCCCCCGAGGTCGTCGGTCCCGTGTCGCCGACTCGCCCCGCATGTCCTGATACTGAAACAACGAAGCGCCATCGGGAGCACACAGCTTCGCCCTCCAGCGATCATAGGGTGGACCCAGAGGCTACGACTGCCAAACACGTCTGCCCAGCGTCTCCTGTACCCGCGGGTGGGGACACTGGCCCTACCATCGTCGGTAGCACGTGGTTCTATGTGGTGTTAGCAACATTGATGGATGATTCGGACTCTGACGCGGACCTCGCCGCTCCTAGAGTAGGGAGCGGAGGTAGGGCGGACGAAGGGGCTGCCGCGAGGGTGCGTGCAGAGCCTGCGGGTGTTAGCAACTCCTGGCCGACATCCCCCAATCGAGCTGCAGGTTCGATCAGCTCTCTTTTGTTCCTCGACTTCGCGCGGTTTTCGCCCATCTTCTCCCTGACACTGTCCCCGGCGTCAGCGATCCCTCAGTCCCTGGGACGTGCACATCGCTCCAGGACGTGCACATCTTCTCCCTGACTACCACCATGGACGTGTCCTCTGGTCCCCCACTGGCGAGGTATTGGGAGCAGAAGGTCGACGTCTCATCATGGTGGACTTTGTGGGTCGTCCGGATGCCTTGCGGGTTTTCCAGGGGACCGTTGACTGTGCGGACACAGCCTTGGACCACCGTGCGCTTTCCTCCCACGGCTCGAAGCTATTGGAGTGTGCGCTCGAAGCTACTGAGATGAAGGTACATCTTAGCTTACTCTAGTAATGACTAGTGGGTCGGGTGCTGACACTAGGGAGCCTGGTAGGCTCTTGCGCTTGCCCGTGCTGTCCAAGCAGCGAGGAGTCATGAGCGTAATGGACTACAATAGCAGCTGGCTGCTGCGGAGGTGGAGGTCGAGTCCGCTCGTCATTCTACCGAAGAGGCGGTTGTCGCTACGGTAGTGAAGGACGAGCGGATCCACTTCCTCGAGGTGGAGGGTACGAAGGCGATTGTCAACACGCACGCCTTGGTGGAGAGGACTCAGCATGAAGCTACCGAGGAATGCGCAGGACTGCTTCGGCAGATCTCCGAGCTGGAGACGGAAAGGAGCTGACTAGCTTCCGAAGTGGGGGCCATGGGTGCACACTAGGCGATGTCTCTCTGCTAACCTAGAGGTCGCTAGAGTTATTGGAAAGTACTCTTGTTGACTTGGCCGTAGAGGTCCTTCCCCGGTCGCACGGTCCGAAAGACGTTTTATGTAGTCTCCGGTGTTGTCGCTAGCGTTGAATGCCGACACGCATATGGCAATCACTGTTCTCTCACGACCAGCCAGATGCTCCTTGGCTTGCTCCACCATCGGGGGTGTCTGCATGTTGGCGAACAGGCGTACCCCCGCTTGGACCTGCCGGAGGGGAGCAGCACCATATCGGGGGCACTTCATGTTGTGCGGAGGTCCATCCGTGTCTTCCACCACTGGATCTGGGACTACATCATCGAGGCCGCGGCGAAGGTCGCTATGAGGCGTACTCTTGGTGCGATTGTGGACCTCGGGAGTTGGCTCGGCGAGGTACCTTGTTGAGCTAAAGGCGAGGAAGCTGCTACGGATGTGGCCGCCGACTAGCAGGTGTGATTCTGAGGTCACTTGTTTTTGTGTGATGTGGCCCTCAGGCTTCATGTGTGTGGCACCCTGCCTGCTCGATGTAACAATATTTTGTAATGAAAAGGAACGTAGCGTTGCCCATATATCCTTATTGAATGCTTATGTGATGATCAGGTACTTGATGAGGATCCGCTCCTCATTTCGGACCGCCTTGTGCGCCGTCGATTGCGACATTGGGGATAGGCGGAGGACTCACTGCGATTCTGGGTGGGAAGGCCCTGCGGAGGCGAGCCCGTCTAGGAGTATATAAAATTAGAGTCCTCGGAGGAGTAGCCTATTCGAGGTGCACCACATCTACTATAGCGAGATATTATATTATTGTAACAATTAATAAACAATTTGAACACCGTGCAGCCCTAATCGTTTCGACGAACCCTTACACATCGAATCGTGAAACAAAGTGTAAAGTCACTCGCGTGCTCCGTCTCGCACTTTTGGGACGGATATCAACGGAGTCAGCGACGAAACAAGGCTCGCGGGTGTGTGCTCCGTCCCCCACCCCTTGGGTGGGCATTGACGAAGTCGGTGGCGAGACAAGGCTTGCAAACGTGCGCTCCGTCCCCTACCCCTCGGATGGGCGTCGACTGAGTCGGCTGCGAGATGAGGCTTGCGAGCGCGCGCTCTGTCCCCCATCCCTCGGATGGGCGTCGACTGAGTCGGCAGCGAGACGAGGCCTGCGAGTGCGCGCTCCATCCCCCACCCCTTGGACGGGCATCAATGGAGTCGACGGCAAGACGAGGCCTACGAGCGCGCGCTCTATCTCCTGGTGTGTAGAGTGCATGTGGAGGCGAGGATCTCCTTGTCGCTTTTTTGTACTCCGTAGAGTGCGCACGGAGGTCAGGGTCTCCACGCAGCTTTTTTGTACTCCGTAGAGTGCGCGCGGAGGCCATGGTCTCCGTGCGGCTTTTTTGTACTATGTGGAGTGCGCGCGGAGGCCAGGGGTCTCCACACGGCTTTTTTGTACTCCGTAGAGTGCACTCGAAGGCTAGAGTCTCCATGCATCTTTTTTATACTCCGTAGAGTGTGTGCGGAGGTCAGGGTCTTCACTCATCTTTTTTATACTCCGTAGAGTGCGTGTGGAGGCTAGGGTCTCTGCACATCTTTTTTATACTTCGTAGCGTGCTTGTAGAGGCTAGGATCTCCGCGCGTCTTCCTCTCTTTCTCTCTCTCATGCTCAGAACGGCTAAGTTCCTGTCGCTTTATACTCCGCAAAGTACGTCGGGCGCATAATGTTGCACTATGTGATTTTTATACTTTGTAGAGTTGCCCGGGATGGCTAAGTTCCTGACACTTTATACTCCGCAGAGTACGTCAGGCGCACAACGTTGCACCGTGCGATTTTTTTATACTCCGTAGAGTTGCCCGGGACGGCTAAGTTGACGACGCTTTATACTCCGCGGAGTACGCCGGGCATGCAATGCTGTACCATGTGATTTTTTAATACTCCGTAGAGTTGCTCAGGATGGCTAAGTTCCCTACGCTTTATACTCCGCGGAGTACGCTGGGCGTGTAACACTACACTGTGCGATTTTTTATACTTCATAGAGTTGCCCGAGACGGCAAAGTTTCCGGCACTTTATACTCCGCAAAGTATGCCGGGCGCACAACACTGCACTGTGCATTTTTTTAATCAAAAGAAACTTATTAGTTCGTCTTCTTATTCAAAGAAAGGGGTGCAAAAGTGGACACTGACGCTTGCGAAATAAAGTGGCACCAGAAACTCCAGCGAAACTACGGCGGCGACGAGACGCCCGACGCCCGATGACTACGAACATGACAGATACAACACTGGGCTGAGATTACCATCGACGACGACTGACAACTGCTGGTAACATCACCAGTGAGATGGGTCAGGGGAGGAGCAAGCTCGCTTGCATGAACTGGAGAAGCTAGCGCCTAGCGCTTCGTCACACGGTGAGCCCGCGCATGAACTCCCACTCATCATCATCCTCCTCGAAGGCGCTGGCGGCCGACCCCTTCGAGCCGCTGCTCTCCCCGCTGGCCATCACTGCCGCCTCGGGGTCGAACGCAAGGTACGGCATTGCACCGAATGCTCTGGTGAAGGCCGCGGCCGTGGCGCCATCGGTTCTCTGCTTGAGGACCTCGAAAATGACCTCCGGCTCATGTTGCATCACGCGGAGCACGTCGGCGCAGGACGGGCGGGGCACCGTGCGAGTCACGACGAAGCAGTGGGGGCCTGCCGAACAGGTTGTACAGCTCGTTGAGGGCCTCCTGGCAGGCGCCCCCGAGGAACATGCCCAGGTAGTACCCACGGGTGCCGTGGCTGGGGAGCTCGTGCAGCGGCAGGCTGTGCCTTCCGCCGATGATCTGGTTGACCTTGCTGTCGCTGTCGCAGGTGAGGTCCGAAAGAACACCGTTAATGGCTGGGCACTCTTGAAGGCTCTAGATTGGAATGATCGGGAAGAGCTACCCAATGGCCCACACGTCCGGTAGGGAGGTGAACAGTAGCGAAGTGCTCTTGACCAAGAATCCCCTCCTTGAACTGCTCAGTGCAACGTCGCTTCAGCTGGTCGGTGTACAGAGCACAAGTCTCAAAGTCACAGAGCACCACGACAGCCATGAGGTTGCGGTAGTCGGCACGACAATCATCGGTGAGCTCATCAAGCAGGTAGGCCATGGCTGAGTCAATGCGGCCAGGCGCCGAAGCCGAGAAGGCCTCGAACACCAGGACCGAGTGGAGCGACACCAGCGCGCGACCGCTCTCGCTGTAGATGATGGGGGTGCTCCACCCCCTTGCAGTCACAGACGTGGCCAACGGTGGCCACCACGGCCGCCGCATACTCCTCCAAGTTGTATGCCATTGACATGTCCGTCTGCGCCGAGTGGGATCCAACGTGTCCTACAAGCAGTCGCGAGTCGGTATGCGCTAGGACCCTCCGGGCCCCAAGAGCCTTGAGTTTGCTGAGGCCGAACAGGAGGGCTTCGTACTCAGCCACGTTGTTCATCGCGGGGAATTCCAATCGCGTAGAGTAGAAGAGGCGGCGACCCTCGAGTGTAGTGATGACCGCACCGACGCCTGCTCCCGAAGCATTGTAGGCTCCTTCGGTGTGGAGAGTCCACACTGGCTCTGCGGGTTACGAAGACTATGGTTGGGCTAGCCACGTCCACTCCACGATAAGTCTACAAGGATTTGCAACTTGATCGCCGTGCGAGAGGTGTAGGTCAGGGAGAAGGGCGCCAGCTCGGTCGCCCACTTGCTGATACGAACCGTCGCCTCCTTATTTTGTAGCATCTCCATTAGGGGGAGCGACGAGGGCACCATAATAGGATGCGCCAGGAAGTAATGCCGCAGCTTATGCAAAGCCATCAGGAGCGCGTAGGTTAGCTTCTCCAACTCAGTGTATCGTGTTTTGGCTCCTTGGATAGCTTCTGATACGAAGTATACTGGGCGTTGAATGGTTCCTTCCTCTAGGACGAGGACTGTGCTAACTGCTGCGGGCTGCCGCCACATACAGCAGGAGCGGAGCCTCTGGTGGTAGGGAGACCAAGGTTGGGAGCTCGACGAGGTGTTTCTTGAGTTCGCCGAAGGCCGTGGTGCATTCACTGTTCCAGTAAAACCTATCACATCCGCAAAGTGTCTTGAAGAACAGGAGTCCTCGCTTAGCCGCTCTGGACAAGAAATGGCTGAGAGCGATGAGATGGTCTGCAAGCCTTTGGACCTCTCTCATCGTCTTGGGCAACTCTATTGAGAGGACCGTGTCGACCTTCTCTGGGTTCGCTTGAATTCCTCTGTCGGACACTAAGAAGTCGAGAAGCTTGTCAGCTTGTACCCCGAAGGCACATTTCTCCGGCTTGACCGGCTTGAGCTTGATGCCGGTTCGCCACAGGTTGTTGAAAGTCTCCTAGAGGTCTTCGGCATGGGACCCGGCCTGTTTACTCTTGACCACCACGTCGTCAACGTAAGCCTCAACATTTCTGCCCAGCTGAGCGGCGAGAGCGAGTGCTATGAGCTAGGTGAACGTGGATCCCACGTTTTTGAGGCCAAACGGCATCCAGATAAAGCAATACATGTCCCCTAGAATTATGAAGCTTGTCTTGGCCTCGTCCTCAGCTGCCATGTGGATTTGGTGATAGCCAGAGTATGCATCGACTAGCTAATCGATTCGTGGAAATGGATAGTTGTCCTTCGGGCACGTCTTATTGAGATTAGTGAAATCAACGCACATGCACCACGTGTCGTTGGCCTTCATCACCAAAACCGGATTGGTAAGCCACTTCGGGTGACGGACCTCACGGATGATGCCAGCTTGTAATAACTTCGCGGTCTTGGTCTTAGCGGCCTATTGATGCTCGAGTGACATGCGTTTGAGTTTTTGCCTGACTGGCTTGGCGTCGGGCCACACAATAAGGCGATGCTTGATGATGGATTGGTCGACCCTCGTAATGTCATCCGGCGACCACACGGAGATATTAGCGTTGGCGCGGAGGACTCGGAGAAGTTCCTATTCAGCTGCTAGGCGGAGGCCTTTGCCAATGGAGACTTGCTGGGACATATCCAAGTCGCGGAGGGAAACCCTCTTGACCTCGCCATCTGGTTTGGGCTTGGGCGTCCACCCCGGGGCCAACGGTGATGCAAATGTAGGCGTGGTAAGGGTCTCACTCACTGCATGCACCTTTCAAAGAGGACCCTGGGCGCCCAGCTCTATTCGACAGGCGAGGTCTTGATCTCCGCACATGGTGATGATCCCGCGCGGACCTGGTAGCTTCTTGCATAAGAAATTATGGTGCGTGACCGCCCTAAAAGCGTTGAGCATAGACCTTCCAAGGATGGCATTGTGAGAGTAAGGAAGGTCGACAACATCGAAGGTGACATCCTCACTTCTCTCGTGGTTGCCTTGCCCGAAGGACACTTGAAGTTGAATCTGGCCTATGACCTGCAGGGGTTAACCCCCGAAGCCTTGGAGTAGGACCCCCAGGGGCTGCAGTCTGCTTTGGGAGATGTCCATTTGGTCAAAGGCTCCCGCGAACAGGATGCTCGCGGAGCTACCGCCGTCAACCAAAACATGCCTGACATCGCACGCGGTGATGGTAGCTTGCACTACCAGGGGGTCTTGGTGTGGGAGGTCGACACGCTTCGTATCAGCTACCGTGAATGTGATGTCGTTGTGCGCCCAAGTCAGGGGCGCCTGTGCGGGGTATGCGGCAACATGATGAAGCCGACGAGCATAGGCCTTCCGTTGCCTCTCAGACGGGAATTCCAACGACAACCCTCCTATAATAACATTGACGACCCAGCGTTGCCCACCATCGGGGGCCTATGTACAGAGAGTGCTAGGGGCACGTTGAAGTAACTGGTTTTTCGGAGGCTACATGTGTGCCACCACCTGCGCACGTGCCTCGAGAGCCTCGTCCCTGGCGACACTCTCCCGGAGCGTCGTGATGGAGGGGCAATACCGAGTAAGATGCTCGCCACATCTATGCACTTCACACCATAGTCCATGCTGCTATTGGTCATAGTCTATTGTTCATGGTGGTGTTAGTTGTGGTGGCCACGGCCACCGCCGCGACCCTAGCCTCTCCCACGGCCTTGACCTCTACGGCCTCGCTCTTGGTCAACGGAGGAGTTATCGTTGGCGTTGTCGTTGCCTCCGCCGTTGATATCGAAGACGTATTTGGGCTTTTGACCCTTACGCTTCTTGCGGTTGGGGCCCTCCGCCGTGTCCAATGCTTGCTTGGGGCTAGGGATGTCTCCTCTGCGTCGTTGTGCATCCTCCTTTGCCCTTGCGTACTCTTCCATCTTGTCAAAGAGTTTGGCCACTGTTTTTGTAGGTTTGCGGGCGTTGTATTCAGCCAGTGGCCCTGGGCGAAGGCCTCGCACCGCTGCGTTGATGATCGTGGTTTCATTCACGTCTTTGACTTGTCAGTGTACTTTGGCGAATCGTTTGAAGTATTGACAGAAATTGTCGGTGGGCCTCTGCTTGATGGCGAAGAGTTGGCTCATGTCTACCCGCTCAGAGTAGTTCCCCTGGAAGTTGTTGTACATGTGATTCCGAATTTGCTCCCACAAGCACACGAGTTCGGCTCGATGGTGAAGAACCAAGAGAGTGATATCCCTTGAAGAGCGAGCGACAACCCATTTGCCTTCGTGGAGTCGTCACCCCCCGCTACTTCAATGGCGGTCTTGTGACGTGCACAAACTCCTGGGATCCATATCACCCTTGTATGGTTCGATCGTGGGCATGTTGAAGTCCTCCGGTCAGGCGGCCTGCTGCAGGCCAACGGAGAGGGGGGACTCCAGATCTACTTGCCGAAGTGCACTACGGGTGGCGACTGGGACTTCGCGGCTCATCGCCTTCTCAGTGGTGACCTCCACGATCGTTGCCATAGGCACTTGCTGGCTCTAAGCCTCTTGCATCTCCCGCATGGCGCCTAGGAGATCTGTCAGCTTTCGCTGCAATGCTCCAAGGGTCGCCAGCAGGGTGCCCTTCGTCACTAGCCCTATGGCTCTTGCCAACGCAGGCGTATATACTGCGAGGTGGTCGTCGGCGGCGGCTTGATCGCCGGAGTAGCTAAACACGTGGGAGCGATACGCGTCGCGGTTGGCGACGGGACTCGCCGAAGCGTCGAGACCACCGACTGCTCCGGTGCTACCTCCCAAGCCCGTCGAAGTGCCGGTGGCGATGTGCGTGTTGGCTGTCTGGCCACCTATGCGGTCGTCGTGGTCAAGGGTGACGCTGACGTGGACCTTGTTGCTGATGTCGACAGTCGCCTCAACGCCGACGTTCGGACCGGCTCTTCGTGCCGACGCCGGCTATTTGCTCGCCGTGACCCTGGCTTGGGCGACTGCCGCCATTGTGCTTCGCTTCCTCTTCGTTGTTGTCGTTGCCTTCTTAGACGTCATTGTCTCAGGTTCATGACTCTCTTGTCCAGTCCCTACGGACGGCACCAACTGTTATGACTACTAGCCAAACAGTAAATAAGAGGACTAATATGTTGTGTGTGAAATAGAGAAAAATCCTGCCCCTTGTTCACCCCAAGGGACCATATATACATAGCCGTAAGGTCTCCTTTATAATGTTACCCCTAACTGTAGGTATTACTCTTAGAGTATACATGTCTTTTACATGTTCTGTTGGGCCTCTTGGACTGGCAGACCGAATGGATGTAGGTGGAGACCAGCCCCACAACAGTGTGATAATCTTCCATCCATCTATTTCTATTGTTGGTAGGGGTGGGAAAAAAAGATCGTTAGTGGAGTTAAATGGTTCGATTCAAAATTACTTCAGTTGCACTTGTTAATCGGTTAAACATTAAAATGAGTCGATTTTAAATGAAATTAAATTTTGCTCTAACTTGGCTTGGCTCGGCTCACCTCATTAGCTCGGTCCTAAAAATACTTCCAAATTATAAAGAAAATGATATCAAATCAACCTGTGTTAATTTCAAAAAAAATTTGATAAAACGGTGAGTTTGCTTGATATCCACCCCTAATTGTCAGATGTAGTCATCAAAATCAGTACCAAGATCACCTTGCAGTGACTGAAACAGGATTGTCGATTTTCACAGTGAAAAAACAGAGAACAAGATACAGAACTGAAAACGTGATGTAGGACAGCCACATCACTTGCAGGTGGCATCCACTGAAAACGGACAAAACGGACAGAAAACACTCGGTTGCATTTGTCCAATCTTCTTAATGTCGCAAAAGAAGTTGTACATTCACAATGCCATGCCAAACAGCAAAAATGGAAGAACACATGTACAAGTTGGAAGAATTCGCATAGGTTTCTAAAACAGGAATCAAGTCGGAAGAACATCAGCGAAGCAAATTTAGAAGTTGGAACACCCGGGTCGCATTTCATTGCGTAATGTTCATCCACTAGCAACATGTTTTGCTACAAATAACAAAGGATACAGGAAGCAAACCAGCTACACAAGATGGAAAGACCATCTGAACAGGATCATCTAGCATGTCAAGACTAGAATTTACTGTGAGGAACTCCAAAATGGGGATTCATTACATTGCAAGCAAACCTGCTATCCCAGAACTTGCGATTCCTTCTCGGATCGCTTAGTTACATGGAAGAAGAAGCAGATTATGAGGGGGACAAACTGATCCGCGATGGTGGTGCCCCCAATCTCATGATTGCAAGGTCCCAAACAGTGCCTTCCGATCATCTTTCGCTGCTCTGTCCGCTGAACCTGCAAAAATCTTAGACCAATCATTGTACAGAATAATTGGCTGCCTTTTTTCAACGATTCAATGTATAATTCACCTTGCGCCTCCTGTTTCACCGGTTTCTTGTCCTCCCTGGGTGATGGCATCGACAATGGCATTGAGCTGGCTGCGGCGGCCGCAGCGGCCGCGAATGCCAGCGCCGGCTGCTGTTTGGCGTTGAACTTGAGCAGCTTGTCCCTGTCTCTGTTCGCCTCGCTGCTCTTCGGGGTCTTCTTCTTGCGCGGCTGGGCCGCGGCGGGCTTCTTGGCGTGCCTAGCCTCCGCCTCCAGGGCGCGGAAGGCCGCGTCGAGCATGTCCCGCGAACGCTTCCGCGCGGCGGCCGCCTCCCGGACGCGGCGCTCCGCCTCCTCGCGTGCCGCCGCGGCGGCACGGCCGACGGACTCGCGCGCGAGCCGCGCCGCGACGAGGAGGACGCGCGCGGCGCGCTCGTCCAGCGCAGGCCGGCCGCCTCCAGCGGGCGTGTAGGTGAAGGGCCTGTTCTCGGCTGCCGCGGCGCACTGGGGGCAGACGAAGGAGGCGGGGTCTGGGACGCAGGAGACGTGGGCGACGAAGAGGCCGCAGTCGGAGCAGGCGACGGTGGGGCCGGACGGGGAGAGGATGGGGTCGAGGTGGGGCTCCTGGGCGGAGGCGTTGTGGGGGAGGAGGAGGAGGCAGGAGGAGCAGAAGGCGCCTGGGTGGTAGAGGAGGACGCAGGAAGAGCAGAGGCGGCAGAAGACGCCGTCGTGGCGAACATGGTGGAGGGGCCAGGCATCGCGGGCGGAGACGCAACGGTCGCCGCCGCAGCCGCGGGGGGCGGAGGGGGACGGGCGGGAGGGAGGCGTCATCGTTGCGATGGCGGCTTCGGGGAGAGGACAGGATTAGGGTTTCTAAGGGGAGACGCGGCCACCACCAAACGGCTCTCTCTACGAGGAGATATTTTTCTCATTTTTCTCCTCTCGAAAATGGAAGGAGAAAATTCAAACAAGATAGAGAGAAAAATATTTTTTAGTGTGTGTTTGATATAGAATACTGCTCGTACTATTCCTATTTATTATGAAAATTTAAGAATAGAAACATCAAACAAGAGTATGTATGTGTTCAACCGTGACGCTGGATAATTTTCATGATTTACGTTTTAAGGTGAGACGATTTTCTAACTTCGAACATACCCTCCATAATTACATATGGTTAGTTAATTACCCTCCATAATTACGTTTTAAGGTGTGACGGTTTCTCTAATTTCGAACATACCCTCCATAATTACATATGGTCAGTTAATTACCCTCCATAATTACGTTTTAAGATGTGACGGTGGTTAGAGTCGTAGGGGTGGTCTCTACCTAATTCCAGCTGGCCTGTTAGAAAGTTGTAAACCCTAAGTGGGACGTGTATAATGACGTGAATGTCTTTGAAAGGGATACTTAGATGAAAAGGTATGATTGTAAAAACACTCCCCACGATGACATATATATATGCGATACAGGCTATAGGGAAGAAGAGAAGGAGCATTACTCACCTAACTCTCTACTACACTTTCTCTCTATTTGATCTGTAACTACAATAGTTAGTTAATTACCCTTCATAATTACTTCGAATATACATGTCACGATAGAAACGGTTAGTTTGGTAGTGCTGCCCTATCATGTTGTAATCGGTAGCCGCTAGCAGCTAAAAACTTATTTAGTGGCTCTTTATTTATGACGCAAAGATTTCAAGTAGACAACGTAAAAGGACGTACAGAAGTCACAACTGCATCCTAGGACAAACAATCCACGCCTCTTGTTTTTGGGGTTGTCCATTGTCTTATTGGTTTGTTGAGATGTCTTGTGCTGGCGATCAATGTCTCCCCTCTTCCGGACAACTAGTTGGTTGTTTTTTTTTAAATCTTTTAAGAAGAGCAGGAGGTCCAGTTGGCTCTCTTTTCACAGCTTGGATACATTTGCAATGCTAGAACTTTTAGAGGTATGGGCAGTGACGGATCTAGAATTTGTAAGAGAGATGTTCAGAGTTAATAAAATATTGCTCAAGGAAAAAAAGAGAAAAATCCTTAGTAAAAAAATCAAGTGCAAATTGTCCTAACCAAAAACATCTCAAAATAATTAAGCAAAACACAATTTTAACTCTACAACCCTTTATGCAATTTTAAAAACAGTTATTTCATTGATCCTTGGAATCACATCGCTAACTTATTTAAATTTTTATGGTAACCAATTTAAAAGTTCAAGGAAATTTTCTTTATTATTTTAATGTAACCAATATTATCTACAAAGATTTCAAAATTGCAAACTTCATCTTCATTTGTGAAGGTTCTACGATCTACACTTTACAAAGGCACAATCATCCAATGAACTATTTGGGATTTGCCGATTTCGAAATTAGAAGTGAGTGTGGGAGATCAATGCAACTCTGGGAATGAGGTCTTGCCGCAACGTCGTGCGTTTCATATCTACCTGCTCGCCACGTCGCCACCCAACCTGCCGCGTCACTTTCCTATTTACTCGCATCGCCTCACGCCCTTACTTTGCTCCTAGAGCACATCTGTGGACCTAATTTAAGAATTGGTTTGCGTTCTCACCGTCCACTGCACGCCACGTGCTCCCTCTCCCTTTCCTTGGCCACCGTCGCGTGCGGCCATTGTGGGCTTGCAGCACTGTGGCACTACCTTATGCGTCTAGTCTAACTGGCTTGCTCACCCTTCACGTGCACGCCGCCGCTGCGTTGAGAGAGAGAAATAAACCAATTAGGATTAGGACTTGGGTAGCCAGTTGGAGTGATGTGACCATGCCACATACTCATACAACCAAAACTCCCAAGAATAAACAAATGGTGAATTCGTTTCTTCGGTTTCAATTTATTTTAATTGAGAATATGATGCTATCTAAAGATGAAAATGTATTTTTGTCTAGCTGTATAAGGAGGATTGCATCAACGCTATGCGCTCGTGGTTGGGGTCCACCAAAAGGGAAGCCGACCAATATATCAAGACCACACCTTCCCCAACTCTTGCTCAAGGTCATCACGTTACTTTTGGATCAATTCAAGCAAGAGTTCAAGTGGGACACATTTTAGAATTCAATTCGGCCTCGGATCAATTTGAGTCGGCTGATAGGTCGGACTTCAAATGTGTATAACATTTGTATAAAAATTCCGTTTGAGGTGTGCAAGTACAGCAAAGAAAGAAGAGCTCGTCTACTTTCCAATGGATTTGCCCCCACCTCCAAATTCATTGTGCGCATTGGAATCACCAAAACAAGCGCGCGCGACTCAGACTGACAGTCCCACTTTAAATGCTCATAGATTTCGCATCAAAAGTCTAATTGGAATGTGTGAGTACAGCATGGAAAGCTTATTCCGTCCTCTTTCTAACGGATCTGACCCCATCAAAAATTCCTTTTGTGCGCGACACAATCAACAAAACAATCTTCGGTTTTGGAAGCAGAGATAGAATCAGCTATGATTTGAATACTTTCCATATGTTGAGAACTTTCCATATGCAAGGACTGCGCGTCCCTATAAATAGAGCTCATTTGGCCATGTAACTCAGGCTTGTTTAGATTAGTTTTCCACCGTGAAACCGTCGTGTGTTCTTGTGTCGACTAGACCAACAAGCTGCGATTGCGAGCCTCGGCCCCTTTGTGTTCTTCATTCATATATGCAATATTCAGATTGTTCTTGCTTGTTCTTGATTGCTTGCGAGAATTGAACCTCGTGTTCAGTCAACGCGTTCTTGCACGGTTGATAGCGACTAAGTGTGGTGTAGCGATTGCGGGGCGGACTTGGTCGTCTCGGTCAAGTAGCCTCTTCGTCAACGTCATATCAAATCAATTTATCCTTCTCATCGGAAGATCGGGCCACCTCACTCATCGGTTGGTATCGAGCACGGTTGCGGTGAGATTATCCATTTAGATTTATTTTCATACCTATAACCAGAAAATTACCCTACAAAAGAGTTATTTCGCTGTCCAAACCCGTTGTGCCTTTCAATTTACTAGTTTCGGTTTGCTAAATTGAATTTGTGTCGTTTTAGCTTTGTCTTGTTCTTGGTCATATTCTTGGTCCCATAAAACACCAAAACAAAAATCCCCACGTCCAACACCATCAAGAACACTTCAAACTCTATTTCGATTTTCGGCGAAGACTCCCTCTTGTGCGGCCGCCACCAAAAATAGCATAACTTTCGATTCATTGATCCTTTTTGAGTGAGACCACTTCCATTAGACTCCCAACTTCATTATCCATTTTTGGTGTCTAATGATTCATTATTCATTGATCATTCGATTCATTGATCATTCGATTCATTGATAATGAAGTTGGGAGTCTAATGGAAGTGGTCTCACTCAAAAGGATCAATGAACCGAAAGTTATGCTATTTTTGGTGGCGGTGCACAAGAGGGAGTCTTACGCCGAAAATCGGAAATAGAGTTTGAAGTGTTCTTGATGGTGTTGGACGTGGGGATTTTTGTTTTTGGTGTTTTATGGGACCAAGAATATGACCACAACAAGACAAAGCTAAACTGACACAAATTCAATTTAGCAAACCGAAACTAACAAATTGAAAGGCACAACGGGTTTGGACAATGGAAATAACTCTTTTGTAGGGTAATTTTCTGGTTATAGGTATGAAAAATAAATCTAAATGGATAATCTCACCGCAACCGTGCTCGATACCAACCGATGAGTGAGGTGGCCCGATCTTCGATGAGAAGGATAAATTCGATTTGATATGACGTTGACGAAGAGGCTACTTGACCGAGACGACCAAGTCCGTCCTGCAATCGCTACACCACACCCTAGTCGCTATCAACCGTGCCAAGAACGCGGTTGACCTGAACACGAGGTTCAATTCCTGCAAGCAATCGAAGAACAAGATAAAGAGCAATCTGAATATTGCATATATGAATGAAGAACACAAAGGGGCTGAGGCCTGCAATCGCAGTTGTTGGTCTAGTCGACACAAGAACACACGACGAGGTTTCACGGTGGAAAACTAATCTAAACAAGCCTGAGTTACATGGCCAAATGAGCCTCTATTTATAGTGACGCGCAGGTCCTTGCATATGGAAAGTTCTCAACATATGGAAAGTATTCAAATCATAGCTGATTCTATCTCTGTTTCCAAAACCGAAGATTGTTTTGTTGATTGTGTCGCGCACAAAAGGAATTTTTGGATGGGGTCAGATCCGTTAGAAAGAGGACGGAATAAGCTTTCCATGCTGTACTCACACATTCCAATTAGACTTTTGATGCGAAATCTATGAGCATTTAAAGTGGGACCTGTCAGGCTGAGTCAGCGTCGCCTTGTTTTGGTGATTCCAATGCGCACAGAATGAATTTGGAGGTGGGGCCAAATCCATTGGAAAGTGGACGAGCTCTTCTTTCTTTGCTGTACTTGCACACCTCAAACGGAATTTTTATACAAATGTTATACACATTTGAAGTCCGACCTATCAGCGACTCAAATTGATCCGAGGCCGAATTGAATTCTAAAATGTGTCCCACTTGAACTCTTGCTTGAATTGATCCAAAAGTAACGTGATGACCTTGAGCAAGAGTTGGGAAGGTGTGGTCTTGATATATTGGTCGGCTTCCCTTTGGTGGACCCCAACCACGAGTGCATAGCGTTGATGCAATCCTCCTTATACACTAGACAAAAATACATTTTCATCTTTAGATAGCATCATATTCTCAATTAAAATAAATTGAAACCAAGAAACGAATTCACCATTTGTTTATTCTTGGGAGTTTTGGTTGTATGAGTATGTGGCATGGTCACATCATCCTCCCTTCTTGATGTAAAAACCGTCCTCGGTTTTAATAGATGTGTGGTCTCACGTATTGCGTGATCTTGATCATAAATCTCGGTACATGACAAAGAACGCAACAAATTCGTATTATGTAATATCATAAGTTCTTTATCAAACAAAGTGAACTCTCTTAGAAACGATTGTACGATTGGTAGTATTATCACTAGATGGCGTATGTTCTTCGTCTTGCTCTCATTCTTTAGAAAAGGTTGTATTGGATGTGACTTGATATTGATGATCTCAATGAGAGGCAAATTCTTTTCAGCGAGAAATAGGGAAATGGTTGTGGTGTATGGAAGCAGCCCACAACACTCCCCTTCTTGAAAGGTTTCTGTAGCTTACAAACAGCATAGATAAACTAGAAATAATAAGGTTAGTGCCATTAGTTTTCTCTACATGATTATGTTCCTCCTCCAAAGTTGAACCTTTCGATTCGAACTTATCCAAATTCGATGAACCATATAATTTCTCTTTTCATCATACTCGCCTATTAAGTAAAATTTATAACAAAATAATGAAAGCGAATTGGGAATCTCAAATAACTTCTTTGTTAGACAACTCAGTTCACAAGGATGATCAATCTCAATATAACCGAAAGTGTGCGAAGAAGAAATCTCATTCACTTATCTATAGCATGGATCAATTGCATATTGACAAAATCAAAACCATTTATTTCAGTATATGGATTTAAAATTAAAATAGAAGAATCAGTTTTAACTTCTGGTTGTGGCAAAGATATATGTAAGAAATTAGCACACAACTCATTATCAATACTTAAATCAATGCAATTGGAATTTTGTACTTGAAACATGTGTATATCAAAATTACTTTTCACAATGTTTTGCTCTAATATAGCATGAGCAGTGGACAATAGTTGTTCTTCACGAGCATACTCACCATGAGTGATGATAGCACCATTATATGTACCTTCTGTCTCTCCTCACATGATGTAGGGGCATCCTTCATCTCATCTTCCTTCTCAAGTAATGGAGTCGGTAGCTCAAGTAACTCATTCTTCTCTTCGCATTGTTCTCAACTTGTCGCAAGTTGTTAGTCACGTAAGAAGGCACAACTACATGTTTGCTCTCATGTGTCCCATTATCAAGTATTCTCAATTCTTTCTCAATCGACTCTCAATCTTACAAGCAAGTATAAACAAATGAGAGAGAATTATATTCTTTGTGAACAAGAATTTCCTGAATTTCTGATTAAGCCCACATAAGAATCTATTCTCTGTAGTTTCAGCATGTTCCTCAAAACCACAGCAGTAATAAACAAGTTTTCAATTCATGATAGTATTCTCTTACAGTTCTACTACCTTGTCTTAAATATTGCAATCTAGCTAGCAAATAATCGGCATGATTTTTAGGAACAAATTCATCTCTCAAAAGTTTCTTCAATGCATTCCAAGTTTGGGGTGCTCTACCATGTTTACTAAGATACTTCCACCAAATTATTGCATTATCACTGAAAACACTAGTGGCAGCTCTAATCTTTTGCCTATCCGACCAATCATAATATTCAAATTCTTTGTCTAATACTATCTCCCAGTCAATATAGGCATCAGGATCAAATTTACCAGCAAAGAATGGAAAAGCATACTTGACTTTAGTTAATGCATCATCATCGTCATTTGGAGATGAACGGTTCAGAGGAAAGCAGCGCACGTCGAGTAGGCGGGGATGAACGTTTATCAAGGTTCTCAACTCTGTTGTTGATGGTGGTGAGGGTCTTATTAAGCCGATCCAACACGTTGTTGGTCTCACGAAAATTCATACTATGTGATCTTAAACCTGTCATGGTTAGTAGAAAAACAAGGAAATACACAAGAATTATGTAAGTCCCTATAAACTACTAGGAAGTGGAGCTTGACAAGTCACACATCTCTCAAACTCTTACCAAGCTCTTACAAATTCTTACCAAAGCAAACAGGTGGTGCAACCGGTGGCTGGTTTGTGATAGTCTTGACTTGAGTGATGAGTATAGCGATTACCAGTACGTCAAGGCTGTAACAGATTAGTAGTAGGTGTAGCTTGGAAGGCTCTAGATATGTAGCAATGGAGAACAATCGGTTAATTTCAGAAATTGCATAGAATTGAATTATAGTTCGTATCTAGCACTTAGCCTTATGTTGCTGATCAAAGAAGGATAGATGAAGGCTAAAACAAGTGGATATCAAAGTATAGGAGTGGTAGACACAAGATAATTCAATTGAATGCAATTGGAAGTGGAAAGCACAACTATTGACCTAAAATATTAGAATGTCAGATTTCTGTCCACTGGACCAGTTGTCGGTATTTTGGCCGTAACTTTTTGTCCGTTGCCTCTTTTTTGATGATTCTTTTTTTCCTCATTTACTGACGGCTTTTTCTAGAACTTTTCTTTTGGGGCCAACTTCTGAAAACCGACAGAAAAATTCGCACAAAAATCACAAGTGCAAACTGTTGCAGATTCGAAACAGAAATTTGGGTCAACTTTCTCCGCATGTATCTTTTACTTGCAGTATTGGAATGAAGCGAAATTTTGCAAAAAAATGGATAATGAAGTTGGGAGTCTAATGGAAGTGGTCTCACTCAAAAAGGATCAATGAACCGAAAGTTATGCTATTTTTGGTGGCGGCTGCACAAGAGGGAGTCTTCTGGCCGAAAATCGGAAATAGAGTTTGAAGTGTTCTTGATGGTGTTGGACGTGGGGATTTTTGTTTTTGGTGTTTTATGGGACCAAGAATATGACCAGCAACAAGACAAAGCTAAAACGGACACAAATTCAATTTAGCAAACCGAAACTAACAAATTGAAAGGCACAACGGGGTTTGGACAGCGGAAATAACTCTTTTTGTAGGGTAATTTTCTGGTTATAGGTATGAAAAATAAATCTAAATGGATAATCTCACCGGGCAAACTGTGCTCTGATACCAACTGATGAGTGAGGTGGCCCGATCTTCCGATGAGAAGGATAAATTCGATTTGATATGACGTTGACGAAGAGGCTACTTGACCGAGACGACCAAGTCCGTCCTGCAATCGCTACACCACACCCTAGTCGCTATCAACCGTGCCAAGAACGCGGTTGACCTGAACACGAGGTTCAATTCCTGCAAGCAATCGAAGAACAAGATAAAGAGCAATCTGAATATTGCATATATGAATGAAGAACACAAAGGGGCTGAGGCCTGCAATCGCAGTTGTTGGTCTAGTCGACACAAGAACACACGACGAAGTTTCACGGTGGAAAACTAATCTAAACAAGCCTGAGTTACATGGCCAAATGAGCCTCTATTTATAGGGACGCGCAGGTCCTTGCATATGGAAAGTTCTCAACATATGGAAAGTATTCAAATCATAGCTGATTCTATCTCTGTTTCCAAAACCGAAGATTGTTTTGTTGATTGTGTCGCGCACAAAAGGAATTTTTGGATGGGGTCAGATCCGTTAGAAAGAGGACGGAATAAGCTTTCCATGCTGTACTCACACATTCCAATTAGACTTTTGATGCGAAATCTATGAGCATTTAAAGTGGGACCTGTCAGGCTGAGTCAGCGTCGCCTTGTTTTGGTGATTCCAATGCGCACAGAATGAATTTGGAGGTGGGGCCAAATCCATTGGAAAGTGGACGAGCTCTTCTTTCTTTGCTGTACTTGCACACCTCAAACAGAATTTTTATACAAATGTTATACACATTTGAAGTCCGACCTATCAGGCTGACTCCAAATTGATCCGGAGGCCGAATTGAATTCTAAAATGTGTCCCACTTGAACTCTTGCTTGAATTGATCCAAAAGTAACGTGATGACCTTGAGCAAGAGTTGGGGAAGGTGTGGTCTTGATATATTGGTCGGCTTCCCTTTTGGTGGACCCCAACCACGAGCGCATAGCGTTGATGCAATCCTCCTTATACAGCTAGACAAAAATACATTTTCATCTTTAGATAGCATCATATTCTCAATTAAAATAAATTGAAACCGAAGAAACGAATTCACCATTTGTTTATTCTTGGGAGTTTTGGTTGTATGAGTATGTGGCATGGTCACATCATGGAGGCTTAGAGAATTTGGGATGTGGTGGGTCTGGTGAGCGTAGAGGGAGCTTTAGTGGGCTGAGAGAGGAATGTGTAGTTTGAATCAGGCTGATTAATATTTTTTGATACAAATATATAATAATTTGGCTTAATTAAGAGTATATATATAATATGCCTAGTATATACTATATTTTTGTAAAACAATAGTAGGTGTTGAGCTGAATACCAATGAACTAATAGAGGACCGCCACCACTGGGAATTGGTAAGAAATGGGACAATTCTGAATTTTGGATGGATTTGACACTGTTACACGGTAAAATACAAATCTGGCCCCGTGCGCGATGAAATGCCAAATCTGGCTCCCTTCCGACCGCATGACTCGCACGCGTGTGACATGTCTTAATCGTGCGGTCGCCGACCGCACGACTACACTGTTCATGCGAGCCGTGCGGTCGACGACCGCACGACTACACTGTTCATTCCAGTCGTGCGGTCGGCAACCACACGACTACACTATTCATCCAAATTTAATTTTTGTAAATTGAAATATTTAAGTCGTGGTCTTTAATTTTTTAAATCTTTTGTAATTAGAAATATTTAAAATTTTCGTCCGAAATTTATTTATGTGTAGAGTCTGTACGAATTTTGTAATGTAGGAAATAAGGTGCAAAATTTTATAAATATTTTTAAGAAATCGTTACGCAATGTACATAATACATTTACTATATTGTCTGAAGTTTGGAAGGTTGGCGACTGCACGATTAGATTATTCATTAAAAATTGGTATTTTATGTATATATGAATGTAAATATTAAATAGTTATCTGTAATAATTTGTAGATATAGCAAATGTGGTTTAAAAATTATGATTTTATGTAAATTTTTGTTTACTTAAGTTATCATTGTAGTTATCTTAGAGTTTAGTAATATCATTCTAACCTTAAGTTATCATTATAGAAATGGTGGTAATTTTTAACTTACGATGATAATTTGTTAAAACTATAATAATAACAGAGAAATTATCCCCCCAAAATAGGGAGAAACAGAGGGGACCACCTCCCGTGCTCAACCCAAAAACTACGTGGAAAAAAGGTATTTTTTGTTTCATCCCAAGTTTGCGAGCTCATTGCGCTATGTATGCATTTAGCTTTTTTTTTAAAAAAAAAAAAAGGTCACGAGCTACGAAGATTTGAGCAGTGGTATGTTGTGTTCTCTATCCTATTTCTTTGTTTTACCCTGAAAATCTTTCAAATCTGTGGTGTGTTTGAGTTGGGGACGGTTTCCCCTGTTTGAAATGTTTGTTCATACTCGGAGGAAGGTATCGATTTCCCCCCTGTCCCGCAATCTATTTTTCTTCTGGAAAGTACAAACTTCTACGAAAATTGAGTATTTCTCACACCAGAGTCCTCAAGAAAAGGGAGTGATTTTCTGAGGACTCCAGTGTGGGAGATGCTCAATTTTTGTCTAGTTTGTAGTTTCACCTAGATTATTATGAAAATTTGAACATGTTTCAAAATTTGCCGATGGCCAGCTTCTTTTTGTCCTCATCCCTTTGCAATCTCGGTGCAAGATGCTTCGTTTTGTCCTAATCTTTATTTTTAATATTTTTTAATCCCTCATTTCTTAATATAAAAGAATTGTTTTTAAAACACAAAAGTAGAAAAGGACCACATTTTTAGTCTTCTTATTCGGTCACAATTCACATATACTATGAAACAAGTAAGATCACGTAGAGGTCACCCTATGGTTGAGATGAGTAATTGGCTTTTAGTTTAGAAAGTTTGTGGAGTTTGGATTTGGTTTTTCAGAGTTTGCAATTTTCAAGTTGCATTCTGTTGCCGATGATCAAATTGGCCAGAAGTAGTCTGACCGACCCAGGGTTGGCGGTTAGACTGGCTGTGGGAGGCGACAGATCGGACTTTGGTTGGCGGTCTGATCGGTCGAGAAATCAGTGGTCTGGCTGGCCTGGTGACCACAATTAGACCGCTCTCCTGTTACCGGGAAGGTAAGAGATGGTCAGATCGGCCTAAGCTTGGCGACCCGTGCTGTTGGACAGTGTGTTGTGTGTGTGCGCTTGTGGTTTAAGGCTTGGTCCTAAGACTAGGATCAGTGGTTTAGATGCATACATTTTACATGGTATATTGTATGGACTAATTGTGTCAATTGGTAATTTTATATATTGTACAATGCTACGTGATGGTTTTCTTATTGTTTTGGTTGTAGGACTCCAGAACTACGTCATGATGAGGCAGACGGGGCTAAGACTAAGCTAGGAGAGTTTATATCCAAAGCGGTTAAGGGATTAGGACTACGCTTGGAAGGAGCTAAAGTCCAAATGATCAAAGAGCCGCAAAAAATGATCGTGGCTAGCAAGGTAGTTACAAACCAAGACAACGAGCAGCCAGAGTAGAAGCTACTGGTGGAGGACATGACGAACAATAGTAAGGTGAATCGAGACTAGGCTCAGAAGGAGTTGATACGGGGTGCCTGATCTTCACAATGTAGGATCAATGATAACTTTGGATCCGTGTAACCTAACGAATTAATGGCGCCAACCACTATCTTAATACAGCAACCTGCGACAAAAGAATTTACCCAACCACACATTTCGATCCTTGTCTACTCGGCCACGTAAAAGTAGACGTGTTCTTTCTGCAAAAACATGAGAAAATCGTAAAAACGGCGGTAATATTTAGATTGGAACTCTCTATTCTATTGGGGCGTTGTAGCACAAGCTATAGAATCAAAAGCAAAAGTTTTAATCTGAATAACGTGATTTACCTTGCAAAGAAGGGATAAATGGCCATTATATAGGCAACTCAATGGAACAGAAAAAATAACCTACGCAGTATAATCGAAAACA
The DNA here is from genome assembly GCA_036346265.1 of Melocanna baccifera. NCBI lineage: Eukaryota > Viridiplantae > Streptophyta > Magnoliopsida > Poales > Poaceae > Melocanna > Melocanna baccifera. The sequence continues at coordinate 26,516,815 of CM070689.1, forward strand.
AAATGAAACAAATCAAGCTAAAGAAAATATTCCTAATTATTCTTCAATCGGCTGCGCATGCGAAATCAATGATCATCTGACTCTTGTGCATTTTCATATTTAATACTTCAGTATATGGGTGAAGGAACAGAAATCCAGAATTTTTGTCATATTTGGTAGTGTTTTGAACCGTAATTATAAAAATAGTCATAAAAATAGTATTAGTAAAAATAACGTTTTCGTCGTTCAGTAGCTGGGCGGCAGCAATGGAGGGGTAACACGTGGCCTCTGCCGTCCTGACGGTAGGCCGCCTGCTGCCCCACCACCGGACAGCAGGAGGTCTGCCGCCCTATGAAGAGACGGTAGGTGATTAGGCTGGTTAATTATCTCATCTTCTCTGGTACTAGCTAAATATGCCTTTTTTTGTCAAAAAACTGAGAAACAATGCATGCGTGCTACACCTATTCTTTGCTAGTCCTAATCCATCTTAGGAGTGTTTTTGAACCAAACTGTTGAACTACGGGTAAGCATGCCCAAATCTTTCAAAACTTTTCAGAATGGTCATTTAGCACAGAAACTTCAGTAACTCGAGTTCTTGGAGAAGATTGTGACCAATTAGGACTTGGGAGTATATGAGGCTGAACCAATCGCCTCTTGCCTCTGCAGGTGGGGGAGACAAGCAGCTCAAGGAGCAGCTGGCCATGGAGCAGCCCAATGGCCCTCATGGCCACAACAAGCACAACTTCTGGGAGAGTGCACTGGTTCTGGAGTTCAGTATGCAACTGTAAGCAGAATGCACTGGTTCTCTAGAACTGTAACAATCAGCAACTTTGTCCAATCGGTAATGGGGGAACAAACTGGTCAAACTCGGACGGAACCTCTACACATCAGATACACCAGCAAGATGACAAGGTTGATTGATAACCAATCTCGAATCTGAATCCACTTGTTAAATAAAGATCGAAGAAAGCAAAGCAATGCACAACAGGGTGTTCCAGCCATTGTGTGAAGACAAACTGAAGCAAATGGCATAGTTAACGCTGCAGAAGTTCTCTTTCTCAAGAGTAGATATATGCACGTCACCAATAGGCAAGTCATCTTGCAACCGATAAAAAGAACAAAAATATTGTGGATGCTAGGATCTTGATGATTACAACTAGGGAAGAATAATCACAAATGTACGCACTGCCAGCCAGCCGGCCACACGCTCGCAAGAACAACATCGATGAGTGATGACTCGTATTTCTTACTTATCTATCATACAAAAGGTGGACTGGAGCTTATGATCCGGCATTTTCTCCGGGGTTAGATGCTCGAGCGTTCAACAGGGGTTGGAGCGCCTTGACGACGATGCTCATGTTTGGCCGGAAGTCTGCTTCGTATTGAACACACAACGCGGAAACAGCTGCAAACTGTTTCAAACATACAGAAAGAACAAATGGTGTTAAAAGTGGCTCAACAAAGAATACCTGAACTTCCACATAAATTATCGATGAAATCGAGCATGCTTCAAGAATGATCTTAATAAAGTAGTGGGTTAAATTCTATGAGCACTGTACTTGCTATAGGCATTCTAACCATAGATGACAGAAGAAACAGTTTCTGGAAGGTAAACCATAGATGACACTACCAACTTTATAAGTTGAGGTACAAACAGAAATTTAATCTTCAGTTCTCATCTTTCTTTGGCGTTATCACTGATACCTTCGCAACAGCTTGTGAGAGCCTACCTATCATGCATAGATTCGAATAGATGAGGGGTTATCACTGATACCTTCGCAACAGCTTTAGGAGGATAGTCCCCTCCAAGTCTCGAGTCAACACATTGCCTAACCTTATCTTCACTAAGTCTAGGGGTGGCCTGCCATTGTTGAACAAACCTTTATTAATTTGATCCACCAAACAGAATATAGGTAAAAATAATCTCGTAAGTGCAAACTACGGTACAAGCATTAAAACTTACCCATGTCACAAGGCTCTGCTGTCCCCTTGGTAGTGTGTGGTCGACAGGTTTCCTTCCAGTCAATAGCTCAAGAAGAACAACTCCAAAACTGTAGACATCGCTCTTAGAGCTAAGTTGTCCTGTCATTGCATACCTGACCCAAAATTTTTAAACAATGTTAAGATCAAGTTATTCAAAATCTTTGTAGAATTGAAAGAGAACCGCAACGTACTCAGGTGCATGATATCCAAATGTTCCAAGAACCCTAGTCGAGTGAAGCCGAGCTGCCATGTCAGGAGCTTGGTTTGACAAATCAAAATCAGCTATTTTAGCTACATCATCATCAAAAAGAAGAACATTGCTGGACTTTATGTCCCGGTGTATGATATGAGGTTGTGCTTTCTCATGAAGATATTCGAGGCCTTTTGCTGCCCCGACAGCTATCTTCACACGTTGTGTCCATGATAAAACTGGACCAGGTTGTGCTCCTTTAACACCTTTCCTACCTGTAAAGAGTTACATTCCACATTTGTTACACACAGAAAGTAAAAAAGTTTATATAATGTGTTTGTATAACTACCAAGCAATGAATAAACAAAATATTGCACAGATGTTAAAGTTGTACAAAACCATACCATGAAGCATATCATGAAGAGAACCCATAGTAGCGAACTCATAAGCAAGGACACGGAGGCTCCCATCAACACAGTAACCAAGCAACTCAACAACATTTTCATGCTTAAGCCTTGACACCATAGACACCTGTAGATGCATTGTGTAATGAGTTGAAAGACCAAACAAAATGCAAATTCATAAACAGAGACAATCACGGACCTGTGCCAAAAATTCTTGGTCTGGCTGCTTACTGGAATCCAACTTTTTGACCGCTGCACTTCTACCATTTCTGAGAACACCAAAATATACTCTGCCAAATGAGCCTTCACCAATCAAAGCTTCATCACCAAAACCCTTGGTAACCTCCCTAATTTCATCCACAGGAATGGTGGGGACTGCAATTGGTTGCACTTTCACTGGTTGAGGAACCTTGGGAGTTGGATCGGCAGCGCGATATGCATCACTCCCTGAAGATTGGTTACAGTTCATTAGAAATTTATTATCAAGCACCATAAGTAAATATAGTATAATAAATGGGGATATGCATAGAGTTGTAACCCCCCAAAAAAACTCAGTGCTATTACTTGCTGGATGACTTCCTGGGTATGGATTCCTCTGGTCTGGTGCCCCTTGAGTATCTTCATCACCACAGCATGCAAAGCACGACATATTCTTTTAAAACACAAGACCTGGAATCAAGCATCTTTCTATTAGAACCAGCAACATGAACATAGCATCGGTCATACAAAAACAAATGAATGGACAATTAGTTGGAAAACATAAGCAGAACTATAGCTGTAGTTTTGTGATCCCATATCTAACAAGTAACATAGCTACGCACTGCTGTTTGGATATGTTGTAATTTAAATCGCTTACACAACCATTATGAGGCTTTGGCAACATTGATTCTTAGGAATTTGATAACACCCTGATGGTAGTTAGCGTGATACTCTTCGGAGTTTTCCTGTTTGAGGGTGAAGTTTTTACTCTAATTTCAGTTTGAAATGAAAGATTTAAATGCAAGAAGGAATTTATTTTTGCGTGGATACTACAACGTTCTCCAGTTGTCATGTGCAAGTTGCTCTTTCAATGAACATTGTTTGCCGAGTTTTGTGTTCGAGGTGGAGTATGTCAAATAACATGACACAAATAACATGACATGAGTACTTCGCTATCTATTTAGTGCCACAGATGATGTTTTGGATTATGTTGTTCGACGATTGAGCATTTATTTCAGGAGGTCAGTTGTACAGACTTAGACTTTGCTAGGGTTATGAATTATTGAAGATTTAGATTTATTCGTCTGCTTTGTTGATAGCTGTGTGTTTAGATCTATTAATAGTTTGCTCAATTTTGCTTCGTGAGAAGTGTTTAGATGAGACTGTTCCAATTTTTCTTGTTGAATATTAGTCCGATAGATTTTCAGTGCATAAGGTGTTCATCCTAATTTAATTGGTGGAGTTTATTGTTTTTCAACTAATAGAGGGAATTCAGCTCAAGGTGGAGATTGTTGAAGTTTGATCCGAATTCGTATGGTGTCTATATAGGACACTGCATCGCCTTATGCCAAATGACCGGTGCCAAGATCAATCTATAGCAACTGACTCTGATTCGATTTCTTTTTGTGTGGGACTTATTTCCCTTACCCTATATATGTACCCTAATAGTTCATAGGAAGAACAAGAGTCTCATTGTAATATCTCCTCATATAATGAATTCCGTCTTTGTGCATCCGTAATTTTTCCAGCAAAGGTTTTCCACGTTAAATCCTTGTCTTCCATTCTTTTGATCCTCTACTTTTAGTGTACATTTTATAACAACTGCAATTAGCACGAGACATTCATATAGGAAACAAGATTGACCTAGTTAATACTGTCCGTTTGGACACAGGACTGGTGGAGAGAAATGGAAGGTGGCTGAAAGAAATAAGTTCTGCAATTTTGATTCATATTTTATACTGCAGATAGCGGAAAGGGGAAAAAGGGATATAAATATGTGAAGGGAGTGCTCAAAGATTTATCAGTAATTTCTCCTGTTCATTCATTCTCTCACTATTTGCATCTTTTTTCTTACTTTCTCTGCTTTGTATGTACACAAATGGAGCAAACAAGTCCATAAGTGATTGATGATTTGCTGGCAGGTGCCACATGTTGATTGCATGGTGCATGGAATAATGGAACTACAAAAGTCGCTTACAAATTCTCTCCTGCACCTCTTCTCCCATGTTGTTCTGCATTCATGTTCTTCGCTTGTCTACTGCAGCTTTTGACTAACACAGTACACAGCGACTAAATTTACCCGTATGTTGCAAACAATTTCTATAAAGAAAATCCTAAAATTCGGGGACATTCCTCTAGCTTTATTGTTTCTCAATTGCCTAGGTAGGATTAGAATCTTCCTGGAAGGCTGGAATTAACAACCACCTTTTGCTATTAAAGCTGATCAAATGACAGGTCATTGTGCATTGATATCCTCAATAATTCTCAATATCCTACAGCTTTCATACCACATTAGTCCCAGACCCCAATTATAAACAGCCTTTGGAAATCTCATTACTACTTAGATAATTCATCCAGCCTTGAGTAGCTGGGCCAGTGCACCACTGGATGCATACTTGCAAACTATGCATTCTTTTTTGATTTTTGAAAACCAGGGCAAAATTTGTGAGTTAACTATGATAACTGAGAAACTGAGACTACATTACTTTCACTTGGTCTATCGTTTGATCTTAATCATAACTGCTTCAAAACCTGTACTAAATTAAATTGAAATAGCACTGAAGAACGGCATGCAAACAATATTGCGTGAGGTACACTGCTCCTCCTTAACACCAGCCATCCAGTCCCAATAACTCAGGTCTTCACTCTTGGCCACAGACTGGGTCAGTGCAAAAGGCTAATCACATCTCGTTCACTAGCTCTAGCACGGTCTTAAATCTCCAATTCTAACATCACTGAGACATCATCTTGCTACACTATGATTGTAAACATTGCGCTTAAAAAAATTATCCAAATTCCAGACAAGATACTGCCGTTACCCCCAAAAAAAATACCCGCATTTAAGTACTCGCAAGAACTGATTGACAAGCTAGAACACCACCATGTTTCCTTCAAACTAACGAAAGGGGAAAAAAGGAGAGGAGGAACAGTAAAGAAGAAGAAACTGCACAACCTTCTTTGTTCCCAAGCGCTGCCTACAAATTTCTTCGCGCGGAATCACAACAACCACCTAATCAAATAAAGCACGAGAACTATACGAAAAACGAAAGGGCTAGTTCACATCAAGAAGAAGAGATACCACAAGCAAATTGACCACCAAGAAAGGGAAACCAACCCCGTTCAGATTCAGAGCTCCAAACAACGAAAAACCACAACCAAACCATTCAACCCCAAAAAAGCAACTGGCCAGGAAACCACCCCAAGAAAGAATCACGAGAGATTCCAGAAACGGGGACAGATCAGAGCAAATCCGGCGGCCAGTTTCGGCCTTTCGGGGGCGGGGGAGCGAGGGGGAGCCGAATCCGGCGTCAAGATCGCACCTTGGCTTGTCCCAGCGGCGGAGGCGGGCAGGCGCGGCGCAAGGGAGGACGAAGGCGGAGGATTGGTCACTGTACGGTGACGGGAAGCAGCGGAAGTAGGCGAGCACCAGCCTCTCTGAGCTGTCTGCTCACCCGCGGTGAGCTTATATACCGCAACCACTGGTCTTCCGCTGCTTCCTCTCTCTCTCCGTGTGTTCGTATGAACGCGTGTGTTACCGGAGGAAATGGCAAAAGGCCATGTGCTTTTCTTTTCTTTTCTTCTGTCCTTTTGGCAGAAGGGCAAAGCAATGTCCAGCGTGTGTGCCATTGGTCAACAAAAGGTTGAGACAAGTGTAATATAAGTAGCCGTATATGATTTTGTTTTTTCTGTAATTCGCTTGAGTGGGAGTCGGCGTGTCATTTGTCTGGGATTTCTGCAAAATTCCTACGATTATATTGAGGCGAATAATAGCTATAGGTTAAGTTCTTTTTAATTTATAGTTTCTTTTAAACAAATAAATGGGACATATTTTTTGTCGTTATTTTAAAGTGACTTATCAAAATAATTTTTTTTAAAACGGTTTATTATCATTCAATTTGTTTATATAAACGTTTATATTAAAACTAAAAATCATAAATCACAGTTAAACAGAGCGACGGGCCTATACAAAATGTAGCTTATACGGTGATACATCGATCCTTGCGGTGGGAGATGGTGTATGTTGCACTTGGTCTTGGTTGAATTGTGTAATTGTTGAATCGGTCTAAAGAGAGGCCATCAACAGCGTTGACTCGATGAGGCTTAGACCAACATCGAAAGAGAAGAGTTGTGTCCTCTTAGAATTGTGTAATTCTTGCAAATCGGTAGAGACCATTTCTAGTGTCCTTGTAGATATGGATGAGCAAGTGTAAAGGATTCGGATGAGATTGATCTCTTAATATGCTGAATCGAGAAGAAAATCTCACGATATGTATCACAAAAGGAGCTGTCCATAGACAATTGCACTTGAAGTCTTCAGCTTAAAATTTACTCACGGCGTCCTGCATGTTTTTTTAATTGGATGTGACGATCCGTTTCGGAGGTATCCGATTTCCCCCAGTATACATCAAATCTAATCACATTTTAATCATAAAAACTAAACTTTATTATAAAATAGTATAATTTAGCAGTCGAGTTTTATATTATTAAAGGCATTCAAGCCCAAAGTCTATCATATAACACAAAAGATCTTCTAAAAACTACATGCACATTTGAGCGTAGTTAAGACCTAGAATCAGTATTCGTCACATTCTTTTTAGCGTAGTTAAGACCTAGAATCAGTATTCATCACATTCTAATTAAGGAGTTATCAAAGTCTTCCTCCAAAGGTTTCTCGGTATCCTCTTAAACTCTCCCCGATGATTATTAAGTAAGTATAAGTACAATCGTATTCAACAAGACGCACGACAAAACCTACTTGACTACTTGCCAAAATTTCAATAGAACAAGATATGGAGATTCTATTAATACGGGTATAAAATGCATGTTTATTTGCAAAGATCTTTAAACTTGAAATACCAAAAATTATTTTGTTAAGAGAAAAGGAAATTTAATAGTCTTACTTATCATCTTAAAATCATTCAAATCTTACTTATGTCTTATTGTTGGAATCATCCAATAAATATAGCTCTATTGACTGGAAGCACGGTGTATCTGAATACTATACATTATACTCTGGCACTCTACAGAATTGCCTAGTTTTACTCACAAAATATCCCAAACTCAAAATATCATATAATAGACACGCAATAAGATAGTGTGCTACTGAGCTAAGGTAACAAGTCTATTTTACTATTCTTTTTTTTTCTAGTCTCTACTTGGTTGGTCTGGGCCATTTAATTATAATCGAGAATCCATTGGTCAGTGCGAAAATCACGGTCCGATATTAAATGGGTCTACCGATGTGAAGAATGGTAAGTGGCATAAAAATGCCTAGCTTTTATCTCACCCCCTTTACACGGGCCATCCTGAAACTCTGCGATACCAGCTTCTCCTATATATATTTGATAGGATCGAGTAGCATACTAAGCCAAGTTAACAAGTCAAACTTGTGGTTAAGCGAAATCTGTGTCCTTGGCATAAGTGTCTAGTTCTTACTTGTCGGCTATCATTCATATACCATATGCATCACAACACAATACCACTAAAATCATACTAAAGCCTTAACCATCTGGTGGATGCCCACCAAGTAGTCTCAACCTAATGCTTCATTTTAAAGTCTACCGGTGTGGAGCCGATTAATCCTTATTAGTACATGTAAATTTTTACTTGTCCAACTTGATTATTAGCTACTTGTACGGTGATTAAATACCATTATAGGCTATACCAAGATTGTCAAGCTAAAAACGGCATTCAAGAATATGATCTGGCTTTTCGGTAGCAGGATATAACTATTTATCATGTCATTCCAAATTATTATTTTATATGAATAAAAGTGCGTAATTAATGTAAATGAAGATAAAGGTACTTAGTATATGGGATCAATATAATTAAAAACATGTGACTTGACTTCCTGCTTAGTATATGGTCATCTGCTCAACGAATTCGGGTGCTATTGCATAGGAAAAAAGAATCAAAGAAGTTCAGGCTCGAAAGAAAATGAGTTGGGAACAAAATAAAAGAGAAAATCCATCAAATGGTTTAAATATAGGATGGTTTGGGTGGTTAGGATCTAAACAGTGTTTGCTTGGGTTGAACAGAATTAAAAATGGACTAGACGGGCTCGAGACGGTTGAAACGAGTATAAATAGACTTAATGGGGAGGTGGGATAAATAGTAATAGGTTGGGTGAACAGTACCAAGTTGGTACTATTCCTAGCGGGACAGGTTTGGGGCTGAAATTATTGGGTTGCACGGTGCTGGGCTGGGTTATAAACAATGTTGGGTTACATAGTACAGGCTAACCTACTTTGGTCGATTAGGCCAAAAGTTGGCTCGGGCTAGCTTTGCCAGCCCATCTTAGCGACCCAAGGAGCTCGTGGCCCAGCTTGCTCTCATGGCAGCTGAGACAGGGGAAACGACGGTAGCACCAAATTCGGCGACAGCAGATGGCGATGAGTGGTGGTGCGATGAGCAAACATAGGATGCAAGCAACACATTTTGGCGCATCTAGGAGGTCAAGGGAGCTATGTGGTGATGATGGCTTGGCTCATGATGGCCCGAGGAGGTCTGAGGATGAGGATTGTGGGCTAGGGGCGGCAAGGTTAGGCGGGAAGTTAGGGAATAGCTTCGTGATGGTGAGAATATGCTAAGGATACGAACAATTGGACTAGAAAGGAGGCGGAGGCAAGAAATTAGAGTTGAGCTCACCGATGGTGATTTGGGCATCGGTGGTTGCGGCATGGCATGGCCAGAGCTAGGGATGACAATTCCCCATGAAGGGCCCCTGGGAATATCCCGTGGGGCGGGCGGGTAATATCCCCGCGGGAACGGAGTGGGGTCCCGCGAAGCTAGCGGGCGGGACGGGGTCATCCTGCTTGCATGGTCCCACTGAGGACCGATAAAAATAAAAATAAATATATTTAATAATATATTATAGTTTTTTAATATAAAAGATTGTATTTTTTTCTTTTATATTTAGACTAAAACTTGAATTTATATGTTAGAATATATATTTTGAAGCTATATTTTTTAAAAAAATATACTTAAGTAATTATAAATTAATAAATAAAATAAAAATTTTATTTTTAAAAAATGAATTTAATCTTTTTTTAATCCTCCGCGAGGACCCATGGATCGGGGGCAATCTCCCCGCGAGGCTAAGCGGGCGGGCGGGGCATGAAGCAGCTTCCGCCCACCCCATTTACATCCCTAGCCGGAGCTAAGGAAGGGTGGCAGTGGGTGTGCGGCAGTGCAGAAAGTGTGTGAGGGAGTCGCAAGGCTTGCCTATGAAGGCATCGATAGCGGTGGAGCCAGTAGTGGCATGGGAGAACGATTAGCACATGGACGGCGATGTGGACGGGCACGCGGCTTTTGCGCTACAGTAGTGAAGCTAGCGAGTGTGTTGGTGGCGGGAGAGGCGTTGCTTCTCACTGACGTGAGCACGCGAGGTGGCGCGGTGAGCAGCGGCGCACGCTATGGTGCATGTCGAGCGGCTGGCAGCGTGAGGTTGCAGCGGCGCAAATCGACTGTGGAGCAGCATGGCGCGTGGTTAACGGCAGTGTTAAGGCTAGGTATGGATGGTCAGCAAGGTGGTGCAGAGCTGTGTGACTTTTGGCGGGGGCGCTAGCAACGGGCGAGCGAGACGGTGCACAACGACGGGAGCAAGGTGAAGGTGTAGCAGCTTGAGAGCGCCTCTACGTTTGGAAGGCGTAATTCTGGAAAGGGAAAGCGGAGTTTTGGTTGGAATTTCTGGATTTTTTAAAAACTTCAAATTCAGGTAAAATTCAAATAAATTTAAAAATTTTAGGGCTGTTTCAGGGGACTTCTGGGATAGGAACCAAACTCATCATATCCTTTTTCCCTATCATCACATGACAGCACAACCTAGGTGCAATTCTTGGAACCTAAACATATGGTGCACGGAACCGTATCATTTCACATGTAATTTAGTACATCCGAAAATTTTAAGAAGGTAAGGAGAGATGCAAGAACATATATATTCACACGGCCATTTGATATGTATATATGATAGAGCCCCTGAGTATGACTTACTTCCAATGGGTTCCTTTTTTGCGTTTCATTGGTTCCTTTGTTTGTGGACAAGAAATTTCTGCTATCATCTCAGCACGTACAAAGAGAAAACTATATAAAAAAACATTTCTGCACGTAAAACCTGCAAATCTACAGACTGAAGGTTCGAAATAATTTTTTTCGGTGAAGGTTCCAAATATTTTCATTCTTGAATCTTTCCAAATAATTTTTTTCGGTGAAGGTTCCAAATATTTTCATTCTTGAATCTTTCTTCTTGGGAGAGGTAGCTAGCCGCTGGATTGGTTGGGTATAGTATGGGTGAGGTGGCAGGCAGGTTGAGCCGTTGAGGAGGCAAGCAAGCCAGTGCTGGCACCCGGTTTTATTTGACCGGCCAAACGCGTCGTCAGGTCAGGTCGGCTTGGTTGGTTCACATGCCCACTGCTCTGCTCTGCTCTGCTCTACTGTCCCTGCCCTCCAATTCCCTCGACGACGAGGTCCAAATGAAAAGCTCTAACAATTATATATCTTCGTTCCCAGATGTAACTAGATCGATAAACTCCTCCCAAACAACAGAAGAATCCCACCCCTGCCTATGCTTTCCAAGTTTTGATGTGAACATTCGATGTTAATAGCTGCTCATGCCTGTTTCTTCAGAATGAAACGACGTATTTGACAAATCTGTCTGGTACTTAATCATTCGTTCTTCGCACTCTCACAAACAGGACTCCATGAGAATATATGGTAGCTCATGCTTTTGTAGGTTAGATGTAGATGTTCCATGTTAATAACTAGCTAGTTGCAGTTGTAATTTGGTCTATTCTCTGAGTGTTTCTTCAGATAGAAACGGCAAATTTGACAAATCTGTGTAGTGCTTAACCGTTCGCTCGTCCACTCTTCCCCATTCTCGCAAATTTTCTCAAAAATTGTACTCCATTTTGTATGAGAGGATATGGTATTCTGTTTGGTTGGTTAGTTGCATTGCACGCTTTGGATGGTAAGGCCAACAAACATAGGTAGGATTGAAATTGTGTTGGAAATGACAGGCAGAAATGAGCAGGCAACGGCACGGCTAATCATGATCTGCATGTGGTTTAGCTCTCCAGATTCTTTTGATCTATTAATCAACTCTTACTCTAACAACAAGCTTGAAGAGAATGTCTTTCGATCGATCCAGATTCTGTCAAGCTGACGGTGATTATTGTGTTGGATCTTTTTGCTAGCATTATTTCCTAGTTTGATTGATTGGCTTTCCTATCCAGATAATCCAATTCGCTTGGTAGTTGGCAGTTCCTTGTAGATTGTTGGGAGTTTTGTGTTATGTGGACGTTTCCTGGGAACAAAATTAATTGATTGATAAGTGACAATGCACTTTGCTCACTGATATGGAACCAAAGGAAGTATGAGAGACAAATGTGCCAGTAGTACAATGCTTGTACTACCCTACCAAAAAAAGACAAAAAGAAAAACTCAAAGCAAATTGGGGGATAACAATTGATGATTAGGCATTTCCTTGAATATGTGGAATTTTTCTTATGTTATAGCATTCTTGAAAACATATTTCCAAGCATGCCACTGGATTGCTTGATGCTTCTTGCAAGGATCGGCAAAGTCCCTGCGCTCCTCCACCAACTTGTTCTTGATAGTGATCTTCACCTCTGTGCCCTTTCACCTGGAGTCTGCAAGTGTGCCAGCCTCTACTTAAATTTGTCACCCAATACCCAGAGTTGTTTGCACATTCACAAATTAGTGGTTGGCAGGTAAATTCTTGTTTGCTTTTGTGGCAGTACTAAGTAAGGTCATTGCTGTCAATTCAGTGGTATGCTTGTTAGATCAGCGACTTGTCATGTTCTTACATGGGCATGTGGAAACCTCAACATTGCCTGAGCTCGATATGTTCAGTTACAATTGGTTCTGGGTGTCATTTGCTGACAATCTGGAAATTTTGCAGTTCAGTTTGCTGTACAAGTAGATTGTAGTGCTTGATGCCCAGCCTGAAATACAGTCGATCTTTGGCCTAAAGCGGACTTTTGCTTGCTTAGTACGAGATACAAAGTCAAAACAGGTTTAGGTCATTTCAAACATGAGCGGCAGCAGTCTTACGAAGGCCCGGCTCATTTCAGCACGAACTTGTGACTTCTAATTTATTTTTTACTATTTCTAATTTTTTTATTTTTGAACTTTTTTGTCAGTTCTTTTTTCTCGTACTCGTTTGCATTATACGTGATGGAATAACCTGTTTTTTTCCTTTATTTTTAGATTTTTAAATTTAATTATACCAAATAAGCCACCATCAACTATAGTGCAAAATAAGTCAGCTATGGTGCAAATTCAACCATAAACTATCAAAAATAAACCTAACTAAGCGGGTTGGAAATCTTCTGCATCATAATGCGCTTTCATCTCTAAGTCATTCTCAATCATCATAGATACAGATTTGAGCAACAATTAGAAGCAACAAGGTGATCGGAACAAACCAGAACACATAAGATTCATGCAAACTTTAACAGGGTGACTGACCAAACCAGAACCGATAAGATTCAGGGTTGTTCTTTTCGGTTTGTAAAAGCGGTTTTTGGCTTTGCTACATACCTAACTTTTAAACGGAGTATTTTTTAAGACGAGATCTATAAGTTATTGTAGTATAAATTAAAAATCTAACATCTGTATAATCTAAAATCGCTTGTAATTATCTTTTTATCCGTAATTTTTATCACAAACAGCTAAAATTCAAAAATTTTAACTAAAAATCAAAAGTTATAATCATACCAAATAGACCCTTGATAGCTCAGCATGGTTGTTGAACGAACCATCGATATATTTCATCACTCTTATGGGAAGTAGGTTGGATAGCTACTGACATGATGCGCTCTGAGTTGTCAGTGAAATTGACAGCTGACCATGGAAGCACTCTGACAAACCCTTGTCTAGCTCACCAACCACCACCTAATGTCAACGGGTGTGCAATATCAGTCCACAAGGCAGTTGGCCTGAGCGAAGCAAGAACTTTGATGGCGTAGGAGGCAGTACAAGGTTCCATCATGAAAAGGATTCAACCAAGATGCACTCCGCACGAGTCACTTGCAGCTTCACCAAACACATACACTGGCCATTAATTACATATCACCACTGTCCAAGGAATAATGCTGCACAGGACAAGATACAACCAAAAAGTAGGAGGTTCCATTTCTTCTCAAAGTAGCTGTAACTTCTTTCTTTCACCACTACATGGGCAGCAATAACAAAGTAGCTGTAGCTTCTTTCTTTCACCATTACATAAGCAGCAAAACCAGCAAATAGCAGTTAACAGGCAATAAATCCTCCTCCTCTAGGTAAACAACCAAACACAATACCCTTATAAGTACTTACTATTAGGAGAGTAGCGTAACAGAGGGGTAAATGGTAGCAAGGGGCAGATTAAAGAGAATCACAACGCAGTGCAGAGACGCCACGAAACATCATAACGTGATAAAGCCAAAGCTTCCGAAAAGGTGCCTTAGGCAGAAGGCTTCTCCCACTTGAGGGGCTTCACCACCTCCCAGGTGAAGTCGGGGTCGTCCCTTCCGAAGTGACCGTAAGCCGCCGTCTTGAGGTAGCGCCCGTTGCCGCCTTTCTTGAGGTCAAGGTTGATGATGATCATGCCAGGCCTGAAGTCGAAGTTCTCCTTCACAATCTTGAGGATCTCCTTGTCGGGGATCCTGCCAGTGCCATACGTGTCAACAAACACGGAGAGTGGCTCAGGGACACCAATGGCGTATGAGACTTGGACAATGCAGCGGCGAGCAAGGCCGTTAGCAACAATGCTCTTGGCAGCCTGCCTTGCGATGTATGCTCCGCTGCGGTCAACCTTGGTTGGGTCCTTGCCAGAGAACGCACCACCGCCGTGGGCCCCCCAACCGCCATAAGTGTCGATGATGATCTTCCGGCCAGTGAGACCAGCATCACCATGAGGTCCACCAATGACGAAGCGACCAGATGGGTTAAGATGGAAGATTGTCTTCTCATCAAGGTACTGCTCAGGGATGACAGGCTTGATGACATGTTCCTTCAGGTCAGCGGCAATCTCATCGTTGGTGACTGTCTCATCATGCTGGGTTGAGATGAGGACAGTGTGGACGCGGACAGGGACCATGGCACCACTCTCATTGCGGTACTCAACAGTCACTTGGGTCTTCCCGTCGGGCCTCAACCAGGGGCAGGTCCCATTCTTGCGGACCTCGGTGAGACGAGCACCAAGCTTGGTGGCAAGGACGTGGCTGAGGGGCATCAACTCAGGGGTCTCATCAGTTGCATATCCAAACATGTGTCCCTGGTCACCAGCGCCAATCTCCTCAGGGCGCTTGGTGAAGTGGCCATGCACACCCTGGGCGATGTCAGGAGACTGCTGCTCAATGTTCACGAGCACCTTGCAGTGGTCAGCGTCGAGCCCAACATCATTCGACACAAAACCAATGTTACGGCAGGTCTCCCTCACAATCTTCTCGTAGTCGACATTGGCCTTGGTGGTGATCTCGCCAAAGACCATGACCATGTTAGTCTTGGTGCATGTCTCACAAGCAACCTTGCTGTCAGGGTCCTCAGCAAGGCAAGCATCAAGCACAGCATCAGAGACTTGGTCGCAGAGCTTGTCTGGGTGGCCCTCATTCACGGACTCTGAGGTGAAGAGGAAGGTCTCGACTGCGGCCATCTTCTCTGATCTGCGTGAAATGGTATTGCACATATTTCAGATACAAGCCATATCATAAATAGAATGGCCAGAGGAAACAAGAATGCTTATGAACAAACAGATTGCACGATCAACACAACCAAGTTAGATTTACTCCTAAAAAACTAATAACAAAGTGGAAATTCTTAGATGGAATAGTGACATGACAACCTGGATTCCCAGCGAATATTCTGCTCCTTTTTTTTTGGGGCGCAAGAATGCTCTAAGGACCAAAACTTGACCTATTGTCTCATGCAGTAAACATATATAATCCAAAACATGATGACAGGAGTCAGTAAGCGCAAAAGGCTTCCTATATAACTCATGCAAACTAAACCGCTGTTTTGTTGGCACTTGACAAGACCACAATTTTGGGCTGAAATATTATATTATGGGAGGTGCTTCAATGCTTTCTTCAATAGTGATTTGCATAATTTTTAAAGCATAACGAATGGTAGATAGATATTATTTATCTCTTCATTTACTTTGAGATTAGTGCCACTCTTGTTAGAGAGAAAAGCATAGAAGCATTGCTCCTATATTATTCATGCATAGAGTTAGCTAATGCACTAAATTCCTCAGACAAATGCTTGGCTTTTCTAATTCACTGACACAAATGGTATTCTCCACAAGCATGACAAGTGGGCAGAGAGCATAAGGAATGTACCAAGATTCCACAGGAATCAGCATAAGTCTAATAGGATTCCAACAACAAACGAATCAATCAATTCTGCCTCCACTGCCTAGTGTTACTATCACCGGTTCGTTTTAGGCATAAACATATCGGATAATAAAAGCGTACAATCAAGGAGAGCATAAAACATCTGTACCATATTAATAGTTTTTTATATAAGCATTCCATGACCAATAGAATGAATCACTATTGCGTCAGAGTTTTCGACAGCTACCACTACCATTACTAATCCACTCCTTTAACTAGTTCATCAGAAAGTAATTTCACAGCATGAAAGCATAAAAGTACGGAGTGTTTATAGCACATTCGACTATTTTTTTTTGCCACATATGTAATATTTTTTTGTCTATATTTGTAATATTTTTCTCCTATGTATACAACATTTTTCTCCATGTATGCAACGTTTTAACATGTATGCAATATTTTCCCCATGTATACAACATTTTTGCACCGAGAAATGTTACATACAAGTTAAAATGTTGTGTACGTGAGAGAAAAATATTGTAAATATGGATGAAAAATATTACATTCATGACAAAAAAAAGTACTGATTCAAGCTTAAAAAACAGTGGAATGTTTTTTAGCACTTCCGCAAATGGTAACCATTTGAACTAACAACTAGAGAAAGGAATCAGCATTACACTGCATAAAAGCACCCCAAAATCACCAGCTTTACTGTTTCCCTCGGATGAGACAATTCCAACGGTTACTCTTTCCTCGCACCGTTACCAACGGTCGAAACCACCCGTAATCTGTTGTTTGGCGAAAGAATTTCGCACCATAAAGCATCAAATTTGTCATCATTTTTTTCAACAACAGAAGCATCAACGATGCAAACCTCTTTTTTTGCGCATGGCACATGACGCGTCTCTAAGTCCAATCCCGAATGACTTGCGTTCAAACCCTGATTAAAGAACACAAATCCTACCGAGCAGACACCGCAAGGATCGAATGAAGACTCAAGGTACGCATAGATAGCCAGTTCTATGACCAACCCAACCCAACACACGTGCCGAAACCCTCGAGGGAAAAAGTAAAACCTGGACGCGGAGGCAGAGCACAGCAACACACCACCCACCCGCCTCGCGCACCGAGGCCGCGCGAGAAGAGAAAGGGAAGGAATGGCGGAGGGGCGACTCACCTGCGGCGGCGGCGGCGGCGGCGGAGGTAGGGGCCGGGCCGATCCGATCCGATCGAGGGGAGGGGAACGGAGGCGAGGGAGAAGGATAAGGAGATGCTCGGATGAGAATGAGATCCGACCCGGCAATCCACCGCACGGCGAGCTGGGCCTCGCCCGCGGCGGCCCATTTATAGACCCGGCAAGGTCGCGGGATGGGTCTCACGGCCGTCGGATGGGGTTCGGTTTGATCGGACGGCTGGTAGGGCGCAGGATCAGGTGGAGTTGGGTGGGGGACAGCGACCCGCACCCACCAAGCCGGGGTGGTTGCTGCTCCTACTGCGTGGTGGGCCCGGGCCCAGCGAGCTGCTGCCGCTGCTGCCGACGCACGCCCCCGTGGCCGGCCGTCGGTTCCACGCGCAGCTTGGTCTTTGTCCGCCGCCATTGATTCGGTGAGGAAGCATGAACCACGCAGACTTGGCATTCTCCGGTGCGTCTTTACCCGACTCCGTCTGTCTGTCGGTGGTATGGTGCGTACAATGGAATTTCTCAGCTGTCTATGTAAAATTTCAGATGATGTGAGAGAGAGAAATGCGATATCTGTTATTTACAGATGGTTTTATCAACAGTGTTTTTACTGTATAGAGGATTATATAGAAATGTATTAATTGTATGAGACTATTACTGATAGCTATATAGACGAACTATTATATAAATTATCTTTAATTTTATTTATGGATGGTATAGAGACGTGTTATAGATAGACGCTGTCTGCGCGTATCCAGATTCACAGTCGAAGTGAAGTTGCTCTTTAAACGTCCTCATCTTATTGGAACTCGGACGGTCTGTGTTAGGTCGATAAGAAAGTAAGAAACCGGCGTCGTTAGAGGTGTCTCTACCTCATGACCATTGTATTGTAGTCAAACGGGGCTGTAGTGTTCAGTAGCACGTGAAAACGAAGACAAGCCCATTGAAAGTCAGACAACAGACTATGCATTGAATGGGCGCAGCTCGGTCATTTCTGTAGAATTGCATATCACAGGGTTGTGCTTGCGCTCCATGCATCATGCATCCTATGCTACAAAAGAGTACGGTTCTGGGTAAAGAGCCTGAATAAATAGAATTCGGAAGTGCCATACCATATTTCAATATTTTTAAGATAAAATTAGTTAAAATGTTGATCTTTCAATCTTCGTGGAAATTCGTGTGTCATCTTCACCGCCGCCGGCATCTTCCTCGTATCTGGCGATGTCGTTTGTCTTCGCGTGCCGCTATCCTCTAGGATTAGGGCTCGGGTTCCTCATTAGGATTAGGATTCACCTGAGCTTAGAGGAAGGCCAAGGCGGTGACGGATCGGCTGTGGGAGGCGGAGGTGGCGGAGCAGCGTGGTGGCGGTGGCGCCGCCTCTACTGTGGGTGGGAGGATGGCAGTGGGCGGGGTAGGCGGCAGGGGCGACACGTCTTGGAGTCATTAGGTGGCAGAGAGTGGCGCTAGCGGATTCGGAGGCGTTAGACATCGAATACGGGAAAGAAGGGCGGGGTGGGGGCATTGGAGGCGAGTGGCGGGGAAGGAGAAGGCGGCAAGAGGGAAGGAGCAGGAGGAGGCAGGTGGTCACCGGTGGATCTCATTGGCGCCGGGAGTAATACCGGTGAGGAGGGGGTGGCGGCGCAGGGTAGGTGGGGCCAGCGGCTAGGGTAGGGTGGGGTGGGAGTGAGGGTAGAGTTTGGATTTGGGTTGAAGAGATTTTATATAGAAGTGGATGTAATGATTTAGTTTTTTTTATATTTTTTTGATGGTTAAAAAATGACTTGTTTTTAAAAAAAATAGTGGAAAGTTATATAGACACTTCCGTTACTACGCTGCTCTAATCTTCTCTAGTTACTTCATCTCGCAATGTCAAACAGGCATTATTTTTCTTTTCTTTTCTTTTTTGTGAGGAGGGTCAAACAGGCATTTTGATTCTACATCAGACGGCTATAAGGTCTGAATAGAGCATCAGCAGAAAATTGTACTCGCCATGAAAAATTATGCCTTTCTTATCACATGTACATTCGTTCCTTCGTCCAGTCAAAATGTTTCATAATGCAGTTCTTCTCCTACGTAGTATTTGATATCTGATACAAGTATACAGTACCTAGCGATTTGAGCTTACCGATTTGCAAATATCCATCAAGATCACGTGCTTCGCGAGGCGAGGGCGCCCCATTTTCTTGTCATGATCATCAAGATCTGCAGATCAACTTGGCGTGCTGCAGTGCGCTCGATCGCGAGATGAGGACCGCCCTTCTCTCAGGTTAGTTTTCCCCCCTTGATTCGTCAAATATATGAGATGGACTCGACATGAATTGATATGGGCCTGCAAGTGTTAGATCAGTTCAGTCCAGCTGCGTTGTGCTTTTCGTTTGTTTAAGCAGCTGAGACCAGCAGATCGAGCAAGTCTGAAAGATGCACTTGTCTATTTAATTTCTTCTTCCAACTATATAACTGAGAATCTGAATCTCTGGTTAGTCAGACTTAACATTTCATTCATCCTGCCGTTTCCAAGAGGCTAAGACTAGTAGCAGATCAAAGAAGCAAGACAAAACACACTCCAGCGCTCAGATCTACTTGTTCTATCTATCAGAGCGCACAATAAAGCGTGCATATGATTGACTGCGTCAGTGTATGATTGCTGTGACTCGGCTCACACGTTTGATCACCTGCTGATTCTTTCATCACTAGAAGAACTGTATGTATTGACCACTGACTGTTCGATTTTATCAATTATCAGCATATATATTTCATCAGGTTGGTCAGTGCACACGCTTTTCACAACCTGTTCCTGATTAATTAATTACAGGGAAAGAAAGCAATGCATTCAGAGCCTAAAACTGATGGTGCCAGCAAATTATACTTTTTGAGTTTTTAGCATCCTTATTGCTATTATGAGCTTTACAGCCCATGTCTCTCACTGCTTGAAGTTAATTAGCAGTCATGCATGCTCTGTCGGAATACCCTTGCTATTGCAGATGACATGATGCCATGTGTAAATCCACTTATGCGTGTGATGAGTCATTGTGCATCTTAACCATCTTGCATTGGCTGCAAAAATTAAAAATATGTATGCACGATGCAATGCATAATTATTTGTAGGCCCAAAGAAGACGATATATTGTTCGGTTTGTGTGACATAAATTTCAGCCTACACCAGTGCACAGTGATGTAGCATCAATCGCATCGATCACTCCAGGAATTTATTGTTTTAGTATAGGAGATGCTACCAGAAATACGATTATTTAGAAGATGAAAATTATGAATCTGGATTGATCTAGTTACCACAAGAGATTGCACCACACATATAGTTCTCTGCTTAATTACGTACACCACACCCTGATCAGTTCAGATCATGTTCCTTTGAAGTCGTCTCCACGCTAAGCTAATCAATCTGGTGACTGGTGTTGCGTAGCTAGGTTTGGTAGCAGGTCAGAAGAAGAAAATTCTATACACAAGTAGTCAAGTACTACTACACAGACGTGACAGCACGTTCGCCTACCAAACCAAATCAAGCTTTTCTATACCAACAACAGGTGCCTGATGTTGTATGAAAGGGCAGTTTGGAAATTTTTTAATTTGTTTTATTAAAAAGAGAGAGAGGTGTGGGTCCCGGATGGAAGAGGTAGAGAGAGGAAGGCCTTCGGCTTGGACAATTCGGCCACACGCGTGAGATGGAGGTGTTATCCCCACTCCGACGTCTTCAGTGATTTTGCAACAGCCGTTAGTGGCGCCGCCCTTGTTTTCTGGGTCAGCGTCGTCCTCGACGTGCCTAGCCAAGTTTTCTCTAGATAGCTTTGAGTGCTATCTCAGTTGTGAGCACTTCTAGTGCCTTTTGATTGACTGTTGGTTAATCTTCATATCGTGCTATACTAGTGTAGTTATATATCTATTCTATTCGGTTGGTTAAGCACTAGTATCGAGGGAATTGACATGATTATGAGTGATCTCGTGATTGCTCGATGAGGATTAGGCAAAGTAAAATAGTGTGATAGTGTAGTTGTGTTCTAGCCTTTGAACTGTTTCTGTCAGTATATCACTTTCGGCTTTGTTGATAGCTAACTGTTTATTGTCTTTATTAGAACAATTAATCCGGTGTAGATAATTAACTAGGTGTTGTTCATTTACTGCTACTTGCATATTAATCAAGCTTGCTAGGTATTTGCTTGCTAACTATTATTTTGCTATTAATTATCTATTTGATTAATTGTTTAATGGAGTAGAACAACTCATTTTCTAGTTTTGGAGTACTACTATTACACTATCAGTGATTTAGAGGCCTTTGTGTTGAGGTGGCCTTGTTCCATCAACAAGTGCAGCCGACATCTGAGGAATTATGTGTGTTGAGCATTATGTTAATTGAGTTTTGTCTATCACTAGCTCTAATTGATATGATTTCGATTATACATGACTTGGGAACAAATTATCATCATACAATAATTTTATTTAGGAATAGGTCTACTTTACCTCATAAACTCTTACGATTATCTAACTTTCAACCTGGAAGTGCAAAACTGGATATTTTACAACCCTCAACTATCAATACAGTTTATTGTACCCCCTTGAGACTGATTGAAGGTGGTTTTAGTTGACATGGCATCTATGTGGCAATGGTTTTTTTTTACACATGAGCTGGTTTTGGGATGACATATCAGCCAATCAGCAAAGTCATCAAACAAATAAAAAAATATGGTAGAGGAGGAGGCTGGATCTAGGGGAGGAGACCGAAGTTTTGTTGTCGATGAAGGAGGAGACGGTCACCACCGGATCTAGCGGCCAGTTGTTGAGGTGACCACCGCATATATTTGAAGTACAATATGATTTGCTTACTACTGTTTGTTATGATCTTTGCATCACTAGTGTTTTGTGATATTTACCTTCTAGTAAAATCTAGAATTCAAATATTACCTAATTTTCTAATATTTCAGAAATCTTATTGTGAACTTTGTTGCAATACAACTATAGCTAGTGCTTCTGATGCTATAAAACTTAGAAGGTTTTTTGGTCAGATATTTTATAGATGGCAAACTAGAGATAAGTTTTGGCTCATGTTTTTGAGACTATGGTGGGTTATCCATCTGTTGTATCCATTTACGATTGAATAGCACATATAGTTCAATAATGCAAACAACACTGCTCTTAACTGTCACTACTACAAAAAGAGTTATCATATATGGCTTGAAACTATCATCACAGATGGTTTTTTAAACCATCTGAATTTATGGATCAGTGATAAATCGGAGGTTATCATAGACGATTTGTGAGATGTCTGTGATAATCATAACACAGACGGTTTGTAACTAAAACCGTATATGAAGAATACTATCACAGACGGCTCAAACCAAAAACCGCCTGTGATACTCGCACACCACAGACGTTTCTAGCTACCAACCGTCTGTGATAGGAGAGTATCATAGAAGGTTGGTATATAGAACCATCTGTGATACTCTTCCATCACAAACGGTTGGTAGATAGAACTGTCTGTGATGTGCGAATATCATAGACGATTTTTGGTTTGAGCCGTCTGCGATAGTTGATTCTATACCTAAATTTTTTTCTATTTTTCGCTAGCCTGAGGAAATGTTAGCTATGCCCTTTTGAAAACAAGCAAATACAACAGCAAACACCGCAGCACATTCCATTTCCATTAAAATTAGAATCCACCATTACAACATCACAAGATAATAAGCAGGTTAGCCATTACACATCAAGAACATGGTAAGAATATATCTCCTAATCCTATGGACCCAGCTCTTACACATCTATGCCTATACCCTCTCGCCCGTAATGCAGCACGCCAGCTGGATGTCCTTGCCGCCCGCCGTCATCGACACTGGCTTGAGCGCCATCTTGGAAGCCAACTGCTTTTGTGGTGCCTTGCTGCCCATAGACTTGCTGAGAAGAAGGTGTCTACTTCGTAAGGGTCAATGTCGAGGAGGAGGACGGTGAGGAGGCTGAGAAGAATTTGAGCGTGGTAGGGGATGGTTTTAGGTGAGTATATATTGGGGAGGGAGAGGCGGGAGTAGTAAAATTTTTGGATGGGGATTGAGAGGTGGAGCCACAATCTGTAGGGTGGCGGTTGATGGGTTTCAATTGGCTCGGATTGGGTTGGGGAGGATCAACAAGCCAAGTGATCAAGGACATAATTATCCCATACATTTTGACCCACAAATCGTCTGTGATACATAAGACAATATATGTATATACCAGTACAATATAAACATCTAGTTTTAAAAGATAAAATAGTAAAGTATTATATAGCTTATATATGCTTGTTTAAAAGATTTTGACAATATCTACAACTTTGCAGTTAAGATGAACCCTAAATTCCAAATGGAAGATAAAAATTTTGGCAAAAACAGAAACTAAAAATTTACAACACAAATTCAAAGCTAAAGATGGCCAATTTTGGGAGTCTCAGAGGGTGATGAGCACACTCTAGTCATTTTTTTAGATCGGGTTCATCGTTAGCTTTTCAACGAGTACAAGAACATTAAAAACAGACACCGTATGAAAAAGTTATCTCCGTTTTACTAAAGTTGTCTCGGAACGGAATTTTACTCGGAATCAGCTGGGAGATTATGAAATTTTGAAGACTTACGAGGTGGAAAATATATCATAGACGATTCTTAATATAAACCGTCTATGAAGTATCTCTCCCTTCGGACTGGTCCGAACATACTTAGGTGGCCGATCGAACCAGTTCGATCGGCTTTGCTGTAGATCGGACGGTCCAACTACTTTGATGCCAATCGGTATGGTCCGAATGCCTTTGCTTGATCGAAACAGTTTGATCATTTTAGTGATGATCAAACAGTCTGAATAACTTTGGGTGCTGTTCGGACTGGTCCGAACGTTTCCTTGTGAACGATCGGATTGGCCCGAACGTGCTTTCTTCTTTCCGATCTTCATCTACTTTTCGTGTACAACGGCGACAACTCAAGGATAAGTGCGAGAACAAAAATGAAATATTTTTTGTGGTGCTCAAATTGCCGCACTTTTTCTTTGGTTTTCTCCACTATTTATACATAGCTTATAAGTTAAACATTGACTATAAGTCGGATACAGAAATTGACTCTGAAAACATGAATTTCTATCTCTTAACTGATTCAAACTAGATTTTAAAAACAAATTCGGCAGGCTAACATCACAGATGGTTTAAATAAAAAACTGTCTATGATATTTGGCAATATCACGGATGGTTCTTAGTAAGAACCGTCTGTAATACTTCAGAGTCGGTGCTCACCATGAACCGTCTATAATATTATCTCTTCACAGACAGTTTTTAGCGCTAGCAGCAACACAGACGGTCTCTAAACCTAACCGTCTGTGATTGCATTTACCACTGACGATTTTGGTGAACTATCTGTGATGAAACGTCTAATATACATCTTTTTGTAGTTGTGTTCATTCTGGCCATTTCGACAGATCAGCTCTATAATGTGTACATAGATTACCAAGTCCACCATGGAGTTGTGGGATGCACTAGAGCATAAGTATGTAGAGGTAGAGATAGGTCGTTGGCTTTACATGCATGAGCAATTCTTCGACTTTAACATGGATGAGGCTAAGTCCATAATTGGACAGGCTCAGAACCTCTAGCTACTGGTTAGTGAGGGCTGTGTGTTGCCTCCTAAGTTTATGCCTGCGGGCATTGTTGCCAAACTTTCTACTAGTTAGAGGGATTTTGCCACTAGCTTAAAACACAAGAGGGAAAATATTTCTATTGAGGATCTCATTGCTACCCTTGATGTGGAAGAAAAGGCCAAAGCAAAAGATGCACCCACCACTTCTGGTTAGAACAATCCTATATCGTAGAGAAAACGACAGTTGAAAAAAAATACAAATTCAACAAACTAAATAAGATAACTATCTTTAAAAAGAAGAAAACCGAGAAAAAAGATTTGAGATACATCACATGCTTTGTGTGTGGAAAAGATAGTCATATAGCAAAAGACTATCTCTTCCACAAGAGCGGGGATAATGAATAGCTAAAGAAGAAGGTTGTCAATATGATCATAGGCAAGGCCTCGACTTCAGAAAGGTATGGCAATTCTCCTGTTGTCTTTTTAGCATGTCAATCAATTAATTGGTATATTGATACTAGTGCTAATGTTTACGTATGTTTTGGTATTTTCTTTTTTCTTGTTATAAGGCAGTTGAGAAATCCTCCATCCTAACAGGGAATGGGTCATATGCTTCTATTCTTGGTGTTGGTACAATGGATCTAAAGCTTATTTTAGGGAAGATTGTCCACTTAAAAAATGTGCAACATACTTCTACAATAAAGAAAAACCTTATTAGTAATTATCTCCTATGCAGTGATGGTTATAAATTAGCCTTTCAGTCAAATAAAATTGTAATGTCTAAGTTCAAGAATATTGTTGGTAAAGACTGAGAGCGGATGCTTGTTCCGCCTAAGTACTTTAGAATTTTGTTATAATTTGAATGTTGCAACTAGTTTAAATAAATATAAGACTAATATTTGGTATTCTCGTTTCTGTCATATTGGTTTTGATAGTATTGCTAGAATGCTTAGATTAGATTTTAATTCTAAAATATGAAATTACCAAATGCTCAAAGTGTTAATCATGTGTGTAAGCAAAGCAGCCTTGAAAACCTTTTATGGGATTAGAGTACGAAAAGAACTTGTCATCATTAGATCTTGTTTATTCATATTTGTGTGAAGTGAATGGAATGTTGGCAAAAGGAGGCAAAGAATATTTTCTGACTTTTATTAATGATGCAACACGCTACTACCATGTTTATTTGCTAAAAACTAAGGATGAAGTTTTAAACCATTTTAATATTTATAATACTGAGGTTGAGAACCAACTAGAGAACAAAATAAAAAAAACTGATGTCTGATCGTGGAGGAGAGTACATCTCTTATGAATTCTTCTAATTTTGTTCTGACCATGAAATAGTCCATGAATTTACAACACTATATTCATCCCAATCAAATGGGGTAGCTAAGAGAAAAAATCAAATATTAACAGACTTAGTTAATTCCATGTTAAAGAGTGCTGGTATGCCTAAGGCATGGTGAAGAAAAACTATATTGACAACAACTTTCATGCTAAACGGAGTAATCACTAAAAAGAGTGAGATTACTCCATATGAGAGATAAAAGGGGACATAACCTAATGTCAATTTTTTCGTAAACTTGGGGTGTTTGGCGAAAGTCAATATAACATTGCATAAAAAGAAAAAGCTTAGACTTAAAACAGTCGATTATATCTTTCTAGGATATGCTCATAATAGCACGTCATATAGATTTTTAGTAGTTAAATCAGAAACTCCTGAGATTATTGCTAACACAATAATAAAATCTAGAGATGTTTCATTCTTTGAGGATATTTATCCTATGAGAGCTGCAGACAATACTTCATAAACTGAGAATATTCAATTGAAAAAAATTGAAAATGAGAATAATCAAACTTCTGAACTTCCTACCGTTTCTGAACTAAAATATGATATCCCTTAGGATGATAACAATCTAGTCGCAGAGGCTTCTCACAAGAGCAAGAGACAAAGGGTTGAGAAAACCTTCAGAGATTACTTTATTGTATACCTTGTAGATGATATGCCAAATACTCTTTCAGATGTTTATGTATCTCCTGATGTTGAGTATTGGAAAGAGGTAGTTTGTAGCGATATGGACTCTATCATGGCTAATGGAACTTAGGAGATCACTTAGCGTCCTAATGAGTGCAAACATGTAGGATGTAAATGAGTCTTCAAAAAGAAATTAAGGTCTGATGGTACTGTTGAGAAGTACAAGACAATACTTGTGGCCAAGGATTACATCTTGGAAAAGGGAGAAGATTTCGTTGATACATATTCTCCTGTCGTCAGACTAACCACCATCAGAGTGCTCCTTGTGTTAGTATTTTCTTATAGTCTACATGTCCATCAAATAAACGTGAAGACAACTTTTCTTAATGGAGAGTTGGTGGATGAAATCTATATAGATCAACCGAATGGTTTTGTGATTTTTGGACAGGAAAATAACGTTTGCATATTATTAAAATTCTTGTATGGTCTAAAATAAGTGCCTAAATTGTTGAGAACATATTGACCCGGTTTAGCTTTGAGAATTATAAAATTTCTCCAATTCCCTATGATGCGAGCACTAAGCTGTGAAAGAAACATGGGCTAGAAAAGGATCAGTTGAGATATTCATAAATTATTGGGTCACTTATGTATTTAGCTAGTGCCACAAGATCTGATATTTTATTTGCTATGAGGAAACTGAGTCAGTTTACATCTAATCCAAGAGATGAACATTGGGAGGTACTTGAAAGGGTGTTACATTACTTGAGAGGCACAATATATTTTGGAATTCATTATACAACATACCCTTCTGTATTATATAAGTATACAATAATTTCAATTGGATCTCTATTGCGAATGAGATCAAAGTAGAAGTGGCTACATGTTTACTTTAGCTGGTGCTGCAGTTTCATGGAGATCTTGCAAATAGACCACATTAAATAGGTCAACCATAGAAGCAAAACTTGTAGCACTTGACACAGCCACTGTTGGGGTTAAATGGTTGAGAGAGTTTCTGTTAGACTTGCTATTGGTTGAGAAACTAATACTGGCAATCCTGATGTACTGTGACAATCAAACAATATTGGTTAAAGTCACAAGTACTAAAGATAATATGAAGTTTTCCAGACATATAAAGCACATGCTTAAATTTATAAGAAAACTGAGAAACTTCAAAGTGATTGTTGTGAGTTATATTCACATCGAGAAAAATCTGGTAGAGCTTTTAACAAAGGGGTTAGCGCAGAAGCAATTTCCATACATGTATAGACATGCGAATGAGACCTATTTGAATTACATCACAATAATAACACATACTTTCTTGATCAGAAATCTCGTGATTTAGAAAATGAAAAAAAAATAAGTTCATGTTATAACAAGAGAGTACATATTTATTGTACTCATGTCCTAATAGACAAAATAATCTTGACTTTATGGAAGGTTGGTATAAAGACTTAATGTATTCTATTGTCTAAATGAGGATAACATATTATCCTAGATGATACCTAAAAAGAATACACCTACTTGAGCATAACTGTGTGATTGCAATTCATGAGAACAGGGTATTATCTAGAAAGCTCATGAACAGACCAGGGAGCATGACCTTTTTAACACTTCGTTTAGGCGTGATTATTTGGTAGCCTAGTATTAGTTGAGATTTGAAGTGAAATCTGATTATGAAAAACTATGAATTATGGCATAGTCTATTCATCAACTGCGAAAAGATAAATCTTGTCATTCTAGATGCAAGTTTAACCTGTACGGGACTTACACTCAAATACTGGTATATTAACAATACTTTAGCATAATATCTTTGATATTTTTTTGCTATTTGCTTTGGACTTGGTGGGGGATTGTTAGAAATTAGGCCCATATGAGTGTGAGTCCTATTTTCTATAATTACAAAGTCTGCATGGTTTAGTACCATATTGTCTAGCCAAGTGGAGGGAATGCAATTTATAAGGTGAAGTTCTTGCCACTCCTTAAAATATATAACACATGGATGGGGATAGCATTAGGAGGATTTTGACTAAACACACATACGTGCACGTACGCGTGCACGTATTCGCCTGACTTGTGACTTGCGACCGCGCTGTGACGTGGAGCGCTACTTGGCAAACCAAGTACACTTTTTCTTTTGCAAATTGTGCATTTATCTCTCATTTTGAACTGTCCAGGAGCTGGTAAACATTGCATAAATATTATTATGTGGTTTGACGAGACAGTTACCAGTGTTTTAATTTTGTTTAAATGTGGCAGTTACTAGTGGGTGATTGCAGCACCCTTGAAAGGACCTGGAGACATCCATAAGAACAAATAGAATTCCTCCTCCATTCTTCCATCTTCTCTCTAAATAGTTGTGTTGTAGTATCAAACTGCTCAACCACGTTGCCTTCCTTGTCAGCGTGCACCGGGGAGGGAGGAGAGTAGGATCTCCGAAACATTGCTCTAGAGAGAACCTACACGGGAAGGCAATAATATTTCTGGGCAGCGCACACTTGCGCGACTGCTCGCTTCACTGCTACATCTATGTTCTGCACTGCATTGAGTCTACACTACTTTTTGTTCTTTATCGGACCCCACTGTAAGCCATTTGTGTAATCGATCAAATCTGATATAATTCTGTTATTGCGTATATTTGAAGTATAATATGATTAACTTGCCATTGTTAGTTATGATGTTTGCATCACTAGTATTTTGTGATATTTTGCCTCCTAGTAAAATCTAGAATTAAAATATTGTCCACTTTTCCAACATATATTTCTTATTTATATTATGGTTATGCTGACTAGGATGTTATCTTGCCCTAAAACAAGCTCATGTGTCAAAAACCACTTCCACATCAGCGCCACTCAGATGGAAACCAGGATGGAATGGTCTCAGGGGGGGTGGTTGTATTGATAGCTAAGGGATGTTGAATATCCAGTTTTGCAATTCGATGTTAAAACTTAGACTATCACAATAGCTTAGGGGTAAAATAGATTTATTACCTTTATCTATGCTCTTGTCATTATACTTTTCTTGTAATTATATTTTTTCATAATTATTAATTCTCAAATTATGACTAAATTTATGCTAAAACCGTATTATTTACAACACCTGACTTACATAATGGACAACTGGACCATCATGTTAATAAAATGGCATGTCAACACCTGATTTATCGTGCATGTCTTGGCATGTCAAATAAAATGAAATATCAGAGCTTTGCAACCACGAAGATGGTAATAATAACTGACAGCCACCAAAGCATCACACAACATCATTCAGAGGACCTGTTTTTTTACTACAGATGATGGTTTTTACTATTAGAGCGAGTGCTTATGTGAATGAAAGCCCAAACCACAACCCAACTAAGCCAATACAGTGTACCAGGAAACTTCACCGATCCATGGGCCAAGACCTGTTACGTTTAAACTAGGCCCATTCGAGTTCTGCCTCAATGGAACAACTGTTTCTTCTTCTTCCTTCTCCCTTTATTTTTTGAATTTTGGCTCGGAGCTCCAGCATTCACTGTTAGGAGAGGACGATCGATCACCAACGCCGAGGCTCAACGCTGACGGACGAGGGCACAACCTGCCAGTTGACGTTCGGTCAGTTCTCTTGCTTCTTCTCTGCCTTCCTGAGAGGAAATGAAAGGAGAATTCTCTGCCTTCCCCGCTCGTTTCAGCTTTTTTTTACTATTTAGTAATTTATCTTTTTCTGAATTTTTTTAGATTTTTTGAGCTTTTTTGTATTTTTCTTTTTTTCCTGTGTTCCTTTGTATTATCCGTGATGGGCTAACATATTTTTTCTATTTTTACATTTTTTTTAATTTAATTATGCCCAAAAAGCTAACTCAGCTACAGTAAAAAAACCAGCTACAGTAAAATTTCAACCAAAAGCCAGAAGCTATCGCTAAAACGATCACCCCCTAAATTGCACTGTTCTTCAGAAACAATATCGAGGCACATACATATACGACAATGCATCGTATTCCTCATATGTTATACATTGAGATCGAGATTAGTCTGAGTTTTTCAACGACGAACACATAATTGTGATCGGTTGTACCGTCATTGATTGGTGAATGGCAAGCAAGGTTGGTGGCGAGAGGTTTTCTGCAGTACGCGCGTACTGCAAGGTTTTTCGTTAACGAAAGCAAGATTTCCATGGAGATCGTTGTAAGAAAAGGGACATGGGACCTGTTCATCTCGATAAATCATTATTTGATGCGGCCCATCAAATAATTTCTTCTTTTTGGACACATAGTACACTGACGATTTAATTTGTATATCGTGTCAAAATCAGACAATCCAAAAAAGATCATATGTAATGCAGCAAATCTAGCCGGGAAGCAACTACTTACTACTGCCAGAAAGCAACACACACACATATATAGGAAAAATACTACATATACATACCTTCCGTTACGCAAGAGACTTTCTAAGTTATAAAATACGATACAGAGAGTAATTACACCTTTTTATGTACGTATATAAAGATTTTTACAAAATACGCTAAAAACAATGTACTCTATTGCAATTTTTTATGTATTTCACATTGGAGTATCTTATAATTAGTATATGAGTATACCTAAAGTGATAAAAAAGTATTTCAAATTTATTTAGATAGTATATTAGATATAAGAGTAATTACATCCAGAAGTAAAAATCATTTTTTCTATACATACATACATATCGATCTCTAGGAAAGGTTTTGCTGTGATAATTCTTCACTGTTAAATTGGTGCGCATGACGCCCTATGATGCATGGACACGGCGGTGAAGCGCCGAGTCTGTGTCGGACGCAGATCACGTAGTTACTGCGTGTATGAATATTCCCTTGCAAAAAAAAAAAAAGACTTTGTATTTGGGATACGTATTCGACATAGCCTAGACATGTGTGGGCTCATTTAAAGGACACGGCCCAGCCCACAATCCATGCTATTAAGTGATAACCCTAGCTTCTCTATTTCTAGTGCTTAACTTAGCTCGCTCATCTCCCTCTTATGGCTCTGCTTTCCTCCTGGCCGAAGTCTTCTATGCCTGCTCCCTGTGCCCTGCTCTCCTCCTCTACGGTTGCCATTGGACGCCGAAAATCCGAGCTCCCTTCTACTAATAATTTCGCCTTCCTACTTACTTCTAGTTCATGATTGATGCTTGCTTTTATTTTGTGATTTGAGTGATTTTTGAGCATGAATGGCTAAAGGTTGTAATTAACCGGGAGTCCTTCTGAGGCCACAAGAACCAGAAGACCACATTGCCCTTCAAGTTAGATCGTCTCGCCAGTAGGCTACAAAGCGCAAACAAAAGTTATCAATATCGTTCTGTTCCGACCAGTATATACCATACCGGCCCCTAAACCGGTACAAGGTACCTCTACATTCCATACTAGCCCAAATATTGGTCAATATCGGCTCAATACCGGTTAATACCGGCCATACCTGTTTTAATAATGGTCAATGCCGGCCGGTTCCAGTGAAATTGATAATAACATATATTGAACTATATGTTATATTTGATAGTACTAATATGTATTTAGAATAATATTACAAATATATACTTATATATATATATCCGTATTATTATATTAAATCCGAAACGGTACGTCGGTATGGACCGGTATCGGAATGTATCATTCTAAGAACTAAACTGATATAACATCCGGAACAGTATTGACAAGTATAACGCAAACCATAGGGAATTAGTATTGAGTTTCATGCACCAGCCAGTTCACCTAAAAGCTTAAGCTGATGAGGAAAGGTGAACAATTCACTTATACTTCAACACTTCCCCTCACGTATAGGCTCTCTCAGGTCTAAGACGTAGAATAGAAGTGGTCTGCAATTATTTTTATTTAATTGCATCAACCGGGTCTTGAACTCAAGATCTCTTTACTCTGATACCATATTGAGTTACATGCACCAACCAATTCACCTCAAAAGTTTAAGCTAATGAGGAAAGGTGGACAATTCACTTATAATTCAACAATTAGGCATGAAAGAAAATTAGTAACATGCAGTAAACATTTTTCTCTTCAATTTACCATTGAATTCGAATGATATGCATGAATGATTGTCAGCAGCACACTTTATTAGCCAACTGGGCATATTTCTCACCACCAAAATAAAATAAATAAAAAAGAAGAGGAAACAAAAGAACAGTATGTATCCAATAAGGCACAAATATAGAGACGAATCAATCAATAGATAGAGCAGAGCCACTGTATGTACGAGGTGCGGAGTACATCTCGCTTCACCGATCAGTCGATCGATCCATACGTTGATCATCAGTTCAGCTTGGAGCAGTTGAGCCTGATCTCCCCCTCGCCGCCGGTGAGCACGTCGAGCTTGCTCACCTTCACCAACGCGGCGGCGAAGTGTCCGGCCCACACGCTGGGCTCCCTGGCGTAGAGTTCGACTAGCGCGGCCATCTCGGGGCTGTCCAGCAGCGCCCTGTCGGAGCCGAACGGCACCTTGCCGGCCAGCACGTTCTTGTAGTACTGGTTGTCCATCTTGAACGGCGTCACGTCGTCGAGCTGCACCATGGTCGGGTCGTCTTGCTTCCCCGTCTCCGGCGGGCACTTCTTCTTGAGGTACGCCGCGTAGTCCTCCGGCATCGACGGGTCCGTGCCGTACGTGCCGTTGTAGTAGTACTTGTACAGCCGGTCCGTGAAGGACGAGCAGTGCGAGGTGCCGATGGTGTGCGCCCCGGACAGCGTCACCAGCTCCTCCACCGTAAAACCTACGTATTCAACATGGTATCAGAGCCATGATCCAGTAGTACGTAGTAGCAGGCATGTGTAAATGCATCAATGCATGCGCGCTACCTTTCGCGGTAAAGTTTTCGACGAGCTGCTCCGCGTTGAAGTCCGGGTGGGGGACGTTGGGGAGGACCTCATCCTCCTTGGAGACGAGGCCGTCGCGGCGGCCGGTGGGGACGGCGAAGTCGAGGCCGCTGGCGAGGTAGGCACCGTCGCGGGCGGCGAGGGCGAGGATGTCGGCGCAGGATACGGTGTGCGGGCACTGCTTCTCGAGGAGCTCCTTGGCGTCGTCGATGACGTCGAAGCCGTCCAGGCTGGGGTTGTTCGGCGTTGAGTCCCTCTCCGCCTTGTTCCCCGGCGTGGAATCCAGCAGCACCGACGCGTCGCAGCCCTACAAACACGCAGTACATTCCTCCACTTAGTACTAGCGACATGCATATGTGCAGGCATGTATACGCGACGGCGTACGTACGCGGACGAAGCAGTCGTGGAAGAACAGGCGGATGATGTCGGCGGGGGTGCCGGGCGCCTTCTTGAAGGCCTTGGTGACGGTTTGCCGGACGATCTGCTCCGCCGTCGGGCACGACTTGCTATAGAACCCCACGGACAGACAGGCCGCCTGCGCCGGCGACGACGACGACGACACCACCAGGAGCAGCACCAATGCCGTTGTCGCCACGGTCGGCGCAGGCGCGAATGACGAACCCATTGAGATTGATTTATTTCGGAGCTGATCGTCGGCGGCCAGCCGGATCAAACGGGGAGGAGGGACGAGTGTTCTAGCTAGCTAGCTGGCTGGCTGGTGTCGCCATGCTACAAAGGCCAAGGGTTTTATATAGATGCTTGCTTGCTTACTGCACAGATAGATACATTCATGGCGTCATGGAATGCTGCCACGTGATTTTTCCGCTCCGATCGCTCGCGCGGTTGTTGGAGGAGGAGCCCACACGCCGGTGTGCAGGGCATGTCTGCGAACGGCCGACGGATCCTTATGTGATCAGCAAGCACGCACGCACGCACGTACGATCCAGCAAACTGTGATCAATACATATGATAATGATACGATGAGTCACGAGTACGTACACGTGTGAACTCTCAAGTGGCTGTGATTATCATGAGCTCACAAGTGGACACCTCTGCAGATTCTGCTCTGCATCCATATGCCTATGTACATGCAGCTCCCGTTCGATCTACCGTTCCGATTAATGGTGTCAAGACTTTGAAATGATGAACGTGCACTGAAGCATGCATGCACGATGCATGTGGCGCCATTGATGAAGTGGGTGGCGCGAACTTGTCGGAGACCTGCTCCGCCGCGGGAGTCGCTCGCTGAGAGGAAATCTCCGGATTTTTATTTCGTTGCCGTACAAACGCGAACACGGCACCTGCTTCTATGCAGCCAATCAAATTCGTCTATCGATAGATTTTATCTATATTTCTTTGCCTGGTTGGTGATCCATGGCCGTCACATGTAGCTAGCTAGCTTTATGTTTGCGTCTTGCTGGGAACGTCGACGAACCATAAGAAGCTAATTAAGTATTGATCGATCGATCGATCGATCGGAACCTGATCGATCGTCAATGTACGCTACTGGGTCGATCGTATGCAGTGCTCGACGAACAGTGCACTTGGTTTGGTGACGAGCTGCGGGCTGCTCGACAGCTCGAGCTTAATTATACCTTTAATTGGGGCTAGAACGCCAAGTCTAACGCTATGACCTTCCGATCGAGCATCTCCAATGTGTAAGTGGTGCCTTCAAGAGACAGTGTCCCACGTCAGCTAAAGCTACCGTTCGAAACCATCTTTTACCAAGAATTATAGAGGAGGCTGTCGGCTGCCAAGTTTTTTTTTGGTGTTTCTTTCGACCGAAATTGCTTGATCCACCAAAGTGTGTACCAGGAATTTGAACTACAAGAATGTTGCTAGGTACACATCAATTTGTACTGGTAAAATTTGATTTTCTTCCACATAGCGACTTTGAAATATGATTTTTCGCTGTTGGATCATGATACGAAGTTTTTTCTATGGTAAATCAAGATATGAACTGTTTTATCATAGCTTGATTTGGATGATAACCTTTTAGGGATCGACAAAATGTAGTAATATTATCCGTCAATGAGAAGCAACGTAAAAATCATAAGATTTTATCTCAAATTCATCTTCATCTATCAAATAATATTTTATACCTAAGTCAAAAAAGGTATATTGATAAAGTTCTTCGTTGTTTCAAAATGCATAGGGCTAAACTAGTGAGTACTCTCTTAGCTGCGTATTTCAGAATTTCTTCAGCATCAAGTCCACAATCAAATAATGAAGTTAAGTACATGTCTAAAATTTTGTATGCGAGTGTAGCTGGTTCGCTTATGTATGACACGGTATATTTTCGTCCTGATTTATCTTAATCATTAAGTGTGATTAGTAGATACATGGCTAATCCTGAAAAGGAGTATTGAAAAACAGTTCAATGAATTTTCAGATATTTGCGAGGCACATCTAATACTTATTTACAGTTTGAGAAGACTAAAGATGGATTCATTGGTTATGTTGACTCTAGTTTTGCTGGAGATTTAGATAAAAAAAGATCTCTTACTGATTACGTGTTCACTATTGGAGGGTGTGCCATTAGCTAGAAAGTAGGTTTGCATGCTATCGTTACCTTATCTATTACAGAAGCTGAGTATATGTCTATTTCTAAAGATTGCAAAGAAGTTGTTTGGCTAAGATGTTTATTTACTAAGTTTTGTTAAAGTATATCTTGCACTATAATATTTTATTATACATCTTGCACTATAATATTTTATGATAGTCAAAGTGCTATTTTTCTTACAAAAGATCAAATGTTCCACGAGAGAGAAAGCACATTGATATCAAGTATTACTATAGTTGAGGTATCATTACTCAAGGTGATATTAACGTCGGCAAGATAAGTAGCCATGATAATCTAGCTGATATGTTGACAAAGCCAATTCTAACCACTAAGTTTGAGCTTTGGTTAGATTTAATTGGTATTACTCAATAGTCCTTTGGACTTTCGACGTTTAAGGTGTCCATGGTTTTATTAGAGGAATCTATCATATTCTGTGACTATTGGAAGGAATTCGGTTCAAGGTGGAGATTGTTGAAGTTGATCAAAATTCGTGTCATGTCCGTGTAAGACACTTCATCGCCTCATGCCAGACGTGGCATGACAGGTGTCTGAACCATGCATAGGTTATATCAGACGTGGTGTTAATCTGTAGCAACCGATTCTGATTTGATTTTCTCTCCTTGTAGGACTCGTTTCCCTCACACACATATATATACATCCTAGTAGGCTATAGGAAGAGCAATCACTTCATTGTAATAACTTTTTATTATAGTAATTTATCTTCGAGCGTTTGTGGTTTTTTCTCGTAAGAGTTTTCATGTAAAATTTTATGTTTATTGTTTTTATTTTCTGTGTATTATTTGCAACAAACTTGATGGGTGGATTAAACCTAAATTTTGATTTGCAAATTTGTCACATCTGTGGGGGAAAGTTCTCAAACCTCACCTCGCATATACGTGTTACATGTGTTGTACCTGCCTAGTTGGCAGCTTCTTTTTTTTTTCTTTTTTAGGAATTGACATCTTCTTTTTGTACTGGTAGAGTAGTACTAAGCACATAACTGGAAGCTTGACCAAAAAGAAAGAACAGAAAAGAAAAGCACATGCATGCACATCGCGGTGGATTTGGACGGCCAAGATCATCCCGCCCAGCATCCGACGATCCTAAGGATCGATCGCAAGCACAGCCGGGAGGTCATGCATGCGACAATGCTTCGAGGCCAATGCATTGCGTTGGCGCGTAACTTTCGAGGATGATGCCATCTAACAACATTTTCCATGCTGTCACATAATGGCATAAGAAAGCAAGGACTAGCTAGGACTATAACTAAGCTGGAGCTTCCATGGCATGCCATGCTCCGGCCCCAAAAACGCACCAATCAGATCACCAAACTGCATTGCACCTGCACCTGCAGGCTGGCCTGTTATTTTCCGCCAAGCTAGCTAGATTTCTTCTCTATCGATCGTGTGATGTCCATCACATTGATCTTCAAGGCCAGCGTCAGATTGCTCTGATCGGTTGGAAAGTGAAGAGTTACAATAAGTTGAATGAATGGGACGGTTGAAGGAGAACAGACATACAACCATCAACTTATTTTTTTTTATATTACTACATATGATACGTAGTGCATGTACTAGTAAAAATTTTCATATTTCTAACATGTTGAATAGATCAGGAAAACAATTTTGGAAGAAATTTTGCAAAATTCACCGAATTTCGGTTATCTTGGGTCTCCTGACAAAAGCCCAATTCGGCTAAAAATTTGGTCCATTTTAAACATTTTTGAGATTGAGATTTCTAAGTTTTCGTAATTTTCATATAATTGTATTTCTTGAATTCAAACTACATGTTTAAATTTTTGGCAAAAGTTTTCCAAAAAAACCAAAATTTTTTGAAATTTGAATTTCTCGAAGGGTTCGATAATTTTATACACCGAAATTGTTTTCCTTGGGACAGATAACTTGCCCAAACAAACTATATATTAACCTTGTGATCTGCGACCGATCGGATTTAGGGTGGATTCTTTTTTACTGTAGTTTATGGCTAAAATTTTTGAATTCTAGACTGTTCGTGATAGATATTTATATGCGATTTGACCGGTATAACTGAACTCGATACAATTTGTACTATAATCCACTTATAGACTCCGTCCTGAAAAAATATATCGTTTAAAAGCTAATTATTATAATATAAGTTATAAATCATAGGGCATGAGTGCATCCGATCCCACCCTTAACTTGGTTGTTGCAGGGACGACGTCTGCACTGAACGTGCTGATGCAAATCGAATCGTTGGGTTTTGCCGCGTTGCCATTGGACTTTGCTTGCCTTAGGTTGCGTACACTGGAGAAAGTTTTCCTACTGCAGTCAGGCTCGAGCTGGGCTTCAAATCAAATTGCCCGGCTCTCTTTGCTCTCTTCTTATTATGGGCCAAACTAGGTCACTCGCTGATACATGGGCCGTAACATCTCAGGCTTGGACAGGGCTTTGAGAAAGCCCAGGTACTTTCAAGCCGGCCATGATACGCAGTAGGTTTAGAGAGCTCCGGTTTTGCCAAACACGTTTTTGCTCTTCCACGTTCACTAGTTAAACTCGCTCGAGCTAACAAACAACTAAGTATTTCAGATTTGAACACAGGAGTATTTCTTCTTTCTTTCTCAATTACTACTGTTTGGCACGCAAACAACACACAGAACTTCACTTGAAAAAATTTACGCAATTACACGAAATTTAGGCACAGTTTGAAACGCAAACATTTCGTCCTATTGCTACACAAGTGAACTATTTCTTGTGAAATTACCGTGTTCGCAGAGGGGCCTCAGTTAGCGGTAACCACTGCGATCGATGATGGGCATATATTACGCATGTAAACTTGTACTAGTAGCTACTGTTGTATGTGCCAAGAGCAAATCGAAAATTTCACAATTGCTAAAGGAAAAAAAAGAAAGAATGGACCCACCTGTCGGTGGGCCGAGGGAGATAAAGGAGGACTGCTCCTCCTCATTTGACCCAAGCAGATGGGAGCTGGGCGATTTGGGCAGAAAAGGCGATGGTGGGGCTCTCGATGACGGTGCAAGCAGCCCGGCTCGGCACGAGTTTTGCGGCGGCAAGCGAGTTCCTCCCGTGCGACCCGCTCTCCCGTGCATCCCTCTCCCCTTCCCCGTGCGACGTGGCTCCTGATCCGGGTTTCCGTGGTGCGGTTTGGCTCGGTCTAAGGACCAGCGGGCTTGGCGGGGAGGGGAGAGCGGCGGCGGCCCGAGGAACTCGGATCCGACCATTGGTAGCTCTGTCACCGAGGCCTCTCCCTCTTTTCCTCGTGGCTATAAGTAGGAGCTTGCTCCTCCTTTGAGAGGCATCCGAAAAGGGCAGTGAGCTTTCCTCTTCTACACTTCTCTTTGGTTCCTGTGTTGTCTCTAGTGTGTGGTGTCTCGGTGGTTGTTTGGCTCCAGACGCTGACCTCAGTTCCCTCGATGCTTGACGACGAGGTGTATTGGTCGACACCTACCGTGGACTTGTGTGGCATCCCCTGACCTCGGCTTGTCGGTGTGTGCACATACTCCGGCAAAGGGGCTTTGTATCTCCGTTTGCCTACTATCCTCTCTCATTGTGACATAGAGAGGCGCTAGGTTTTCTGGGACAGTGTCTTGTGACGTGCCTGGCTCCATAACCTTCTTGGTGATTTCGAATATCACCGGCTTTGTGAGTAAAAATTCAAGTCATTGCAGTCTATGCCTTATTTATGTGCTGATGGTTGCAAAGAAAACTATGGGCTAAACTGCTCTATGATGCATATGGTTACATACTAAGATTGGATTAATCAACCTTGAGCTCTAAATCTTGATACTGCTGTCATTCTCGTTGAATAAATCTCAAGTTGAATACTTACGCTTCAATTAGTCATTTTATAGCTATTCAGTTTTACAGGTTTTGGTATATGCATGATTTAGAATTACTTGAAATCAGATTTGATCACATGGTAAATTGCTTGCTCTGTTATGCATAACTTGTCAAGTTAAGATATTATTATCTGTTGTTAGATCAAGATGCATAAGTTCATTTCCCTGATTTCAAGAGATCATTTTCTCACATGCTGTGTTGGCCGAAAATATACAAACTGAGTGGTTTTGTAATTGAAGTCAATTGGGATTTAGAGCTCAAAGTTCAAAATTCTTTTAGACATGTCCAATTGATGAAGAGTATAAAATCATAAGTAGCGGGACGGCCAAGAATTAATCTTGTATAACCCTACTTCTGATAGCACAAATTATCAATTAAAACTTGAGCTTATTGCTAGTTTTAATTGGTTCCACATTATTCACATTAACATACATGTTCAAGTTAAGAGTATTCCTTCTTCTTTTATTGAATATGTGTTATGTTACAAATGATATGACTAAATCAAATGATTACATGCTATTTACATCATTTGTATACATCTTGAGCTTATTTAATTATGCTAAAATTACATCGATAGTTATGCTTATACCGTAATTAATACAACAGCTACTCCCTCCGTTCTTTTTTACTTGACTACCTAGAATCTATACTATCAAACTTTCTAAAGTTTTGTGGCAGCTATGAACTCAGCTTCACATAATGACAGGGTGGCACTTTTCTTTTTTTGAGACGGCCAAGCGACTATAGGCTTGTTCTTTTCAGCTTCTCAAAACGGTTTTTGGTTTTTGCTATAGTACCTAACTTTCAAACGAAATATTTTTTTTTAAGATGGAGTCTACAAGTTAATTATAGTACACGTTAAAACCCCAACATCTGTACTATCCAAAATCGTAAGCGAGTATCTTTCTCTTCGTAATCTTTGTCACAAACAGCTAAAATTCAAAAATTTTAGCCAAAAACCATAAGCTGCAGCAAAAAAGAATAGGCCTTATGTATCCATTGAAAGAACGACATGCCACTTGCGCTTTTCTTGTCATCCACATTACCTGTCAAGCTGCTATTGTTGTAACATGCAATCTTCTCAGTGGCCTTGAGCTCGCCCTTCATCGCTTCTTGCCAATGCTGTTCTCCTGCAGCCTCACGTAACGTCCCTCTCATTCATCGTTGGATCGAGATGATCAACTCGATCCAACAGCTGATAAGGAGAGGCCTCGCGTGAGGTCCTCCTTGTAGAATTCCCTTCCGGGTTCATAGTAGAACTGAACACTGTACTCCATACGAAGAAGTACGTAAAGCCTAGATCATTCAGCAAAAAGGTTTCATGTACAGAAAGAGACATTACATACAAACATACACGATGATACATGTGCATTATTGAGCTAATCAAATGTGTGTGCTATGTCGGGGCACAGGAATCCAAAGTGCCCTAATTATTGGGCA
The DNA here is from genome assembly GCA_036346265.1 of Melocanna baccifera. NCBI lineage: Eukaryota > Viridiplantae > Streptophyta > Magnoliopsida > Poales > Poaceae > Melocanna > Melocanna baccifera. Next base: position 26,558,305 of record CM070689.1, read on the forward strand.
ATCAAAATCAATTGCATGCGCAAGCACTTGCAGTGATCAGAACGCACAAGGATCCAAAGATGGAGAGCCAAGGAGCAGTGCTCCTCTCTGACGATGTATGGAAGATTCCCCTAGCCAGCTTTTCTTCCTTTCTCGCCCATCATGACACGAAGTTAACACTTCTGCTTCCAGAGAAGAGAAGTGAACCTTCGCTCCCTGTCCTTTTACCAGAATAATTAAAGATCGTGTTCCAATAAGAACATGGGGTAGCAAAGATTAAAGAAACAGCAACTTCTGCAGCACATATACTACTACGTTAATCTCCTGCATCGATCAACTTGGAGAAAAGATTCCCAGACCTATAGAAAAGTACTCCGTTGGAGAGAAGGGATATCACAGATGCAGAGATTCAGATCGGCCTGTTTCAGAGTAGTTGAACTGAGTGGAAGCTAATACGAGTACTCCTACTCAGTTTTCTAACCCGGTCAATTACTGCTAGCTAGTGACATTAATTTTTCTCCATTCCTTGGTGCCAATCCCGATGCTGCTCCTACAGTTCTTACTGACCAGACTACCCAGAACGAGCAGCCAATCAGCTTCTCCTCCAACCTGTATAGTTCATTGCTAAGTATATATATAGTACTGTATATCTCAGGCCAGAAATGTCAAGCTAAGCAGGAGATCTTGGTGCTAATTGCACATGCAAGCATGTTCCTAGCTAGCTTGATGTGTAAAGGAGAAAGAGACGGAGAGAGAGACGAGGAAACAAAACATGCTACACGTTGGGTCCTTACTGCCAACCCACATGCCACATGTGTCATGTGTGCAGATACCATGGAAGCCATGTGCCTCTTTGCACTGCTCTGCCTCACGCTTTCTGAGTTCTCTCCATTCTTTCGTCTACAGAGAGTCTCAGCGAGCGCTCAGCTATACATATGAACACAGAATTCAATAAAACTGTAACCGGAAACTGATTGTAAGAAACAGTTGATCTCACTGTTGTTCTTCAGCTTTGATTTCTCATTTTGGGCTCGTACCACAAGATCTATGGATGAAATATTCAACAATGTACGCAGTTGCAACAACTGATCAGGCAACAAGGGAAACTAGCATTGACATTAAGGAATTAATGACGATAGTGCTGGCTATCGAGTTTCTTTCGAAATTGACATAGTTCGACATAAAATCATTTTATTTATCATTTAAGTGGTTGTTTTAAATTCGAGCTAATGAGCTACTATCGGGCTGAGCATCATTAACCTTTTTCACTCGAAATTGATTTATTTAATTTTGAACATATTAACTACTGTAGTAAAAGCAATTTTGATTCGAGCCTTAAAGGAGCATTTTTGTCAGCCCTAAATGCCGATTCTACCCCTCTCTTATGTTACAAACCATGCAGGTGGTACTAGGCAAAATCCAATGAATTAATGAGGTCATGGTATCTTGTACAGTTAAGTACACCCATGCAGATGCCAAATCAGCTAGTTCACTTTGTTGCAGACCTTCCTGATCTCCCCCGGGGGCCCGGTAAGCACGTCGACGTAGCCCATCTTCACCATGGCGGCGGCGAACCGCTGCGCCCACAGCTTCCGGTTGGCCGCGTACAGGCCGACGAGCGCCGCCGTGTCGTTCCGGCTCAGCAGAGACTGGTCCGACGTGAAGGGCACCTCGTGGGTCTCCACGTTCCTGTAGTACTGGTTGTCCAGCTGCAGCGGTGTCTTGTAGTCCAGGTCCACCACGCGGTCGTGCCGCCCCGGGGCCGCCGGGCACTTGCCACGCAGCTGCTTGCCGAGCGTGGCGTTCATGAACGGGTCGAGCTGCGGGTAGAGGCGGCCGGAGAAGGAGGAACAGTGGGAGCGGCCGATGGAGTGCGCGCCGGAGAGCGTGACCATGTCGTCGACGGTGAGGTTCTTGGTGGCGAAGCGGGCGACGAGCTGCGTGAGGTTGAAGGAGGCCGGGGGCAGGTTGGCGCGCGCCTCGGAGGAGCTGGAGACGCGGCCGTCGAGGCGGCCGGAGGGCATGGCGAATCTGATGCCGCCCATGATGCGGGCGGCGTCGCGGGCCGCGAAGGCGACGATGTCGGCGCAGGAGACGATCCCCGGGCAGCGGCGCTCGACGACGCGCTTGGCGCGGTCGATGACGCCGAAGCCTCGCAGGCTGGGGAAGTTGGGCGGCGCCGTCTTCTCGACGGTGGCGTTGCCCGGGGTGCCGGTGGGGTCGTCGAGCAGCACCGACGCGTCACAGCCCTGAAGATCGGAGCAGCAATGGATCATCGATCAGCATTTCGCGCGGTTAATTAAGCTAGCAGAATGCATCGAAATCGATCGATGCTTGGCTTGACCATGCATGCGTGATCGATCATGGCGATTCATGAAGCAGGTAGGTAGCTAGGGAGAAATGCACGCATGCACGTCTAAGAAAGTAAGAAGTTAATTAATATTAGCTAGTTACCCTGACGAAGCAGTCGTGGAAGAAGAGTCGTACGAGGCCCGGGCCGTTGCCGGCGTCGTTGCGGATGGCGGCGTGGACGATGGTCTGGATGAGGTCCTCGGCGCCCGGGCAGGTGGAGTTGTAGTAGCCGACCTGGAGCTGCGCTAGTCCGGAGGACAAGAAGAAGAAGAAGAAGCATACCGCGATCGCTTCCAGAACAGCTCTGCTACTGCTACCAGTAGTCCTCATCTCCCCTGCACTGCTCCTGCTCCAGCTAGCTAGCTGGCTTACTCCAGATACGAGATTCTAACAGCTAGTGCAGTGATGTAAGTAGCTAGCTAGCTCAGAGCCTAGGAAGAAGAAGAAGAAGAGAGGAGGGCAGCCATTTATATGCAGCTACCAAGATCCGAGATAGATAGATAGATAATAGGTAGGTAGTGTGGAAGAGTGGCTAGCTCTAGCTCGGACGAACATGGCCAGTAAGCCATTGGGGAGACTGGAACATGGGATTGATCGGATGTTGAAATTAAAGTTGATTCGTGTTCCTGTTTTTTTTTATGCATTATTTGCATCGACCTGTGACTACCATGCAAGCTTGCTGCCACTGGTTTTAATTTTGTGGGGATTAGTTATGCATGGCTAACGTTTTCTCTTAATTATTGGAACATGCGTACATGTGGATGCAGTGTGAATACTTTTTCTCCTAAAAATATTCAAGATTTTCATTCAAGTGACTATCATCATCACAAAATTTAGATCATATCAATTAAGCTAAGCAAAACACGACTGGAGATTTAAGACAACAAAATCAGCCGTCAACAGCATAAGGCCGGTCAGACCACCATGGATTGGTTGGTCAGACTGCAAGTACAATATCAGCCCGATCATTGAGACTAGTCTGACTGGTCTCTCGTTCTTAGACCTAAAAACCTCTCATAACAAAATTGAAATATCACAAAGTTACTTAATTCTCATCCAAATACTTTTAAGTTTTACATGAGATTTATTCAAGTAAAGAACTATGTGAGAGGGACTCCATTTATATTACGATGAACTATGGCAATATAGAGAATTGAAAATTTAGAAATTGCTACTTGAGTCATATAATCAGGTTGCATGTAACAATAAGGAGCATAGAGCAAAAGAATTAATTAATAATTGTTGTACGTGATACTATGCATGTCTGTCTTTGCTCTCGAGTTGCTGTGGACGTGATGTCCCAAGTTGCATTGTTTTGGCTGTTGCCATAAGGAAATATTATTATTTGATATCTGTCTCTCTAGGTGATTTGATCTTGCATGCATGAGAAAACCTTTTATGGGTAGGTGAGTTGAAATGCCAGAGTACTTGCTCTGCTTTGAACTGGAGTATATCATTTGATGAGATTGCTGTCAAAACGTTTCATCAGAACGTTCCCTGTGGCAACATCGGTCAAACCGATTTCAGCATCCGGTTGGACCGGATGGTACCCACGGTCAGACCGAAATTCGCACTCGGTTAGACCGGCCAGAACAGGGATTTTCGATTAGATTTTTTTGTTTTGTGATACTAAGTCGTGCAATAGATTTTAGTTATTTTTCTCAGTAGTTATATATTCCACGACCTATGTTATATCTAACGTACATCAAGTTGTGAAGAACTTATACTCAGAAACGATTTTTTTGTCTTTACATGTTCAAGGTCGCTTGAAGTCATCTGTGGTCAATAACGAGGATCGAGACTATACTCGTAGAGGAGCCAAGGTCCAAAAGGATTGAGAATGTCGGGTGAAATAATAAGCTCAAGTATGGCACGAGAAAGATGGGAAATATTGAAGGCGAGTTCAAACGGCGGGGTTGCATCATATGGTTTGGTCAGTCCAAATGAAGTGTGGTCCGGTAGAACTAGAACGGGAGAGACTTACTGATACATGGCAAACCAGTGGTACACCTATACGTAGCAAGCATGACGATTGTTTGTAATGGAAGGAGATAACCGAGTCAAGAAAGGGTATTTTGGCAGTTTTACTAAAATACCAGAAACGGCTTTGAAAGAAAACCACGGTGCGCTAGTAGCACTTGGGAAGGCGGTTTAGGTCATAGAGAAACTGGTATGACCAAGATGGATCAAAGCCACGAACTTAGCAGATTCGAACTTATACATTTTGAAAGCATGCATAAGTATGAGGTGTGAGTAAAAACATGTGTGTGAGGTTAACAGGTTCCCCTACTATGCTAAGTGAATAGTATCCACTAAGAGTTAGATATGGCTGGTTAGTCCATTAATTTAAGGGGTTGAGATGGAGATTTATGGTGAACCATCCAACCTACCTCTCTTATGCTCTATTGTTAGGGTTATGGTTTGAGAGTTGCTTGGTATGTTCTCTATCGTCTAAGGTGGAGTGGCTGTAAAACTTTCATTCTCAAACAGTAATAGAATCAATCTTTGATCATCTCATTAGCTATCTCTTTTCTTGATTGATTTACTCTTGATTTGATTGATTTTTTTCTCTTCTCTCACCCTTTCTTGATTTTACTGTGCTAAGGATGTATAAAAGATGGAGATAACCTCTGAAAATCATTCTTCACCCATCTAGATACTTTGATAGCAAATTATCTAGGCACTTTGATAGCAAATTTGTCAAGAAACTCCATTTTTGCAAGTTTTTTATTTTCCAAGTGGTTCTTTGATCTGAGGGTTTTTGAAGTGATTTCTTTGATTCTTGTTTGCTGTAACATATAGGAACATATTTATAGCCATCTTGCTATCCTCTGTATACGAATAAGTCTTGATTATCGATTCTGGTTTTTACTCGTTTTTTTGTGCAACCTTATTTATATCACTAAAAGGTTTGAATTTTGATGTGGATTTTTGCTATCCATGGATGGAATAGATTCCTGAGACTTTAAATAAGATGTGTATAAAGTTTCATAACTTTTGAATCGTCCAATCAAAAGTTACGTGAGTTTGAAGTTTCGCAACCATGCTGATTTTACTGTTCATTTACCTGAAATCACTGTTCATAGCAGTCAGACTATTAGAATAGAGATTAGATCGGCCCTTGGTTGGTGGTCAGACCGCCAAGGAGAGATCAGATCGCTCTCTGGTTAGATGTCAGACCTTTTAGGAGTTGGGTTCTTCAAGATTTTGTATTCTTTAGTGATTTGCTTTAGATTTTTGGTTTTGAATTTGATTTTAATAACTCTATAATTATTTAAGAAAAGAATCTAAAATATTTTTAAAAAAATTTAGTCGAGACCATTCACCTACTCTCCTTTTAGTCCTACATCAAAACAATAGGAATCTAAAGTAATCAAGAGTCACAACGCCGTACGCTGTACGTTAACATTAAATTAAGCCACGAGGAGCTTAACATTAAATTAATACGCTGCAGAAGCATCTAATTAAGCCAGTGGCGCAACGTGCTAGCTCTGCATTATATTCTCCAATGCGCAAACTCCACAAAAAGTTAGGAGCAAGCTCCGAGAGATGACAAAGGCTATATTCTTTTCCACTTTTGATCAACTTATACTTATATAAATTATAATAAATAGCTACTAAATGATATGCTTTTTTAAAATAAGATTAACATAAAAATTATAATAAATAATACGTTTTTTTAAAATGAGGTCAACTCTACCTAAAGCATGTATATACGCAGTGTGTAACGCATGCATCGTCCGAGCCTTGGAGGATCTACCAATTCAATCAGCAAGTATTGACGCTAATTCTTGTCTCATGTATATACGCAGTGTGTAACGCATGCATCGTCCGAGCCTTAGGCCCCGCTTGTTTTAGCTTTTTTTCAGTTTCAGCTTCTAGTTTCAGCTTTTTTTACTATTTAGTAATTTGTTTTTTTCTGAATTTTTTTTAGATTTTTTGAGTTTTTTTACATTTTTCTTTTTTTCCCGTGTTCCTTTGCATTGTCCGTGATGGGCTAACATATTTTTTCTATTTTTATATTTTTTTTAAATTTAATTATGCCTAAAAAGCTAAATCAGCTACAGTAAAAAAAGTCAGCTACAGTAAAATTTCGACCAAAAATCAAAAACCATCGCTAAAACATCACCCCTAACTTATCAACAGTTCGTACATTTTGGAACACGAAATGGTTCAAGGTGGATGCCATTTTTCGCCTGCTAGAATTTGACCTCCTGGCCCAAACAGGACAGAGCCCATTGTCCCACTGGAAGCCTTAACCAAACAATCCATCTTTCCTCGCAGCCCAGCATACTTCAATTTTCGGCTCACCTAGCCCACAAGGGCGGCCCGTTTCAGGCCCGTCGGATTGCTGATTTCTGAATACTAGCTTCAGTATGAGGAAGATTTGGAGGATATACTAGTACTATATGTTAATTGGGAGTAATTATGCGTGAGAAATTGACAGCATTGCCAGTTCTTGATGTCTGACGAAATGCAGAACAACACAGCTCATCATGTAGGCGTTGACATCCTGCATCGCAACTATGTAACTAGCTAGGTCGTAACTTTTAATCGTTTTTTCTTCGCTGAATTCGTGGCGTGCTGCTGCTAATTAGCTAGCAGCAGCAGCAGCAGCAAGTCTAGTTAATTAAATCAAACACTTGACCTTCCCGTTGAATCAATTAAGTAGCTGTTGTTAAAGCTGAACGTGCATGGTGGATCGCAAGAAACTAAACACTAATTCAAAGAGAGTTTACGAAATAATATGTATTCAAAGAGAGTTTACAACAAGGACTTACAATAGCAACAGCAAATGCAAGTAATTTAAAACTAACAAGAGATCAAAGCAACAAGGAATAGGTATCAAAATAGGTTTGAGTGTTGCACAGCAATAGCCATATCCATTGCGATTTGCATTGCATTGCATACATGCAAGGGTAGCATATATACTGGCATGCAGCTCGATCTAGCGTTGTTGGTGGCGAAGCAGCCCTTCCTGACCTCGCCGTCGGTCCCAGTGAGCACCTCGGTGCCGCCCGTCTTCACCAGCGCTGCCGCGAACCTCGCCATCCACGCGACGGGGTTGGCGGCGTTGTCCGCCACCTCGGTCGCCGTGTCGTTGCGGCTCACCAGCGTCTGGTCCGACGTGAACAGCACCTGCCCGGAGGCCACGTTCTTGTAGTACTGGTTGCTCAGCTCGTTCGGATCCGTCACGCGGTTGTTGCTCACCGACGGGCACACCTTCTTCAGGGCCGTGGCGAAGGTGGCGTTCATGGTCGGGTCGACGGTGGGGCACAGCGGACCGGTGACGAAGGAGCAGTGCGCGAGGCCGAGGCCGAAGGAGAGCGCGACGAGGTCGTCCACGCCGAGGCCCTTGGTTTCAGACATGAGCCGAAATGTTGAAGGCAAATCCTTTCTAGTACAGAGTTTAGCCTTGTTGGTACCGTCCTCATTGGGTCTACAGATTGGGATCGCAAAGTGAAAGACAAACAACATCCTCATCAGTCTGGAGCCGTGCTCGCCGAGCGCAGATTTCCGTGGGCCCGGCGAGCCAGCGGCCCATAATCCGTGCTCCGCTTCCGCTGGATGTTCTAAGCCTGGGAGGCTGGGCCTCCTGCTCCTGGTGATAGACTACAAGTCAGCTAAGGTTATGCAATACAAGTCAGAATGGTATTAACTTATGATTTTTTTACTGTAGCTGATTTATTTTTTTACTGTACCTGAATTAGTTTATTTAGCATAATTCAATTAAAAAATTAAAAATAGAAAAAAACATGTTAGTCCATCACGGATAATACAAAGGAATACAAGGAAAAAGGAAAAGACAAAAAAACCTAAAAAATTTAAAAAAACAAAAAAAACAAATTTATGAATAGTAAAAAAGTAAAAGCCAAAAGCTAAATTGAGAGGTGCCTAAAGAGACATATAAATATTATATTGGAGCATATCCTATCTGTGTATAAGTGAATTGCACATTTTTTTCTCATAAATTTAAGTTTTTAGATGATTAGTTGGTGCATGCAGCTTATTATGGTATCAGAATTAAGAGATTTTAAGTTTGAGGTCTAGATGGCGCAATTAAAAAAATAAAACTGCAGTCCACTTCTATTCTATGTCTTAGGTCTGAGTGAGTCTGCACGTGAAGAGAATGTTAAAGTATAAGTGAACCTTTCTTAAAAGTTTAAGTTTTTGAATAAGCTGATTGGTATATGTAACCCAACACTATCGACATTCTCTCCACTAATCAAGGTGTTTGTTTGTTGGCAAGAATGTCAACTTTTACTGAATGGTTGTTAGCAGATACTCCATATCAGCATCTCGCTCTAGCTTATTTTCTCTTCCCATCTTTTCTGGTCTCGGTTTCTTGTAAAGTGCAGTAGTATTTGGGATAATGGCAATTATTACGGTTCCACGTGCATGAAGCTAGATTAGTACCTAATACGTATCTCGGCTCCAGCTCTGGTGAGCCACACCATCCTCCGCTGGCCAAGCCGTCGTCCTGCGCCGGCCGCCGCCGGCCGAGGTTTTGCGAAGTTTTCGGCGGAGGCGGCGGTGGTTTCCAGTGAGGTTTTGCGGGGTTTTCGGCGGAGGCGGCAGGGTTTCCGACGGCCGTGGGAGGGCGATAGAGGTTCCCGGCGGCTCGACGCAGCGGCGCGGCGGCCGCATAGCGCGACAGCAGCTTGGCGCGAGAGGGGGAGAGAGAGAGAGAGAGAGAGCTTCATCATCTCGATCTCTGTGTACTGAAAAGAGAAGGCTCGGGGACAGAATCTAGCTAGCTAGCTAGGAGTGTCCTGACTTGCTTTGGTGATGAGATGGATGAATGCATATGATCTTTAGTGCCATTTCGGGAATAGTTTAGCGGTTAGTGATTCATACTCCATATGATCGATTAATCAGTGGCTGATCGTGCAACTAACGAAAACGTGCTGATGAACGCCCAATGCAGTGTCCTCAACGGGAATGTCGAGAGAACAAAGAAGAATTAACAAACCCAGCGTTCTCAAGAACAAAAACAAAAAAAATGGTTGCCCATTATAGTATCTTGTAGAGATATACCTAATCATCTAATTTGTTCTTCCTTGTTTCATCGATCACATATATTGGAATTTGCTGGATGATTGGACCGAATTTGCTGCTTATTGCTTACAACCTAGCTATTGGGGGAAAACATTATTTTGATTACTAATTAGACTTGTTTGATCGATGTGGGTGTGGGAGTGTTTAAACTCAGGTAGCTCGACCATCTACGTACATACCATGCCAAAACTCAATCACGTACTTGCCCTGTTTCAACTTCGCTTCAATCATTGAGAATTGTTTGAGCGAATATACTGCCTCTCCAAATATTATCTATTACCTGTTGTTTTGAGGACTCTATTACTTGTTTAATTTCGTACATGACACGGTCAGCGCACCTTCGACTGCAACCTTTTGTAACTATATCTTTATAGAAGTTACCGAACATAATGATATGCTAAGTACTTACTTTTAGGCCGCCTCTCTATTCATCACCCGAACGCTCGCCAAGACGAAGTTCAGATTTAGGTGAGGCGCCACTCGGGGAGGAGGCCCCGTCTCTTCCCCCTTATCTCTTTGACTGCAAGTTTGGATGGTCCGAACTTTCCATCGGATGGTCCGGACTTCTGATGCGAGTTCGGATGGTCCGATCCTTCGGTGCAAGTTCAAACGGTCCAAACTTGCCATCGGACAGTCTGAACTCTCCGATACGAGTTCGGACGGTCCAAACTTTGCATCGGATGATCCGAACTGTCCCCCACTGGCCACTGCTTCCACACCGTGCACGTCTGTGAGGGCTTCAACCCTATCCTTTTTTTGTCCCACTGACAGGTGTGACCTATTATTTCTCTTTTTTTATCAAATTAAGAAATTATCATTTTGCCCTTAAGAGCCCAACAGTTTGTTCCATGTTATTTATATTTAGTAAAGTTACTATATCGTACACAAAAAATTATTATCTATAATTTATGAAGTTACATACTGTTCTCATGCACATTAAAGTTACTATCATATCTATAAAATTGACAGTAACTCTACATGTATTTAACAGTAACTTCACTCATATGTGACAGTAACTTTATATATCCGTACGAATTATTTGTTATTGACAGTAATTTCGCAGCGTTGAAACATATTCAATATAGATCTTGTTTTGTTAAGCTCAAATTTGTGAGTTTTTTCTTGCTTTTTTTTGTTACTTTTAACATAGAATTAATTTAAACATAAAATTTTATATATAGATAAACCAAGTTTAGACGTACATGTAAAAAAATTTTAGAATTTTTCATAACTCTTTTTCATTCCAAGATACTCTAATATGATTTTGTTGAATTTTTTTTATCAAAGCCCTTTATTTTTTATATATACCATTTTTAATATATAAAAAGAGTGTGTATATATAGTGGAGAGAATATATCCCATTTCTTCGTAAAATCGATCAAATATATCTTAAAAGATTTATTAAATTATCAAAAATTCAAAATACACATTCTTTTGCTCAAACATATATGCACGACAAGAGAATAGGAACATAAATAATTTCAAAGGTTGGAAATTAATAACATATCGATCCAAACAAATCAGAAAGTAACATGAAAATAATCGATCTCAGTTTATCAACGGCCGGCCGGGCGAGGTGACCGGTTCACTTGTTCATGTGGGCATATGGCTTGTCTAGTAGTAGTTCTGCTTGTTGGTGGCGTTGCATTTTTTCCTGATCTCGAAATTCTTGCCCTCGGCGGGCAGCTTGCTGAGCTTTACCATGGCGTCGGCGAAGTCGGAGTCCCACTCCGCCGGCTTGTCCCTGTACTCCTCCAGCTTGCCGGCGGCAAAAGGGTCCGTGCGCAGCACCCAGTCGGACTTGAAGAGCACCTTGTTGACGAGGGTGTTGTGGTAGTAGGTGTTGTTCAGGTAGTCCCTGTCGCACTCGCCGCTCGCCGCCGTGAGGTCGTAACCGGCGATGAACTTGAAGAGGGGGTCCTCGTCGCGGACGTCGTTCTCCACCACCAACCTCCCCAGGATCTTGGTCGTGATGTTGAGTGCCCTCTGGTACCTGGCGTCGATCTGATCGCCGGGCGCGCTTAGGCGGTCCTTGAAGGACGGGTAGTGGGCGACGCCGATGGAGTGCGCGCCGGAGAGGACGACGAGCTCCTCCACGGTGAAATTCTTGGAGTAGAAGTTCCTCTTCAGCTCGTCGAAGGAGAAGGTGGAGCCTGGGAGGGTGGCGTCGGCGTCCCTGGCAAGCGAGAAGACGCCGTCCTTGCGGCCGGAGGGGACGGTATAGTTGATGTGCCCGTCGCTGAGGTACCTCGCAGCGTCGCGGGCCGCGAAGGCGACGATGTCGGCGCAGGAGACCAAGCCGGGGTAGACGGCTTCGAGCCTGCACTTGATCGCCTCGATCACGTCGAAGGCGCGGAGGCCGATGTTGGCAGCGGCGGTCTTCTCGGGGTAGGGATTCTGGGGCGTCGGGTCCAGGAGCACAGATCCATCGCAACCCTAAATAAACACGACCGACCATGCACTAACGTTAGATCATTTCGATGACTTATGATCTGGGCATGAAATGACCCCGGTAAGTGGTAGATCTGATTGGAACCACAACCATCTTATGATGGGTAGTGAAGTTGTAGATGTATGTACGTATCTATCTTCATATACACATAAGTATATTTTAGTAGAACTTTTTTGATCGAGATCATAAATTTATCTCAGTTCTTTGTCTTTCTACATGTATGTAGAGTGCACCTGTGTGTGTGCACGTGTGGTGCGCTTGCGTGGTGGTGGGTGTGTATGTATGTGTATTTCTTGTAATCACAAAAAACAAGGAAAGTGCAAAATAGTAATCTAGTGATTTTATGGTTCGGAGCACTAAGATTTTCTTCCTATGTATACAACCTATCTTCAAAGAAAGTGAGTGCTCCAAACCAAAAAAAAAAAACACTTGAAATTCCCGTATACCCCCTCCAAAATAAATATAAGTGCCCCAAACCACAAAAAAACACTCGAATCCCCCGTATATCCCCTCCAAAAAAACTGAGTACTCCGAACCACAAAAAATACTCTAATCATCCTAAACACCTTCCAAAAATGTGAGTGCTCCTAACCACAAAAAATACTAGTCTCCCTAGACACCTCCAAAAAAATAGTAGATCCGGTTGGTTGGGGGTTGAGCCCCTCATCTGAGTTTTAAATATAAAAATACTTTAAATTTCATCTCTATTTCTTGCATATTTCAATATTTAGTTCATATCTACTGTTTTTCATAATCTTTTCACAAAATTCTAAAAAAAATTGAATTTTGAAAATTTTGGCTGGTTAACCGGAGATTTTGGTGACCCATATTTCTTTTTTTTCCCCCGCAAAGGCCAGTTCCCCCTGCTTATGACCCCGGTAATCGCATATGCAATGGGTTGATTACATATACATGCATGGCTTAGGTACGTACATAGACCCAGCAGTCGTGGAAGAACAAGCGGACGAGAGCGGCGCCGTTGCTGCGGTTGGCGGCGAGGGCCTTCTCCACCTCCTCCCTCACGATGGACTCCACGCTGCCGCAGTTCTTGGTGTCGTAGTACCCGGCCGTCAAGTAATCGCCGGCCGCCGATCGCGCGGCGGCGACGGTGAGGGAGGCCACCAACACGCAGCAGCTGACAGCAGCTAGGTTAAGCCTCATCTCGACCGATCGATATATCTTACTTACCTAGGCTAGCTCTGTTAATTAATTGGGTAAGTCCGACAACACAGTGCTTCTGTATCGTTGGGATGATCAGAAGATGTGTACCGGTACTGTTTATATACTGCTACATGTTCAGCGATTGCAGACGTTGCGTATGCAGAACTATTTTATACAGCTCAATTGCGATTCATTGACCAGGACGAGGCAAGCATGTGGCTTCAACGTGGCGAGCAACAGTACAGCTCTTAGCAGCTATTAGTCAGTTGTTGAAAAGGGAATTTCTCATCCGCCATGGGTCTTCCCTCTTTAGCTCCTTATGTTGCTGAGTCTCTCTAGCCAGTCCATGTCTGCCGACGCAATTTGCCTATGGCCGTGCTTAGAAATGAAAATATATTTGTTAACGAGGACGCATTATATTCTCGTTACGCCTGATCACCATATTTGTAGCTACGATCGACGACGTCCTTGCAAGCTAGGAAACTCGATCAATAGTTAGATTTAGTAGCGAGTTTAATTGTGGTAAGCCTGCATGCGACGATCGAGCTAGCTAGGAGTATTGGGTATATATAGAGTTTCATCTCTCAAACACTATCTAGTTATCTCCTATGACCTTATCACCTTAGTACCTGATCTAGTCACTGACCACCTGACCGCCGAACCGAACCAGACGTTTGCGTTGCATTGAAACCATCTTTCTTAGAACTTTTCCCCATGCTTTGCATGGAGAAGCTGGCCAGAAGTACACAAGGAAGAAGACAGAGACTGGATAGGAAAAAAATTAAATGTACTGTGTAGTCAATCCCATACGTAACCAAGTTAATTTCATGTGGACTAGTATAACCAAGATAATTTCATATCTCAAATCTCAATAGCATGTTCAGTAAAAATTCCTTAAAAAAAGACTCTTGTCAAACAAGACACGTGGTGCTTGATCAAGGCGATTTACATTTTTGGAAGGTGAGACGCCGATCGAGCTAGTCAATTAAGGAGCTCGTCGTGTGACCTAGATTAAGGACCCTCATCTCCTTGCCGTTCAAGTTCTTCAAGCGAATCATGCGAGACAGCAGCCGGTGAACCAGTGAGGCCAGCATAGGAGGTGGTGGTACGGTGGCCGCCGCCGCCGCCGCCGTGCTCACCGTGTCTAGCCGGCCCGATCGAGCATGGCACGCTTTGCCGGGCCGTCCGATGGGTCAGGTTTGCATGCACGCACATAGTTTATGCTGCTTGTGATCCATGCACCGGATAAAGATATAGATCCCGCGCCATATATATGTCGAACGTGCATTCTAATCATGTGCTCTTCGTAAACTCCGGCCGATCAACGTGGACCGTGGCGACGGAGCAGCTAGCACAGCAGCAACTGCAGCAGGTGGCATTACTCTAGCTAGCTAAGCTTGGTCATGTAGCTGCAGTTGCAACTGCAGCTTTAGCACTAGTGCATCAAAATTGACTTAGTGAATTGCCTCAAAGAATAAGATAGTGATGGGCCATGCATGCATGATGCCCAAGAACATGGGACAATTGTCTAGTGTAATTATATTAAAGCTCATGATGCATTGGTCACATGTAATTACGGTTAGCATGATGGACGTACCAATCTTATCTGAACAGAATGCTTGTCAAGTTGGCCCTAGCTTGATGCGTCGACTTGTCACCTGGCTCGTTGGATAATTGGCAGGTGTGGGCGCCTCGCAACGGTTCTCTACCTAACTAGTATAATTTGATTCCCACTAATAGGAGGTTGTGTTTGCATAAATTTTACGATATGATTCCAACGTATTTGAAACCCATTTGGATTTTTTTTATCAAGTATCCGAATCACGATCCATTGAAACCATCATCTTTCATATTTCTTATCACGATACCTTCAAAACGAGACCTCACTTGTATATATTATAGCGTCATTGTGTGGGAGATTATGCCGAATATTCTACTAATTGTGTGTTTTGATTTGTTCCACTGATAGTCTCAAATTCTCTATAGGGCAAGTCCGATTTTCATATAAACTACAGAAACAATATTGGAAATGAAAGTGTAAAACATTTCATTCTATCTACTGGAACATTCGACTCTAAACCAGCCTATTTTCACTAATCAATTCCAAAAGATATTATCGAAACATCGAAATATTCGAAAATAGTGTGTGGAACATTTTATTTGACCTACTGGGGACATTCGAGCATGACACTTGGATGAATGTTCCACCATCACTTTTTGTTTGTTACATGATATATGTTATCATAACTAAACTAATATATATATATAGGTCATATTTTGTAGAATTCATTGTTAGGAACATGTTGCAAATAGAACGCGAAATGGATACTCAGTTCAAAAGGTATTATATGCTTTCAAATTTTTTAATTAATTAATGGCTTCCACCCATGGGCCCATGTGGATGAAACCCTTCTCTTCCTTTGTCCTTCGGCCGAGCGGCCTTTCTCTGGTTTGGGCTTTAAAATGGACCCGAAATCGCATGTTCCACAAAACCCTAAGTTGGCTCAATGGACCGGTCCGGCCCGTGCTTGTTGGGCCTTGCGGACAAGTGAGGTCCCGTTAGCGGAACGTGTAGTAGGGTAGACCGTAATGCACACTCGCTTTTGCACTGGATTCTCAGCATCCATTCTCTGCCTGGTTTAGGGATTTGCTAAATGGAAATCGAGTTGTTTTTTGTCTGGGAATACTCAATTTTTTTATCCAATTAGACGTTGTTTTGCGATCTATGACTCTATTCTTTTCAGCTTTTGGCTTCTGCTATAGTACATAACTTTCAAACAGAGTATTTTTTTAAGACAGAGTTTACAAGTTAATTGTAGTACACGTTAAAAACTTATTATCTGTACTATCAAAAATCACAAGCGAGTATCTCTCTTTCCGTAATCTCTGTCGTAAATAGCCAAAAAGTTATCAACTGCAGCCAAAAGCCATCAGCCGCAGCAAAAAAGAATATACCCTATATTGTGCTTTAGATTTTGATGGCTTCGTGATTTTTTCTCTGAATGAGCAATGTCACAAGAGAGTTATAAATTTTTTTAGGGTTGTCGGGAGCCGCATGCAACATAAACGGACCAGTAGATTTTTTTTTTGTTCCTTGTAGTTTGTTCTGTTTCTCTTTTTTACAAACTGTCATACATTTTTTATATAATTTATTTTGTGTAAAACTAGTATATAATTGATGTAAAAAAGTTGTGCATAAAAGAACAATATATATTAGAGTATTCTCCAATGTATCATATTATATATTAATAACTAATAAACAAACTAGCGCATGGAGACGGATATACATCCAACGTCTAAATAATTGAGTACTCTTTAATAAAATAGCACTTGAAGGGAAAGGAAGAGGCAAAGTGATTTCATCATCAATACTAAGTCCGAATGCTCAAAATTTAAGTACTATATAGCAACAAAACATTCTACTGCTCTAGACACCACCTTCTCGGGTTCGATTATTGGCACTTGGGTCTCAGGAGGGCCAGGTGTCAGTGATATAATAGAGTGGCAACACTGAAATTAACACAACGAATGGAATTGTAAATCTTTGTTGGCGCCATGAAAGAATGTGGTATATGTAGTATAATTTACTTGCTCATGTCATTTGTCCTTGTTACATGATCATCATTGGATGGATGAATAATATCCAAGCCAAGCTACACAATTTGAATGAATTGAAACCCGACACAAGACGCACCCTCGATCCTGCATGGCCACCACTGTTCTTGTCCATACAACAAAGAAACATAGCAGCGATAAATAATTAACTAAAAGAAAGAAGAAAGCATAGAAGCTAATCAAACACAATGCAAATCCATGAATTAATTGGCAAGCTTTTAAGATTTCGACGCGTACGTACGTCCTTGCTGGCGATGGATCGAGAGCACGCATGCAGCTAGCTAGTGGTTGACGAACCGGCAGTGCTTCCTGATCTCTCCCAGCCTGCTGCCGTGCGGCATGGGCAGCTTGCTGAGCTTGACGAGCGCGTCGGAGAAGTCCTCGTCCCACAGCGTCCCGTTCTCGGCGTACTCCTTCACGTGCCCCAGCTCCTCCTTCTCCGTCAGCAGTCCGAGTTGAACGTCACGATCTGCGCCAGGTTGTTGTGGTAGTAGCTGTTGTCCAGAAAGTCCTTCACCTTCCTCAGCTTCCCCAGGAACGACGGCATCGCCGCAGCCACCGCCGCCGGCTCCTCGTCGCGCACGTTGTTCGGCCCCACCGGGTCCGGCCCCGCCGCGCACTTGCCGCGGAGGAGGCCCCGGTACGACGGCAGGATCTGCTCCGCGGGGGCCATCAGCCGCGCGCGGAGGGACGAGCAGTGGCCCACGCCGATGGCGTGCGCGCCCGACAGGATCACCAGCTCCTCCACCGTGAAGTTCTTGCGCCGAAAGTTGCGGATCACCAGCTCCTCCATGGCCGACGCCTGCGGCCACCCCGTCTTCCCCGGACCTCTCCGCGAGGCTGCTGACCCCAAGGCCGCGCACCCCCGGTTGCACATCTCCCTCCGCGAGCACCGCGTCTATGACCTCGAGGAGGTCCGCAAGTTCTTCTCCGAGCGCTGCCTGGTCGCCTCCGCCGCCTCCCTCCGGTCCGAACGCCCCCTACCAGGGGTGGAGGTGTGGAGCCAGCACCAGCCCAAGCCTCGGGCTGGGCCGGCTATTCTTGGGCCGAGTACTTACAAAAACTTCATCAATTACAAGGCTCAGCGCAGTACTTACAAAAGCTTCAACAATCACAGGGCTCAGCGCAGGCCGAGTACTTGCAAAAGCCAGCCCCGGCCCAAGCCCAACGTAGATTCTAGTAAAGAACATATTCTAGGCCTCGGGCTAGAGCCCACCTAACCAGAGGTCCAGATCCGCCACTGCCCCCTACGGAGTCCCGCTGGAGCTGCTCGATGCCCTCGTCGCGCTCTTCGAGGGCGACGGGGACGGGTCGGGGCTAGGGTTTTGAGCAGGTGCTGGGAAGGTGGACGAGGGGACGAAGGTGGTGATTAGGGAGAAAGAGGTGCCCGGCCCTGGGGAGGTCACGCTGCAGGAGTGCATTGGGCCATCGGACGCAATTCGAGGGCTACGTGCCGCGCCGTGACCGCATTGGCGAAGGTGATTTTTTTTAAAAAAAAATGCTGGCCTCTTCCATTTGCTTTGAGCATTGCATCGTTTGGATGTTCATACTTGCCTTTGATCGTGTTGCTATGTCTTAAGGCCAGGTAGGATCAGATCAGTGAGGATAATTGAGGCATTTTGTTATCTTATGCGCTCAACTGCTTGTGCAATGCAATGGAAATATATGGGTAATGATGAGATAGGAGAAACTTTGGAAGACAGAAGGTTGAATTGGTTTCTTAAAATTGAATTCAAGGCTGAGTTCTTTTCAGCTTATGGTTTCTATTGAACAAACAAACAAACGGGATGGCTTTTCTGTTGTCGTTTTGAAGCGGCTTATTGGGATAATATTTTTGAAGTGGTTTATCGGTATTCAATTTGTTCACACAAGCGACCATAAGCCGCAGCCGAAAAGAACCCACCTGAAGTGTGCAGTGAGATTACTACTTTGAACATGAATGTTGTAAATAGTGGTTGTATAATTAGTAAGTGTGTTTGTTTTATTGTAAAACTGCCTCCTATTGGTGGCTGTAATTATCAACTTCTCCAAATACTGTGTGAGGAAGAACGGGATGACTCACAGAGTTGAGGTGAGTAGAATCTGGTGTCATGTGAAACGAAACACTAGAATCCAAAATGTGATACCTGAGGAAGGAGATGGTGGTGGTGGTGGAGCACTAGAAGACTGAGCAGCAGAATCAAACGGAGTTGAGGCAGCAAGGTGCCGAAGCAGAGTAAGCATCTCTTGCTGAGCCTCGGCAGGGTAGCTCTGGCGAGAACCTGACTGGAAAGAGCTATCAGTGCCCTTGGGAGGACGACTACCCTTGTGGCTCTAGTTCTTCTGCTTGTAGCATTGTTGAAACATGCGACCAGTACGATCACAGAAGGTGTAGTGAAGACCCATAGTAAAAACCATTACCATCATTGCAGCTAGAGGCACCGGTGCAGCGGGAGCAGGTGCTGGAGAAGACACCCAAGCAACCAGAACAGAGGTGGATTGCAACTGGCCCGCACTGCGAAAACGATTATCCTCGGCACGAACAGCGGTGAGAGCCTCCAGCATGGACAGACATAGCTGACGAGTTAGCAGGTGAGCACGGACAGGCTCAAAACTCTGACCGAAGACGTTTCAGAAACTCGTAGAGATGGTGAGTCTCTAAGTGAGTATGCTAACGCACACAGCAGGGACAAATTCAACAGACGTCCGACCATAGAGAGTCAAGCTGACGCTACACTGTGGACATCTGTGGTAGAAGTCATCCATAGTGGCATCAAGCTGCTAAAGAGAATGTGCTTGGTGCACGACCGAAAGATACATAGCATCACTTATCGGCTTGTAGGGTACGAATGTGCTCCCACATCAGCTGAGATGTCGGTAGCTCTACCACATCCATGAAGATAGTCACAGTTATGCTACCCACCAGGATGGTAGATGCACGAGCCTTATCATATTACCACCTTTCGTATGAGTGCAGCTGAGCCTGGTAAACCTCCATGGTCTCCTCAAAGGTAGTGATCGTAGTCTTCTGGGTCACCTCATCAGCAGTTGAAAGGATTTGAGGGGTGGTTGGCAGCAGAGGGCAAGGCGGACAAGACCTCTCGTTGGTAAGATGGCCCCAGAGGTGTTGGCTCATCATGTGGATCCACATGTGTATGGCCCACTTGCGATAGTTCATCCCTTCAAAGATGACCTTTGAAACCAGATAGCAACAGAGCCACTATAGGTGGCCATCATGTGCAGGAGAAGACGGGGCAATAGGAGCAGCGCCGTCGGAGAAAAGCTCTATGTCGGCGACGTGGTCTGGACGACAGTGGCATGCCCTGGACGGTGGTGGCCCGAACGGCAGCGACCTGACTTGAGGGGTGGCAACAGCGTGGGCGGGGCAGTGGCGGCAGCCTAGCCTGGCGTGCGGCACTGGCCAAGGTGGGTAGAGATAGGGCGGCGGTAGCCTGTTCTGGGCAGCGGTGGCATGATCCGGATGGTAGCGGTTGGATCTAGGCAGTGGCAGCTCAATTCGAGTGGCGGCGGCATGAGGTGAGGCGGCGCTGGCAGGGGGAAGCGTGGTGGTGGCAGCAGTGGCTGGCTAGGGTTGGGAAACCCTAACCTGCTCCTGGACTGATACCCAAGGTTATTAAGTCGACAAGTCGACACTACTCTCCTAGTCGACAAGTACTATTTGTACTATTTATATGAATATGTATATACAGAGAAGGATTTTATTACAATTTCAGAATATAAGAGGGCTAAATTACAAAATTCGAAATCCTCATAACACCCCCCACTGCTTGTCGCCCCCCACTGCCTCCTCCGACCGCCACCCCGTGCCTCGCCTTCTCTTCCTCCGACCGTTGCCCCCCACTGCCTTGCTCCCTCTCTCCTTTCCCCATCTCCTCCGTCTCCGGTGCCGGCGGCTGCTCCCTCTTCTAGCCGCCACTCTCCACCGCCCCTAAGTGGCAGCCACGGAGGCGGCGGCGGAGACCGGAGCCGATGGAGCTGCAGAGACGGTAGATCCGGCGGCGGCGGTGGCAGATCCGGCAGTGGCGGTGGCGGCGGCGGTGGTGGCGCAAGTCGAGTCGACTGCTCCAGTCGTTCCTACGCCACCGACTTGTCGACGACTTAATAAGCATGCTGATACCATGTTATAAATGGACTTGATGCATTTCCAAATGGGCCAAAGGCCGAATATACAAGAGGGAAGAATAAGCAAGGAGCTTCCTATACAAAGTAATAATCCTACAACCTATACATGTCTAGCAGGCATGATGAAAGCTCTGTGGAAGAATTGTTGATTGCCAATGGGAGAGAATATCCTCAGAAGATAGTTTTGAGGGATGGCCAATCGTCTGAAATCAGAAGAGCTTTAGATACTTGTGTTTGTAATGCGCTGCCAGTACTTATATCAAACTTGAGGATGCAATTCCCACTTTCCAAGTTGGAGATTACTCTGGAATGAATCAAGCTGAGTTAATTGCTGGATGTACAGTTAGTCTAAAGTAATCTTTATCTAGCTATACATATTTGCATATCAACGCTTTTAGCCTTACTAGTTGAACAGATCAGAACTGTTATTGAGAAGCAAAAAATTGAAACATTTGAAAAATTACATCTGGTAGTATTGGGGATCCCATATTTCTTTATATTTACTGGTAAAAAGGGTAGAATGCGCTTCTTGTTTTACCACCTCTATGCTCCACAGATGACACGCTGGTTGCAATCTTTACTGGCTAGTGTTTATTTACAGTACAGTAATCTGCTATACCTGGAAGGCTGGAACCTTATTGTGAAGAGGCTTTCCACTGCATTCTGCTCTGACATCTAGTTAACACTTCCTGGCTAACATCTATCAAGCAACTAATATCTTAGTCAGTCGCACTGAGAATTTGTAGGTTAGCCGTTAGCTTGGTGCTTGTGTCTCACAATTATTCTGGCCTCGCATATAAAGCTACATGTCTGTGCTGGCATGATGCTTTTGGATCATCTAATTTGAGTTTTTTTTCTTTCCCACTAGGGATACTTGATTGACACAATGCCATTTGTTGATGCACTGCCTTCTCTGAGATCAAGGCAATGGCAAGTGATGGTTCTGGTGCTGCTCGATGCACTATCTGTTCACCGGCTTCCTGCTTTTGCTCCAGTAATGTCAGATTCGAAGCTTGTGCAAAAGGCGACTATCTCTTGTGCAAATATAAGGATGTTATATCCTTCTGAAGACACCTGATTGTTTTCTGTTGCGTGCTGCAGGTCCTGAATTCCGCTCAGGTTAGCAGAGAGGAGTATGATTCCATGGTCGACCTCTCTCTCCCTTTTGGAAGATCCATGCAGACACCCCGGCCAAATTAGCCCGCGCAAGAAGCCCTGCGAATCGGTCGGTCTTCATGAGCGCGCAAATCCGCTGCTCCGCGCATGATCTGGACATATACGTAGTTCCGTCTCAGCATCATCAGCATGGCAGTCGATTCGGATACTGCTGTTTGGAAGATCTCTCGCTCGCTTGTTGTTGCCTGCAACATTCCTTCTGCATCTGCGAGCAGCTGCACGGACCGGCATTGTTCCCTGTCGCTTTCAGCAACTGTTAGCTTAAGCGTGGAGAGAGCAGAAGATAACTGCCATGAGAGCGATGTTCAGCATCGCCATGGACTCATGCTCACCGTTTGCAGACTCATTCAGAATCGGTGATGCACTGATGCGTTTGTGGCTGGTTTCCTATCGAGTACTATTCGTCATCTTGGAGTCGTCTGACCTAGCTAACCATCCCGTGAGTCGCGACTGATCAGTGCTAAATATCTAGTACCACCTGCCACCTGCTCAGCTCCGGGCCGTGGCTCCGACAGTGCGATGACACCAGCGCTGTCGCTGTATATTCCTACACTCTCTAGGACACTTTCGTTGTCTGCCCATCTCGTTTCCATGGTCAAATGCAGCGGCTGTGCCTCGCTCTCCTTTTCAGGAGTTGGCAGCTGGGCGAGGTACCAATGCAATGAACCTATAGATGTTAGCACTGCTCACTGATTGATTTTTATGCTTTTGATTGCCATCTTATCGCAAAGTGGCACCATTCTTGTCAACAGTAGAGAGAACTGAGCAAAAAAGGAGGCTATAGATTAGGTAAGCCTGCTTAGTGCCAGTGCCATCCATTCCACCACGGCTTAGCTTGTTAGCTGGTGTGAATTCGCTTGGGTGTCCTTTTTTCAGGTTTTTATTTTGATGAGAGCGCTTCTATAAATAAACTAAAAGCTGATACGCTAAAGTCAATCTCAATAAGTCGTTTCGAAACGGCAGCGAAAAAACATCTATTTATTCAAAAAAAAAACCATAAACTATAGGCTAAAAACAACGGGAACATGCTATCTTCTCTCGGTGCTTAATGGTTAAATTTACACTGTATATATTGGTTTCTAAAAATTGATTTTCTATAGGAAATGGCTTTTATACAGTACATAACTTTTAAACAAAATATCTTTTTAAAAGCAGGATTTATTACTTAATTATAGTACACACTGTAGTGACTTCAGTTATATCGGCTAAAATCGCACGTGAGTTTCTCTCTCCATACAGCTTTCTAAGTTATTACTATTTATAAGCTAAAATCATCAGCAAAAGTCAATATAAACAATCCCTTACTTGTTTCTACATGGAAAGATGCATTTGTCATCCGTATCCCGATGTGCCGCTTGTCTTGATTGAAGTCGAAAGCCTTAAGCTAAAAACAACGGCAACACGACATGATCGAAGTCGTAAGCCGTAGGCTAAAATCAACGGAAAGATGATACCTGCCATCGGTGCTCCATGGTTAGATTAGGATGTTGTTGGGTTACGTGTTTCCACATGGAAAGACACGTCGAAATCGACGATCCCTAAAATTCTCCGGTCTGACTGGCTGCCTAGATCACCCACACTAATTGCTCTCAACAGAAATGACTAAACAGACTTGACCTAACACCCAACACCCCTTGCGAGCTGAGACCACATTAACCAGTTCCAACAACCAACCACCGTGAAGCTAACCATCGTACTCGGCAGACGATTAACCTGCCGAATCGATGTCTTCTGCTGTGCCAACCATGTCAGCTTGGAACATGTATGCACATACATACACGTTACAATGGGAAATAATAATTCGAGAACAGCAGATGACATGAGATGCGAGGATCTGAAATCATCTGCTACTAGTGTACTTACTACTCCACGGAAACAGGTCCATCCATGAACTCAATAGACATGTACAACAGCAATGATGTAAACAACAGCAGTAACAACAACAAAGAAGAGGAAAAAAAGAACCCTACAAAACTGCTGGCTGCTGCTGCTCATCTGCCTGCTGCGCAGCCTCAACAAATGGAAACTAGATAGGGAGAGTACTTATGATTCCTCGACCAATGTCAGCATATTTACAGTGGAGCAAACCAAGAAGCCTCTCCTTTCCAGCTTCTCAAAGCTGCTTTTTGGCTTTTCCACAGTAACTAGCTTTCAATCGGAGTGTGTTTTCAAAGTGAGATCTACAAGTTAATTGTAGTACACACTATAACAACTCCCTTTATATCGGCCAAAACCATTTGCAAGTTCCTGTTACTCTATCCTCTCTCTCACGAACAGCCGATAAGCTATAAGCCAAAACTAAAAAAAAGATGTTCCCTCGGCGCTCACCCTAGCGATCAGTTTCCAGCCAGCTCCTCAGGTTGCAGAGAGCCTCCGTGGACAGGCTTTTGCAGCTCCTAGGCCTTGGCGTCTGCGCTGTCTGCTCCCGCTGCGGCGAGCCGAGCTCCGAGACGAAGCAGACGACGATCACTGTAAGGTTGTCGGCGGTCTCAAGCCGCTTCGCCTCCATGATGAGCTCCCTTGCGCACCTCTCAGGGTCATCGTGCTGCTGGAGCTCCCCACGAACGATGCTCACCGCGTGCTGGCTGGTCATCACGTCCCATATCCCGTCACAGCCCAAGATGAGGAATTCGTCGTCCTCAGTAAGCCTGGTCTGTCGGAACTCTGGCTCCGCGATGAGAGGTGATGTCGAGCCATCGGGCGTTTTCATGTCCCAGTCCCCTAAAGCCCGTGTCACAGACAGCACTCCGTTGAGGTATCCACCCTCAATGTATCCCCCAGACGCAGCAACCCTTTCACACTCCTCAACATAGTTTTCTCTGTGATCTAGAGACATCTCCATTGCTACGCCTCTCCGGCTAAGGACTGCACGGCAGTCCCCAGCATTTGCAACCAACAGTTGCCTGCAAGGCAGGTCAGGCCCTCAAGTGAGTCCGCATGCTAAAGCAAGAACTATGCAATTCTACATACTGGAACTGTTATTAGCACTGCACTTCTTACCTCCCAAAGACTAATGCGGTGAGTGCCGTAGTTCCAGAAGACCGGCTGATATCTAAGTCATCAGCCAGAGCAAGATCTGCCTGCAAAAACGCTCTGCGAACAGAGTTCTCAACAGAGTGAAGGAATGTTTCATCTACTTGCGATGCTTGTGGGAACTCGCTATCTTCAAACAGGAACTTCATTGCATGCCTTTTCATGTAGGCTGCAGCATCCGGGCCGCCATGGCCATCAAAGACCTAAAATACAAAAAGAAGAAACAAGATAATCAGTTTGGGCACTGTTGCTGAGGATATAACAGTGTGATTAAACGGAGCAAGCATCTACAGAGTAACCACGTACCCCATAGAAGGCACTAGGCAATGGACAAACCAACAGAGAGCCAAGATGAGCAGATAGATCATCTATCCGGATGTGTTCATCTTCCATGTACCTCCTAGGTCCAATATCAGCGAAGCTACCAGACCGAATATTGGGCACAAACTGCAGCGTCTCCACAGATACACTCGGCGCACCATCAGCACTCTCCAACTCCTGTACCAAAAGGTCCAAAACACAAAGCCATTACTGCCTTGTTTTCGGAATACAAAAAACATATATGAACAACAGGCTTTTTTTTCTTTAATCTGCTAAAGTAACACAATTATCACCCTGCACCTAGACCAAAACACATCCATTCCAAAAAAAAGAAAGGTTTCAAGCTTGACGATCATGCACAGCTAAATAGCTGCGAACATGCCACTTACATATTATTTACCCAGTACTTCACTCTAAACTAAAACAATCTAATGAATTTGAGCTGCAAAATTTCAATTGCAGCGATAGGCCAACCCTTCTTAACTAGATTAAGAACCATGAAGACAATTCATATGATGAATTGCACTTCTGCAAAAAGCACACATATTACAGCTCAACAACCACTACCACTATAAACAAATGGATCCAATAATTTCAGCACCCACCTTCTCAGTCTTGTGGCCTACAACCACCACCCTAGAACTAGAACCCCCTAAAGAGCTACTTTTCCTAAGTGTGCCAGTCTTTTGCATCCACGAGCAGATAATAACAATTCATAAAGAGAAAAATAAAACCCCCCAATCCAGTACTACAAAACCTCATCAACAGCACGATTATGAGCACAGGAAATTAGAACACAGGAAAGCACAGGAAATTAGATACTTTACAACAATACCTGAAATTAGAGCTGATTATGAGCACAGGAAAGCACCTAACTTATATTCACAAAACAATATTAGAAATCCAACAAGAACAGCGCCTAAAACTACAAGTAATCCTTCCTATAACTACAATTAACCCTGTCTTAAATTTAGGATCTCCCCACTAAAATACCAAGAAACTAGAACCAAAAAAAGGCACGAACTTTAGCGGCACAACTCACCATGTGAGGCACCTCGACGGCGAACTCGACCTCGACCCCCACCTCGGGCGCGGCGGCGGCCGCCGCCGCGGCTGACATCCCGACCACCTCGACCCCCTTGGCGACGCGCCGGTGGTACTGCACCTCCAACACCGGCACAGGCTGATGAATCACCTCCGCCTCGGCCACCATCTCCGCACCCCTTGAAGCCAACAACAACAACTCCCGATCCAACACCACCTCACCGGCCGGCGACCAGAAGAAAAACAAAATCTCCCAACCGAGAAAAGAACCGCTCGATACGCGCACCGATCGACTCGTCCCGACGAGGAGAGCGCGAGAGCCTCCGAAAGATGGCGCCTTTCCGCGATCCGAGGGGAGGAGCCGGCGATCTCGATGGTTTCTACGACACGGTTTCTTGATCTGAAGAGGAGAAGAAATGGGTAAACGGAGGGATGGTCGTTGGTATTTATCCGTGCTCGCCTCTGTGTGGAGGTGACCGGCGGCGACCGGTGCGTGGCCGGCTGGGTGACCGGCTAGCGGCACGCGGCTGCTGCACACACACGTGGCAGTCTCCTGCCCTCTGATTGGCTGCCGACCTCTTCAGAACAGCCCTTCTTTCGTTCCTTTTGGCGTGTACTGGGTTAGAGATAACAAAGATGCATGTTTTAGTGGATTAACACAAATGGTAGAGGTAATTAAGAGGAAACTAAAATTATGTTAAAACATACGCAGGAAGAACTACTATATTTGATTTAAGGGATAATTCATAATATACCACTTAAAAAATAGTGTAGCCTAGTCTAGAATACAACTATAAAGAATGACTTCCAATATATACCATTTCAAAATAGTTAATTGGTGGTGATCGTTTTAGTAATGGCTTTTGGTTTTTTTACTGTAGCTGACTTTTTTTACTGTAGCTGAGTTAGTGGATAGTGTAGTAAATAGTGAAAAAAAGCTGAAGCTAGAAGCTGAAATTGAAACGATCACCACCATGAATCAAGCGTATACTATTTCCTCTATTTTGATGAGAATTAAAGTATTTTCCTCATGTTAGCTATGAAAAGAACTATTTAGCCCATATATCATATATGCTATATTTTTATGAGTTCAGAAAATGCCACTTCGATGGTACGTACAAGCATGTTTATATGATGTATTAACCAAAAGCATAGAGCGTTCATATTAAAGAACACTCCATTTAAAAGTTATGTATTATAGAAAAACTATTTATTAGAGAACAGAGCTTAGAGCAAACAATACACTTTTGTTTGCTTTGCCGTGTGTAGTTATCAATTATGCTTTCTATGTAATTGCTTTTGTTCGGGCTGGCTTGCGTTCTGCTGGCGAGCATCTCAATCTTTTGTTGAAAAATTGTTCTGTTATAGTAAGCCTACTGTCTTAAATTTGTGTTTATCCTCTAGCGGTGGCTCTGATGGCCCCTTCTTTCTAACTTCTAAAATTTGCCTTTTGACTTTTCTACAGTAATTAATATTATAGTTGCTAACTAAACAGTATATAAGGGAACTAACTAGAGAGAATTGGTAAGTAAGAATGAGAGGATCTGACCCTCTCATACCTCTTTTGGAGATTTATATACATGAATAGAAAAGTCCTTATTAATTACAAAAGGTGAGAGTACATTAGTACATTTCTTTATACACATATCTCTATATTGGGGCTGGACCACTCCACAACAATTAGTTTTCAAATAAAGTATCTTTTCAAAGTGAGGTTTACAAATTGATTGTAGTATATACTGTAGCGACTTCATTTACATCAATCAAAACCGCACGCGAGTTTCTGTTACTCTGTACTCTCTCATATAAATAGCCCAAAAATTATAAACTGCAGCCATAAACCGAAGCGAAAAAACAGGCCCGATGTCCATGAATGTTAATTAAGTTTTAGCTAGCTATTGTTTCTTCTCCCTTTTTAATGCATCATTAAGGCAGTACAAGTAGAGATAGTAAAACATGGTACATGGGCAAAACAGTCATTTTCTATAGCCAAGGGGGAAGGTTTTTAATTTGCAATAAAATAAAGAAAATAGTATATATATTGAATTTAAATTTCTTTAGAGTGGTATGTATTTAAAATCATTCTTTGAAGTGGTACTTTGGGCTGTGGTATTCTTTCAAGGGATGATTTAAAGGACCTTAGGGAGATTTGGATCAGAGCAATAGTTTCGTGGTGGTGGTGTTTATGTGCGCTTTGGTTTGATCAACCGTGAGAGGTGTGGTTAATCTTATGTTTTCTGTTATTACCTGTGGTAGATGTTGCTTTGGGCAGTGATCAGAAAATGTGTCCTGTTTAATTAAGAGGCTTGGGTGAGCTAATGTACATTATTTAACTCGTGGTAAATGCATCAGCCTTCACTCTTGGTCCTTGTCTGTTTTTAACCAAGCATGCGGTTACGATTGGAAAACAATGGCAGTTTTTTTTTTACTTATTGGGGACAAAAATGGCAATCACATGCTAGTGACGATTGTTGGAGTGACTTTCGTGCACGTCATCGGCTGAATCTCTCTCCACTTATTCACTAGCTAGACAGTCAGATGGAATCTTATTATTAGGGCATGTTCTTTGGTCCGTGACTTACAAATTTTAATTATAATTTATTAGTCTAGTAAATAGTAATTGCTGAGAAAAATTAAAAGTCCGAAACCACTGATCTTTACTATTTAAAAAGAAGGAGTTGGTGGTTGTTGTCACACCTGTTATTTTTCAGCCATTCGATCTGATTATAAATAAAAATCTGGACCGTCCCATCCCCGCGCCTCCCCCTCGCTCCCCCCGCCCTCCACTCGCTCTCCCACACAGCGCCCCCACCCCCCGCCGCCTCCCCCTCGCTCCCCTGTCCTCCTCTCCCGCCACCCCCCCCGCCGCGCCGCGCCCCTTGCTCCCCGTCCTCCTCTCCCTGCCTCCGCACGGCCCCCGCCTCCTGGCTCCCCGTCCTCCCTCTCCCCTGGCCCGCACGCCCCCGGGCCGCGCGCCTCCCCTTGCTCCCCGTCCTCCCTCCCGCCTCCGCACGACCGCCCCCACTTGCGCGCTTCTGGTGGCCTCATACCGCCCGCCCCCCAAATCCGATTGCCCCCGCAACCAAAGCTCCACTCCCCACGCCTCTCTCCCTTCCCCAATCCACCCCCTCCGATCCTCCAGAACCTTCTCCCGCGACGCCACCGACCGTAGCCTCGCTCCCCCGCGGCCTCCTTTCGGCCCGAATCTAGGGTTTCCCGCCGCCGGATCACACCGCGGAGGCTACTCCGATCTTTGCCGCGGCGCGAGGTCGCCGCCGGAGGAGGGGCTCGCCATCTGCGGGTGCGCGGAGGTGAGTGCGGCGGGGAGGCGCCACCAATGCTAGGTGGGTGGCCACGCGCCGGCGCGGGCTCGGTCGGTGGGCGATCCGCCACCGCGCGGGAGGCGAACCGATTGGGTGGGGTTGGCGGGCGCACGCAGACGAGGTGCTTCCTCGGGTGCGGCGGCGGGAGGAGGGGAGGCGTGCTCTCAAGGTCTACGAGGAGAGGCGCGTGATGGGTATGGTGGATTGGACCGGTTGCTGCTGCTGCTGTTTCTGTGATTATTTTTTGAAATGGAAGTGCTTGGTGATGGTGGCGGTGGACTCAGATACTCGCCGGAGCAGATGTTTGCGGTTGTAGCCGCGGTGGACCTCTATGAGGATTTTGTGCCATGGTGCCAGCGGTCGAGGATTATTAGACGGTATGACAATGGTTCGTTTGATGCTGAGCTCGAAATTGGATTCAAGTCCTTGTCAAAAGCTATGTGTCTCATGTGGAGATGGAGAAGCCGAAGTATATCAAGGTGAGAACTGTATAATGGACTTTCATCACGCTAATGGGTTGTAATGTAGTATGAAGACTTGAAGACACAAAACTCAATTGGAATTAGAACACTGGTTCTAAAAAAACTATAATAAGAAAACTAACATGGACAAAATATTTCGAGGCAATTTGTATTTGAGTTTCATCACATATGCGATTGCTATTTGTTTTCGTGTTGTAGTTGCAAAACCACCACCATGATTAAGTTTATTTGTCATCTTGAGCCACGAAATTATTGTCACTGTCAAATGGATATACTATTACAAGGAAGTACTATTGTCACTTGTCGAATTTGTTCCTTGCTTCCTTGAATGGTTGATTGTTACATCTATTGAACATAGTACTTCAAACCTGTTCTCTATTGGTCGGCATAATTTGTTTGCTAAGCTATACCTAAGGTTAGTTACATATTTTTATTGAAATATGTATGAATTTTTCAAGCCGAATATTTGATGGCATAGTGTGAATGTATGTGTGTATCTGTGGGTGGGTTTCTTTGATGAGGAGGAAAACTTTGCTCGAGAACTCGGAGTTTGCAACTAATTTTGAGGTAATGGCTTGTAATTTAAATTACTCTTGGATAGTGAAGAACATCCAGATTTATACTAATTGTCAATTTAGGATGAAGTTTTTCCTTGGATAATCTGCTCATGATGGCATGCACCTTTTCGGCTAGGATAGTTGTTATTTTGTTAGAGCAATTGCATGTTGCAGAACCAATTTTCCCATCCATTTGGGTTATTCCTAGAGGAATATCTAATTGTTTTATAACTTGAGTACAGAAGATAAATAGTGGGGTGCTCCCACTCATGCTTGATTCTAAATATTGAATGTTGGTGCATATATTAAAGAGGAACACAATTTTTTTCTTTAACAAGGATACTTTTTTTTGTATAGATCTATGGATGATTGCTTGAAATGTAGTTGTGGTGTAATTGTGTATAGGTGTTCAAAATATGAATTTTTCATATCTGTATCATCTTCCTAGAGTTTTTTTTTTGCAATTTTTTTATCGTATTTGTGGGTACTAATTGCAGAGAGTAGTTTCCTTTAGCATTCTGCTTTAGTGCAGTTGGATTTAAGCATACACACGATGGTCTTGATGCTTGCCTTTTTTTTTTACCACGGCAGCTGACTCATTTCACATGGCTTATGTGTTACAGAATGGCATTATGGACCTCAAATATCATGCTTCACTAATATAATACTTGATTTATTTACGAGTATGAACATGTATGTTTTGTTTGATACATGATGACACAAGATAAAGTTGATATTTATTATTCAGTTTGAGATCATATTTGATAGTATGCATCACTTTTATTTGATTTTCGTTGCAACGCACGGGCACCTTACTAGTAAACTAAAAAGAAGGACCCCTATCCCTATGCTTTCTTGCTTTCGTGCAAAAAAATCAGTCTTCCACTGCCTATGAGCAACAAGGATGAGTGGGTGTTATTACATGGTCTTAGGAACAACAATTTTATGAGAATTTTTTAAAATAATTTATTTTTTATTTTAAATTATAGTACTATATTTGTTTTTTATTTTTTGCAGTTTCGATTATATCTCACTCCACGGTTGAACTAGTCGTTCAATCGTTAGACGACACGTGGCTAAGTCGTCTAACCGTTGGACGACAAAGACCGATTAGTTTCTGTCGTCCAACGGTTAGACGACAAGCCCATAGTCGGCCAACCGTTGGACGACTAGGGGGTTTTACCCCGACACACGTGTGGCTAGCCAAGCGCATGCGCTTATTTCGGTTGAGAGGAAAGAAAGGGGACGTGGAGAGACGCTTAGCTGAGAGGAAAGAAAGGAAGGGGAGAAGAGAAAGGAATTTTTTTAATAGCCTATTTTTTATTCAAAATAACATAAATATACCCATGTGAAATTTTTTACAAGAATGACCTCCAATCGCCTGACCGTTAGACAACTATAACCAATCGTAAAATGGTTGCATGACATACAGCCCGTCCGTGGGCGGTTAAGTGACAGGTTGCAGTCGCACAACGGTGGGGCGATTGAGATTTGTCGCTGAACCGTTGGGTGACTAGAGGTCCAATTACCTGACCGTTCGACGACTGCAATTTCAATCCATTTTTTGCGCAACTGGCCCCCGACCCGCGCATGGGGGTAAACGACAATTGTTGTAGGTAAATAACATTTATCAAATTTTATGCATGAGTTGTATTTTTGGAAAAAAAATAATAGAAACAATGTCGGTTGATCTATTTGTGATTTTAGTATATTATGAATGATACAAAATTTGTTAGATTTGTAATAATATTTGCGATCGGCGTATGTTGTTATAGTGTAAGAAATTTTATGAAAATTATTTTGAAAACGATTGAGATAGTAACGATTGGTGAGTACGACGGTAAGTCATATTGTGATGCAACCAGAAATTCATACATAGAGGGGACATAGAGGTGAACTTATTTTTTCATGTTGTTGGATGTCTTGCTATGCGAAGAATTGAATGCGAAAAGACGAGAAGATGTGCTTTTTCGAAGTAAAATAGACTTCATAATAAAGTTGAGAATAACACGACCGTAGGGTTTGATTATATGCATAAGAAAGGAGTGGCGATATTCGGACCGTCCAAAGAGCTCTATCATGCTATTCGGACGATGGTTATCGAACGGTGGAGATTCTCTGATACCCTTTCACTCAGTCCGATCAGATCAGCACTGGAGTTATGAAGATCCAATGATGAGGATTATGTCAAAACGTTTTAGTTGCATCCCACAGCTGAAAATCTAATCTGTAGCGATCACTATGTACTTTTATCTTATTGTAATTTCTATTCACCGTTAACTGTATTTTTCTGTGAAAGCTTGTAAGACTCTTTTGGGAAATTATCAAAAAATGAAAAACCTAGCCTCCATACTAGTATATGTAGTTCATAGCTCTTAGTTATCTACTTTATTCTTCCTTGCCATGATTTTCTGTTTGTCTCATCCTGATTGGTTCTGCAATTGATCGAGAAATTTCCTAATTTGTTCGGGGTCTTGACAGCCAGTCTTAGCAAATCTTCATGATTTAGGTACTCAAATTATTTCTTTATTATATTACATTGTTTATATTTTAACATCATACCATATTTTTCTTATTATGCTTTATGTTTTAGCATTGAACTCAAGTTTTATATCAATAATGCAATTATGATGTAGTTTTGTTATGTTGCGGTATGAGTATAAATTGACGTTAGTTTTATATTGATAAAGTTTAGATTAGGGTGTAGTTAAATCCTGATTCCGTCACTAATAGGATAAGATAGCTTCAGATAACTAAATACATGGAAGACTTTTCATTTAGGATTATCCGATATATGTACCAAAGTTCCGCGCACACTTGAGTTGCTTCGGACAGAGTAGCGCAAAGGTGGGGAGGGGTCCACATGCAAGTGATACAGGCTCACAGCTTACAAACAAAGTCAAAAGCGAAGGAAGGCGTCGTTAGCAAGAGACGGCCCTATATGTTTCGGTCAATGGAGTAATTACTAGATACTTGTGTACTATTCTTCTTCGAGATTTATCACAAACAAATAAATCGAAAAATAATAATAATTGTCCTTGTTTTGTAAAGCTTATCTCGAAGGAGCGACAGGTTGGTGCTGGTAACAAGTAACATGCGAGTCGAAGAATATACGGTGGGTTTTTTAGGTTCGCGAGAAGCCATATACAGTAAAAAATAGTTATATATTAATTTAATTAATATAGCTAATTTTTTATTATAATTTTTTGTTATTTTGTTTTTAAAAAACATACATCGTTTAAAATCTAGTTACTGTAGTCGGTATAAATTAAAGCTGGCTGAAAATCAAAACGAGCCCACTCATAGTTTGGATGTGTCGCTGACGTGTGTGTCGCTGACGTGTGACTCTAGAGACCACTGTAAATCTTATATTGAATGTTGTTTTTCTAGTTTACAGAAATTTTGCGGTAATACTGACTAATTTTTCTTTAATAATCTATAATTGCAAATTGTGAATATGTTCTCAGGACTTTACGAGAACTCCGCCCGTATTTATACCGAAAGTAGATAATACCAGGTAACCTCCGAAGTAGAAACACAAACCTGGGCTCTTGACGCTAACCTAACAAGTAACACAAAATCGACTCATCTCTTATGGATCAACCTTAAGACATAGAGAAAGAAATTAACAAAACACACACTGACGCAATCCTGATGCAACCATGCAGTGTTCTCACACAGGATGAGCTAATCCACTTCAAGCTCATAAATGGCACCAGATTTCTTGCTTTGTTTGGGGATAAGCTAAAATATAATCAAAATATACAACAACAACAGCAGCAATAATAGTGCACTCCTAACAAAAATAATGCAGTTTCCTTTCCTTGTCTCACTCCTTTCTTTCTGCAAGAAAACGAACTCTTGTGTTGTTTAGGTCGCATTCAGTTTGACATTGATTTACGGTTTTTTTAGTGTAGCTGGTTTATTTTTTTTACTGTAGTTGAGTTGGATTATTTAACATAATTAAATTTAAAAATTTAAAAATAGAAAAAAAACATGTTAACCCAACATGGACAATGCAAAAGAATACAAGGAAAAAAGAAATGGCAAAAAAGCTTAAAAAAATCTAAAAAAATAGAAAAAAAAGACAAAATTACTAGATAGTGTAAAAAACAGAAGCTGATTTTATGCTGTTTTGAGCGGTGCCTAGTTGCAAAAGCTGGCTTTAATTTTATTATGACGCCAAGTTGCAAAAGGCAGGTCTAGTTCACTTCGTACTACTTACATAGTAGGAGTAGGACCATGCACCGGCCAATTGACCAACAGAATCATAGAACATTTCAGTCAATTGAGGTCACACCAACTGTGAATTATTAGGAGCTAGTATTGGGTTAATTAAGAAAAAAATATTGAATGTTTTAGTAATAGAGAGTGTCTTTTTTCCTTTCATTTTGGAGAAAATTCACAGAGAGTGTCCTCGATCGTAAGATTTATATTAGACTGTCGAGATCAAAAGTGTGCTATCTCTAAGTTAGAGAGAGTATGATACTGGCTCTAGCTCTGTTGTTTGTCTCTTCATCTAACGATCGATATTAGGTCAATA
The DNA here is from genome assembly GCA_036346265.1 of Melocanna baccifera. Classification (NCBI taxonomy): domain Eukaryota; kingdom Viridiplantae; phylum Streptophyta; class Magnoliopsida; order Poales; family Poaceae; genus Melocanna; species Melocanna baccifera. The sequence goes on from CM070689.1 coordinate 26,593,524, forward strand.
ACACTCAGAAAGATATATTGTTCTTTCATCGGAAGATAACACTTTTAGTGAGAGATCATTCTATAATTCCTGAGGGTTATTGATATGTAATTTTAATTGGAAACAATTATTAAGTTGCATACACCAATCATTTTACTCAAAAGTTTAAACTGACGAGGAAATACAGACAATTCGCTCATGCTTTAACACTTAACTTCACGTGTAGCCTCCCTCCAATTTAAGATGTTGAAATAGATATGAGATGTAATTTTTTTAATTACACCAACTAGGTCTTAAACTCAAAATCATTTGGCTCTGATATTGAGTTTATGCACCAGCCAGTTCACCTAAAAGTTTAAGCTAATAAGGAAAGACGATCAATTCACTTATACTTCGACAATAATATCACCATTTTTGGCTCCAACAAAAGTTCCTATGGAAAGACTCCCTTGTATCAACAACTTCATTAATCAATGGAGGCCCCCAAAACCTTGATTTTATCTTAATCCTAACTGACATTACAGATGCTCATTTATGTTACTCTATTTTCTTAATTTTATTCTGCTGGAGACAATGGGAGGGCAAAAGGTCATCACCGAATAATAGTGGTGAGAAGGAAAGACCCCCTTTTCCCCACCTCTCTCCTGTGGAGTCCCCTTTCCTGTCTGCAGTTGGTTGAGAATTGGCAAGCAAGAGTGTCTACCTGCTGTCTCGTTGTATCATCATCATCACCGTTAATTTTGGTCACTTGTGCAAAAGGAGAGGAAAAACAAACGGCAACGCAGCACTAGCCACACTCTAGTTTGTGGATTGTGAGAAAGAGAAAGAAGAAGAAGAAAATACTAGTAGCATGATACTTATATTTTTCTTTTTGGCCTATTTACAGAGCCACAAGTTCAGGAAGCTTCTAGATGTTAGGTCTGGAGGAAGGGAGAAGAAATGAATCGGAGTTATTAAAACCCAAGTGGGTTTGCTCGTACCAGAGCGCTCCACGCCCGCGCGAGGGCCTCGCGCGGCGACGCGTGGCGAGCTCACGCCCGCTCCCCGCCTCGCTCCTTCCCCTCTGCCCGCACGCCCGCTCCCCGCCTCGCTCCTTCCCCTCTGCGCTGCCCCTCCCCCATCGTCTCCCCCCTCTCCTCCCCCGTCGCTCCCCCCTCCTCCCCGCTCCCGCCGCCTCCCCGCCTCCTCATCCGCGGCCTCGCCCCTCCTCCCCGCGCCGCCTCCCCCTCCTCCCCGTCGCCTCCCCCTCCCCCTCCTCCCCGTCGCTCCCCCTCCTCCCCCTCCCTCCCCGCCGCCCCGCTCCCCCGCTCCCCCTCCTCCGCGCGCCGCCCCCCCTCCCCTCCTCCCCGTCGCTCCCCCTCCTCCCGCCTCCCCCTCCCGACGCCGATGGGGAGGCGACGATGGTGGGCGAAGAGATGCATCGGGGAAGTCGGCGCGGAGCACGGAGAGGTGTCGGAAGTGGTGGAGATGGAGGAGGGGCGGCGGCAGCGGAGGAGCAGGAGGAGAGGTGGGCACGATCGCTGCCGAGCTGCTCTCGGGCGTGGTGTGGTGCGTGGAGTCGTCCGTGGCGGCGGTGGCGGCGCGGAAGGGCGTGGTCTCCTGCGCTGCGTCTGCGCTGGTGGCACGACGCCGCCCGCCATCGTCGCGCCGCCGCGAGTCCGGCAAGATCACCTTCCCCTCCTCGCTCAAGCGGTGAGAAGGGAGCCGCGCTGGGCATGGGTTCTCGCCGTCGATTGGTAGGGGTCTCGGCTGCCGATTCGGTCTGTGGTGGTGTAGGGGAGCTGCGCGAGGTCACCAAGGAGGTGGTGAAAACTCTGGAGGAGTGCGGCAGCCGAGATGGTAACATGCAAATTACTTGGCATCAGATACAAATGATAAATTATAATTAATATATCTCACATAGAATTGCACATTACTTGATAGTGAATTTTTAACTATAAGGATATTTAACTATTTTATTGTGGTATCAAAAAACATCTGAAGCATGTTCATATATATGTTCATATCGAAATACTAAGGAAACTCTCACATATTAATGAGCAAACAAATGTGGCGGCAGAAGGCATTGATGTGGGGGAGACGGGAGATATCAGATACCTACTTGAGGGAGATGGGGAAGGTGATATCTAAGTTGTTATCTTAGATATCAGATACCTACTCTGAGGGAGACGGCCTTTTTCTTTCTGCACCAGCTAATAGTAGAGGTAGTTGTACAATAATTGTTATATCTAAGTTGTTATATATGTATATGTAGTATTTTTTTTAGTTCAAATTGTTATCTTAGCCAAGTTTAGATTGGATGAAAGTTTCGCATAGAGATTTCATGTTGAATCCCCTAGGATGTAGCTTAAAATTTTATGTATCTCTTCAATGAAATCCCTTAGGTTCGGATCAAAGTCATAATGTTTTTCAGATCTAAACACTTAGCAGATGCAAGGTAGTCGATGCAAGAAAGGTGTGTTTATGTATTGAGGCTTAGGAGCAAAATCTTTCTTTGGTGTAAGTTTTAGTTGTACCTGGACTTCCTTTTCATTTCTTTGTGTTCTTCCCCTAATGGTTATTCTATATAATTCAATGTCCTTTGAACTGTGTCATTAGATAATAATAAACTTGCTTGCAAATTTTCAGCTGATCTTGGCATCAGATAAATGCCTTGAGGGAAGCTAGAAAACATCTGAGTTGTACTTGTATTGGACCAAGAGATAATTGGAAGCAATGTTTTACCATTTGCATGGTTCTAATTAGTTGACCATGCTTGATTTTTGGTTTTAAACCTGAGGATTTGAGAAAGACTTTGTGCAAAGTTGTGTGAACAATAATGAAGTCAATCCCCATATTAGGATACAATTCTTATTGCAAGTGTTTTAGATTCTTTTAGTATGGTAGGTTTATCTCTATTTTCAGCACAATGCAAATACCCTATCCATGTTTCTTTAGTTATTGTTTTCAGTCTGATTTTTTTATTTGTCCACATCTAAAGAGGTCCCAGTTGCTTCTTAAGGAAAACTTGTTCAATAAGTGCTCCTTAACATTCTAGATATAAGAATGCAAAATACATTTACTCTACTTTATCCTTTCTGTTTCTGTTCATATATCTCTATTCTATGGCATTCTCACCGACGAAGCAATTTTTAGAACTAAAAGTAGGTTGCATTCTCATGACACGATGTCCTCTTTTACTATATTCGTTCATAGCTTATGTTAGCTCTTGATTTTCTGGTACATTAAATTCAGGCAAGGATGGGCAAGCTTTCTAAGGGAGGGATTAAATTTATTGGATCATTGTCAGGTTGGACTACCACACTTCTCTTCATGTGGATGCCAATTGCGCAGATGGTATTCAAACTTTCACACCTGTAGCATTTGAAACCTTAGAATCACCTAACATCAAGACATTAACTTGCAATTTGTTTGGTGGGTTGTGCAGTGGACAAATTACCTCAATCCAAGTAACATCAAAGGGTTGTCAGCTTTCACAATGTTGCTTGCAATGATTGGAAACGGACTTATGATTCCTCGTGCTGTATTTATCAGAGATCTGATGTGGTATTATATTTTTCTTTGATCTTGCCTACTCCTTTTTTAAATTCAAGCACAGCTGTTTGAGAAACTACAAATAAAGCTCCTTTCTCTTGTGAAAAATCAATGTGCACAACCTGCTTTTCTACCTTGTCAGCAGAAACAGTCCATATCTTCCTAATCACTGGTTTAATAGTTGTTGCACACTTGCACAGTCAAGAGACTTTCTTAGCCTATAGTTTAATTAGATGTGGGATGGTAAACACGCTTAATGACAAAGTTTTCAAGCGGGAGGTCTTAGTGGACCAATCGTTAGTAAAGATATAATTTTGTTCATGTTGTTAAGGTATTAGGGCCTTCTAGCTCCTATAGAACATGCTTACTTTAGATGAGATGCGGTCATAGGGCAAGATCACTAACCTAAGCATTTTCTCTGTATGAAGCTTTAACAGAATCCTCCTGCAAGATCCCGTTCATTAACATCCTCACACAAGTGCATCACACACAATAAGTTGGATTTTTATTTCCTGGAACTGGGATTGGAAAAACTATTAACATCATATTCATGGAGGTTTGAGTGTTATTTCATTCTAAGATAAAAAGTGCATTTCTATTTGATATTTTCCCATAGAGTCAACAAAATTCCATTTTTATCTGTTGTACTGCAATTCCTATATGACCCCTCAATCATAGTTCTTTTAATCAATTTAGGTTCACTGGTTCTGCTTGGGCATCTGTCCTACAAGGTTGGGGTAACTTGGCCTGCATGTACTGGTACGTTTTTCACCGCTATGACAGCCCGACTTGTAGTAAGAGTTTTGCATTACACTGTTCCATCTACAAGGGTTAACCCCTGAACTGTGTCTAATTCCAGCTTCAATACCATCAACAGAGAATTTTTCTTGGCAACAACATTCGGACTGCTTCTATGGCTAGGTTTCTTTCTTCTCAATCTCTAAGTTTGTTTCTTTCCTAGGGGAAGTTTCGGTCAAAATTTATGTCTTCACCCAAGCATTTCTCGGAAGACCACAAGCATAATAATGCAGAACCAAATTGTTCGATGAACCACAACCTTTTAGAATTGGCCTTCGAACTGTAAAAATACGTTGTGTCTGTTGTTTGCCCAGGTGCCGTCTCCTTCACCTCTCCTCCATTGCAGCACCGTGAGATTCTGGCACCATAGTATGATTTGTCTTTGCGCAGCTTGTGACGGTATTTTTTTACGCGAATTGTGAAAGCTTGGTATTGTAGGGATTTTGTGATTGGGTTTCACAAGAGGAAGAAGAAGAGAAGAAAGGAGGCGTAGAAGATTTTGCAGGAGAAGGAGAGGCGGAAGCAAATCGAGGACCGCAAGAGGGTGAGAAATCACACACGCTTTCAAACACACTGCTCTTTTTTGCTTTTCTGCATTGTTGTGATTTTTGGTAGATATATTGGTTTAGATATGATCAAAACCAAAATTAACCCCAGAGAAAAATGATTGAATCAGGTTTCTCTTGCAAAACCATTTACTATCTGCCCAACCGATTCTAGGATCCCTCTAAGGTTCATTTAGAAGCCCTTGACATATGTCAATGAGCATGTGTACGACATTAAGAGAAATTTTAGGAAGAAATGAATGATTACACTGAAGCAAATAGAAAGTTGAATAGGTGTATGCTACTGTATCGAAACATGGCATGCCTTTGTATTACGTTTGCGCTACTAATAACAGTCATCGTCGCACATGCTCTCTCAAGGTGCAAGCAGCAGTATCTGTCATCTGCTTGAAGTTTCTATATTAAAGCGTGAATTAATTTCTGCAATTGAAATCATAACAAAGCGCGCGACGCGCGCCTGATGTTCTAGTAGGTCTTAATAGACTTGAGTTTTCTGATCAAGAAACCACTGATTCTGAGCTTGCACGATTGAGTAGTGGTTAGGGATGAAACAATCTGATGAAATGGTGGTTTTGTTTTACATTTTACACCTGCCATTGGAGAATTCCAAACATGGACAATGTTGTAGCAGCTAGGTTTGAGCCTTTGTGTCTGTTGAAGTATAAGTGAATTACCCATCTTTCTTTATCAGCATAAGTTTTTTTGGTGAACTGGCTGGTGCATACAACTTAATATGGTATCAGATTTCCTGGCTTCTTCCGCTGCCTAACAAAACGCCTCCAACCATCCCAGCGCCTCCTCTGCGCATCTTCTCACCTGTCTTCCCCAGCCGCCGTACACACCTCGTGCTCGGCTCCACCACCCGGCGCTCCCCCACGGCTCCACCACCCCCCGGCGCTCCCCCAGCTCCAGGTCTTCCGCGACTCTCCTTGGCGCCGCCCTCCCCCCGCCGGCCGTCGCCTCGCCTCGACCCCCACACCCACGGCTCCACCACCCCCTGGCGCTCCCCCCGGCTCCAGGGTCTTCTGCAACTCTCCTTGGCGATGTCCTAATAGTTCCCACTCTAATCCGTAACCTCATTTCTGTTCGACAGTTTACTCGTGATAATAACTGTTCTATAGAATTTGACGCGTTCGGTTTTTCTGTCAAGGACTCCCGGACCCAGCAAGTCACCCTTTGCTGCAATAGTGCGGGCGATCTCTACACCCTACCAGCCACCGCCCCCACTGCTGCCAGCACCCACCTCGCTACCTCGTCTTCGCTTTGGCACCTACGCCTCGGTCACCCCGGCCATGTCGTCTTGGATACTCTTCATAAAAACTCACTCATTTCTTGTAATAAAATAGATCGCTCCTTATGACACTCATGTCAACTCAGCAAACATGTGCGTCTACCCTTTACTAGTTCCATCTCACGTACCTCTACTCCTTTTGAGCTTGTTCATTGTGATGTGTGGACATCACGGTTGCTAGCATATCTGGCAATCTTTATTATTTGGTGATTCTCGATAATTTCTCTCATTTTTGTTGGACTTTTCCCCTCAAAAAGAAGTTGAACGTTCACCAACACATTGTTGATTTTGCTGCCTTTGCTCGTATACAGTTTGGCACCCCTCTAAAATCCATTCAGGCGGACAACAGTGCCAAATTCGTAAACCACACATCCACCACCTTTTTTACTTCCCACGGCATCGTCCTGCGCCTCTCTTGTCTATACACCTCGCCGCAAAACGGCAAGGCCGAGCAAGTCATCCGCACTCTAAACAACACAATCCACACACTCATGTTCCATGCACACATGCCGCCTAAATATTGGGTCGAGGCGCTTGCCACAACCACCTATCTCCTAAACTGACGCCCGCCTCGTCCATCCACAACTCCATTCCCTACCAGCTGCTACATCGCTCACCGCCTTAGTATAGCCACCTCCGTATTTTCGGCTGTCTTTGCTATCTCAACATGTCCGCCACTACTCCCAACAAACTTACTCCACACTCCGCGGCCTATGTTTTTCTCGGCTATCCTTCCTCTCACAAAGGATATCGTTGTCTCAACCTCGCCACCAAACGTGTCATCATCTCTGGCCATGTTATTTTTGATGAGAGCACCTTTTCGTTCGCTCACAGTGACCAAGCTCATTCTATTTCACCCCGTCACGACCTGGATTTTCTCGATGACTCTGCCATGCCGATGCCTAGCACTGCTGCATTGGCACCCCCGCAGGTTCCTGGTGCGCCAGCTCCACCCCCCGGTGTCGAGCGCTCGCCCTCCTCGTCGGCTTCGTCGCCCGGCGACATTGAGCACGGCGTGCCCGCGCTGGCCCAGGCTGCGCTACCCAGCAGCATGCCTGCCTTGACTACACACCGCCCGCTCAAGTTCCTGGTTTACTCCAGGCGGCCACGTGCGGCACTACCACCTACAGCCCCTGATGGTGCGTCGCCGGCTGTGTCGTAGCCAGTCCCAAAGGCTGCAGCAGTGCCGACAGCTCCACCAGCAGCCCCCGTGCATCCGCCTGGCGGGCCTGTGCCACGGCCCTCCATCGGGCTTCATCCGATGGTCACACGAGCTCACGCTGGTATTGTGAAACCGGTCGATCGCCTGATGCTCTCCGCCGTCCACTCCTCGGTTTCTGCCATATTGGAAAATTATCGCAGCGCCCTCGTGGATCCAAACTGACGCACCGCGATGGCCGAGGAGTATAAAGCCCTGCTCGGCAACGATACTTGGCGCCTCGTACCGCGTCCATCAGGTGCTAACGTCATCACCGGCAAGTGGATCTTCAAACACAAGTACCACTCCGATGGCAGTCTTGCGCATTACAAAGCTCGCTGGGTCGTTCGTGGGTTTTCACAGCAGCATGGCATTAACTACGATGAGACGTTCAGCCTGGTGGTCAAACTGGCTACTATTCGGACTGTTCTCTCCATCGCTGTGTCTCGCTCCTGGCCCATACATGAGCTCGACGTCAAGAATGCTTTCTTGCATGACACTCTTGATGAGGCTGTCTACTGCCAGCAACCATCCGGCTTCGTCGACCCTGCTCACTTTGACCATGTGTGCCTTTTACAGAAGTCTCTCTATGGCCTCAAGCAGGCTCCCCGAGCATGGTACCAGCGATTTGCCACGTACATTCGTCGACTTGGCTTCGTCGCCTCTACATCTGACAGTCTCTCTTCGTTCTCCAAGACGACTCCCACCTACCTTACTTGCTGCTCTACGTCGATGACATCGTGCTCACTTCCTCCTAGAGTGCCTTTCTCCGGCGCCTCATTGACATGCTTCACTCGGAGTTCGCGATGACAGACCTTGGTGATCTTCACCTCTTCCTCGGTATCGTCGTCACGCCCTCCTCCGACGGGCTCTTCCTCTCCCAGTGCCAGTACACCTCCACCTCCTGTGTCATGTCGGTATGGCTGAGTGCCACCCTACCGCGACACCGGTGGACACTCATGCCAAGCTCTCCGGCCATGATGGTGCACCGGTGGCTGACCCATCAAAGTACCGCAGCCTTACGGGAGCTCTCCAATACCTGATACTCACCCGCCCCGACCTGGCGTATCCTATTCAGTAGGTCTGTCTTTTTATGCATGATCCGCGTGAGCCCCATCTTGCGTTGATCAAGCGCATACTAAGATACGTCAAGGGTACCATCGACTACGGCCTTCACCTCGGTGTCTCCCCGGTGACATCCCTTACCACCTACTCCGACGCTGACTGGGCTAGCTGCCCTGACTCTCGGCGTTCCACCTCCGGTTACTGCGTCTACCTCGGCGACAACCTCATCTCTTGGTCATCCAAGAGACAAACCACGGTGTCACGCTCGAGCGCAGAGGCCGAGTATCGTGCCGTTGCCCACTCCGTCGTCGAGTGCTGCTGGCTGCGGCAACTTTTGCAGGAGCTTCACGTTCTTGTTGCTTCGGCGACCGTTGTCTACTGCGACGATGTCAGCGCTGTCTACATGTCAACAAATCCAGTTCAACATTGCCGCACGAAGCACATTGAGATCGACATCCATTTTGTCCGCGACAAGGTGTCTCTTGGAGAGGTTCGAGTGCTCCATGTACCCTCCTCTCACCAGTTCACGGACATAATAACTAAAGGCCTTCCGACGTAGCTTTTTCAGAAGTTTCAATCCAGTCTCTGCGTCTAGACTCCTCCCGCTGCGACTGCAGACGGGTATTAGAGAATATTGTATAGCCATGCATAATTGTAACCTGCCTAAATTAGCCCCACTAATTGAGGATCCTGTAAACTTCCTAATATGGGCTCTTGCCTGACTATATATGTAAAGCCTCCCCAGCCTATTGGCTGTGCGGTGATTGCTCCATACCTTCCAATATGGTATCAGAGCCAAGATGTCTTGAGTTCGAGACCCAGTTGGTGCAATTAAAAAAATAATTGCAGCTCACTTTTATTCCACGTCTTAGGTCTGAGAGAGCCTACACGTGAGAAGTGTTGAAAGTAAATTTGCCCATCTTTCCTCATCAGCTTAAGTTTTTGGATGAACTGGCTGCTGCATATAACTTAATAGTGTCATCCTATTTTTTGTAAAACCACGTGTATGTATAGAACTGTAGTTCTAGGATTCATGCTTCCTCAGTTGTGGCCTCACTAACCAGGAGAATCTCCTAGAGGCTACCTCTGTGGTTTTCTTTTTTAGTTTTGATTATTATGTGTGTCCCGTAGGCACCCGTTTTCCTTCTTGTATTGTACAAGCTCCTGCTGAAAGCAACAGATGCAAAATCTGCAGACTATATAGGAATGCATCATCTGATAACGCAATTTAACAACCATTGTGAAAAGGACACAGCAAATGGGGTAGTCTTTTTATTTTTATTTTTGTAGAGGTGCTAATGGGATAGTCGGGGATGAACATATAAATTGCGTAACACGAGTTTCTCTATGCCCAGCCCAGCCCAGCCCAAAAAGATAATCGCAATTGGCCCCAAAATGCTTTCTGAGTAGCACCTGTAATATAACATCGAAAAAATGTAGAACATGTAAAATATGGGTATTTCAGAAGGAAATTTTCAAGGCACAATACTACAAACTCATGCATAGCCTGCAAAATGGAGTAATCATCCAACAACTCAATTTTTCTTTTTTGCTTGTCCTTGTTCCTTGAGATGATACTAATCAGCAACTTATTCTCTAATGGTGGTTCTAAAGAAAACCTATTCTCTAACAGCATATGCTAGCTTATTTTTTAGATGAAAAAAGGAAAGAAGCTATATAGTTGAACAGGGGGCACTGCAAGCCGCAAGGTCAAGTCCATCACTTTCACATTCTACTTGCTAACTCTTTAACAACCTAATCCATTTAAGAGCCAACTTCGAGAAAAAGAAAATCACACCAAAAGTCCAATGCATGTTCCCCTTTGTCAAGTGTCAAGTATATCCTCTCAAAAAAGAAGTGTCAAGTATATATTCTGATGTGAGAGTCTACCTACCTTAGATACTTACAAGGAAAAAAAAAAGGAAAGAAAAAGGGGAAATGTACACTTACAAGAAAAATCAACCAAAACTCGATCCATGCATGGTTTAAAAATGGCATTCAACAAATTCGAACTTTTGAACCAACCCATACTGGCCCATGCCGCATAAATTTCATATTTCCTCCCCCATACCGATTGCAGCTGGCAAATCAGTGAAGCTTTCTTCTTCTTCTTTTTTTGCAAGAAAAAGAGAGCTTTATTTATTACTCGATAATTGGTTACAATCTTGAGCAATAAGATGCTCAATGCAAGTAGGAGAAGACACACACCACACAGCACTATGACGCAAACGTTTTGTTAACCTGTCCGGCGAACTCCAGGGCTTCATGAGCTAAGAACTGGAACCTTGAAAACTCAAACCCGTGGAACTCAATTCAGCTGATTAACGACTGCATGATTCAACATACTTCATTGGATTAAGAATCGACGCTCCAGATGAATCATATAAGATGAATCATATCATACTACATTGTTTAATTCTTCTTAAATTCTAAAAAGTTCAAACCTGTCCTGCAGTCAACCTACTTTCTCATGGCCATCAGAGCTCCAAAGGATGTGATCAAATCACTAAATAGGCCGGCAAGGTGCTTCCTATGAGCCAAGGACGAGCAGTTAACGGGTGGGAAATGCAAGGTTAATTGGGAGAGAATACATAGACCCCCACAGCTAGGAGGTCTCGGCCTTCTAGATCTTGAGTGTTTCGTAAGGGCACTAAGGTTTAGATGGCTTTGGCACGAGTGGGACACCTAAGTCAGACCTTGGCAAGGTATGGAATCCCCGTGTGATGATCTAGATCAGGCCCTCTTTGCCGCGGCCACCGTCATTTCGATAGGAGATGGAGCCAAGGCAACTTTCTGGGCCTTGGCTTGGGCAGTTGAAAATAGATTGTATGATATCGTGCCAACAGTCTTCACAAACTCAATGAGAAAAAATCACACCCTGATAGCCACTCTAACTGTCAACAACTGGCTACAAGACCTAAATTGAACAGCTAGCCTAACACCTCAATACATACATGAGATAATCGCGATCTGGAGCCACATCTCTATCTTGAACCTACGGGAAGATCTCGAGGATACAATCACTTGGAAGCTCACCCCAACCGAAATATACACTGCAACCTCTGCTTACAAGGCACAATTCCCAAGAGCAACTAAAACCTGTACGAACACTTTAGTCTGAAAAACATGGGCACCCTAAAAATACAAACTTTTCACCTGGCTAGCCATCTAAAATAGACTTTGAACAACGGATCGCCTGCACAAAAGATTATGGCCTACCTAAGTACTTGCCCTCTGTGTTCGTAGGCGCCGGAGTCCACCATCCACTTCTTCTTTAAGTCCCACTACACAAAATATATTTGGACCTTCGTGGCACAGTGGACTTCTCGCAACTCCATCAACCCGATCACATAGCGTACTTTCCACTAGCTTCAAGACTAGTGGGAATCGATCCTTTTCATGACAGGCACACCTCGCAAACCAATGATAACACTAATAATGCTTATCACATGGTAAATTTGAAAAGAGCGGAATGCCCAAATCTTTCGGTCCTCAATGACAACTTCGATGCACTTGCTCGCCACTATAAAAAAAGGAGGCTAGAGTCTGAGTCCTAGTGGGGGCCAATGAACCAGTGAAGCTGTCTATCACCCTATAGCTAGCTTTAATTCGTGCTAAGTGTTTGTATATTTGCGTCCCCTTTGTCTTTCAGTTCCTAAACCTTTGCTACTCACTCTCCCTTTGAATTAATTTACGGCAATCCTCTTGCCCGTTTCAAAAAAAAAAAGGTTCAAACCCGGGTGACTTTCTTATAAAGTGCCAATGACAAATTCAGAGGATTAACAAATAAAAATCCTTGCAGCCTGACTAATTGCCGTCTTTTGATCCGGTCGGTTGGACCGGTCGAGCGAGCCTCCTGCCGGCCTTGCCCGGCCGGCGATTGAACAGGCCGTCAGGTCGGCCTGAGCCTCCTTCTTCCTTCTTGCTTCTAATTAGTTCGTCTTAATATGACCAGCTTTAGTTAGATCCTGTCAGTTTAGTACAGGCTGATTGGCTAATTTGTTAGCTAGGCTGGCATCTCAAGGATTCCATCGGCCAATTGAGATAACTTAAGTCCGTCGGCCACCGTACATATACGTATTGCCCAACGTATCGTTCGTCGCACAAAATAATATACGGCCCATCGTATTCGTAGTTTCGTACGCACATAGTGTAGGTTTGATAACATAAAGGTAGATAATACGGTACAATTGCCATTATTAAGATCCTGATCGTTTCGACTTTTTTCAACTTCAGCTTTTTTTGTACTATTCATTACACTATCCACTAACTCAGCTACAGTAAAAAAAGCCAGCTATAGTAAAATTTAGCTTAATTTGCACTGCGTATACCGTACTCCACTGTGTCGATAGGCTCCATATGAAATAAAAAGATTTTCTTAAAAAAAAAAAGAATCTACATGTATTGCTACTTCCCTACGAAATTTCTTGCGTTCCAAACAGGCGAGGGGCTTGGGAGATGGTTAAGTTTTTTCCGTACACTACATAAATTGGATCAGGGATGCAGCTGGAAGCTGGAAGGGGGCCTATAAGACTAAGAGCTGCTTGCTTGAGTTGAAATTTAGTGGTTTATGGCTGAAATTGTATTGTAACTGGCTAAACTTATATTGTAGCTGACGGTAACTTATTTGGTGTAATTAATTTGAAAAAATCTAAAAAATAAAAAAAGATTAGCCCATCACGTATAATGCAAACGAATATAGAAAAAAAGAACCGGTAAAAAGCTCAAAAAATACTGAAAAGCCAGAAAAAGATAAAAAATTATGAATAGTAAAAAATAAGCCAAAAATCAGAAGTCTAAACCCAAATAACCATGGCCTGAGTGCACTGAACAAAACCTAGCAACAGCTTCAACGACTTATTTTTGCATTGGAAAAGTTTCAGTGTAAACGAAAGATACCATGATAAGTCTTCTCCATAGCAATATATGGACTTGTTCTTTTTGGCTTCTGAAACCAGCTTTTGGTTTTTGCTACCATACCTAACTTTTAAACGGAGTATTTTTTAAAAACGGGATCTACAAGTTAATTATAATATACGTTAAAAGCCAAATATCTATACCATCTAAAATCGCAAGCGAATATATCTCTCTCTGTAATCTCTGTCACAAACAGTTAAAATTTAAAATTTTCAACCATAAGCCATAGCCATATCAAACAGGCCCATATAGCGGCAATACTCCCCTACTTTTTTGGGATAGTCATGATTGATTAGTAAGCTGGTGGCTTGGAAGGCCAGCTTTATAAAATAAACGAAAATGATTGTAAGTGAAGGAATATGAGAGAAGGTTCAGAATAATATTGTGATGAACCAATGCAAATTTTATGGAGTGGATATTTAATTTTGCAAAAATAGCATGTTATCTAGACTATTTTCTATTTTGGGTAGAAATAGAAGATTTTGGGTTTTGAGTTATGGATTAAGTTTAGGTGATCTAGATCATTATATTAAGATTACATTATGCATATTTTGGCTAACATGGGTTAAATTGTGAAAAACTTATACTTGAAAATAATTTCTTTATTTTTGGATGTGCAGAGATGTTTGAAGTCACCATAGTCAACGGCGAGGATTGGGGCTACGCCTAGAGAGGAGCCAAGGCCTAGAATGATCAAGAATACTGGGTGAGATGGTGAGCTCAAGAATAGCACGAGAAAGGCTATTGAATGTGAGTTACTCGCTCCAGGTTTATCTTTCCAGATTCTCATGCACATTCTGCTTTTGTTGCATCTTTTAAACCACGAGATGTCACTCATATTTTATCTGATTCCTCTTGGATCAATGCCATGTATGAAGAGTTTGAAAACTTTGAAAGAAACTAAGTTTGGATCTTAGTAGAACCTCCACCTAATCATAATGTAATTAGAACAAAATGAGTTTTCAAAAATAAGTAAAGTGAGGAGGGGTTGATAGTTCTCAACAAGGTTAGACTTATAGCTCAAGATTATTCTCAAATAGAGGGCTTAGATTTTGAGAAAATCTTTGCACCTATAGCTAGATTAGAAGCTATTCATATTTTGCTAGCATTTGCTATATCTAAGGGTTTCAAGCTATTTCAAATGAATGTCAATAATGCTTTTTTTTTAATGATTTCATAGAGGAAGAAATCTATGTCAAGCAACCATCTGGCTCTGAAAATCCTAAGTTCCCAAACCATATGTGTAAGCTCTCCAAAACCTTGTATGAATTGAAGCAAACTCCTAGAACTTGATATGATAGGCTTAAGAGCTTCCTGATTAAGAATAATTTCAAAATAGGAATGACAGATAAAACCTTGTTCACTCTCAGGCATGGCAATGACTTTTTTTACTACTCCTAGAGCTTGATATGATAGGCTTAAGAGCTTCCTGCTTAAGAATAATTTTAAAATAAGAATGATAGATAAAACCTTGTTCACTCTCAGGCATAGCAATGACTTTTTTTACTTATTTAGATTTATGTGGATGACATTATAATCGGTGGTTCTCCACATGCTTTAGTATCCATATTTTCATATTCTATGAGTAGGAAATTTAAGATGAGTATGATGGACGAGCTGACTTTCTTTCTTGGTCTTCAAGTCAAGCAACAAAAAGAAGTGACCTTCATTCATCAAAGTAAGTACACAAAGAACCTTCTTCGGCACTTCGACATTGGAAGTAGCAAGCCGATGTCTACTCCAATTGCCACCTCAATCGTGCTGGATTCTAACGAGGACAAAGAGCACGTGGACCAAAAGGAGTACCGTAGCTTGATTGGCTCTCTCCTCTATCTCACAGTGTCGAGGTAGGACATACAGTTTATTGTATATCTATGTGCTCGATTTCAGATTTCCCCTCATATCTCTCATCATCAAGAAGTGTGTTACATCTTCAAATATCTTCAGAGCACTCTTGATTTTGGACTATGGTATTTTTCTGAATCTGCACTCTCCATTCGGACTTTTTTAGATGCTGATTTTGCGGGGTGTAGAGTAGATAGGAAGAGTTTCTGACACTTGTCATTTCTTAGGCATGTCTCTAATCTCTTGGTCTTCTAGAAAACAGTCCTCTGTTGCACAATCCACTACCAAGGCGGTGTATGTAGCTGCTGTTAGTAGCTATCCTCAAGTTCTCTAGATCGTATTTACTCTACGGGACTATGAGTTAAACTTAGATAATGTTTCTCTTTTATGTGATAACACTAGCACCATAAATATTGTGAAAAACCCAATACAACACTCTAAGACCAAGCATATTGATATTATGTATCATTTCTTTAGAGATCATATAGAAAAGGGTGATATTGTGCTTCACTTTGTAGAGTCCGAACAGTAGGTTACTGATATTTTCACTAAGCCTCTTGATTCTTCTCGTTCTGCTTCTTTTAGGGGAAGAGTTGGGGTTATTAGTCCTTTTGGCCTGTTTTGAGTGAGAGTTTGTCTCTTTTGCATCTATTGTATTATATTGCATTTTATATTCAGCAATATACATTGTCATATAAATACATAGAGTTTTGACTATTATCCTTGTGTGATATGCTATTTTGCTTTACACCTTACCATGTCTTGTGCCAACTTACTAGATTTATCATGTTGTTCTATGTGTAGCTTAACTTTTACTATGCTAGCTTTTATTAAATGTAAACTTCAATTAAATCACGTCTTGTTGGATCTTATGACTAGTCTTACTCTAGTGATTCTCTTATAATTCATACCATGTCAAGTAAACTAAGTTGAGCTTTAAATTTAAATTGAGCTTTAGATTGAACTCTGCTAGTTCTTTATTGAATCATTAGTTAGTATTAGCTCTTTGTTCTTGAATTAAGTCAAGAAAATGTAAAATGATCTCTTTTGTGTGAAAAAATTGATCTAACCAATTCTTTCTCATGAGACTGCTTGCCATTGTACTAGGCATGAATTCAGAGGGAGTTTTGGATGATCAAGACCACTTTCTTAAACTTCTTGCTTGAGATTGTCACATAAGGGTGATCGACGGCAGTAGGCACGATGATGGCAACGATAAGGAAAACTACCCTTCCAAGCCAAAATAAACAAATCATTGGCTCTAGCAGCTTACCAGGAACATGAGGGTGAGGTCGGTGGTGGCAGAGAGGCTCCAGAGCGATGGGTCATCAGAGAACGGCAACAGCGACGGTAAGCTCACAGTGGTGGGGCTCTTCGAAAGGAAAGAACTGCAATAAAGCACACGAAGAGGTTGGGAAGGATTCGTGGATGGTGAGAAAGATCATGGCCAAGCTTAGTGCTGGCAAGTATCGATGGGAATGGCAACGGTGGCAGCCGGAAGTGAAGGCGATAGTTTGAACCCGAGAATCCATTGCAACAAACATGCAATAGGTTAAGGGGTTTGCATAAGTCGGTGGAACATAAAGTGACGCGGAAGGAGGGAAAAGCTTACTAGAACAGGGAAGATGTGGTGGCCTAGAACGGGCACTTCCACCGGAGGTAAAGAAGACGATGTTGACCCAACTCCACATGACTCCAATTGTGAAATTGAGCACGAGAATGGAGTCAGTGAGGCTTTAGATGAAGAGTGACGCGCCTGTTGAGCAAAGAAGCTCACCATAGTGGTTGTAGGCACAACAGCGTGCTCGCTGGCGTCGACAAAGACGCTCACATTCCCGACGAACCTAGGAGCAAGGAGATCTAGTTTTTATAGGAATGGAAGGAGTGGTGAGCTAGGAGGACTATGACGTGGTTGGAGGGCATAAGTACCAACAAGAAATGCGCGAGGATGTGACGGGAAAACAAGTGTGCAACAGGATTTTGC